>CM060940.1:818487890-820987890 GCA_030765085.1 Allium cepa
GGAAATCTCCTAACTGATTTTATTAATCCATATAGATATTGAAATATAATTTTTTTAAAATACGCCAAACTGACGCATTACCATACGCCCAAAAACTTTTGCAAAAGTAACATTTTTAATTTATACGTTTATACGTTACTTATACCATTACAATGCGTGCCCTTTTTAAATTCGAAATTATCAGTTTATTAATATGCTATTAATTCTTAACATTTATTACTAAATTAAAAAGATAAAACTTTGGTTACATCTCTCTCTGATTCTTATTACCATAAAAAGGCGATTTATTATCCAAATGGACCAAATATTACAAATTTTTAAAGCAAGTATATAATCCATTTTTTTTTTATTAAAATTCCCATTTAGAGTTATCCTTAAACAAAGTGAAACTTTCATTTATTATTTAGCATTTTGGAAATGATTTGATCAAATTAATATATATATAAATTGGGAAGTAAATTTTACTGGAAAGAGAAAAATAACGTAAGAGATATGAGTAAAGAGAAAACGCATATGAAATAGGCAAGCAGATAGGAGAATGGATACTGCGCATGACTGAGATTTAGGAGAAAATTGTGTTTTGAAAAATGGAAGAAATAAATTTTTTTGAATGGAAAAAAAATCTATGGAAATCAAAATTTTAAAGTAACGCGTTGAATTTAGAGGCAACATATTTGATTTGAATGCTAGAATATTCCTTCCCTCTAAAACACATGCCACTGATAAATTTACTCATTTACACTAAGGTCATATTTTTAAGAATGTGTACCATAGCCATAATATTTTATGCCCAAAATATACCGAAATAACGGATTAAAATTCTATACGTTTTCTTATATATAATCTTATATATATATACGGTATTTATTCCCTAAATTTACGCGCCCTTTTTAACGCGTAAGTACCCAGTTCATTTATACACTAAAAAAAATTCGAAACTCTGACCGTGCTGAGTCTCGAACTCGTAACCTGTCGTGAATAGCCCAGATGTCTTAACCACCTAAGCTATTAATGTTTCTTAATTAAAACTTGATTTTGCTAGAAATTAAGTTGTTTACCATCTTCGAAAAAAACCCAAATTAAAGTTAATTCTTAACCATGTCAAAATTTCAGAGATCTTATTATTTAATTAAAAATTTGGTCAATTGTTTTTATTTTTATTTTTAATCACTTTAAAATTTAGATTTTTATATAATAAACCCAAAAGTTTTTAAAATACAAGTGAAAAATACTTGTTAAAAATTTGGGCTGTTACAGCTGCTCTGGTAAATATTCCAAGGGATTCTATGATTGTTGATCACTGCCATTCAAAAAGTCTGGCCCTTCCTGATCTTCATAACCCTCCAGATAGCACTGGAATAGCATTTCTTCTAGGCTCACTGACTCCACATAATAAAAAGTCAATATCTGGAAAAGCTATCCAAGCAGCAGTTAATGCAGTATCATCCCTATCATATGCAGACAAATACATGAAAAAGAAGAAAAAAACTAGAACAAGAATCAAAAGATTAAATGATATTTCTTCCATAGAATATGTTGAGGATGCTACAGATAAAGAATTTAGAGAAAATTATATTTCCAAAAATTATAAATGTGAAAAGCTTCTAAAGGTTAAAAGCGATTCAGCATATAAAAAGAAAGGGAAGAAGCTTGAAGTGATGGAGGATGAGGATAGTTACAGTGATTCACTGTAATTATATACATATCCTTTGAGTATCCTTTATGCATAATTTTAATTATGTTTATCATTTCATGGAACGTTAGAGGGCTTAACTCCCCTATCAGAAAATTGGACATTTCTAATTTAACTTTTACTGAAAATCCTAGCATTTTAGGTTTTTTAGAGCATAAATTAGATGAATCAAAAATAGTAGAACATCATTCTAGACAAATCTCCAATTGGAATATCATTCATAACAATCAAATGGGGGGTAATGGCAGAATTTTAATATTATGGGATGATATCATTTGGAAGTTAGTTAGTCAGACTTTAAATTACCAATATATTCACTGTCTGTTTGCAAATAAAGGTGGCCTAAATTTGGAAATCACATTTATATATGCATCAAACTTTGAAAATAAGAGACTTGTTTTATGGAATCATCTAGAAAAAATAAATAAACAAATCCCTTATTCTTGGATTATATTGGGTGATTTTAACACCATAATGCATGCATTTGATAAAAGACGAGGTCTTTCAGTCCCCTTTAGCAAGTTAGATTTTATTAACAACTTCTTTGTGACGACCCAGAAATTTTGACATTTGAAATTGAAATATTTGGTTGAATATTTAATATTTGGAAGTAGATTTAACTTGGATTTCAAATATCAGGATGAAATTGCAATTAAAATTATTGAATTTAATTTATTGAGGTTGGGAAAAATATTGTATCTTCAATTTTGAGCTTATTAAAAATATTTTAAAGGCTTAGAGAATTCTTATTGATAATACTGAAGATAACGGAAATGTTGGAAATTGAAATTTGAAGTATTTGTTTAGTTTTGAAATTATATCGTTTAAATCGATATTTAAAAATAGCTTTCCAAGGCACAGCCTGGAAATTCGACAAAACCAGTTCCATTGGATCCGTAATATGGTATTATTATCGGATTTCAATTTTTGTAACATTCGGAGTGATCATTTGGCCGTACGATAAGCAAATGCACTGAAATTAAATCAAAATTTTAATATAATAGCTAGGTCCAAAAAGGTATCTTCTCCATACGATTGAATTTGGACTCAGAACCTTTTCCATTGTGTTTGGAATAGGGGTTTGACATTATAAATGCCTGGCGACACGTCGCAATAGGAGATCGAGATTTTGAATTACGTTTATAGAAGCGTTTTGAATTTAAATTTAAGTTTAAAAATAATATACATGTATTTAATATAATGTTTTCTCAGGACAAATTTTACACGTTCTTTCCTTTAAACACTTGTCCTCCTGAATTGACACGCGTTGGTTTCTTTTCTTTCCTTTTTAAAAATTTTAGCTGAATATTTTAAAACTCAAATCAAAATTAAAGATAAACAAAAATAATTTTCCTCTGTTCGAAAAAATGGCGGAACGAAAATAGTAAACCACCATCACGATATTCTCTCTCATTCTTCCTTCAGACTAAATCAAGAATTCACATTTTTACCTAGTCGAATTGACATATGGAAAGGAGAAGTAGAGTGAGCCTCGCTGTCGTCTGTTCTGGTGAAATCAAATTCATTCAATGGGGATGGCGATCGAGCGAACGGCAGGGCTCGGTGTGTCCAGTCCCAATTGTTTCGAGCTCGAGCACAACGGAGTCACAAGTTGATCAAGTTCGACGTCTTGATGCTCGAATGGTTGAGATAGTCGCGAGGCTAGGTTTTCGAACTCGAGTTCGATGAAATTGGTGGCGGTTGCTCTCGATTTTGGGTGGGGGCTGGGATTAGGCGCGTCTACGGTGGAGATGACAGCAAGCAGTCGAGTTCGTGGAAGGGAAGCACGTTCGCCAATGTCAGATTTTGATTTTTTTTGGAACGATGATCTAGGTAAACAATTTTACCTTTGATTTTAATTTACATATGCAGAAAAAACATATATACAGTCACAGTTTTTCAATTTTTTTACATATACATGATAAGTGAATTTATTTTTATTTATATTATTTACTAAAAAAATATGTATGGTTGAACAGAAATTTTAAAATATTGTGATTTGAATTGTTTCTATTAAAAAGTTAGACCTTTCGATTATATAGAATATTTTATAAGTATATATATATATATAAATGAGAGTTTAAATTTACAATTATATATATATATATATAAACAATTGTGTTTTAATTTAATATGTATATACGGATAGTCTATTTTTATAAATTTAATGGTGATTTAAACTATTGTTGTTGCGAAGAGAAAAATAAATATAATTTCTTGTTTTAGGAAGATTAGTTTAAATAAAATCATTAGTTTAAATTAAAATCATTAAATGGGTTTAAAATTTAATTATTAGTCTAAATTTTAATTTTTGATTAGTTAAATTTATCAAATGATAATTAAATCGTTCGATTATTTCGAATATTAATAAAAATTATATAATTGTTTATATATGGTCAATATCTAAATGGAAACAAGCTGGAATGAAAATGGATTGCATGCATAATAAAAGGTGAGAACTTCTCACTCAATCGGATTTTTTGGTTTAATTTTAAATAGTTAGATTTAAAATTGTTGATTGTGTGCTTGGATGATAAATTATTATCAGTTGTATTAGATTAGACCCTATGTGCCACGTAATAGTGGAGGATATTATACAAACCCAAATACCGCGATATTCCACATCGAAGTGGAATTGGTATTATATGTGTATTTGGAGTGATTGATTTCCCGCATTATATAGCGGATGAGACCCTATGCGTCGCATAATAGCGGATGATATTATATTAAACCCATATACCGCGACATTCCACCTCGAAGTGGAATTGGTATTTAATTATTGTGCTAACATCTGTGGATGTAGGGAAACAGGTTAGAGGGATCCAACTGGATCCCTCAAATAATTGAATTTGTTTCCATATTGTGTGTTGATTATTTATAATCTGTGTGTGATTATATTTGTAATTGAAATCGTTGAAGGCTATAGTTTAGCCGAATATATTTTTGGTATGGTAGGATATCGAAAATAAATAAAATTAAATTTCTGAAATTCAAGTTGAAAGTTTATAGCAAAATTTATTTTTTAGAATTGGATAAATTTAAAAGAAGGAATTTTAAAAGGATAAAGCTTTATTTTTGAATGCTATTGAATAAATTTCAAAAATATGGGAAAGGATTTTAATAAATGGATTTCAAGTAATATTATTCAAAAATTGAAGAATTTATTTTAAAATACGGATTTTAAATAGTTTGAAAGAGCCAAAGGAATTTATTTTAAAAGGAAATAACTTTAGAAATAAATTTGGAAAATAGATTTGGTGTTTAAAAAAAATATTTGGGAAATCAATATGAAAATTGATTTGATGTTTGAATGAAAATCGATTTGTGTTTGAAATAAAATTGGAAATCAATTTGGAAATTGATTTGATGTTTGGAAATGATTTTTTTAATCAATTTGGAAATCACATATCAGTGGATATTTGGAAAATTTAAATTCACAAGGGGAATTTAAAAAGGAAAGGGAAATTTGTTTTAAAAATAAATATTGGTTTATTTTTAAAGCGTGGAAAGAAATTTGTGGATTTGGAATATAAATTGAAATAAATCTAGGAGGATTTATTAATTGATTTAAATGGACAATTTTGGAATGGAAGGTGTATTTTCCTTGGAAAGCCGAGTATGTTTTCAAAATAGCTTATAAATACGAAGTGAAAGTTTTTAAAGATGGTTTTAAAAAGGATGCTTTGGAGAAATTATTTTCTTAAGTTGTTTTTAAATCTTTAAAGTAAAGATTTATTTAATTAATTATAGAAGTGATTATTTAAAGAATTAATTGATATTTCATTTAGAAATGGTTATTTAAATATTTATACACTATCTACTAATTTTATTTTAAAATTAGTTTGGGTTTTAAGGATATATAAGATATTGGTATAATATTTTCATAACTAATATTTTAAATAAAGTGTTTAAAAATAGTTTTTATTTTGAATGTTTCCAAGAATGTATATTTGGATAAGTATTTTAAATTCTTAAAGTATTCGAACTCGGCAAATTTTTAGTGGAAGTAAATAAATATTTGGAAATTTATTCCACGTGAGGAAAGTGATTTGAAATTTGTTTTCAAAGTGTTGAAGTGTTAAAATTATATCTTGCTAAGATATGTTGAAAAAAAGAATTGGGAGAAAATTATTTGAAATCTGGTGATTGTTGTGAATGTTAATTGATAGTTAAATAACCGACTGCCAATATTTGCGTTTTAATGGCATTTGAATTTCGTTGCGACCGAGGGTCGTATTCCAAATGGATATTCGAAAACCACATCGAATCTTTGTGATGGATCCTTTGGTTTAAAGATCAAAGTGGAAATTGTAGTGATTTGTTTGAATATGAATGTAACACTTATTGTTAAAATAAGCGCTCGTTATTCGGATTAGCCAGGAGAGGACTTTATGTCATAAAACTCATTCCGAATAATGATACGACGAAATGGGATTTCATTTGAAGATGGTGTTAAAGACCGGGTATTTTCGAAAGCAAAAGGATTACCTGTCGAGTATCTCTGCACTGGGTTACTCCTGTATAGAGATTTTATCACCCTTTGTGATGGGGATTTTGGACGTGATTAGTGAATATCCGAATTGCAAGGGCTTCTTTGAAGTGCCTTCGGTTCCATTCGATCTTGGAACGGACTTGTATGGATGTGTGTCCGACATTACACTTTGAGATGTAAAGCTGGTTTCTATCAATTACGTTTCTCTTGGTGGTGGAGAATTTATTCTTTTAGCTTAACACCCTTCTCTGAGACGTACGAGCTCGGAGGTTATGTAGTTGATGATCACTAGTGATACATTCTCAAATTGGTAATGTGGCATAATAAGCGTTGCAGATCATTTGTTGATCGAAGCATGGCTTTTGTGAAAAACGTAGCTTTATGGACGAGACTTCGTCAGACCTCACATCCGGAAATGTTTGGGGGTAGCACCCCCTGAAGGTATGCTTATTTGGGGGTAGCGCCCCCTGAAGGTATGTTTATTTCCTTCTGGAAAGAGGTGGTATCATGGTATGGAGCCCATGTATAACCTATGTGAATGCTGCAAATTTATTACTTTATGGTTGTTGGTGTTGAGGATCCTCAGATAAAGGTCGGTTACGGCCGGGGGATAGCATACTCGTGACAGTTAGTTACCTAGTTACAGAGGTAACCCGACCTTATGTTGGCAGAGATCCGGTAATGTTCTCGGGGCGTCCCTCAAGAGGCGTACCCATATGGCCCAGGAAGTTCCTTAGCCTGACCATTTGTTGGAAATCCAATATCCAATACGCGAATTGCACGGTTTTAGTTGTATAACCTGTCATTTACTTATGGTGGTCACCACTGTTTAGATGGTAGC
Source organism: Allium cepa (assembly GCA_030765085.1). Lineage (NCBI taxonomy): Eukaryota > Viridiplantae > Streptophyta > Magnoliopsida > Asparagales > Amaryllidaceae > Allium > Allium cepa. The sequence goes on from CM060940.1 coordinate 818,494,917, forward strand.
TATAGTAGGCATAGTACAAAATGTCAATGCTGGCTAAGATTAATATTATATTTTCGAAATGTTTTCTGCACTATGCACTAATAATATTATCGAAAGGATTTTGCATATCAAGTATGTTTGATAATCATAAGGAGAAATATCCTCCAATTCTGTGTTTGCATTGTGTATGTGGCTGGAGGCCTTATGGTAATTTCATTTTCCAAAAGCATAGTGGGTTTCTTTTCCTTTCTTTGTGAAAATAACAGATTTTAAGATCTCACACCAGTCCCATGACTGGCCTGGAGTTTATTGTTCCCTTTCTAAACTCTGGGTGCCCATAATTTTTCACACAGGCAGCCTAGAGTCAGGTTATCATTATTCTAGAGCGAAGCCAGAAAAGATATCCTATGGAGATCTGAAGTTCAAGCTGGATGGCGAGACCTAACACTTTACTACGTAATATCCACTGCGTATTGTGTTGGTGCAAATTCAGTTTCCATGTAGTCAAGTTATATCGACTACCAGTGTTGTATTTTGTTGTTGTAACACTCTAATGATGTAATGTAAAACTGATATAGTTCTTTGTTTTTAAAGATATTCATTTATCTATTATATGTTTTTCCGCTGCGAATATGAGATTCTTTTATTGTTTATGTTTCTTCTACCTTCTTGTTCTTTAACCGTAACGGTTCGGTTTTTCAACATTCGACCGTTCGGCATTTGATACAGTGGACGTATTGATGTCGACTTTCGAAAGTCGAAAAAATTAGGCCGTTACATAGTGGTATCAGAGCATTTGGTTAAGCGAAAATCTTGGCTCTGGTAAGGATTATTCATTAGAGATAGAGCCAGTAGTACTCTTGAATGAGTTTGAGTCTAATAATAGATATGAGCGCGTATTTGTTAGTGAATATAAAATTGTTTTATATTGTGTTAGCTTATCGGTTGATTATTTATAGATTCTGGTCGGTGCACTTTGGTCAACTGTATCGATGGGGGTTTCAAAACTCTTAAACAAGATAAACCGACACGGTATTGTTTTAAGATCGGGTAAATGAGATAATTTTACCCGATCTATTTTTATATAGAAAAGAAATCATTTTTCATAAATTATTATAGTATATGGTTGCTTGGTTGTTAGGAAGTGATATTAAATTATTACCATTCAAGTGTGAAATTGAATAAGAAATTTAAATCATATCTAATAGCTAAGAATATGAATTCATATACAAATAGGATTTGAAAATGTGAATGAAAAATGTAAATGTGATTTATAATGTGAAATAGAGTTCCAGAGAAATATTTGGAAATGTTTTTGAAAAGATTTGAAATTTGGAAATGGTTTTCAAAGGTTTGGGAAAAAATATTTTTGAAGGGATAATAGCACTAAATTCTTTTCGATCATTGGAAAATAATTTCGATGATGACTGCAGCATCATCGATGTTCATTTTATAGTTTCCAAGAGAGGAATTGCTGCCGAATTATTTTAAAATGGAAGTTGTTTGCAAATTGGGTTTGGTTTTGGAAATTCAAAATATAATTTGAATTGATTTCAAAAATGATTTTTAAAAGATGTAAATACTCTGGAATCCTATTTAAAATATTTATGGGATTAGTAAATGAGTTGATAACTTATACAATTTGACTTTGATAGAATGAATTTAACTTAAAGGATGGAGTTAAATTAAAATAAGTATAAGTGAATTAATTAAATGAAGTGAATTTAAAGAAAAGTCTAAGGATACTAAGTGAAATGATTGCTTAAATAAAATTTATTAAGTTGAAAATAAGTTTGGGGTTAAGACAAATGAATTGGAATTGAGTTTGTGGAAATAAATTTCTGAACATATTAATACAATTGCAAGTAAATGAAATTGAAAACTGAATGTTGAAATTCGTTTTGAATTTGTGAACAAATAAAACTGGAACTGGAATTAAATTTGATTTGTGAGAAACAAAGCGATGTACTGAAATAAAATTGGGAATGAACAAAAGAATAAAACTGAAATTGAAACTGAATATTGAAAACCAATTTGAATTGTGTGAAATAAAACGAAGTTGTAAAATTAGTTCGAAGTGGACTAAAAATAATAAAGGTGGAAGTAAAAAATGGTCTGAGATAAAATGAATTGGAATTTGTAATGAATCAGTATACGAAACTAATTTAAAATAGTGATATGAATCAGTTGTGAATGAAGGTAGTTGATAAAATTCAATATTCAGAAGGTAAATTGAATCCAAATAGAATTAAAACTGTAAATTGAATTCAAATGAAATTGAAAATGCAAGATTGAATGAAAATGGATATATAACTTCAATAGTGAAGTAAAAATGGTATAAGAAGTATATATTTTGAAAAGGAATGTGCAAAATGATAAGCAGGATATACAGGTGTGTTTAAAGGCAAAAGATAAATTGGGATTTGCTTTCGAGGGTAATTTAAATTGCTTGAAAGAGGTGTATATTTAAATTTCTATATGACATTTGATGACTTTCTTGTCTGGCCGCTTGGCTTTTCATTTTCTTTTTGAATCTGGGGTCCCATGGTGCCATTTTGTAGTCGTACCGAACTAGCCGCGCAAAGGAGACGCTGGTGAATTTTTTTGAAAATTTAGGGAGTTAGCAATTTTTGACAAAATTTTGATAATTTGAAATTTGAATTTCAATTTAAATTTGAATTGTTAATAAAAATATGTTATTTGGAATTTATAATTGATTTTGAAAAGTTAGTTGAAGTAATGATGGGTCATTAAGGAAAAGATTGTTTTGGAAAGTTAAAACTGTTTGGTATTGGGAAAATGATAAACGGGTTAAGGATCATTCTTCTTAACTAGTAATTTCGGAACGAAATTCTTTTAAGGGGGAAGAATGTGACGACCTAGAAATTTTGACATTTGAAATTGAAATATTTGGTTGAATTTTAAATATTTGGAAGTTGATTTAACTTGGATTTCAAATATCATGATGAAATTGGCAATTAAAATTATTGAATTTAATTTATTGAGGTTGGGCGAAATATTGTATCTTCAGTTTTGAGCTTATTAAAAATATTTTAAAGGTTTAGAAAATTCTTATTGATAATACTGAAGATAATGGAAATGTTAGGAATTGAAATTTGAAGTATTTGTTCAGTTTCGAAATTATATCGTTTAAATCGATATTTAAAAATAGCTTACCGGGCACAGTCTCGGAATTCGACGAAACTAGTTCCATTGGATCGATAATATGGTATTATTATCGGATTTCAATTTTCGTAACGTTCAGAATGATCGTTTGGTCGTACGATAAACAAACACGCTGAAATTAAATCAAAATTTTAATATGATGGCTGGGTTCAAAAAGCTATTTTCTCCATACGATCGAATTTGGACTTGGAACCATTTCCATTGTGTTTGGAATAGGGGTTTAACATTATAAACGCCTGACGGAACGTCTCGATTGGAGATCGAGATTTTGAGTTGCGTTTATAGAAGCGTTTTGAATTTAAATTTAAGTTTAAAAATAATATATATGTATTTAATATAATGTTCTCTCAGGACAAACTTTACACGTCCTTTCCTTTAAACATTTGTCCTACTGCACTGACATGCGTTAGTTTCTTTTCTTTCCTTTTTAAAAATTTTTGCCAAATATTTTAAAACTCAAATCAAATTTAAAGATAAACAAAAAATTTTGTTTCCTCTGTGTGAAAAACATGGCGGAACGAAAATAGTAAACCACCATCATGATATTCTCTCCCATTCTTCCTTCAGACTAAATCAAGAATTCACATTTTTACCACGTCGAATCGACATACGGAAAAGAGAAGTAGAGCGAACCTCCCTGTCCTCTGTTCTGGAAAAATCAAATTCGTTTAAAGGGGATGGTGATCGAGCGTACGGCAGGGCTCGATGTGTCCAGTCCTGAATGTCTCGAGCTCGAGCACGATGGAGTCACAAGTTGACTGAGTTCGACGTCTTGATGCTCGAATGGTTGAGATAGTCGTGAGGCTAGGATTTCGAACTCGAGTTCAAGTTCGATGGAACTGGTGGTTGTTGCTCTCAATTTTAGGTGAGGCTGGGATTGGGCGCGTCTACGGTGGAGATGATAGCAAGCAGTCGAGTTCGTGGAAGGGAAGCACGTTCGCCAATGTCAGATTTCGATTTCTTTAGAACGATGATCTAGGTAACAATTTTACCTTTGGTTTTAATTTATATATGCAAAAAAAAAAATACAGTCACAAATTTTCAATTTTTTTATATATACATGATCATAGAATATATTTTTATTTATATTATTTACTAAAAAAAATATAATGTTGAATAGAAATTTTAAAATATTGTGATTTGAACAGTTTATTTTAAAAAGTTGGACCTTTGGATTATATAGACTATTTTATAAATATATATTTGTGATTTGAACAGTTTATTTTAAAAAGTTGGACCTTTGGATTATATAGACTATTTTATAAATATATATATAAATCGGAGTTTAAATTTACAACTATATATATATAAACAATTGTGCTTTAATTAAATATATATATATATATATATATATATGGATAATCTCTTTTTATAAATTTAATGGAGAATTAAACAATTGTAGTTGCAAAGAGAAAAATAAATATAATTCTTGTTTTAGGAAGATTATTTTAAATAAAATCATTAGTTTAAATTAAAATCATTAAATGGGTTTAAAATTTAATTATTAGTTTAAATTTTTGGTTAACTAAATTTATCAAATGACAATTGAATCGTTCGATTATTTCGAATATTAATAAAAAAATATAATTGTTTATACAAGGTCAATATCTGAATGGAAACAAGCTGGAATGAAAATAGATTTCATACATAATAAAAGGTGAGAACTTCTCGCTCAATCATATTTTCCGGTTTAATTTTAAATAGTTAAATTTAAAATTGTTGATTGTATGCTTGGATGATAGATTATTATCAGTTATATTGGATTAGACCCTATGCACCGCATAATAGCGGAGGATATTATATAAACCCATATAACGCTATATTCCACCTTAAAGTGGAATTGGTATTATATATATACATATACATATATATATATATATATATATTTGGAGTGATTGATTTCCCGCATTATATAGCGGATGAGACCCTATGCGCCGCATAATAGCGAATGATATTATATTAAACCTATATATCTCGATATTCCACCTCGAAGTGGAATTTTTATTTAATTGTTGCGCTAACATCTGTGGATGCAGGGAAACAGGTTGGAGGGATCCAACTGGATCTTTCCAATATTTGAATTTATTTCAATATTCTGTGTTGATTATTTACAATCTGTGTGTGATTAGGTTGAAATCGTTGAAGGCTATAGTTTAGCCGAATATATTTTTGGTATCGTAGAATACCGGAAATAAATAAAATTGGATTTTTGAAATTCAAGTTGAAATTTTATAGTAAAATTTATTTTTGGGAATCGGATAAATTTAAAAGAAGGAATTTTAAAAGGATAAAGTTTTATTTTTGAATCCTATTGAATAAATTCCAAAAATATGGAAAAAGATTTTAATAAATGGATTTCAAGTAATATTATTCATAAGTTGAAGAATTTATTTTAGAATGCGCATTTTAAATAGTTTGAAAGAGATAAAGGAATTTATTTTAAAAGGAAATAAATTTAGAAATAAATTTGGATAATTTATTTGGTGTTTAAAAAAAAAATCTTTGGAAAATCAATATGAAAATTGATTTGGTGTTTGAATGAAAATTGATTTGGTGTTTGAAATAAAATTGAAAATCAAATTCGGAAATTGATTTGGTGTTTGGAAATATATTTTTTGAAATCAATTTGGAAATCACATATCAGTGGATATTTGAAAATTTTAAATTCACAAAGGGAATTTAAAATGGAAAGGGAAATTTGTTTTAGAAATAAATATTGATTTATTTATAAAGTGTGGAAAGAAATTTGCGGATTTGGAATATAAATTGAAATAAATCAAGGGGGATTTATTAATTGATTTAAATGGACCATTTTGAAATGGAAGGTGTACTTTCCCTGAAAAGCCGAGTATGTTTTCAAAATAGCTTACAAATATAAATTGGAAGTTTTAAAGATGGTTTTAAAAAGGATGCTTTGGAGAAATTATTTTCTTAAGTTGTTTTTAAATCTTTAAAGTAAAGATTTATTTAATTAGTTATAGTAGTGATTATTTAAAGATTTAATTGATATTTTATTTAGAAAATGGTTATTTAAATATTTACACACTATCTACTAATTTTATTTTAAAATTAGTTTGGGTTTGAAGGTTATATAAGATATTAGTATAATATTTTCATAACTAATATTTTAAATAAAGTGTTTAAAAATGGTTTTTATTTTGAATGTTTCCAAGAATGTATATTTGGATAAGTATTTTAAATTCTTAAAGTATTCGAACTCGGCAAATTTTCAGTGGAAGTAAATAAATATTTGGAAATTTATTCCATGTGAGGAAAGTGATTTGAAGTTTGTTTTCAAAGTGTTGAAGTGTTAAAATTATATCTTGCGAAGATATGTCGAAAATAAAGAATTGGGGTAAAATTATTTGAAATCCGGTGATTGTCGTGAATGTTGATTGATAGTTAAATAACCGATTATCAATATTTGCCCTTTAATGGCATTTGAATTTCGATGCGACCGGGGGTCGGATTCCAAATGGATTATTCGAAAACCACATCGAATCTTTGTAATGGATCTTTTGGTTGAAAGATCAAAGTGGAAATTGTTGTGATTTGTTTAAATCTGAATGTAACACTTACTTTTAAAATAAGCGTTCGTTATTCGGATTAACCGGGAGAGGACTTTATATCATAAAACCCATTTCGAATAATGATACGACGAATTGGGATTTCATTTGAAGATGGTGTTAAAGACCGGGTATTTTCGAAAGCGAAAGGATTGCCTGTCGAATGTCTCTACACTAGGTTGCTCCGGTATAGAGATTTTATCACCCTTTGTGATGGGATTCCGGACGTGATTAGTGAATATACGGATTGCAAGGGCTTCTTTGAAGTGCCTTCAGTTCCGTTCGATCTCGTAACGGACTTGTATGGATGTGTATCTGACGTTGCACTTTGAGATGTAAAGCTGGTTTCTATCAAATACATTTCTATTGGTGGCGGAGAATTTATTCTTTTAGCTTAACACCTTTTTCTGAGACGCACGAGCTCATAGGTTATGTAGTTGATGGTTACTAGTCATAATACATTTCCAATTTGGTAATGTGGCATACGAAGTGCTGCTGATCATTTGTTGATCGAAGCATGGCTTTTGTGAAAAGCATAGCTTTGTGGACGAGACTTCGTCGGACCTCACACCCTGGAAATGGTCGAAACAGGAAGAATGCGACAAGGTTATTTGGGGGTAGCGCCCCCTGAGGGTATGTTCATTTTCTTCTGGAAAGAGGTGGTATCATGGTATGGAGCCCAGATATTTAACCTATGTGAATGCTGCAAATTTATTACTTTGTGGTTGTTGGTGTTGAGGATCCTCAGATAAAGGTCGGTTACGACCGGGAGATGGCATACTCGTGACAGTTACTTACCTAGTTACAGAGGTAACCCAGCCTTGTGTTGGCAGAGATCCGGTTAGGTTCTCGGGGCGTCCCTCCAGAGGCGTACCCATGTGGCCCAGGAAGTTCCTTAGCCTGACCATTTGTTAGAAATCCAATCTCCAATACGCGCATTGTACAGTTTTAGTTGTATAACCTTCCATTTACTTATGGTGGTCACCACTGTTTAGATGGCAGCTATAGTAGGCATAGTACGAAATGTCTATGCTGGCTAAGATTAATATTATATTTTTGAATTGTTTTCTGCACTATGCACTAATAATAATATCGAAAGGATTTGCGTATCAAGCATGTTTGATTATCATAAGGAGGAATGTCCTCCAATTCTACGTTTATATTGTGTGTGTGGCGGGAGGCCTTATGGTAGTTTCATTTTCCAAAAGCATAGCGGGATTCTTTTCCTTTCTTTGTGAAAATAACTGTTTTTAAAATCTCACAGCAGTCCCATGACTGACCTAGAGTTTATTGTTCCCCTTCTAAACTCCGGGTGCCTATAATTTTCCACATGGGCAGCCTAGAGTCAAGTTATCATTATTCTAGAGCGAAGTCTGAAAAGATATGCTGTGGAGATCTGAAGTTCAAGCTGGATGGCGAGACCTAACACTTTACTATGTAATATCCGCTGCGTATTGTGTTGGTGCAAATTCAGTTTCCATGTAGTCAAGTTATATCGACTACCAGTGTTGTATTTTGTTGTTGTAACACTCTAATGATGTAATGTAAAACTGATATAGTTCTTTTTTTTTAAAGATATTCATTTATCTATTATATGTTTTGCCGCTGCGAATGTGAGATTTTGTTGTTGTTTCTGTTTCTTCTACCTTCTTCTTCTTTAACCCCAACGGTTTGGTTTTCCGACATTCGACTGTTCGGCATTTGATGCAGTAGATGTATTGATGTCCACTTTCGAAAGTCCAAAAAATTGGGCCGTTACATAGTGGTATCAAAGCATTTGGTTAAACGAAAACCTTGGCTCTGAGGGGGATTACTCATTAGAGATAGAATCAGTAGTACTCTAGAATAAGTTTAAGTGCAATAATAGACATGAGCGCGTATTTGTTAGTGAATATAAAATTGTTTCATATTGTGTTAACTTATCGGTTGATTGTTTATAGATTCTAGTCAGTGCAGTTTGGCCAACAGTATCGATGGGGGTTTCTAAACTCTTAAACAAGATAAACCGACAAAGTATTGTTTTAAGATCGGGTAAATGAGATAATTTTACCCAAACTATTTTTATATAGAAAAGAAATCATTTTTCATAAATTATTATAGTATATGGTTGCTTGGTTGTTAGGAAGTGATAATATTAAATTATTATCAATCAAGTGTGAAATTGAAATCATATCTAATAGCTAAGAATATGAATTCATATATAAATGGGATTTGAAAATGTGAATGTAAAATGCAAATGTGATTTGTAATTTGAAATAGAATTCCAGAGAAATATTTGGAAATGTTTTTGAAAAGGTTTGAAATTTGGAAATGGTTTTCAAAGGTTTTGGAAAAAATATTTTTTTTGAAGGGATAATAGCACTAAACTCTTTTCGGTCGTTGGAAAATAATTTCGGTGATGAATGTAGCATCATCGATGTTCATTTTAGAGTTCCAAGGGAGGAATTGCTGCCGAATTATTTTAAAATGGAAGTTTTTTGCAATTTGGGTTTGGTTTGGAAATTCAAAAGATAATTTAAACTGATTTCAAAAATGATTTTTAAAAGAGGGAAAGACTCTGGAATCCTATTTAAAATATTTATGGGATTAGTAAATGAGATCTGAAGTTCAAGCTGGATGGCGAGACGTATCACTTTACTATGTAATATCCACTGCGTATTGTTTTGGTGCAAATTCAGTTTTCACATAGTCAAGTTATATCGACTACCAGCGTCTTATTTTGTTGTTGTAACACTCTAATGATGTAATGTAAAACTGATATAGTTCTTTGTTTTTAAAAATATTCATGTATCTATTATATGTTGTTCCGCTGTGAAATGTGAGATTCTATTATTGTTTCTGTTTCTTCTATTATATTCTTCTTCAACCCTAACGGTTCGGTTTTCCGGCATTCGACTGTTCGACATTTGATACAGTGGACGCATTAATGTCGACTTTCGGAAGTCGAAAAAATTAGGCCGTTACATTCTTTCTTAGGATAGGCATTATTGACTCTAATATTATAGGTAAAAAATTCACTTGGAAGTCTGGTAAGTTTATTAATATTCACTATAAACTTGATAAGATATTAATTAATCAAAGTTTTTTAAGTTTATTCCCACATTACAAATGTTTTACTCTTCCTCAAGCTACAAGTGATCACACACCATTACAAATTTTTCTCACAGACAACATTCAATATAAAAAGAATATTCCATTAAGATTTATGAATGGATGGGTGCTTCAAGATAATTATAAAGATATCATAAATAAAAGTTTATCATTCAAGATTCATGGATCTGCTCAATACAATTTTTTTAAATTTCTATAGATTGCTAAGGAGAATATTAAAAGCTGAAATAATAGTAGAAACAAAAATGAGCTAAAACAATTAAGAGCAGACTGTGAGAAATTACAGAATGATCTTGATAGTAATTGCTCAAACAGAAATACTATAAACAGTTTTTTTTCAGGCCAAAAATAAGCTTAGCACGTCCCTACATGTTCAGTCAGTTAATATAAGGCAAAAGGTCAAAATTGACTGGCTAACTAATGGGGATGAAGCTAGTAAAATTTTCTATGCCAAAATGACGATTGGGAAAAAATAGAAATGTCATAGGCAAACTTATTGATGCTAATGGAAATGTTTTAAAGAATCTATACGAAATTGAGGAGGGAGCCATTAATTATTTCACAGAGTTTTTTAATTCTGATGATTATTTGACTACCTTTCTTAATATTAATACTAAATACTTATTAAACGAGAGTAGTCAGGACCTCCTTTTAGCTCCTATAGGTATCTTGGATATTAAAAATATTATTTTCCATGCTGATAATGATAAAACCCCAATAACAGATGGCTTTAGTGCTAAATTCTATAAAACTCATTGCGCTGATATTAATAATAATATTTTGGAGGTTATATCTGAATTTTTTAGGACTGTTAAGCTTTTAAAATCCTTCAGTCAAATCTCATTACACTAATTCCAAAAATTAGCAATCCAAATGGGTTGGAAGATTATAAACTTATTTCATATTGTAATTTCATTTATAAAATCATATCTTCCATTTTATGCAATAGGATTAAAATGTTTTTAAAATTTCTACTTGCTGAAATCAGTGTGCCTTCATTCCAGAAAGGCTCATTACTGAAAATACTTTGTTAGCACATGAGCAAATTAGAAATTTCAACAATAAAAATAAAAATGCCATGTGTATTAAAATCGACTTACACAAAGCCTTTGATAAAATTAATAGACACTTCATTATTAACATGATGATTCAAATGGGTTTCAATAAAAAAATTATGATCTAATAAATAAATGTATTGACAATGTAACATACTCTGTAATGATTAATGGCTCTCTAAAAGGATATATACATAGCAACAGAGGAATTAGACAAGGAGATCCCATCTCTCCTTATTTATTCACTATTGTTATGGAATATTTCTCCTTCTTAATTGATTCTGAACATAAAAGAATTTAAAATCTATAAATAGAATCAAACCCTTCATTACTCATCTGTTATATGCGGATGATTTGCTTTTGTTTATTAATGTAGATGCTAAAAGTGCCAACACTATTGTTAGCATCTTTAAAAAATTAGAAATCTTTGCTGGTTTAAAAGTTAATGAGTAGAAAAGTAAAATTTATTTCAGTAAAGGTTGCAAATGCAAAGAGGAAATTTTAAACATTCTTAAATTCAAAGAAGGTAGTTTGCCAGTCAAATATTTAGGCCTACCGTTAAGTATAAATCAGCTTAATGATCGGGATTGTGTAAGATTATATGACATTATTCAAAATAAATATGATGGGTGGTCTAGTAAACTATTATCTCTAGCTAGTAGACTAGAACTCACTCATACTGTCATCACTGCAATTGTAATGTATTGGGTTCAAGCTCATAATATTCTACCAAAATCAATTTGCAAAATTGAAAAAATGTGTTCTAACTTTATTTGGCAAGGTAAACAACACAAAATTGCATGGGATAAAGTATGCATGCCTAAAAGTGCAGGTGGTCTGGGACTTAGAAATATTAGAGACTTGAGGGAAGCAGTTAAATACAAGCTTTTTTGGAAATTTATCGATGGAAAATCTCTTTGGGCCAGATGGATGGGGGAAAATACCTTTAAAAAAAAAATGGACTGCTAAGGCTGAAAACCATCGTTCATATACCTGGAAAAATATACTTAACTGTAGGGAGAAAGGCAAAACACTTTTAGAAAGGAAATTTAAAGATGGTAGTTTGACTAGCTTATGGTTCGACCATTAGATTTTTGGAAAATCTTTAATCGATTTACTTGGCTGGAATAACATGTATCTATTTGGAGGTACTACTGAAAAGGTTCAAAACATCATTCACAATCAAGCATGGAATACAAAAATGCACCAAGCTGCTAATATTTACAGAACTTCTTTTGAAAATATCTCAATAGATCACAATCTTCAAAGGGATACTTGGATTTGGAAGCTTAACTCAAAAGAAAAATTATCTTTTAAAAAAGTTTGAAAATTTATCAAGGGAGATGACACTGAAGTCAGCTGACACAAAGTTATTTGTTGTAAATCAATTGTCCCAAAATGTCTCATTGTTCCTATTTTGCCATTCTCAACAGGTACCAACAAAAGAAATATGTGCCAAATGGACTGAAAATGCAGATAACAGATACTTGCTATGTAAAAATGGTGTTGAAAATGCAGATCATCTTTTCTTTGATTGTATCTTCTCAAGACATGTTTGGTACATTGCTAAGAATACTTTAGGATTTAATCAACATCAATCCATTCAAAACATAGGAGAAAGCATTCATTATATTCAGAGCAGATACAAACCCAAATCAAAAGATTTTAAAATAGCTTCTATTATGCTAATCACGGTCATATATCATATATGGAAAGAAAGAAATCAAAGACTTCATAATAATATGGAGAGAAGCAGCAATCAACTTTGGAATAGCATTTACTCAGACTTTCAAATTCTCAGCAGGAAAACAACCAAGCATCATGAAAGCTATGAAGCTACTAAGCTTAATTTAAGCAAACTTGACATGTATGAAACTGGAGTTGAAGATATCTTACTTAGGGGGAAATGCTCTAAAGATATTTCCTAAAGAAGACATAGATACTGTCAGAGTAATGCACACACTAATACTAAAAGCATATCTTCCCTTGGTCATGACAGCCACTCCCGGAGCTAGTGGAGCTATCTCACTGGAGGCGACCATTCTAGAGCTGCTAAAAAATTTCATTTCTGCAAGGGAAGTGTACACAATAATATTAGTAATAATATTAATTTTTACTGTATTATGAATAATGATGCTGGCTATTTACCTGTTACAGCTCGAAGGAGCTATCGCACATCCAGCAGCGTTCCCAAGGAGATCATGTTGCTGTCCAAAGAAGATTATATCAATTTTAATATCAGCGACAATAAAAACGAGAGCCTTTTTTTACGAAAGTTTGTTAAACAATAAAGTTTATCACATATCTTGCTGGAGCAAGAGAGAAAGCAATAAGATTTCAGAAGATTCCACACAAATAGGCTACAATCCTTCTAATCGCCGCTATTCAACAGAAGATCGGGAGAATAGCTACGATATATGAAAGGGCAAAACATCTTACTTTACCAGTCGTCAATATTATGAAGAAGAAAGCATGGATCTGGAGAAAAGCAACAAGTTCTGGAAGAGGGAGAGACATAAGTTCGTCAACTCCCAACTTTCCAGTGAAAAGCTTCAAAATTGGATGGATAAAGAGGATATTAGTGCGAAGGAGAGGTTTTGGAAGCCTCCGTGAGGTGTAGTTCGAGAGGTGGTGGCTGGTTCGGCTGAAGTTGGTCGCCATTTTTAATCTTTTTTTTCTCTACTTAGAAGAGTTTTGTTGCGGCTAGGGTTTTGAAGTTTAGATTAATGTTTCGGGTGTTTGTGTATGAATACCGATGTTTTTGATTGAGCAGGCCTTGGGCCTATTTACCTTTTCAAAAAAAACTTTATGAATTTATTTAAGTTTCAAAAAACTTGGTTAACTTAGTTAATTTTTGTAAAACTTAAATTAAATTTTACAAACTTAATTTACTTAGTTAAATGTTTATAAAACTTAGTTAATTTTTATGAACTTAGTTCAAATCTAACTTAGTTATTTTGATAAACTTCATTAATCATTTTTAAACTTAATTAAGTTTTATAATTTTTTTGAACTTATTTAATTTTTATAAAACTTAATTATAAATTAGTTAATTTTATAAAACTTAGTCAATTTAGTTGAATATTTATAACATTTAGTTTTTATAAGTTTACTCAATTTCTAAAAAAGCTTAGTCAACTTAGCTAATTTTTGTAGAACTTAGTTAACTTATTTAATTTTTATATACTTAGTTAATTTTAAAGCTTAGTTAATATTTAGAAACTTATATAATTTTTATGAAACTTGGTTAATTTTGTTAATTTTTATAAATCTTAGTTAACTTAGTTAAATTTTATCAAAAATGGTTAAGTTAGTTAACATTTTATTAAACGTAATTAATTTTTATTAAATTTAGTTAACCTAGTCAAACATTTATAAACCTTAATTAATTTCTATAAAAGTAAATTAACACAGTTACTTGTTTGTAAAAAGGAGTTGATATTTATAAACTTAGCCAGGTTTAATAAAATTTTGTCAATTTAGTTAAATTTACTTAAAATTTAATTTACTTTTACAAACTAAACCACCCGTCTGATGTAAGACATGTGAACAGTATTGTAGCATACGTGGTTTACATATATTTGTTGTGTGTGTATTGTTTAAGCTTATAACAAGATATTATGTGTTAAAATCGGAAACCACAGAAAAAAATCAGCAACGCAGGTATTAATAGTAGAGTGTTGAGCTTGTACTAGTCATATCATTCTTAGTCCAAATCTCTAAGGAATATTGATGCAGCGCACCGTGATGGATCGCTTGTTTTAGATCGCTATCTTGTTAAGTCGCAGGAAGGACATAAGTCACCAGCGAGTTACGACCTACCAAGCTACGAACTAACGACCTATGACAATCGCTCGCGTATGCCGCATGTTATCATTCTTAGGTCGTTACATGGTTAGGTCGCTCCATTCTTATGCTACATGGTTATGTCGCTCCATGGTTAGGTCGCTCCATTCTTATGCTACATGGTTAGGTCGCTACATGGTTAGGTCGCTTCATTTTTAGGTCGCGCCATTCCTTATGTCATCAGCGACCTAGTGGTTAAGTCGCCTGCAAGTTATCTCAACATATGCCGCATCTTTTAGGTCGCAAGATCTTATGTCGCAAATTCCTGAAGCTATGCTATTCTTTAAGTCGCTCATCATGTAGCATTTCCTTAAGTCACTCAGGCCGCATTCGCCTTTAAGTCGCTCATTCCTTATGTCGCATAATGCCGCATTACCTTGAGTCGCTGAGTCCTTAAGTCGCATGATATTGTAACTTGTTAAGTCGCGTGATATTGTAATTTGTTAAGTCGTAGGTCGTGTTGTGTTGTTAAGTCGTGAATTTTTGTAACTTGTACTGTTGATAGGTCGTGAATGTATTGTTAGGTCGTAGGTCATCGTGTGTTAGGTCGGCTAGGTTGCGTTGTATAATCTCTATAAATAGGGATGTGCTCTTATTGTAAAAGAGTTGATTTTTGGAATAAAATTTGTTTGTGTGCTTTTTGCCACTTCTTTTGAAGTTGAGTGTGATCTCCTTCTTCTTCCATCTTCGGATATTTGAGTGCGCTCGAATCAATGAATTTGAAGCCGATTCACGGAATCTCGTGTGCGAGATCAACGTCGAAGAATCGTAGATCTTCTAACATGGAATCGTGGGCGATCAACGTGTTGAAGATAGCTAGAATCCGGTATCTCGAGAGATCAACAGATTTGGGCATTTATCGTATTACTAGGTTTACTTGACACGAATTCATTTCGTGAGGAAGAAAGTTTACGTCAACTTGTATCAAACATTCTTAGCACGTCAAATTGTTAATCCGCTGCGTCATGTCATTTTGGTATCAGAGCTTGCAGAGCTAAGTTGAAGCTAAGTAAGATCAAGGCCAAAACAGATCCATATCAAAGCCGAGAGCTAAGTAAGATCCAGTTGAAGCCGAGGTAAACCAGGTTAGGTCGAAGCTGAGCTAGTGTAGAGCCGAGTTAAAGTAGTATTTGTGTTGGATCCGAGTTTGTTGATAATCATGCCTCCAAGACGTGCTAATCGTTTTCAGAATGTTGAGGATGTATATAGAAGACAAGAAGCTGAGCAGATGGAGCAGCGTATCAATGAAAAGTTTGATGAAGGTATTGGAAAGTTAGAGAAGTTGATGAGAGACATGAATCAAAGTCAAAGGAGAACTTCACCAGTTTCGCACCATAGTGGAAACAAAGTTTCACCTTCAGTTTCGGAAAAAAGGAGAATGTCACCCCAGTCTTACCGGAAGAGGAGAGAATCTTCAGTTTCAATGAGGCGAGAACACCATGAGTATTGAAATGAAGAGAGAAGAACTCATCGTGGATTTGAAGATGATCCTTATCGTGAGGTTGAAAGACATGATAGAAGGGACATGCGTGATCGAAGAGATGTAGATAGTCGAGATCGATATCGAAGTACATATGATTTTGAGGAATATGGTGATAGAGGAAGTATTCATTACCGAGATCGAGACCAAGTGCGAAATCGATATCTTGTTTTAGAGAATGATCGTAAATGAGAATCAGGTATGCGGATGGAAATTCCAGAATTCAAAGGTGGTATGCAAGCAGAAGAATTTCTTGATTGGTTGTCTAATGTTGAAGAGATTTTGGAATTCAAAGAAGTGCCTGAGAATCGTAGAGTTCAGTTAGTTGCTACAAGGCTAAGGGGAAGAGCTATGGCATGGTGGCAGCAAACTAAACTAACACGGGAGAGAATGGGAAAATCAAAGGTTGTCACTTGGGAGAAGATGAGAAAGATGATCAAAGCAGCTTTCTTGCCATACAATTATCAGTCTCTTATGTATCAACGTTTGCAGAATTTGAGACAAAGGACGAGGACAGTGAATGATTATGCAGATGAATTTTATCAGTTGATTGCAAGGAATGATATCATAGAAACAGAGGAACAGCTAACGGCTAGATATATTGAAGGGTTACGAATGCAAATTCAGGACATGGTGAATATGTTTAATACAATGTCTGTTGCTGAAGCACATCAGAAAGCTCTAGCTTGGGAGAAGCAAGGGGAGACGAGGAGGTGGTGTGTTTACAAGTTCCAATATTCAGAATAAGGGTGCTAGTGGCAATGCTAATGTTTCCAAGGCAGTTAGTAAACCAGTTGTCAATGAAGCCGCTAAAGTAAAGGTCAACAATAGTATCAAGTGCTACAATTGTCAGGAGTTTGGCCACAAAAATAATGAATGTACAAAGCCAAAGAAGAGAACCTTGGTTGCAGAGGAATGTGAGTATGAGGATGAGGAAGCTGAAATTGATTATACTCAACCATCGAAGTTTGATGATGATGAAGAAGTTGTGTCAGGAGATGAAGGATGTAACTTGATGATGATGAGGTCTTGTTTAAGGCCAAAGCAAGAGAATGATTCTAGTTGGCTGAGAAGCAATATTTTTCAGTCTACATGTACTATTTTGGGAAAGGTTTGTAGGTATGTTATTGACGCGGGAAGCTGTGATAACATTATTTCTGAAGAAGCCGTTACGAAGTTAAGCTTGAAGATTGAAAAACATCCTAGACCTTACAAATTGGCATGGTTGAAGAAAGGTGGAGAAGTGAAAGTGGGAAGACGAGCTTTTGTTACATTTTCTATTGGGAAGAAGTATAAAGATGATATATGGTGTGATGTTGTATATATGGATGTGTGTCATCTATTATTGGGAAGACCATGGCAATATGATAGAGCTGTACAACATGATGGTCGCACCAACAGCTACAGTTTCATGTTCGAAGGAACCAAAGTTACCTTAGTTCCTAATAAGCGTGAGCAAAGTTAAAGCAAAGCAGAGAAGAAGGTGGAATCAACTAGCCTATTATCTTCGAAAGAATTTGTTGAAGAAGTGAAGGATAGTGCTGAAATGTTTATGTTGATTGGGTATGAAGCAAGTGAAGATGTTGAAATTCCTGAGGAGGTTAGACTAGCGTTGAATGAATTTGAAGATGGTTTTCCTACAGAATTACCCAAGGACTTACCGCCGCTGAGAGATATACAACATCAGATTGATCTAGTGCCAGGTGATGTTTTACCGCATAGGCCACATTATCGGATGAGTCCAAAGGAGCATGAAGAGTTAAGGAGACAGGTTGAAGAGTTGCTTGAGCAAGGGCGTGTTAGAGAAAGTCTCAGTCCTTGTGCGGTACCAGCTTTGTTAGTGCCGAAGAAAGATGGTTCATGGAGAATGTGTACGGATAGCAGGGCACTCAACAAAATAACTGTCAGATATAGATTTCCTATGCCAAGGCTTGATGATTTATTGGATCAACTTAGTGGGTCTGTAATCTTTTCGAATGTTGATCTTAAGAGTGGTTATCATCAGATTCGCATTAGACCAGGTGATGAATGGAAGACAACATTCAAGACACGGGAAGGATTATATGAATGGCCGGTTATGCCGTTTGGTCTATCTAATGCACCAAGTACATTTATGAGGGTAATGAATCAAATTTTCAGACCTTACATTGGGAAGTTTGTTGTTGTTTATTTTGATGATATCTTGATCTATAGTGCAAGCACAGAGGAGCATATTCAACACTTGCGGAAGGTGTTAATTATTCTTCGACAAGAAAAATTCTATGCAGCAATGAAGAAATGCGTGTTCATGACGCCAAGTGTTTTATTTCTGGGTTATGTTGTGTCTGAGGAAGGGATACAGGTGGATCAGAGTAAAGTTGCCACAATCAGAAATTGGCCACAGCCCAAAACTATAACAGACGTCAGAAGTTTTCATGGGTTAGCTTCATTTTATCGAAGATTTATACCGCACTTTAGTAGTGTGATGGCCCCTGTTACAGATTGCATGAAGGGAAAGAATTTTTCATGGACGGAAGAGGCAGGGTTTGCTTTTGAGCGAATCAAGGAACTTTTAACCTCAGCACCGATTCTGGTATTGCCAGATTTTCAATTGCTATTTGAGTTACATACGGATGCATCGAAAGTTGGAATTGGAGGAGTGTTGAGTCAGAAGGGTCGTCCAATTGCTTATTTCAGTGAAAAACTTTCTGGAGCAAAGATGAGATACAATACTTATGATGTGGAGTTCTATGCTATTGTGCAGGCTATGAAGCATTGGAGACACTACTTGTTCCATAAAGAATTTGTTTTGTATACGGACCATGAAGCATTGAAACATTTGCAAGGGCATGATAAAATTGCAGCTAGGCATGCATCGTGGATAGCTTATTTGCAGCAATTTACATTCGTCGTGAAGCACAAGTCTGGAGTAACTAATCGCGTTGCCAATGCATTGAGTCGAAAGAGTAGTTTACTAACAATTATGCGAGTAGAGGTGATGGGTTTTGACTTACTTCCAGATTTGCTTACATCAGATTCTTATTTTTCCAAGATCCTAGACAAAGTCAAACAGGGAAGCATGGATGGATATATGCTGGTTGATGGTTTTCTATTTAAAGGAAATCAATTGTGTATTTCAGATTGCAGTTTACGAATGAAGATCATCAAAGAATTACATGAAGAAGGACACGTGGGACGTGACCGTACTATGCAGTTGATTTCAAAATCTTATTTTTGGCCGTCAATGAGGAAAGAGGTTGAAAAATTTATTCAGATGTGCCATATTTGTCAAGTTTCAAAAGGAACCACTACAAATGCAAGTTTATATATGTCGTTGCCTATACCTACTAAGCCATGGGTGGATGTGAGTATGGACTTTGTATTGGGATTGCCAAGAACGCAACGTGGCAATGATTATATCTATGTGGTGGTTGATCGTTTTTCGAAAATTGTACATTTTATTGCATGCAAGAAGACAGCAGATGCAGTCAATGTTGAACAGCTATACTTCAGAGAGATCTATCGTCTTCATGGATTGCCAGAATCTATTGTTTCAGATAGAGACACCCGTTTTCTGAGTCATTTTTGGATGAGTCTATGGAAAATGGTCGGGACAAAGCTGAAATTCAGTAGTGCTTATCATCCACAGACGGATGGACAGACAGAGGTTGTGAATAGATCCCTAGGTAATCTATTGAGGTGCCTTGTGAATGACAATTTGAAGAGTTGGGATTCGAAGTTATGTCAAGCTGAGTTTGCACACAACCATGCAGTTAATCGAAGCACTGGGTTCAGTCCATTTTAGGTTGTTTATTCAAGTATTCCTAAAGGACCGTTGGATTTATCTACAGTACCACAGCAGAAAGGAGCGATCAAACGAGCTAGCGATTTTGTGAATGAATTGCAAGAGTGCCACAAAGTTGTGAAGGAACGATTGCTTAAGGCGAATGAGAAATATAAGCAATCCGCGGATATTAAGCGACGAAATGTTGAATTCAAGGAAGGAGATTTTGTATATGCAGTATTGACTAAGGATCGATTTCCTATGGATACGTACAACAAACTAGCTGCGAGAAAGATTGGTCCTTTGGAAGTTGTAAAGAAGATTAATGAGAATGCTTTTCAATTGAGATTGTCGGATCATATCCATACTGCAGACGTTTTCAACGTCAAACACTTGATTCCATATCATGGGGATAAGTGAGTCGAAGAAGAGGAGAGTGTGAATTCGGGGTCGAATTCTTTTCAAACAGGGGAGAATGATGCAGCGCACCGTGATGGATCGCTTGTTTTAGATCGCTATCTTGTTAAGTCGCAGGAAGGACATAAGTCGCCATCGAGTTACGACCTACCAAGCTACGAACTAACGAGCTATGACAATCGCTCGCGTATGCCGCATGCTATCATTCTTAGGTCGTTACATGGTTAGGTCGCTTCATTCTTATGCTATATGGTTATGTCGCTCCATGGTTAGGTCGCTCCATTCTTATGCTACATGGTTAGGTCACTACATGGTTAGGTCGCTTCATTTTTAGGCCGCGCCACTCCTAATGCCGCCAGCGACCTAGTGGTTAAGTCGCCTGCAAGTTATCTCAACATATGCCACATCTTTTAGGTCGCAAGATCTTATGTCGCAAACTCCTGAAGCTATGCTGTTCTTTAAGTCGCTCATCATGCAGCATTTCATTAAGTCGCTCAGGCCGCATTCGTCTTTAAGTCGCTCATTCCTTATGTCGCATGATGTCGCATTACCTTGAGTCGTTGAGTCCTTAAGTCGCGTGATATTGTAACTTATTAAGTCGCGTGATATTGTAACTTGTTAAGTCGTAGGTCGTGTTGTGCTGTTAAGTCGTGAATTTTTGTAACTTGTACTGTTGATAGGTCGTGAATGTATTGTTAGGTCGTAGGTCGTCGTGTGTTAGGTCGGCTGGGTTGCGTTGTATAATCTCTATAAATAGGGATGCGATGTTATTGTAAAAGAGTTGATTTTTGGAATAAAATTTGTTTGTGTGCTTTTTGTCACTTTTGTTGAAGTTGAGTGTGATCTCCTTCTTCTTCCATCTTCGGATATTCGAATGCGCTCGAATCAACGAATTTGAAGCCGATTCACGGAATCTCGTACGCGAGATCAACGTCGAAGAATTGTAAATCATCTAACGTGGAATCATGCGCGATCAACGTGTTGAAGATACCTAGAATCCGATATCTCGAGAGATCAACTAACTAGTTCTATTCCTCAGTAGGAAGAGAGAAAAGGTTGAATAAGAGCAGAACCAACAATAACCAAAACTTTAACAAATTCAGATTCTTCCATTTTGTAAAAGGGAGCGCCAACCTGATCAGCAATTGCTTTTACTATTACCATCTATAAACATTTTGAGATATAATTAGATGCCTTTTACACAAATGAATACAAAGATAATTGTGTGTTTATAGCAAACTTATGATTCCTAGCTGACTGACCTTCCCGCAACCAGGTGGACCCTCCATTAGAACACCATATATATATATATATATATATGTGTGTGTGTGTGTGTGTGTGTATGTACACACACACACACACACATATATATATATATGTATATATATATATATATGGTGGTTTGATTGCTAGTTTATCAAATAAATCTGGATTCATCAAATATTTCACTAGTTAAATAATATAATTCAACTAGTGGTTTGATTGCTAGTATATATATGGTTGCTATTGCTCTACAAAAATTTTAACAGTAAAAATAAAATAAAATTATGAAGTGGTGACTTAGTGTTTTGTGTTGTTGGCAAACTGTACAGCCACAATGATAGGAGGACTACATAACATCTAACAATATTTCAAAAATGCAAAACTGTAAATTTTCTAGTATTCCCATCTGTGAAGTGACGAGAAACAACCAATTTAGCTTTACGTTTCCTATGATCAATTAAAGCTACTGAAACTGTTACTGAAAGCGTATACTTATAGTTCAAAGTTGCAAAATACAGGACTAGGCAATGGGGTAAAACAACATAAATTAGCTACGTCGTCTTTGTTTTATCATCTAATTAGCTAAGATGTGTCTAGTTTAAATTTTGAAAAACAAACATTTTTCTTGTTCCCTCAAAGACATGGACTCATCTAATAATGCAATGATGAGTTGCAATCAATCGGTCTTTAATATCTATTAATGCAAAGATGAGGGGTAGTTAGTTTATGAATCTGACTTTGTCTGAACTTCAAATATTACCCTTTCTTACACAAGTTGTGTGATCAGATAATAATTTGGCAGTGGATAAGTATTTTCATTTTTCAGCCATTATATTTGCAAAAATACCCCAATCTTAATTTATAAAATATTTGAGGATATTAAGATTGCCACATTTTTTTAACAAGAAAAATTATGCAAAATGCAACATCTCCACATAGTGATGACATTTTCGAGATCGTTTTTCAATATCAAAACATGCTTTATATCATATATGCTAATAGACATTGAAAATAATAACACAAAATAATAAAAATAGTAAATATATAGTGGTTATGTCAATCATAAATTTATAATGGTTATTTCAAACAAGTAATAAATATACCCTTCATCAAGGGGCATTATGTGGTTGCCATGGCTTGCAATGTTGTGATCAGTGAGCCAGTTTCTAAAAATTGGAGTAAGCTTCTCTAATGAAAGAAAGATGTTATTCAAGGTACTCATTATTACTATGCATTGAATATGGAAACTCCCAAAGTTAAGAAGCGATGAAAACACAAGGTATGAAAATTACAAGAAAAACAAACTTTATGGATAACGCTTATAAACTCACTAATATACAAAATGATGACATAGGTAGATGTAGGCAATAATGTTATAAGAAAATTATTGCCTCTAGATAGAAGTAAACAATTAAACTCACTTGGATAAATCATAAGTAAAAAAGTATACATGAGTGATAGAAGTAGAGAAATAAATTAGAGTGTACCAATGTTGAAAAAAGGGCAGATGGGACGGTCATAAGTATTTAGAATTATTGTATATATTAGTAATACATTATTAATATTGCAACAATCAATACTATATAAACAACCAATGCATATATTTACTATATAAAAAAGTAATGAAATCAGTCTTATTCAGTAGGCAAGAATTGAACCTTAATCGTGCTTATTTATCATTATAATTTTATTCATTTTGTTTGATTCATTTCTGTGAAAAAAATGTAGAACATGAAAAACGAGATTACACCTGTAACTTCACAACTACATAAGGCATCTTGATACTCCACTTCACCATCCGTCCTAAAGCCTCAGGACAATGCAACACTTTCCTTATGGGTTAACCCGTCAACGCCCTTATCGAATGAGCCTGAAAGTATGGTCTCAAGTTTCTTGATGCTATCAACCAGGAATACACCAGCTTTTCTAGCTTCGGATATCATTCTTCCACTCCAGTGAATCACTTGCTGATATAATAGAAGGGCCTTTGAATCTTACGCTCCTCACGCACCAATGCTTCACTATATGCATGAGTCGACACTACTAGGTAAATATAAAGATATTCTCCTTTAAAAGGCTTTGACACTATTAGTGGTTTTCTTAAATGTTCCAACAAAATTTGAAAAGCAGCTTCACATTTGCTCGCTCGATAGAACCTTTCCTTTTCTTTCGTAAGGGCATGAAGAATGATATGCATTTACCACCCTTCGAGATGAACCGACTCAAAGGGGCAACTTTACCATTCAAACTCTGCATTTCCCACATTTTCTATGGGACTGTAACCTTCTTCAAGGCTACTATCTTTTCTGAGTTAGCTTCAATGCCGCTAAAGTTCACGATGAACCCCAACAACTTGCCCGATGCGCCTCTAAATGAAGAACTAAATAGATTCAATTTCATTCTATATTTTCGGAGTACATCAAACATTTTTGAAAGATCGCTTATGTGGTCAGTTTTTTTTGCGACTTCGCAATCATACCGCCGACATAGACCCACATTGCTTGTTTGATCTATTCCTTATGATAAAGTTAGAGGTATGTTCTAGGGACAATTGTGTAATTTATTATATAGATATAACTCGACAACCAATCTTTTTCAAAATAAAATATATAATGTGTTATATTAACTATTTATTTAACTAAAAGTATATATAATATAGAAAATCCATGAATGAAATATCTTGTAATAGTAGTTACAATGTGTTATAATCATGAGTGATTTATCACAATAAAATAAATATACTGTTTTAAATATTTTTAATCAAGATGTATCGAGGCCGGATATCCATATATCCATTGAGACTAGAGTACGTAACGCTCTACAAACGTTGAGTAGTGAATGACTCATGGTTGTTGGAGGCACATAGGGTTATAAACTGATAGTAATCCTTTGATAATTATGGAATGACCCACTCGATAGTTTTCCATCTGTTAATATAACTAAGGTCAACCAGCAAAATCGATGTGATAATTTTACATAATTCCCTCAACTTGATAATACTGTCGTTATTCAATATAGAAACTTCGCTTTTGTTATAGCTAAATCATGGCACAACGTCCATTGAATGACTATAGTTGGTTGAATAAAAGTATTGAAAATGAAACATTATTTAATAGAGAATTCGTCTCCTTGGTTATTTAGGGTTAATATCATAAGATCAACTCCAGTCTACTCAAAGTCAACATCTTCGGCTAGAGGTTAATAATAATTGTTATTATTGAACAAGAATTTTTCGTTTACATTTACAAAGTTGAATGTGAAAAATGTTGAAATTTTGACCAAAACCAAATTCCATAAATCCTAATGTCATTTAATTATCACTGCCATGTATAGTTTATGTTAAATAAAATTGAATTTTACCAAAAAGATGTATAAGCAACAAATTCGGTCAAAATGTCATACCACTAGCTAAAATGATGGGTGAATGTTAATATTCAAATTGTTCGGTATCAATCACTGACTGAATTTACATCTTTGATTCACACAATCATAATCATGAGTACTCCAAATAAACAACACGATTTAATTAATTTATAATTATTATAAATTAATTAAATTAATTAATATTTATGAAATACTAATTATTCAATTGTCTGTGAATTTGGAATACCATTAGCATTTGATGAAAAGCGTATGCATAAAAAGTTATGCATAAGCATGTCGGCAGAACATTTAAATTAGATTTAAATTGAATGAATGTTAACGGGTTTGGAAATTGTTTGAGGCCAATTTGCGCCATATTATGGGTAGCCAAAGAAAGAGGAGTGGGAGATTTCAGATTGGATTTGAAAGGCAAGAAATTAATAAAAGGAAGAGGAAAAATCTCTAGCATTGATTCTCTCCTTTATTACTTTCTTAAAACTAACATTTCATTCATTCAGTCAAAAGGATACTCCTCATCCATTAGGGAATGGACAAAATTTTAATGGCCTCTAGAGTAAATAATTCCAAAATAAAAAAATCAAACAAAGTAAAAAAAAGGTTGTTTTGCCTCCTAATCTTTGCAAAATCTGAAGGTTGATTTCTAGATCTCGAAGCATCTTCATTTATTGTTCAAGGTATGATTTATAGGCACATCCTAAGGTAATTTTCTAATATATTTTTTATATGCTTTAAATTTATATGTTTGGATTTGAATTATTCATTATATGTTTAATTGATTATTTTTAAACATGTGAACTAAATCCCCTTATCTCAAATAAAAGCATATCTATTACATTGATTCGACTCAGATCCGCATATGTTCTTCATTCCTTTATTGTGCATATTCATTTATGTTAATAAATTAGATCCATCATCTCTTTTGTTCTTTCATTGTATATTTACTTTAGATTTGAATCCTATTACCATGAATTTATACGTGTCATGGTTGTCTCATTCTGATTTTTTTTAGAAATTACTGTTTGAATAATATTTTGTATTGAAAATTATTTTGATTAATTGATTTAAATTTTATGTTAAAAATTTGGGAATTGAATACACATGTTGCAAGTCATTTTGAAACAACTTCGGTCATTATTTACATAAGAGTAAAAGTTAATTCGCTGTAAGATTTACTTATGGACTTTTCTGTTAAACCTTAAAACTTTTATTTTAATTTATCAAATAGATCTAAGATTGCTGTTTTGATTGAATGTATATATATTTTAAACTACAGATTCATTGAATACATATGTTATACTTTATTTTGGATTTAAAAGATTGATTCAATTATTATATATATATGTGAATAAGTATGTATGTATGTTTGTATAAATATACATATATGTATATTTTCTTAATTCAAGTTTTACAAAATGGATTTTTATGAAAATTACAATTTTGAATTTAAACTATCGGTTAATCAAAACTAGTTTTGAATTGTTTGTTTTACTTTAAAACATGTCAAACAACTAAAATCAACTTTAGCGTGAGCAAGAATATATATACTCATACACACACACACATCTCCGTGTATTTGTGTGTGTGTGTGTGTGTATTGTATGTGTGTTTATGTATGTGTAGTAAATGTTATTTTTTTGTCTTTGTAAGCTAGTTTTTAAAGTGGCCCATCCACTTTTATATACAATTAGGAAAGGTGTGAGGCCACATACCCCAACTACTACAAACTCACATTACACCTTACATACCCACACAAGGGATAAAAATTTACATAAGAGCTTGTTACATAAACAGTTACATAAATAAATAACAGATTATGATGGAAAAAGATCAGCTAAACCATACTCTATTTCATCATCTAGATCATCAGGGACTAAAAGCTTTTTTTTATAAAAAATATATTTATGAACAACAAAGACATATATAAAGGGAATCATTAAATATGTACATATATTATATGTTGCACTTGCAAAATATACACTATGAGTATATTTGGATGCACTCACATTTCATATTATATTTAAATTTATCATCGATGATATTTAATAAATCATTAATCTAATCAGAGAGATAAACGAAAGGTTTCTCTCTCCAATTAAAATTATTTCTTTCCATAATTGATTACATAGGTTTTAAAGAAGAAAATGAATGGTTTCCTTTTCAAATTAAATTAAATGAGTAACTACTACACACATGAGTGTATTTGATATACTCGTACATTTAAATTTATATCAAATTTGAGCTCTTTCAAACTAATTTATTAAAAGAAAGAAATTTATTTAAAACACTTTTTACACCGGATCTAAAATCTCTTTAGATTTCATAGGCCCAATAGATCCAAATAGATTTTTTTAATCTACATATTTCATCCACTTTTGACTAACCTGGTTCCAATAATAGAATCTGGAAACCGAATAGTCTATGCGGTCTAAATTAATTATGTTAGGTTAACTAATTAAGCTTACTAAGTTAGCAGGGTATCTAGAAAATTAGTATCCAGTTTTGAATTTGGGTAACTGACCACCCTACCTACCAGCCTGACCTGAAAAGTAAAGTGAGCCCAAATGTTGCCCTAATAGAAAAGGCCCAATTCGAATTAGACCTTGGGCTAATTGTCCCAATTGTTTTAAAAAGCAAAAATGAAATTTTAAATTTAAAAGCTAAATTAGAAAAAGGTAATACATTATAAATGTTATAATGTGATTTCAAAATTTTTTTGTAATTAAAATAATATTTCAAATTTAAAAGTTAAATTTAAAATAAGAATTACGTTATGAATGTTATAATATGATTTTCAAATTTAGCACTGAAAATAATGTATATTATAAATGTCATAATATATTTTTCAAAAGTGCTTAAGTATAGTAAATAAATTTTGAAAATTTCAATATTTATTAATAAGATTAATAAATTAATTAAGTAGTTAATTAATTAAAGTATGTACATGTACAGTATATATGTATAGGTATATGATGCATTATCTTGAATTGCTTAAGATTATGTAAGTGTGTATGTATATACATAAGAAATTTTTTGAAATTAATATTTAATCAATGTGTCTAATTAAATAAGTTAATTAACAAATAATAAAATGCATACATGTATATATGTATAGATGTATGCGTATAACCATAAATTTAATGGTAGACATATTCAAATTAAAATGTTTAATAGAATTTTTTTTAACTAATATGTTAACTAATTAAATAATATTTAATTAGTGTAATGTGCATAAGACTACTATATAAGTTAACTAAAATTTAAAAGATATATAATAATTAAACTTACATAATATGAATATATAAAACAAAAGGGGAATAGTAAGAAACCTAAATTAGGCTTAAGGAGTAAATGCATATTATAGCGTGTTTTCTGCTGTGCATGACACTTGAATCATGAAGGTATTTCATAAGAAATACATAATTCCATAAGTTGATATAACTAAGTTAGACAACTTAAAGATTATGAATTTTTTAATATATGTGTCCTATACCATTTATATATTAATAAATTACTTGCATATTCTCTAGTTGTTGAGCAAACTCAAGTAGGGATTTTATGCTTAGTATTATTAATATATAAAATTGATGAGGTAAGATAGTTATGTGTATTTGTTGAGCAAACTCAAAGTAAAAATGCTATACTTCGGCCATCACGAAATGGTAGGACTGAGTAAATAATCGCTTTCGATTTGTTGAGCAAACTCAAGGTCAAAATGAGATTTGGACAGGAACTATGGGTTAGGAGTTGTATATGATGCAACCTTTAAGGAGTTATCCATCGTATGTAGGGCCATGACTTATTAAGCCAAATCAAGGTCATAATACCAAGACAAACAAGTCCTAACATCCACCAGTGTAGTTAAAAGACTTCTATTTTTTCTCTTAGAGTTTGGAGGAACAAAAAAGACTAGCGGGAGCCTTATTAGAAAAATGGAATAGTAACATTTAACCTTTCTAATACTATAAGAACATCCACTACAAAAGTAATAATAATCTACATTGATAAATTTGTAGTGAATATAATTGATAAATGTTTATTAATTAAGATATATAAATAAACTGAATTGATGATTGATAAATAGAAATGTAAAATATACTTACTATTCAATATTATTTGCATGTTATTATTTCAATTCTTATGCAAGAGCCAAATTTTATGACTATTAAATATATTCGTAATTGGTCATTTACATGTTTACTTATCCAAGACTATGTATAGGCTTTTATGAGTTTCGAACTCTAAAAACAACACATAAATATGGATGTCTGATTCAAAATCAATTACATATAAATGTTATATGGTGAACGATCTCAAGTCGTAATGTATGAAACTTTGATAAAATCAATTCAATTGAAATAAGCAAGTAAACTATAACGAATTGGATTTTTGACCCTCGAAAATCGACACTAATACATCCCCGGTATTCACGTGCCACAAATCCAAGTTCTAGAAAGCCCGATTGTTAGAGGAAAAATAAAATAAAGATAGAACATAATCTCACATGAAAGGATAATATATTATTTAAACAATAGTCTTTACAGTGAAAAAGTTTGAATATAATATCAGAGTCTAACCTAGATTCAACATGGACAGCTATAAATCCTCTTTCCTTAAAAATGCTGAAAAATAAAAACAAATGTAATAGATGCAGCAGATAATAAAATACGTTCATACATAGATGAAGATCTCCAGCACTCCTCTAGAAATTCCATGCGTCTTCAAGTAAACCTAAAACTACTCGGACCTGACCCGAGGATTAAAAATACCCTAATCAAGCTTAATAAACTAGCGTGAGAAACTCGAACATAAATATGTGATGGAATCATAGATGGGTACTAAAAAAACCTTTGAAAATAATAGTATTTCATAAGACTACGCCACACATAGTACGGATGGGTATTAACCTTACGATAAGCAAAATACTTTATATGAAAATCACTTTGATATTATTATTAATAACATTGGTTTGAATACACTTTCAAATAAATATATACAAAAAAAATTATCAATACTTGGACTATGGTAATGTATCCGGACTAGGTCAACGGAATATACCAGACGGAATATATGATACCAAAAGGGTAGCTGGAATGTTTGCAAAACATTATAGCTATTTTGGGACTACAGCCAAACCCATAAAGCTTGTATTAGAACTGGATTTCCAATATGATAGGGAACTAGTGGTTTTTTCCTTCGATCCATACATAGCAACCATCATTCCTGGTAGCCTTATCACTTTCCTCAAGCTAGCTACTTGGAACTGCACTTGCTACACTACCAATATCCAGTAGCCTTATCACTTTGACAAGCTAGCTACTATATTCAAATAAATGGGACAGTAGATGCTTTGAGGATCCAAATTCCACCAGACTCCTCCATACTCATACAACTGAAAGCTTGAAATATTTGTCCTGCAAACCACATAACTACACGTATCATTACTAGGATGTGAGGCTTGAGAGGCTATGCACATACTTTCCACAAAGTCATGCTTTGTTTTTCACAAAGCCATGCTTTGCCTTTCTCAAAACAGGTTCCACTCTGAATGCAACATTGCCATTCCATAATCATACAACCGATTTCCACAAATTTATAACTCCTGAGCTCATACGTCTCATGAAAGGGTGTTAAGCTAAAAGAAGTTGCCTCCTCCGCCACCAAGCAGATAATACGTTGACATCGATCAATTAATATGATCAGAAATGCTCTATCAGACATTCCTCCATACAAGTTCATTGTAGGACTGAACGAAACCGAAGGGACACCTCCTACCACATTCTAGGATTAGTAGGGTCTAGTCCTTTCATTACGAAGATTTAAAAACATGACATGCCGCTACTATAATAAATATCTCTATATTGGGAGCGACCTAGAGAATGTCAACAAGCAGTCCTTTTGCTATGAAGATCTTCGGTCTTCAATACAACGAAGATTTCAGAATGCGGGCAAGAGTGCCATATAAATAAAATATGGGGTAAACCTAGGACTCGTGACAACAACCCCTACATTCTGAATATTTTTCGTCTTTAATAATCATAAACTTCAGCAGTTACCCAAATCTGACCCCGGTTCATCCGAACCAATCATCGATAAAAAAGGGTTAAGTTAATAAGTGATTATCAATCATCATTTACTTCATCTTTTATTCATTCACAAAAATCTCAGAGAGACGTATTATTTTAAATTATTCCATTTATCTTCTTAATAGTATATGGAATCATTAAGCCTTATTTATCGAATCTTTTTTGTTAATTAAACCTTTTTGAATCATGGAATAATTCCAAATTATTTCATCCTTTACGTAGAAATATATTTCCAAATCATTTATTTAAATCTTTACAAAGGTTTCCAAATCATAACTTTAAAACGAGTCAAAAACAATGTTATTTAAGACATAGTTTACTGCAAACTTAGAATAATTAATTTTAAGTATAGGAATTAAAATAATTTCGAATCATTTATTTAAATCTCACATTGAAAAACATTATTATTATTGAGTAAAAAGAATCATGGAAATTATACTAATTATACTCAATATCAAATTTCGTATTCAGTCTTTACTATCCATCGAATAATGGTGAGATCGCCTTTTAAATTCTCATGAATAGTGTAGATTTCCTCTTCGAAAATTAATACCAAGTATAAGATGATTATTAATATGCAATCCAAGTTATATAAATTTATAAATTATACCTTTTATACTTTGGAAAATTTTAATCCGAGTAAATCAAATTTACTCTCCTCTCCGTCGAGCGAGTCCTGGACTAGGGAGGGCAGGCAACTGGTTTCCCAAACCCAAGCCTAGAGACTACTTCTTTCTCACCCATAAGGTAGTTAAGTTATTTGATCGAATACATTTTAACATACTTAATTAACTTTTAATTATTTATTTGGAATTTCCAAAAAGATTCGGGAAAGAGTACTTAAGTCAAAACTATTATTTGCAAAAGTTATTAAAAAGAGCTGCAAATAGTGTTTTAAAAGCTATACTAATCAAAACGGCCTTTATATCTTTTGGAAATTCATTTATATAACTCAAATCTCTTTTACAAAATTTATAGAATTTACTCCATATTTTTAAAGAATTTAAAAATTCATTTTAAAGAAATTACCTCTATGGATTTTGAACTGCAAAACTGCGATTATTTTTGAAAACTTGATTTGCTCATATTTCAAAATCTACTAAACGAAATCTCGATTTTTTTTCTTTTTTTGAAAAATATGTATATAATAGCTTGTAAATTTTTTATCTCGGAGAATTCCAAGCTATTTTCCAATCTATATTTTCATTTAACTTTTCCGACGTGAAATCACGAACTACCGTTACGCGGCGCACCTTGTTTTGACTTATTTTTCATAACTTGTCTAAACTTCTCCAAATTGAGTTTTATTGTTGATAAAAAATTTATAAACCATTTTAAATCATTTAAATGAATCTTTCCTATATTAAATATTATATTCACTTTTAAATCATTTCATAATGTTATATTATTATAATATTCATTTTCAAACTTTTTATATTCTAAAACCATTAAGAGGCTGAATAAACTCCATACACATATTATTATGAATTCATTTTATATTAGTTAACCATTTATATTATGATTTCTCATATTTTATCACAACCAAGTTATCGACCATGTTAACATCCATATAATCAACCATGTAATTAAGCAAGTTATCAAACATTCGTTCAAATCATTAAGAGATTAAATGGTCATATTATCATGCTTGAAAACAGTTATAGAAATTACTTATCATTGAATAAACATTTAGTACTCAAAATCACAAATGGACCCTCCTTCCCAAGCTCCAAAAAATCTGGCAGGGATTCCACAGCACTTCGAACTTTCTCCAATCTTCTTGGAATGAAACCGACGGCACTTTCTTTTTTTTTTCTTGCTCCAGATCTTCTAGGATCTCTTCCTAAACTCAATATGGGTTCAGCCTTGATGTATTAGTGGCGTATGCTCTCGACTAATAGGGAAAATGGTGGTGGTCGTTGGTTCGAGAAGAGGAAAGGAGGTGATTTGCTTTGGTTTTGAGGAGTTTTGATCACTTTTGAATATGTTTATATTTTTATTTCTTTTTAGAGATATTTTGACATAACATTGCTATGCCTTCAGAAGCCATTAGAATAGCTTAGAATGAAGAATAAGAAGACGAAGTACTAGAAAGTGTGAGGAAATGAGAGAAAGATGGGTGTTATTTATAGCCAAAAATACACAAATATCCTACATCACTTCACCTCCTTCCCGTCACCCATGTGCGCTCCTTCACCTCCATCATTTCACATGTTGATAACCCCCGTCCCATGTGCTACGATGTGCCACTATCACTTCACTCTTCTCATGGCATGTGCATTTGACTTTTGATGGCTTAAGGGTTAATTTTTGGAAAATATCTAAGATAATTTTAACTTTATATATATATAAATCTATAAATGTGTAATGTACACATATATGTAATAAATACACACACACACACACATATATATATCCGTGTGTCTATGTGTACATTGTGTGTATTTATGTGTTATATATATGTACATGACATATAAAAAACTTTGCATTGATTTTGAATAAATTCCGTTCGATAAACCGTTGCCAATCGGAGAACCCATTCCCAATCACATTTTCATTTATACATTAAATTACATATATATAAACCAAATCTGAAAATAAATTTCTAATCATTTTAATCAATAAAAATGATCTTATTTGAATTATAAAACCATATAAATCGATGTTAACAATTATTTACAAAAATTGCTATTATACCTATAAAACGGTATCATTTTCTTATATTTTTCAATTCAACATATATCTTCATAAAACTATTATAAATGGTTTACTATCACTACATAATAAACTAAAGTGACTTATTATCTGTAATGACCACCCTTTTTGGACATTTTAAGCAGACACATACGTTAGAGTCCAACTATTCAAAAGTGCAGATTGTTATGGGGTGAATAAGAAAAAGAAAAAGAAATAAAACAAATACAGAATCTCGTAGTGGAATGACTAAATATAATAATAAAATAATAGTTCATAAAGCTATTTACAAACAAGTTTGATTATACCAATACAATACAGAATCATAGTTACAGACAACAAGAATAAATAAATAAATGTAGCGGAACAACAAGATGTGGTGGAATACATATCATAAACAATAATAATACAAATCTTCGTCTTTGTCCTCTAGAAATAAGGTCTTCAACCCTGAAATGCTCATACCCGAGCTAGAACTAAAAGATATTATGCAAGTTAAATCAATGGTAAATATGCGTGTGACGGCGTCAGAGATGTTTACGGGGCTTGACATCTCCTATCCAGTGTCTAATGTGAGTGTAGTAACTTAAGAGATATTCAGGATTCATATCTCCTAAGGATCCGTTAAACTATCTACTATGTAGTACAATACACTATTATAATATGTCTACAGTAAAGTAAAAGTATTAAAATAGCGTTAAGGCATTACCCATACCCCCCTTAACACATTTTTATATATTCTCATAGTCTATACAGTACCGTAATTCCTCCATAAACTGAAGGACTATCAAAGGGCATTCCATAGGTATGGTACAAAATAAACTTGTAGAAGGTGCCCTAGGGAATGTGAACACAGCACTCGATGCAATGCTAGGGTAGATTTACCAATTGGAGAATTGGACTGGTGGTAACGCATACCGGCTACCACCGCCCACCTTGGAACACACTCTCGAATCAAAAATCAAGGGGTGGCCACCAAATCATCACAATGTCATAATATGGTATCGAGGAGGCATGTCCGATCGGAGGAATGACCTCACTTGGTCCAGGTATAGCTCCTGTTTTAGTCACATTTAAGCTGACTCATGGGAGTTAGGGTCATGTCATACCTTATACAGAAATAGTTCGCCAAACCATCTTACTTCATTTCTGGAATCTCCACCACTACACAATTGTTAAAGTGGTTTTCAATACTGACAGAGAGTATGAAAATATCTGATCCCAGTCTCTTTAACAAACAAACGCTTATTTCACACCAGATGGTTTTTTACATTTCAAAAGTCAATTCACAATTTATATCAAAATATCATATTCTCAAAACTATATCATTTTCGAAATACATTCACTTTCGAAATCATATTCCAAAACAGGTTAAATCCATTTTCAAAATCATCATATTAAATCAAATATGTCATTTAAACCCCAACTTAGGATGTAATGTCATTTAACCATATTCAAATTAAAATCGAGGATTTGAATATAAACCCATCTATTTTACTTAGTTTGGAATTTATAAAAATGGTTTAGATAGTTATAAATAGTTTAATAAAGTTAAAAATAAATTTAGGATGATTAGAATACTCTAAAATATTTTTAAAATAGATGAAAAATAGTTTTTAAATTGATTGAAGATAGTTAACCAGATTTAAAATAGATTAAATATAATTCAAATAGATTAAATAGCTTGAAAATAGATTAGTTAGAATTAAAATTAACTAAATTGGTTTTAGAATAGGTTAAAATAATTTATATAGTTAATAAAGGTTATAATAGTTTAAAATTTTGAAAATCTTAATAATTAGAAATTTTTAAATGATGTATTTTTAACAATTGTATAAAAATATAGATTTGGAATTTCATATGAATTTAACTATTTATTTTACTTCAACATCTCTAGACCATTTAAATTCCTAAATCAACAAAACCCAATTTCAAATCTTTCAATTTAAATTCTCAATAAGATATTAAATTCTAAATCGCTTCCAATCCATGTTTGAAATATCACTTAAAATTGTTCCAATTTAATTACGTTTCAAAGTTATATTTCAAATGATTTTTATTAACTCAATTCTGGTAAATTCAATTATACTTCAAAAATCAACTTTAAAATTCAAATTTAATTCCTTCAACCAATTTCCAATTTTAACATAAACTTGGTTTTTTAAATAAATTCAATTTATATAAATCAATTTCTATTTCAAAATACCAGTTAATGGAGTTCGAAATTTATAAGGCTCAAAAATTATTTAATTTAACCAATCCGGTATCCATATAAAATTTTCTTCCCTAGGGTCAAGTGATACGGATATTTATCTTTTCAATCTGCAATTTAAAATTTTACGGTTATATATCATTTCAAACCATAATCCCGAATAAAATAATAAAATCCATAAAATCGCTCGAGTCTATCATTTCAACTCATAACGATTTTTCGTAATCTATAGATTGTTCGGGTATATATCATTTCAACCCATAGGGAACTTGCAGAGTGATATGATATATAATTTAAACATAACATCCAATCATCCAATATCAACAATCAACATCCATCATAATCATCATCCAATTCAACCAAATTAATTACAACAAATAACAAATTAACATTTACAGGTAATTAACTGGCAATTCAAATTCAACAGTAAATTAAATAATAATTTAATTCAAATAAATCAAAATTAACGGGAATTGAAATTTAAATATACCAAATAGCCATAAATAAATTTCTAATCATACTATAAATTTAATTTAACTAACATAAGAAATTTTAGAAGTTGTGAGGGGGTCAAAACACTCACCTTCGATTTTAAATCGAATAAAAATCTAATTTAGGGCACAAATTCAAACAGTGTCAGAATTCGTCCAAATTTGCGTAAAAATGTCTAAAATTCCAATACGATCCCCAAAAAACAAACCGCGCATGAATTGGACCTCATATGCGGAAGTTGTGATCATTATAAGATTATATAATTTAAAATAAAGAAAATAAAATAAATAAATAAATAACGAACCAGTGAAAAATATCCATGTCACCAGAGTTACGCAAATCATTGCGTTCGTTACTCAATCCCGCCCACCCCTACATAGCCACCACCGTTACCTCACAATCGCCGCCTCTTCAATGTCCTAGGGCCAGATCCAACCAAGCCAAATGCTTCCTCAGGCCGAGGCGCCTCCTCGGCCATTACCGCGTCACCCCCCGCTACCCCAAGGTCGTATATCATCGCCTATGTGGCCATTTTATAGCCAACTCCGATGCCTTTAACCAAAACGAATACCATAAATGCGTGCCACTCGACGACTTTTACAAGCCCATGCCTCCTAATCGCCGCCAGGGCGATGATCCATCGTTGAACAATTAAAACCCTAATATGGACGGTTGATGTCCAACCTCAATTTCTAGACAAAAGATGATTCGATGACAGGAATGAATTGTAGATCTGAGTTGCGCTCTTCGAGAGCTTCGAATCGGCATATAATTTGATAGGGTTTGGAAGAGTTTGATTTTGGATTTGGTTTTGAAATTGAATTTTGCAACCGAATTAGGGTTTGCAGCCATTGGAAAGAATAGGAAGCAAGTAGATGAAGTTGTACGTAATGAAATCAAAAATAAAAAATAAGCTAGGGTTTATAATGAGCTATTTATAGACAGAGCTGAAAATAGAAAGAACGGAAAAAATTTGATTTCGAAGTTGAACGATAAACTACCCGAAAAGCCCGTTCTACCTCCGGAACGAGAATGAGTCATCCTATATATCAAAATATATGTTTTCAATATTTTAAAATCCAATGGGACAGGTTTCAAGTCCTAATTCCATCGTAGGAAGAAGTTATGTTAAAATCAGCTTATTTCAAATTGATTTCAATTGAATTAGTTTCGACGTGTTTCGAATCTGTATGATCAAACGACATGTCCAATTGATACGAAACTTGAAATCCTACAATAATTCACCGTTGCGGATCTGATGAAACTGATTTCATTGAATTCGAGATAGTGGCCAAAGCGGCTATTTTCACATTAATTAAATAAATTAATATTAAATTATTTAATTCACTTTTTAATTCACTAACAAATTTCATCATTTTTTATTACTTAGACATTTATAATAATTCAAAACAACTTTACACATCAATTCAGTGTTTGAAAATTTACTAATTACAGTGTTAAATTCCCATTGTAATTAAATCCAATTAATTAAAATTTTATTCCAATAAATTGGTAATACTTTGATTTCAATCATTATATTCAATCAATTGTTATTTCACAGACATAGTTAAAATTGTTTATACACTAATATCCTCCAATTTCCATCTTTTATTTGTATTAACTACTATATTTCAATATATTGAATTTCGTCAATTTTACACATTAATTATAATTTAAAAATCCTAATTGACTTATTTATCTTGGTTTCATTCCTTTATTAAATAATGTATCTCCTTATGAACAAAATTGACATTGCTATTCATTTTATTACATTCACAATTTCCAGTTATTGTCTCAAATCACATCAATGTAACATTTAATTCCATTCAATTATAATTGATTTTCAATGTAACTTTACAGACTAAATAAATTGGTAACATATAATAGTTTGTCACCATCTACTTTTAATCACATTTGTAAGTTATTATTTATAACCAAATGTTATAATTACCATTAATTATATATTATTTCATTAATTAATTCAATATTTACATTTGTTTTCCTATATTCACTTTATAACCAAGTATAACATTTAAATTATTTCAATTAATTGGAATTTCATTCTAATTATTAATAATTGACTTAAATTAACATTGCTACATTTCATTTTAGTTATTATTTCATTAATAAATCTCAAATTTTTATTTCTTCCAATATTAAATCACCGAATCTAATTAAACTAATTTTTTTTACTTATCGAAAATTACGGGTTGTTACACTCTCCCCACTCAAAACTTTTCGTCCTCGAAAAGGAAAATGAAGGGAAATGGAATAAAGTAATCAATATATCACATTCAAAATATTAAATTTACAAACAATCAACTTACAAAATTAAATAATCTAAATAAAATATATCAGTTATAAACAATTAAATCCTTTATATTAAGAAAATAAAAGTTTGAAAATATTTCATAAACTTTCTAAGTCCAAAATTCACGAAAAATTTCGACAGAGTCTTCTTTGTATGGAAGGCTCGGGAGAAATAATAATATCAAAAATAAGAATATAAATAATATATTCAAAATAATATATCCTAAACCATGGAAAAACAAATATTATATCGTTGGAAAACCGCAATCCGAAATTGTACCTATTTGTCGGGCAAACAACGCTTAAATTATGAAACCAAAAGCAGTAGCAATTGCTGTCATATTTTGTATTTCACTTATATAATCCAAAAAGGGTTAATAATTATATAAAGAGAAATATTTTGAGTTGTTTTAACTAATAACAAGACAAATCGATATAACAGAACAACAATCACTTGCAACCAAAGCATACAATCATCATATGAAATCTACGAAATCAACCATACATCCATATCAGGCAAACAAATGGTTTTGTTCGGGTCTAGACACCCTTAAATCGTATAGAATGACAAATAAACTATTAAGTGTACCATACACTCAACAGTCTTAGATAAAACTTAATAGATTATTCATACTTCCAAAAAATTAGAAGTATCCTATCCCAAACAATTCACAATTCAGACAAACAATAATTTCAAAGAATAATTAAATTTCATTCTTATTACCCTTTCCTTTTCCCATTATTCACTAGTCATTTTCATTTTTTTATACAAGGCTTGTTAAATTTCTTTACGTTCATCACTTACAAAATACATTTTCCATTCATTTACACAATACCATTTTCCTTCATTACTTTACGTTCATTTCTTACATAAATTATTTCTATTTCAATTATGGTCATAAATGAATTTGTTATTGGAGTGTAGTATGCATTTTGCTTCAGTTTATTTCACATTTACAACTTAGTTTGATTTTTTTCTTTTAATGTTTATTTTTCTAAATTTACATTCATTATTATTTACAAGAGTTCATTTCTCCTTATTCATCCAGTGTCATTTTCCTTCATTTTGTTACTTTACATTCATTGCTTAAGTAAGTTATTTTTTATTTCAATTATTGGGTCCTATATTTTTAGGTAAGTTTTTTTACAGTTCACTTCACCATTTATAGATTTTTTTTTCTTTTTCACACTTATTCTTTCATATACAGTATTATTGAATATTAACTTCATTTCTAAGTCAATTCCAAGGTTCTCTGAAGTTATAATCATTCAATAATATAGTACTTATTTTAATTATAAACGGTTTCAATATTAATTCAAGTTTATAATTATTTACTTACAATATCCACTTTTACTATTTTATCCGATTATAGACAGCTTAAATGTCAACTTAGTTTATAATCATTTTTCTTACATTATTCACTTTTATTTACATTTAATTTGTAGCATTTCAAATTATCAACTTAAGTTTATAATAATTTATAACATTAGAATTCTTAATTATATAAGCAATTCCATTGAACACCTTCATTTTCCAAGTTTCACTTGTAAAATATTCCACCACATATCTTAATTAACATTTCAACTTATGATAATTTGGTAAGTTATATATATTTTTAGGAATGCAATTGAATATTATCCAAGTTTCTCTTATATATTTAGTTAACAAATATCCAAAAATTACCATTTCTTATTTTCATTTCCCTATTATTTATAGTTTGCAAGTTTCGATTTCTTATTTATTTCATTAATCTCCTAGCATCAAACCTCTTATTTTCATTTTAGAAGTTCCAATTATTAAATAGTTAAAATTTCATTCATTACAATAATTTTCAATTTCTAATTTATAGAAACTTAAGAACTAAAAAACCGGGTTTCATTTTAATTATTTTAAAATAATATATAAATATACACATTAAAAACTTATATATATCCAGCCATATTTATGAAAATTTAGATTTGTTATCAAACAAAAGTGTAGTAAAACTACTGCAGTAGCCTTCCCATTTTGAAACTCGAAAATGAACGATGATGATGAGTGCACTCTTCACCGAAATTATTTTCCAGCGACAGAGAGGGGAGTACAAGACTTATTTACTTTAAAAAAAAATGAAACA
The DNA here is from genome assembly GCA_030765085.1 of Allium cepa. Taxonomy (NCBI): domain Eukaryota; kingdom Viridiplantae; phylum Streptophyta; class Magnoliopsida; order Asparagales; family Amaryllidaceae; genus Allium; species Allium cepa. The sequence continues at coordinate 818,535,875 of CM060940.1, forward strand.
TTTCTTTCAAAACAAATTGGAATAATTATTTTAGAAAATACTTTTAAACACTACTATCATTATATTCCAAAACCTTTTAAGAGAAATTTTTCAAAAATACTGGAACTTAAGTTCAAGATTTCCAATTTGTATTCATTTTATTTGTAAATCTTATTTTTCCAATTAATATCTATAAAATTTCACTACCTAACAAACAAATATAGGACAACCTACTATACGTTTATAAAATTTATTATTGTATATGCAAAATATATAATAGGCAAAATTATTTCATTTACCTAAATTTCAAAAAAAATATTGTGTCGGTTTGCCCTATTAAGTGTTTAGAAATCCCTATCAATGTCATCGCGTCCTATGCACCAAGCAGAATTTATAAGTACAAAACAGAATAATTTAACACAATACAAAAACCCTTTATAACACTAACAAATACGCTCTCTCATATATATACACTCAGCAACTCATTCTAGGGTATTACTAACCTATTTTATATGAGTCGGTCCACACAGATCTAAGATTATCGCTAAACCAAAGCTTTGATACCAACTGTAACGACTAGCCTTTTTGGACGTTTTAAGCAGACACGCACGTCAGGCTCAAACCATTCAAAAGGGCAGATTGTTATGGGGTAAATAAGAAAAAGAGAATGAAATAAAACAAATACAGAATCTCGCAGCGGAATGACAAAGTATAATAATCAAATAACAGTTCATGAAGCTGTTTACAAATAAATTTGATTATACTAATACAATACAGAATAAGAGTTACAGACAACAAGAATAAATAAATAAATGCAGCAAAACAACATGATGCAGTGGAATACATATCATAAATATTGTAAATAATAATAGTACAAATCTTCGTCTTCGTCCTCCAGAAGTAAGATCTTCAACCCTAAAATGATTAGGCTGACCCAAGCGAATTAAAAAGACAAAACACTCGAGCCAGAACTAAAAGATCTTATGTAAGTTAAATCAACGGTAAATATGCGTGTGATGGCATCAGAGATGTTTACGGAGTTTGACATCCCCCATCCAGTGTCTAACGTGAGTGCAGTAACTTAAGAGATGTTCGGGATTCACATCTCCTAAGGATCTATTAAACTATCTACTATATAGTACAATACGCTTATAATATGTCTACAGTAAAGTAAAAGTATTGAAATAGTATTAAGGCATTACCCATATCCCCCTTAACACATTTTTAAATATTCCCATAGTCTATACACTACCGTAATTCCTCCATAAACTGGAGGACTATCAGATGGCACTCCATAGATATTGAACAAAACAAACTCATAGAAGGCGCTCTAGGGAATGTGAACACGGCACTTGAGGCAATGCCAGGGTAGATTTACCGTGACGACCCAGAATTTGTAGTCATTTGAAATGGGAATATTTAATTAATTTTAAATATTCAAAGGTTAATTATTAAATTGAATTTAAAATATCAATATTTATTGGATAGTTAATCGTAAAATTTAATTATCGAAACTTGGTAAATTTATTGAATCGGGAATTTTAAGCTGGTTAAAAATAATTTGAAGGCCTATAAAATTTATATTGATAATTCTGAAGATAATAAGAGTGTTGAAATCAATTTTAAAAGTGGTTTGTTAAGTTTTGAAATTTATATCGTTTAAATTGAATTTAAAAATAGCCTTCCGAGGCACAGTTTCAGAATTCAATGGAACCAGTTCCATTGGGTGCGTAATATTGGATTTCTATCGGATTTCAAATTTCGTAGAGATCAGAGTTGTTATGTGATCGTACGGTGTGGAAACGTATTGAAATTTTTATCGAAAATCCAAATGTAAATCTACTATAGTGTTGACTGGTCCAAATTTCTTCACATCGAAGCTTTCCTGATCCTTCTCTAATACGCTAACATTTTCTATTCTAGCATGCTTCTTTCTCCATCAGTCCCAAATCATATTCCCCACTCCTTTATTTCTTTCGTAGCCGAACTTATCAATAAAAAAAAAAAGATGGCGTACCCCTCAAACCTTCTCGTTCAAATCAGAGATTAAATTATCAATCCTCCAAAAAAAAAAAAACAAATTCGTAAACCGAATTTGTAAATAAAGAGGAGGAAAGCTTGGGGTTGTACGCGGCGACTTTGAGGTAGCTTCGACATGAAGTCGTTCGCGAGGGGATTCGCGTTTAGGGCTAGGGTTTGGAGTACTGCAGCGTCAGCATCTCTCACGAGATTTGCGACATGGTTTCGACGCGGCAAGGAAGTGGAGGTTCGCGAGGCAGTGGCGTGCGTGGGAGTTGCCGAAGGACCGACGTGGAGAGGATGGCGATAGGAGGTAGGGATTTGCGTGGCTAGGGCAAAGGGCTTGAATGTTGCAGCAAGTGTCGTAGTAAGGGGCGATTGCTTCGTGGCGACCTGAGTTCGCAAGTAGGGATTGGTGAGGTGAGGTATTCATCTTCACTGTTAATTTTAAAATTTATAGATTTGTAAAAAAATAAAAAAGGGTTCTGTGAAAGAAAATATTTACAAATACACATATTTTTTTTTTAAACATATAGGCCAGAGAATAAAATATTTATGTATACATTTACACATTTTTAAGTTATATAGTAGGCAGAATTTTTTTGTATATAGCTTTTGAAACTATAGGACTTGTATAAAACTTGATTTTTAATCAAGATAATTTATTTTTATAAGTATAAGTGATTTCGAAATAGAAATAAACATATATGTACGCATTTTAATTTACTAGCTCGTTTTAAAAAAACAAAAATAAAAAATAAAATGTATTATAGGTAATTAACTTGTTTAGTAAACTGGTTTATTTATTTTAATCACCAAAAGTAAATTTATCTAAGGAAACTTTGTTAAAACAAGAACTTTTAAAGTAAAAATCAATAGTTAGTTAAATTTACTAAATGGAAATTTAATTATTCGATTGGTTCGAATATTAATGAAAATCATCTAATGATTATACAAGGTCAAAAACCGTGAAACCAAGGAAAAGTAGAGTGGATTGCAAAATAAAAGCAAAGGTGAGTTAATCTCACTCAGTTTAAAATTTAAGTTTAAAATGATTAAGTTTAAATAATTGTTTGAATGGTTGGATTGATTGATGTGATAGGGTATAGTATAATTTGAATTTGGCATATTATGTAATGTTAACGTCTGTGGATGCAGGGAAAACAGGTTGGAGGGATCCAACTGGATCCCTCAACATTTATTTAAATTATTTAAATTACCCTGTTATGATGATTTGATATTTATGATGGATTATGTTGAAATATTGAATGCTATGGTTTGATTGAATAATTGGGTATAATGAATTTCCAGAAAAATATATAAGTTGGATGTTGGAAAGAAAAGAAAGGAAGTAAATTTGTAAGTAAAATAATTATGAAAATTTGAATAAATTTAAGAATGAAATAAAATAAAATAAAGTGACATAAAAATGCTAATTGATAAATCTTGAATATAGAAAGAAGATTTTTGAATTAATAGAAAGTTAATGAATTGTAAACTCCAATGCCAATATCTAAAGGAACAGAACATTTATTGTAAATTTAAGATTTTAAATTTTGAAAGGAACAAAGAAGAAAATGGGAAAAGCATGAAATTTGTATATTTCAGTTAAAAGATTTAAAATCAAACAGCAAATAATAATAATAAAATAAAGTCCGTAATTAATGAATTTTGAAATGAACAGAGCAAGTAAAGAAATTTATTTCAAATAGAATGCATTGGAAATCAATTCGGGAAATTGATTTAAGTGTTTGAAGTTGGAATACTCTCTGGATGGTCAAGTACATGTTTTTAAAAGTAAATTTGTAAACATAAATTAAATGTTTTATAGTTGTTTTTAAAGAAAGCAAGTTTTGTAAAATTTATTATTTCTAATATTTAATTTCTAAAACAAGTATTTCCTTTTAATATATTATAGCATTAATTATTTAAAGTGATTTAGTATTTGTTTTAAAAGTGAAAACTGGTTTTATATTTTATAAAGTAACCTTATTTTCTTAAATTCATATAGTATGTATTTTTAACAAATTATTTAAGTAGTTTTATCCTAAATGTTTTAAAGTATATATTTCAAAGTAAAGTGTTTTAAATTATTTTAAAAATCTATTTTTGTGCTTGGTGGTTTCAGAGTAGATAGAAAATATTTGGGAAAATTTATTCAAAAGGAAAGATGGTTTTGAAACTGTTTTCAAAAGATTGAAAATAGAAATATATCTTGTGAAGATATTTTTGAGATTAATAAATAATTTGGAAAATTATTTATTGGTTGATGGTTGTTTTGTGAATATAATTGATAGTTAAATAACCGACTATCAATATTGGACAAATGCGTTGATCGTTTCGAAGAGACCGGGATCGGGATTTATTTCTCGAAAACCACTTCGATCCGGTTTGTACGTTTCGTGGAAACGATTTGGATTCGAAGATGGAGCAGTGAAGTGCAAGGGCTAGTCGCTACTAATCCTGAGGAAATTTCCAAAATGGATGTAGTAGGAATAGTGCCTTCGGTTCCGTTCGAACCCGGGACGGACTTGTATGGATGAATGCTTGCGAAACATCGTCAGGTGGACGATGGCCATTCTAAGGGATATTGTTCTAAAAAGGTAACGCTTAGCCTCAAGCCTCATCAAATGGGAATGGCTGAAAATCAGGGGATATGCAGCAAGGCTTCGTGGGTAGCCCCCACTGGAGGGTGAGGTCATCCCTGTCTAGATGTCCCTTTATTTCGTCTTAGTGGGCGGTTGCTGATCCCAACCGCGGGGTGATCTTGCTCGGGACTGTCCAGTAAGGGATGGTTCCGGTCTTGTGTTGCAGGGGAGTTAGGGTGGCTCCTCGGTACGCTGATCTAGACCAGGTACTGTGACAGGTGGTACCCCAGTGCCTAGCCATTAGTTGGAATCCATTTTCCCTACGTGCCCGTACGGTTTTGATTGTGCCCAACTGTTGCTGAAACGTGAGATGCAAGCATTTCAGTTAGATTCTATTTACTTTCTATAGACACTATTATAATATCAGAGGATTTCTATAAAAATTGTTTTAGCTATCGTAAGGTTAAATCCCGACATGTTTATTTGTGGCGTGGTCTTACGAGATGCTTTTGTTTTCAAAGGATTTTTGAAACTTTAAATAATCAATTGGGTGTGATTATCTCACGCTGGTAATCCAGACTGACTCGGGTGTTATTTAACTGTAATGCTCGGGTCAGACCGAGTATTATAGGATACAGGAAATGCTGTGGAGCTCAGGAGACGAGCCGAATGACGATATGTACTTCCGTACTTGTATATATATATGTATATATATATTCCGCTGTGTTGAGTTGTTGTGTATCCAGTTGTATGTTATTGATGTTGAGCTGTGATTGATGTACTCTGATGATGTAATATATGTAAACAAATATATTTGATTTTGAGTAAAGATTATTTATTATTTATTATATTTTATTCCGCTGCGATGGATAGATTCTGTTGATGCTTTCAATCTTCTTCTTCTACATCTTCTTCTTTAACCCTAATGGTTCGTATTTCTGTGCAACTTGAGTTGATTTAGGTTGAATAGTGTTGACTCAAGGGGTGTGGATTTGCGGGTCGTTACATTTACCAATTGCAGAACTGGGCTGGTGGTAACGCATAGCAGCTACCGCCCACCTCGAAACACACTCTCAAACCAAAAATCAAGGGGTGGCCACCAAATGATCACAAATGTCATAATATGGTATCGAAGAAGCATATCCGATCGGAGTTAATGACCTCACTTGGCCCATTTATAGCTCCTGTTTTAGTCATATCTAAGTTGACTCATGGGAGTCAAGGTCACATCGTACGTTATACAAAAATCATTTGCCAAACCAACCTACTTCGTTTTTGGAATCTCCACCACGTACAAAGTTGTTAAAGTGGTTTTCGGTTTTGGCAGAGAGTATGACAATATGTAACGACCCAGAATTTTATTAAATTAAAATTTGAATATTTAATTAATTTTAAATATTTATAAGTGAATTTATTTAGTCGAATAAATTTTTATTTGATTTATTGGATTTAATTGGATAATTAAATCGATAATTTAATATGTTAAATTATGGAAATAATTAAAAATTGAGTTAAAAATGATTGAAAATAATTTGGAAAATTTTATTTTATCATATTGAAGTTATAGAAATATTTTAGAACTTTTAAAATCGAATTAGAAGTTAATTTGTGAAAATTGAATATTTTAATATTTAATTATCGACTGTAAAATAGCCAATTTTTGAACAGTCTCAGAATTGAACGAAACCAGTTTCATTGGATCCGTAATAGTTAGTTATTACCGGATTTCAAATTTCGTGTCAATCGGAGCTATCGTTTGATCGTGGCAGCTCGAAACGCATCGAATTATTTTTAATTTAAATTTGGCGAGTCAAAATAGCCATTTTTCAAAAAGTCTCGGATTTCGACGAAACCAGTTTCATCGGATCCGTAATGTGATATTATTGTAAGGTTTCAAATTTCAAGTCGTTTGGATTTACCGTTTGTCCGGTACAAATTAAAACGCCTAGAAATCGACTTAAATCGGTTTAATTCAAATTGAGCGTTTTCAGCCATAACTCGCACATACTTCCGAATTAGCTTCCGAAACTTGTTCCATTGTGTCCGGAACGCGGGATAAACCTTAGGTACGCTGGTTACGGCGTCTAAGTCGGAGTTCGGAATTCCCGGGATGAATAGTGTTTACGCTTGCTCGTTCTTATAAATAGCACCATTCACAAATAAAAAAAAAATATAACAACCAAAACCCTAATTTCATTTGCCTAGCCGCCAGTTACATTATGAAGGGCCAGAAATTCACAAGCTTCCTCCCTCAAAATCTCTCAATCCGTTCATCGATTCACGAAGCCATCAACTACAAAGTTATAGAGCTTCGCAAGATCTTGAAATCCATACGGATTTGATGATGTTTGGAGCTGTGTGGTGGTCGTGGGGGAGCCACGAAGGCAGGCCGTTCGGCCTCGTAGTGCGTGCTAGGGGGGTGACCGAGTTATATGGCTTTAGGGCCGAAGGTAGAGGATGTCGTGCTCTTCGACGTGGCGGAGTTGTGATCGAGTTTCGTCGAGTGTACGCGATGGAAGTTGGAACCCTAGTGGACGTGAATGGGTTCTAGGGTGTCGGCCAAAACCTGTAGGATCTTGCGTGAAATGGGAAGAAAGCACACACGGTGGAGATTGCAAGAGCAAGGATCCAATGGCTGATGTGGCATAGGTTAAAAGTTTTAAAGTAAATGTTGTAATTTAAGCTATTTAAATCGTGTAATCTTGTAAAATTCATAACTTTTTCATACGAGGTCGAAAAAATGCAAACTCAGTTGCGTTGGAATCGTATGGACGAGCACTACGCGATGGAGTTGGTTTGGAGTCGTTTGGAGTTAGTGAGAATTTCGGGTAAAATTAAACGCGCGTTTAATTTTATTCGAAATAAAAGCTTAAACGGAAATTAAAACCAAGGTGAGAACTTCTCACTCAATCGAATAGATTTCGATTTTATTTTAAATAGTTAGATTTAAAATATTTGAATGCATGTTTGAATGATGACTGTAAATTATTGATTGTTAAAATAGACATTATACGCCGTTAGTAAGCGGATGTTATTTAATAAAAACATATACCGCGAATATTTCATAAACAGTGAAATTGGTATTATATATAATATCAATATATATATATTGGCATATGTATATATTGCAGTTGTTGATTTCCCGCATTTTTTGTTTAGCGGATGAGACCCTATTACGCCGTTATTAAGCGGATAATATTTAATAAGAACATGTACCGCGATAATTTCGTACTGGAGCGAAATTGGTATTGTGCTAATGTTTTTGGATGCAGGAAACAGGTTGGAGGGATCCAACAGGATTCCTCAACAGTATTTATTTAATTTCAGATATTTTGATATTTGATGGATTATCATATCGATATATGATATCGTTGTTGTCGTGATTGACTATTTGGTGTGTAGCATCATTGGACCCAGATTTTGGGGTTTTAAAATGATTTTAAAATGATTTTAAAAGTGATTTTGAAAATATACTATATTTTTGGAATTGATCCATTATAAATAAATAAACGTTATAATTTTTAAAGTTATAAAAATTATGGTTTTTGTGAAATATAGTTAAAAAGCTGATTTTTAGAAATACGATTAAAAGTCGATTTTTGAGAAATATGAACTAATGATTTTATAAAATAATTTAGATTGGATTTTTGAATATATGATAAAAGTTTAAATATAGGATTTATAAAATTTGATTATTTTATAAATAGAAATGATGAAATTATAAAGGAATTTAAAGACGTTTTAGAATAATAATATAAACTGATTTATATTAAGAGATTTATAAATGGATATTTATAAATTGAAATATAGACATTATAAAACAAGTTTTTATAAGTGTTTGAATGTAGTGAAAATGAATTTCATAAATGAATGAAATTTATAGAATTATAAACTGTGAAGTTATAAATGAAATTTATAAATAGTAAGATTTATAAATTTGGTGAAATTTTTTGAAGAGTAGATTTATTAAATAAATAAATCTTATAAGTTATAAGGTTTATAAATTGAAAAGTCTTTAAAAAGAACGATTTTGTAAAATAATCGTTTTATAAGCAATTGACTTATAATATGAACCTGTAGTTTATAACCGAGTTATAAATCGAATAAGTTAATAAATGAGATTTATAACAAGGAAGTTTTTATAATTAAATAGAAATGGAATTTATAAACGTTGTTTTATAAATTCGCAAACAACTTATTTTGATAAGTTAATTGTTATAACCTATTAATGGAGTTATATTCACATTTTTGAATAGTGAATAATCCTTTGAATTAAAATGAATAAAAGGATGAAATTTGTTAACGAAGTTTATTCACGTTTTTGAATAGTGAATAACACGTTAAAGAAATTGTTTTAGATTTGGTGTTTTAAACAGAATTAAAACGATCTAACGATGTTTTAAAAGATGTTGAGATGCGAAACCATAGATTTCAACATTTATTGTTGAAATAGACGTTTTCGAGGAATAAAAGGAAATGGTGGACTATAACACTATTGTTATAGTAAATGATTTCCGAATGGAAATGTTTTGAATAGTATTGGGATTTATATATCTATTTTAAATTCGAATCCCTATACTAGTGATTTTGGGTTGTCGTAACGATGTTTTACGCAACATTCGTTTTGGCCCAAGTAAATATGTTTAAGTGAATGATTTCCTTAAAGAATGAAATATATACTTAATTCGATTTAAGTATATTGAATATTTTCTAAGTGTTGAAAATAAAAAGATTTGTGAATTACTTATGAATAAATAAGTATGGAAATGTTTTCCAATGTGAAGTGAATATTTAAAATTTATCTTTTTGAAGATAAATTGAGAATGAATAATTGAAATCGGTTATTCATGAATATTTTTGAAATATAAATTCATTTTGGAATTTATATGTGAAAGTGGAATTTGGTTAAAAATAAATATTGATTTATTTTTGAAGTGATGAAATTATATATCTTGTAAAGATATTTTGGAAAAAATAAATAATTTGGAAAATTATTTGGAATCTGGTGATGTGTGCATATCCAGTGATAGTTCAATAACCGACTATCAATATTTCCCTTTGAATGGGTATTTGATGTGATTTGATTGAATTTGAATGCACACTTATTTTTGAATAAGCGCTCACTATTCGGGTTAACCGGGAAAGGACCATGGGGTCGTATAACCCATTCCGAATATGTGATACGTCGTAGTGAATTGCATTTGAAGATCGGTGTTGAAGACCGGTATTTGCGAGAGCGATAGGATGACCTATCGATTGTTTCTGCACCGAGTCGCGCCGGTATAGAAACTCCCTAAGTGATGGGAAATCCGATCAGGATTGTGAATATCCGGATTGCAAGGACTTCTTTGTAAGTGCCTTCGGTTCTGTTCGATCCCGGAACAGACTTGTATGGATTGTATGCCTGACATTACAAGTTGAGATATAAAGCCGATTTCTTTCAAATATATTTCTGTTGGTGGCGGAGAATTTATTCTTTGCTTAACACCCTTCTTTGAGACGTACGAGCTCAAAGGTTATATAGTTGAAGTTATCAGCGATATATCCCATTTTGGTAATGTGACATGCTGAGTGATGCTGAAATGATCATTGTGTTGATTATTTGTGATAGGATCATTTATTTGATCGTCTATCTTAGTGATCATTGTGTTGATCATTTGTTGACCCAAAGCATGGCTTTTGTATAAAGTATGTTTTTGTGGACGTGAATTCATCGAGCCTCACATCCCGTTAATGGTCAAAACAGGAAAGATGCGGCAAGGTTATGAGGGGTAGCTCCCTTTAGGGTATGTGCATTTCCTTCTGGAAAGGGTGGTATCATGGTATGGAGCCCAGATACTTACTCATGTTGATACACTATATCTATTTCTGTGTGGTGTTGTTGGTGACGAGCGCTCGGTTAAAGGTCCGATGGGACCGGGGGATGCCATATTCGTGTAGTAGTTACCTAGTGATAAAGGTAACCCGGCCTTGTGTTGGCAGAGAGCTGGTTAAGTTCTCGGGGACGTCCAGCCAGAGGCGTTTCCATGTGGCAGTAGGAAGTTCCTTAGCCTGACCATTTGTTGGAAATCCAAAGAAACAATACGATCTTGTACGGTTTTAGTTGTAGAACCTGCTTCCTCAGGAGGTAGCTATAGTAGGCATAATATAATGGTACCTATGCTGGCTAAGATTTATATTCTACTTTCGAAATGAATTTTTCCTACACTATGCACTAATAATAATATCAAATGTTATTTTAAATGCGTATCAAGCATGTTTGACTATCATAAGGAGAAATCTTCTCCAAGTCTGCGTTTGCATTGTGTGTGTGGCAGGAGGTCTTATGGTAGTCTCATTTTTAAAAAGCATTGCGAATTAATTTAAAAATATTCCTCTATTTTGATTTTAAAAGATAAATAAACTGTTTTGAGTTCTCACACCAGTCACATGACTGACTTGGAGTTTATTGTTTTCCTTCCTAAACTCTGGGTGCCCACCAATTTCCACACGGGCAGTCAAGAGTTAAGGTTTATCAGGATATTCTGGATATTCTGGAGTTGCTGGAGGCAAGCTGGATTGGCATGGCGTATTACTAGTATATAGTATTTCTTTTTCCGCTGCACTGTTTATTGTTGTATGTTGTTGTACACTCTGATGATATGATGTAATGTAATATGATGAAATGTAATAACTGATATAGTTCTTTGTTTAAAGATTATTCATTTATTATTATATGTTGTTCCGCTGCGAATTGTGAGATTCTGATGTTGTTCTGTTGTTCCTTTCTTTCTGTTCTATTTTAAAAATTCTTCCATCTTCTATTTTCAAATTCTCTATCTTCTTTCCTCTCTATTTTCTATCTTCTCTCTTCTTCTATCTCTTTCTTTTTCTTAAATTCTTTTTTTTTAAAACCCATAACATTTCGAGTTTTCGGCCTTCGATTTCTCGGCAGTCGATAAAGTGAGTGTCGATGTCGGATTATCGAAGAACGAAAATCCGCGGACGTTACATTTGGTATCAGAGCTCTGATGGTTAAGCGACAACCATGGTTCTGTAGGGTATTACTCATTAGAGATAGAGTCAGTAGTACTCTAGAATGAGTTTGAGTGTAATAATAGCTATGAGAGCGTATTTGTTAGTGAATATATAAAATTGTTTTGTATTGTGTTGACTTATCGGTTGATTGTTTATAGATTCCAGTCGATGTAGTCTAGCTAACTATCGTAGATAGGAGTTTCTAAACTCTTAAACAAGATAAACCGACATAATATTGATTTTTAAATTTGGTAAATGAAATAATTTTACCTTGATTATATTTTATATATAAAGAAATAATTTTTCAAGAATTATTAAAGTGTATATAAGTGATTGTTAGGTTGTTTGAATAATCTAAATTAAAGGATAATTGTATAAATAATAGAATTATAAGAATTGAGTTATAATTAAAGTGATTTACAATTGTGAAATAAACTTATATATATAAGAAGTGAAACTATATGAATATATTTATGAATATGAGTTGTAAATAAAAATGAATGGATTGAATGTTAAAACAATTGAATGTAATTTAAGTTGATAAGGAATAATTAATGAAAGTGTTAATTCATTGAAACCTAATGTTATTGAAAGTTGAATAATTGAATGAAAAATCAATTTAATAAAACCAATTGGAAAGTAAAGATATTAAACCAAAATGAATGTAAGTGAAGCAAAGAAATTTGGTTGTAATTGATATACATTGGTTGTTATATGATTGCTAGTTGATTGTATATAATTCATTAAGAGTTAATGAAATTGAAAACTATAAAATTGTATTCAAATTTGAAGTAAATAAATTTGAATAGAATTGAAAGTGAATTGGATTTAATTAGTAAATGTAAACTAATTGAATTGAGAATGAAAGTTGATAAAATCCAATGTAATAAATCAAATGTGATTTAAAGTGAAAACCAATTCATTGAATATAATGAGAATATGAATGAAAATTCATTTGATTATGAATGGTAGTTGGTTGATGTTTGCATTTGTTGTTTAGTTGCATTTGCTATGTGATATATATAGTTGATATGTTACTATATGTTGTATATCGATATTATTTGCATATGTGCATGTTCTCATGTTGTTTGTTGAGTTTAGTAGGTGCGGATCGCGTTTGCTTCGCATTTGGAGTTCGCTTTAGCGCTATATTAGCTGTATATGCTTGCTAATAAAATATAAGGTACATATCTCGGATTAAATATCGCACTTTTATACTTTTTTCCCTTCGGGATGCCTCATTACTTGATGAGATGTATATTTGTGATATATATACTGTCATTTTTTTTTTCGGATCGAGCCGCGCAAAGGAGACTATGGCGAATTTTTCCGAAAATTTAAGGCGTTAGAAAAATTTGAGAAAATTTTGGAAAAATTTTGAAAACTTAAACTTTGATTTGGAATTGAAAGTTAAATGATATAATTTGTTTTTGAAAAGATAACTAAGTATGATTTGAAAACTTAGTAAAGTATATGTAAAAAAAAATTTAATTATGAATTTTGGAAAGTTAATAGATTCTGTAACCTTTCTTACTTGTAATTTCGAGGACGAAATTCTTTTAAGGGGGAAAGATTGTAACGACCCAGAATTTTATTAAATTAAAATTTGAATATTTAATTAATTTTAAATATTTATAAGTGAATTTATTTAGTCGAATAAATTTTTATTTGATTTATTGGATTTAATTGGATAATTAAATCGATAATTTAATATGTTAAATTATGGAAATAATTAAAAATTGAGTTAAAAATGATTGAAAATAATTTGGAAAATTTTATTTTATCATATTGAAGTTATAGAAATATTTTAGAACTTTTAAAATCGAATTAGAAGTTAATTTGTGAAAATTGAATATTTTAATATTTAATTATCGACTGTAAAATAGCCAATTTTTGAACAGTCTCAGAATTGAACGAAACCAGTTTCATTGGATCCGTAATAGTTAGTTATTACCGGATTTCAAATTTCGTGTCAATCGGAGCTATCGTTTGATCGTGGCAGCTCGAAACGCATCGAATTATTTTTAATTTAAATTTGGCGAGTCAAAATAGCCATTTTTCAAAAAGTCTCGGATTTCGACGAAACCAGTTTCATCGGATCCGTAATGTGATATTATTGTAAGGTTTCAAATTTCAAGTCGTTTGGATTTACCGTTTGTCCGGTACAAATTAAAACGCCTAGAAATCGACTTAAATCGGTTTAATTCAAATTGAGCGTTTTCAGCCATAACTCGCACATACTTCCGAATTAGCTTCCGAAACTTGTTCCATTGTGTCCGGAACGCGGGATAAACCTTAGGTACGCTGGTTACGACGTCTAAATCGGAGTTCGGAATTCCCGGGATGAATAGTGTTTACGCTTGCTCGTTCTTATAAATAGCACCATTCACAAATAAAAAAAAAATATAACAACCAAAACCCTAATTTCATTTGCCTAGCCGCCAGTTACATTATGAAGGGCCAGAAATTCACAAGCTTCCTCCCTCAAAATCTCTCAATCCGTTCATCGATTCACGAAGCCATCAACTACAAAGTTATAGAGCTTCGCAAGATCTTGAAATCCATACGGATTTGATGATGTTTGGAGCTGTGTGGTGGTCGTGGGGGAGCCACGAAGGCAGGCCATTCGGCCTCGTAGTGCGTGCTAGGGGGGTGACCGAGTTCTATGGCTTTAGGGCCGAAGGTAGAGGATGTCGTGCTCTTCGACGTGGCGGAGTTGTGATCGAGTTTCGTCGAGTGTACGCGATGGAAGTTGGAACCCTAGTGGACGTGAATGGGTTCTAGGGTGTCGGCCAAAACCTGTAGGATCTTGCGTGAAATGGGAAGAAAGCACACACGGTGGAGATTGCAAGAGCAAGGATCCAATGGCTGATGTGGCATAGGTTAAAAGTTTTAAAGTAAATGTTGTAATTTAAGCTATTTAAATCGTGTAATCTTGTAAAATTCATAACTTTTTCATACGAGGTCGAAAAAATGCAAACTCAGTTGCGTTGGAATCGTATGGACGAGCACTACGCGATGGAGTTGGTTTGGAGTCGTTTGGAGTTAGTGAGAATTTCGGGTAAAATTAAACGCGCGTTTAATTTTATTCGAAATAAAAGCTTAAACGGAAATTAAAACCAAGGTGAGAACTTCTCACTCAATCGAATAGATTTCGATTTTATTTTAAATAGTTAGATTTAAAATATTTGAATGCATGTTTGAATGATGACTGTAAATTATTGATTGTTAAAATAGACATTATACGCCGTTAGTAAGCGGATATTATTTAATAAAAACATATACCGCGAATATTTCATAAACAGTGAAATTGGTATTATATATAATATCAATATATATATATATTGGCATATGTATATATTGCAGTTGTTGATTTCCCGCATTTTTTGTTTAGCGGATGAGACCCTATTACGCCGTTATTAAGCGGATAATATTTAATAAGAACATGTACCGCGATAATTTCGTACTGGAGCGAAATTGGTATTGTGCTAATGTTTTTGGATGCAGGAAACAGGTTGGAGGGATCCAACAGGATTCCTCAACAGTATTTATTTAATTTCAGATATTTTGATATTTGATGGATTATCATATCGATATATGATATCGTTGTTGTCGTGATTGACTATTTGGTGTGTAGCATCATTGGACCCAGATTTTGGGGTTTTAAAATGATTTTAAAATGATTTTAAAAGTGATTTTGAAAATATACTATATTTTTGGAATTGATCCATTATAAATAAATAAACGTTATAATTTTTAAAGTTATAAAAATTATGGTTTTTGTGAAATATAGTTAAAAAGCTGATTTTTAGAAATACGATTAAAAGTCGATTTTTGAGAAATATGAACTAATGATTTTATAAAATAATTTAGATTGGATTTTTGAATATATGATAAAAGTTTAAATATAGGATTTATAAAATTTGATTATTTTATAAATCGAAATGATGAAATTATAAAGGAATTTAAAGACGTTTTAGAATAATAATATAAACTGATTTATATTAAGAGATTTATAAATGGATATTTATAAATTGAAATATAGACATTATAAAACAAGTTTTTATAAGTGTTTGAATGTAGTGAAAATGAATTTCATAAATGAATGAAATTTATAGAATTATAAACTGTGAAGTTATAAATGAAATTTATAAATAGTAAGATTTATAAATTTGGTGAAATTTTTTGAAGAGTAGATTTATTAAATAAATAAATCTTATAAGTTATAAGGTTTATAAATTGAAAAGTCTTTAAAAAGAACGATTTTGTAAAATAATCGTTTTATAAGCAATTGACTTATAATATGAACCTGTAGTTTATAACCGAGTTATAAATCGAATAAGTTAATAAATGAGATTTATAACAAGGAAGTTTTTATGATTAAATAGAAATGGAATTTATAAACGTTGTTTTATAAATTCGCAAACAACTTATTTTGATAAGTTAATTGTTATAACCTATTAATGGAGTTATATTCACATTTTTGAATAGTGAATAATCCTTTGAATTAAAATGAATAAAAGGATGAAATTTGTTAACGAAGTTTATTCACGTTTTTGAATAGTGAATAACACGTTAAAGAAATTGTTTTAGATTTGGTGTTTTAAACAGAATTAAAACGATCTAACGATGTTTTAAAAGATGTTGAGATGCGAAACCATAGATTTCAACATTTATTGTTGAAATAGACGTTTTCGAGGAATAAAAGGAAATGGTGGACTATAACACTATTGTTATAGTAAATGATTTCCGAATGGAAATGTTTTGAATAGTATTGGGATTTATATATCTATTTTAAATTCGAATCCCTATACTAGTGATTTTGGGTTGTCGTAACGATGTTTTACGCAACATTCGTTTTGGCCCAAGTAAATATGTTTAAGTGAATGATTTCCTTAAAGAATGAAATATATACTTAATTCGATTTAAGTATATTGAATATTTTCTAAGTGTTGAAAATAAAAAGATTTGTGAATTACTTATGAATAAATAAGTATGGAAATGTTTTCCAATGTGAAGTGAATATATAGAATTTATCTTTTTGAAGATAAATTGAGAATGAATAATTGAAATCGGTTATTCATGAATATTTTTGAAATATAAATTCATTTTGGAATTTATATGTGAAAGTGGAATTTGGTTAAAAATAAATATTGATTTATTTTTGAAGTGATGAAATTATATATCTTGTAAAGATATTTTGGAAAAAATAAATAATTTGGAAAATTATTTGGAATCTGGTGATGTGTGCATATCCAGTGATAGTTCAATAACCGACTATCAATATTTCCCTTTGAATGGGTATTTGATGTGATTTGATTGAATTTGAATGCACACTTATTTTTGAATAAGCGCTCACTATTCGGGTTAACCGGGAAAGGACCATGGGGTCGTATAACCCATTCCGAATATGTGATACGTCGTAGTGAATTGCATTTGAAGATCGGTGTTGAAGACCGGTATTTGCGAGAGCGATAGGATGACCTATCGATTGTTTCTGCACCGAGTCGCGCCGGTATAGAAACTCCCTAAGTGATGGGAAATCCGATCAGGATTGTGAATATCCGGATTGCAAGGACTTCTTTGTAAGTGCCTTCGGTTCTGTTCGATCCCGGAACAGACTTGTATGGATTGTATGCCTGACATTACAAGTTGAGATATAAAGCCGATTTCTTTCAAATATATTTCTGTTGGTGGCGGAGAATTTATTCTTTGCTTAACACCCTTCTTTGAGACGTACGAGCTCAAAGGTTATATAGTTGAAGTTATCAGCGATATATCCCATTTTGGTAATGTGACATGCTGAGTGATGCTGAAATGATCATTGTGTTGATTATTTGTGATAGGATCATTTATTTGATCGTCTATCTTAGTGATCATTGTGTTGATCATTTGTTGACCCAAAGCATGGCTTTTGTATAAAGTATGTTTTTGTGGACGTGAATTCATCGAGCCTCACATCCCGTTAATGGTCAAAACAGGAAAGATGCGGCAAGGTTATGAGGGGTAGCTCCCTTTAGGGTATGTGCATTTCCTTCTGGAAAGGGTGGTATCATGGTATGGAGCCCAGATACTTACTCATGTTGATACACTATATCTATTTCTGTGTGGTGTTGTTGGTGACGAGCGCTCGGTTAAAGGTCCGATGGGACCGGGGGATGCCATATTCGTGTAGTAGTTACCTAGTGATAAAGGTAACCCGGCCTTGTGTTGGCAGAGAGCTGGTTAAGTTCTCGGGGACGTCCAGCCAGAGGCGTTTCCATGTGGCAGTAGGAAGTTCCTTAGCCTGACCATTTGTTGGAAATCCAAAGAAACAATACGATCTTGTACGGTTTTAGTTGTAGAACCTGCTTCCTCAGGAGGTAGCTATAGTAGGCATAATATAATGGTACCTATGCTGGCTAAGATTTATATTCTACTTTCGAAATGAATTTTTCCTACACTATGCACTAATAATAATATCAAATGTTATTTTAAATGCGTATCAAGCATGTTTGACTATCATAAGGAGAAATCTTCTCCAAGTCTGCGTTTGCATTGTGTGTGTGGCAGGAGGTCTTATGGTAGTCTCATTTTTAAAAAGCATTGCGAATTAATTTAAAAATATTCCTCTATTTTGATTTTAAAAGATAAATAAACTGTTTTGAGTTCTCACACCAGTCACATGACTGACTTGGAGTTTATTGTTTTCCTTCCTAAACTCTGGGTGCCCACCAATTTCCACACGGGCAGTCAAGAGTTAAGGTTTATCAGGATATTCTGGATATTCTGGAGTTGCTGGAGGCAAGCTGGATTGGCATGGCGTATTACTAGTATATAGTATTTCTTTTTCCGCTGCACTGTTTATTGTTGTATGTTGTTGTACACTCTGATGATATGATGTAATGTAATATGATGAAATGTAATAACTGATATAGTTCTTTGTTTAAAGATTATTCATTTATTATTATATGTTGTTCCGCTGCGAATTGTGAGATTCTGATGTTGTTCTGTTGTTCCTTTCTTTCTGTTCTATTTTAAAAATTCTTCCATCTTCTATTTTCAAATTCTCTATCTTCTTTCCTCTCTATTTTCTATCTTCTCTCTTCTTCTATCTCTTTCTTTTTCTTAAATTCTTTTTTTTTAAAACCCATAACATTCCGAGTTTTCGGCCTTCGATTTCTCGGCAGTCGATAAAGTGAGTGTCGATGTCGGATTATCGAAGAACGAAAATCCGCGGACGTTACACAATATCTGATCCCGGTCTCTTTAACAACCAAACGCTTATTTCACACCAGATGGTTCTTTTACATTTCAAAAGTCAATTCACAATTTATACCAAAATATCGTATTCTCAAAACCATATCACTTTCGAAATTATATTCACTTTCGAAATCATATTCCAAAACAGGCTAGACCATTTTCAAAATCATCATATTAAATCAAATATGTCATTTAAATCCCAACCTAGGGGTAATGTCATTTAGCCATATTCACTTTAAAATCGAGGATTTGAATATAAACCCATCTACTTTACTTAGTTTGGAATTCAAAAAAATGGTTTAGATAGTTATATATAGTTTAACAAAGTTAAAAATAAATTTAGGATAGTTAGAATACTCTAAAATATTTTTAAAATATATTAAAATTATTTTTAAATTGATTGAAGATAGTTAAATAGATTTAAAGTAGATTAAATATAATTAAAATAGATTAAATAGCTTTGAAATAGATTAATTATATTTAAAATAAATTAAATTGGTTTTAGAATAGGTTAAAATAATTTATATAGTTAATATAAGTTATAATAGTTTAAAATTCTGAAAATCTTAGTAATTAGAAATTTTAAAATGATGTATTTTTAACAATTGTATAAAAATATGGATTTGGAATTTTATATGAATTTAACTATTTATTTTACTTCAACATCTCTGGACCATTTAAACTCCCAAATCAATAAAACCCAATTTCAAATCTTTCAATTTAATTCTCTATAAAATATTAAATTCTAAATCGCTTCCAATCCATGTTTGAAATATCAATTAATATTACTCTAATTTCAATACGTTTCAAAGTTATATTTCAAATGATTTTTAACAACTCAATTCCGGTAAATTTCAATTGTACTTCAAAAATCAACTTTAAAATTCCAATTTAATTCCTTTAACCAATTCCTTTAAACCAATTTCCAATTTTAACGTAAACTTGGATTTTTAAATAAATTCAATTTATACAAATCAATTTCTATTTTAAAATACCAGTTAATGGAGTTCCAAATTTCTAAGGCTTAAAAATCATTTAATTCAACCAATCTAGTGTCCGCATATAATTTTCTACCCTAGGGCCAAGTGATACGGATATTTGTCTTTTCAATCTGCAATTTAAAATTTTACGGTTACATATCATTTCAAAATGCAATCCCAAATTAAATAATAAAATCCATAAAATCACTTGGGTCTTTCATTTCAACTCATAATGATTTTTCCCAATCTATAGATCATTCAGGTATATATCATTTCAACACATAGGGAACTTGCAAAGTGATACGATACATAACTTAAAACATAACATCCAATATCAACAATAAACATCCATCATAATCATCATCTAATTCAACCAAATAAATTACAAAAAATAACAAATTAACATTATTAGGTAATTAACCGGCAATATAAATTCAATAATAAATTAAATAACAATTTAATTCAAATAAATCCAAATTAACAGGAATAGCAATTTAAATATACCAAACAACCATAAATAAATTTCTAGTCATACTATAAATTTAATTTAACTAACATATGAAATTTTAGAAGTTGTGAGTGGGTCAAAACAATCACTTTCGATTTTAAGTTGAATAAAAATCGAATTTAGGGCCCATATTCAAACAGTGTCAGAATTCATCCAAACAAGCATTACAATATCCGAAATTTCAATACGATCCCGGCAAAACAAACCCAGCGTGAATTGGACCTCATATGCGAAAGTAATGATCATCAGAAGATTACACGATTTAAAATAAAGAAAAATAAAATAAATAAAAATGAACCAATGAAAAGTTGCCATGTCAGCAGAGTTACGCGAATCATCGCGTTCGTTCCTCAATCCCGCCTAACCCTACATAGCCGCTACCATTACCTCGCAATCGCCGCCGCTTCAACGGCCTAAGGCCAGATCAACCCACGCCAAACACTTCCTCGGGTCGAGGCGCCTCCCCAGCAGCCTCCTCGTCACCCCCGGCCACGCAAGGCCATACGCCATCACCCGAGTTTTTGGCCATTTTCTGTCCAACTTCGATGCCTATAACCAAAATGAAGACAATAGATGTGTGCCACTCGACGACCTCTACAAGCCTATACCTCCTGATCGTCACCAGGGTGAAGATCCACCTTTTATGGACGATTAACGTTCAACCTCAATTTCTGGACAAACGATGATTCGATGACATGAACGAATTGTGGATTTTAGTTGCGCACTTTGAGAGCTTCGAATCGATATATAATTTGATAGGGTTTGGAGGAGTTTAAATTTTGGATTTGGTTTTGAAATTGAATTTTGCAACTGAATTAGGGTTTGCAGCCATTGGAAGGAATAAGAAGCAGATAGATGAAGTTATACGTAATGAAATCAGAAATAAGAACTAAGAAAGGATTTATAATGAGTTATTTATAGGCAGAGCTGAAAATAGAAAGAACAGACAAGATTTGATTTGGAAGTTGAACGATAAATGACCCGAAAAGCCATTCTGCCTCCGAAAGGAAAATGGGTCATCCCATGTATCAAAATAGATATTTTCAATATTTTAAAACCCAATGAGACAGGTTTCAATTCCTAATTCCATCGTATGAAGAAGTTATGTTAAAATCATCTTATTTCAAATTGATTTCAATTGAACTAATTTCTACGCGTCACGAGTCCGTACGATCAAACGCCAGGTCCATTCGATACGAAACTGGAGGTCCTACAATAATTCACTGTTACAGATCCGATGAAACTGATTTCGTCGAAATCCGAGATAGTGGCCAAAGTGGCTATTTCACATTAATTAAATAAATTAAGATTAAATTAATTAATTCACTTTTTAATTCAATATTTATGAACTAACAAATTTCATCATTTTTGATTACTTAGACATTTATAATAATTCAAAAAAAGTTTAAACATCAATTCAGTGCTTAAAATTTCTAATTACAGTGTTAAATTCCCATTGTAATTAAATCCAATTAATTAAAATTTTATTCCAATAAATTGGTTATATTTTGATTTCAATCATTATATTCAATCAATTATTATTTTACAGACATAGTTAAAATTGATTTATATTTCATTACATTAATATCCTCCAATTTCCATCTTTTATTCGTATTAACTACTATATTTCAATATATTGAATTTCGTCAATTTTACACATTAATTATATTTTAAAAATCCCAATTGACTTATTTATCTTGGTTTCATTCTTTTATTATATAAATTATCTCCTTATGAATAAAATTGACATTACTACTCATTTTATTACATTCACAATTTTCAGTTATTACCTTAAATCACATCAATGTAACATTTAATTCCATTTAATTATAATTGATTTCCAATTTAACTTAACAAACTAAATAAATAGGTAACATATAATAGTTTGTCACCATTTACCTTTAGCCACATTAATAAGTTATTATTTACAACCAAATGTTACAATTACATACCTAATATTAATTTTATTCAATTGCCATTAATTATATATTATTTCATTAATGATTCAATATTTACATTTGTTTTCATATATTCACTTTATAACCAAGTATAACATTTAAATTATTTCAATTAATTGGAATTTCATTCTAATTGCTAATAATTAACATAAATTAACATTTCTACATTTCATTTTAGTTACTATTCCATTAATAAATTCCAAAATTTTTATTTCTTTCAATATTAAATCACCGAATCTAATTAAATTAACTATTTTTAATTATCGAAAATTACGGGTCGTTAGACTGTCATTTTAAAACAATTATTAGAACAATTAAAATAACTATTAAATCTCAATTTAAAATCATAAACCAATTATTAAATATAATGGCATTACTGATGATGTCATAGTTACATTTAATTTCCAAATAATCTTATTTTTATTCTTGTTCAATTATAAAAATAAGTGTATATATCTAGCTATATGCGTGACGTTTGACGATTATAGAGCTGTTTATCAATAAAATTGTTTTCGATCATTTTGTCGCTATTTTTCCCAAAGTATATATTTTGTAAATACTTATACAATTTCATTTACTGTTCAAAACATCGTAATCTATGTTAAAAAAAATCTTATATTTGAATATTATAAAAATAAACCTAATTTATCAAATTGATAAATTTGTGGGTTATTATATAATGTTAGATCATGTATCTAATATTATTGATTACAATGATGATCTTGTCATGTTAAATATAACACTATACCAAGATCTACAAGATTGATTTGAGTATTAGATCAATAAACAGTTGGTTTAATTAGTTTACGTCAAAAGCAACTGTAACGACTGGGCTATTTTCGACCCCCAAAAAATCGGCATTGATACGTTCAGTGTATAGAGTGTCGAGAATCGAGCGCCGGAAATACCAAAATGTTAAGGTTTTAAGAAGAAAAGGAGATAGAAGAAGAAACAGAATAAAACACAGAATCTCACAATCACAGCGGACCAAAATATAATATACAATAACATCATTTATACTAAAGAAAGCCATAACTGTTATTATACACACTAGTTATCAGAGTACAATCATCACACATATAAATCTGGATAGTTATAATAACTTGTCCCTGATACTAAATATACTGCCCACAATACATAGTGGAATATGGTCAAATACGTGCAATACGTCTCCGCCATCCAGGTCATCTCCGAAGCTACAAAGCATCCTAACCTAAAATTCTGTAATACTCGGTCTGACCTAAGCATTATAATAAAGTAACACCCGATTCAGGCTGGCAGCTAAGGTAAACAGGAAGAAAGATTCATGCTGTGAAATAGAAGTTTCTTGTCCAAATCGACAAATAATATATCACTATGATCAAAGCATATATAACTTTTATGCAAAAATGCCTCAGAAACTATGTCAAGTTCCCGGTATGAAAGTAACCATATCAATAGGGAGATGGACTCGATAGAAATAATTACTAATAATTACAATGTCGTTCAGAGCTCATTTTGAATAGCAATGTAATGTTGCAGCCTATAAACTGATAGTATAGTTAAGGTCGTTATTGATAGTATAACTGTGTTTGCGGTTGAATTGAATCTATGGTAAAATGATATAATATCTTTAGAGAAAAATTGTCTTCTGAAAATTATCATTTCTAATTTCTCAAACAAGGATTTTCTAGTATAAACTAAAATTAGAGGCCATTCAAACATCCCAAATGTCCACCATAAAGCAAAACATGACTATTGACTAGTTTGTGAACATTAAGGTCCTAGCATATGTATAGTAATGAACATTTGGTAATGTTCCATTATTCATGTTCATTTTTAACAAGAGTATAAAAAATTAACTAGGGAAAAGGATGAAATATGCTCAAAAATATTCAAATGAAAATATACTTAGGCCCATGACCAACTATACTTAGACCCCAACCTAATTTCATAAAAGAGCATATATAATACACAAAAAAAGCTTCTCATTTTCAAATAAGGTAAATTATCGGGACGAGCTTCTTTCTGAACTTATCCAGCTTGTAGACTAGACCAAACAATAGATTTTCATTTATAAGGGAACGCATAGTATTTTAATAACAAACACTATATAATACATTAATACCGTATAAACTTGCAGAAAAATTGAAAGAGGACTCTACATAAACTTTGTCTTATCATTAAGAAAAAGGTGGATTGCATTTACGGTCATTTTAGCACAACTCACTTGCATTGATTATTTGATGTTGGTAACCATTAATGATTGTGTAACGATTCAAAATTTTTAGAATATTTAATTGATTTTTAAACACTGAAAAGTAATTTTATAAGTTATGTCACTTGAATTTCAAATATAATGGTTATTTGAATATTTGGAATTGTTAGATAATTGAATCTTGAGTTTAATGTGAATGAAAATGATTTCGAAAATTGATTTAAATTCTATTTTAATAAGAATGAAGATATTAAGCTTTTAAATTTAAATTAAAAGTGATTTGAAGTGTTTTAGTAATAATTCATTTTAATTAACGTGTGAAAATAGCTTTTGAAAACTCTATCTTGGATTTCGACGAAACTATTTTCATTGGATCCGCAATAGTGTATTATACGTCGTCGAATATCATGGCGATCGGACGTATCATTTGGTCGTACGAGTTTGAAATGCATAGAACTTAATTAAAGGAATCAAATTTAATATAATTAAATTTTGAAAAGTTAAATTCTATATATGATGGAATTGGGTCTCGATACTAGTTCTATTGTGTTTGGAATAAGGGTATTACATATAGAACGCCAGGTGGCACGCCTCGATTGGAGTTCGAAAATTTAATGTGTGAATAGTGTTTCATAAATTTTCTATATAAAGCCATAATATTTCTTCATTTGCAAACTCTAATCTAGCAAACTAGCAGCCGTTATTTCAAACTTCCATCCATCCAATGATCGATAATCAATGGAGCCACCCCACTCACTTTCAGCCTTCGACCTCAACGACAAACTCGTAGAGCTAGACGAAACAGAGAAGATCAACAGTGGAGATCATCAACTTGAAGCAGATCGTCGGCAATTTGCCACAAATGGCATTTGTTCTTTTGGTTTTTTTTATGGTGATCAGCAGCCCTAGGAGAGATAGGACCTACGACAATAGAAAGAGGGGGGCATGGTGCGGCGGGGTCGAGGTAACGGTGGTGAGCGGGGCACGAGGTGGCCGCGACAATGGAAGAAGTTGCGGTCGGAAAAAAAAGAAAATACACAAGCTTGGAAACGAATGAGCATTAGTGGAAAGGAAAGTGATAAAAGTTTCAAATTTTATTAATTAAAGTTAATTATAATTTAATTATTTCAAACGTTCATTAATTCATATCTAATCGTACGAGGTTGGATTTGAATGCGACAAGTTACATTGCGATCGTATCAGTTAATGCTACGTTATAAAGTTGGATTGGATGGTTTTGGAGCTAGTAGGAAATTGGATTAAAACTGGATGCATGTGCAATTTTAATTCCAACTGGAGCATTCTTACAAAAACTGGAATCAAAGTGATTTAATTCACCTCTCTGGCCCACTTATATTTTTATATAACTATGGATAATTTTATTGTTGATTGTTTGTCGACTGTTTGGATGGTTTACTATTTTATTTGTTGGTTTGGATATATTCCAGCCCCTGGGGTGGAGGAGACCCTATCGCGTTCCCATTTATTAGTGGATGACCATTTGTATACGATCCTGCCTCGAAGTCATTGATTTATATTTTATGATTATACTATATGTGATGCAGGGGAAAAAGTTGGAAGGATCCAACTGTATTCCACACCGTTGATTTTACTTTTCATATATTTTGATATATGATGTGTTGGATGTCATATTTGATGACATGGATTATTTTTCTCTATTTAGTATTATAGTAACACTGGACCATATTTTTAGTATTTTGAAATGCTATAAAGTGAAGATTCGGTTTTCAAAAGTCGTTTTAAGTGATTTCGAGAATTTATATATATATATATATATATATATATTAATAATTGTTCTTGAATTACTAAAAGAAGGAATTTATTTTGCATTAAATAAAAAGTATGATTTTCAAATTAATAGTTCTGTAAAATATTTTAAATAGATATTTTTGAACTGTAAAATAAAGATTTTTTAAATCTTAGAAAAAATAAAGCCACCTCTTGTAATAAAGGAATATGGTTTTAAAAAGAATATAAAAATATTTTAGTATAAATATTTATTAATTGTTTTATGTAAAGCAATATAAATATATTAAGATTTATTTATAGATGTGGAAGTTTATAAATGTGATAATTCATAAAAGTGATAATTTACAAATAAAGTGAGGACTCATAAAACCGTATTTTATTAATAAAAGGATAGATTTATAAAAGGTGATTTATAAATAAAGGGGAAACTATTTTCATTGGATGAATTGGAGATATAAATCACAAATGTGGTTTATACTATATATGGAATGTTGTCTTAGAAATATAGTTGATTCTATTTTGGAAAGTGAAAGTGAGGATAAATTTGGAGATGTTAAATGATAATTGATAAATAGAAAGGAATTTGTAAAAGAAATTTATATATACATATATATATATATTGGCAACGTTAAAAAGGGATTGTAATTGATGTTTTTAAATGGGATTTTATAAATAAGTGAGATTTATAAAGGAATAGAGTTATAAATAGAGTTTATAAATAAAGGGATTTCGTAAAAAAAGAAGTTTTATAAAATAAAAAGAGATTTTTAAATATAGTTTTTAAATATGGAAATGATTATGTTGAAATTTTAGTATGGACTTTTATCGAGGAAATATATTTACGCTTTTAAAAGTTAAAACATTCATTTAAAGGAACATTTTGGAAGTGTTATTTTCAAATGTGGTTTAGCGATTTAAAATGTGTTTAGAGGTAGGAAGACATGGATTTCAACTTTTTTTGTTGTAATAATTGTTTTCGAGAAAATGAGGAAGATAAAGAGTATAATACAGTAGTTATAGTATATGATTTCCAAAAGAAGATGTTTTTTATAGTATATGGGATTCATGTCTATATCTATATTTGATGTTAAGTTTCGAGGTGTGTAACTTACATCCATTTTGAAGTTAGGAATGTTTTTCATTCAAGGTCTGAGAGGTAATGATGCCCCAACTTGATCGGCTTCAATGTTAACTAATAAATAGTTGGAGTTTGACATCGAAAATTGACATTAAATGTGACTAATTGAATCTCTATACTAGTGTTTTGGGTTGTATTAACAATGTTTTACACACGTTCATTTTGACCTAATAAAGTATGTTTTGGGAGAGTAGAAGTTTTCCTCAAAAGCTATAAATATACTTATTACAGATTTAAGTATATAGAGATATTGTCTAAACATTTCAAATGAAATGGTTTGTGAATATACTTATAACGTTGAATAAGTATATGGAAATGTTTACAAATATAGAAAGATTAAATGTTGTTTTTAAAATATGTCTTCATAAATAGATTTTGAGAAAAATATTTGAAAAGTGTTTTAATTAATGAAAAGTTTAATTAAAGAGGCTTAATGTTGCTTCCTTTGAAATTTGATCTCTGTTTGGATTGTTTGTTTGGTTGATAGTTAAATAACTGACTATCAAATGTTAGCAAGTTTACAAACAAACGTTGTCTGTTCGGAGAGACCGAGATCAGATATGTTATCAGAAAACAACTTTAAACCGGTATAAGTGTTTTGAACTGAAATATCTTGATGATAATCGAAACAGAGCTCTTTGAAGTGCAAGGGCTACTTACTACTAATCCTGAGGATGATTCCATAATGGATGTCGCAGAAGTGGTGCATTTGGTTACGTTCAGTCCTAAAACGAACTTGTATGGATGAATGATGGCATTGCATTGTTGCCTGGAGGGTAGTGTTAGCTTTCCAAGTGGGAAGTGTTGTATAAAGGTAAAACGTAGTCTCAAGCCTCATCAACCGGGAAATGACAAAACTAGGGCATGCAACTGTGCCATGTGGTTTGCTCCATCGGGGTATGGTCATCCCAAAATCAAGATCGATTACTATCTACTCATATATGCTTTGGGTCCTGTTAATAAAAGGGGTGATCATATTCGGTACTACCAGTCAAGTGTTAGGCCAGTCTTATGTGGGAGGGGTACAAGATATTCTTGTCAAATCATGGTACATTTTATCTAGAAATGTACCATCAAAAGGTAGTTCCTTACCTTGTCATAGTGTGGAATCCATTCTTCAATACGAAATTTACAGATTTAGTTGTGTCCATCTATGCTGAAACGTGAGATGCAAGCATTTCAGCTATTTTATTTATTTACTTTAAATATCTAGACATTATTATAATATTACTGGATCTTCTATAGAAATTGTTTAGTTCTCATAAGGTAAAAACTCATCCGTGTTTATGTGCGCTGTGATCTTACGAGATACCTTTATTTTGAAATGAGTTTGATAAACTTTAAAAATCCAACTACGTGTGTTTTCTCATGCTGGTTTACCCGACTGACTCAGGTGTTGTTTTATTATAATGCTTGGGTCGGACCGAGCAAATTTACATGTTACTTTGGATGCATTAGAGCTCAGGAGATGAGCTGGAGGTCTTTATGACGTATTCCCATACTTTTTTATTTTTCTGCTGCATTGTTGTTAAAATTATCAGTATTTGTGAGGATAGGTTGTTATAACGTCCAGGCTAATGATTGTGATTTGTTGCACTCTGATAGATGTATGTAACTGTTTCTCTTTTATAAAGACCATTGATATTGTATTATAGTTGTTCTGCTGCGATTGTGAGATTCTGTGTTGTTTTCGGTTCCTTTTTATCTTCTTCTCTTTTCCTTTCTTCTTTCTTTTCGATAACTATCCATCATTCCATTCAATTTGGGTTGGACATGTATGGCTTATTGTTAGATTAAATTTTGTGGATTTGCAGGTCGTTACAGCTTGGTATTAGAGCGCAAGGTTAAGCGAGAACCTTGGCTTTAGTGGGGTAACTCATTAAGAGATAAGGTAATAGAATGCCTTGTTTTGATTTTGAGTGTATAGATATGAGAGCGTATTTGTTAGTGATTATAAAAATGTTTTATATTGTGTTAATTTATCTATTGAGTGGCTTATGAATTCTGGCCGTGTAACGACCCGCCGCTCTGACCGCCTCTAGTCGGTAATTAAACCGACTAGAAACTTTCCAAAATGACGGATTGTTATTTAGTTTATAACATTTAAACAGAATCAGCTACAGAATCACAGAATAATAATCATATTTCCCATAAAAGAACTTTTCTTTTATATACAAATATCAGAGTTATACAATGAATTACATTTAATACAGCGGAGTATACATATATCTTTTTAAAGCACAAGAAAAATCTCTTGAAAAACTTTAGCGATGCGGTAATTCCCCTCTCTCTAACTTCGCTGCCTGAAAATCTTCAAGCTGTAAAAATACTCGGTCTGACCTGAGCGTTTTATGCAAAACACAAAAACACTCGAGTCAGGATTAATCTTTATTCAAGTAAATAAATTTGCAATGAACTGAATAAAATAGCAACAGCAGTAAAGCATGAACATGTGTGGACAATGGTTAAGGTCGAGGCATAGCGATGAATGGATGAAGAGACCAGCAGTGAATACAACAAACACAGAGGCAACAGTGATGCATGCTGCAGCATACCAGAGCACAAAGAAGTACAAAATGAAAACTACAAGAAATCACGTATGCAGACCAAATGCTCAATGTCACAAATATACAACAACAAGCATCAGAGTGCAAAGTGCTCGAGTACAATGAACAAAGAACAGCATGCACCAGTGATGAAAGTTAAAAACAGAGACTACAAGGCAGTGAACACTTGAATGCATCAATAACTCATTGCAAGACCTCAAGTGTACATGGAACAATGCAACACAGTGACCATTATCACTGACTCAATTAAACAAGACACATACTGCAGTGGACATACCAAAATGCAACAGGATGAACCGCAAAGCCAAACAAGTGCAGGTGAACAAGTGATACCAGCTACAAATAAGCAAAGACCATATGGTCAGTGCACAAGAACAAGGCCCAACAAAATCACAAACCAAGTGCAACTGGAAATAACAACATGCAATGCATGACTACAACTACAAAGGTTCCAGGCTGAGACAAACCCAATGCACCAATGCAACAGCATACGAGGTGCAGACAACTCGACTCAACAGCAATGCATGACTACAACTACAGAGGTTCAAGGCTGAGACAAACCCAATGCACCAATGCAACAACATACAAGGTGCAGACACAAGGCTGAGACAAAGGAAACCAAATACAAGTTCAAGTGCTCAGTGCAAACTACAAAATGAGTGTAACAAAATAAACCAAATGCAACAGTCAACTCAACTGAGTACGTGGAAGTATGACAGTGAACTCAAAGCAATGATGTCAAGACAATGAAACTGGTTCAACACAGTGACCCAAGACAGTTTGAGAAAATAAGTGTACAGGAGCACACACATATCAATCCAGCAATACTCACTCCATACTAAATTAAAAATGTGATTTTAGTTTTAAAAATCATGATTTCAATATATGCATTCAAGTTATAAACCTAATTTAATATTTTAAGAAGTTTTACTTATTTGAAACAATAACTGTTCTTATAGTTTACAGAGACAACAGATTTTTAATTTAACTTGATTATAATTTATAACTTGAACCCATACTAAACAAACATGGTTCATTTACATATCAAATTCTAGTTGAGATCAAATCAAGAGGTAATGGATTCTATTTAAAGTTTTAGTTTAAAAAAAAAAAAATACAGATGCCTGTAAACCCAGATATATATTTACTTTATTGTATACACAGAATATCCATCACAATACAGCCATACAAAGCATACACTTTAAAAATGAAGACAGAACAGTTTTATTTATAGCAGTTTAAATTTGAAACTTGAAATCTAAACTGTTAATTCAAAACAGAAAGAAACATCTTCACTATTCAGGCATGCATCCATAAATTACACATATATACTTGCAAATATATTCCATCCAAGATCATCACATGCAGATCAATATTTAAACCAAATTCGAGATTTTAAAAATGTGGTTTGCTCACCTTTATATCTGCAAACAGAGAAGCAGAAGGGAAGCCTAGAATTTTGCATTTATTCGAGTTTCACTGCAAATCCTTGTTTCAGATAAAATTTACTTTCTGATCTTTTTAAAGATATTATTAAGAGCTGAATTATGATTTAACATACACATTTTGTTTGAATTCTAGGATCTAAAGTGGATTAGAAAAATAAGGATTTGGATTTTTTTGTAAATTTGTTAAAGCCTGTACTTCAAATCAGAGAAGTATATGCATACAACAGACATGCATACACTAAACGGACATGCACACTTGATATACATTCATTCATCATTTCTCATAATAACTACTTAACCAAAGCATCAAATATATCACAGATTTCAAATTTAAACAAGTTAATTTATTTGGAAACCAACAGCAAGCAACCACTGCTCTAAATTCAAGCCAGTTAAACCAGAGCCTGGGAACCATAACAAATATACACAAAATCATTTAATTACAACATGCAAACCATTTTTTTTGCCTATTTAAGCTTAAGTTTTTGCATGCAACAGGGGTTTAATAGATTTTAAAAAAAAAACTTTTTAAATCAGGTATGTTTACTCACAGTGACATCTATATGCAAAAATACATATTCACATACATACTTTTAATTCCATACTTAAACAAACATTCAAGCTTCACATGATGGTTCCAAGAATTTTAGCATGCATCATTTTCACCAAACAATTGTTTTAAACTTGTCAATTTTGTTATTTTCAGATTATAGGATGTTCACAGACCTTTATAACTGGGATCATTCATATATAGGCATGCAAGCATGATACACAGCAAAACATCAAACCATAGGGGGGGTTTGTAGGCACATATATACAACACACATGAACAGAAGTTCAAACAAGCACATGCAAACGAAATTTTCCTCATCTAGATTCAAAGATCCATCACATGCAACAACAACAAACAAGCAAAGTTTTTGATAGCATCTGTTCTCATCAGTTTTCAATGATAGCATCTGTTCTCATCAGTTTAAATTCAAGTAACCCAGCAAATGATAGCAAATAACACCCAAATCATAACATGTAACCAAGCACCCAATTCAAACAAATTTAAGAACTTGAATAAAAATTAATCGTGAGAAAACTCACCTTTTTTCGAAGCGAATATGAAAACCCAAAATTTTTCCAAAGAGGATGAACGAGAACGAAGCAGCAGTGAGCGACGAAGAACTGATCGAGCAAGGCAACGCGCAAATTCCTATCGATCAAGCAAATAGCGCAGCTTCGAAAGCCCTAGCTTTGAAGATGAGCAGGAAGAAGACCGAGCCTTTGATTTTCACGAGCCCTAATTTCAGAGCGAACGAAAGAACGAGGCCGCCATTGTTAATCTTTTTTTTTCGTTTAGGTTTTCTAGGGTTTCGAATGAATGGGGTAAAGGGGAAACGGGTATATTTAATCACAGCATCAATATCAAACGTGGACCGGTATTATTTTCAAAGCCCACTTAGCCCTTAACAAAAATTTGGACGGAATTTAAATCAATTTACAAACTCCTAGCTCAAAATTTTAAATTCAAATATGTTCCTCATATTAAACTTGAAAAATTCAAATAACTTCACAGTTTTCAAATCAAAATTTAATTCAATTATTAATTTGCATAAGTAATAATCCTTAAATCCAAATTATTTTCCTAAGTCATTAGTTTGAATTTAAAATACAAATTCAATATTCAATTTCAACTCCAAAGTCAAATTTTAAATTTTTATTCAATTTTTTATAGATTAAATTTTAAAATTTAATCGCCAAATCATAGAAATGTTTTACATAGCATTGGGAATTCAATTTAAATTATCATTCAAATATTTAAAATTAATTAAATATTTTCAATTTAAATTGTTCAAAAATTCAGGATCGTTACGATCTCCCCTCCTTAAAAGAATTTCGTCCCGAAATTACAAGTAAGGAAAAATGATTGTTAAAATTTCACTAATATTTATACCCTACTCAATTTTATCAAGTTTGAAACTTATTAAAAATAAATAAATAAGTATAGGATTCATTCTATTTGTTTTGTCTCATTAGCTTTGTTAATTAACTCATTTGCTCATCATTTTCTACAATCAAGACGCAAAAGTCTTTTACTAAAGTTTTCAGCTTACAAAACCCAAATTTTAAATTTGCAATTCTTCATTTAAGAAATTTACATGGTATAACTTTTCCAAAACTGTGGACTTTCAAAACATTTCAAAAATCCTCTTCCTTAGTTCATTAGGTTGGAATTTATGTTACTTTAATTTCAGATTATTGATTTTCTATTTAAAGTTTGAAAATACTTGCTAACTCGAAATTTAACAAGTCTATTGTCGTTCTTAAAGACATTAGGCATACGCTGGCCAGGCGCAAGTCTAAAAATCTCCAAGTACTAAATATACTTGCTTCAATTCCCAGTGAAAATACTTTAAAAATCTTTTTTTTTAAATGGATATGGAAAGCACATTCCCCCATGGATCACAGTTTACCCGGCGGTTACGCTACTACCCCAGTAGAATCGCTTGTAACTGTAGATTTCTCATCTCTTGAATTTCGCCATGGTTGTTGCCATAGATCGCGGTCCACATGGCGGTTACGCTACTATCCCAGTAGAATCGCTTGTGATCGTAGGCATCTCACCCCTCGAATTTCACTTTGGCTTCTAGATTGCAGTTTACTCGGCGGTTGCGCCACTACCCCAGTGGAATCGCTTGTAACTGTAGGCATCACGCCCCTCAAATTACGCTAGTCACTCCAACTAATGGAAAACAAATGGCCAATCCAACTAATGGAAAACAAATGGCCAATCCAACTAATGGAAAACAAATGGTCAATCCAACTAATGGAATTCAAATGGTCAATCCAACTAATGGAAATTCTACATAGCTACGATTTTCAAATGGACACTCATCTCGAGTTCCAACAACCTTCACAAATTTTAAATGGAAGGTACTTTTCCATATCCTCAATTTGGAAAACATAATATCATACATACATATATAATATTTCATTTCACAATTCGTACATATCATACTCATGTACTTACATAAGTTTTCCACAACAATTTCTTTCCAAACTAATGGTTTTCGAATTTATCGTATTCTCATACATACATTCTGAAAACCTCAATATCTCATACCCATAACAAATAGAGGATTCACAAATTTTCCATTTCATTATCCATTTAAAATTTTCCTCTAAGTCGATTTGGAAATTTAAGGTTATCTCAAACCTAATTCACATTCATAATCCAATTTATTATCGACTTCACACTCGATTTGGATTTCATGTTACATCGTCAATTCTCAACACATAATTGATGTCTATCGATATATAACCTCTGAGCTCGTACGTCTCAGAGAAGGGTGTTAAGCTAAGAGAATAAATTCTCCGCCACCAATAGATATATATTCAATAGAGATCAACTGCTATGTCGTCAATTCACAATGTTAGACATACAATCCAAATCAACCATCCAAAATTCAAAACTCAACTTATATTGTTTTTGGGGTCGAAGTTAAACTCAATTTAACTCAAGATTCAATCTTTTTGAAAAAAAGATTCAAGTTGAACTAATTGTTCACATTTCCCAAAAATAATATCTTTACAAGATATATAATTTTCCACACTTAACCATTTGAAAACAAATTTCAAATCATTTTTCACCTTTCAATCTTTGAAAACAAATTTCAAAACGATTTCCTTAAACGGAAATATTTTCAAATATTTATCCATTTTAAACTTAAAATGGCTCATTAAAATCAATCAAATAAATCCTTACAGATTTATTTTAAACTTACGTTCCAAATCCGTAAATTTATTTCCACACTTCAAAAATAAATCAATATTTATTTTTAACAAATTTCCCTTTCTTTTATAAATTCCATAGTGAATTTACATTTCCAAAATATCTATGAATATACGATTTTCAAATCGATTTCAAGTATTCATTTTCAATTTATTTTTAAAAGATAAAATTTCAAACCTTTCATTTCATATTGGAAAATATTTCCATACTTATTTAATAATAAGTAATTCACAAATCCATTTATTTCCAACACTTGGAAAACATTCAATATACTTAAATCATAATCAAGTATATATTTCATTCTTAAAGGGAATCATTCTTTAAACACATTAACTTGAGTCAAAACGAATGTTGCGTAAAACATCGTTACGACGACCCAAAATCACTAGTATAAGGATTCGAATTTAAGATAGATATATAAATCCCAATACTATATAAAACATTTCCTTTTGGAAACCATTTACTATAACAACAGTGTTATAGTCCATCATTTCCTTTAATTTCTCTCGAAAAACGTCTATTTCAACAATGAATGTTGAAATCTATGCTTTCGATTCTTAACACATTTCAAAACAACTTCAAATGGATTTACTCCATTTTATAATGTTATTTCCCCAAAACATTCCCATTTAAGTTTTTCAACTTCGACTTAATTCATAGTTTGAATTCTGCATACATTTCACAATATTGGTTTTAAGCCAACTTCAAATTTTCCAATATTAAGTTTTCCACTTAACTTAATTCCATGCCCGTTCAAATTCAAATTCATCACTGAATCTATTAAATCTATTATGGATTTTCATGTTGACAAATTTTAATTTGAAATCTAAATCTCATTTGAACTTTGCATTTGCTTTCTATTTCCAAAATAGTCAACTAGTTCTTTAGTAAACCATTTATCGACTTGGTTTCATTAGATTTATATCTCCACATTAACTATTTTAAGCATTAGTCTAAACTTGAAATATAAGCTTTACATCAAAACTTGTTTTATTCATACAGTTAAGTCGACAATTAAATTTCCTATCAAAATTTGCAATCCTCGTTAGCAAAGGTCGGATTATTCAATCATTTTCCCAAGACATATCCGTTTTATGTAATAATATATTCACTGTCCCAAAATTGTGAATAAAATTCCCAACCAACTTTTATTATCACAGTATTTAACTTAAAGGATAATTCGCTGTCCAAAATTACGAATATATCTCCTTTAACAACTTTTATGTTTCATTTATCAAATTCAATTGGTTTCGAATTTATAAACAATCTTTACAAATTCCACTTCTATTTATAAAACTTCGATTATAATCTCCTTCATTAACTTGATTCAATCTATATAACTCAGTTATATACCAAAAGTCTATTTATAAGTTAAGTACTTATAATCCATTTATTTACAAATCATTCTTCAAAACATTTGAAATCAATTTTCAAAAGAATTCAGAATCAAATTCCCGAGTCATAGTTCAATAATCCGCTTGATTATAACTAAATTAACATATCATTTTATTTCCCAATTGTTACTTTGGAGATATTCAAAATATTTGATTTAAACCAATTCATTAATTCACTTAACTTATATTTTATTTTTCATAAATCTCAGCAAATCGATAATGGGTTTTCAAATGATCGAGACTCAAATCTAAGGAGACCTCACCGAAGAGAACTATCGCAAACCTAAATTTAGAGAGGGGAATTTTCAAAAATAATTCTAATTTTCAAAATACTTTTTATTTTAAAAAAAACAATTTTAAACTTCTTTAGATTTGAAAACACTTTCTTTAAAGTGATTCTAGTAACTATTCATATTAAACGCCATAAACTAAGCTTTGTGTAAGCCAAAGCTCTGACACCACTTTTGTAACGACCCACCGCTCTGACCGCCTCTAATCGGTAATTAAACCAACTAGAAACTTTTCAAAATGACGGATTGTTATTTAGTTTATAACATTTAAACAGAATCAGCTACAGAATCACAGAATAATAATCATATTTCCCGTAAAAGAACTTTTCTTTTATATACAAATATCAGAGTTATACAATGAATTACATTTAATACAGCGGAGTATACATATATCTTTTTAAAGCACAAGAAAAATCTCTTGAAAAACTTTAGCGATGCGGTAATTCCCCTCTCTCTAACTTCGCTGCCTGAAAATCTTCAAGCTGTAAAAATACTCGGTCTGACCCGAGCGTTTTATGCAAAACACAAAAACACTCGAGTCAGGATTAATCTTTATTCAAGTAAATAAATTTGCAATGAACTGAATAAAATAGCAACAGCAGTAAAGCATGAACATGTGTGGACAATGGTTAAGGTCGAGGCATAGCGATGAATGGATGAAGAGACCAGCAGTGAATACAACAAACACAGAGGCAACAGTGATGCATGCTGCAGCATACCAGAGCACAAAGAAGTACAAAATGAAAACTACAAGAAATCATGTATGCAGACCAAATGCTCAATGTCACAAATATACAACAACAAGCATCAGAGTGCAAAGTGCTCGAGTACAATGAACAATGAACAGCATGCACCAGTGATGAAAGTTACAAATAGAGACTACAAGGCAGTGAACACTTGAATGCATCAATAACTCATTGTAAGACCTCAAGTGTACATGGAACAATGCAACACAGTGACCATTATCACTGACTCAATCAAACAAGACACATACTGCAGTGGACAGACCAAAATGCAACAGGATGAACCGCAAAGCCAAACAAGTGCAGGTGAACAAGTGATACCAGCTACAAATAAGCAAAGACCATATGGTCAGTGCACAAGAACAAGGCCCAACAAAATCGCAAACCAAGTGCAACTGGAAATAACAACATGCAATGCATGACTACAACTACAAAGGTTCAAGGCTGAGACAAACCCAATGCACCAATGCAACAGCATACGAGGTGCAGACAACTCAACTCAACAGCAATGCATGACTACAACTACAGAGGTTCAAGGCTGAGACAAACCCAATGCACCAATGCAACAACATACAAGGTGCAGACACAAGGCTGAGACAAAGGAAACCAAATACAAGTTCAAGTGCTCAATGCAGACTACAAAATGGGTGTAACAAAATAAACCAAATGCAACAGTCAACTCAACTGAGTACATGGAAGTATGACAGTGAACTCAAAGCAATGATGTCAAGACAATGAAACTGGTTCAACACAGTGACCCAAGACAGTTTGAGAAAATAAGTGTATAGGAGCGCACACACATATCAATCCAGCAATACTCACTCCATACTAAATTAAAAATGTGATTTTAGTTTTAAAAATCATGATTTCAATATATGCATTCAAGTTATAAACCTAATTTAATATTTTAACAACAGATTTTTAATTTAACTTGATTATAATTTATAACTTGAACCCATACTAAACAAACATGTTTCATTTACATATCAAATCCTAGCTGAGATCAAATCAAGAGGTAATGGATTCTATTTAAAGTTTTAGTTTTAAAAAAAAACAAATATACAGATGCCTGTAAACCCAGATATATATTTACTTTATTGTATACACAGAATATCCATCACAGTACAGCCATACAAAGCATACACTTTAAAAATGAAGACAGAACAGTTTTATTTATAGCAGTTTAAATTTGAAACTTGAAATCTAAACTGTTAATTCAAAACAGAAAGAAACATCTTCACTATACAGGCATGCATCCATAAATTACACATATATACTTGCAAATATATTCCATCCAAGATCATCACATGCAGATCAATATTTAAACCAAATTCGAGATTTTAAAAATGTGGTTTGCTCACCTTTATATCTGCAAACAGAGAAGCAGAAGGGAAGCCTAGAATTTTGCATTTATTCGAGTTTCACTGCAAATCCTTGTTTCAGATAAAATTTAATTTCTGATCTTTTTAAAGATATTATTAAGAGCTGAATTATGATTTAACAAACACATTTTGTTTGAATTCTAGGATCTAAAGAGGATTAGAAAAATAAGGATTTGGATTTTTTTGTAAATTTGTTAAAGCCTGTACTTCAAATCAGAGAATCATATGCATACAACAGACATGCATACACTAAACAGACATGCACACTTGATATGCATTCATTCATCATTTCTCATAATAACCACTTAACCAAAGCATCAAATATATCACAGATTTCAAATTTAAACAAGTTAATTTATTTGGAAACCAACAGCAAGCAACCACTGCTCTAAATTCAAGCCAGTTAAACCAGAGCCTGGGAACCATAACAAATATACACAAAATCATTTAATTACAACATGAAAACCATTTTTTTTGCCTATTTAAGCTTAAGTTTCTGCATGCAACAGGGGTTTAACAGGATTAAAAAAAAACTTTTTAAATCAGGTATGTTTACTCATAGTGACATGTATATGCCAAAATACATATTCACATACATACTTTTAATTCCATACTTAAACAAACATTCAAGCTTCACATGATGGTTCCAAGAATTTTATCATGCATCATTTTCATCAAACAATTGTTTTAAACTTGTCAATTTTGTTATTTTCAGAGTATACGATGTTCACAGACCTTTATAACTGGGATCATTCATATATAGGCATGCAAGCATGATACACAGCAAAACATCAAACCATAGGGTGGGGTTTATAGGCACATATATACAACACACATGAACAGAAGTTCAAACAAGCACATGCAAACGAAATTTTCCTCATCTAGATTCAAAGATCCATCACATGCAGCAACAATAAACAAGCAAAGTTTTTGATAGCATCTGTTCTCATCAGTTTTCAATGATAGCATATGTTCTCATCAGTTTAAATTCAAGTAACCAGCAAATGATAGCAAATAACACCCAAATCATAGCATGTAACCAAGCACCCAATTCAAACAAATTTAAGTACTTGAATAAAAATTAATCATGAGAAAACTCACCTTTTTTCGAAGCGAATACGAAAACCCAAAATTTTTCCAAAGAGGATGAACGAGAACGAAACAGCAGTGAGCGACGAAGAATTGATCGAGCAAGGCAACGCGCAAATTCCAATCGATCAAGCAAATAGCGCAGCTTCGAAAGCCCTAGCTTTGAAGATGAGCAGGAAGAAGACCGAGCCTTTGATTTTCACGAGCCCTAATTTCAGAGCGAACGAAAGAACGAGGCCGCCATTGTTAATCTTTTTTTTTCCGTTTAGGTTTTCTAGGGTTTCAAATGAATGGGGTAAAGGGGAAATGGGTATATTTAATCACAGCATCAATATCAAACGTGGACCGGTATTATTTTCAAAACCCACTTAGCCCTTAACAAAAATTTTGAACGGAATTTAAATCAATTTACAAACTCCTAGCTCAAAATTTTAAATTCAAACATGTTCCTCATATTAAACTTGAAAAATTCAAATAACTTCACAGTTTTCAAATTAAAATTTAATTCAATTATTAATTTGCATAAGTAATAATCCTTAAATCCAAATTATTTTCCTAAGTCATTAGTTTGAATTTAAAATACAAATTCAATATTCAATTTCAACTCCAAAGTCAAATTTTAAATTTTTATTCAATTTTTTATAGATTAAATTTTAAAATTTAATCGCCAAATCATAGAAATGTTTTACATAGCATTGGGAATTCAATTTAAATTATCATTCAAATATTTAAAATTAATTAAATATTTTCAATTTAAATTGTTCAAAAATTCAGGATCGTTACAGGCCGCTACATGGGGCGCCACGATATCGATAGTGGTTTCTAAACACTTAAACAAGGCAAACCGACACAATATTATTTGAGAACTGGCAAATGAATAATTTTATCTAAATTATATTTTATATATAAAATAATAATTTTTCAAAAATTGTTATAGTTATATGTAGTGTGTTTGGTTGTTAGTGAATGATAATATTTGATTATTATCATTTGTTGCTTGTTGTTCTAATAAAAGTTGTTATTATTATAATCTAAACAAAGATAAACATTTGTAAAATGAGTTGTATAAGAAAATGAATTTGTAATTATGAATTATAGAGTATTGGTTATGATTAATAATCAATTTTTGTGAAAGATATTACATAAGAATTGAGATTATATAAATTTGAATTATAAATATAAATGGAAAGGAAATGAAGTTGTGTAAGTATATTTATAAATACGATTTCTAGCAGAATGGATTTAAAACAAGAAATTTGAGAATTTAAATCTCGGTGATTTTGAAAATCGTTTTTCAAAGGCTTTGAAAGAATAATAGTAGTATTATTTTGGAACCATTTTGATTGGAAATATTTTAAAATGCAATTTAAAAGAAATAGAAAGCAACGAACTCACTACATTCGTTGGAAAATAATTCTGGTGATGACTACAACATCATCAATATTTTTCGACTTTTTAAGTGATGGATTACTACCATTGGCTTTTTTTTGGTAAAACATATTTTGATTTTAAAATTCATAAGTATGGTTTGAAATATAAAGGAATTATTTATAGTATTGTTTCAAAATGATTTGAAATTATAAAAAATGGGTGTTTAAATTCTGAAAAGATTATCTAAGTGTTTTGTGTAAATATGTGAAAATAAGTTTTATAAGTTATAAATTTTTGAGAACTAGTAGGTTTAAACAAAAAAATTAAATTTATTGAATATAAATATTAAGAAAAGTAAATTTAAAACAGAACTATGAAATGGGATTTAACTTAAGTTAAATAAAATTAATTTTGAAAAGAAATCTGACTCAAGCAAAGTTGAATGAAGTGAATTAATGAAATGAAATTAATTTTTTTTGAAATGAATTAATGAAATTAATATTTGAAATAAGTTAAATGAAATGAATTAATGAATTGAATATGTTTTGGAATGTGGTTGGATAGAATTGAATATGAACTTAAGTATTGAAGTGATAATAAACATTAGTGGTGTGTATAAAATATTTATAATAAGCTTAAGTAAAATTCTATGAAATTGTTCCTAGTGTTATTAGTATTAAAAGAACTACACTAAATTAATGAAATGTAAATTAGTTAAATGTGAATTAATGGAATGAGAATAAAAGAATCTGAATCAATAGGAATGGGATATAATAAGTGTAATAATGTTGTTCTTAATGACCTAATTAATTATGATTAACTAGTATTGATTAATTCAAATCCGGAATTTTTGTAATTTAATAATGAAATTAAACTAGTATAAAATTGATTTATATTATGGAATTCAATTTAGTCGAATTATTATTTAAATCGATTACTAGATGTGTAAAATTTTGAAATAGATTTGCTTGTGGAAATTTGAGTTAACTCATTCATAGATAATCAAACTTAGTTTAATTGATTTAATTAGTTAGGTTTAGTAAATAAATTGAATAGGTTAAGAGGAGAATTCTTTTCTTTTAATTTGTTTTGGACCTTACTTATACCCAAACCCACTAAACTCTCATATTCCTTAACCTTATACATCACTCTTTATTTTCTGATAAATCAACTATTCATTTTTTGCTCCCTCTCAAACTAAACTAAATTCCTAATCTTCAAATCATTGACTGATGAGAATCTCGAGCAAGCATGAGCCCAAGTAATGATGCAACGAGGGTAGACTGTAAGAGATGCGGATTATGGATCTTAAGGGTGGAATAACACTAAAGGGGGGTGAATAGTGTTTTATGGATTTTCTAAATCTTTTTGAAACATATGTAATCTAATCACCAACAAATGCATATCACAGACACGGATATAATTACAGAATCATACACAGATGCAAATACTAAATAAAAGCAGTAAAAGAACACACCAGGATTTTATACTGGTTTGGAGTTACCCTACATTCAGTCCCGTACAATCGTATGGATTTCTTATCAAAATAATCTCCTAGATTATACCCTCGGTTTTAAGGCTATGAGGTACACCCTCCTGTATTCGAGTTTAGGGAAGCTCTCTTTATTTAACCAGGCTACAAGATCGCCTAATTGATTTTTGGGGCTATAATCACACCCAATTGATTCAAGGCTCAACCGCACCTTTTACTCAACAGTTTGATTTACAAAAGATCCTATAACTCTGAATGCACTGAGATCTTATGGAGAGAGTGACAGAGAATCAAATAAGAGATAATCAAGTTTGATTCACTTGGTATTTCGGTAGAGTATAGTCTGGGATTCTTTAGAATAAATGTGGAAGATGAAGAGGAGAGAAAAGAAGTGAAATCTGATTCAAAATTCGTTTAGAACTACTGGTATTTATAGGAGATCAATAACCATATCTGTTCATGAAAGGATATGACGAATAGACACTTCTTTTGAAAATTTGAATTTTTAATGTAATGGGCACCATGTCGACATGAGGGGTTGAGGGATGTCGACATGCTCAAGGAAAAAGTGATGTTTTGATTTTCTTATTAAAAATGGTTTTTATGATTTGTCAAAACAATTTCTAAACTTTGTAAATATATTTGAATATAGTTTAAACATATAAAAGTAATTTTTAATATATAATCTTACTCTATAAAGTGATTTAAA
This sequence comes from Allium cepa, assembly GCA_030765085.1. Lineage (NCBI taxonomy): Eukaryota > Viridiplantae > Streptophyta > Magnoliopsida > Asparagales > Amaryllidaceae > Allium > Allium cepa. The sequence goes on from CM060940.1 coordinate 818,579,537, forward strand.
ATCCGAGTATATATATATATATATATATATATTTAAAAGCTAAATATTTAAAACAAGAGATGGTTTTAAAAACAATGATTATTTTGAAATCAAAATATAACAAATGATAAAGATAGTTTTGAGGCTAAAATATTTAAAACCAAAAGAGATGTCTCTTTGAAAAGAAAGTTTGAAAACATTTTTTAAAAAAAAGAGATATTTTTTAAAAGAATTTTTATAAAATTAGTGGATATCAAAATAGGACCACTATATGTTCCGCTAGATATTGTCGTTGGTTATATGCCACTAGGGTTCCATCCCATTAACAGGCTCGAAGTGGATTCCATTCCACGAATAAATTTCGAATAAAGATGTAAGTGCTTTCAAGAAGTTTTAACATAATTCTACACTCAATACATATCGTGTACTCTTGAAATCTTAAACTCTTGATATCTTGATACTCATGAGTCTTCAATCTTGATATCTTTAGTCATGAATCTCTATACTGTACAGTCTTCATTCTTGGTACCTGCATGTTTATATCCTGCATATACATATATATCTAAACCATAATGTTAGTATTTATATTTTATAACAAGTTCTAAATTTATTGTCATCAAAACCAATACCTGAAGTACTAACAATCTCCCCCTTTCTCACCATGACAACCTATGTTTATAAAATATACTTCACCTTCACTATAACTCCCTCTAAACTAATAACTCCCCCTTGATTTAAGCCTAATGTGACGATACCCGAACTCAATGTCCGACAAACAACATCAAATTCGTATCGCCGGAGCTTGCAACACCATTAGATGATAAATAACACAACGGAATAAAAGATGATATCACTGATACAACATGAATATAATATCCGATACATCAGTTTGATACAATGATAATCATCAATATCAGAGAATACAACATAGAATACAGCGGAACACAATACAATATGAGACGAGTCTTCATAGAATCCAATACTGCAACTCCAATCCAAAACTCCAAAGCTAGAGCTCCAAGACTTCAAGCTTGACTCACCATCAAGGTTGCACTAAGCCAAGCAAGTCAGCCGTGGACTCCAAAGACTCCAAAATGTATCAAACAGAAAGCTGAAGCTACCAAATGATACCTACGATCTGACCTGCTTAGCTTAGTGCTTATGGGTTATAGATACGATACTCTGGATAAGCAAGAAGTTCCAGAGGAGGATGGAAATTCAAGTAATCTAAATTGGAGGAAAAAGAAGTATGGTGGAAAGAAACCAAGGAATGATAAAGGAAAGAAGAATATACATGAAAGATGTTACTTGTTTCAACTGCTTGGAGAAAGGCCATTACTTGAACAATTGTGAGAATCCCAAGAAACAAGGAATGAGAGAGCCATTTATGAAGCCAGAACAGGAATATAGGGAATGTTGTTACTGCCACAAGTTGGGACATAGGATCATGAATTGCCCAGCACTGAAGCAAGCTCAAGCAGCGAGGGCGTATGCAATCAAAGACGATTCCTCAACCTAAAAAAAAAAACTGATTAAGGAAAAGAAATTCTATAAGGTAACTTAAATGGGGCTAAGTCTTACGGTTTTAAAGTTAATAATGTTAAACAAGTTTTAGTGTTAACTAGGTACTTAATGTTTGGCTATTTTGAGTTAAGAATTTGTTTCAAATTTAAATTATTTAAGTAAATTCTTAACATCGTTTTAATCTTAATTTATATTTTAATTAAATGGTTAACTTAAAGATAAGGGTTAAAGTTAATTAACATTAAAGCTTTTATAATTGTAATAAATTAATTTCAAAGTGTAAGGAAGATTTTTAAAATGTTAATTAAGACAAATAAGTATTATTATTAATTGTTTAAAAAGGGTAATTAAGAATGGATAATTAATTTAAAATTGTAATCAACTAAGTGACCAGGGGTTAGTCAATTTGAAATCAAAGATTTGGTTAGTTGACAATTAAGTATTTAATTTATTTGTAATTAAGAATTGTAAACTAGATGATTAAAGTTAATTAATTTATAATTAGTAGTTAATTAAGATAATTGATTAAGAAATGATTTATTAATAAAGTGAATTAAAATTTAATTAATTTATCATTAAGAATAGTTAATCATTGACTTAAATAAATCAATAAAAATATTTATGTGATTAATTCTTTTAAATCACCTTCACCTTAAATTGAAAATGATTGACTATCATCAGATGTTGTGTACTGGATTGATATTTCTGTTTGTGATTGTGATACTTTGTGATGTGAATTGCCTTATGCTGAACTGTGATTTGTGATTTGTTTCCGTATATATGTAAAAATAGTTTTAAAATTCAAATTCAAAATTATTTTTAAAAATTAAAATATATGTGACTTAACCAATTTCCACGTGCAATCCATATTTGTTTGTGTATAAGTGTGGTCCAGGGGTTTTACACAATAGTGCAACAACAACAATCATCACAGATATATCATATCGATAAGCGGTATAACCCATAACGCTTATCTTCATTCACAGTTTTATAGATAAAGTAAATTTATCAATCACAAGATTCATCATTACGATTCGATGTGGGTTTCGGATAACCAACTGGAATCTGACTCCCTGTCGCATCGAAAGTCAAATGTCGTTTTATGGGCAAATGGGTTTTCACATATATACAGAAACAAATCACAAATCACAATTCAGCATAAGGAAATTCACATCACATAGTATCACAATCACAAACAGAAATATCAATCCAGTACATAACATCCGATGATAGTCAATCATTTTCAATTTAAGGTGAAGGTGATTTAAAAGAATTAACCACATAACTATTTTTATTGATTTATTTAAGTCAATGATTAACTATTCTTAATGGTAAATTAATTAAATTTTAATTCACTTTATTAATAAATCATTTCTTAATCAATTATCTTAATTAACTACTAATTATAAATTAATTAACTTTAATCATCTAGCTTACAATTCTTAATTACGAATAAATTAAATACTTAATTGTCAACTAACCAAATCTTTAATTTCAAATTGACTAACCCCTGGTCACTTAGTTGATTACAATTTTAAATTAATTATCCATTCTTAATTACCCCTTTTTAAACAATTAATATTAATACTTATTTGTCTTAATTAACATTTTAAAAATCTTCCTTACACTTTGAAATTAATTTATTACAATTATAAAAGCTTTAATGTTAATTAACTTTAACCCTTATCTTTAAGTTAACCATTTAATTAAAATATAAATTAAGATTAAAACGATGTTAAGAATTTACTTAAATAATTTAAATTAGAAACAAATTCTTAACTCAAAATAGCCAAACATTAATTACCTGGTTAGCACTAAAACTTGTTTAACATTATTAACTTTAAAACCGAAAGATTTAACCTCATTTAAAAAAAAACCGGAGATTTACCCAGGTTTCACTCGAGTTAACACTCGAGTTTCCTTCCTAATTCCCCGAGTCATCCCTCTCTCCCTTTCGTACACTTCTTCTGCATTTTTTTCTTCCAGTAAGTTAATTTTTAGTTAAATTATAGCAACATGCAACAAGCTCACGTACTCGAGTACGAACCCGAAGCAAGCGACCACCTAACTCGAGTAACGACTCGAGATTACCCACCAACGGCGACACTGACACCAATCTCACGCCGTACACGTGCACGGCGACGCGCAGCCGTTTCGGCGAATTCCAACATCTGCGGCAAGTAACAAATCGTTTCTACGTACGAATTCAAAACTCAAATCGACACCAATCATTTCAAATCAAAAAATAGCATTTTGCTCGAAAAACTGTAATCAACTACCTCAGCAAAACGCCTCGCCACCGCCGCTCAGACCACCGGAGCTACCCTAACTCTGTCCACTCCTCTGTCCATGTCTCAAGTATCTCTCCTCCAAATTTGGCCACGCTCGACGCATTGACGAGCGTGCACGAGTCCAAAACCCAAACGCCATTTTTGACAGTCCTTAAACCCTAGTTCTAATTCATTGTCCCATCTCTTACAATATAAAATTCATGTAACAATTTTCTCAACTCCATTGATGGCTAAGCTAGCTTCGAGCAACGTTTCCATACACAACATTTGTTCGATCACTCAGAATTGATTAAAAAGCATATTTTGTTCAAATATGATTTGCACTTAGAACACTTACTTAAAAATCATCATATTGATTTTAAAAATCCTATCTTTAGCTATTTATCCAAGTTACATAATCAAATCCATAATTTAAACTACTCGAATAAATCATATGATTTTGTTTTTTACTGTAAAATTTAGATTACAGTGTCAAATCCTTCATGATCAAGCTTAAAACAAAATTTAGCTCATAAATGATGTTTAAACTTACCTATTTGTTGAAGATTAAAATCTATCAGAGATTAAGGAAGCGAAGTTTAATTTTTTTCTTGATTGAACACTGGACTTAAAAAAACAGAGATGACATATACATAGCACACATATAAGTGAAACACACATAGATATATTCATCTATACATAATCATATAACACAATACCATTTAGAATTTACATATTCCAGCATTCATTACTTTAAACCTTAAGGTTAAATGTTTACTCACCTTGAAAAGTTTTGAAACAGAGAGCAATTCTGTGTTTTTGAAAGCCTGCAGTTTTTTTATCTTCCTTTAGTTTCTTTCTGTTTTGAATTTGTATTTGTACAAAATAATGGTATTTACTTTTTTTCTGGCTTTACTATGTTGTTATGAACGAACTGGAAAAAAATGCATTGCATATATAAATAAAAAAGATGTTTACAGGGAAGGTCGTAACTGGTTTGAGTTTATCTTTTGTTTGAATAGATTTTTTGTTGCTTTGACTTAAAGATTTTTTTTGTAAACTGAAATTTCGGCTGAGATGATTTGTTTTGTGCTTGGAATAGATGGTATTAAATGCTTATGCCTTCTTTCTTAGCTACAGCCTCATCCTATTGATTTGTACTTGGATTTTTTTTCTCTTGCATACCTTTTTTTTTATTTGTTTTGTACATAGATTTTTATCTAAAAGTGCCAATCCTATTTTCTTAAGATCTTCTATCAGTCTAGGGTTGGTGTTCTTCCAGATCGTATTTTTCCTAATGTAATACCACTATCCAATGAGAAAAATCCTGCTATTGAACTTCTGTGGAGATGAACAATAAGGAATGTCTGCTTCTTGTCTTGCTTATTCATTTATTACACAACTCACATACAAATATATATGTACTTCATATAAAAACTGTTATAGTATGTATTTATCTTATGTTTCTATTCAAGTTTAACAATCCAAACATTTAATTTATATCCTTATATTTCTATACTTATATTTATATTGATAGAATTGATTTTTATTTTAAACATTAATATTTATATTACATTTAATAAATAATCATACATATTATTTTCTAAAGTAATTTTTTTAAATCCAATTCATTTTGAATTTCCAAATCAAAATTTTGATTATATCCAATTCAATTTAAAATATTTATTTTGAGTTTCAAATCCAAACTTTTAAAATAAATCAGTATATACATCTTATTAAATTTGAAAAATTCAAACAAATCCACAATTTAACCCAAAAATTTAATTTAATATTAAAATTATCGGCCAATCTTTTCTTTTTTGATTTGATCAAATCTTGAATAGTCAAAAATTTCCCTATCTTTTTTAACAGAAGGATCCAACAATTTATGCCTAACTTGATCATTAGTAATTGAGAAGTCAGAGATATATCTTTCGTCGACAGAAAAAGAATAAAAATGAATTTGATCTTGATCTTTGTGGAGTAAAAAAGACACTATACTGGATCCGCGCGGACTTGACATTTTCTCAAAAAACTCAGGATCCCGAGAAGTTTTGAAGATGGTGCATTAATGTTACTTCGAATGGAATACCCCTTACTTGCCCCATGAATAGCGCATAGCAAAGCAGCGCCTACAAATTTAAATTCGTCTTTAAACCGGGACCGTTACACCTAACTACTCTAACTACTTTATTTTATATTTCTCCCTCTTTGTCATCAACAGAAACTAATCCTAAACTAATATAACTCCCCCTTAATCTAATGCTATCCAAACTAAATACTAATAAGGAAGTATCATAAGTGGAACAAATATTTTATTACATACGATGTTATGTCTACATGTATATATGAAACATAAACACACAAACATATTTAAGTACATAAATTATAGAATAACACTACTAACAGGAGTTTTTGACAATTGTAGATTTGTGAATCGAACAATTTGGATAACGAAAACCAAAGTTTCCACGTTTTTCAACCAAATTCCCATCTTTGTCAAAACAAACTTCGCCTACGCAGATCACATTGTCATCTTCTTCCATAGGTTCCTCTTCTTCTTCCTCTTCTTTTTCTTCCTCCTCTTCTTCTTCCTCTTCACTGTGCTCTAAGGGTTATGCACTTGAGTGTTGGGAGAATCTTCTTCAATCATAATAGGATTTGCATGATTATCAATTAGGAATTTTTGCACATTCCAAAAAAATTTCCTTGCTTTTCTTGTTCCTTTGCCATCCTTATTTGCACAACTTGAAGTTCATTCAACTTTTGCATGGCATCATTCAAAGACTCTTCAATCTTTATCACACGTGCCAGTATAGTGCGTTGAAATGGACCAGAATGAGGGGAAAGGAAAGAAATGGTGTCATTTTGGTTTGATTTAGTAGAGGAGGCCATTAGTTTTAATTTTCAGAAGTTTAATACAAAGAAAGAGAAGTGAAAAGATAGAAAAATTCGAAATACATAGGTCTATATAACTACCAAACTAATTTTAGAGGGAAAATCAAACTTTCAAATTTTGTCGTTGTATGTCGACATGGGTGGTAGGGGTATGTCGACATCCCTATGAAAAATTTGATTTTCTTGTATATCTTTGTTTATTAAAAATATATGTTAACATATCTATATTCTATATCTCAGTTATTGAACAAATGCCTAGTTCTCTTCTTAACTTATTAAATATAGATTGATTTAAGGGTTTGGTTAAAATATCAGCAATTTGATTCTTGGAGTTGATAAATTAAAGAGAAATAATCTCTTTACCTATATTATTTCTGAGAAAATGATGTCTGATATCAATATGTTTAGTCCTAGCATGATGAGTAGGATTTTTAGATAAATTTAATGCACTAGTGTTATCACAATAAATTGGTGATTTTGAAATAGTTGATCCAAAATCCTTTAGGGTTTGTTGCATATAAATAACTTGAGAGCAAGCCAAAGCAGCAGAGCTATTTTCTGCTTCAGTTATTGATAGAGAAACAGTGTTTTGCTTTTTATTATACCATGAAACCAGAGAATGCCCCAAAAAGTGACAAGTTTCACTTGTACTTTTTCAGTCAGATTTGCAACCAGCATAGTCAGCATCACAATAAGAGATTAAATCAAATGAATCATTTTTAGGGTAAAATAAACCATAGTCAAAAGTATGTTTAACATATCTTATGATAAGTTTCACAGCTTTTAAGTGAGTTTCTTTAGGTTGAGATTAGTATCTTGCACAGAGACAAACACTATGCATGTTATCAGGTCTACTCGCAGCGATATAGAGTAGTGACCCAATCATTCCCTTATATAGTTTTTTATTTACATCTTTTGAAAGATCTTGTTTATTTAAAGCTTCATTGGTTGCCATGGGAGTGGGTTTCCACTTGCAATAGTCATACAAAATTTACTAACTAGATCTCTAGCGTATTTTTCTTGACTAATAAAAATACCATTATTTAATTGTTTTATTTGTAAACCTAAGAAGAAAGTAAGTTCACCCATATGACTCATCTCAAACTCTTTTGTCATTATTTCAGATTTTTTTTTTGTCCATTTCATGATTAGTTGAACCAAAAATAATATCATCTACATAAATTTGTACTAGTTGGATATCATTTTTATTTCTTTTAATGAAAAGATTATTATCTACTTTACGATTTTCAAATTTGGATTGTAATAAAATGGATCTTAGTCTATCATACCATGCTCTAGGAGCTTGTTTAAGACCAAATAGATCTTTCTTAAGTTTGTAAACATGGTTTGAAAATTTTTCATCTTCAAAGAGTGGAGGTTGTTCAACATAAACTTCCTCTTTCACAAATCCATTTAGAAAAGCACTTCTAACATCCATTTGAAATAATTTTAAATTATTGTAGTTTGTGAAAGCAAGTAGAATTATAATGGCTTCTAATCTTGCTACGGGTGCAAAGGTTACATCAAAATCTATTCCTTCTTCTTGACAATAACCTTGTGCGACTAATTGAGTTTTATTTTTAACGAACTCACCTAGTTCGTTCATTTTATTTTTATAAACCCATTTAGTTGCTATTATAGTTTTATCCTCGGGTCTAGGAACAAGTTCCAAACATCATTTTTGGTGAATTGATTCAGTTCTTCTTGCAAAGCCTGAACCATGAATCATCAAACGATGCTTCCTTTGGATATTTAGGTTTAATAGATGATATAAAAGCTATATTACTTATGTTATTTATTTGATTTCTAGTTCTAACAACAGATCCAATATTTCCTAGTATATTTTCTATATGATGATCTTTTCAAAGCTTAACCTTTTTATTTGGATGAATAAGTTCATTATTTGTTTCAATTGATTCAATATTTAGAGTAGAAAAATCTTCTTCTTCACTAATTTGTTCAACATGTTTGAAATTTTCGTCAAACGAAACATGCATTGTTTCTTAAATGGTATTAGTTCTTAAATTGAAAACTCTGTATGCTTTACTTCAATTAGAATATCCGATAAAGATTCCTTTGTTAGATTTAGGATCAAATTTATTCAAATTGTCTTTTGTATTTACAATTAAACATTTACTTCCAAAAATTCTAAAATAAGATACATTTGGTTTCTTCTTGTAAAGAAGTTCATAAGGTGTTTTATCAGTTAATGGTCTAATTAATATTCTATTCAAAATGTAGCAAGCTATAGCGACTGCTTCAGCCCAAAAATATTTTGGTAAATTACTATTTGAAAGCATTGTTCTAGCACATTCTTGAATCATTCTATTTTTACGTTCTACCACTCCATTTTGTTATGGAGTTCTTGGAAAATAGGAATTATGAGTTATTCAAAATCTCTCAAAATTTTCATTTTCAAATTCCCCACTGTGATCACTATGAACAGTTATAATTTTTAAAGAAAGTTGATTTTGAAGTCTTTTTGTAAAAAAATTAAATGAATCAAATGTATCGCTTTTATGCTTCATAAAGATTGTCCATGTAAACCTAGAATAATCATCTACAATTAAAAGACATATTTATTGTGATTTATTGATTGAATTTGAGATGGACCAAACAAATTCAGATGAAGTAACTCAAGAGGTTTTGAAGTTGAAATCGTATCTTTTAATTTGAAAGAACTCTTCCTAAGTTTTCCTAATTGACAAGCATCACATATGCTATCTATTTTAAAATTCTATCTAGGGAGACCTCTTACTAGATCAAGTTTAGAAGGTCCAGATAAGAGTTTAAAATTCAAATGCCCAAATCTTTTATGCCAAATCCAAGGGTCACGTGTATTAGCCAAAAGATATAGATTATCATTTGAAATTTTCATACTAAGAATATAAATATTTTTCTTCCTAATTCCTTCAAATATAATATTTGAATTATTATCTTCGATGTGAAACTTATCTTTTTCAAATTTAATTTTGTATCCTTTATCGCAAAGTTGACTAATGCTATGCAGATTGTGTTTTAGATTCTTAACTAATAAAACATTAGAAATAGTAGGAGTTTTAGAGTTACCGACATTACCGATGCTAATCACGTATCCTTTTTAGTTGTCTCCAAAATTAACCAATCCTCCATCTTTGTGGATAATATCATTCACCATATTTGGATTACAAGTCATGTGTCTAGAACATCCACCATCAAGTATCCACTTATTCTTCTTGATTTGCACAAATTTTCCATTGAGTGTTGATTTTTCAAAGCCATATAACATTTTCCTTTCTGCACAGAATACAAACTCGGTAGACAACTTGAATTTTAATAATAACTATATGCAGACTTATGAGATAATGATGATTTGAACAGTTTTAAACTAGTGTTAACAAAATCCCCAAAAATAGCCCTTTTAAAAACGTTTTCAAAATTCAGATTATGAAAACTTTGAAAACCAATGCTTTGATACCAAACGTGAGAAATGCGGATTACGGATCTTAAGGCTGGAATAACACTAGAGGGGGTTGAATAGTGTTCTATGGATTTTTTAAATCTTTTTTAAAATTTATGTAATTTAATCACCAACAAATGCAATTTACAGACACAGATATAATCACAGAATCAGACACGGATGCAGATACTAAATGAAACCAGTAAAGGAAAGAATACACCAGGAATTTATACTAGTTTGGAGTTACCCTACATCTAATCCTGTACAATCTACGGATTTCTTATCAAAATAATCTCCCAGATTACACCCTCGGTTTCAAGGCTACGAGGTACACCCTCCTGTATTCGAGTTCAGGGAAGCTCTCTTTATTTAACCAGGCTACAAAGATCGCCTAAATGATTTCCAAGGCTACAATCACACCCAATTGATTTCAAGGCTCAACCGCACCTTTTACTCAGCAGTTTGATTTACAAAAGATCCTATAACTCTGAATAGCACTGAGATCTTATGGAGAGAGTGACAGAGAATCAAACAAGAGATAATCAATTTTGATTCACTTGGTATTTCGGCAGAGTATAGTTTGGGATTCTATAGAATAAATGTGGAAGATGAAGAGGAGAGAAAATAAGTGAAATCTAATTCAAAATTTGTTTTGGAATTACTGGTATTTATAGGAGATCAACAGCCATATCTATTTGTGAAAGGATACGATGAATAGACACTTCTTTTGAAAATTTGAGTTTTATATTTAACGGGCACCATGTCAACATGGGAGTTGAGGGATGTCGACATGCTAAAGGCAAAAATTGATGCTTTGACTTTCTTATTAAAAATGGTTTCTATAATTTGTCAAAACAATTTCTAAACTTTGTAAATATATTTGAATATCATATAAAAGTAATTTTTAATATATAATCTTAATCTATAAAGTGATTTAAATTCTGAGTATATAAATATTTAAAAGCTAAATATTTAAAACAAGAGATGGTTTAATAACAAGGATAATTTTGAAATCTAAATGTAAAAATGATAAAGATGGTTTTGAGGCTAAAATATTTAAAACCAAGAGAGGTGTCTTTTTGAAAAGAAAGTTTTGGAAACTTTTAAAAAAAAAACAAGAGATATATTTTTGAAAAGCATTTTTATAAAATTAGTGGGTATCAAAATAGGACCACTATATGTTCCACTAGATATTGCCGTGGGTTCCATCCCACTAGGGTTCCATCCCTTTAACATGCTCAAAGTGGATTCCATTATACGAATAAATTTCAAATAAAGATGCAAGTGCTTTCAAGAAGTTTTAACATAATTCTAGACTCAATACTTATTTTATACTCTTGAAATCTTGAACTATTGATATCTTGTTACTCACGATTCTTCAATCTTGATATATTCAGTCTTGAATCTCTATATTATACAGTCTTTATTCTTGGTACCTACATGTTTATATCATGCATATACATATATCCAAACCATAATGTTAGTTTATATATTTTAAAACAAGTTCTAAGGTTGTTGTCATCAAAACCATCATCTTAAGGACTAACATAGAAGATTGAGCTTTGGTAGCCATGACCTGACATGCACATATGATCGTCGCATTGTGGAGCAACGCCGTAAGGGAGGTCGAGGTGGATGGGCGTAGTAGCATTTGGCGAGGTGATCGAGGATTTGGAACTAGTTTCGATTTTTATAGTGATGATTTAGGTGAGTTTATCTCACACAGTCTCTTTATATATATATATATATATATATATATATATATATATATATATATAAATTGTGGTTTTCAATTTTGGATTCAATTGTTGGTCTATCAGATGAATAAGTGGTTTTTTGAGATTAAGTTGTTGTTATGAATTCTAAACTTAGCTCTACGAGGCTGTTCTTTTTTTCATTGTTTCTCTGATTTCGTTATAGCTCTTCCTTTGGTAGTGTATGTTAATACTTGTTAGTGTGCAATTCATCCTTGTACTAACTATAGTTATCTAAGGGGTAGTGAAATACTTTGTAAATCAATGCCATGTTGCTATGACCTGCTGTTTTTATGTACATGTATTGTTTTTGTATTAGGTTAAATCTCTAACTTAGTTCAGCAAAAATCCAATATATAACCTTGTAAACTTATGTAGTGAGGAAAATGTATTTAAGGATTTAAAAAAGAGATTTTATGTAAGCATAATTTAGAAAAGAAATCATGTTATATGGTCAGGTTTTATTATTTGAAATACAATAAAGTTTCGAAACTTACAAGCTATTGAATATTAACTAGTTTGAAATAAAAATTTATATTTTGCAAAAATATATAATTTAAAATGTCTTGTACTATTGCTTGAGAAGAATGGTCACATATATTGTCCTTCTGTTTAGAAAAATGGCAAATGCATTATATTCAGTCCGTGGCTTATATTTGCTTCAAAGTTTAAGTACATTTTTGAAATTGTTTTATGTATTTTATACATCCCTGTCATGAAGTGCGTGCATTTTTATGACTTGATACCTTTTTACTTGGAAAGAATAGCCTAGTTTTTACATATACAAGTCAAGTAATTTATATAAATAGTACTATGTATTTTAAAAAGGTATCAACTTAACTAGAAATATATAGATTTTGAAACCCGCATATACTATTTTATAGAGTTAGATTATTATGTGTTCGAAAATTCCATGCTCTAGTTCATATATACAAATATCTATAAGCTCAAGTTTTGAAACTTTATTAAGTATACAACCGATACTTTTGTAAGTGTTCTATAGCCTAGTCTTGTTTATATATATTGTAATAATAACCTGTATATCTTACTTTTTTAAAAGTGTGACAATATAAGAAAAAACACCATTGACAGCAGCCGTTCTTAGCGTTTGTGCCATGAATGCGGACAAAAATCTTGGAGAGAAACTTTTGTGTCTGAACACTGAGAAAACATAAATAATATAACTTTGCCGCCTCATTTTTTCACTTCCCCAAATTACTTTTCTTAACCTTTCATCTCGTTAACACCTTCACCACCTAAAACCAAATTAAATCTCTCTTCCAATCACTGAAATTCGCCTTCATCACCCCCGCTCTATCGTTCATACATCTCCCTTCACCACTTTTTCGATTCTAAATCCGAATCATCACCGCTAGCTGCTCCCTCTACAGGTACTTGTTTTCAGCGATTCGTCGATTTTATTTAGGTTTAAGATGGGTTCTTGGATTAGTTTAATCAACATCAATTTCGATTTTGTTATTTCAGTATGCGTTTCTTTATTCATACATCAATTTCGATTTTGTTATTTAGGTTTAAAATGTACTTTTATATGCGATCTAGTTACTGTGATTAGCCGTGCTTGGTCGAGTAATATACTGGAAAATATGAGTAATACAATCACAATTAACTTGAGTTATTTTGTATATCAGTGTATAAGAATATGCAAAGAAATATATTGGAACGCTCTTAGTGTTAGAGTTTCATATTAAATCAAGATTATCATGGAAAAATAGGTTGATAGAACTTTATTTAGTGTGGCGGGTTAGCTGTCATAAAATAACGAAGACAAAGTCACACCCCCTAAACATTCTGCAGTCCATATTGAAGAATAATGATTAGACACTCATTTGAATTCATCTTTAGATAGGAATAAATTGAAAAACAACTATCGAATGTCCTCGGTACATATACTTAACCTAACTTTATCATTTTTGTTGCACGTACAAAGTTTCTTAATTGATTATTATGCAGAATTTTATCTATTCTTAGTTTGTGATTTAAATGAACTGGATCACACTAAACTTTGTTGACCATGAATTGAAGCTAAAACTTATCTAACCATGTAAACGTAAGCATTCTGTGCCTTATTTGTATTTTTTAAAATTATAATCACTAAAAATTTGGTAGCTATATTTTACACCTTGCATATCAGTACATGTATATTTCATTCAAATACATTTGTAACAAAAATTTGCCTATTTTAATTTCCTTGTGGATATCTTCATTATAGCATACATTTGTAATATCACAACTCGCTTATTTAATTAATTGTTGTATAACAATACAGTTTACTAAGTTTTTTATCTTTAGTTTCATTATACATTTGACTATATTTTAGTTATTGCCCGATGGCTCCATAAGGGAGTGATAATATTATGCAGGCATATAAGCGTTAGATTAATTAGGTCCAATGGGACTAGACTGGAAGGCTAATTAAATTTTTATGGCTAATGCATTTCAATCGGAGAAAAAGCAATTCCAACTGCTTGCTCGTTTAATATGGTGGATTGTTGTTTTAGAAAACTTGTATGATTTTGCAGTAATAAATAAGTTACAGAAGTCAATAATTATTAGCAGTATAAGATGTACATGGTGCATTTTAGCATTTATATGAACATATAAAATAATAAGTTGCTTCTGTTAAAATCCGATCTGATAACGTTTAATAACATCTACTTACTAATAAGTTACTCATCTGTGCATATACAATTGCAACCACTATATAATTATGTACGTATTTTGTCCCCTAAAGCCTCTCTTAGATTTTTTTGTTTTTTTTTATGTGCGATTGAATTACTTGTGCAGTTGACTGATATGATTCACTACCATAGTTTTATAAACAAATGGAATTTCCATCTAAAATGTACACTTTTTTCCTGAATCTAAGTTTCCTATCCATAGTAGATTAGTATGACAACCCTTAGAATAAGGACAAGAAGTTCTGACAAATTTTGTCCACAATCATTTATTTGACTGTTATATGTGTGTTCATGTACATACATGCAATTATGTATGTGTGCATAGGGTCTTGCAGAAGGATCCCTGGTTATTTGTGTGAAGTCTGTAACAAATGAAAATGGTTCCAATTATTCAGCATGCACTTTGCCCTGTCAATACACTAAACATACAAAGAAATCCGCTGTCCACTAGTTTACAGTAAAACTGGTTAGCATACAATGCAAATTATTCCCTTATTCATCCTGCAATTTGCATACCCGTGGACAAAATGTGACCAGGTTTTCAAATGCTTCAGCTTTTGCCTTTTCATCTCTAACTTGTACTTATGTAAATTGTAGGTTTTGAAATATACAATATGTAAATTGTAGTGTTTTATTGTCAAGGTTTATTTTGTAAACTTTCTACATTGCATATTCTGCTCTAAGAAACTAGAGTTTGGGGATTGTGTGAATATTAACCGAATATAGATTGATTTTACTGGTTGCAACTCAAAAGTATTTATGCATGCATGCCTATACATGTGTGCATACACACATATGGAAATGTTCCACTATGCCCTATCCATGCTCCTATGTACTTGAGCTACACAACTCAAACAAAAGTCTGTGGAGACACCTACATCATTTTTATGTAGACCTACATCATTTATAGATTCAATTAGTTATAGATAAGCACGCAACAAGAGAAAGATTTTGTTGATTTCTCAAAAGAGAAAGATTTTGCTGAGAATCATAAGATTTAGTTTTTGATCAAAAACTAATATTGGTTATCCTTATTAACACGAGTATATATGTACGCCCGGGTGGGCCTGCAAATCACATTATGCATGCATTTATAGTTATAACCCTAAAAGTAAATTTGATAGTATCATTGTCTGCATAAAACTGAACTTAAAGCAACATTTGAGAAGATCAAAACAACTGAAGAACAGCCATTAACCAATTTTTTTTATAATACTAAAGTTTTATTATTTGTTTCTTTTGTTTTAGTTTATTTTATGCTGCTGGAAATGAAAATGATACTTGTACTTATACATCCATATGCTCTTTTAACTAATATGGAAACATATTATATGCATCATCGTTTCACAACATGGCTAGCTTCATCTCTTATATCTCTTCTTATCTAGTCTAGTAATAGGGAGAATTCAATGCATAAGGCTTTCATCGTGGCTTTTGTTATACATATGAACTTCTATCTGTGGTTCTGACATTTGACTCTTGTTCATAAAAATATTTAAAAAAAATGAAAATCAAAAGAAGAAGCGAAACTAAACCACTATCCAGCTATACGTCAACAAAGTAGTTGAGTCTTAATAATTCAATTCACAAAGCGATTAAGCAACGAATTTCTAAGTTGATGAAATTGCAATAAGTTTTATACAAATTTCAAAGTAAACTGTGTTTATATGTCTATTAATAAATGATGTATAAATTAGAAAGTTTTTAATTACATGTTCTATATATAATTATTGTATTTTGTATGAACCGCTTTGAATGTTAAATGTTTCTTATTTAAATGTTCGGCGTATGTTATTATATATTTAATTTTGTAGTATGTATGTGTATAACATTTACATGAAAATTTTCCACCGCAACCTCGAAACCTAAGCGTTGCCTTAGAAACAAAAAAATAAAATCTTGTGTAAGACTTCACCTCTTAGAACATTGATATATACATACACACCAATATCTCACTAAAGTACTACTGAATTTGTTCAAATGGATATTCAAATATAATTGATAATGGGTAAACAGAGATGTGGCAAATGTTTAATTATATAATTTCAAAAATAATATTTTTTTGTATATTTTAATTAATTCGGTTAAATATTGAATCATAATACATTGAAAAACTTAGAATATGAATAAATTGCATATGAGAATTTTTTTCAGTATTATTGATCTTTTTAGAATTTGCAGCTCCATTCCTTTCTGATGCATATGCTCCTTGGCAAAATGTTTTTTGTCTAATTGATCAAATAGCGTATGCCGTAGAAAAAAGAAATGAGATTAATACAATAACGATTTATGGAAAATAGGACAGCTGTAGTTGCCATGTGTATGGTACTGTAGGTTATCCCATTGTACGCTAGAATCACGGGTATCAAGAAGAAATATCCAAAAATTTAGCTGTAAACTTTGCAACTTATTTTCACATTGATCAATATTACTTGAAATTAAAAGTTCAAATCAGAATCTTTGGGCCATGGTAAGACATAAAATTATTACCGGGAAATAATCGCATTACAGCTGTCCTATTTTCCACAAACAAAGAAAGATAAAATTAGCTATTGATCACAAATCAAGAAATAGCGTATACTGCAAATCGATTCAACTCTTTCATTCATATACTGCATGTGCTTGGATCGGTATAGCATAATATTTGCAATGCTTACAATGCATGCACGTTAACTTCTGATTTAGGCTTGATGTTGTTGAAAATCCTATTGTTTCTTTCTTTTCACAAATACCAAATGCACACTGAAAACGCAATTTTAGTCGGATCACTACTTTTGCACTTCCTGCTGCAATGTTGTTCAATGTTTTGAATTTCTGTTCCAATTGTATGCTCCTCTGTATGAGCAGCTGGCACTCCAACTTAACTCTACACCATTTCCATGGGTAAGCCAAAACTTGCATTTGTAAAATAGGTGATCAACACTATTTGTATGCTCCTCTGTAATTTTACTGTAAGAAATTCCTTTTTTTTTTAATAAACCTTTTTGTGACTTGCAGGCTAAGTAAATTATACTTCTGCATTCCTTTAGAACATAAAAGTAAAGTAATTATATATTGGGGTTCATAATTTAGAGTATAAATGTAAAGTAATTACAAATTAAAAAACATAAAAGTACTATGCAGGCTAAGGATATCACTCAATAAAGAAGGAAAGTAAATAAAGGTGAAATAGAGACACTATATATCGGGATCCAGTCACCAAGTATTACAGGAGCTAGTAACAGCAACAGAAGTATGGAATCTTGTGGTACAAAAATCGTCAAGAGGAAGAAAGAAGACAAAGGGATTTTATGTTAAAATCAGCAGTAGCAGATTTTGTAAAAGATGTGCTAAAGTCATGTTGGAAAACTGTATAATGAAAATTGAAGTGATACTAAAATTTTATAATTTTTCAATAATTTTTTAGGAATTAGAATGGATTCTACTTTGTTTTGACATCGTGAATAGACTAAAATCACAGATTTTGAGCAACAGGTCCAGTTAATGGTCAGATTCAATCAACCGCGTAATAAGTTTAGTAATCAACCACATAATAAGTTCAACAATCATACCACAGAAAAATCAAAATCAAACCACACTAAGTAATAACATAACATGTAATCACATGATAAAATAAAGTATTTGTAGAATTTGAGCTAAAGTCTACGTTCAAACCAAATTCAGAATTTAGGTGGGAAAACAGTCGAAGATTCCCTTGACACTCAAAATTTAAATCATACATTGTATATCTCTTTGTGCAAGCTTAAAAAATATAGTTGCTTAGACGACACTTTCCACTAACATAATAGGAATAAATGCGCACTGAGATTGTACAAACTATGAAGATTTCAGCAAATAAGTGGTTATTCGGTTAGACACTCATGCCTATTGTTAGATGAATAAAATCTAACTTATAGATAGATGCATAATGAAATTCTATTTTTTTTGTATTTATAGAAATGTACCAAAATATGTATGCACCAAGATATGTTTTAAAATTTCAATGTAAAACTTTATAATCATAAATCTGATGCTTAATGTAAGACAACTGCATTACTGAAATCAGTTCATAACCTTAAAGTCGGAATTGAATGTACCTCTTTTCCAGCGAAGAAAGCATAAATGACTTGCCCTAGGATATCTATGTTTTACAGCTTGATTATTAATTCTACTTCGAAGGCAGTAACTGAAGAAACATGCGCTTCTCAATAATCATTCTAGCCTTTCATACCTGCAAAAAACAATATACTATAGGATTTACAAATTGTAAAAACAAAGAAAGTTAATATAATTCAATATGCAGTCAAAAAGTAATTACTTGGTAGGAACTATCAATTATCTCGATTAATCTTTGCTACTCTACTCCCTTTTGTTTACTTAGGTAGTATTTACCTACAGAAATCATAAACCATGCTATTGTAATGACAAAACGTTACAAAATTGAAAGCTAAAAGAAAATTTGTACATATTTGGGCTTTCAGTGCAACATGTTAGATCTGTGTAATATAATAAAAATCTAAGTACGTGGTTGAAATGTATTCTGAGAAGCATTTAAATTGAATTTAAATCAAATGTATTTAGAGAAGTATTAGGTATTCCATTTGATTTAAAAATTTGGATGAAAAATGGAGACTCGGATTCAACCTATAAAGAATTGAAGGTGAAACAAATTTCTTTGCACTTTATTTGATGCATTTGGATCAATAACTACTTGACATGATCATTTTTCCAGAAATGATAATAAGAATAATAACTGATAGAAGCATCTTCAACTGTGGATATTTATAGTTATATAATGTCAATCCTAATAGGGGATCACATTAGAATCTCATTCTATTATCCTTCACCTTTTTTTACTCATTTTATTATACTTAACCTTCTTTTACTTCAGAAAATATACATTATATTTTTAACCTGGTTTTGATAAATTTTGGTAGTTAGATATAAAGAAGCAACATTGATTGCATAATTCCCTAAACTGTTTCCAACTTTAGAAAATTTATCTTATACTTCTCCTTAATATTTAACTTAGAAGAAGCATGAAGATAAAAAGTACGTATGAAGGCATCAAGATGAAGCAGAACCCAATTCATCTTTTCTTAGTGTATCAATTAGCCTATTGAAAAATTTAAAAGGTCCGTTAGACAAAAACAAATGTAAGCAACCGATGAATCATTAAGAAACATAGAAAATACTTAAAACATGAAGGAATTAAAATAAATTAGCGAACAATTACCAAGTGGTGCTACCGCATGGGAGAGTAATTTTGGATTATTTTTTTTTTGC
The DNA here is from genome assembly GCA_030765085.1 of Allium cepa. NCBI lineage: Eukaryota > Viridiplantae > Streptophyta > Magnoliopsida > Asparagales > Amaryllidaceae > Allium > Allium cepa. The sequence continues at coordinate 818,599,365 of CM060940.1, forward strand.
AACAGGGGGATCCTCAGCGAATAATTACCAAGATTATAGCATGAATATGAGATACATGTAAATCTAAAAATAGCCCAAATAAATTTTATTCTTTGAATGACTTTACATGAGAATGTGCAAGTAAATGTCAACTAACTGTGCATCATGGATGAAGCTATCTCTAGTTCTTTTATTTCATCCTTTCAACGACCAAGATCTTATATTTCATCCTTATGTCCGGGAATATACTTCTTTTACCTGTGGCACCTGCACTAAGCACAGAAGAGTCAGAGCTCGGATCCTAGAAAACTAAGAATGAAAGACATATCATTTCAAGTTTCCATTACTAAGTATTTTTTGAAACATGATATTATATTTTTCTTAAATTACATGAAATTGTAGATTAAATGCATAGGCATTAGACTATGATCCTGTTTGCACAAAAAATGGGCAAACACCTCCTAGTCGTATGATTTAGTTGATTATATGTTGATCTGGATGGTTTGGGTGATTTATGCAAATATATAAAAAGCAGGGACTAAACTGTAGACACACAGATTTATAGTGGTTCGGCCAGAACGTGCCTACGTCCACTTTATATGTTATTCTCCTTTTTCTTTCAGATTACAAGTACAAAGCTTTGTATACAAGTATATGAAAGTTGTTTGAAAGTTCCTTCCATGCTTGAGCTCTCAAACTTGTCTACCATTGTTGTACCCCTGCCCCTCTATTTATAGAGTGAGGTTGGGGGCAGGGGTCTTGGATGTATATAGCTGCTGGTGGGCCTGGGCTGGAGCGATCTGGCCTGGCAGTTCGGTCCGGTATGCCTTGGTTCGACCATGCTTGGAGAAGGTTGGTTAGGCAGGGGTTGGTTCGATCATTCCAGGAGAAGCTTGGTTCGGCAGGGGTTGGCTCGGTCATTCCAGGAGAAGCTTGGTTCGGCAGGGGTTTGCTCGATCATTCCAGGAGAGGGTTGGATCGGTGGTAAGAACATGGAGCTGGTCCAGAGGTAGGATGGAGCTGGACCCATGTTGGTTCGGTTGTGCTATGGACCGGTGGGGCTTTGGTTCGGTGGTAGGAGATGGAGTTGGTTCGGTGGGAGCTTGGAGGAGGTTGGTTCGGTGGTGCATTGGTTCAGTCATGAGGTGGTTCGGCAGTCATGAGAGAGGGGGTTGGCTCGGCAGTGAAAATGCACCTAACACTTGCCCCCCCAAAGTAGGGCATGTGCATGTACATGGCGTGCTTTGCTTTAAACTTGGGTGCTTCCATCCGGTTTCTATCGCCGAACCACCTGGTCCGGTTATTGATGCTTGCTTATAAATAGGGGCCTAACGCCTCCATTTTTCCTCATTAGCCGAATCAACCTATAATCTCTGCCGAATCAAAGCGTTAGCCGAATCAGATTCTTGCCGAACCAGGTGATGATCTATTCTACCGAGTGAACTTTTTATTCTCAATTACCGAATGGTTTGGGGGCCTCGTGTACCGAATGTACCTGAAAGCTGTGGTTTACAGAATGAGCTCGTGTTCGAACCACCGAATGAGAAGGGGAAATGCCGAATGTACTTGTATTTGAACCACTGGATGAACCCTGAGACTTTGAATACCAAATGAAATTTTACATTTTCTTTACCGAATGACACTGGGAGCTTGAGCGTTTTGACTTATTGGTGAAATTCCAGACTACATTGTTTGTATGTTTTAACGATACACTTTTCTTGTGTTGCGGATAAATGTCTCAAAGAGTGGAAACCCGATCAGATAAGAGGAAATCTAGGGACAGAAGAGAGTCTCCTGCCGTGCCCCCAGTCCAGCCGGAACCAGCGCGACATGGACCTGCCCCGAGGTCATTAGTGGACGGATATGGCCCTCAAGAGCTTCTGAATTCTCCTCCCGATTGCTTCCGAGCTCTCTCAGAGAGGAGCAGCTTGACGTTATCTCTCGCTCCTTTGGGATTGACAGAGCGAGTATGCTGTTGTCGGGGGACAGAGTGATGCCGTACAATCCCCCTGAAGGATATTTCGCGTATAGCCGATACCATTGCATGTGCGGGGCCATTCCTCCGATCAATGCGTGGATAGTCAGCTTCATTACCTACCTGAAGGTGGCTCCTTTCCAGTTTCCGTCCAACTCTTACGCCATCTTAGTGTGTCTATTCGTTATCTTCCAGAGGAGGTATGGGCGCCCCCTTCTAACCGGGAAATCCGATATTTGTATAATCTGAGGGGCTATAAGAAGGGGTCTCCGTACATTAGTTTAGATTCGGCCATGTCCTTCAAGCCGGTCTTGGACTTATACTCGAATTTTACCATGTTTAAGAAGGAATGGTTCTTCGTCAAGGACGACTCCGTTTCTTTTCGCTTTTTCACTTCTGGCTGTAAGTTGAATTCCACTCGTAATTTCTTTGTCCCGACTACAATGCTTCTTCTTATGTGCTTTTATTTCTTGCTAGCGAAAGGTGGCTTTGTGGTCGTGGAGAATGATCACCTTGTACAGATGGCTGCGGAGGTAGAGGCTATCTCAGGAAGGGATAGGTCGACTTCTTATCTGATCAGGAATGCCACTCTCCTGGAGCACAACTTGATTCTGCCACGTCAATCTATGGTTAAGCAGAGAGATACAGCCGAGGAGAGGGCTGCTAAAGCTAAAGATGGGGCCACTGCGAAGAGTAGCAAGAGGAGACCTTTCTCGGTACCTCCAGTCATCGGGGGGAAGAAGCTTAAGAAGTCTGACGGACCCTCCCCTAGCACATGCCCAGATATTCCGGAGGAGGAAGGTGGAGAGGAGGAAAGAGGCGAGGAGGAGAGCGGAGGAGACGGAGAAGGTGAAGGACAGGGTGGTAGTGGTGTCGGGGCTTTGTCTTCTGAGCAGGCAGGGGAGATCCAGGAGTGGACATATGATGCCTTTCGCCAGGCTTTTGAGGGATTGGAGGAAGGATCAGCCTCGGTGGAGAAGGCGAAGAAGGTTGGCAAGGCTGGGACTGGTGCCGATCCATCTTCTAAGGGTATTTCAGCTAAGGCAACTCTGGTGGTTCAAGGTGAATTCCTAACTTTCACAGACTCCCTTTATGATAAGGACTTAATAATATTTTATGGCCAACTCCCGTCCTGGAATGAGATTCAAGACTTATTGCAGTATCCCACTCCCCCTCAGGGTTTGTAAAATAAGCGCGTCTTCCTATTTAACATATCTCTTGGATCATAGTTTCATGCATGCTTGTAACTCCTGGTTTTTATTCCAGGAACAGGTAAGGTGGCCAAGACATCAGATATTCGGCACCGCCTTGAACAGTATAAGCTACTCAAAGCTTCTACCAAACCAAAGCCGTCAACTAGCCGTCCTGGAGATGTGGTTAGATATCGCCCTCTTCTCGGAGTTATTGAAGAAGATATGCGAAAGAGGAAGAGGGGGCGATCTTCGTTTGAACCTTCACCTGGCCCTCAGCCTCCAGTCCAGCCTATCCATGATATTACTGAGGAAGATACCGAGCTTATGCCTTCCCCACATCCGTCCGAAAATCCAACCGTCACCCCGATAGACCACCCTTGTTTGGTTCGCAACCCATTTGCCGGCCACCCGGATCTGGACCCGAGTTTTCAAGACATCTCTTTTGACGAGGCCACGGGTGAGCATCTTCTTCCCCGCAACCCCATGGTACGGGTGCTTGATGAGGCTAAGTCCTTAGATCTCGATTTGCTTACTACTCGGATAGTTACCATAGGGGACGAAGCCAAGGCTAATATCGACCGGGTCGCGGAGGAGACCAGGAAGTTGATGGGGCATCATGCCCGTCTGCTCAAGGCTGGAGAGGAGATTGGGAGTGCCAACATCCGACTACGGTTAATGGTTTCTGACCAGGCCAAGCAGCTCGCCGATCAAGCCATTCAGATTTCTCAGCATGAGGCAGCCTCCAGGCGGTTGAAGAAGACTATGGAAGAGGCTAGTAAGGTAGAACTACAAAAGATGGAGGCTGCCTGCAAGGAACGGATTGACATGGCCATCGCAACGGTGGACGAGGTTCGGAGAGCGGATCTTGAGCAGGTAGAAGAGTTATCTGGGAGGCTTGAGGCCGCAGAGCTTTCTCAGGCCAAGCTGAAGGAGGAGATGGAAGTGATGCGGAAGTCCCTTCAGGCTGACTGCTCGAGATACCGATTGGAGAGAGATGCTGCTGTCGCACGACTGTCGGCTTCAGAGGCCCGGATGAAAGAGTTTGAGGAGAACGAGGGGATGATGGACGAGATGCTCCAGGACATGTATTTCCGTACTTGGAGGCAGGGCAACCTGTCCTGGATGGACGATTATCCCCGGGTTATGGCTAGGATATATCTCCGGGCTTTGGAGGAAGCTAAGGCCGATGCGGATAAGGAAGGTGGTGCGGCTTTCAGGATGGATGTGGTTACGGCCCAATTAACTAAGGAAGAGAAGGTGGCGGTTAAGGAAGGCATGCGGCTGCTTGCTGCGGATGAGGTAGGCGTGCAGCTAGATGATGATGATCAGGGAGCAGACGCTGGTAAGTCTTTCCTTTTAACCTTTTCATGATTTGATTGCTTATCTTTCGTGATTATTGATGGATTCTCTTTTGAATTGGGCAGGCGGGACCTCTGAAATACATGCGGGGAGTTCTGACCCTGCAGTTAAGTAGATCCGGAGGGCTAGAGGGATGGAGGCGAAGCTCCGATTCCTTGACTTGACTTGTACATATTTTGGTTGCTGTATATGTTGGTCCGAAACATTAATGTAACTTGTAATTATATTATTTGTAAAGAATGACTTTCAGTAATTTTATAACATAAGCTGATTCTGCTATGTTCGAATGTGGTTGTTATTTTGATATGTTACATAAGAAATATAGTTGCGTGTTTATGCATGTGACTTAATCGCATTTGATGCTAAGTTTCTGCTCAAAATATTGTTTCATGTCTTGTAATGCCAATATGATGTGTGAATAAATTAAAGCTATATATTTGTATACAAGAGAATATAGTACCGCCCTTCGTGTTTTAGTTGTAGAGGGTTGCTTTGAATGTCTTGCGTGACTGAGTATGGAATGTAGCTGAGTGTTCCGTCATCCGAATGTGAGTTCATATTTCCACAAGCGAGAGTTCCCCTATTTTGTGACCTGTACTTTAAGGATTGTTATATAGGATAGGAGAAAAGTTTTTGAATGAAATGGAAATATGGGAAACAGTAAAACTTCCAATCACGGAAGGCCGTCGATATGCTTAAGTTCGTGGCAAATGGGTTTTGTAGTCACTTTCCCTAGCTGTGGGTCTTGGAGACATTTGTCACCCATCTTACGCCTCCGCGGGGAGTTTATCTTTTTTACCACAGCCGCACGTAAGACATATCGGAGCCGAGATCGCGCACAGTAACTACCCGAGCCATTATGGCCCATAATCGTGGGTATTATTCGATTTACTGTGGCAGGCTAGCGTGGGTGCCGATCGTCAACCGTGAACTACCCCTGGCTGGCCACACCTTATGTTGAGGCTTAAAGTAGGTTCACAGTTGCCGGCGAGCCGAACGCCGTAATGAGCTGCCATCGGCTATAGTCGGCCTTCTTGATGGCTTATAATCGGCTCATTACAGTTGGCTTTGAGGGCAGTCGCGAGCAATGAGTTAACCCGCAGCAGAGGGATGCTGGAGCAAAAGTGTCTCATTGGCGAGTGCATAGAATCATATAGTACCTGTTAGGTCTTGTCGAGGTGAGGTTGTGCCGTGAAGTGTCCAGAATGGAAATGTCGTTATACATGATTTTGTTCAACAGAAAAGGATAAAGCTTAACAAGCAGCCAAGATATAAAGGAACAAGTTAAAAAGAGACAAGATTTTTAAAGTGGTTCGGCACGAAAATGCCTACGTCCACTGATTCTCTTTGTTAATTCACTTCATATGGGTAGTACAAGTTAAGAAAAGTATCGACGGAGGTGTTGGATGTTCCATGCCCTCTGGAACACCTCTCCGTCCACTGTTGACAAAATATAAGCTCCGTTGTGGAGATCTTTATGAATTACATAGGGTCCGTCCCAGATTGGATCTAGCGCTCCGGGGCACGGGAAGATCCGCTTGAGGACAAGATCTCCTTCTTGTAAGCTACGGTGCTTGACTTTGGAGTTGTATTGTGCTGCAACTTTTTTCTTATGAGCTGCTGCTTTGAGTGCTGCATCGTTTCTTCTCTCCTCAATTAGATCTAAAGACATGTGGAGGAGTTCTTCATTCTCTTCTGGGTTGTAGTGGATCCTGCGGTGGGAAGACACTACAGTTTCAACTGGGAGCATGGCCTCCGATCCGTATGCCAAAGAGAAAGGAGTATGCCCTGTTGATGTTCTGTAAGATGTGCGGTAGGCCCAAAGTGCCGTAGGAAGTTCATCCACCCAAGCGCCTTTTGACTTTTCAAGTTTCTTCTTGATTAGAGTTTTGAGGATTTTGTTGACAGCTTCGATTTGTCCGTTTGCCTGGGGATAAGCCACAGATGAGAAGCTTTTGTGAATTCCGTGCTCTTGGCACCAGTCGGCGAATTCCTCGCTGTCAAATTGAAGTCCATTGTCCGATATGATCTTGAGTGGGACTCCGTACCTGCATAGAATATTTTTGATCAAGAAGTTGATAATTTTTGCCGAAGATATTTTTTTAGAGGTTCCGCTTCCACCCATTTGGTGAAATAGTCGACTTCCACTATAGCATATTTGGCTCCACCTCGGCCCGTTGGCAGTTCGCCGATCAAGTCAATTCCCCATACTGCAAAGGGCCAAGGGCTGGTCATTTGAGTAATCTCCTTCGTGGGTAGTCGAGGAATCTTAGCAAATTTGTGACATCTGTCGCATCTCTTGACGAAGTCTAAGGCATCTTTGTTTAAAGTGGGCCAGTAATGTCCAAATCGGAGTATCTTCTTTGCCAGAGTCTGCCCCCCAGTGTGATCTCCGCAACTTCCTTGATGGATGTTGGATAAGATTTCCTCGGCTTCCCTTCTAGCGATACATCTTAATAAGGGGTTAGAAAAGCCGCGCCGATAGAGGATGCCTTCTTGTAATGTGTAGCGGGAAGCTTTCCTTAAGATTTTCTTAGCTTCGTTACGCCTGTCGGGCAGTGTGTCATCTTGTAAATATTTCCGGATAGGAGTCATCCAGGCTTCTTCTTCAATTACAGCTATCATATTCATTGGCTCGTAGCTCGGGGCCAGTTTCTTTGAGATGGTTATTGTTCGGGAAGCAGTGCCGTCCTTCATGCTAGCTTGCTTTGCCAGTTCGTCGGCCTCCTGATTCTCCTCTCGAGGAATGTGTTTGATTAAATAGTGATCTAATTGATTGAGCAGCAGCTTAGTCTTCTTTAGGTATGCTGTGAGTCGTTCTCCTCGAGTCTGGAATTCTCCCAGTATTTGATTTACAATGAGTTGAGAATCACTATGGAGACATAAAGAACCGACTCCAATCTCCAGGGCAAGTTCTAATCCAGCTATCACCACTTCGTATTCTACGTCATTGTTGGTGGCAGCGAATTCCAACCTTAGGGCGTAGTGCAGCTTCCTTCCCCTGGGGGTGATTATCACAACACCTGCCCCTGAGCCTTGTTCATTTGATGCTCCATCTACGAAGAGATTCCACTTGATATCTTCTGCTATTTCAGATTGCTCCTTACCTTCGTTAGTAGTAAATTCGACAATGAAATTAGCTATGGCTTGCCCCTTGATAGCGGTGCGAGGATGGTAGGTGATATCATATTGACTCAGTTCAATGCACTATTTAAGTAGTCGCCCAGAAGTGTCGGGGCGATGGAGTACTTGCCTTAGCGGTTGATCGGTTAAAACTCTGATGGAATGAGATTGAAAATAGTGTCGCAATTTCCGTGAAGTGATTAGCAAACAGTATGCTAGCTTTTCAAGTTTAGGGTATCTGGCTTCTGCCCCCGTAAACCTCCTGCTTACAAAGTATACGGGTCGCTGCGCACGGTCGTCTTCTCTCACCAAAACGGTGCTTAAAGCATGGGACGATACAGCAAGGTATAGGTATAGTTCCTCGCCTTCATTTGGAGTTGAGAGTACTGGTGGTCTCTGGTGGTGTTCGATTAAGTTGAGGAAGGCTGTCGAGCATTCGTCAGTCCATTCGAACTTTCCTTTGTCTTTCTTTAGAGCTTCAAAGAAAGGGATGCATTTGTCGGTTGCTTTAGAGATGAACCTACTTAGGGCGGCCATTTTCCCGTTTAGGCTTTGCATCTCTCTTCGAGTGGATGGTATCTTGATATCTTGCAAAGTTCGAACCTGTTCGGGGTTTGCTTCAATCCCTCTGGCATGGACGATGAATCCCAAGAACTTTCCCGATGATACCCCGAAGGAGCACTTTAGAGGGTTCGGCTTCATTCCATATTGGCGAAGTACTTGAAACATCTCATCTAGGTGGTTTATATGATCGTTGGCTTTCCTCGATTTTACCAGCATGTCATCCACATAAACTTCCATAGTTTGTCCTATTAGTTCCGCAAACATCTTGTTGACAAGGCGCTGATAAGTAGCTCCGGCGTTTTTAAGTCCAAAAGGCATTACTTTGTAGCAGTACAATCCCCGGTCAGTGATGAAACTAGTGTGGTCTTGATCGGGGGCGTGCATAGGGATCTGGTTATATCCTGAGTATGCGTCCATAAAGGATAAGAGTTCGTGTCCGACAGTGTTGTCCATGAGTTGGTCGATTCGGGGGAGTAGGAAGCAGTCTTTCGGGCAAGCGTCATTTAAGTTGGAGAAATCGATGCATGTTCACCACTTCCCATTAGCTTTCTTTACCAATACCGGGTTGGCGATCCATTCTGGGTAGATGGCTTCTCGTATGAAGTCATTGGCAAGTAGGTTCTTCACTTCTTCCTCTAGGGCTGCTGATCGTTCTGCCCCCATGCTTCTCTTTTTCTGCTTTACTGGCACCTTCATGGGATCGATGTTCAGTACGTGGCATGCCACATCTGGGGAGATTCCTGTCATATCAGCGTGCGTCCATGCAAATACATCCATGTTGTGGCGAAGAAAATCAATGAGTTGATCCTTTAATTCTTCTTTTAGTTGAGATCCGATTTTCAATAGTCTACTTGAGTCATGTTTGTCTACAGCTACGAATTCCATAGCTTCTACAGGCTCGGCGGTGGCCTCCTCCTCTTTGTCCATGGGGTCTAATTCATTGAAAGGGTCACTGGTATATCGAAGAGGAGGGGCTTTCTTTAGTTGCTATGCTTCCAAGTTTTTCATGCAGAGAGTAGTCTCTGCATTTTTCCCTTTATCTTTTCTGCGGTTATTGCGAAGTTCAGTTACATAGCAGTCTCGAGCATCGTCTTGATCTCCCTCCATTTCTCCTATTCCGTTATCTGGTGGAAAATTCATCTTCAGGCACCATGGGGCTAGGACAATTTGGAAGTCAGACAAGGCTGGACTTTCCAAAAAGGCGTTGTAGGCCGAAGGGTTCTCTATTAGTACAAATGTTTGTTTTCGCACAGCGGAGCGGGGATGACTTCCTATTTCAACAAAAAGGTTCAGTTTCCCGAGGGGCATCTTCGCATCTCCAGTGAAACCATGTAGTGGTTTGTTGCAGGGAGACACATCCTTCATTGACAGCTTCATTTTGTCGAAAGCATGCTTGAATAGGATATTCACTGAGCTTCCAGTGTCTACTAAAATTCGAAAAACTTTCGCTGGACCGAACCAGGCAGAGATGACCATAGGATCCATGTGTGGGTACTATCTTCCCTCTAGATCACGCCTACTGAATGTGATGTCATCATTCTTTTTCCGTTTCGGGTGGCGTTCTTCCATAACAGAATTAACGTAGCCTTCAGCGTTTCTAAGTGACTTACCGTATCTTTTCATCTCTGCCCAGCTTCTGCCGGCGATGTGTGGTCCTCCTGATACGGTATGGACCACTATCTTCTCTTGACTAGAGCCGCTGGTGTTGCGATTTCCTCCGCCTATTTCTGGGAGGGGTAGCCCAGGATTCTCATTGGCAGGAGTCGAAGTCCTGTTCTGGCTTTTTACATAGCGTTCCAGTCTCTTTCTTCTGATGTGTTCTTCAATTAAGTCCCGGAGATGGTGGCATTCATTGGTGTCATGTCCATGGGATTCGTGGAAGCGGCAGAACTTTCCAGACTTGAGTGCGTTATCTAACTCCTTCTTGTGCGGGGGGCGCTTGTATCTAACTTCTTTCTTGAGTGGCTAGGAAGATGTTTTCGATCGTTTTATTCAAAGGAGTGTAAGAGTCAAATCTTGGTCCTGGTCGATATAAGCGCTTTTCTCCCTTCTTGCCCCCAGCATTGTCTCTAGAGTCATTTCTCTGAACATCCTTTGCTGCAGCGGGAACCCTGTCTGTAGCAGTCTTAGCTTGTTGCCCTGACTACCTCTCAGTGGCAGCGTCTTTAAGTCTCATATACTTTCCAGCTTCATGGAAGAAATCAGGTAAAGTAGCTGGCTTTTCCTTGGTTAGTCTCCTAGCAAATTTAGTATCCGGATGTACACCACTGCAGAGAGCCATTATGATAAGTTTCTCATCGGCATCTTGGACTGCGGCCGCCGCGGCGTTGAATCGGGTTAGATATTGTTGCACTATCTCTCCGGGTTTCTGTTTGATATTAGATAAGGAATAAGCGTCCTTGGGTTGTTCCACATGAATACGGAACTGACTGATGAACTTTTCTTTCAACATTTCCCATGAGTTGATGGACCCTTGGGGTAGGTGGCAGAACCAGGAGGTAGCTAGATCTGCCAAGAAAAGTGGGAAGCATTTACAAAATACTCCCTCCGTTGCTCCGCTCATGAGCATATGCTGGGTGTATCTCTGTAAGTGTACGATGGGGTCAGAGGTTCCCTTGTAAGGTTCCATCGTTGGCATTTTCCATTCCCGGGGGGTGATGGCAGTTTCGATATTGCGGGTGAAGGGGCTGGTTACCCTAGCACCTATCCCCCGATCCCTTTGCTCCCGTTGGACGCACTCTCTGAGCAACCGCGCCATCCTTTCTTCAGAACTTGGAGCGGATAAAAATGAGTTTGGTTCTTCCCTGCGGGATTGATTCCATCCAGATGACCTGTAAGGATGGTATTGTTTATCACTCTTGACATTCTCCAATGGCTGCCTCTGGTCTTCCGGGGGCATGCTGGGGTCAGCCACAGTTGACCCTTGCCTTGATCTTTCCCCGTTGGGTTCTCTTCTCAGCACTTCCTCGGGTCCAACTTCGGGTTGGACTCCAGCTCGGCCCTGTCTACTGGTGTTTTCATGGTTAGGTAGCATGACGGGCTCAGCTACATCCGACCCCCGCCCGGCACCTCCCCCGTTGGGTTCGGTTCCAAGTGTTTCCTCAGGTCGGAATTCGGGCTGAGTCCGGGCTCGGCTCCTACCACGGCTGTTTCTGTTGTTATCCTCTTCGAATAAGAAGACCTTTGTCGTCTCCCAGATCCTCCAGACCGGGACTCACCCCATGATTCAGTGCTGCGGTTAGTTTCTTCGACATCCCTTAAGCGTGACATGAGTTGATCCACTAGGGCTTCTTGTTGAGATGTGAAGCGGTTAGTTACTTCAGCCACAACCCTGTCCAAATCCACCCTTGTAAGTGGTTGTTCCACATCAGGGGCTGTCGGACTTGCCTGATTTAAATTTGTTGTTGGAACTGGACGATTGTCTTGGTCTCTGATTACTGGATCTGGGATACTGCTAGTTGCAATGTTCTTTCCTTTGTTAGTATCTTTCTTCCATCCAGGAGGCATGTTTCCCAAGCAATGAACGATGCTGATAGGAAAAAGTTGAGTGGGAGAAGCTGAAGCTTCGAGCTCCAGCTCTCAGTGAAAGCACCAAAAATGTTTGCACAAAAAATGGGCAAACACCTCCTAGTCGTATGATTTAGTTGATTATATGTTGATCTAGATGGTTTGGGTGATTTATGCAAATATATAAAAAGCAGGGACTAAACTGTAAAAGACACACAGCTTTATAGTGGTTCGTCCAGAACGTGCCTACGTCCACTTTATATGTTATTCTCCTTTTTCTTTCAGATTACAAGTACAAAGCTTTGTATACAAGTATATGAAAGTTGTTTGAAAGTTCCTTCCGTGCTTGAGCTCTCAAACTTGTCTACCATTGTTGTACTCCTGCCCCTCTATTTATAGAGTGAGGTTGGGGGCAGGGGTCTTGGATGTATATAGCTGCTGGTGGGCCTGGGCTGGAGCGATCTGGCCTGGCAGTTCGGTCTGATATGCCTGGGTTCGGCCATGCTTGGAGAAGGTTGGTTAGGCAGGGGTTGGTTCGGTCATTCCAGGAGAAGCTTGGTTCGGCAGGGGTTGGCTCGGTCATTCCAGGAGAAGCTTGGTTCGGCGGGGGTTGGCTCGGTCATTCCAGGAGAGGGTTGGATCGGTGGTAGGAGCATGGAGCTGGTCCGGAGGTAGGATGGAGCTAGACCCGTGTTGGTTCGGCTGTGTTATGGACCGGTGGGGCTTTGGTTCGGTGGTAGGAGATGGAGTTGGTTCGGTGGGAGCTTGGAGGAGGTTGGTTCGGTGGTGCATTGGTTCGGTCATGAGGTGGTTCGGCAGTCATGAGAGAGGGGGTTGGCTCGGCAGTGAAAATGCACCTAACAGATGCAAAGACGGGTTAGGACAGTACACATCAGAGGATGTTATGTGTATATCTATCAAGGTTAGTGGATCCATAAATATCCAAAGATGGCCAGTCTCATATAGACAGTGAAACTTTTTTAATAGTGGCATATTTAAAAAAATGAAGAACTAAAACTATACCGGATGAATGTGGAGGAATCACAGGTAATCGTAAACAAATAAAGACATCAAAACTGCATTATGAGGGAGAAAGGTATATTTTTTAGCAAAACAGTTATAATAACAATTGGTTCTACAAATAATACTAATACATCAGTTACATAATATTAAATTTGGTAATTTTCATAAAATTGGTCTAAATGTTACATCACCAACAAAGAATTGCTATAGCCATGGATTGTGGGTATTACAACTAATAAGAAATGTATGGCTGCTATCTATAACAGTCTGTGCCATCCCATGCTGTGTACAAATGTTGAATATTCCATTACTCATAGACCAAAAAATGTTAAATTGAAATATAATTTGTGCTCACAAAATGTAATTTTGGTATGCCTTGGATAAATAAAAAGGCATGTATGCATAAAAGAATGGTTGACCACAGATAGATCCACAGTGTTGTGATTACATTGAATTTGGAATTTGCAACGAATCCTTGTACCATTGTCTCCTTGTATGTATGTGAACTTAAACATGGTGTTAAATATAAATATCAAATCAATTAAAATGACCTATGCCTTTATGTCATATATAAATAAATTATAAGGAAAAGTCATGCCAATCATAATGACATAGCCTAAGGTAGGCATATAATATAATATTATGTAGGTATTGCCACAAATTCATATCTATAAATATACATTTGCAGATATGTGGATAAATGCTTTTTTTTCTTACCTACTTCGTTTCGATTCAATAATATTTCCTTCTTATTCTTGCTTCAGATTTAGAGATCTTACTTTCCATAATCCAACCTATTTTTAAACCTTCATCACCTAAGCTTTATAGATTAATTAGGCATCTATTATCAAAAATTTCCATGGATTCTGAAGTTCTTTACACCAACAGAACTTGGTATAAGCTTCATTATATGGGTTGTAATCGAATTTGAAACCAGATCACAATCATTGTGCACATATCCAACTTAAGAACCTATTCTAGTAACATATAAAAGAATTACGAATATGAATCATAGTAGTAATTGAAATGTTTATACAAAAGATTGTTTTTGAAGCAACCAACTTCAAAATACTAAATCTTAACAAAAACGCATATCATGACAAAGTAATAAATATAAGATGAGCACAATAACCAATGAATTAGAAAAATATGCATAGCTTGGAGAAAAAAAGACTGTATTGCATTTGAAATAACAGATTACCGTACATACTATAATTTTCAACAAAATGTAAATTGTATTTTCTCCTAAAAAATAAAATAAAATTAGTAATCTCATCCACCAACAGTACAGTTTGAGAACTTTGTGGTTGGGAACAAAAATATGAAGAAAAGTATCGCAAATAATAATAAAACAAAATAAGTAAGTGTGATATCCCGGAATTTCACACCGAATTTAAATATGATAATCTATATAATAAATTAATTTGAATTGATAAATTTGTTATTTTATTCAACAGCTAATAAATGAGTGGTAAAAATAAATTTGTTTTAATTAAAAACTAATATATATATATATATATAAGGAATTGAATGTGTTAAAATTTTATTCATACCAAATTTGATTTTGAATTGGATTTTTAGAATTCAATTTGTGTTTGAATTGATATATTGAAAGATTTAAACTATGTTAAATTTTATTCTAAATTTTACTTTGAATTTTGAAGAATATTCTCATGATTTTAATTATGTTATAACATTGGTTTTATCTTCATTCTTTAAGGAAATTGATTTTTTAGGAATTTAAAATATAAACTTATATAAGAAAAATCAATTTAAGAAAACATTTAATTTCTTTTTGCATGAATTTACACATGTTAACATTTAAACCTATTAATAAAACATGTGTTAGAAATTTAAACATTTTTATGACAAGTGTCATAATTTAAGTTTTATTCTCTTAAATTTTTTAAAACAAATTCTTAAAAGACATTTCTTCATGTTTTCTCATTTTATTACAACAAATTTTACATCCTCCATTTTCAAAAATCTGAACTTCATCAAGCTCTACATCTTCAACCAATTTCTGAAAACAAATCTATACTTCTTCAACCAAATTTAAACAAACATGCAAGCCTCTTTTCAAAGCTAAAACCTGCAAATGTTAGTTCCTGAATATTCAAAGAAATTTCTGAAACAAAACTCAGTTTTATCACCTATTAATTCAAGATCTGAAGCATTTCAAAGTTAAGCAAACAAATTCAAGTTTGAGGCATCTTCAAAACAACAACATCAAGAGATTTCAGATTTTAAAGGCCTGCAGTTCATATTTTTCTTTTCCAGCAGTTTGAATCTTCACATCAGAGAAAAAGGTGAGTAAATCTTTAAATTAAAACTTTAAGTATAAAAGTTGTATGTTGAATGTTAGTGATGAATGCTTGTATGTCAATGATTTTGTGAAGTATTTGTTTCAGGTTTAAAATATTTGCTGTGCATGTTTTAGAAATAAATTGTACTTTTCTGTAAATGCAAGTACAGAGTAAATTTTTGAACAATCTTCAAATTTTAAATTCAGCAAGGTGTTAGTTAGTAGATATCTTCAAACATATTTATAGGTTAGAATCAATATGATATAAGTATTTAAATATACATACTGATGATACTGTAAAACTGCAGAAAACAAATATGCAGTAAAACAAAACAAAAATTTTAGCATGAAAATCTTGTTAAATTTTGATGAATCAAATATATATATATTGAATCTATAATGCATGTTATGAATTTTAAGATTGAAATCAGAATTTATAACTTGCAATTGAATTCGAATTTTGAAGATTACAGTATTTGGGACTTTTGTCAAATTCTTGTAATTGGATTGATTTCAACTTTTGAAATTTGAACTGAAGCTATGTTAGATGATGATTATCACTAGAAAAATACTATTTGAATTTATTATGCAACATAGAAATTGAAATTTGGGTTTGTAGGGTTTTGAGTACTGTGTTTTGTGAGCTTCAGTAATTCGATAGCATGATGCATAGAAAGGACCGAGCTTCATGAAGTTAGGGAAGGAGTTGCGTGTGGGGGTTGCGCACACGTGGCCGAAGTTGGGCGCTGGAATGAAGTAAGATGGTCGTGGATGAGGGGTTTGCTTCCCAGCGGCTGCAGTTGATTTTTGGCTCCGAGCACTCGAATTTTGTTTGGGTTCGAATTGTTGATTTTTGGGGTGAGATTCTGGAACGAGGGTCGAAGTATGGTTTGCGCGAGTGGCCGACGGTGGCGCTGAGGCACTGTGCAGGTGCACGAGGTCGTGCGTGTGTCAGTGCGTTTTTGTGTGTGTGGGTTTATAGCTCGGGATCGCACTCGAGTAAGGGTCGTGTGGTTAGCATGATGCACTCGGGTTGAGGGGTGAGTTGTTGCGTGTGATGGAGTGTGGGTTCAAGGGAGTGTTGTGAGAGGTAGGGGGAAGATGAAGTTGGGTCTGGGTAGTTTGAATTTGGGCCGGGCTATATGCAAATTAATGAAGACAAGTTTAAGCTTGTTTTAAAACTTCAATTTGTTTTAAGTTTAAAGTTTAACACTTTATATTTTCTCTATTTTATAAAGTGTCAAATATTTATTTCAAAAGGTATTTCACATCTTATTATTTGAAGTTTGAAATAGTTTACATTTTTAAATCTAACATTTTCTAAAGTAATTAGTTTTAGTAAATTAAATACTTAAATATGTAAGAGTTTTTAAAGATGAATGAACATTGTTTTGTTTTGAAGTTAATTAGATTTTGAAATTTAAGTTTACTTAATTTATTAGTAATTAGTGATAGAATTAATTAATTAATTTTGGTTAATTAATTGTTAAGATTTAATTAATTAATTATGAATTAATTAATGGGTAATTAAGGATTAAATTAAATAACAATTAATAGGTTATTAATTAATTTATTAATTAATTTAAGGTTAATTCATAAGTGATTAATAATTGATTAATGACTAATAAATTAGTGATTAAGAAGTTAATTAATTAATTGATTAAGAGTTAATTAATTAAGTAATTAAACATTAATTAATTTATAATTAATTGTAAACTAATTAAGGGTTAAGATTTAATTAATTAAATAATTAAGGTTAATTAATGAATAATTAATTATGTAATTAAGAAATTAATTTGTAATTAATTAAGAATTAATTAAGGTAATTAAGAATTAATTAAGGTTAATTAATTATAAATTAAGGGTTAATTAATAACCAATTAAGGAATGATTAATTTTTAATCAAAGTTTAATTAATAAATAATTATAGTAATTAATTGATAATTAAATAAAGATTATTAATTGATTAATAATAAGATAATTAATAGGTGATTAATTAATTAAATGATTGGGATTAATTAATTAATGTTTGGTTAAGCAAGATTAAGTGATAACTACTTAAGTAATTAATTTAATTTAAATTAATTAAATTAATTATGATATGAATTAAGTAGTGCTTGCTTGTGGATGATAGTTTGTATTGATATCTGTATATGGTTGATATCTGTTGAATGATAGTTGAGTTATATTCTGTGATGAGATATTGTATATTTGTGATAGATATTGATTATTATCTGTTGATAATGTTGTGTGATGCTATGTTTAAAATCTGAATTGAATTGTTTAAACCTTTAAACAACTTGGACCTAAAAGACACGCTTTGGATTTCGATGAGACCGGGATCGGGTTTCCATATTTGGATATCCGAAAACCACATCGATTCCAAATAACGTTAGGTCGTGAATGTTATTTGAAGAGTGAAGACTCGAGATGTAAGGGCTATACGTCAGTATAACTCTGTGGGTGATTCCATAATGAGTTTGACGGAATAGTACTTATAGATTCGAGATGGAGAATCAGAGTGCAAGGGTTATCGTCGTTAACTCTGAGGGTGATTCCAAAATGAGTGTAACAAGATAATGCCTTCGGTTTCGTTCAAACCCAGAACGAACTTGTATGGATTGAATGCTTTCAGATCATCGTCAGGTGGACGATGAGCATTCTAAGAGATGAGTTCTTTATAAAGGTAATCGTAGCCTCAAGCCTCATCAACCGGGAATGGCTAAAACAGGGGAGGTGCAGCAAGGCTTCGTGGGTAGCCCCCACTTGAGAGTGAGATTTACCCCTGTCTAGAAGTCCCTTATTATATATTCGGCTGTGTGGGCAGTTGTTGGCCACAACTGCGGGGTTGTCTTGTTCGGAACTATACAGATGGGTTCGGCCTTGTGTTGCAGGGGAGTTAGGGTGGCTCCTCGGTACGGTGATCTAGGCCCCGTACTGTGACGGGCGGTACCCCAGTAGCCCTTCCATTGATGGAAACTCATTTTCCCTACGAGACCCTACGGTTTTGATTATATTACCCACTTTCGTGGCTAGTAGCTGGAATTTAATGAATGTAACAATTTCGGCTATTTTCTATTTATTTGAAAACCCTAGACCCTATTATAATATCACTGAATTTCCTATCAAATGTTTTGGTTAGCGTAAGGTAAAAACTTACCCGTGTTTATTTGTGGGAAGTCTTACGTGATACCCTTTGTTTCAAAATGATTTTTAAAGTTAAGCAACTTTAACTGATTTACTCGCACCAGACCCATGTCTGACCCGGAGTTTATTTTGTTTTTCATAAACTCTTGGGTACTCAAATTTTTATGAGTAACCAAGTGATTAGGTTTGGATTAGCATATGTTTTGGAAGCTGGAGCTAGAGTCCGGACATACTATCTATCTATATTCACTATAGTGGCATTTTGGTGTTATGTTTTGAGTTGTATGGGTTGGGAAAACTCTTATGAATGGCTGATGTAATGGAGTAGTATTATTTTGTGAACTCTGATATGTAAATTATGTAAGGGATATATGTAATATTATATTTTGTTCGTTTCCGCTGTGAGATTCTGATGATTGTTGTTTCTTTTCTTTCTATCTTTCTATTTCTATCTCTTTCTTTTCTTATTGATGATACGTTTTTCTGTGGAATGAAAGACGGGTCGTCACAGTTGGTATCAGAGCAATGGTTGAGAATCACCTAGGCTCTGAAGTAGTATCTATCTTGAGAGTGCGTATTTGTAATTTTCTTATATAACTATATCCTTATCTAAATTGATTGGTTACCTGTTCAGGTAGCCAATATGAGTTCAAGAGGCCGAAGGGGAAGAGTTGTTGGGAGTGGATCAACTGGTAACAGAAGAGATCAGACTGATGATGAGACTGTTAATCCAGTTACGTCTTCAGCCAGTTTTGCCGCATTATGCAAGGACTTTGTTCATGTTGGAGGGAAACCATTTCAAGGATCAGAAACTATAATAGAAGTTCAAGCATGGATTCGCTCCTGTGAGAAGATTTTTAAGAGCATGAGGTTATCAGATGAGCAGAAGAGAATAATGGTTGCGTGGCAATTACAAGGAGGTGCTGCAGTATGGTGGAATTCAGTGACTGCTAATATCTCGGAGGATGGTATGTCTTGGGAAGAATTTAAGGAGATGTTTGAAGAAAAGTATATGCCTGCTACAGGAAGAACTCGTCTTTATCAAGACTTTCTGAACTTGAAACAAGGGAATATGTCCATAGCTGAATACGAGACAAAGTTCAACGAGTTATCTTGCTACGGTCCAGGACTTATAGACACACCTCTTAAGAAGAACGAGATGTTTGTCCAAGGGTTGAGGCCTGAGTATCATGAGAGAATGACTGCCCATCTGAAAGGGTCTTTTGTGGAGCTTATTGATATGGCGTTAAGGTATGAAGACTTGATGAAGAAGAGGTCAGTGGCTCAAGTTGCTACATCAGGAGGGAATTCTTCTAACCAGAATAAGAGGAAATTCAATCCTAACTGGAAGAAGCAAAATAAGAAGAAGTCTGGGAACAATAATGAACCCCAGAAGTGTTATATTTGTCATCAAGAAGGTCATCTGGCAAACAAGTGTCCCAGCAAAGGATCTCAGCAGCAGCGGCAGCAGTATAGTGGACCAGGGCCAGCCTTAGTTCAGAAGTCTCTTTGCTTTAACTGTCACCAACCGGGACACATGATTAGAGACTGTCCGCTCCTTCATAAGGTTCAACAGAACAAAGTATTTGCTTTAGAAGGCGCACCATCGAACTCATCGAAAGGCAAGGGAGTTTTAGAAGTTACTTTACTTTTAAATGGAAAGTATATTAAAGTCTTATTTGATTCTGGTGCTTCTTTAAGTTTTATTTCCCTGGGAACTGTAGATAATTTCTTACTCACTCCTAGTATCGTAGACAATCCCATTTGTATATCAAATCCTATAGGAGGGGTAACCAAATTGGATAGGATTTGTAAAGATTTGAGAATCTCCTATCTATCCCATAGTTTTTCCTGTGATCCTTATGTATTGGATTTTCAAGGTTTCGACCTTATATTGGGAATGGATTGGCTTGACAAATGTAAAGCTATCTTAAATTGTGATGAAAGAACAGTTTCGTTGGAAACTGATCTGGGTAGGATTGCCAGAGTAATGTGTGATAACTCTGGAATCCACTTGAGTAGTCTTTTACAAGGAGTGGAGACTTCTCAAGAGGAGGTTGTAGATATTGAAGTAGTCCGGGATTTCTCAGATGTATTCGAGGAAGTTAAGTGTTTGCCACCGCATCGGGAAATAGAGTTCCGTATAGATTTGGTTCCTGGAGCAGTACCTGTAATTCAACCTAGTAGGAGGATGGCTCCAAGAGAGAGGGAGGAATTAGTGAAGCAAACTCAAGATTTGTTGGAGAAGGGTTTGATTAGACCAAGTTTTTCCTGTTGGGGTTCTGCTGTAGTTTTTGTCACCAAATCGGATGGGTCGCTAAGGTTCTGTGTAGATTACCGTGAATTGAACAAAGTGACCATTCGGAATAAGTATCCTCTTCCTCGCATTGATGATCTCTTCGACCAGCTTCATGGTGCATCTGTCTTTTCTCAGTTAGATCTAGCATTAGGTTTCCATCAGTTAAGGGTAGCTGAAGACAGTATTCCCTTAACCGCATTTTGGGGACCTAATTGTTTCTATGAGTGGTTGGTTATGCCTTTTGGGTTAACCAACGCTCCTGCTTATTTTGTTGATCTGATGAACCGAGTCTTTAGAGATGTTCTGAATAAGTTTGTTTTAGTCTTCATCGATGATATTTTGGTTTATTCTAAATCGGTAGAAGAGCACAAGCAGCACCTGAGAATAGTTTTGGAAACTCTGAGAAGGCATGTACTGAAGGCGAAGTTCTCTAAGTGCATTTTTGGAAATATGAAGTAAAATTTTTGGGCCACGTTGTTTCTGGTGAGGGAATCTCTGTAGATCCAGCTAAAGTTGAGACTATTCTGGAATGGAAGCAGCCTCGGACTCCTACAGAAGTTCGCAGTTTTCTCGGATTGGCCGGTTACTACAGGAAGTTTATTAAGGATTATTCTAAGATCTCTTCTCATCTAACGAAGCTGACAAGGAAGGGAGCTAAATTCAAGTGGACACCGGAGTGTGAGGAAGTTTTCCAGAAACTGAAGGCAAAGTTGACAAGCGCTCCTGTTTTGGCTATTCCTGATGGTAAGAGCAAGTTTGAAGTGTATACTGATGCCTGTATTGTTGGATTGGGAGATGTGCTTATGCAGAATGGTAGGGTTATTGCGTATGCGAGTTGGCAGTTGAAGCCACATGAAAGGAACTACGCTACGCATGATCTAGAGCTGTTGGCTATTGTTTTTGCTTTAAAGATATGGAGGCATTATCATTTAGGAGAAAAGTTTGAGTTATTCACGGACCACAAACCGTTGAAATATCTTTTCTCTCAGAAAGATCTTAATATAAGACAGCAGCGATGGGTTGAGTTCTTGGCATCATACGATTTGGATATTCTGTATACTCCAGGGAAAGCGAACGTCGTGGCAGATGCTCTTAGCAGAAATGCGGTTCTTTCACTTTTGGAAGTGGTTCCATCTCTTCTGGAAAGGATTTCGAGCAAGCAGGAATCAGATAGTAGGTTAAGAGGAATTATCAGAAGAGTTAGGAAGGGGCAGTGTCCTAGTTTTGAGATTGATGATCAAGGAACGCTAAGGATTAACGGAAGGATCTGTGTTCCGTATGATAGGGATCTGCGTCAAGAAGTATTGTCAGAAAGTCATCGCTCCAGATTGAATATCCATTCAGGAATCTCAAAGATGTACAAGGATATGAAAAGAGTCTTTTGGTGAAAGGGCATGAAGGAAGATATAGCCATATTCGTTAATAGTTGTGCAATCTGCCAGCAAGTGAAAGGAGATCAGCAGAAGCAAGCCGGTCTGTTGCAACCTTTGGAGGTCCCGTCATGGAAATGGGAAATGATTTTGATGTACTTCATCGACGGATTGCCTAAAACAAAGAAAGGGAAAGAAGGAATATGGGTGATTGTGGATCGTCTTACCAAGAGCGCCCATTTTATACGAGTTAAAGCAACCCGTACTGCAGTTTCTTTGGCAGAAATTTTCTTGAAAGAGATTGTGAGATTGCATGGCGTTCCAGTCAGCATTGTAAGTGATCGAGATCCGATCTTCACCAGCAAATTCTGGGAGGCATTGCAATCAGCTTTGGGGACTAATTTGAGATTGAGTACAGCATATCATCCACAAACAGATGGATAAACAGAAAGGCTTAACCGAATTCTAGAAGATATGCTGAGAGCCTGTGTATTAGATTTTGGAGGATCATGGGAGGATCATCTACATCTGGTAGAGTTCTCGTATAATAACAGTTACCAAGCAAGTATCA
The DNA here is from genome assembly GCA_030765085.1 of Allium cepa. Taxonomy (NCBI): domain Eukaryota; kingdom Viridiplantae; phylum Streptophyta; class Magnoliopsida; order Asparagales; family Amaryllidaceae; genus Allium; species Allium cepa. Next base: position 818,621,780 of record CM060940.1, read on the forward strand.
AGATGGCTCCTTATGAAGCATTATATGGAAGACCGTATAGATCTCCAGCTTGTTGGATAGAGTCGAAGGATCACATTGTGCTTGTACCAGATCTGATCCGTGAAGCATCTGCTAAAGTCGAGCTGATCAAGAAAAGGATGAGAGCTGCTCAGGATCGACAAAAGAAATATGCTGATAAAAGACGAAGACAATTGGAGTTCGAGATTTGCGATCTAGTCTTTGTCAAAGTTTCCCCTATTAAAGGAGCTGCAAGATTCGGGAAGACAGGGAAACTGGCTCCGAGATACATTGGTCCGTTCCGAGTTCTCGAGAGGATTGGTGTTGTTGCATACAGGATTGAATTGCCAGTCCGGATGGCTGGAATTCACAATGTTTTCCACGTATCTCATCTACGGAAATATGTGCACAATCCATCTCTTATTGTGGAGCCAGCTGTGCAGGAGGAATTGGAGGTTGAGCCGGACTTGTCGGTTGTCCGACATCCTGTTCAAATTGTTGATCAAGATGAGATGCAAATCAGAAGCAAGATTGTGAAGCTTGTTAAAGTCCAGTGGAGTGAGGATCCCAGAGATTGTACCTGGGAAACTCTGGATAGCTTTAGGAAGGCTTATCCAGATATGTGTCCGGATAGCTAGTGGTGTTTGTATTGGATGTTTGGTTGTTTGGATGTTTTGTTTGATGGTTGCTTATGTATGGATGTTATGTATGTTTGAAGTGTTGAATAAATGAATTTTTGGATTATCTTTTGTTTAAATTTCGGGGACGAAATTCTTTTAAGGGGGGAGGATTGTGATATCCCGGAATTTCACACCGAATTTAAATATGATAATCTATATAATAAATTAATTTGAATTGATAAATTTGTTATTTTATTCAACAGCTAATAAATGAGTGGTAAAAATAAATTTATTTTAATTAAAAACTAATACATATATAAGGAATTGAATATGTTAAAATTTTATTCATACCAAATTTGATTTTGAATTGGATTTTTAGAATTCAATTTGTGTTTGAATTGATATATTGAAAGATTTAAACTATGTTAAATTTTATTCTAAATTTTACTTTGAATTTTGAAGAATATTCTCATGATTTTAATTATGTTATAACATTGGTTTTATCTTCATTCTTTAAGGAAATTGATTTTTTAGGAATTTAAAATATAAACTTATATAAGAAAAATCAATTTAAGAAAACATTTAATTTCTTTTTGCATGAATTTACACATGTTAACATTTAAACCAATTAATAAAACATGTGTTAGAAATTTAAACATTTTTGTGACAAGTGTCATAATTTAAGTTTTATTCTCTTAAAATTTTTAAAACAAATTCTTAAAAGACATTTCTTCATGTTTTCTCATTTTATTACAACAAATTTTACATCCTTCATTTTCAAAAATCTGAACTTCATCAAGCTCTACATCTTCAACCAATTTCTGAAAACAAATCTATACTTCTTCAACCAAATTTAAACAAACATGCAAGCCTCTTTTCAAAGCTAAAACCTGCAAATCTTAGTTCCTGAATCTTCAAAGAAATTTCTAAAACAAAACTCAGTTTTATCACCTATTAATTCAAGATCTGAAGCATTTCAAAGTTAAGCAAACAAATTCAAGTTTGAGGCATCTTCAAAACAACAACATCAAGAGATTTCAGTTTTTAAAGGCCTGCAGTTCATATTTTTCTTTTCCAGCAGTTTGAATCTTCACATCAGAGAAAAAGGTGAGTAAATCTTTAAATTAAAACTTTAAGTATAAAAGTTGTATGTTGAATGTTAGTGATGAATGCTTGTATGTCAATGATTTTGTGAAGTATTTGTTTCAGGTTTAAAATATTTGTTGTGCATGTTTTAGAAATAAATTGTACTTCTCTGTAAATGCAAGTACAGAGTAAATTTTTGAACAATCTTCAAATTTTAAATTCAGCAAGGTGTTAGTTAGTAGATATCTTCAAACATATTTATAGGTTAGAATCAATATGATATAAGTATTTAAATATACATACTGATGATACTGTAAAACTGCAGAAAACAAATATGCAGTAAAACAAAACAAAAATTTTAGCATGAAAATCTTGTTAAATTTTGATGAATCAAATATATATATATATTGAATCTATAATGCATGTTATGAATTTTAAGATTGAAATCAGAATTTATAACTTGCAATTGAATTCGAATTTTGAAGATTACAGTATTTGGGACTTTTGTCAAATTCTTGTAATTGGATTGATTTCAACTTTTGAAATTTGAACTGAAGCTATGTTAGATGATGATTATCACTAGAAAAATATTATTTGAATTTATTATGCAACATAGAAATTGAAATTTGGGTTTGTAGGGTTTTGAGTACTGTGTTTTGTAAGCTTTAGTAATTCGATAGCGTGATGCATAAAAAGGACCGAGCTTCATGAAGTTAGGGAAGGAGTTGCATGTGGGGGTTGCGCATGCGTGGCTGAAGTTGGGCGCCGGAATGAAGTAAGATGGTCGTGGATGAGGGGTTTTCTTCCCAGAGGCTGCAGTTGATTTTTGGCTCCGAGCACTCGAATTTTGTTTGGGTTCGAATTATTGATTTTTGGGGTGAGATTCTGGAACGAGGGTCGAAGTATGGTTTGCGCGAGTGGCCGGCGGTGGCGATGGTGGCGCTGAGGTACTGTGCAGGTGCACGAGGCCGTGCGTGTGTCAGTGCGTTTTCGTGTGTGTGGGTTTGTAGCTCGGGATCGCACTCGAGTGAGGGTCGTGTGGTTAGCGTGATGCACTCGGGTTGAGGGGTGAGTTGTTGCGTGTGATGGAGTGTGGGTTTAGGGGAGTGTTGTGAGAGGTAGGGGGAAGATGAAGTTGGGTCTGGGTAGTTTGAATTTGGGCCGGGCTATATGCAAATTAATGAAGGCAAGTTTAAGCTTGTTTTAAAACTTTAATTTGTTTTAAGTTTAAAGTTTAACACTTTATATTTTCTCTATTTTATAAAGTGTCAAATATTTATTTCAAAAGGTATTTCACATCTTATTATTTGAAGTTTGAAATAGTTTACATTTTTAAATCTAACATTTTATAAAGTAATTAGTTTTTAATAAATTAAATACTTAAATATGTAAGAGTTTTTAAAGATGAATGAACATTGTTTTGTTTTGAAGTTAATTAGATTTTGAAATTTAAGTTTACTTAAATTTATTAGTAATTAGTGATAGAATTAATTAATTAATTTTGGTTAATTAATTGTTAAGATTTAATTAATTAATTATGAATTAATTAATGGGCAATTAAGGATTAAATTAAATAACAATTAATAGGTTATTAATTAATTTATTAATTAATTTAAGGTTAATTCATAAGTGATTAATAATTGATTAATGATTAATAAATTAGTGATTAAGAAGTTAATTAATTAATTGATTAAGAGTTAATTAATTAAGTAATTAAACATTAATTAATTTATAATTAATTGTAAACTAATTAAGGGTTAAGATTTAATTAATTAAATAATTAAGGTTAATTAATTAATAATTCATTATGTAACTAAGAAATTAATTTGTAATTAATTAAGAATTAATTAAGGTAATTAAGAATTAATTAAGGTTAATTAATTATAAATTAAGGGTTAATTAATAACCAATTAAGGAATGACTAATTTTTAATCAAAGTTTAATTAATAAATAATTATAGTAATTAATTGATAATTAAATAAAGATTATTAATTGATTAATAATAAGATAATTAAGAGGTGATTAATTAATTAAATGATTGGGATTAATTAATTAATGTTTGGTTAAGCAAGATTAAATGATAAATTCTTAAGTAATTAATTTAATTTAAGTTAATTAAATTAATTATGATATGAATTAAGTAGTGCTTGCTTGTGGATGATAGTTTGTATTGATATCTGTATATGGTTGATATCTGTTGAATGATAGTTGAGTTATATTCTGTGATGAGATATTGTATATCTATGATAGATATTGGTTATTATCTGTTGATAATGTTGTGTGATGCTATGTTTAAAATCTGAATTGAATTGTTTAAACCTTTAAATAACTTGGACCTAAAAGACACGCTTTGGATTTCGATGAGACCAGGATCGGGTTTCCATATTTGGATATCCGAAAACCACATCGATTCCAAATAACGTTAGGTCGTGAATGTTATGTGAAGAGTGAAGACTCGAGGTGTAAGGGCTATACGTCAGTATAACTCTATGGGTGATTCCGTAATGAGTTTGACGGAATAGTACTTATAGAATCGAGATGGAGAATCAGAGCGCAAGGGTTATCGTCAGTAACTCTGAGGGTGATTCCAAAATGAGTGCAACGAGATAATGCCTTCGGTTTCGTTCGAACCCGGAACGAACTTGTATGGATTGAATGCTTTCAGATCATCGTCAGGTGGACGATGAGCATTCTAAGAGATGAGTTCTTTATAAAGGTAATCGTAGCCTCAAGCCTCATCAAACCGGAATGGCTAAAACAGGGGAGGTGCAGCAAGGCTTCGTGGGTAGCCCCCACTTGAGAGTGAGATTTACCCCTGTCTAGAAGTCCCTTATTATATATTCGGCTGTGTGGGCAGTTGTTGGCCACAACTGCGGGGTTGTCTTGTTCGGAACTATCTAGTAAGGGATGGGTCCGGCCTTGTGTTGCAGGGGAGTTAGGGTGGCTCCTCGGTACGGTGATCTAGGCCCCGTATTGTGACGGGCGGTACCCCAGTAGCCCTGCCGTTGATGGAAACTCATTTTCTCTACAAGACCCTACGGTTTTGATTGTATTACCCACTTTCGTGGCTAGTAGCTGGAATTTAATGAATGTAACAATTTCGGCTATTTGCTATCTATTTGAAAACCCTAGACCCTATTATAATATCACTGAATTTCCTATCAAATGTTTTGGTTAGCGTAAGGTAAAAACTTACCCGTGTTTATTTGTGAGAAGTCTTACGTGATATCCTTTGTTTCAAAATGATTTTTAAAGTTAAGCAACTTTAACTGATTTACTCACACTAGACCCATGTCTGACCCGGAGTTTATTTTGTTTTTCATAAACTCTTGGGTACTCAAATTTTTATGAGTAGCCAAGTGATTAGGTTTGGATTGGCATATGTTTTGGAAGCTGGTGCTGGAGTGCGGACGTACTATCTATCTATATTCACTATAGTGGCATTTTGGTGTTATGTTTTGAGTTGTATGGGTTGGGAAAACTCTTATGAATGGCTGATGTAATGCAGTAGTATTATTTTGCGAACTCTGATATGTAAATTATGTAAGGGATATATGTAATATTATATTTTGTTCGTTTCCGCTGTGAGATTCTGATGATTGTTGTTTCTTTTCTTTCTATCTTTCTATTTCTATCTCTTTCTTTTCTTATTGATGATACGTTTTTCTGTGGAATGAAAGACGGGTCGTCACAGTAAGCAAAAAAGAAGATAGAAAAACAAAAATAATCAAAGTAAACGACATTATACAAACCGAATACTAACATTGACAGGTACGTACAGTAAGACATGCAGGTCCACGAAGCGAAACTTATTTGAAACAATAGTAACGTGCATACAAATGTCAATGTAAAGTTTAAAACATACAAACCATGGATAGAAGCCTATACAAACTCATTAGCCCTCAACGTATCTAAACTCATAAGTACTTGAACTTTTCAAAGTAAACCATAATAAACATCTAAGTTGTCTGTAAGTGATAATTTGCAAAGAAACATAATAATTTCTTGTTTAAGCATCCCATTGCTCTATTGCGTTACCAAATTTAACATAATAATTTAATCAAAGTAATAAAAACAAATTTTAATTGATGTAAGTAGCCTTATGACATGTAAATGTATTCATCATGAGATACTTTTGAATATTAAATTATAAAAGATAAATATTTATCAGGAAATCTTTTTTTGAAATTACATCTATATTTACCTGTGGTAGTTGAGAAAGCTAAGCAAAAGAAGAAATAAATATTTGTGCAATAAAATCATATCGCTAACGATAAAAAACATACAAAGAAACCACTTTTGAATCTCATATTAGAATAGTGACATTTGTAAAACTTGGAAGAAGAAAAATGGGCATAAAATAAGGTTACAAAAAAACTCGTTAAAATGAGTTTCCTCCTAACATTGTTAATTAAAGAAGTCAAACATTGTAATAGTAAAAAAAAATATGGAATGCTCATAAATAAATAAGGGGTGTATTATTCATTGCAATAAAAAAGTCAAACAGTATAATATGTATTATAGTAGAATAACTATTCACAGAGTCTCCCTTAGCTAAAGTCACTTGTGAAGGATGCAAGAAGATATGATAATATTCAATGCATAATTAAGGAAATCTCCTTATAATTAATTTCTGTAAAGGACAAAGTTCACCTTCATAATATGATAAAAAATTAGTTAATTTAGATTAAGAAACCAATTCGCAAAATTGCATATTTTGCTATCAACTAAATATGCAATTTGAAACATGTTACAATTTACATGTCCAATGCATGCATGTATGTTTATGTATGCATATGTATATGTATATATATTTGTATGCATGTATATACGTATATATGTATATATACATATATGTCTATTACTGCAAATCGACATGTATGTGGAATAAGACATGTTAAATATTTATTAGCTTCATTCGAAAACATTGGAAAATGAATAAGATATTGAAGATGCACAATTTAAAGTAAGTGACGAACATAACAACATCCAAGATCCAATTTTATGAAGGGAAAATTAAATGAAAATAAGCAAAAAAATGTTAGATCTAATATTGCATTAACAAATGCTACATCTAAGAATTTTGCACACCGAAGCATTGCATATCACTTCCCTTTAATAATTTTATCAATATTTGAAGCACCAAGGGCTGCCTGATGCATATAATTCATGAGAAGTATATGTAAAATGCTCAATTAAGAGTCGCATATAGGTATATAATTATGGTAAACATATTCAAAACTGACCTATTAAAAAATCATTATTTTCTTTTATATATACAGTGTTGCATATAAGTTTAACTACACTTACCTTGGAAAATGTTAAACGCTGTAATATTTACTATACAGAGTGATAGATATTATAAACTTATGACTTTCAATGATATCATATAAATAATAAATTAGGCCTATCTGATCTATAACCATGCTGAAAGAGAAAACGATGAAACATTACCAATTGCTTGCAATAAAGATCTGCTATGAAGTGGGTTTTTTGTATTAATAGGCGTTGAGAGGTAATAAAAAGATACGATTCTCTGCAAATATAAAACCTGAGAAGGTATATAAATAAAGATCGCTATGTCATACAAATGTACAGCACTTACCTCACAGTCTAGTGCTTGAACATAAGCCTATATCATAACCAATTGTTGTTTACTCATCGATAATATTCATTCGTCCTTTATTGCATGGGAGTTCAATCTACTGATCTACTACTCCCTCCATCACTTTATATATCTCCCCAGTAGCTAAATATCACCTATACTTTTCTCATTATGACCATCTTCATATTTACCGTGCTAATTATCATGATTAAAAGTATACATGCTTACATTTTAATCCTTTATCTCCAGCATTTGACTTGAAAGTATATAATCTTAGAAAATTAGAGATACATTACTGGGTACCTCAAAGCTTTATTTACCGAAATAATTGCAAGGCACACATAAATCTTCTCCATCGTTTTTATCTTTGTTCCCTAAAATTTAGAATCGAATCATTTGAAAAATACACTTAATTCAATAAAAAGGTGATTTTATACTATATCATCCACTACCATAGTAGCAGCAGCAGTTATAGTATTTTTAAGTTACATGCAACCCAACTTAAACCTATATACTTCTTTTTTGCCACTTAATTGGCTAACTACATATGTTAAGCAGCATATCAATAAGCATGCTTATTGCTCATGCCATGTCTACTTAAATTTCTAGTTCTTAGTACTTGACTATTGTTTAATTGTACATCTACATCATCGTTCAGATCCCATCCAACTTTTGAGAAATATGTATAGAATAGAAAAAAAAACAAATGATAATAATAAGTGGGCAATGAGCAGCACTGAAAGCATGAAACAGAGATAGATGGGAAGATAATGAAAACATGATTATATCAATTTATTATTATGTCTGTCCGCTCGATATTTACACACTGCTTTTAGCTAACAAAAACATATGCATTATAGAATGTAGTTTGAACCACCCATTAATATATGAATGTCATTGTGGCTACTTAAAATTATAAAATATATTTTATTTTCAAGGTATTTTGTATGTGAATTGAGAGTGAATAGTAGCTAGGTACTGCACTAGCATTCTATATGGAAATTCATAGACATAAACATATTATATATTTATATATCATCACATGGCTACCTAATAGAGTTAATCTCCACTGTTCGATTAGATAATTTATTCAAATTTACATGGAGAAAGATGTATTTGTGTGTAATACGCATATTTTTCTCTATTTTACTTTGCACAAATTGATCATATGTTCAGAGTTTTGATCTTTTATAAGCTTAGCAAAAAGCAGCTGTTGCTTAATTCAGCTCGAATGTAATTAAACTTTATATTATTTCAAGGTCATAATTCATATTTTTTTGTGATTAAAACAATCTCATGAGCAAGATAAAGACTAACATAAACAAAAAAGGAGGAACTTACAATTTAACTTTTCATTATCTATTTCTCAGAGCATCGATTTATTGATATCAACATCCAAGAAAGCTGTTAACTACCACGGAATCCTAATCGCCCACTCCATCAACGTCGCCGTCAACGACATCAAATGCTTCTTCTCAAAAACCGAATCCGAAATCATAGTCTTCGAAATCTGCATAAAGTTTGGATGTAAAGACCCCTAAATTTCTTCAGTTACAAGATCGACAATCTTGATGACCTAACAATCCATCAAGACGACTTCGTGTTCAATAAATCCATATTGGATCTTTGTTGATCATGTAAGATGTTAAAGATGGATGTGATCTTTCTTTTGTTACAGAGATGCAATTAATTTTATGGAGAAATGAAATTTTAAGAGTGTAGAACAACGTAATTTGGGATGTAGGAAGACGCACGGACTCGAAGATTAAAGGGTATTTTGGGAATTGTCAAAAGACACGGTTGAAATCTAGTGTCTGAATTTATATTATTAATAGTAAAGATGTATGCTCTGGTAGCTGGATGCGGTAACAATTGTTTCTTTTCCAGTGCTGTCTTGATGCTATTGGTTGTTCACCTAGACAACTTTGCATGCCTTTTCTATCAGTTCCACATACTGCTTTCCTTTTTTGCACCATGATATATTTATCTTGTCTTGACAGTAATTGAACTATTGTTCCTTTAGGTTCTCAGTTTCTGTAAAGAGGAATTGGAAGAAAAAATCTCTTTCCATGGATGCGGTGATAAGAGTATTCAAACATGTTTCCGACCTTGAAACAAATAATATAGGATCTTCCACTCTTACGACCATTTAATTATTGGCGCCATCAACTCATCAACTTATTCGATTGGAAAACAAGGAGCTTCAATTAAATCAATTCAAGAAACTTCTGGTGCCATAATAAGGATTAATACTGGAGGTACATGTAGCAATTGCTTTTTTTAATAGTGTGTGATTATATATTTATTTACTCTATCAGGTAATAGTATTATTCTCACTGTTTACATCTATTGAAAGCGTTTTATGATCTTTGTTTGTTTTACTTCTCTTTGGATATATACCATGTTTTGTTTGTATGAACATGCAAATTATTTACATGCAAATTAGCTAAGAATGTACTACTTTCTATCATTGATAAATTTCAACAGCATGGTTGATGTCATAATTTCTCTTGTCTACCAATATCATCTTCCTCAAATTTTGAATAAACATTTTCTATGTTTTGAGCTCTTCAAAAACATTTGTTTAGTGAAAACTAGATAATGAATATGGCTTGGTTTTTATGTTTTTAGCATGGTTGACAAAGAAAATGACATTTGAGGTTCCTTTTGGTAATGCTTTGCAACAGTTTCACCTTTCAAATTTTATGGCATATTTTAGTCAAGATTCTGTTCGATATTTTGTGAATATGTTATAGGAATACCATTGAAGTACCATTAACCAAAGTTTCAAAGTTATTGCAGCTTGTATGTTATTTTGTTGAAATATCTGATAATAGAGAAGAAGTTAGCGAAGGGGCACAATTTTTTTTATTTTAACCATGTTAATATGTAAGTACTGCAAAGTGATTGTCGAACAACTAGAACTGAGTTAACCGAGTTTTATAAAAATTAACATGTTTAATTTATAAAAATGTAAAATATAACTTAATCTTCTATAATAATAATAATAAACTAAGATATATAGGAATAACAATACGTTAACTAAGATTTACTTCTTGACCCGATCATCATTTATAAGAATATCAGTATCACTCAGTAGACAGTTCTTTTCCAAATAACTACCGAAGAAATATGAAGGCTGTCAACAACACTGATATACAATCCGAGTAAATTTCATTTTATATATGATATGTGGAATTTTAGTTCCAATATTCTTACTTTGTTTTAATTGTGCTTCAAAGGTTCGAATGTGCTGACTCCTTGGGCCCTACTGCATTAAGATTCCAGGTCTCTAGGTCTTAGGAGGTATGTTTCTTAACTATTATTTCAGCATTTCATTTTATTAGAATCTTGCTCTGCAAGACATTTTTGAATTTGTAACCCAGTGAAAGAATAAAAGTGCAGGCTACAAAGGGTATTTTTCAAATTAAATTTGAAAAGGACATTAATCCTAAATTCAACCAGGTTAGTGACTGACTAATTAATTTACATTTTAGGCTTTTGACTGCAAATGTACCATTTGGTATCCAAATGTTGTTGCATTATACTGCAACCTCGTTGGAATTCGGCTGTATTGTTTCTATGTCGCTTGCTAACTATTATTTAACATGCATTATCTTGACGAAGAATTGGTTAGTACCATTTTCATAAGGTATTGGAAAAGAATAAATAATGCAGAGACTAGGAGAGAATAGTCTTTGACATCGGTTATATTCATTGATATAATAAAGTGCTTTAGCAAGCTGCATATGCTTAGTTATGTGATTCAGAACATGTATATCACCTTCATACAAAGTTGGTATTGTTTCTCTGATTGGTTATTTTGAAAATTGGTATACCTAGAAAAAAGAAAAGAACAAACTTCAATCGTTAGAAAACATTTCCGTTTTGAGTCCCTGCACTTAGTTTACTCTCATTAATCCTCAGACATCATATTTCATATCCAGTTAACATAATTTGAGGTAATACGACATCCAATCCATTTAGGGATTTCATGCACTTTTCTTCTTTTCCAAACCTTAGTTTCGGCCTATATTGATCAACTGATAGAATACACATTAATTTGCAAACAGTTAGTGAGCTGTGCGTTAATATTCCAGGTGGAAGATTACAGTTCAGAAACGGTGATTGGGTTAAGAAGTAAATCTTTTGAGGATGTATGTGAATGTGTTCCTTCTAATCAAGGATTCCTTGACCAGGTTCGACAGCCCTATTAATACTTGTTAACATCATTTTTTTGTGTAAGTTGCATGGGCATAAGTTTTATGTTAACTAAGTTAACTTTGTTTTATAAAAACTAAAGAAGTTTATAAAAATTAAACAAGTTTATAAAAATTTACTAAATTTTATAAATATTTAAATAATTTTTATTATAAAACCAAGTTTCTAATATTAATTAAGTTCTATAAAGATTTAACAAACTCGACGAAGTATATAAAAATATAAATTAACAGAATCTTCTACAATAATAATAATAAACAACTAAGATTTATAAATATTAAATAAGTTTATAAAAATTAACCAAGAATTATTAAAGTTAACTAAGTTAACTAAGTTTTATAAAAATTAACAAGTTTAGTTTATAAAAATTAACTAAGTATATATAAAAATATATATAACTAAATATTCTATAATAATAATAATAACAATAATTATAATTATTACTATTATTAACTAAGATTTATAACTATACTAAGTTAACTAATATTTTTAAATATTAAATAAGTTTATAAAATTAAATAAGTATTTTAAAATTTTAACTAAGTTAACTGAGTTTTACAAAAGTAACAAGTTTAATTTACAAATATAAAATATGACAAGTTAACTTAGCACTAAATGTCCATCCTCAATTTAAGTTTAACATCATGGACATTTGTCTTGTTTTTGCTATTTAAGTTTATCATCATGGACGTGGTAGCCCCTAGCGTCTAGCCCAGTGTCCTTAGCAGTACACTAAATAAAATTATGAATTTAAATTTACTTTACATGCAGTTGATATAAATAAATGCAACAAATCAAATGAAATTATGAATCCTCAAATTGAGGATGTGCATTTTTCCTCGAGTTTTAAAGTTCAAAAATTGCTGAACTGCATAGGTTAACTTAAACTATCCATTCTTTTGATCCAGAGCACAAACTAGTACTTTAAAATCAAATATTAATTTCAAATTAACATGGTGAAGCTAAAATAGCAAATAAGAATAACTATAATTCAGATCCAGGTCGAAATGTTTTCTAATTTATTCTGTATTGACAAATTATCACTGCTAATGGTGCCAATTTTCAAATGGAGCTGCTTAAATTATCGCCAAGTTCACCAGACTGTGGCCTCTATACCAATAGCACCAAAGGTTAGTTCACACGCAAATAGTTGTATGTGGAAAATATAGATTAATTTCTACCTATCAATGTTTCAAATTATGTTAATGTTCAGATATGAAATTAATTAACAATTATATTTTTAACTACGTGTACCTGCAGCATCAGCAACTACAGCGACACCTTCAGGATCATCTTCTACTCCATCAGGCAATGTTGCTAGTTCTGGAATGGTTAATGAGATTAGTATTGCTGCTATACTTATAGCCACCATGGCATCTGCTCTTCGCTTTTAACTAGAAGCTGGAATATTTTTTTTAGCTTTAGGTCTTGTTTTAGGTTGTTGGTTGAGTTGATAATAAAGAATTTGTTCAAAGATTATATCCTAGGAGTTCAGCTGTTGTGTTCTATGTTCTTTTAAAGGATTGAATTATTTTTACACTAAATGAGAAATTTATGGGTTGTGTTCAAATGTTCTTAGATCTAATTCAATGTTGATAACACCATATGCATTTTTTTTCATGCTCATTTGTCTTGGTTTTTATTTCTCTTTCTATGTTTAGGCTTTTCATTATTGGTGCTTCAGTTCTGTGTTGCTGCTCTTCTTCTTATTTGGGAAAGATGCCAACCATTTGCTATTTAGATAACCTTTGGTTCTACTATGATTACATACAGTTCAATATTTACTAGATTTTTTATTACCCTATTGATAACACTAGCTTATTTCCATGTTTTTTAAAATGGCTAGTATAACACAAAAGAATATAAAAAGTTTAGCAATAATGTTCCAGTAAACACGTTTCTCTAAATACTCTGGGAAATAGTGTTTCTTTTAATACATGGACAGCGGGGAGTAAATATTACTTCCGTACCTGTCATTACATTCATCCTATAAACAATTATTAAAGAGTTCTTTGACATGCTAAAACTGAAATGGCCAAATCTAGGCATGCCTTTCATATAATCAAACCCTCTCGTATGATTTACTTGAAGAATGTCTTTAATGTAATATTGTCCATGTGATGCATTAGTGGACGGATTCCTTTACTAATTTATTTGAATGCGTTAATCAGTTAGTTTTACTTGTTAATTTATCTATAAGATTTTTTGATAATGTACCAACATTTTTTTAATATGGTTTGAGTGCAAATTTAACGGTGAATAACAAGTGCAAGCTGTTTGACATGGAAGGCACGGGAAAAATAGCAGCTGAAGGCATCGTATCTTCAATTGGTCCAAATAATAAAGTTCGTTCTATTCCATTGGGACCAATAAGAGTTTGGGTGGATACTGTAAAAGTCCCAAATGCACCTCTATGGAGGCCTACATCATTCATGGAATGCTTTTCGGATGCTATTGGTTCGACGGTAGCATGACCTACTCTGAATTGCTTATCAGATGCTATTGGTTCGATGGTAGCATGGCCTACTGTGAATTTTAGAGTGGACTCAACTTCTACTTAAGTTTCACAACATCTTGTTTATATAAAATATGCACAATGTTAAAAATAAAAGTGCGTTGAATTCTGAATTAAAAATACAGATGCTATTATAGCAGTATTCCAGCATCTCTTGATTTATGTTTTATTCAATCAACCTGAACTCAGCCGAAATTGACTGAAGATCACCTAGAACCTCATCGGCTCTAGGTGCAGTTCTGATTGATAGATAGGCAGCCTACCACCAGTGCGCCAGTGGAAAAGGGTCTCTGGAACCATTTTGGTTCAAGGCATATCGATTCACCATTTCTTCTTTTATAAATTATGTTTGATATTTTGGTATGTAAATACATTACATATATTTATAAAATTAGTTTTAAAATAAATTTATTAAAGTCTATAATACACACACAGACACACACACACACACACACCTAGTATTCATTGATATGACCTTCAACCTAGGACCTTAGTTAATAAAATTTTGTTATAAAAATGCATAAAAGTGTTCATGTAATAGATCATAGCTTAGGTTATTGATTTTGTCCATGTTTCTTTTGAATTTGTTAGCCATTCATTTAGGAGTTTTGTTGCCTTGGAAAATCATGCATGCAATGCCTTGTTAATTTAAATCATGATCATGAATCCTACTCTTATAGTGTTCCATTTTAGCTCTATCTCTCTCATCAATAGGTTCGTCGTCTTGGACATAGGTTCGTGATGCATAAGATTAGGTGCAACCATAGCTAGGTCTTATTTGGCTTGGTGTCAATTATGTTTGATACTAAACTAAATATGTTTGATGCTGAACTAATTTCTAACACAGCTTTAGGTCGAGCCTTAAATCTTAAAACGATCCATATGCCTTTTGACTTGCTGTCACCTCGTCCTGCTCTCTTTTAGAACTACTTCTTCTTCCAAAACTAGAGTGGACCACCACCTTTCCTTTCCCATCCTTCTGCAATAGAATGTCAGAAGGTTGTCATGTTTTTTCTATTGCAACTAGTTCCTGTTTGGAAGCCATCTTTGTATGTGTGTCTACAACCTTACAACTTGGTTTGTTTTTGAAGATTGTCATGCCTTTCCTTTTGCAACCGGTTCCTGTTGAGAAGCCACCTTTGTATGTGTGTCTACACACTTACTCCTTAGTTTGTTTTTGTCAAATGTGACATGTCCTTGTCTAGCTGCAGTTGGATGCGTATTTGTAACCTAGGATTTGTTCAAATCCGTGTTAAGTGAAGCCTGTCCTTCCTTCTTGGTTGTTTCAAAAGCAAGACTTTTATGTTGTTCCTTTCGTTGCAGTAATGTATGTGAAATAGCAATAGTATTGTGTGCAACATTTCATTTTGAATGCCATGTCTTTGCATTCTGATACCATGTTTTACTTGTAGAACTAGAACAATTATTTGTAATATGTGATAGCAATCATTTTTGCGTACACCATAGTTTCAGTTTTAAGTCCTTTCTGAGTACAATCTACATACCCATCTAATTGACACCAAGAGTTGACATACCTAAAAGGCCTACCCTTAACTTGTCATTGAAGATCAGTCAGTTGCAGCAATAATGGAGTATGGTCACTCTTCATACTTTTATGTCAAGATGTAAATTCTCAGTTTTGTGGAGGACTGAGCTCTCAGTTTTAAAACAAAATTGAGCTAATGCTCAGTTTGTTTCAAAACTCAAAACCGAGCTCTCGCTCAATTTTGATTCAAAACTGAGCTAATGCCCAGTTTTGTTTCAAAACCGAGGTCTCAGTTTTGAAACAATACCGAGCTAATGCTCAGTTTGTTTCAAAACCAATCTGTCACTTGTTTCAATTCAAAACTGAGCGTTAACAACTTGTGATAGTGATAAAAAAAAGTGTTTTTATTGCATTCAAAACTAAGTTAATGCTACAATGTAAATCTGTGTTGCAATTTTTTGGTAGTTGCAAATTAAATATGTTATTTAAGTATGTATTTGATCACTAACTTTTAAATTTCATTGTTACAGGTAGGTGAAGTTTTTAGATGCAAAAAATGCACAAGATACTCTTTAGGTTTTTGGAGGTTCGGCCTAGTTAGCACATGCAAAGTTTTTGGTTGCATGTTTTGTCATTAATATTTGATGAAAACTTTGTAGATATTGTGCCTTTGTCTAATTTTGTATGAAGATGGTTTACAAATTTCATCGTCGTTTGAGTAAATTTTGTTCATGGATATTGTGTTCAACTTATTCTATGGAAATGATTAATTGTTATGCTTTTATTTTATAGTTTTTAGTTGATTTGTATATGTTTAGTATATTATCCAACTAAAATATAATCAAATGCAATTAGATTAATGATACGTGAATATTGCAATGGTATAACATGTCATAAACGATAGCATTTAAAACGTGCGGTCAGTCTTTTTAGAAAAATAATTCATATTAACACGACATCTTTAAAACCTTGTTGTGATTTCTTTGAAAGAGAGAATATTGATACTACAGCGTTTAGGAACTACTAATGAATAAGTAATAACATCATTTATAGATTGCTATTAAAAACTAATGAATAAGCTTTAGACAACGCATTTTAAACGCTGCATAACTTATTAACAGCACTTAAAATCGCTGATGAAAATGTAAAATAATACCCTAAACACTTTTTCACGACAACTTGAAAACGATGTTTTAATTTTAAAATAGCAAAATATAAACACTATATAAAACGAATTAACATCAACAAAATATAGCAACAAAATAACGCTGTATAAAATTATTTTTGACAGCATTTTCTTTTAGCTGTTAGAAATTGTACATCATTGACTGCATGTCGTTAGACAGCGTTTCTAGCAACGTTTTTATATCCTTTAACAGCGGTTTTCGAACGCTGTTAATGGCTATTTTGTTGTAATGCATGGTCTTGTTTTGAACAATATAGCCTGACACCCTTTTGTTTTGAAAAGAGCAGCCTTTGAAATTTCAATAGTCTAGTAAAATATAAGTCAAGCAATTCATGTATAGGGAATAGGCTATAATAATTAGGGGCAAGTTATATGTTAGGAGCATGCAAGTTTTGATGTACACATGTGTTTGTTTATGTAGTGTTTGTCTATAGTACACACATGTACTTGTGTAATTCTTTTATAACATGATTAAAATGCCTATAAACTAGTAGAAGATTTATAAAAGATTTTATAAAAGAAGTTTAGTATAAAATATAGAATTCAAACATACACTATAAGAAAACGGTTCATCAATAGCAAAGAAGGATTGCGTTACAATGCACCATGCTGTAAGTAGTCCTTTATTACATGTCTAGAGTTAAATATAGCGCACTATTCATGCTATTTCCACATTGAAACCAGTGATAAAAAGCTAGCGGTAAATATTTTCATCCCCCTCCCATTTTCCTATTCTACAGCGAACCTCTTTTCATCCTTCACTCCGAAACCCTAAATCACCTTCCCATTTCTCATATTTCTGTTCCAATCCATTCAAATATCACTTTTCTTCTTTGATCTAACATAATCTGGAACCCTTGACCCAAAATTTTAACGTCTATGTTGTTTTCGACGATTGATTTTTTTGCAGATAAAACATCCTTCAATGTTTATTTTTTCTCAATTACGATTTGGATACATCAAGATTATTAGAAACAAAACCAAAGCCGACCAATTCTTCTTCCATCCATCAAAATTATCTTCTTTCCGAACGCTTTAATACCAACTTCACCCTCTACAGTCCACTGCAATCCATGACCCAATTCTTTCATGATTGGTATAAATCTAAACAAACCAAGCTTCCTCTTCTCCAAGTAACGAATGCTCTCTTTATTACTACAGATCTTGTATCTCATTTAAAGATGTCAACGATGTCATTATGTCCTGCAAGATGTGGTGTTGCACCTCTCCACTTTTCGATGTTAAATATTTTTCTTTTAAGGTATTGTATCTTTATTGTTTTCCTTTAGTTTAACTGATGATGAGCTACAAGTATTTTGGGAATTAAAAAAATGCAGCAACTTTTATGAAATTTCCCTTCTCGTTTGCATGTTTAGTTGACAATATCAAATGCTTGACTAGCTAATTTTAATTTAAAGCTATGCTTACTTTCATTTCTTAGCTTCAAATGCAATGAAAAAGATATATCTTTGTTATGGTTTAGTGAATATCATGCTAAATAAATGAGTTTTCGATAAAAATATTTTCCCTTTTTTTAATTCTTAGTTGTTTCCAATTTTTTCTCAGTAATTTAATTTGTTCATCGATTCAAAATCGTATATGTTTAAAAAAATTATGATCTGACTTAGTTATTGGAATACTTTACAAACTCGAAACGTAGATTTTAGTTAAACCCATTAAATAGTTTACCATTTAAACTCAAGGTACGCTTTTTAAATGGGCAATTTCTACATGTTGTAAATAAATATCGAAACAATGGTGTTGCATTTTTGTGACATGCTGGTGTCACATAGGATACAGGTTAATCCATCATTGTTTTTATATTGTGTACTCAGTTATTTGTGATCTCTCAAGGTACACAATCTTGCGATCATGGAACCATTTAATAACGTAGTCTTACTTTACTACAATTGTATATATACATATTGCAATCATATTTCTGTTGAGATGAATTGTTGATTGTTTGGTGATTCATCTTCTTGTTGGTTGTTATATCATCTGTAACATCCCGGAATTTTGGACATTGAATTTTGAACATTTAATTCATTTTAAATGTTCAATGTAGATTTTGAATTAGTCAAAAGAATTGGGTGGAATTAATAAATTACGTATAATTCCAAATATGATAATCCAATTGGAATTTAAATAATAATAATTAAATATTGAATCGGGTTAAATTGTGAATATGGAGGTAATTAGATATGGAAATGAGTTCTAAAATTTATTTTAAGCCTATTGGGTCATTAAAAGTGTTGTTGGATTATTAGGTGGATTTAAAAGTTAATAAGTTATTATTGGGAAATTTATGTTAAATTAATAATGGATTTAATATTATAAAAATGCAAATAATCAGATTTTGGGTCCGGAATGAGTCAAAATAATTTTTAATGTGATTTATAAATTTTATACGATTTATTATTAAGATAATAAAATTTTAAAGGTAAAATTTTGAGCGTTTTCGATTTTGCAGAAAATCGCTCGATTTAATAGACGGGTTAAAATAGCCTTCCGGGGCGCAGTCTCGGAATTCGACGAAACCAGTTCCATTAGATCCGTAATAGTTAGCTATTATCGGATTTCAATTTTCGTAGCAATCGGAGTTGTCGTTTGACCGTGGCAGCTCGAAACGCATAGAAATCGATTTAACCGATTTAATTTTAAATTGATCGTTTAATTCCGTAACTTACACATACGACCGAATTAGCTTACGAAACCCATTCCATTGTGTCCGGAACGTGGAAAAACCCTAGGAACGCCTGTTGGTGCGTGAGAATTGGAGTTCGTTAGAAGTATGATGTTACATAGAGAATTTTATTAATAAAATAATATTAAAACAATAATATATATATTATATTTATTCTCTAACCCTAGCAAATCGTGAGCCGCCGCAGTTTTTCATTTCAATGGCCGGGAATCGTTTTCGTTCATCTCAAATTATCAAGCAATCCTTCGAGTTTTAGCGGAATCTCCCAATTACAAAGTCGACGAGCTCTTCGAGCTCTAGGGATCCTACGGTGGAGATGCTGTTCGGTGGGGCGTAGAGACCTGGAAGGGGCCGCGAGGTACATGCGTTCACGCGTGTTTTCGATGGGATAAGGGGCGCCGAGCTCATCGATACTCGAGTCGATGGTGGAGGTTGAGGAGCCCTTCGATATGGTAGGCTCCGATCGCTTTCTCGTGCAGTGTGGTGGCCGCGTTTTTCAGCCCTAATCGACGTCGTTGATGGGTTCGTTCCTCCTAGAGTTGCGTTTGCGTGAGGAAGATGGCTTCGGCCTTGTTTTGTGATTAACGATCAGATCTAAAGTTTGATAATAATAATTAAAATTTTAAAGGAATTTGTTTAATTATAGATTCAAACTTTAAACAACCATATCTTTTGCATACCTGATCAGATTTTGACGAAATTTGCAGCGCCGGGATCGTAGAGATGCGTACAATGCAATGGTGCAGTTCGGGAATCATTCCGGGCAAGTAGAAATTTGAGTTAAATCGAACGTCGTTTGGTTTAATTTAAATTTCGAACGCTCGTCGAAACTCAAGGTGAGTTATTCTCACTCACATCTGGATGCTAGACATTTTAAATAGTCAATATTTAAATAATTGTGTGTTTGGTTGAATATAAATGTTGTTATCAGTCTGGATTGATATATATATATATATATTTGTTGTGCTAATATCTGTGGATGCAGGGAAAACAGGTTGGAGGGATCCAACTGGATTCCTCACAATATAGGAATCATTGTTACAACTGATGATGTATTTTATTTATACACTGTGATAGCTAATTATGGAATCCAGTTTGTTGTGATATGAATTGATAAATTTTAAACCTGGAATTGTTAAGCATAAATAAAATAAATTGATTTTAAAAGAAATAAAAGAAATTGTTAAATAAAGGATTTAAAGGAATAAAAAAAATTGGAATCTGGTTTGGATGAAGATTGGAAATTGGTAAATTTGGAATTATAAATGAAGAGGAAATTTATCAGTTGATAAATGTGAAAGTATGGATTTTTGGAGATAAATTCTATAGGAAGTTATAAATTTGTTGTTTTTTTATAACGATGGGGTTATTTGAAATGTTTCCTGGAAATTAAATATGATTGCAACAAGACCTTTCAAATATAATTAGTAGTTCAAATGTATATTAATTATTTTAGAAAAACTATTTTAAACCCATAGAAAATTTGTTTAAGTAAATCTTAAGTATTATTTTCATTTAATAAATTCCCAATAGTTTTATTTAAAAATATTTAAGCCTAGACTTTGAAAGTGAATTTCCAGAAATGGGAAGTGGGTTTAAAACTTCAAAGGAAGTTTATTTTATGCAGATGAACAAATTTACAATAATTGAAAGTAAATTTGAATTGGAATAAATCGGGCGGGATTTTATAAAAAGGATTCTCTTGGTTGTTTGGATAGAAGTATATTTCCTTGGGAAACCAAGTTCGTGTTTTAAAGCAGATTTTAGGTAATGTTAAAGTTCAAACTTGTTTCTAAAGTGTTTTTGATAAATTATTTTTTTAAAGGAAATAATTAATAAATTAGCAATAATAGTAATTATTTAAGAATATTATTAGTAATTATCTTTATATATGGATATATTTAAAGGATAGTTTGATTTAAGTTATTTGATACCTTGTATATATTCTTTTAAAACTCCATCTTTAAATTTCATTCAACCAAACCTTATTTTAAACCAGCCTATATCTTATCAAGTGGTTTTACTTTAAATATTTTGAAGTTATTTTTGGACTAAATAACTAGTAGTAAAATTTAATATTTCAAAGTATATTTAAGGATAAAGTATTTTAATTGGTTTGAAATATAAATGGTTTGGACTTGGTTGTTTCCAGTGGGAAATAAATATTGTGAAATTTATTTTGTTAAGGAAGATGTTTTGTAAAACTGTTTTCAAAGGGAATTGAAAATAGAAATATATCTTGTAAAGATATTTGAGGCAAATGAATAATGTGGGAATTATTTATTGTGTAATGGATGTTTGTGAATATAAATTGATAGTTAAATCACCGACTATCAATATTGGACAAATGCGCCGATCGTTTCGAAGAGACCGGGATCGAGATTTATTTCTCGAAAACCCACTTCGATCCAGTTTGTACGTTTCATGGAAAAACGTGTTCGGAGTCGAAGATGGAGCAGTGATGTGCAAGGGCTAGTCGCTACTAATCCTGAGGATATTTCCAAAATGGATGTAGTAGGAGTAGTGTCTTCGGTTTCTTTCGAACCCGGGACAGACTTGTATGGACGAATGCTTTCGGAACATCGTCAGGAGGGCGATGTGCATTCTAAGTGAAACGTTCTAAAAGGTAACGCTTAGCCTCAAGCCTCATCAAATGGGAATGACCCAAAATCAGGGGATATGCAACAAGGCTTCGTGGGTAGCCCCCACTTGAGAGTAAGGTCATCCCTGTCTAGATGTCCCTTTTTATTCGGCTTAGTGGTGCGGTTGCTGATCCCAACCACGGGGAGATCTTATTCGAAACTGTCCAGTAAGGGATGGGTCCGGCCTTGTGTTGCAGGGGATCGGACGTGGTCCTCGGTACGGTGATCTAGGCCCCGTACTGTGACAGGTGGTACCCCAGTGCCTAGTCATTGTTGGAAATCCATTCTCCCTACGAGCCTTGTACGAGTTTTGTTTGTATTACCCACTCTGTGGCTAGTAGCTGGAATTTAATAGATGTAACAATTTCGGCTATTTTATAAGTATTTGTATATAGACCCTATTATAATATCAGAGGATTTCTATAAAAAGCGTTTTAGCTATCGTAAGGTAAAAACTCGACATGTTTATTTGTGGCGTGGTCTTACGAGATGCTTTTGTTTTCAAAGGATTTTTGAAACTTTAATAATCAATTTGGGTGCATTATTATCAGCTGGTATTCCAGACTGACTCGGGTGTTATTTCATTATAATTCTCGGGTCAGACCGAGTATTATATGCTCAGGTCAGGATGCTATGGAGCTGGAGAGGAGCTGGAGTCCGAGACGTATTATTCGTATTCGTATATATATATCAGCTGCTATGATTGTTTGGGATTGTCTGATTGTTAAATATTGTTGTTTAAGATACTCTGATGATGTATAAAACAGATATAGATTCATTTTGTAAAGATATATATATTTACTATTATAGTTTATTCCGCTGCGATTGTGAGATTCTGATATTGTTTAGTTCCTTCTTCTTCTATCTCTTCTTCTTTAATCCATAACGGTTCGTATTTCTGTTCCGTTTGAGTTAATTGATGTAGAATAGTGTTGACTCAAGGGGTACGGATTGCGGGCTGTTACACTTGGTATCAGAGCTTAGGTTGGCGACAACCTAGGATTTGGTGGGGAAATTAATCATTAATTAGAGTCGGAAGTACTCTATAATGGGTTGAGTGTATTAATACCTATGAGAGCGTACTTGTTAGTGGATATAAAATTCTTTTTATACTGTGTTGACTTATCGGTTGAGAGATTATGGATTCTGGTCGGCACGGGAAGTACAACCGTATCGATAGGGGTTTCTAAACTCTTAAACAAGATAAACCGACGTTGTATTATTTTTAAAGCAGGTAAATGAAATAATTTTACCCAAAATTATATTTTGATATAAAAGAAATGGTTTTCTCAATTATTATATATATATATTGTTTGTTTGGTTGTTCCTACTATAATCAAATAAGAACTTGAAATATGATCTAAAATTTGAAATGATATAACAAATAAGAATTTAAAATATTAAATTGGTTTATGACCAAATAGAATTGACTAAATATGTTTTAAATAAGAAGAAGTGAAATTAAAATTGATTTAAACCAGAATTTTGACCCCGGAAATTTTGAAAGGTGTTTTAAATGCATTTAAACAGAGAATTTGGAAATTTGAAATTGTGAGAATGTTGAAATGTTTTCCAAAGCTTTTGAAGTCAATGATGGAGTATATTTTGGAAAATATTTTTGAATGGAAATTGTTTGAAATGAATTTGGGAAGTAAGAAAGCACTGAACTCACTTCAGTCGCTGTAAAATAATCCTGATGATGCTGGCCACATCATTAGAATTCATTTTCGAGTTTCTAAAGTGATGGATTGCTACCAAAATGATTGGTTATGATATTGTTTGAGACTTGTTGGGTATAATAGTTGTTTTGGAAATTTCAAAATGGGAAAATTGTTTTGGTACAACCAAGTTATTTTGAAAATCCGAAGATTTGATTTGATATACCAGGAGAGTATGAGTTATTTACTATTTCAAAATGGTCTTGGGATAAAACCGGGTAATTTGAATTCTGGAAAATTCTATTTGAATAATGTGTAGGGTTAAATTGAATCAACCATTGAACTTATTAAATGAAGTTGATATTAATAAAAAGGAAATGAAATGTTTAATCTTGGAATTAAAATTTTAACTTGAGTTATTAAAAGTGAATAAAATATATTGAAGTGGATAGAAAATTTAAATTTAACTTGGGGTAAGTTAAATAAATTGAACTTAGAATTAAATTGATTTGGATTAAATTGAAATGTAAAATAACTTAGTAATCATGGGACATTGTACAATAAATTGTACTCATAAGCTATTAAGTGTTATACTTGTGATCTGAAAATTGTGGATTTAAAATTTGCAAAGGATTATGGTAAAAGAAAATTTATATCCTTAAGAATTCAGAGATACATATATATAGAATTTGGAATTGTGATTATAAGATGTAAATGAATTAAAATGAGCAATATAAACTTTGAAGTAAATAATTGGGTGAACTCATAAATAGAAAATGAAATAATGATCACAAATGGAAAATAGTTGAATGGTATGGTGGATACATACCTAATCTCAAATGAAATGTGAATTGAAATAAGATGATGAAAGTATAAAATATAAAGGATGTGGATGAACTTAAGTTAGTAAATAAATTTGAACTTGTATATGGAGAACTAAAATTGGATTGAATTAGACTTAACTTTGATTAAATGGAATTGAGATGAATTTGAATTTAATCAAAATCAAAATTCAACTGGGTTATGAATAATATTGAATGGAATTAATTTCTATTTAAAATAGTAAAAGAAATGAAATGAATCCAAGTTGACTAAATAAATTTAGTTAGACTTGAGTTAAATTTGGGGAAAAGAATTGAGTTGAAGGAAAGTTATTTTAGTTGAAATGATATTGAATAACTAAATTTTAACCCAACTAAATACAAAGGAATTATTTGAGAATGAATTTAGTGTAAGCTAAACTAAATAAAGAGAAGCTTGAAGATGAATTTAGTGTAAACTAAATTTAATGGAATTTAAATTTTGGCAATAGAAAGTTGAGAGTGTGAATGAATAATGGGATTAGATTACAATAGTAATGGTTTGGATTGTAAATAAATTTCAGTGAGTGAAATAATTTAAAGTGGTCTCTTTGTTAATAAAATAAATCTAACATGGGTTGGAAAATAAACAAAGTGCATCAAAATTTGTAAATGGATTGGAATTGATTTGGATGGGAATCAAATGAAAATAAAGTAAAAATTGATATTAGGAAGATAATGAAAATATTGAGAAAGAACTTAAGCAAATTAAATAATAATTATGGTCGAGCTTTATAATGTTGTCTTGGATAAATTTGTTTAGATAATAAGCATTGAAATGCAAGTGAAGAGAATTTTAATTAATTATTGTGATGTGATGAAATAAGAATGTACGAGTTGTATATAATAAGAATGGAATGTTGTTAATATAAATTCAGTTGGGTAATGAATTTGAAGTGCGAATAAGAAATTGAATTAAAAATTGCAATGGAATAAAATTAATATAAATCAAAGTTGGAATTAATTTTAATAAGTATAAGCTTAAGTGATGATTATTTGCTTGAATGACATAAAAATTTGCATAAGGATTGGTTGTTTTGTTGCATTCGGAATTGTGTTGGTTTAAAGAAGCAAATGGAATTAGTTTTGAATTAATTGGAATGGATTGAAATTTTGTCAAGTGATTTTGCATATGAATAAAAATGGATCATCAAAGTAATGCAAAAATAACTTCAAAATTTAAAGTAAAACTTGATTGTGAATCAAATTGGGAATGTAAGTTAAAATAAAGAAATGTAAGTAAGGCATATGTTAATCATATTGAAATAGAAATGAATTGGTTGTAATAAATATGAATGATATATAGTAAACTTGAATGTAAATCATTCAAGTGAAATAAATGAAGTTAGTTTGGATGAAAGTAGAATGGGCTAAAATCTTAATAAATGGATTTGAGTATAAATGTAAGTGAATCATAATAGAAGTGCAAATGTATCAAATTAAAAGGGAAATTGATTGGGAAATCAATTCGGAAATGGGGTAGAATATGAAGGGAACATAGCAAAACTTGTATATAAAATCCTTTGTGTGAAATAACTTGGAGTTTGGCATTAGAAAAGGAACTCTGTATATGCTTTAAAATATGATTTACTTATGAAATTATGCAAAGTGTTGTTTGGGGTGTAAATGGATATGTTGGCTTACATTATATTGGAAATGTTGTTAAAAATGTTCATATCTTTGAAACTGATGAGTTTGTTGAGTAAGTACAGGTACGGGAGGCGTTCGAGAGAGTTGGAGTGCGTATATGCATTATATTAGCCGCTTGCCTTAAAAATTTGCTAAAAAGGTACGCCTACGCAAATATAATTGGAAAATGATATATATATTGTGATATATTTTGGTTTTCGACCGTATGGGTCGATGTATATATATTTTTCTGTATCGCGATATCGCGAAAGCTCCTCCGTACAGGGGAGACTCTGCCAAAATTTTCTAAAAATTTTGGGAGTTAGAAAATTTTTGGTATTTTGAATTTTTTTTTATTTAGCCAGTAAAGTTGTTTTGAAATAATGTTGCCACAAAGCTTTCGAGTAAATGAAGCAAATGAGTTTGGGTTTGAGCTTAAGGGTTTTTAGGAAGAGTATGTTCTACCTTAGCAAATTTCGGGCACGAAATTTTTATAAGAGGGGAGGAATGTATCATCCCGTAATTTTGGACATTGAATTTTGAACATTTAATTCATTTTAAATGTTCAATGTAGATTTTGAATTAGTCAAAAGAATTGGGTGGAATTAACAAATTACGTATAATTCCAAATATGGTAATCCAATTGGAATTTAAATAATAGTAATTAAATATTGAATCGGGTTAAATTGTGAATATGGAGGTAAATAGATATGGAAATGAGTTCTAAAATTTAATTTAAGCCTATTGGGTCATTAAAAGTGTTGTTGGATTATTAGGTGGATTTAAAAGTTAATAAGTTATTATTGGGAAATTTATGTTAAATTAATAATGGATTTAATATTATAAAAACGCAAATAATCAGATTTTGGGTCCGGAATGAGTCAAAATAATTTTGAATGTGATTTATAAATTTTATACGATTTATTATTAAGATAATAAAATTTTAAAGGTAAAATTTTGAGCGTTTTCGATTATTGCAGAAAATCGCTCGATTTAATAGACGAGTTAAAATAGCCTTCCGGGGTACAGTCTCATAATTTGACGAAACCAGTTCCATTGGATCCGTAATAGTTAGTTAATATTGGATTTCAATTTTCGTAGCAATCGGAGTTGTCGTTTGACCGTGGCAGCTCGAAACGCATAGAAATCGATTTAACCGATTTAATTTTAAATTGATCGTTTAATTCCATAACTCGTACATACGACCGAATTAGTTTACAAAACCTATTCCATTGTGTCCGGAACGTGGAAAAACCCTAGGAACACCTGTTGGTGCGTGAGAATTGGAGTTCGTTTGAAGTATGATGTTGCATAGAGAATTTTATTAATAAAATAATATTAAAACAATAATATATATATTATATTTATTCTCTATCCCTAGCAAATCGTGAGCCACCGCAGTTTTTCATTTCAATGGCCGGGAATCGTTTTCGTTCATCTCAAATTATCAAGCAATCCTTTGAGTTTTAGCGGAATCTCCCAATTACAAAGTCGACGAGCTCTTCGAGCTCTAGGGATCCTACGGTGGAGATGTTGTTCGGTGGGGCGTAGAGACCTGGAAGGGGCCGCGATGTACATGTGTTCGCGCGTGTTTTCGATGTGATAAGGGGCGCCGAGCTCGTCGATACTCGGGTCGATGGTGGAGGTTGAGGAGCCCTTCGATATGGTAGGCTACGATCGCTTTCTCGTGCAGTGTGGTGGCCGCGTTTTTCAGCCCTAATCGACGTCGTTGATGGGTTCATTCCTCCTGGAGTTGCGTTTGCGTGAGGAAGATGGCTTCGGCCTTGTTTTGTGATTAAAGGTCAGATCTAAAGTTTGATGATAATAATTAAAATTTTAAAGGAATTTGTTTAATTGTAGATTCAAACTTTAAACAACCATATCTTTTGCATACCTGATCAGATTTTGACGAAATTTGTGGCGCCGGAATGGCAGAGATGCGTACTACGAAATGGTGCAGTTCGGGAATCATTCCGGGCAAGTAGAAATTTGAGTTAATTCGAACGTCGTTTGGTTTAATTTAAATTTCGAACGCTCGCCGAAACTCAGGGTGAGTTATTCTCACTCACATCTGGATGCTAGACATTTTAAATAGTCAATATTTAAATATTTGTGTGTTGGTTGAATATAAATGTTGTCATCAGTCTGGATTGATATATATATTTGTTGTCCTAATATCTGTGGATGCAGGGAAAACGGGTTGGATGGATCCAACTGGATTCCTCACAATATAGGAATCATTGTTACAACTGATGATGTATTTTATTTATACACTGTGATAGCTAATTATGGAATCCAATTTGTTGTGATATGAATTGATAAATTTTAAACCTGGAATTGTTAAGCATAAATAAAATAAATTGATTTTAAAAGAAATAAAAGAAATTGTTAAATAAAGGATTTAAAGGAATAAAAAATTAGAATCTGGTTTGGATGAAGATTGGAAATTGGTAAATTTGGAATTATAAATGAAGAGGAAATTTATCAGTTGATAAATGTGAAAATATGGATTTCTGGAGATAAATTCTATAAGAAGTTATTAATTGTTTTTTATAACGATGGGGTTATTTGAAATATTTCCTGGAAATTAAATATGATTTAAACAAGACCTTTCAAATATAATTAGTAGTTCAAATGTATATTAATTATTTTAGAAAAACTATTTTAAACCCATAGGAAATTTATTTAAGTAAACCTTAAGTATTATTTTCATTTAATAAATTCCCAATAGTTTTATTTAAAAATATTTAAGCCTAAACTTTGAAAGTGAATTTCCAGAAATGGGAAGTGCGTTTAAAACTTCAAAGGAAGTTTATTTTATTCAGGTGAACAAATTTACAATAATTGAAAGTAAATTTGAATTGGAATAAATCGGACGGGATTTTTGAAAAAGGATTCTCTGGGTTGTTTGGATAGAAGTATATTTCCCTGGGAAACCAAGTTCGTGTTTTAAAGCAGATTTTAGGTAATGTTAAAGTTTAAACTTGTTTCTAAAGTGTTTTTGAGAAATTATTATTTTAAAGGAAATAATTAATAAATTAGCTATAATAGTAATTATTTAAGTATATTATTAGTAATTATCTTTATATATGGATTTATTTAAAGGATAGTTTGATTTAAGTTATTTGATACCTTGTATATATTCTTTTAAAACTCCATCTTTAAATTTCATTCAACCAAACCTTATTTTAAACCAGCCTATATCTTATCAAGTGGTTTTGCTTTAAATATTTTGAAGTTATTTTTGGACTAAATAACTAGTAGTAAAATTTAATATTTCAAAATATATTTAAGAATAAAGTATTTTAATTGGTTTGAAATCTAAATGGTTTGGACTTGGTTGTTTCCAATGGGAAATAAATATTGTGAAATTTATTTTGTTAAGGAAGATGTTTTGTAAAACTGTTTTCAAAGGGAATTGAAAATAGAAATATATCTTGGAAAGATATTTGAGGCAAATGAATAATGTGGGAATTATTTATTGTGTAATGGATGTTTGTGAATATAAATTGATAGTTAAATCACCAACTATCAATATTGGACAAATGCGCTGATCGTTTCGAAGAGACTGGGACCGAGATTTATTTCTCGAAAACCCACTTCGATCCGGTTTGTATGTTTCACGGAAAAACATGTTCGGAGTCGAAGATGGAGCAGTGAAGTGCAAGGGCTAGTCGCTACTAATCCTGAGGATATTTCCAAAATGGATGTAGTAGGAGTAGTGCCTTCGGTTCCGTTCGAATCCGGGACGGACTTGTATGGACGAATGCTTTCGGAACATCGTCAGGAGGGCGATGGGCATTCTAAGTGAAACGTTCTAAAAGGTAACGCTTAGCCTCAAGCTTCATCAAATGGGAATGACGGAAAATCAGGGGATATGCAGCAAGGCTTCGTGGGTAGCCCCCACTTGAGAGTAAGGTCATCCCTGTCTAGATGTCCCTTTTTATTCGGCTTAGTGGTGCGGTTGTTGATCCCAACCATAGGGTAATCTTATTCGGAACTGTCCAGTAAGCGATGGGTCCGGCCTTGTGTTGCAGGGGATCGGGCGTGGTCCTCGGTACGGTGATCTAGGCCCCGTACTATGATAGGTGGTACCCCAGTGCCTAGTCATTGTTGGAAATCCATTCTCCCTACGAGCCTTATACGAGTTTTGTTTGTATTACCCACTCTGTGGCTTGTAGCTGGAATTTAATAGATGTAACAATTTCGGCTATTTTATAAGTATTTGTATATAGACCCTATTATAATATCAGAGGATTTCTATAAAATGCGTTTTATCTATTGTAAGGTAAAAACCCGACATATTTATTTGTGGCGTGGTCTTACGAGATGCTTTTGTTTTCAAAGCATTTTTGAAACTTTAATAATCAATTTGGGTGCATTATTATCAGCTGGTATTCCAGACTGACTCGGGTGTTATTTCATTATAATGCTCGGGTCAGACCGAGTATTATATGTTCAGGTCAGGATGCTATGGAGCTGGAGAGGAGCTGGAGTCCGAGACGTATTATTCGTATTCGTATATATATATATATATATATATATATATATATATATATCCGCTGCTATGATTGTATGGGATTGTTTGATTGCTAAATATTGTTGTATGAGATACTCTGATGATATGATGTATAAAACAGATATAGATTCATTTTGTGTAAAGATCTATATTTACTATTATAGTTTATTCCGCTGCGATTGTAAGTTGTTTAGTTCCTTCTTCTTCTATCCCTTCTTCTTTAATCCATAATGGTTCGTATTTCTGTTCCGTTTGAGTTAATTGATGTAGAATAGTGTTGACTCAAGGGGTACGGATTGCGGGCTGTTACATCATCACCGTGATAGATATTTGTCCAAGTTTATCCATAGGATTAAGGTTTAGTTCACTAAATTCCTATATTACTTGCATACAACATAATTAAATTGTTGGTATATATTTTTCCAATCAGAAGTGCCCTGGTACAGGAAAATCTTGGTATGTGAATTCTGTACGCTAAATGAGTATCCACAAGGATAGTACTAGATTATAGAACTCAAATAATCAAAACCGAATGTAGTATTGGTTATCTATTGTTCTTAAATTCTTTCATCGTTTTTTTATTTATATAATAACAAATAGCTAAAAATTCGTCCAGTTTTGAGTAGCTTATTTTAATAATATTTTTGTTAGATTATACTTTTCATTTGATACAATTTTAAATAGCTTTTTACAAAGTTGCTTTTTTTAATATGAATTTCTAATGAAATTATATTGAAATGTAACTATAATTGATTTCCTAAACAAATTCATGATTTGGAGTATTTGAATAATTTGAAATTTAAATTTTTACAAAGGAAATCTATAAGTATTTTTGTAATATTTTTCCATGGACTAAAAATAAACAATACTTTGATCCTTTCGAATTAATTTGTACTTTTTTCCATGAATATTTTTGTGCAGGCGATCATAGTTTATGCCAGAGTACTTGTTTACATAACTTTTTACTTCATGATAAGCCTATGAGCTATGATCTTACAACAAATTTCTTTTCTCCTTGACCATTTAAAAATATTTAGACAGCTCCATTATTGTTCTTGTTCGTAATATCTTCAGATATAAGTTATAATAGCCATAACATAATATCTTGCTTTAAGGAACGATTGCTTCAGTCATAGGTAAGACCGAGTCTCTATTTTTTTCCATGATCCTTTTTTTTAATTTAGGCTCTGTAAAACTGTTGCCAGTTCTGTTTGTTACTACGAATCCTTTCATAAAGCATCTCTTGATTATCCTCCATCTCAGATATTATGCATGAATATGATTGTCTACATAGATGAATGCTAATACATAAAGCAGGGTTTATTTCACTAGAATTCAATCTTTTCTGATTGAATGTTGTTGTCAACTAGTCATACCAGTTAATACAATGAATTGTAGCATTGGAAAATCGAATCCTCTTTATTGTTATTTTCATTATATTTTTGCAACTGAAAGTGCAATGTGTAGTTTATACAGGATATTAATATTATGTTACACTGGTAATTTTAAGATTCCCATGGTGCTCAATATAATTCAAGGTTTGTTACTTTATAATAACATCAGTTAGTATAATACATTTTGTGTTGTAGTTTTACAACACAATTTTGCATAGATTGGGAGTAAATTGATTGTTGTCTCATTTAACTATCTTATTTAATGTAGTAATAGATGTTATACGTCTAGTATACCAAAACAGAGAATAATCAATTATAAACTCGTCGTACAAGTTTATAACTCAGATTTCCACTACAATGGAATTCTGTATAAATTATTATAACATTATGAATGTTGTAAATAAGTTACAACAACAACGTTATACTATTTTGAACAAATAGTATAACCAGAATAAAGAATAGAATATAGAATAATGTATATAAATATACAAATAGTCTAGAATTCTAGCCGGATTATGTCTGAGGCTCGTCGTAACGATTTCCTTAAGAATTTTATTTCAAAATTCCCCCAAGATACAACAGACGTATTCTGCTCGAGATTGTAATGAGTATATCACTCTGTGTTTTAAAGTATGGTAGTACAAGAGAAGAAGAAGATTCGGATTTTGAAAATGAGTTAGGAAAGTGATCAGTTTTCCTTCTTATTTATAGTTGGTCCGTATCTCTTTTGAATGCTCGTGTCTGCACCCGTTCGCTTAAACAGTCGCATCTGTACCTCTTCGTATAGTCACATCTGTTCACCGCTACTGTTTCACCCGTGCCTCTTCTATCGGGTCGCACCCGTTCGCGCCGCATCCGTTTGCCCATGTCCGCTTCAATCGGCTCGCACCTGTTTGCTTCTAACGGGTCGCACCCGCTACTGTTCGTTCCTATTCAACCCGCTCGCTTTTGGAAATCGCACCTCCTTAGTAATCCGCGTCCTCTTATTAACAGTCGCGTCCGTTCGTATAGAGCGCAACTGTTAAAAAAGCCCGGTCCAGTTGCAGTAAAAATACGAGTATCATATTAGATCCAAACCCAAACCCGACCCGGCCCGGTTCGGTCGGACGTACGATGGCGGCGCGCGCACGTGTGATGGAGATGCATGAGCTCCCTCCTCACAACGAAGCATACAATTGGGAGCCCCAGGCCTCCAACCTCCACTTGAGAAAGCTATTAATATAGTTGGCTTTCTTAGTATATTAGGCGATGTGGGACTTTATGTATTTTTCATTCATTTTGTTCTATAGGAATTCCAACAATCCCCCACATGAATGATAATATACATATCCCCCACACAAAGCGAAATATCACAGAGTACGTATGGAATAATGCTTTATCGTGGATAAGTAGATATTTCACTTTGAACTTTCCCTAGTTAAAACTTATTGGATCTACTTGGCTAATCAGTGAATTATTTCATCTTGAACTGTCGGCCTTTATTGTATATCCATACAATAAGCTTTACGAAGCATTGATTCCCTTCTCATCCAATCTCTTGGTTGTGTTCATTTTGGTCCTGAACAATTTTTGGTTCTGCGAGTGTTTTAGAGAATAAAAGCCTTTCAATATTCTCATAGAGCCGATCCAGTTCACATTAACATAGGTGATCGCAACCATTAAGAGTATCCTACATATACCCCACTTGTTATTTCCAAGATATGGTCATCATTAAAAAACATAGTTTTAACCTTTAAATACTTCTATAGGCATGCATTTATATTGTGCACCATAGGAATGGAGTTGGACTATGTCCACGTAAATGCATTGCGTCTTGAGTTACTCGGAACTGGTTTGCCTATTGATCCTAGTCCGTGGGATCTCCAGTCGCTAGGATAGGTTTCCGTATAAGGTAACTCTTGTTGGTTTAGGCCTTTAAACCCATTCCCCTCGATGCGCAGTCAATTTTCCCTCTTGATAAACCTTTAGTAAATGGATCTGCTAGCTTATCATTTGTTCTCACATAATCAATGGAAATAGTTCCATTAAAGAGTAACTGCCTAACAGTGTTATGGCGACGACGTATGTGTCGTGATTTGCCATTATACACAAAGTTTTTCGCTCTACTCAGCGCTGCTTGATTATCGCAGTGAGTACATATGGCCGTCACAGGTTTGGGCCAAAATGGAAAACTCAGATTCCATGACACTGCTGCTCCTGCAAAAGTAAAGACATAACCAATTGTGGATTTTGATTCCTCTGAATCTGCAATCCAGTTTGCATCACTATATCCTTCTAATACTGCAGGATATTTTCCATAATGTAAGGAAAAGTTAGCGGTATTCTTTAAATATCCCAACACTCTCATTAGTGCTTTCTTAGGAGATGGAACTGGAACTTTTGCCAAGCACCCCCACACTTTGAGGTATTTAAACTTGGTTTGTGTCCTTTCCATAACTCATATGGAATTGTAACCATTTTATTGTGGCGAATATGGTGATGTTGTTTGATGAATTATTTTATTTTCTACACAGAACTGTTCAAACGGTGATTCATATTCTTCACCTCGATCAGAGCTCAATATCTTGATCTTTCTATTTAACTGATTTTCTACCTCAGTTTTGTATTCTTCAATTTTGGGAAATTTATGTATCCTAATCTATCATGCCATAGTAAAATATCGTGTTCAAGCACATAAGAAACTTCAATTTTATTATCAGCACAATCAGAATACAAAGTTTTATTGCCAACAACGGCTACATTTGCCTTAAATAGGCCATCATGTTGAGAAATCGGACTCGTCCATTTCCATGTTGTCAACTATATTTTCCTCCGAGTTGCATTCCTTCTTGTGTCTGCAATCTCTAGCGGCGTGTCCCATTTTGCCACAAACCCAACATTCACCATTAAACTTCTTGGTTTGTTTGTTGTCTTTGGATTTGTTTTCAGGAGCTTTCCTTTTCTTCTGGAAATTCCTCGTTTTGTTTTTGGTCTTTGACCCTTCATCCACAAACGCCTCATCGCTTTGTTTCGTTATTCCACGGTTATCTGCCTCAATTTTCAATCGGACTATGAGATCATGTAAAGAGATTTCCTTCTTTTTATGCTTTAGATAATTGCGGTAATCTCTCCATGACGGCGGCAGTTTTCCCGTGATGGCTTCAACCAAAAACGATTCTCCAACCATATGACCTTCCGCTTCGAGTTCATGAATGATGATTTGCAATTCATGCAGTTGAGCAGTCACCGGTTTGGAGTCAACCGTCTTGTAGTCCATGAATTTGTCTACAATGAATTTCTTAAGACTGATATTCTGCGTCTTATACTTCGTGGTAAGTGCATTCCATAGTTCTTTTAATGTCTTTAAAGGCCGATATACTTTGTATAGCACCTTGTCGAGACAATTCAGAATATAGTCTCTGCATAAAAAATTGGAATGCTTCCACGTATTCACCTCCGCTTCCTTTCCTAGTGCAGGAATCGGTTCCTCCTCCTCGAGGTACTTTTGCAAACCAAGTGTGGTGAGATAAAACAACATCTAATTCTGCCATGTCAAGAAATCATCACCATCTCCCTTGAACGGTTCAGATCTGTTGTGAGTAGAAAACAGTAAAATCTTAAGATGTTATACGTCTAGCATACCAAAATAGAGAATAATCAATTATAAACTTGTCGCGCAAGTTTATAACTCAGATTTCCACTACACTGGAATTCTGTATAAATTATTATAACAGTATGAATGTTGTAAATAAGTTACAACAACAGCGTTATACTATTCTGAACAAATATTATAACCAGAATAAAGAATAGAATATAGAATAATGTATATAAATATACAAATAGTCTAGAATTCTAACCGGATTATATCTGAGGCTCGTCATAAAGATTTCCTTAAGAATTTTATTTCAAAATTCTCCCAAGATACAACAGACGTATTCTGCTCGAGATTGTAATGAGTATATCACTCTGTGTTTTAGAGTATGATAGCAGAAGAGAAGAAGAAGATTCGGATTCTGAAAATGAGTTAGGAAAGTGATCAGTTTTCCTTCTTATTTATAGTTGGTCTGTATCTCTTCCGAATGGTCGTGTCTGCACCCGTTCGCTCAAACAGTCGCGTCTGTACCTCTTCGTACAGTCACATCTGTTCACCCGCTACTGTTTCGCCCGCGCCTCTTCAGTCTGATCGCACCCGCTCGCGCCGCATTTGTTTGCCCGTGTCCGCTTCAATCGGCTCGCAACTGTTTGCTTCTAACGGGTCGCACCCGCTACTGTTCGTGCCTATTCAACCCGCTCGCTTCAGAAGTCGCACTTCCTCCGCAATCCGCGTCCTCTTATGAACAGTCGCGTCCGTTCGTATATATCGCAACAGTTAAAAAAGCCCGGTCCAGTTGCAGTAAAAATACGAGTATCATATTAGACCCAAACCCAAACCCGACCCGGCCCGGTTCGGTTCGGTCGGACGTACGGTGGCGGCGCGTGCGCGTGTGGTGGAGATGCGTGATCTCCCTCCTCACAACGAAGCATACATTTGGGAGCCCCAGGCCCCCAACCTCCACTTGAGAAAGCTATTAATATACTTGTCTTTCTTAGTATATTAGGCGGTGTGGGACTTTATGTATTTTTCATTCATTTTGTTCTATAGGAGTTCCAACAATAGATACAAAGATCAGTGCAAACTCATATTTATTCCTTTAGCATCCTAGCTCCTGATTCAAGCTGGTATGGTGAAATCTGCGAACCATCACAGTTGTTGGCAAAGTGTAATAAAAGAAATATGTTGAAGAATCAGTACTTCGATTGAGAAAGGGAATTAAATCTAGCTCTAGAAGTTTGTAAATGAACTATGAACTTTCTGATCATATATGATATGATTTAACTATGTGCATATAGTTCATAGAATGTATGTTGCATATATTTTGGGGATTTTTCAATGGCATTTACTTCCACCTTTGCTACCATGGGCAAAAGGTTGACCACACTTGTCTGCAACATTCACAAGCTTTTTCACATCAAAAAGCTTTGCAACTTCGTCTATTATGTAATTTTTACAAATACATGGTATATCTGATCCTTGAAATGCTTTACAACATATAGCTGAAGGAGGAACAATTAGACCTGGCTTCTGAACATAAGAAGCACAATTCTTTAATTTTTCAGTCCGTTAAAATCGCCTTTTCAAGTATCAGAAGGTGACATATCATGATCTATGTAATCTATCGTTGTTGCAGCTAAACTCAGAACTAAGAACAACATAACAATATTATTTTTTCATTATTTTATATTTTAATGCAATGTCGGATAGTGATTGATCAATTTATAAAAGAATGTTTGAACTGTTTTGGTATGCATAAGAATAGTGTGCTTTGTTAGAAGATGAATAATGTGGATCTTCACCAAAAGTACTTGCCTTTCTTTGCCATGATACTCGACAAATTTGTAGAAACAACCTCGTTATTTCTTTATATTTAATGTTACACCATTTTAATTTATTTTCTACATAATTGTTCCTTGAAAATTTCAGGATATGGCATGGAGTGCAGTGGGTTCATGAGAGGTATGCTATCATTAAGTCATTAACAATTAATGTTTCTTTTAGCATTTTTTGAACACATTATTTGAAATTAATTTAAACTGACAGTCTTCTAAGAAATGATTGAATATTGGCAACTAGTTTAAAAATTATATATCAATTAGGAAAATATTAAACGCACTAAAAAAAAAACTTCAGACCTTGAAACAATTTTGAAAGAATATTTATTTTGATTAGTTAGTGCAAAATTTTTTTTTTTTTTTTATTTTCTATTTTATTTTACATCACCTATTTATAAAGTTAACTTATACAAAATTGTATCCCATGAATATAAGGATCTCATAAAGGAAGAGTTAATTAAAAGCTTGTTTCATCCATCGCCAAGATAGAAATTTATTGAACAATTATTACTAAAAGCTTATTTCATCCATCTGGCATACCTGTAACATACACAATGGAGCACAACATCAAATGTTGTAAGAAAAATGAACCGGTCTCATAAAGGAAAATGAGCCAGTCTTACAAAAATGGATGTAGAGTTTCAACGTACACATGAGGAATTAAGTGTTAATTCCTCTCCCGATGAAGAAATTGATGCTTCAAAACCAATCGAATGTTTAGTCATCCATGTCCGAGCATAACAAGCGCGGTTTGGTACTACTTGCAACTTAAAAGCAGTATAGCTTCTCCAATGGTATGTCAAATTCAAAATCTTAATGTAAATAGATTATACATTACCTTATTGGATGAATACCATCTTATATATTTTATACTTACATAATTGATGATGGCAAAAAACTCTAGTTTTGTCATGTTAATATCGATAGAGTTATATGAATCAAAGTTACAAAACTAAAATTT
Organism: Allium cepa; assembly: GCA_030765085.1. NCBI lineage: Eukaryota > Viridiplantae > Streptophyta > Magnoliopsida > Asparagales > Amaryllidaceae > Allium > Allium cepa. The sequence goes on from CM060940.1 coordinate 818,660,272, forward strand.
ACATGTATACCTCATACCTGGACTAGTATTCATACGTTAATATAAGCCAATAACTTTTTTTTGGCATTAGAAAGTTATAGTCATCATTTTGGAGTTTTAAATAAAAGTTACAAAAAAACTGAGCTTAGCTCAGTTAACACAGTTATAAAAAGCCGAGCTTAAGCTCAGTTTTCTAACTGAGCTTAACTCGGTTTGTGGAACTGTGCAAGCTTGGTATTCTAACTGTGCTTCGCATAGTTTTAGCATCACTATGATTTATTAATTACAATCTGATTCAATTCGTTTATTGAATGAAAAGGGTCTTTTGTTTATTAAAGAGTTATTTGTTTATTTATTTACCATATTCAAATTGAAACTCAAAGTAGGACGGATGCACTTATGTATTTAATTGATACGTATTGCATTTATTTACGACATTAAATTTGAGAGAAATTTGACAAGGTTAAATAAGTTTTAAGAAAATTAACTAAATTATATAAAATTAACTAAGTCAATCAAGTTTTATAAAAACTAACTACATTTATAAAATTTTAATCAAGCTAACTAAAGTTTATGAAAATTAACTGTGTTCATAAGATAGCGAGTCTTATAAAACTTAATTAAATTTTATTATCGACTTTTAATTATTCACTTAGTGTGTTTATTATGTACTTATTAATGTACTATCAGCGTTTGAACAAGGGACGATGTTATTAGTCCTACGAAATAAATAAAATTAGAATCAAGACGTCGTGCTGAATGAAAATATTCAAACCGTATAAGAGCTGCATGTATTCTTTTGAAAATTCAGCACTTGTCAAGCTTGTACAAGATTATATGATGCGAAGTGCTAATTATGTCACTATGGCAATTACTTTCTGCAATTTATAGTTAAAATCCCTCCTTTTATAAATGCTTATTGTCTCCTAAGCAGGTGGAGCCATATCAAAACACTTTCTTGGAGGTTGCACCATTCACCATTGTCATTGGGAAGATTATAATTTCAAAGGAAAAATTAGTGGTTGTAACTATAATTTATGTTTCCCTTTTGCACCATCTTGGCTTGCATCGCATACTATTTGAAAGCATGTTGTACGTGATGCCGCCACATTGAAAATTATTGTGCTTCGTGCTACATTTTTCACACCATAGCCATCTCCATCCATATTTTTATACCATGAAAGCTCCAACTATATTTTTTTGGTTTATTGGTTCAGTACCTTGAACTTAAAAGCATCAAAACTTCGACATTACTTGTAGTGAACTGCATTATTTGCTACATTAGTATAAAGTTGACTGAGAATTAATATGAAAGTACCCACCAATTTTGCACGTAGCATCACTTCTACCATAAAAAGTTGTAGAAGTGGGAATCACGTCCTTTACGTAGTTGATTCAGTAATCTCATAAGTGAATAATGTCGGAATAATGACTAAGCACCTCCATATATAACAGCCATATGTACCCTACTCAATGTTTTTTAGAGGATTGTTTCTATATTTAGCCTCTTCTCATTTGTACCTATTTATAATGAAGAAATTATTTGATTTTTATCCTTACGTTTACTAAAAAAACTCACGTGTTAGTTTCTATACATCCATTGACTTGTACAACATGAATACCTTGCCCTATTTAATCGATCTACATGTTTATTATTATGTTAGTTGTAAGAAACATGCATTTGTGGTTGCAATTTAGGCAACAGATTAGTTATTTCATGCAACGAGTGGCATGTTTTTCTGGTCATGCGGATTAGTTTACGATTACTGTAATATACTCATTCTCTTTTGGGTATATGATTATGCTATATTGGTTTTACACCACACACATATTGGTTAATGTATTGCTTCAATTGATAAATCCATATGCCTTGTTTGGGATGTATCTGACTCTTTTAGGTGAATGTGTTTCCTCTTTTTTTATCCATGGACTGCATTCATTTTGATTTATGCTGCTCCTATTACTCATTTTCCCAAATACACCCACTTACTTCAATCAATCTGCATATATTTGATAGCTGCCATGACTTGAAACATGAAACTTGGTAGTGTTAAACATGAAACTTGTGGTTAGTGCTAGAAATGAATCTTTAGGTAGTCTTAACTCTCATAAAGCTAGGAATAAAGAATTTGTTGTCCTTTATAATTACAGTTTACAACCAAAGTGTCAGATGTATGCCAAGGATTCCGAAGCATCACCATGTGAAGTTGACGACATGGCAAAACTAGCATATTCGCATGAGCCGGTAAAAAGGATTTTAAAGATTTTATTGATGACAAACTGAATGAATATACATGAGTACAATTGCTCATATTTATGCAGTTTTTACACAAGGCAAATTACAGAGCAAATAGTAGTTATTATTGTAGTGGTCCTTGGGCTTTTCTGAACCGCTTGCCTTGAGAAAGAAATGTATTTGTTTGAAGGGTAGAACTAGCGTATTGCCACATTATCTCACAATCGTTATTTACCCCCCCCCCCCCCACAAACTCTACCTTAGGGTTAGGGTTTGCGATTCAGAGAAAAAAGTTCCCAAATTTGACTTCAAAAATTGTGTCGAACCGACCCAGATCTTCATGTTTGACATCATTCTGGTGCCTTTACACCTTTATACCTTCTCTTTGCTTGTCTTGAAAGTTGAGATCTGGCGATTTTAACTTTGTCGAGTAGAGATTTGAGAAATCTTGTGAGATGAGCTTGTGTTTTCCTAACTTACCATGCTCTTGTTTGGATCTGAAGTGACAGAGATGATGTGATTTTCACTGTCCTCGATCTTCAGGTCAGATCTAAACTTGTTAAAGCTTCTTGCTGACAACGCCTTTGTAAGGATGTCGGCACGTTGGTAAGTAGCAGGTATGTGGCTTATCTGAAGTTTTCATTTTTGAACATACTCTCGAATGAAGTGTAAATCTATTTCTATGTGCTTGGTTCGAGAGTGAAGTATAGGATTTGCAGACATGTAGACTGCGCTTTGATTATCACACTATAGAACTGGCATGGTTTCTGACTTTATTTTTAATTCACTCAGTATTGACTATAGCCAAATAATTTCTGCGGTAGCACTTTTTATACTCCTATATTCAGCTTCTGTACTTGATCTGGAGACAGTTGCCTGCTTTTTAGAACACCGTGATATCAAATTGTTCCCAATGTATATACTATAGCCAGTGGTTGATTCTCTATCATCTGGGTTTGATGCCCAGTCTGCATCTGCATATCCTGCTATGCTTAGATTGTTGCATGTTCTGAGTGATAAGCCGTAATTAAATGTCCCGTTTAGATATCTGAGAATTCTCTTTACAGCTCTCCAATGCTCGTTAAATGGACTCTGCAAAAATTAAGAGACTTTGTTAACACTATAAGCAATGTCAAGTCATGTTATAGTTGCATATTATAATGCTCCTACAACACTTCTATACCGTTTAATGTTAAATATTGCTTCCCCCCCGTTTTTAGAGAAGTGCTGACTGCTTATCATAGGTGTTGGTTGTGGCTTTGCATCACTCATTTTTGTTTTATTCAGGAGTTCTTGAATGTGTTTCCTCTTTTTTTATCCATGGACTGCATTCATTTTTACTTCTCCTGCTCCTATTACTCGTTTTCCTAAATACACCCACTTACTTCAATCAATCTGCATATATTTGATAGCTGCAATGAGTTGAAAAATGAAACTTTGTAGTATTAAACATGAAACTTGTGGTTAGTGCGAGAAATAAATATCTAGATAGTCTTAACTCTCATAATGCTAGGAATAAAGTTTTTGTTGTCCTTTATGATTATACTTTACAACCAAAGTGTCAGATGTATATGCCAAGGATTTTGAAGCATCACCATGTGGAGTTGATGACATGACAAAACTAGCATATTCGCAAGATCCAGTAAAAAGGATTTTAAAGATTTTATTGACGACAAACTGAGTGAATACACATGAGTACAATTGCTCATATTTATACAGTTTTTACACAAGGCAGATTCAGAGCAAATAGTATTTACTATCGTAGTGGGCCTTGGGCTGCTTTGATGGGCTTTTCTGAACCGCTTGCCTTGAGGAAAAAATGTATTTATTTGAAGGGTTGAACCTGCGTACTACCTCCTTTTCTCACAATCGTTATTTGCCTCCCTCAAACTCTACCTTAGGGTTAGGTCTGCGATTCAAAGAAAAAATTTCCCAAATTTGACTTCAAAATTTGTGTCGAACCGACCCAGATCTTCATATTATCGTGTACTCAGTTATTCGTGATCTCTCAAGGTACACAATCTTGCGATCATGGAAACATTTAATAACGTAGTCTTACTTTACTACAGTTGTATGTATATGTATTGCAATCATATTCCTGTTGAGTTGAATTGTTGATTGTTTGGTGATTAACACTAGAGAGGGGTGAATAGTGTTTTGAGTAATTACTAAATCTTTTTGAGTTTATGTTAATTTAACACAATTGTATGCAATATTTAGACACAGATATGATCGCAGAATCGAACACAGATGCAAATATAAAGTAAAAGCAATAAAGGAAAGAACACACCGGATTTTATATTGGTTCAGAGTTACCCTACATCTAGTCCAGCACACAAGTATGGATTTCCTTTCAAAATCCATTGTACAATTACACCCCCGATTTCAAGGCCATGAGGTACACCACTCCAGATTCACAATCCTTTGGGTAGTGATACTTGATTTCAGAGGCAACAAGTTCATCCAATTGATTTCCAAGGCTACAATCACACCTTTTCTCACTTGATTGATTTCCAAGACTACAATCACACCTTTTCTCACTTGGTTGATTTCCAAGGCTACAATCACACCTTTTCTCGCTTAAATGGTTACAAAGAAGCCTATAACTCTAAATAGCACTAAGATCTTGTAGAGATAGTGATAGAGAATCAAACCAGAAATGATCTAGTCAGATTCAATGTTGATTTCTGCAGAGTAGTGGTAAGAATGTGTATAAAGAAATGTGGAAGAAGAAGAGGAGTGAAAACCAAAAAAATATGAATGCAAATTCATTTAAAACCACCCCTATTTATAGTAGAACAACAGCCATGTCCATTCGTGGAAAGATATGACGAATAGACACTTCCTTTGAAATTCAAATTTTTGAAATAAACTGCTACCATGTTGACATGGGGTACTTGAGGATGTCGACATGCCAAAGGAAATTTGGGTGATTTATTTTTCTTTGAAAATAACTTCTATCTTATATTAAAACTATTTTAAACTTTATAAATATACTTAACTATAATTAAAATAAATAAGTAAATATAGAGAATAATATTTTGGTATATATAAAATTTTACTATATTTTATATTTAAATCTAAGTATAAATATTAAATATATTTATTATTAAAAGATAGTTTAAAACCAAAGATAATTTGATTTTGAAAATAGAGATTATTTTGAAGCTATAAGTATTTAAAACCAGGATAGATGTTTTTGATTCTTTTTAAAAGGAAGGTTGTGAAATCATTTTGAAAACAAGATATAATTCTGTAAAGAAATTTGAATAAAAGTTGGTGGATACAAAACAATGCTCCACTAGATTTTTCGTAGGTTCCATCCTACTTAGGGTTCCATCCCTTTAACAGGCTCGAAGTGGATTCCATTCTACGAATAAATAGGATTTTAAGATGCCAGTGCTTTTCTAGGAGTTTTAACAAAATTCCTAATTACATTACTTATTATTGAAATCTTAAACTCTTGATAATCTTGATACTCATGAGTCTTCAATCTTGATATCTTGAATCTCTATGTTGTACAGTCTTCATTCTTGGTACCTGCATGGTTAGATCCTGCATATACATATATATCTAAACTATAATGTTAGCATTTATATTTTATAATCTTATTCTAAGGTTGTTGTCATCAAAACCTCTTATCAAGGACTAACAATCTCCCCCTTTTTGATGATGATAACCTTTGTTTATAATATATTACTTCTATCCTAATAACTCCTCCTAAAACTAATAACTCCCCCTAAAACTATGCCTAACCATCCTATTTTATTATTCTCCCCTTTTGTCATCAAAAAACCATCCTAAAACCGTAAAAATAAAAATCTCCCCCTTAAACTAATACTAGAACAAAGTATAGTAATTGAAATGTGAAGGACATTAACATAATTATATTATAGTTATTCAATACATAAATATGTATAAGTATATTTCAAACAATCCAATCAACATGCACATCAAATCCAATCATGTCAAACAATTCAAAAAATCAATCAAATCAAATAAGTAAATCAAGTCAGGCAAGTCAATCAAGTCAAACAAGTCAATCAAGTCAAATAAGTCAATCAAGTCAATTAAGTCAATTAAGTCAAATAAATCAATGAAAACATACCAAAAAAATCAAAAAACTAATAATCCTATACTATAAGACAATACTACAAACTCCTCCTAAATAAAATACGCTCGTTATGTATACATGTATGCAATATGTAGTTTGTAATGCAGTACGAAATGTATGAAATATGCAATGTAGCATGAGATGATATGCAAAATGAAGTGTAACTTGTGATGCAAATGATTATGATATTCCATGCGTTGTAATTTATGATGAATATGCAATGAAATGTGATATTAAATAGGATGCATAACGATATGTAATATGAAACAAAATGATAATGAAGTAAAAAATAATAATAATATGCAGAATGATATGATGATATATATACTATTGTAAGAGTCATCCAGATTATAAGGTAAACATGAGTGATAAGTAATATCTAATTGATAAGCATATATGTGTGTGTGTGTGTGTGTGTGTGAGAGTGTATGTGTCTGTATGTATGTGTGTGTGTGTGTGTATATATATATATATATCAAATTATTTATTATAAATCACTTTAATCCAAACAAAGGTAATACACACCAATTACTAGACTTAGGTTAAGAAACTAATGAACGAGACTGAAAGAGTAATAAGGAAAAGAGTTTAAAGGTAATAAATGATATTAAAACTATAATATATTCATGAAAGTAGTAAGTAAACTCAATATCAAAATCAAATTGCTAACAAATATGGATTTAAACTATATATATGATCAAATATTGTTTTTGTAAAAATTAATAGACTACTTGTTTAATTTATTTAAAATATTTTTTTAACTTGGTTGTTTTTTATTTTTAAGAATCCAAACTACCATGTTTATGAAATACTTAACTTACTAATCAAAACCTTTATATCAAATTATTATTGGTTAAATATTTAAAAACATGTTTAAACATCTTTTAAATTTAAAAAATATATCATAATGAAATATTAAATAAACCTTTGGGTATTGTTGACTCTTTTGTTACTGGTGCGTTGGAGAGGAGATTTGGTTTTCTTTTGTCAGATCAGATTAGGAAGGCTAGTGGTGATTCAATACCTTCGTTTTCTTCTTCGAAGAGAGGTAGAAGAAGAAAGTTTTCAGCTTCTAGTGGGACGGTTCGTCGTAGTGTCAGGATTAGAGGCAATCGCTCTCAATCGTTAGGTGAGTTTCCTGGTTCGAACACCGTAAGCGGTGTTTCGAAATCAGGCTCAGGTACGCATGTTGATTTGGGTAGCATTTATTCGTCTTATGCTCTTAGTGATTTATTAGCTACTGATTTCAGTCAGTTAGCTAATAGCTCTGCTTTTATTTTCTCTGAAATTGAGTTAGATCGTGAGTTTATTAGAAGTAAGGAACTTGATAGGGCTAGATCTATGGGCTTATGAGAGTCATTAGTTGGAACATTAGAGTTTTGAATGGCCTAAATAAATGTGATAAAGTTAGAATATTTTTTAAAGACTTTTCTATTGACATTGCTCTTCTTCAAGAGACTAAAATATAGTGTCTTGATTTTCATTTTTTTAGAAAATTAGGAGGTTTTCGTTTTAGAAATTGAGTTTTTCTTCCTTTTGTGGGCTCTTCTGGGGGTTTAATGATTGGTTGGAGCGATAATCTCTTTAAATTACTTCAGTGTATTCAAAAACAGCACTCTTTACACATTATTTTAATTAGTCTATCCGATAATTCTTTGTTAAATATTTCTAATGTTTATGGGCCTAACTCTAAAATAGATAGGCGGATTCTCTGGAATGAATGCCTCGAGTTTAGATTTTTACCCCCGGATCTTGGATATTGGGGGGGTGATTTTAATGTGACTCATTTTATTGGGGAGCGCTCTCTCCGGGAAGGAGATTATTTGGCAATGGAGGAATTCAATCAATTTATTATTCATTCTAATTTGATTGAAATTCCTCTATCCAATAGAGATTTTACTTGGAGTAATAATAGGGAATCTCCCTCCTTTGCTTTCTTAGATAGATTTTTTGTTAGTGATGAAATTGAGGATAGATTTCCTATTTGTAGAGTCTTAGGTTTACCTTACACCCGTTCAGATCATTGTCCTGTTATTCTTTCTTGCGATAGTCATAGAATATTAGTAGAGCCTTTAAATTTGAAAAAATGTGGCTTCTAGAACCAGGTTTTTCTAATTTAATCATCAATAAATGGTCTTCTATGAGTTATTATAGTTTTAAGTTTGTGATAATTCAGCTAAGGCTTTTGTGCTTAAACTTAGAAAACTCATGATTTTTCTTAAAAACTGGAATAAAAACGTTTTTGGCAATATAAAAATTAAAAAAGATAATATTCTTAATGAGTTGCTCAATCTAAATAAGATTGAAGAATCTAGACATTTAAGCTTAGGTGAGAAAAATGTCCTTAATAACTTAAAAGATGAACTTAATTCTATTCTAGAAAAAGAGGAAGTTATGTGGAAACAAAGATCAAATATTCATTGGATCAATGAAGGTGATAATAATACCAATTTTTTTTCATAATATTGCTAATAGTAGAAAACGTAGTTATACAATTAATTCCATTTTAGTTAATAATATGGAATTAGTCGAACAACGTGATCTCAATATTGCGTTCACTAAATATTATAAAGAATCTTTGGTAATAAAAATAAGCATAGAGTTAGTGTTAGATGGAATGATCTTTATCCATCCGACTCTAACATTAATCTTTCTGATTTAGATGTTCCTTTTACTGAAGAGGAAATCCGAAAAGCCATTTTTGATTTACCAGGAGATAAATGGTCGGGCCCGGATGGATTTCCTATTTTCTTTTATAAAAAATTTTGGGAGGTTTTAAAATTAGATTAATTTGTATGTTTAATGAATTTTATAATGGTAATCTCCAATTAGGTTGTTTTAATTTTGCTAATGTTATTTTATTACATAAAAAAGATGGTGCTAATACTTTAAAAGATTTTAGACCCATCTCTTTGATTAATTGCTCGGTTAAATTTTTTTCTAAAGTTTTAGCTAATAGACTTAGTTTAAAAATGAATGATCTAGTCGACCGTTCTCAATCAGCTTTCATTAAAGGAAGAAATATTACTGATGGTGTAGCAGTTGTTCAAGAATATATTAATTTTTGTTGTATAAATAATATAACTTGTAAAATTAGATTTTGCTAAAGCTTTCGACTCGGTTGATTGGGATTTCCTTATAGATATTTTCCTTGCCAAAGGCTTTAGTAATAGATGGATTAACTGGATCATTAACTTGCTTAAAACGGGTAACTCTAGTATTATGGTTAATGGTATATTAGGTAATAAAATTCAATCCAAGAGAGGTTTAAGGCAAGGGGATCCTTTATTGCCCCTTCTGTTTAATCTAGCGGCTGATGTCTTTTCTAAGATTGTCAAAAATGTTATTAACAATAATCTTTTGGGTTTTATTGGTAATGATATTTCAAGTTTTGGTTTTTCTGTCCTTCAATTTGCTGATGATACTTTACTTTTTTCCTCTCATATTCCTAGGCACATTATTTCTCTCAAGTTTATTCTATATAGTTTTGAACTTCTATCAGGTTTAAAAATAAACTTTGATAAAAGTTCTGTATTAGTTTTAAATGATTTTGATAAAGTAGATAATTTAGTTGCTAATACTTTAAACTGTAAAACTATGAGTTTTCCATTCGACTATCTTGGTTTTGTAATCAGACCTTCAAAATTTAAGCACGATGATTGGTTTATAATCATTGATAAAATTAAAAATAGGATTAATAATTGGAATGTGAGATTCTTATCTAGAGCTGGTAGACTGGTTTTAATTAATTCTGTTTTATCAGCTCTCCCTATCTATTGGATGTCCATGCATCTTTTTCCTGATTGGGTGATAGATAAAATAGATAAAATTAGAAGGGATTTCCTTTGGAGTGGTCATAATCCAAATAGTAGCTTTAATTGTTTAGTTAATTGGGATACTTTCTGTAAGTCCAAAAAAGTGGGTGGTTTAGGAGTCATTAATTTACATAATATGAACCTGTCTCTTCTTCGTAAATGGTTATGGAAATTCAGAGATATTAGTGATAATGCCATTTGGAAGGAGACTATATCTAAATATTACTACAATGGTAGTTATAATCTCTATCATATTAGTCCTTCGATTTATAGTAAACTATCTTATTTTTGGAAATCCATCTTAAAATGTAGTGATATTTTCAACTTAGGTGTTAATATTATTGTTCATTCTGGTAATAATACATCTTTTTGGCACGATAGTTGGATTTCCGCTACTCCTCTAAAGAACGAGTTCAAAGATTTATAGGATATTTGTAACTTTAAATTTGCGTTTATTTCTGATGTTTTTAATTCTGAAAGTGACCCTCCTTGGATTTTCAATTTTAATAGTATTTTAGTAGGCTCTATCCTTAGACAGCTTTATTTGCTTTATGCTAAACTAAATCTTTATAATATTGACAACGATAATGATTATATTAGTTGGGAGTGAGATAAGAGTAAGAAATATTCTTCTAATTCCTTTTACAAATTTATTAACTTTTCGGGTGTTTCTGTTAATTGTTTTAAATTTATTTGGAAGTCAAATGCTCCTCCAAAATCTAAGATCCATATGTGGCTCATCATTCATGGTAAATTAAACACTATTGAATTTTTAAAAAAGAAAAATATTAACATTGATAATAAATGTTATTTTTGCAACACATACTCTGAAGATATTAATCATATTTATTACGAATGCAGGGATACTTATTTCATTCTTATAAAGACCCTTAATATTTTTGAGTTTAATATTAGTCTAGAGTTTCTGATTGTTTTTTCTATTGGAACTCCTTTATATTTAAGTTCAATAAGGATTTTAGATACTTGCTTGATACTTTATTCGCTATTTCTTGTTGGTACATTTGGTTTGAAAGAAATCAAAGGATTTTTAATAATAAAAATCAGCACTATAATAATTTGATAATTTTAATTTCAACCTTCTGCTTAAATTGGATATTAAATCCCAAATATAAATTAGCCAAAAATAATTGCTTTAAGGATTACCTTAACAAGGTTAGAAATAATATTAACATATTCAAACTTAACATCAATAATTTTGTTTCTAATAATAGTTATATTAATCCCTATTCTAATTTAAATAATGTTCACATGATGCATCATAATTCTCTTACTATAATAGCCCATAAAATAGTTTCTTGCGTTGTTTTTTCTATTATTTCTTATATTAACACATTTTTCCTTTACTTTTTTAGAATTGTTTGTTTTTGGTTCTAGTTTATCCTTGCTTTAATTTTCTCTTTGGTTTTAATGCTCACATATATGTAAATAAATTCTATTTATATACATATATGTGATTCATTCTAACTTGGTTACCTAGTTTTGTTTCAGGTTTTGATTAGGTAGGTTGCTGGTTTTTCTCTTGACAGGTTTGCAGGATAGCTTGCAGCTTTATACAGGTTGGTAGGATAGCTTTTCTCAGGGATTCTGATTGCGTCTGGCATTTCTTTTTAGTTACTCTAGGTCTTCAGTGTGGAGTTCTTCATTTTGGTCCACCTATTGGAGTTCTTCTTGATGGATCTTCTCTTATTAGAGATAAGTTTTTTTTTTCTCTTCTGAGGTGTTTTCATTGAGTTTTGTATTTTAATATTTCTGATTTTAGATACCTCTAACACCCTATTATTGGGCAGTGGCTTTGCCGGAGCTCGGTATTAGGGTGTAATGGGTTGTGGCTTTGCCGGAGCTCATTTGAGGGGTATCTATTTCTTTATTTTTTCTAGTTTTATAGACTTGCCACCTGTCAGGCATATTGGCAGCTCCATTTTATTTGTTATATATATAGCGCTCCATGTGTGCTCTCCTCTTTTATTAGAGGATCACACATTTTTCTCAAAAATAAATAAAATAATAAAGATTGAAAAACTAAAATAAACATGTGTTATATTAAGGCCTCTTACTTTTTAAAAAAATTAATTAATTATTAAAAAACATTTAAACATGAAATTAATTTAAAAATATTCTAATATAAGTTAGAAACTAACTCTAAAAAGAGTAGAGAAAAATACTTAATTTAAATATTATTTTTACATAGTTTAAAGTTTTAAACAGAAATGGCAGCATTCAAAGAATGCTGTAAAAAAAATTATAGTAAAATATATTCAAAACATTATAAACAAAAACTACAGTATTTACCAAATGCTGTGAAAAGTTTCTAAAATACTACAGTGTTCCAAAGCACAGAAATGCTATAAAACGAATTTGCAGCACTTAAGAAACGTTCCAGAAGAAAAGACAGCATTTCAAATATACTATCTATTGTTCTGGGCCTGATTTTAACATGATTTTGCACTAATTTTACGACTAGATATTGACATGTAAATAACTGATTTTTTTACCCAATTTTTTATAGTATTTAATTAACATAAAAAATAATGAGAAAACATGCATAAAGACACTTGGCATTATACATGTAAAAATGCTTTTATTAAAGAAAAAGTGTCATGACATGTGTCATATTGCATGTATGTCACTATCTATTTATATGACAAGTGTCATGTGATATGGCACAATCTTATTAATTAAAGAAATCTATAAATAGACCCTTGTTATAACATTCTAAATTCCTTTTATTAATTTCTTTATAATATAAAATTAGTATCTTAAAAAAAATAGAGTACGAGAAGTAAAAACCGCATTAGAAAAGTTGAAATCACGAATGATGGTATGCTTTTCTACTTATTATAGTTGTAATTAATTAGTAATGAGATTTTATTTGAAAGAAACAACATTTTAAAAGACCCTTTAAAAAAAATTAGACTGGTATAACGATATGCATACTATGGTGTGCCGATATATGGACCAAAATATCAAAACTTATAAAAGAGATAAATTTCTAAACCTAACTAAATGCATAAGTATATATTCCTAAATGCAACAATAAAGATGAAATAATAGTAAAGCGTACCACTTTTTGCACTCCTTCATTTTTCTAACTTTGTTGTTCTTCCATTGCCATGAACGACACATTTATATCTTTCAAAATTTGACAATAAGATCTGTTCTATTGTGATGCGCTCGTTTTTCTGGTTAGTGTAGTATGTTCATTTGCTGAATTTGAAGACCGTATGAGAAAGATATAGATGATTTAGCAGATTGACTAACTTGGCACCAAAACTTTGAATTTGAATTTTGAATGAATGGACACTTCAACCACTATAAATAGGCCCAATAGTCACCACTTTTTATAAAAATTCCTATTCTTCTTCTTCCCGTTTTTCTATGTACTATCAACTTCTAGAAGGCATATCTCCTTCGTTTCTTAACGAAATTGGATGAAACTAGAGGCAAATCGAAGAAGAAGGCAAGGGATACGATACGATCTAGTAATAGTTTGGTGGAAAATTTGGACGGTATTGTGGTGCAATAAGCCGATCAGTAGGAGAAATATAGAAAATCCCGTACATAGTTTTTCAGTTTTGGATAGCCAAATTAAAACTGTCATATCTCACTCAATTTTGACCGGAATTTGATGATCCACACATCAAAACGACCATGGGAATAAGGACTACAATCTGAAAAAGGAGTTGAGACAAAATATTCAAATATTTAGATGAAATTTGAAGAATTCCATTGACAGTTTGTTTTCTTTTTCTCTTTGTTCACCAAAACATCATCTGACCATAACTTGGTCATTTCTTGACGGATCGGCATGAAACCAGTGGCATTGCAAAGCAGATGGAGAGAAGTATAGTATCAAGTCAAGTTGTAGATGAGAACCAAAAGTTTTATATTGATCTGGTACCCATTTCATTATATATCCATTTGTTCTTCTTGATCGATGAATGATTATCTGGTATTTTTAACCAACGGTCATTAGACATAACTCTTCTCCTACAAAACAGCATAACTTTTTAAAGAATCAAGTGACTTTTCAAAATAACTAAATTTTTAAACAACAATGTCATGATGATTCTATGACATATTCATATGAAAATAGTGTTAATAATGTTATAAAAAATAGCCATTTTTAATTTTTTCAAAATTCAGATTATGAAAACTTTGAAAATCTTGCTCTGATACCAAATGTGAGAAATGCAGATTACGGATCTTAAGGCTACAATTAACGCTAGAGGGGGGTGAATAGTGTTTTAAGGAATTACTAAATCTTTTTGATTTTATGCTAATTTGAACACAAATGTATGCAATATTCAGACACAGATATGATCACAGAATCAAACACAGATGCAAATACAAAATAAAAGCAATAAAGAAAAGAACACACCGGATTCTATATTGGTTCGGAGTTACCTTACATCCAGTCATGCACACAAGTACGGATTTCCTTTCAAAATCATTGTACAATTACACCCTCGATTTCAAGGCCACGAGGTACACCACTCCAGATTCACAATCTTTTAGGTAGAGATACTTGATTTCAGGGGGAACAAGTTCACCCAATTGATTTCCAAGGCTACAATCACACATTTTCTCACTTGATTGATTTCCAAGGCTACAATCACACCTTTCCTCACTTGATTGGTTTCCAAGGCTACAATCACACCTTTTCTCACTTGATTGATTTCCAAGGCTACAATCACACATTTTCTCGCTTAAATGATTACAATGAATCCTATAACTCTGTATAGCACTGAGATCTTGTAGAGATAGTGATAGAGAATCAAACCAGAAATGATCCAGTTAGATTCAATGTTGATTTCGGCAGAGTAGTGGTAAGAATGTGTATAAAGAAATGTGGAAGAAGAAGAGGAGTGAAAACCAGAAAAAATATGAATGCAAATTCGTTCAAAACCACCCTATTTATAGTAGAACAACAACAACTTCCATTCGTGAAAGGATATGACGAATAGACACTTCATTTGAAATTCAAATTTTTGAAATAAACTGCTACCATGTCGACATGGGGTACTTGAGGATGTCGACATGCCAAAGGAAATTTTGATGATTTGTTTTTCTTTGAAATAACTTCTATCTTATATTAAAACTATTTTAAACTTTATAAATATACTTAACTATAGTTAAAATAGACAAGTAAATATAGAGAATAATATTTTGGTATATTTAAAATTTTACTATAATTTTAAATTTAAATCTAAGTATAAATATTACATATATTTATTATTAAAAGATAGTTTAAAACCGAGGATAATTTGATTTTGAAAATAGAGATTATTTTGAGGCTAAAAGTATTTAAAACCAGGATAGATGTTTTTGATTCTTTTTAAAAGGAAGGTTTTGAAATCATTTTGAAAACAAGATATAATTTTATAAAAACATTTGAATAAAAGTTGGTGGATACAAAACAATGTTCCACTAGATTTTTTGTAGGTTCCATCCTACTTAGGGTTCCATCCCTTTAACAGGCTCGAAGTGGATTCCATTCCACGAATAAATTGGATTTTAAGATGCCAGTGCTTTTCTAGGATTCTAACAAGATTCCTAATTAAATTATTGAAATCTTGAACTCTTGATAATCTTGATACTCATGAGTCTTCAATCTTGATATCTTGAATCTCTATACCATACAGTCTTCATTCTTGGTACCTGCATGGTTAGATCCTGCATATACATATATATCTAAACTATAATGTTAGTATTTACATTTTATAATCTTATTCTAAGGTTGTTGTCATCAAAACCATCTTCTCAAGGACTAACATGTAGTTCATACAAGATTTTAATATTATGCTACACTGGTAATTTTAAGGTTCCCTTAGTGCTCGATACAATTAATGGTTTGCTACTTTATAATAACATCAGTTAGTATAATACATTCTGTGTTGTAGTTTTACAACACGATTTTGCATAGATTGGGAGTAAACTGATTGTTGTCTTATTTCACTATCTTATTTAATGTAGCAATAAACACAAAGATTAGTGCAAACTCATATTTATTCCTTTAGCATCCTAGCTCCCGATTCAAGCTGGTATGGTGAAATTTGCAAACCATCACAGTTGTTAGCAAAGTGTAATAAATGAAATATACTAAAGAATCGGTACAATTCAATCTAGCTCTAGAAGTTTGTAAGTGAACTATGAATTTTTTGATTATATATGATATGATTTAACTATGTGCATATAGTTTAGAGAATGTATATTGCATATATTTTGGGGATTTTTCAGTGGCATTTACTTCCACCTTTGCAGCCATGGGTAAAAGGTCGACCGCACTTGTCTGCAACATTCACAAGCCTTTTCACATCAACAAGCTTTGCGACTTCGTCTATTATGTAATTGTTACAAATACATGGTACATATGATCCTTGAAATGCTTTACAACATGTAGCTGAAGGAGGAATAATTAGACCTGGCTTCTGAACGTAAGAAGTGGAATTCTTTAATTTGTTGGTCCATTAAAATCGCCTTTGCATGGACTAGAAGGTGACATATCATGATCTATGTAATCTACTGCTACTGCAGCTAAACTCAGAATGAAGAATAGCATGAATAATATTATTTTTTCCATTATTTTATATTGTAATGCATTGTCGGATAGTGACTGACCAATTTACAGAAGAATGTTTGAACTGTTTTGTTATGCGTAAGAATAGTGTGCTTTGCTAGAAGATGAATAGTATGGATCTTCACCAAAAATACTTGCTTTTCTTTGCCATGATACTCGACAAATTTGTAGAAACAACCACGCTATTTCTTTACATTTAATGTTACACCATTTTAATTTATTTTCTAGTACTTATTCTCCTCATAATTGTTCCTTGAAAATTTCAGGATATGGCATGGAGTGCAGTGGGTTCCTGAGAGGTATGCTATCATTAAGTCATCAACAACTAATGTTTCTTTTAGCATTTTTCAGACACGTTATTTAAAATTAATTTAAACTGACAGTCTTCTAAGCAATGATTAAATATTGGCAACTAGTTTAGAAATAATATCTCAATTAGGAAAATATTAAACGCATTAATAGAAAAACTTCAGTTTGAAACAATTTTGAAAGAATATTTATTTTGATTAGTCAGTGAAAAATTAATTTTTTTTATTTTCTCTTTTATTTTACATCACCTATTTATAAAGTAAGCTTATACAAAATTGTATCCCATGAAAACTAAGATCTCATAAAGGAAGAGTTAATCAAAAGCTTGTTTCATCCATCGCCAAGATAGAAATTTATTGCACAATTATTACTAAAAGCTTATTTCATCCATCTAACATACCTGTAACATACATAATGCAGCATAACATCAAGTGTTGTAAGGAAAATGAGCCAGTCTCATAAAGGATAATGAGCCAGTCTCATACAGAAATGGATGTAGAGTTTCAACGTACACAGGAGGAATTGAGTGTTAATTCCTCTCCCGATGAAGAAATTGATGCTTCAAAACCAATCGAGTGTTTGGTCATCCATGTCCAAGCATAACAAGTGCAGTTTGGCACTATTTGCAACTCAAAAGCAGCTAGCTTCTCCATTGGTATGTCAAATTCAAAATCTTAATGTAAATAGATTATACATTACCTTATTGGATAAATACCATCTTATATATTTCATACTTACATAATTGATGATGATAAAATATTCTAATTTTGTCATGTTAATCTCGATAGAGTTATATGAATCAAAGTTAAAAAACTAAAATTTACATGTATACCTCATACCTGGACTAGTATTCATACGACAATATAAGCTGATAACTTTTGTTAGTATTAGAAAGTTGTAGTCTTCATTTTGGAGTTTTAAATAAAAGTTACAAAAAAACTGAGCTTTACCTCAGTTAACACAGTTATAAAAAACCGGGCTTAAGCTCAATTTTCTAACTGAGCTTAGCTCAGTTTGTGGAACTGTGCAAGCTCAGTATTCAAACTAAGCATCACACAGTTTTACAATCACTATGATTTATTAATTACAATCTGATTCATTTTGTTTATTGAATGAAAATGGTCTTTTATTTATTAAAGAGTTATTTGTTTTATTTATTTACCTATTTAAATTGGAATTCAAACTAGGATGGATGCACTTATGTATTTAATTGATATGTATTGCATTTATTTGTGATGTTAAATTTGAGATAAATATGGCCAGGTTAAATAAGTTTTGAGAAAATTAACTAAATTATATAAAATTAACTAAGTCAATCAAGTCTTATAAAAACTAACTAAATTTATAAAATTTTAATCAAGTTAACTAAAGTTTATGAAAATTAACTATGTTCATAAAATAGCGAGTCTTATAAAAATTAATTAAATTTTATTATCGATTTTTAGTTATTCATTAAGTGTGTTTTATTATGTACTTATTAATCTATTGTCAGCGTTTGAACAGGGGACGATGTTATTAGTCTTACTAAATAAATAAAACTAGAATCAAGACATCGTGCTAAATGAAAATATTCAAACCGTATAAGATCTGCATCTATGCTTTTGAAAATTCAGCACTCGTCAAGTTTGTACAAGATTATATGATGTGAAGTGCTAATTATGTCACTATGGCAATTACTTTTTGTAATCTATAGTTACAATCCCTCCTTTTATAAATGCTTATTATCTCCTAAGCAGGTGGAGCCATATCAAAACACTTTCTTGGAGGGTTGCACCATTCACCATTGTCATTGGGAAGATTATAATTTCAAGGGAAAAATTAGTGGTTGTAGCTATAATATATGTTTCCCTTTTGCACCATCTTGGCTTGCATCGCATACTATTTGAAAGCATGTTGTACACGATGCCCCACATTGAAAATTATTGTGCTTAGTGCTGCATTTTACACACCATAGCCATCTTTGTACATATTTTTATACCCCGAAAGCTCCAACTACATTTTTTGGGTTTATTAGTTTAGTATTTTGAACTTAAAAGCATCAAAACTTCGACATTACTTGTAGTGAACTGCATTATTTGCTACATTAGTATAAAGTTGACTGAGAATTGATATGAAAGTACCTACAAATTTTGCATGTAGCATCACTTCCACCATAAAAATTTGCAGAAGTGGGAATTACGTCCTTTATGCAGTTGAGTCAGTAATCTCATAAGTGAATAATGTCAGAATAATGACTACGCACCTCCATATTTAACAGCCATATCTACCCTACTCAATTTTTTTAGAGGATTTGGTTTCTATATTTAGCCTCTTCTCATTTGTACCTGTTTATAATTAAAAAATTATTTGAATTTTATCCTTAAGTTTACTGAAAATACTCACGTGTTAGTTTCTATGCATCCATTGACTTGTACAACATGAATACCTTGCCCGATTTGATCGATGTACACGTTTATTATTATGTTAGTTGTAAGAAACATGCATTTGTGGTTGCAGTTTAGGCAACTAATTAGTTATTTTCATGCAACCAATGGCCATGTTTTTCTGGTCATGCGGATTAGTTTATGATTACTATAATATACTCATTCCCTTTTGGGTATATGATTATGCTATATTGGGTTAGACCATACATATATTGGTTAATGTTTTGCTTTAATTGATAAATCCATATGCCTTGTTTGGGATGTATCTGACTCTTTTAGGTGAATGTGTTTCCTCTTTTTTTATCCATGGACTGCATTCATTTTGATTTATGCTGCTCCTATTACTCATTTTCCCAAATACACCCACTTACTTCAATCAATCTGCATATATTTGATAGCTGCCATGACTTGAAACATGAAACTTGGTAGTGTTAAACATGAAACTTGTGGTTAGTGCTAGAAATGAATCTTTAGGTAGTCTTAACTCTCATAATGCTAGGATAAAGAATTTGTTGTCCTTTATAATTATAGTTTACAACCAAAGTGTCAGATGTATGCCAAAGATTCCGAAGCATCACCATGTGAAGTTGACGACATGGCAAAACTAGCATATTCGCATGAGCCGGTAAAAAGGATTTTAAAGATTTTATTGATGACAAACTGAATGAATATACATGAGTACAATTGCTCATATTTATGCAGTTTTTACACAAGGCAAATTACAGAGCAAATAGTAGTTATTATTGTAGTGGTCCTTGGGCTTTTCTGAACCGCTTGCCTTGAGAAAGAAATGTATTTGTTTGAAGGGTAGAACCAGCGTATTGCCACATTATCTCACAATCGTTATTTACCCCCCCCCCTACAAACTCTACCTTAGGGTTAGGGTTTACGATTCAGAGAAAAAAGTTCCCAAATTTGACTTCAAAAATTGTGTCGAACCGACCCAGATCTTCATGTTTGACATCATTCTGGTGCCTTTACACCTTTATACCTTCTCTTTGCTTGTCTTGAAAGTTGAGATCTGGCGATTTTAACTTTGTCGAGTAGAGATTTGAGAAATCTTGTGAGATGAGCTTGTGTTTTCCTAACTTTCCATGCTCTTGTTTGGATCTGAAGTGACAGAGATGATGTGATTTTCACTGTCCTCGATCTTCAGGTCAGATCTAAACTTGTTAAAGCTTCTTGCTGACAACGCCTTTGGAAGGATGTCGGCACGTTGGTAAGTAGCAGGTATGTGGCTTATCTGAAGTTTTCATTTTTGAACATACTCTCGAATGAAGTGTAAATCTATTTCTATGTGCTTGGTTCGAGAGTGAAGTATAGGATTTGCAGACATGCAGACTGCGCTTTGATTATCACACTATAGAACTGGCATGGTTTCTGACTTTATTTTTAATTCACTCAGTATTGACTATAGCCAAATAATTTCTGCGGTAGCACTTTTTATACTCCTATATTCAGCTTCTGTACTCGATCTGGAGACAGTTGCCTGCTTTTTAGAACACCGTGATATCAAATTGTTCCCAATGTATATACAGTAGCCAGTGGTTGATTCTCTATCATCTGGGTTTGATGCCCAGTCTGCATCTGCATATCCTGCTATGCTTAGATTGTTGCATGTTCTGAGTGATAAGCCGTAATTAAATGTCCCTTTTAGATATCTGAGAATTCTCTTTACAGCTCTCCAATGCTCGTCAAATGGACTCTGCAAAAATTAAGAGACTTTGTTAACACTATAAGCAATGTCAAGTCATGTTATAGTTGCATATTATAATGCTCCTACAACATTTCTATACTGTTTAATGTTAAATATTGCTTCCCCCTGTTTTTAGAGAAGTGCTGACTGCTTATCATAGGTGTTGGTTGTGGCTTTGCATCACTCATTTTTGTTTTATTCAGGAGTTCTTGAATGTACTTTCTTTGGCATAGAATCATTTTTGAGTTTACTTTCCTTTTAACTTCTATGCCTAAGAAATAATTGATGTCTCCAAGGTCCTTTACTGAGAATTGCTTGTCTAGATAAGAGATAGTTTGATTGACTTCATCACTGCTATTGCCTGTAATAATTAGATCATCAACATATATTAGTATGTAAACAGTAGAGATATCATTAACTTTGATAAAAAGTGAATTGTCAGTTTGGCAAACTGATATCCTAAATTTATTAATGTTGAGTTCAGCCTATCAAACCAGAATCTTGGAGCTTCTTTGAGGCCATAAATAGCCTTATTTAATTTACACACATAATTTTCATTTTTTTTGTAACCCTATGGCTGTTCCATATAGACTTACTCTTGCAAGATGCCATTAAGAAATGCATTGTTGACATCCAGTTACTTTATGCACCATCTTTTGTGTACAACAATAGTAAGAATGAGTCTGATGGTTGATGGTTTGACCACTGGAGAAAAGGTTTCAGTAAAGTCAAATCCATATTGTTGTGTATAGCCCTTTGCAACAAGTCTTGCTTTATATTTGTTGATAGTGCCATCAGGATTCCTTTTGATTTTGTATGTCCACTTGCATCCCATAATGTTTTTATTGTCTGGTGGACATACAAGATCCCATGTCCTATTTTTGATGAGTGCATTATATTCTTCACTCATGGCATCTCTCCAGTTTTTGTCTTTGACGGCCTGTTCATATGTGACTGGTTCATGAGCACTTAAGCTTGCTATCTATGTTTTTGGTTCGAAAATGCCACCCTTGGCCCTTGTGATCATAGGGTGATTTGGTCTTGGTTGAGCATTAGTGTGAGGTGAGCTCTCTGTGTCACTATGATTTGTACTTCTTTGTGAAATTTCTTTATGATTGTCTACCTGATCATGCTCTCTACTCTCAGTGATTCTTGTGGGTGAAGGACTGGCATGACTGAGACTATCTATCAAGTCTGATTCATGTTGATGAGATGCTCCGGATTGTATATTTTGATTCTCAGTAGCCTCCTTTGCCTTCACTTGATTCTCAATCTCAGAGATACAGGTATATCTGGTATCGATACTTTTAGATTGTAGATTTTGCATGTAATTTTGATTTTTGTTTGCTAAATGGAAATACATCTTCATTAAAAACAACATGCCTACTTACAAAGATCTTTCCACTGTCATTTAGACATTTATATCCTTTTTGATTTGCAATATATCCCAAGGAAGTGCATGGTTTATATTTAAAATTTAATTTATTTGAGTTGTGTGGTCTAGTATAAGGAAAACAGAGACATCCAAAGGTCCTTAAATTGAAATAGTCTGGTTTGACTTCATACAATTTTTCCATCGAGCTGATCCCTTTGAGAACTTTTGTTGGAAGCCTAAGGTATACAGCTGTATTAAATGCCTCTGGCTAGAATTTCAATGGCATTGAAGCATGAGCCAATAAAGTAAGTCCGACTCAACAGTATGTCTATGTTTCCTTTCTACTAGACCATTTTCTCAGATGTATATGGACATGTAGTTCTATGTATAATTCCCTTTTTTTGTAAATAGCTACTAAGGGTCTTATACTCAGTACCACCATCAGACTGAATGATTTTAACCTGGGAATTAGTTTGCTTTTTAGCCATTGTTATAAAACATGTAACTGCATTATATGCTTCAGACTTTGTTTTTAAAAAAAATATCCAAGTATATCTTGAATATGCATCAACAAAAGAAACATAGTATTTATATCCAAAGTCCGAGCATATAGGTGTAGGACCTCATAAGTCTGTGGCAACTAATTCCAATGGTTTTGAGTATTGTGTAGATGAGTCATTAAAAACTAACTTGTGACTCTTACCCCTTTGACAATAAGTGCATATATAGGGTAATGAGATGTCATCAAACTTTATTTTATTTTCAATAAGAACTTGTCTTACAACATTAGTACTAGGATGACCATGTTTGTAGTGCCAAAGATCAAATACATCTCTATTATTTCTTTTCATGCTCAAATTACAGTGGTTTTGCTCTTTTGTGACACTTTTGGAGTTAGCAGATTTAAATTTATATAGCCCTTTTCTGTGTCACCCTGCAATAAAATGTTTCTAGTTAGCATGTCTCTAATTAAATAGTACTTAGGATAAAACTCAAAGTATACATTATTATCAAGAGCAAACTGAGATACGTTTATGAGATTTTTTTTTATCTCTATTATTCTTAGCAAGTTATGTAAGAATAACTGCCTTTTACCTTTAATACAAGCATTACCAGTATGAGAAATTTTTACACACTTACCATTCCCATGCAAATGGTTTGATTACCTCTGTATTCCTTACATCCAAGATTCAAGTTGTCAAGGTTGTTGGTGATGTGGTTAGTAGCCCCTGAGTCTGGGTACCAAGATTCTTCCTGAACATGTTCTGCTCTGGCTGTGTCATTTGAATTCTGACCTTTGTTGTTATTGTTTGGTTGACCCTCACAGTTTTGTGCTATGTTTACATTGTAGTTATTGCTTCTTTGTTATTGTTTTGATTTGAGTATCTGAAATACTGCTGTGTGGACCACCTTTTCACAGATTTGGCATTTTGGCCTATTGTTGTTGTTATTCCACCTTCCTCTTCCTCTTGACCTATTAGTGTAGCCACCTCTTTGAGTTGGTTTCTCTGTTTTGTTGTTGTTTTGGCTTTTGTTTCTCTGATTGGTTGTGTAGTTGGTCGAGAGGTCAGAATCTTGTGGTCTTTTGTTATCTATCCTTGCTTCATGTGCCATCAAGATTAAATGCACATCATCTATAGATGGTAGAACCTTTTGAGAGGATATAACAGCAACCGCTGCTTCATATTCATCACTTAAGCCATTGAGTATAGTTAGAATCTGTTCTGAGTGCAAGATTTTATGATCTGCTGCTTCAAGAAGATCACAAGTTGTCTTGATCTTGGAAAAATATTCTCTCATTGTGAGATTTTCTTTCTTAATATTCTGAAGTTGTCTTTTGTGATACATCACTTTTGCTGCAAATTAAGTGTTAAACGCTTTTTCAACTGGTGCCCATATCTCATTGGCAATCTTGCATCCTATTACATGAGACAACAATTTTGTGTCTATGGATGATAGTAGCCATGAACAAATTAGTCAGTCTTGTATGTGATGTTTTATGTATTCGTCATTGCTGACTACTTTATGTTCTTGATTAGTGATAAATTTTGGTGGAGTTGGTATAGTCCCAAGAATATATCCTTCAAGTCCATATCATTGGATTGTTTTCTCAACCAGAAGCTTTCACAACAGATAATTGTCTTCATCTAAACAAGTTGACTTTGTGGGATGATGATAGTCTTGACAAGATTCTCAATAGCTGTTGTAGTTTGTTGAGAGTTATTCACATTTTTAGATGATGCAGTGGATGAAACTCAGATATCAAGATGATGATGATGAGGGAACAGGAAGATAGAATCGAAAAACTGATAGAGTGAGCAATCTGATCTTGATCAAGATAAGTATTACAAATCACTGACCAGGTTAGATGCAACCGCAAAGCTTTAAATGATGATTAAAGTTCTGATAATCTTTGTTTGGATGGCACCTTTTTTATTTTCTGATGTTTTGTGATCTGTTCTTGATTTCCTTGATCAGAATTTGATTGATTCCTTTGTTGTTTTTCTTCACGATTCAGATGGAGTGTTGTTGCAGCCAGATTTTGCGAAGCTGGCGAGGCACGACACTTCAGTTTGAATCAAAAAACTCAGATGAAGAGATGATCAATCTCTGATGGGAAAAACTCATATGATGAGAATTTTCTGATGAGTTTCTTTTTCTTTTAAAGTTGTCGTTAGGCAGAAATTAGCTATGATACCATAAAAAGGATTTTAAAGATTTTATTGATGACAAACTCAATGAATATACATGAATACAATTGCTCATATTTATACAGTTTTTACACAAGGCAGATTACAAAAAAATAGTATTTATTATTGTAGTGGGCCTTGGGCTGCTTTGATGGGCTTTTCTGAACCGCTTGCCTTGAGAAAGAAATGTATTTATTTGAAGGGTTGAACCCACATATTGCCTCATTATCTCATAATCGTTATTTGCCAGGAGTGCTACAAAAATTCAAATATAGATATGATATGAATGAAATATATGCGAGTTTTAATTTACAAAAACTTTCCTGGCTCAGATTTTATTATATTTTAGTTACATTATAATTGATTAGCTTTTTGTGCAAAAATGCCAGACATATACTGGAAATATAGTAGTTGGTGTCAACCCTATTCAAAGATTGCCTCACCTCCATGATATACATATTATGCAAAAATATAAAGGAGCAGCTATTGAGGAGTTGAGTCTCCATCAATTTGCTATTATGGATGCTACCTACAGGTATATGCTTTCAGTTGCAGCTATTACAAATGCATGATATAATCAATTTATTTGTCTGGTTATATGTCCATTGGTGTCTGTTTTGATAATTAGTTTGAAATATAACTTGTTCTGTTAATATGTTTTGAGGCATAATTGGTTATCTCAGGTACGCCGATCATCAACTGATGTAGCATCATCTTTTTTAGTCGCGACACTAAATGAAGGCCACTGCATAGTAATGGATTGCACTCTTTCATGGGAACCATTTGTGGAGCAAACCATTGAAATGGATTGCACTCTTTCATGGAATTACTACACTTACTTCCGTTATGTTTGAAAGGTTAGTTTTGACTGGGTCTGGATATACATATAAACTTTTTTGGGTTAATTCCTTCGATTCCTTGATCTCCTTGCTGTAATCATCCTTGTCGTCATTATATATATATATATATATATATATATATATATATATATATATATATGGAAAGTTTATTTAGACACAAAATATATACGCAAATGGTGACACAAAGAATCTCTACCATTGAATTGCCCCCTGAATTACACCTTTTGCATAAAGACAAAAAAATTCAATGGTATGGATCTTTTGTGTCACCATTTTATGTTTAATTTTGTGTTCAAATAATCGGTCTCATATATATAATAAGCATACGGATTAATATAAGTACTATATATAACAATTATTATATATACATGTGTGTATATGTATATATGCGAATCATAAAATTTATTATCTTGATAAACTTATTAAGTAAACATATCACAGAACTATATGTATAAACAAAACTATATATGTATTATTATTTAACGAGTTCGAACCCATGCGACGCACACGGATGTTTTCAAAAATATTAGAAAGAGAACTTCTCCCTAAATATATTTTCATTGCATGATTTTAGTGATAAGTCGAAACTTATACGGATCAGTATGCGGAAAAGCAATTGAGTATGCATTATCGGGATATATGGTATGAACAGTTTGACATTTTATAATAAGGCAATAAATTGAAAGAAAGTAATAAGTGAATGTTTTAGTATCATTCTATAACCTGGTCAAGTCAGCAGAGGTGTAAAATATTTGTACAGAATAGTCTAGTGCTAGAGAATAAATTTCTATGCACCACATGCTGAACTGTCGATAAAGGATGCGAAGCAATACTTTTGTATAAAGCATAGACAGCTAAGGCCTTATTTAAAAAATTGGTACCGCAAACCTCAAAATAAGTAATATAGTTTCAGCAAAGGTATGGTTTGAGTTGAAATCACCTAGGTTTATTTTTAGTGCCCTGAGGACCAATTTATTCTCCACCACACATTCCCTATTTTCTTTTGTTTTAATTGATTACAATATCATAAAAGAGCACCATGTTTACCTATTTATCATGTAATAAAAAGAGTTATGCATAATAATGACGCATCACTTGGATGGTGGTAGTGAGAAACGTTTTTAATTTAAAGCTTTAGTTGTAAACTTGTGAACTTTGCCTAAATGCAGTTTTAATTATTGTTAATCAACATGTTAACTGATCGTAAAGGAAGCTGAAGCTTACAGCAATTTTATTTGAATTATAGTAGTCTAGATGCATGATTTTGGTTGATAAAAGATACAGGAAAATGATATACTCCCATGCATAATTTACTTGTTTAACAAAACATAGTTTTTATATAAAAAGAACGTCCTAAAACACGATAAGATACGCACAAAGCCAATAAATACATCGCGGTCAAAAATTAAATGTAGGGGTTAATATATTAACAAATTTATGGAAAATTAAATACAACTGCAAGAAATAGTTAGTTGTTTAATCCCATTCAAAAAAAATCAGTTGAGCAATAATGATGGCTGAATATTCCATGTACTGAATGCGTGGTTTAATTATTGAAACAGCATAGGCTTTAGTTACATGGTCCTAAACTAATGAAATATATGTTTGAATTGACATTTTGTATACTAAATAATTCCATATAAACAATAGAACATGGTATAGTTTCGAGTACTATGTAACTGAGTAGTAGATAATTCATAATAAATAAAGGGCAAAATCTTCACTTGGTGCTTTAATCACTTCCTTCCAAAACTAAATGAAATCATAATAAACAGTTTGCACTTTTAAACTGTTGCAAATTCCGGACACTCGATTAGAAAAATGTTGGTTGAGTAACTTATTTATTCAAAATTTTTAATTATGCATCACTTTATAAAATGCAAGAATATGCTTTTGCATCATTGTTGTTGAATTTGCATATTCTATAAGACTTAATATTTTAATCAAAAAATAAGTTGCTTTAAATTCTAATTTGCTATCTTGAGATAACATTAACTTATCAACTTAGAAAGGACATATATCCATCTTCATATAGTGGGGAGCATGCATATAGGCACTGATATTAGTCATTGGTGCATTTGATACATGGAATCAGTTATTGTGTGTGCAAGTCTTATCTAATGGAAGCAACTTTGAAAATAATGAAAGAAGTTGAGCTACATAGTACATATTCGTGCTTGTAGCAGAAAATAAGTAGTACAATCCGACCCTTGATTATATAGCCTTATCTAATACTCTATTTGACTGTACATTGGCACTAAATGCAAATCTGCACTTTCAGTCACAATCTTAACCGACTGTAACATAAATAAAAGCAAAAGGAAGGCATAACATATTAAAACATGAATCTTACGTGTTAACGCTCAAAATTGAACGCCAACACCCCGGTGTATGTAGAGATTAAACGAAAGCACCACCCGTGAACACGGGAATTAAACACAGGTAGAAAAGTCACAGAGAAAGCAGTAAAAGACAACAGTTTTATAGTGGTTCGGCTTCAGGTTAAGCCTACGTCCACTTTAATCCTCTTTATTACTGAATCAATTACAACTTTACAACAATCTTCAATTACAATACTGATGAGACAAACAACTAGAACTCCGATGTAGAAGAATTCTTCGAATCCATGTTGATTGTATTAGATTTCCTCTTGAAATTTGTTGAGATGTCTTTCGTGTTTGAAGTGTCGAGTGGGTCGAGAATTCAGCAGAGTATCAGCGTTCCAGGAATGAGCCAAAAGATTCTTTTTCAGTTGGAGTTAGTGCTGTATTTATAGGGGATATCGGAGTTAGGTCGTAGGTCGCGAATGACCTAGGTGTAGGTCGTAGGTCGCGAGCGACCTAGAAGACACGACACATGGCTCAACAGAGTAGCACTTGGTTTCTTCTGAGTGAGTCGGTAGGTCGTAGGTGACCTAGGGTAGGTCGTAGATCATGGTTTACGGCTTAAATATGCTACACTTGATCATTCTGGATAAACTAACAAGTCATAGGTCGTGGCCGACCTAGGTAGGAAGCGGCATAGGAAGCTCCTTTGGTATGTTTAGGTCGTTAGCGACTTAGGAATAGGTCATCACACCTTAGCTCGCTGCAGAACTTCTTCCCTGTTAGGTCGCTCCCCTTATTAACCCGCTAGGTCGTTCAACCCTTAGGTCGCTGAGCTCTTTATTTACTTACTAGGTCGCTACCGCTTTAATTCTTTAGATCGCGGCCTGTTATAGATTATTAAGTCGCGAGCCTTAGGTCGCTAGATCGTTAGAGAGCTTCATTCCTCTTAGGTCGCGCCTAAGTTAACTGGTTCATACTTTAAGTCATTAACCCGTTGTTGGTCCATTAGTTCGTTAAGTCGTAATGCTTGCTGTGTTAGGTCGTTAGGACCATTCTATCCTTAGGTCGCTTATGAAGTTAGGTCGCTAGGTCGCTCAAAAAGAGGAGTTAACACCTGCCCCTCGAAGTACAGGCCTATGCCATAGGTCGTGTGCTTCGATCTAATTCCGTTAGGTCGTGAGCGACCTAAGACTTCTGCAAACTCGCGAACCCCTTTGTCTCCTTCTCTTTGTTCCATATAAATTGCTAACCTGTTTCTTCCTCCTCACTAGTTGCTTACTTCCATCGCCATTGCCACTCTTGAGCTCGAAATTTTTTGAAGCGAACCTACTCGTTGCTATGATCGTCATCTCGTCACATTAAGTAAGTGGATCTGGCTGTTGCTCAAATACACTTATCATCGATCTTCTGACCCTCCCGTTTTCCGATTCCAAACCACTTTTTGGGTCGTGTTTCTTCACGAACCATTTTTTGATTGATCTGCAACTGCCATCGATCATGTTGTTGCTGTGATTTGAGATAAAACGGCAGTGCATTGGATTTGTAGTGATTTCAAGGTGATTCGAATTGGTCTTTAGGGTGATTCGGCGGTATGGAGAGACGAGGGTTTTTGTTGGTGGAGAAGTTAACGGGTTAGGAGCTAAGAATTAGGCGAATTGACACATTGAGGAGGAACGAGCGACCTAGGGCCTTAGCAGTTTAAACAGGAACCACGAGACTAAGCTCGGCAAATAGCTCAAAGAATCGGCGCGACTTAACTTTTAGGTCGCACAGGTGACTTAGCACTTAACAAAATATACACTGTCTTGACTTGAACAACGTAACTTAGAAGAGTTCGACTTATGTAACTCGTGACCTTGTTGTGTCTTAACTTGCCAGAATAGCATATGAACTCCAAGCAGGACGACCTATAACACCGACGACCTAACTTTGTGCGGCATAGGTTGTAGGTTGTGGCCGACCTAGAACTTGGACAATTTTTTGTTTAATTCTGACCTACAGCCTCATGCCTTGAATTCTTTAACTCGGACAACGCGACTTAAGATAATTCGACTTATGTTAGGTCGTTGGGCTTGATTGATAGACTTTGACCTATGATGAGTCGCTTGAGCTTGTTTAAGATTATATTAACTATAATGTTAATAACCTGTTAAACACAACATTTGCAAAAAAAAACTTGGGCGAATATACTACCATTGATCGCCCATATTGAATGACAGATTAGTCGATAAAAGATAATCATCTTAAAGAAATTATATGAAATGCTGTGAATCAACAAATTCAAGTGAAGTATTAAAGCAAAGCCATATTAATCAATTAAAACTGACTTGCTTGCATCAACACTGCACTTGTATTCAGACTTAAAACAACAAGCCCTGAAACTTTAAAATTGGCAATTGCATATTAGTTTATTTCAGTTATACTTGCTTGTCGTTTTATTAGTTTTGCACAACACTTCACACATTTAGGAAACGTGCACCTTCATATTTGAATATCCAGTTCCTTGTGTAGAATGTCTTCTCAAGAACAGATCATAGAGCAATCTGAAGGAGTCTTCCCGATAACCATCCCATTAGATAATCCTATGGAAAAAACTCCAATTACCCTCAGTCAGCGGGCATTCAACCAGTTACGTATTCAATTTGGGATTGCCGAAGCGGATGCTATTCTTCCTGGGCCAAATGATACCGCTGACAGGCCGCCTCTCGGTTTTGTCGCAGTCAACCGTCAGATGCGCCTTTGTGGTGCCATTTCTCCTTTCAATGAATTTCTTCAACAACTCCTTCTCCGACTAACCATCTCTCCCTTTCAACTGCATCCCAATGGCTACGCCATCCTGATGGGATTGTGCATTCTACTCAGGAGGACACTTAACCGTCTTCCGAGCTTCGAAGAAATTTGCTATTTATGCACATTCGCAAAGAATAAAGACCGCCCCTCCATCATACTCGTGAGAAGTGCCAGAAACCGTAAACTTATTACTGATCTTTCCGAAAGTGCTCACGGTTTTCTGAATCAGTTCTTCTTCGTTCGCTGCCCCCAGGGTTTTATGCCATCTGGAGAATAGGAAGTAAGATTACGCATCCCTGTTCTTTCCTTTTAAGCTTTTCGAGATCCGAATTGCTAAGTGCTAACTTCATTCTTTTCTTTTACAGCACTTCCTCCTTCCTCTAGAAATCCCAGTCACAGGACGACTTTTGATAGATTAAGTGTCGTGCCGGTTGAAGAAAGAAGTATTAAATTTCTTGTTGAAAGATGAACTTCTACACCAATACGGGCTTTTGCACCCTTCTCGTTCTACCCAAATTCATGAAGTTCCCGACTCTCCAGTAAAGACATCGGACGCCCCAATTTCCGTCGAAGAACTTACGCCGAAAGAACATACTGTTGAGGCTTCGTTGATAAAGTGTTCTATTTCAATTGATGTTGCGGGGTCATCCGACAAACTTGCACTTGCCTCGGTCATCGAAGAAGAGGAACCTCCCCAATAATCCGGGAAATCTGGTGACGAAGGAACTGGGAGAGCGAGTCCCGCCAGGCACAGCGGCGATGATACTTTTGAGGGGTTGAGCGACCTGATGATTACTTCACAGGAGCTTTTTAAAGATGATCCTATCACTGCTAAAGTTACTTCTCCAGCAGTTGAAGCGACATCCGTTCTGCAACAAACTCCATCAGCCCAAGAGCTGACACTGGCTGTTAAATCCATCATCACCTCCCAACCCAGGAGTGGTTCGTGATTCGACGCACGTAGTTTGCACGTTACACACACTTAGCTTTTCAGCACTTATATGCGTTCAACTTTCTTGCTTTCAGGATTTCTGAGTTTATATTATTTTCTATTTTCAGATTCTCCAATGGGAAGAAGTGGCTCATATTACGACGATTTCCAGCGTTATGGGAAGCGCGGTTCTTATGACCCCAGGAGGTATCTTCCTGCCTCTTGGGAAACTGACGAAGAAAGAGCTACGAGAAGAGCTCGTGAAAGGCTCGCCTATGAAGAACACCACGAAAGATGAGATGAGCGACATGATTTTTCCCAGAGGGAAGATGATTCTCATAAACGGAAATCCCGTGATGATAAAGGGAAAAGCCACATCCCTGAAGATGCGAGTAAAAGGGCTAAACATGGCGAAAAGCCGACGTCCGAACTTCTTGAAAGGCCCACTGCTCCTGTACCTTCTCAATCTCCTGCCCTTACTCGTACTGATATTCAAACAATTATTGGCAGGCCCTCATATCAGGTTGGACAAGGCCCGGCCACTATTCAAAGTCGGTTTCCGCATTGGTGCTTGAAGGGATTGCGTTTTGACCTTGATTTGGTCTCGATTGACAAGCAAGCTATGCCGCGCAATCTTGATGCCGTCAAACTCGATATTGAGAGAATGTCGGGTTGGAAAAAGCTTGTCGACGAGCTTCAGAGGGTAAACCGTGAAAATCTTGAGGCCATGCTAACAATGGAAAACGATAAATATGAATGGCAGAAAACTCTTAAGCAGCATGACGTGGAAATGAGGAGCATAGCCACTTATAATGAGAAGCTTGAAGCAGAAGTTGAAAAACTTAAGGAAGAGCTCGCCACTTCTTCCACTTCCTACTCTCAGATAGAAGAAATGCTTCAAAAGCAAGTGAGAGATGCTCATGCGGCACAGAGAGATGCTGAAGCCAAATTTGAAACGCAGCAGCAAGCTGTAGAAAATTACCGGGGTGATGTTGCTCAACTCCGAGAGAAAACCAACTCCCAGAACTTGGAGATTAAACTGCTCAAAGCTCGACTTTCTAAAGATGAAAAGGAGCGTGATGAAGCTGTTGCCGGCAAAGCTGCAGCCGAGGAATCTCATATGGCAACCAAAGCTGAAGTCATCTCCACTCTATTCGAGTTTTACATCCATAGTGTTCTAGGGCACGGTAACCTTAAGTTTTTGGGACCGGCATATGAAATCACTTTGGCCAAAGTGTGGGAGGCCATACTTGATATGCTTGGAGGAGCTGGATATGCCGAAGTAGATTTAATGGCGCACCATCTAGATGATGATGCATGTGCCGCTCTTGCCAGGGGAAAGGAGAAACTTGCCACAGAGAGAGCCGAAATGACAGAAGGAGAACATTTAGGAAAAACAATCTCAACCGACCCAGTTCTACCTTCGGTTTCGGCCGATATCGATATTGCTGGCTCCAGCTCCCATTCTCCTCCTCCTGCTAAAGCCGTTATTCAAAGTGCCGCCGCCCACACTGGAGATGAGACTCAAGAAAGTGCTGAAGCGTAGGACTTCGAAGTTGATATAGTGAAGTCTGCTTCTCCAGGTAACCTCAATGTTGATCTTGCTCAAGTGGACTGCTTGCTTTCTTCACATGAGCTTGATGAACTTTTTGATTATTACTTAAATCTTGACGCGCCACTTTCTCCTCTTTTCATGAGAGATACTGACTTTAACTTCTCTTCTCGTGTAGTGAAAGCGCCAAGTGTTGCTCAGCCTTCCCCTCTTCCAGTTGTTTCCTCTCCGCCTCTTTAGATTATTCCCCCTTCTATCTCTCAACCGAGGTCGCAAGAAGAGCAGATAGAAGCTCTTCGTGACTTGGACGATCATGTTGCTTCTCAGGAACAAAAGGTCGAAGAACCTGAAGAAGGGGAGAGAACTCCGGAGCAGACTGCTTCTGATGACATAACATTATCCACTCTTTTCTCTCTGGGCAGTGAATCTTCTTCTAAGAAGAGGGGGAAACGCGGAGTCTCAAAGAAAAAGAGAGAAGCTTCTGCTGGCGAGGAAAAAACAGAAGAACGTCCAATTGCACCTCTTCCTCTTTCTTCCCCTACTCTCACAACCGGCCCCAAAAGTTGATCATCCGGCCAGGCGTAGGATCGAAAGGTGACGGGAAGAAGAAATGATGGGTTTGGGACTTATGCTTTTCGTCTAGCTTTTTTCTTTTTTGCTTGTATATATAAAGACTTGTGTTGACCGGAGATTGTACGGGTACCGGTCCCCACCTTCTTTTGTTTTGAAACCTGCACATGTATAAATTTTTTATAGGATGGAATAAAATGATTCTTTTACTTGTACCAACTTCTGTCTGTATTCGAGAATGCATTTATTCTTTTTTTTTATACAGGTTTCTTTATTTTCTCTGTGTGATGTTGCAGTAAACCTATGATATGTTGTTTGAGCATTATTTTTATTTTTGTAACTATATTATACTGCCCCCATACCATGGTTTATTGCAATCTCTTTCACATTGGAAAATTTTTGGATAACAACTCTTCTGTTTCGAGAAGATTTGTACTCTTTCTTTAGAGAACAGCTTTTCCATTTGAAGGAGATTTGCATTTGTACTTTACAGGATAATATTTCTGTTTTAAGGAAATATTTTTTTCGGATTTAGTAGAATGTGCCTCGTATTGGAGAAGTCTTCTCTTCTTTTTTTTTGCGAAGTTTTTACACTTCACTTTTGGAGAAAATCACTTTTATTTTGGCAAGTGACTTTTCCTTCGTGGTAAAGTGGGCCTTCGAAAAAGGGCTTTGACCTGCTTGTGCCTCCGAAGAGGGCTTTTGTTTGATTGTGCCTCTGGGAAGAGGGCTTTTTGTTTGATTGTGCCTCTGGGAAGAGGGCTTTTTGTTTGTGCCTCTGGGGAGAGGGCTTTTTTGTTTCTGCCTCTGGGAAGAGGCTTTTATTTGTTCCCTATCCGCTGGGAAGCGGGCCTCCGAAGAGGGCTTTTCATATTTTGACTCGTGTGAAGTTTTATTTCAGATCACGGTGAAATGTGTGCCTCTGAGTAGGGCTTTTGCCAGGAAGTTTGAAGTTTCCTTCTCTCGGTTGGATGGATTCACGGGGCGGACACAAGTTACTTGGATTGTTTGTTTGCACAAACGTTCTCAGCTAGTTAACGAGTGTCCTGTGCCACCGGTCAGTACACAACTTTCTGTCGAGAAAGAGAACTCTCTTTTTCTGGCTAGTCCCATTAAAGATCTTTTAGCATTTCAACTATGGTGAAATGGGCCTCCGAAGAGGGCTTTTCACATTCCAGCACTTGTGAAGTTTTATTTCAGATCTCGGTGGAATGCGTGCATCCGAGTAGGGCTGTTGCCTGGAAGTTTGAAGTTTCCTTCTCTCGGTTGGATGGATTCACGGAGCGGACACAAGTTACTTGGATTGTTTGTTTGCACAAACGTTCTCAGCTAGTTAACGAGTGTCCTGTGCCACCGGTCAGTCCACAATTTTCTGTCGAGAAAGAGAACTCTTTTTTTCTGGCAAGTCCTATTAGAGGTCTTTATCCTCCGAAGAGTTGTGCCTCTGAAAAGGGCTTGTGCCTCCGAGGAGGTCTTTTGCTGTTTGCTGCCTGCTCGCCCATGTCTTTTCGCCATTTGCTCATATTAGCGGTTTCCTGTTATCATTTTCAAGCGCACATTCCTTTCTTTTGCAGGTAGCTTATTCTATCCAAAGAAGTGTACTTCATTGTTAAATGAGTTCGCAGGGGCAGACATAGGCTAATTAATCGAATGTTTGTTTGCACAAACGATCACAATTAGTTAGGAAGGGTCTACCTCTGGCGGAACCACTAATTGTTTGCTTGAAGCTCTTCTTATATAGGATTTGAATCTGGAATTTTTATGGCTAGATATTCATTTGTTGAGTGATGTCAGGGATCGCTTGGTCTTATGATGGGTAAGCTTTGTTTTAATAGCCTGCAATATTAAATCGACATTTTAGCAATACAATTGAAGTACTTTATATATCGAAATAAAACAAGCAGTAGACAACACAAGATTTATAGAGGTTCGGCCAAGAACTGGGCCTACATCCACTTTATAGTTCTTATTATTCACTTGCACTGGCTTTACAATGGCTTTCAATACAAGAATCATACATTCATAATTCTTTTTACAAACTTAAGCAAAGCTTTTAAGTAAAATATAGACGCAAATGATTGCTGTTCCAAGCCCTTGGAATTGGATCTCCTTCTACAGTTGTCGGTTTGAAAGTGCCATCAAGAAGTTTTTGGCCTATGACATATGGCCCTTCCCAGTTTGGCGCAAACACTCATGTTGCTGTCATGACCCTTTTCAAGACTAGATCTCTAATCTCAAAGTTGCGTTGGCGAACTTTGGAATTGAAATGCCTGGCAACTCTTTGCTGATGGGCTGCAATTCTGAGCTGAGCCTCTTCCCTTTTTTCATCAAGAAAGTCAAGTGCTTCAAGTTGCAACTCTTCGTTTTCAACTTGGTTGAAATGAATTCTTCTATGTGAAGGGACTGCTATCTCTACCGGAATCATTTCTTCTGATCCATATGCTAATGAAAATGGAGTGTGCCCGATCGCAGTTTTGTGGGTAGTTCTATATGCCCATAGTGCCAGTGGAAGCTTATCGACCCAACCACCTTTCGCTTTTTCCAGCTGTTTTTTGATGGTTGATTTGATAATTTTGTTTACTACTTCCACTTTCCCGTTTGCCTGCGGATGGGCCACTGCTGAGAAGCTTTTCTGGATCTTGAATCGCTTGTAAAAATTTTGGAACTCTTCACTTTCGAATTGGGTTCCATTATCTGTGATTATCTTTTGAGGCACACCATACCTGCAAATGATATTCTTAGTTACAAAGTTTATCATCTTTTTAGAGGTAATAGTAGCTAATGGTTCAGATTCAGCCCATTTAGTAAAATAATCAACAACAACAATAGCATATCTGATTTCGGATTTGGCAGTTGGCAAAGGCCCGATGAGATCTATTCTCCAAATAGCAAATGGCCACGGGCTAACCATTTGTGTTATCTCAATGGAAGGTGCTCTTGGGATTTTTGCAAATCTCTGGCATCGGTCACATTTTCGGGCGTAGCTTGCAGCATCACGATTAATATCTGGCCAAAAATACCCATAATGGAGAATTTTCTTTGCTAGAGTTTGACCACCTAAATGGTCTCCACACTCTCCTCCGTGTACTTCAGCTAGAATTGTCTTATCTTCTTCCTTGGTCACACACCGGAGTAATGGCATTGAGAATCCCCGCCTGTACAATCGGCCATCTTGAATTATGTATCTGGAGGCTTTTCTTAGCAACTTCTGACGTTCTTTTGAACTTTCTGGTAGAGAACTGTTGAGCAGATATTCCATTATCGAAGTCATCCATGATTCTTGCTTTTGAGATATAGTCATGATCCAGTCAATATCCATCTCATCAGTGCTTGGAGATGACAGGACTTCCACAGGAACTAATCCCAATAATTGAGCTTCACCAGTGCTTGCGTACTTTGCGAGAGAATCTGCCTTCATGTTCTCTTCCTGGGGTATATGACTTATCGTATAATGGTCAAGATCATCGAGAAGTTCCCAGGCTCTTGACAAGTAGGCAGGCAGATTTCCTCCTTTAGTTTGAAACTCTTTCTTGACTTGACATATAATAAGCTGTGAATCACTGAAAATCTGCAACACTTTGACATTCAATTCTTTAGCAATTCTCAAGCCGACAATAAGAGCTTCATATTCTGCTTCATTGTTTGTCGAAGGGAATTCCAATCTCAATGCATAGCACAATGACCGCCCTTCAGGGGTTTCAAGCACAACCCCAGCTCCGGAATAATAATCGTTTCTTGCACCATCAACATATAATTTCCATCGAATTGAGGGATTATCAGTCACTTCTTCCTCGCCAACACCTTTATCTGTATATTCTACGATGAAATCTGCCAAAGCTTGTCCATTGATTGCTCTCCGGGGATGTAAGTGATGTCGTATTGGCTGAGTTCAATATTCCATTTCAGAAGATGACCCGAAGTCTCAGGGCGAAACAGGACTTTCTTTAGAGGTTGATCAGTGAGGACTTTGATAGGATGAGCTTGAAAATACGGCCACAACTTTCTTGATGCAATCAGTAGACAATAGGCGAGCTTTTTCAATTTTTAATAATTCATCTCTACCCCGGTGAACCTCTTGCTGATATAATAAACCGGGCGCTGAATTTTTGTGTCTTCCCGTACCAACGCTGCACTAAGAGCATGAGATGAGATTGCCAAATGTACGAAAAGATCCTTACCATCGTCGGGCTTAGAAAGTACTGGAGGCGTTTCCACATGACGAATCAATTCATCGAAAGCTTTCTGGCATTCAGGAGTCCAGTCAAAATTCTTCCTTCCTTTCTTCACTGCATCAAAGAATGGAACGCATTTATCAGTAGCTTTGGAAATGAATCGACTCAAGGCAGCGACTTTTACATTAAGACTTTGCAATTCCTTCTTCGTTCTAGGAGCTTTTACTTATTTTAAGGCAACAATCTGAGTAGGATTAGCTTCAATGCCCCTAGCACTCACAATGAAACCTAGGAATTTTTCGGACTCCACCCCAAACGAACATTTCAAAGGATGAAGTTTCATTCCGTACTTTCGGAAGATTGCAAACATTTCCGCCAAGTGGTCCATATGGTTTACCGCTTCCTTTGACTTCACCAACATATAGTCAACATAAACTTCCATAGTTTTGCCAATTTGTGGTTTGAACATAGCATTGACGAGCCTTTGGTAAGTTGCCCCTGCATTCTTAAGTCTGAAAGGCATGACTCTATAGCAGTAGAGACCAACATCGGTGATAAAGCTTGCGTCCTCCTAATCCGGCTCATGCATCATAATCTGGTTGTATCCGGGGTAAGCATCCATGAAAGATAACAATTCGTGCCTCGTTGTTCCATTCACCAACTGATCTATTCTGGGTAATGGGAAGAAGTCTTTGGGGCAGGCTTTGTTTAAATCTGAGAAGTCAATGCAAACTCTCCATTTCCCATTAGCTTTCTTAACCAATACTGGATTTGAAACCCAATTCGGATAAGTAGACTCCCTGATGAAACCATTCTCCATAAGCCGGTCTACCTCTTCTTTCAAAGCTGCTGACCTTTCGGGACCTTGGGTTCTTCTTTTCTGTTTTACCGGTGTAAACTTCGGATCAATGTTCAGAGTATGTACTGCAATTTCCGAGGATATTCCACACATATCAACATGAGTCCAAGCGAATACGTCCAGATTAGCTTTCAAGAATGTTACCAAGGAATTTTGAACTGTCATACTAAGCTGCGAACCCACATTCACCACTTTGTTCGGATCTTTCAGGTCAACAGGTACCGGCACCATTACTTCAACTGGCACCACTCTATTCTCCCCTGCACTAGCTTTTCTGGGATCCATTTCTCTTCGTGCCCCGCTATGCTCGCCAGTGCAGGGTCCGGCCTGCAATTGCTACAAGGTTGGTTCTTTGATGCGGACTGGGGCTGCCGCATCTTTTCCTATTTCTCTTTTCCTCGCTTCGCGCAACTCTATCAGATAACATTCTCGCCCAGCGTTCTGATCCCCTTTAATAACTCCAACCCCATTATTCGTGGGAATTTCATAGTGACGCATCACGGGGCGAGAATTGCTTTAAAAGCCGCAAGAGTTGGTCGGCCTAGAAAGGCGTTATAGGCAGAAAATTCATCAACAATTACAAAAGTTTGTTTTCGAACCACCTTTTTCTGCCCCTCTCCAAGCTCGACGAACAAATCAATAGTTCCAATTGGCTGCTTCGATTCCCCGGTGAACCCAATAATTTTCTGAGATGAGGCCTGAACATCGGCCATTGAAATTTTCATTTGGTCGAACGTCTTTTTGAAGAGAATATTGCAAGAAGCGCCGCAATCTACAAGCACTCTTCTCACAATAGCCGACCCAATGCCTGCAGAGATGACCAAGGGATCCATGGTTGGAGCTTCAATGCCCATAGAGTTCCTGGCTCTGAACACAATATCATCATTAAAAGTTTTCTTCTTCTTCAAAGGTACAGCATCTTCTAGCACAAAAACAATATCTTCTGTTGGTGCATACTTTATGGCACGGGCATATCTTTCCATCTCGCCCCAGCTTCTGCCTGCTGGGTGAGACCCTCCTGTAATCACATTAATAACAGGCCTTTCTGATTCATGCACGGTATTCATCTCACCCAAGCCAGATGGATGAGCAGGAAGTTGTTGGCCCTTAGTGGATGAAGTTGGGTCATTTCTACTTCTCTTAACATATTGTTGCAACTTGTTCTCTCTCAATAGTTCTTCAATTAAATTTTTCAGATGGCGACATTCGTTGGTATCATGACCGGGTTGATTATGAAACCGACAGAATCTCCCACTTTGAGCAGCTTTTTTGCTAACTCTCATCTCCGGCGGTTTAGGATATTTCACTGCATCTTTGGTAGCAAAAAAGATATTCTTCGGAGTGTCAGTCAAAGGAGTGAAATCTGAAGATTTTAAGAAGCGAAGTTTCTTCATATCTTTCTGTTTCTTCCCGCCATTATTCTCCCTTTTCTGACTTCCGGATTCCTTTTTGGTAGGAGCAGTAGTATTATTCTTAACCTCTGTCAATGCCACTTTAACTGGTGGTCGAAGGCTTTCCAAGCGCATGAATTCATCAGCTTTCTTATAGAATTTCTCAAGCGAATTCGGTTCTTTCATCTTCAGCCACTTCCCAAATTCGCTTGATTTGTCGATTGCCCTCATCAGGTATGTCAAGACCATTTGTGGCTCTGCATTGTCCGCTTCAACCAAAGCTATGTTGAAGCGGTTCAAGAAAGACCTGATAGATTCTCCAGGATTCTGTTCCAATCTTGACAGAGACATAATATCCTTTGCCTTTGAAGCATACAACCTGAATTGCTCTTTAAACTTCCGAGTCAAATCGGCGAACTGGTCTATGGATCGGACCGGAAGCTTTATGAACCAGAGCAAAGCCACTCCTTCCAAGTATACCGAAAAGTTCCGGCATTTGATCTCATCAGACGCTCTAGCACCAGTCATGTGCCAATCGTACTTATACAGGAATTGATTGGGATCGCTTGTTCCCTTATAGGACGGGATGGTAGGAGGAACAAACTTCCTTCGAAATTCCGCCTTTAGAATCTTTTCAGTGAACGGAGTTTTGCTCGGAGCGAATCCCCATTCCTTCTCATCTTCATCCCTCTGCATGATTTCTTTCATGATTTGTCGCACCATGCCCGAAAGTTATTCCTCATCATTTAAAGGATTTTTAGGACAGACTTCGGCCATTTTCTCGGAAGTTTGTCTGGACAAACGTTCGCAGAGAGTTGGCTGTGGTCTCGATCCTCCAGCTTGAGGAGGTGTTTCTTTGACGGAGCTAGCTGCTCTTTGAGGAATATTCCTCTCTTCAGGATCATGAACATCATCTGCAAGGTTTTCTTTATTATTCACCGGTTGACGGATAACTCCGAGCAATGCATTTAACCTCTCAAGCATTAAAGCATTCTGAGTTTCCATCTGCTGGTATAATCTGGATACTGCAGCATCTAACTCCGCTCGTGTAATTCCGGCACTTGGTGCTGCTTGACTTGACGAAGGAGAAGTAGCAGTATTTTCATGGACATTACTAGGTCTTGTAGATCCACGCTTTCTTCCAGGATCCATTTTCTCTGATAGACTTCTGGTTTTGAGAGAGATTCTTTCGACAAACTTTGGCGAAGCAATGACGAAGATAGCCTAAGTTGGGTTCTCAGTGAAAGCACCAAAAATGTTAACGCTAAAAATTGAACGCTAACACCCCGGTGTATGTATAGATTAAGCGAAAGCACCACCTGTGAACACGGGAATTAAACACAAGTAGAAAAGTCACAGAGAAAGCAGCAAAAGACAACAGTTTTATAGTGGTTCGGCTTCAGGTTAAGCCTACGTCCACTTTAATCCTCTTTATTACTGAATCAATTACAACTTTACAACAATCTTCAATTACAATACTGATGAGACAAACAACTAGAACTCCGATGTAGAAGAATTATTTGAATCCATGTTGATTGTATTAGATTTCCTCTTGAAGTTTGTTGAGATGTCTTTCGTGTTTGAAGTGTCGAGTGGGTCGAGAATTCAACAGAGTATCGGCGTTCTAGGAATGAGCCAAAAGATCCTTTTTCAGTTGGAGTTAGTGCTGTATTTATAGGGGGTTATCGGAGTTAGGTCGTAGGTCGCGAACGACCTAGGTGTAGGTCGTAGGTCGCGAGCGACCTAGAAGACACGGCACATGGCTCAACAGAGTAGCACTTGGTTTCTTCGAGTGAGTCAGTAGGTCGTAGGTGACCTAGGGAAGGTCGTAGGTCATGGTTTACGGCTTAAATATGGTACACTTGATCATTCTGGATAAACTAACAAGTCATAGGTCGTGGCCGACCTAGGTAGGAAGCGGCATAGGAAGCTCCTTTGGTATGTTTAGGTCGTTAGCGACTTAGGAATAGGTCATCACACCTTAGCTCGCTGCAGAACTTCTTCCCTGCTAGGTCGCTCCCCTTATTAACCCGCTAGGTCGTTCAACCCTTAGGTCGCTGAGCTCTTTATTTAGTTACTAGGTCGCTACCACTATAATTCTTTAGGTCGCGGCCTGTTATAGATTGTTAAGTCGCGAGCCTTAGGTCGCTAGATCGTTAGAGAGCTTCATTCCTGTTAGGTCGCGCCTAAGTTAATTGGTTCATATTTTAAGTCATTAACCCGCTGTTGATCCATTAGTTCGTTAAGTCGTAATGCTTGCTGTGTTAGGTCGTTAGGACCATTCTATCTTTAGGTCGCTTATGAAGTTAGGTCGCTAGGTCGCTCAAAAAGAGGAGTTACCATTACATAAAAATAAAAAATATTGATAAAGTTTCCTTAGCGAAAAGATAGGGAAGCAACTTGCCACATATTCCATACGGTAATAAAATGGGTTATAGTCTACGAGTAGTTTGAATTTATAGAATGTACCGATATTTTTGTTCTATTAGAGCTTTGAAAACTTACACTAATTTTGTGAATATACAACCCTCAACCGAAAGTAAAAAAAAGGTATATAAAAAATGAATTAATATAATTTTATATATAACAAATATTTTATATATATGTGTGTGTTAATCATAAAAACATATTAACTTGAAAAGTTGTTAAATTAGAGTGTAAAGATTTTGTAGAATTGAAATACCATATGTTACATCTACTTTACAAGCAATGTAATTGTATTTTTCAAATATTTTTCTCCATGCATATGTTAATCGTTAAGTAAACTCATGTTTTATACTCATTACCTTCATATGTAAATGTATCATTCGGATATTTTTCTCCATATTTCGTGGTAAATAAGAGAAAATTGGGCAATCCAGGTACCATCATACCAGAAATATTGCCTTCTTCACATAATATGATTGCAACCATGTCGATTATCCTGAGATCACCTATGCATTAGCTGAACTAAAATCAAAGAAAAAAACCATTTAATTTGTTTGAATAGCTTGATGAATAATATCACTAATCTCATTTTTCTTGTAGCATGATTATATCTAAAGCTGTTTGACAGATTCTTATATTAACGAAGCAAGTATATACTATAACACATTTTATTTAGTATAGTAGTATTTGCGTACGGAAATAGTTGTTAGAACTGATATTATAAACCTTCGATAGCTTGTCTACATGTTATTTGAACTGATATTTTCACACTCAAATAAAGCTTCAATTTTTTATAGATTGAGTACCTGCCAGTTCTCCAACCACTAAAGAGCAAAAAAGAAAGCACCATTCAGTTTTGAACCGAGGATGCTTCAGGTCAGTACTGAGGCAATTGCCTCAGTTATGAACTTTATCTTTCTCTCGTTTTATGCTTATTATCACCTACAGTTTTGAAATATTCTACTAGTAGTGTAAATGCATAACTTTTAATTTTTGTTGACTGATATGCTGATTAATATATAAGTTGAACTAGAAGAGATACCTTTCATAAGGAAGTTTATTTCATTACATTAACTGGAACAATAAACATAACATTTTGAGATAGGATATGTATCATCATAACTATTACATATAACATGTTTAATATGTAAATGCCGAAACCGTCAGGAATATCAAGCTCGTTTCTTAAGGTTGAATGCAGATGCTTCAAGCTATCAGATAGTTTGGTTCTAGTCTTAAAAGTGAGATCCTCAAATAGACGATCTACTGAAGAGAGTCTTAACATA
The DNA here is from genome assembly GCA_030765085.1 of Allium cepa. Lineage (NCBI taxonomy): Eukaryota > Viridiplantae > Streptophyta > Magnoliopsida > Asparagales > Amaryllidaceae > Allium > Allium cepa. The sequence continues at coordinate 818,704,672 of CM060940.1, forward strand.
GGCTTCTTAGTTTGAACAGTATTAATTTTTGTTTTAATGAAATGTCTGAAATACTATGAGATGACTATGTGTTATTGTGTATGAATATTGTATGGTAAGTTATGTTTGATTTAATGTGTTTCTATATGTTTGTGTGAAATGTTATATTATATTTTTATAAATTTGTGTGATGTGGCATTTTGAGTAGATAATTCTTCTATATTAGATTACAATTTAAATTGATCGAAAAGATGCATAAGCGGATAGAAATACACAAAAAAATTAATATAAAAATGCTTGTTAAAGTATTAGATAACAAGTACAAAATGCTATAAAATCTCAATTACAACGTTTTTGATTTGCTGTTGTAATTCTAGTACCTATAATAGTGTTTTCAATCTTGCCATTGTGAAATTTTAATGGCGTAAATAAAATGCTATATAACGTTTTGATCTTGCTATTGTAAGTCCTTCATCTATGATAACACGTTGATATATAGCATGTATAAAAACGCCATTAAAGGATTTGAGAGTGTTTCAGAAACTCTATAAAAAGTCCTTATTAACAGCATTTTTATCTTGCTATTGTAAGTCCCAACTTATAACAACATATTGATATACAACATTTATAAAACGCTTAAAGCCTTTAATAGCTTTTTGAAACGCTGTTAAAACCACAGATTGTTGTAGTGATAATTATGGTTTTACAAAGTAAATGGATTTATGAAAATTATAATAATTGTTTCTAAACCATAAACTCAAAGTCAAAAAAGTTTTGAGAGCCTTAGTTTTATAATATAGAGGGTGCTAATAATCGACTTAGTGTTATCGATTGGTTTAAATGCTTTCGTATGACGCTTCGTCGAATATGGCATAAACTCATTGAGTAGAACGTTTGAGTGGAATTTACTAACCATTAGTGAATACGTGAATTTCACCTGGTGGAATACTTTAGTTAAATTTATATGACCATTATAGGAATGTAATTAACAATTTAGAGTTGTGTTCTCGTGGGGTGTGCATCAAGTGGTTGCGAGATCCGGAAGTGAATATAATTTAGGTTTTCCGGTGGTATCCATAATAAGTGATATTTACTAGCTTTAGTAAATACTTGAATTTCACCATACTGTAAGGGACGTATTGGTTAAATTCTATTGATTACTAAAGCTGATAGTATTTGGCACTTTAAAGTTATTCTCTTCTGGTTTATGGCAAGTGGCTAGTAGATCTTTAAGAAGTTTATTCCTAGATTTCTTATCAAGTGTAATAATCTAAAATAAATCTAAAAGATTCGGTCATATCTGCTATCCTTGGATCGACTTCTGATCCTATGATTCTCGTCCTATATACGATCCCTGGTATCGGATCAGTTCGTGTGATACCAAGTTGTTTGTTTGTTTGCTATAGGGTCTGAGTACAATCATTGCGACCGTTTTGATTAAGATCTCTTGGATTCTAGAAATTGGATTCTATAACTATTATGTGTTCATCAAATAAATATATATATTCTTGTGTCTTGTTTTCGTGAAACAAAAAAAATATTCTTATGTCTTGCATTCGTGAAATAAATATATATTCTTGTGTCTTGTGATGGATGCTAAGTTATGTTAATTTTGTTATTCGGTGTTTTGTGACATAAATTTATAACCCTTTTCTGAGTTAAATTAATTTTCTGACTCGTTATATTCTGGACAACTGTATCTACTTATATGTTGTTTATTCTCGTGTTATATTATGTTCTCAGCTTATTGGATATTTAAAGATAGTCTGACCTGAGTGTTATTTTGCTTGGGTCAGATCGATACAAGTTATAGGACGAGTAGACCTATGGATGGTTGGCCTAGTAGAAGTTGGACCTTTGATATTTATTTATATCACTTAGGAATTTTGTTTGAAATTGATATGTATTATTAATATTAGAAAACCATAAATTTAAATTAATAGAGTTTAGCATTTCATTTTGTAAACTCAAAATTTGTGTGTGTGTGTGTGTATAAGTTAAGATTTTATTCCGCTATGATCTGTGACTATTATTTATATTATATACTATTCTGATTCTAAGAAATCGGTGTGTCTACTAATTTGCATTAATATGGTACACATTAAATTCAGTTTAGTTATTAAGTGAAAAATGTATAAATGACGTGTCCGTGCTAGTATAAAGATATATTCACATTCGATCGTCCTTAACAAGCCTAGTATTTTTCGGATTAACAAACGACCGTTGACCCGCCTTTTGGCAAGGCCGTGGACATGCGGTTTTAACTAAATCAATTGCTTGGTTGTTGAGGATGAAATACGATAGGTTTGAGTCGACTGGATGGATGGATGATGCAACGTGCTTGGAAGATGGATATTGAATTGGATAAAGCTAGATCGGCTATAACTTGGGTCTAGGAAATATGGACCGGCATTTCTGGTTCGGTCGAGTTAAAGCCGATCGGCATGGGAGATATGGTTCGGCATAGGTAGATCAGTCTGGGTGATGTGGACTGGTGTGGTGTTGTGGATCGGCCTGGATAAAGTGGATCGGCGTAGTGTTGTGGATCGGTCTGGATGATGTGGATCGGCATGGAAGCATGGCTCAGTCGAGGAGTAGAGAACATGCATGTTTCGGTCTTGGTGGCATAGTTCGACGATGGAAGTGAGTCGGTTGAGGAGGATCTGTTGGGCATAGGAAGAAAGGCATGTCGTTCGGTCATGGTGCGAAAATTGAGGTGGGTCGGCCAGATATGGTTTAGCATTGGAGTGGATCGGCACTGGTGGTTTGGCCTCGATGGAATCGGCCATTGTGGATTGGTTATATGGGATCGGTACTGGTGTTTCGGCCTCAAAGGGATCGGCCTTAGTGGATTGGTCAGATAGGATCGACATTGGTGGTTCGGCCTCGATGGGATCGGTCTTGATGGTTCGTCATGCTCTGGTTCGAACGTACTAAAGTGGATCGGAGGATGTGGCTCGGCTTGCCTGGTTCGGTCGTAGTGTTGAGTCTGGTTCGGCTATGGCCTTGATGGGCTCGGACTACTCAGGAAGCCCGGTAACTTGGGTTTCGCCTATAAATACAGCATGCGGGGCTTTAGAAAAGAGGATCTTCATTCTGTTTCCCTTCATCTTCTACACTAAGGCTTCTCAGCCATTGTTGTTCTAAAAACTCTGGATTGTAATTGTAATTGATTCTAACATCAATAAAAAGGAAATTTCTACAGTGGATGTAGGTCGGAGTTACCCGAACCACTATAAATCTTCTGTTATTACTGCTTTCTTTCTAATTTTTGCTGTTATTCATATTCATACTCTCTACATACATTCTATCTATGATTTTTGGCTGTGATTTGATGCTTTCATATGGATTTGGGTGTTAGTGGCCAATTTTGGCGCTAACATTTTGGTGCTTTCACTGAGAAGGCTAGAAGTTAGGGAACCTACAGCTTGGACTTTGGATTTGAAGACTTAAAGACTTGGATCTGGAAAGCTATGGCAAGACAATTGACAAGAAGACAGAGGATTGAAAGGAGTCAGCATGAGGGGAGTCAAGAGGCTTCCTCGGGAGCTAATCAGGCCTCGATTTTCATCACCAAAGATGAGGTGGAAACAATACTGAAAAGAGAAAAGGAGATGATTCAAAACCTACTTCGACAAGTTGCACAAGTTGGAGTGCAGAGTCAAGGGAACGCAACTGTAGGAGATGCTAGAAATAGGTGGCAGAAGAACAGAGCAACTAGAAATCAGAACAGAGGAGGACCATCAGGAGCAGCACCAAGACTAAGTGGCACTCCCTTAGAGCATGTTGATCCAATCCCGGGTGGAGTACTAGCTGGAGCTATACAACATAGTGTCGATAGAGGAATGGATGCTCATCTAGGAGAGCGGGCCCAAGGATTCCCTCATGAACTCAAAGGGCGGTAGAGGTAACAGACAAGGATTACAGCTCCGCGATAGTGATAGGTTGGTGGAGATGGTTAGGAGAGCCATGAGAGGCGGATTGGTAAATAGAGACTTGGAGGATGTTAATAGAAGTCCCTTTGCTCCTGTGATCAGGCAAGCTAGAAACCCACTAGATTTCAGACTACCAACACTCGAGATGTATGACGGGAGAATAGATCCCACTGTTCACTTGATGAGGTACATGAGGCATATGGAAGTGCTGGGGGCATCGAAGGAGGTCATGGAACAATTCTTCTCTTTGTATTCGACGGATATTGCAATATCATAGTTCAGACAGCTGGAGAGTGGCTCTAGTCGCACATGGATGGAGCTGATTGAAAGGTTCATGAGACAGTTTTGGGTCCGCATAGTTAGACCCAATAACGTGATGACTTTAACATCGACGAAACAATGGAAAGGAGAGTCGCTCAGGGATTTCGTGACCACAGTCAATGCGGCGGTGGCTTCAGCGGATCAACCCGATCCATCGATGATTTTGATGGCGGTAGTTTCAGAAATTGCAGATAATTCGGATTTTAAGATATCATTGGAATGGGACCCACCGAGGGATCTCGGGGAGTTCTACCATGAGGCGGAAAGGTTTCGAAGGCAGGAAGATGCATAGGCTGAGAGAGAAGGAAGAGAGGTTGAAGCTTATGTAGTAAGTATGGAGGTCCACCCAAGTAGGATCCAAATAAAGATGATAAAGGAAAAAAGGAAAATGAATAACAACGGCAGCACTTCGAAAAGGCCTCGGAAGGAGTCAAAGTTTTCTTTTTACACATATTTAACTGAGACTCTAGAAAGGATTTACTTGGATACTCGAGGGTGCCTCCAGTATCGAAGGCCAGCAAGGACGGAACCTTCTGAATACAAGCGGGCATGGGGAAAGCATTGCCTATTCCATGAGCTGGATGGGCTCAACACAAATGACTGCAGGCATTTGAAAGATATCGTCGAGAATCATGTAAGGCATGGTCATATACGGCAGTATGTAAGGAATCGAGCTGTGGTAGTGGAACAGGAGCGGGCACCGCCCACCTCGAACGTAGATGGCACTGGACCTAGGCAACGTTAGCTTATTATAAACTAAATAGATTTATGGCTTTGAATAAGTAATAGAACTCGAAGTGATACGACTAAGTCACTTACACATGTACGGGATCGAGGACAGTCCATACGCATGCTCTGAGACGATGATAAATCGTGTCACTCGAGTCTATGAGATCTTATTTTTCTTTTCGTTTCCTTAAAAACTTTGATTTCTCCCTTGGATGTACAAACATTTATTTGGCTTTCCCTGGCTGTAAAAACTTCTAAATGATTGGATTTGCGTTAATGTAATGAATAAAACAGGTTTCGCGATCACCGTCCCGATCGGAGAAACAAGGCAGTGATCGCAATCTATGAGTCCCATCGTCGGAGAGCGATGGAATGAGCTCAAACACTATATAAAAGTCCTCGGCCGGAGAATATAAAAGTCCTCGGCCGGAGAGCCCAGGCCAGAGAATATAAAAGTCCTCGGCCGAAGAGTCGAGGACGGAGAACATACAAGCCATTGAACAGAGAGTAGAGGCTGGAACAGGATAACGCGACCCGACGAGGTCTACGGATTCAAAGTTAAACCCGAAGAGGTCATGGATTTGGATTTCGGCTTAGGATAGATGGACCCGGTGAGGTCCTAGATTTGGCAAAGTGCCTGGAGTAGTCTCGAATTTGGATATCAACCTAGAAAGGTCATAGATTTGGCTGTTGGTTATGGATGCATTAAAACTCGGTTGATGGGTTCGGATGACTACTTAATAGGCTCAGGGCTTGATTATTGGATTCAGAATCGGATATCGACTTGGAGCAGTCTTAGATTTGGATAAGAATGCGGCAATGGCACTTGGATAAAATGGATAGGATTATGAATCGGAAGGTATGGCTATGGATAACATACGGACTTCAGATATCGGGTTTGAGGCTATTCAAAACACACCTTCCAATAGCAAGGCATGTTTTGGGGGGCAAATGTTAACCCGCCTTTTGACAAGGCCGTGGACAGGCGGATTTAACTAAATCGATTGCTCGGTTGTTGAGGATGGAATACGATAGGTTTGAGTCGACTGGATGAATGGATGATGCAATGCGCTTGGAAGATGGATATTGGATTGGATAAAGCTGGATCGGCTAGAACTTGGTTCTAGAAAATATAGACCGGCGTTTCTGGCTCGGTCGAGTTAAAGCCGATCGACATGGGAGATATGGTTCGACATTGGTGGATCGGTCTAGGTGGTGTGGATCGGCTTGATGTTGTGGATCGGTCTGGATGAAGTGGATCGACGTGGTATTGTGGATCGGTCTGGATGATGTGGATCGGGGTGGAAGCATGGCTTGGTCGATGAGTGGAGAACATGCATGGTTCGGTCTTGGTGACATGGTTCGGTGATGGAAGTGGGTCTTCCAAGGAGGGTCGATCGGGCAAAGGAAGGAAGGCATGTCTTTCGGTCATGACGTAAAAGCTGATGTGGGTCGGCCAGATATGGTTCGGCTTTGGCATGGATCGGCACTGATGGTTCGGCATCGATGGGATCGGCCTTCGTGGACTGGTTATATAGGATCGGTACTGGTGGTTCGGCCTCGAAGGGATCGGCCTTGGTGGATTGGTTAGGCGTGATCGGCATTGGTGGTTCGGCCTCGATGGGATCGGCCTAGGTGGATTGGTTAGACGGGATCAGCATTGGTGGTTCGGCCTCGATGGGATCGGTTCTTGGTGGTTCATCATGCTCTGGTTCGGTCGTACTGAAGTGGATCGGAGGATGTGGCTCGGCTTGCCTGGTTCGGTCATAGTGTTGAGCCTGGTTCGGCTATGGCCTTGATGGGCCTGGACTATTCAGGAAGCTTGGTAACTCAAGTTTTACATATAAATATAGCATGCGGGGTTTCAAAAAAGTGGATCTTCCAACTGTTTCCCTTCGTCTTCTACACTAAGGCCGCTCTTCCATTGTTGTTTTAAAAACTCTAGATTTAATTGCAATTAATTCCAATAACAATAAAAAGGAAACTAGGCCGGAGTTAGCCGAACCACTATAAATCTTCTGTTATTGCTGCTTTCTTTCTAATTTTTATTGTTCTTCATATTCATACTCTCTACATACATTCCATCTGCTATTTATGGCTATGATTTGGCGCTTTCATTTGGATTTAGGTATTAGTGACCAATTTTGGCACTAAAACGGCATTACTTGTAATGTTCTTTACTAAACTGAACATCACGGTGTGGTCATTATAATAAGAAACTAATTGAAATAAATATGTAAATTGTACGTATATTATTTATTTGCATAACTGTTTGATCCAGATTCGAATATATGATTTGGAATGATTTACATCGATCTGATTTAGGATTTTTCACACTATTCTTGAAGGCTAACACTGGATATGGGTTTTTGATTTATTCTGGTATTCTGTAACAATCCCGGTTTTAAATCAAATTTAAAATTGGTAATTTATATAATTTTTGGTAATGGTGAGTTAATTTGAATTTTTTCGAACAAAATAAGGTATTTGTTTGTTTATTAATATAAATGTATATAAATATGATTTAAATAGAATTTGGATTTGAAAGTACTATATTTTAAATTAGTAAAAATGTATTATAATGTATATATGTAATACATTTTGAATCTTGTATAAATAATTTTTTAAAAGCCATTTAAGGATTAAATTTAAATACACACACACGCATATATATTAGTAAGTTATTAAGGTATTATTGGATTTTAAAATCATGTTCTTTAAAATCATTAATATATATATAAAGAAATGTATTGATTTACAGTAATAGAAAATATGTAAATATAAGATTAAGTAATTTATAAGAGAAAGGGTTTAAAATATAAATTAAATAAAAGTTTAACAAAAGGGTTTAAACACAAATTGTTTTCATTTCAACATTTGTAAGGATGAGATTACATGTAATTACAAGTGTAAAGTTTTAATAATCTATAGTTAACAAGCGACAAAGATGTCTTTCTTCTTTTAAAATGATAATGTAAATAAGAAATTAAAATGTCAAAACCAGGCAATTTTATTCAGTCAATATCTTTTTCATCTTCTCTCTAAAACCTAAAAAATGGAAACAAAAGAAAATCAAACCTGGTAATCGAAACTAAAAAAAACCAAAAGCTTGAGATTAAAACAAATTAAACTCAATGCAAAAAAATCCAGGTTTCATCAACCTGGAAGAATTAAGCAAAGCAGATTCAACATTGAAAACAAGTTCTCAAATCAAAGCAATTGAACCAGAAACAATCTTCAACCTGAGGCTAAGATCAACATAATCAAAGTATGAGATCAATCTCAAAATCAAGTAGATTCAAATGCTATTCAACATAGATTCAAATTCAAATAGCAAGTTGAAAATGCAAGATCAAAATCAAATCAAATTCCAGGCTTCTTCTCTATTCTTCTCTGACAGGTAAGCAAACTTCACCCTTCAAAAGTTAAATCTGATGAGAATCTGGGAGGGATGTATGTTTGCATGGATGGATAAATATGATTGATGTATATAAATGTGAAAAATTGTGCTTATCTGTTTAAATGTATATATGTATGTCTCTGTTCATAGATACAGGTTTCAAACCTGTATATAATTTAAGATTTCATCCTATAATCTTTTTTAGGTTTGTATGCTTAAACAAAATATGTTCAAATGAGCAAGATCTTAATAATAAAAATGTCCGAAGTAAAAAATTAATTGATTATTTGAAGAAAAATAAAGAAATACAGTGGAAACTCTGGTATAGGTTAATTCGAACATCATGGTTCTTTGATTTACCTATGTAATCTAAATCATTTAGGAAAATCATGAATTTTAAGGGTTGAATCAAGATTTTTAGCTTTGATTTGAGATAGAATTCTCGAATTGAATAGAAAATAAAACATTGTCGATTTCTGGTGATCAACGATGAATTAAGTGTCGGGTTTGTTTGTGGTAATAGTTGGAAGGACGGAGACTATAGGAAAAATAGTGGAGGAGCTCATAGATCATCGGCGCGACGGGGCTTTGTCAATTAAGGGTTTAAGTAGAAGTTTTGGTCGTCGGTGATTCGTGAGTTATGCGAAATCTACAGTTGATCGAAAGCGACCGGACCAAGGGGATTGATGCGTAAGGTTGTGAGGTAGCTTGAGGTTGACTGGCATGGCTCCAGATGGTCGGCATTGTCGTCGGTGAGGTGTTTTGGGTTGATTGGGTTCGAATGCCTGGCGATTGAGCTACTCGATTTCGATTCTCGATCGGATTCGTCGACTTGGGTGGTTGTGCTGGTAGGCAAGGTCGTAAATGGCATATAGGTGGTCGGAGCGATGATCGGAGAAGCTCCGATCATCTGTGCGTGTGCACGTGCATTGTGGAGTTTGGAAGAAAAAGAAGAAGAAAGTTGGATCGAAGTGAACCTAGGGGGAAAATGTGTTTGGCCTGGGTTTGTACTGAGTCGTTCGCAAGTGTATGGCACAGTTTTAACAATTTTAAAAAATAAATAAAGTCTAAAAAGAGAAAAACATTTGTATTCGAAGGTTTTGAGATTTAACCCGAAGTTTTGCTCGGGTATTTATGGTGTGGGCGCGGGTTTGTAATGTCATAGTTTTAAAAATTAAAATAAGCAAAATTTTCATTTAAATCAAATTTTAAACTTTTTTCTTGATTATTTTTATAAGATAATAAATTTTTAAATCAAACTTGAAGTGTTTTATCCTTTACTAATTCTTAAACTTATTTTAAAATAAATATAATAGTACAATTAAGAAATTAATTAAGAAGATTAAATGTTTATTTTCCTTAAAGATTTTAAGTTAATTTAGGTTATAGTAATAATTTGTCTCAAAGGATATTTAAAATAAGATTTAAATGATGATTTTGTAATTAATAAAGATAAATAGTTTATCTTTTAAATTAATTAAGGTTTGGAGTAATTTCTTAATGAAATTTAAAAGATGATGTTAATTACTTTATGTAGTTGATCAATGGTGGATTAATTGATGTGATTAATTAAAGGTAAATTTATAAATTGATTTTATTATAATTACTTAATCAAAGAATGATTAGTTAATGATAAGTAATTAAAGGTTAATTACTTAATGAAATTAATTGAGTATAATCACTTAATGTAATTAATAAAGGAAAATTACTTAATGTGATTAAGTTAAAGGTTGATTAACTAGTGTAAGTAATTAAAGGTAATTAATTACTTAAGGATAATTACTTGATTAAAAAGTAATTACGTAATGATTAAAGTTGATTAATTGAATGATTAAAGAATAATGACTCGATTAATTTGTGATTAATTAATGAAATTGATTATGAATTATCATTTATTATAATTAATTATGGGTAATTAATTAAATGGCAATTGATTAAGGGTTACTTAATTATTGTAATTAATTAAAAATAATTAATAAAAGGGCAATTAAATAATTAAAGGTTAATTATTTAATGATTAAAGGTTAATTAATTTATTATTAATAACTAATAATTAAAATAATTTGTAATTAATTAATGCTAATTAACAGCATTAGTAATTTATTCATAAGTAATTAATTTGATTTAATTTTATCTGATGATTGATTGATCCTACTTATGGATGTTTGGATTGCATTGAATGCTTTGAATGGTTTGATATCTCTGTCGTATGATGCTTTGTGATATGAATTGTTTTGATTTGAGCTGTAATGAATGTTATTTATTTATTTACCTGTGATGAATTTACATTAATCATCTGTGAATCTGTGAATAAACATAAGAGTTATAGAATTATACCGCTTACCGATATTGTTGTGATTGATTTTGTTATGATTAATGATGTTGCACTATTGTGTAAAATCCCCACACAAATATGGATTTCACGAGGAAATCGGTTAAGTCACAGATATTTGAATTTAATATTATTATGTTTAAAATCGTTTTGAAAGATGAATTTTGAATCCAAATGGTTTTGGAAATGGAATTGAATTGAATATGGGAAGCCTTTGAAAGGGAAGTTTTGAAATTGAAATTTAGTTTTGAAAATACTGTATCTTATTAAATATTATTTGAAATTATTTTGAAAATCACGGTTTGAAAGGTTTATACAATTACTATATATGAATTTAAACAATTTTAAATAAACTATTTCGGGAATTTGAATTTAATTAAATTAGAACTTGCCAAGAATATGGCAATTCGTTGATTCTCTGGTTTATACTTTTAAAGGCTATAACTTGTGTATATTTGATCGGGTTTTTCCAAAACGAAAAGTATTTTTTTTCTAATGATAATAGCTTTCAAATAAAGAAAGGATTTCCAGTTTTTAAGTTTTGAAATGGAATTATTTTGAAAGCTATGAATGAATCTTTGTGAAATATTTGGTGAACTTTCTTTTCAAACAAAAGAGGATTTCAAAGATAGATCTTTTGTTTAAATATTGTAAATGAATCTTTGTGAAAGATTTAATGAACCTTGTTTTTAAATTGAAGAGGATCTTAAAGGTGTATCTTTTGTATAAAAGATTTGAAAATGAAATAGTCTAGAAAACTATGAATTAATCTTTGTGAAAGATTGATGAAATTTGTGAAGTGAATCTTTTTGTTTAAAAGATTAAAAGTGGAAATTTTTTTAAACCATTTGAAAGAAAAGTTTTGGATAATAAGTTGTGACTTAACTAAGATCCCAATACCCATATTTTTTAAATATTACGCTCATTATTCGGTTTAGCTGGGAGAGGACTTTGTGTCATATAACCCATTCCGAATAATGATACGACGTAAATGGATAGCATTGAAGACCGGTGGTGAAGACCGGGTATTTTCGAGAATGAAAGGATTACCCGTCGAATGACTCTGCACTGAGTAGCTACGGTATAGAGATCTCCATATGTGATGGGGAGGCCGATCAAGATTTGGATACCCGGATTGCAAGGGCTTCTTTGAAGTGCCTTCGGTTCTGTTCGAACGGAAACAGACTTGTATGGATGTGTGTCTGACATTACACTTTGAGATGTAAAGATGGTTTTTATCAAATACATTTTTGTTTGGTGGTGGAGAATTTATTCTCTTAACTTAACACTCTTCTCTGAGATATACGAGCTCAGAGTTTATGTAGTTGATGATTACTAATGATACATTACCAATTTGGTAATGTGGCATACGAAGTGCTGTTGATCATGTGTAGATCGAAAAATGGCTTTTGTGTAAAGCGTAGCTTTGTGGACATGACCTCGTCGGACCTGACAATCCAGAATGGTCGAAACAGGAAGGATACGGGAAAGTTATTTGGGGGTATCGCCCCTTGAGGATATGTCCATTTCTTTCTGGAAAAGGGTGGTATCATGGTATGGAGCCCAGATATTTAACCTATGTGGTTACTGCAAATTTATTACTTTATGGTTGTTGCTTTATGGTTAAGGATCCTTGGATAAAGGTTGGTAACCACCAGGGGATGGCATATTCGTGTAGTAGTTACCTAGTTATAGAGGTAACCTGGCCTTGTGTTGGCAGAGATCCAATTAGGTTCTCGGGATGTCCCTCCATATGCGTACCCATGTGGCCTAGGAAGTTCCTTTGCCTGACCATTTGTTGGAAATCCAATCACCAATACGCGCCCTTTACGATTGCCGTTGTGTAACTTACCATTCTTAAATGGTAGCTATATCAGGCATAATATAATGGTACCTATGCTGACTAAGATTAATATTATACTTTCGAAAGGTTTTCTGCACTATGCACTAATAATAATATTATCAAAAAGGATTTTGTGTATCAAGCATGTTTGACTATCATAAGGAGAAATCTTCCCCAAATGTGCAATTGCTTGTGTGTGTGTCGGGAGGTCTTATGGTAGTTTCATTTTTCAAAAAGCATTGCGGATTTCGATCTTAAATTCTTTTGTTATTTTTTTTTGTTTAAAACTATTTTTTTTTGCTCACACTCGTCCCATGACTGACCTGGAGTTTATTGTTTCCTTTCTAAACTCTAGGTGCCCACAATTTTCCACACGGGCAGTCTAGAGTTAGATTTTTCATATAATCAGATAGTAGGTGTAAATTCAGTAGCCTTCAGCTTTCTACTTGGAATTCTTTGAAGCCTTTGGATTTGGAAATCGCATTGTTGTGTTGCCTAGTTTTCTTGATACGACGTGATAGGGGTTTGAGCTTCTTGGCTTGGAGATCTTTGGAGCATTAAATTGGAATGCAGTTGGATTCTATCTTTATTTCTATCCTTTGGAAGATCAGATTGGTGATATTGTTCTGCTGCTGGTGTTGTCTTTCCACTGTTGTGTCTTGTCTTTGATATTGTTGATATCATTTGTATCAGTGTGTTGTGTAAAGTGTTGTATACTAATAAAAGTTATTCGTTTCCTTCCACTGTGTTGTTGTACTTAAGCTCCGGCGAACCAGATTCGACGTTTAGATCTTTGGAATTTGATGATGAGTGATGTATTCAATGCCGATTTTTGAAGGTCGAATCAGGGTCGTTACATTTGGTATCAGAGCTGAAGGTTGAACTTTAGCTCGGGAGTATAACACATTAAGTAACTAATTAGAGATATGGTGAAGTATGCCCTAGAATCAGTATATCCCTAAGATATTCGTCTGTATGCCTCAGTAAAGTCCCTTACTATTCACTGATAGTTAGTATGAATGCGAGAAGAGGACGAGGTAGGGGACAGGGAAATACCACTTCATAGGGTCAATGCCCTGTAACAACCAGGTAACAATCTTTTCTTTGTCAATCTCTTTGATCATCAATTCATTGATGGCTTTTTGGTAGCTCAAAGAAGAAGCTTTGGTGTGGTGGTGGCCCTACGAATTTTTGATTACGTTCCTTATTCATATTCTCTTCATCGGTTCCCTATCAGCTTTTCTTTTTAACTTTAATGAATTTGAAATTTTAATTCAAATAATTGGCTAACAAAATATAAATTTATTTGTATTGATAAAATGATTTGGATTAAAACCAAATTTGAAATTCTATTGTAATTTCTTGCCAGGATTAAATGTAAAGACCCGTAAATCCGTACTCCTTGAATAGACACTAATCTCCATTGATTAATTCAAGATGAACGAAAATGCGAACCCTTAGGGGTTTAAGAAAAATTTAGGAAAAGAAAAAGGCAGAAGAAGAGAGAAGAAGATAGAAGATAGAGAGAAAAGAGAATAGAAAAAAAAAACAAGTAACAGAGGAAAAAGAAGATAGAAAATTTTAAAATAGAAGAAAAAGAGAATAGAGAACATAGAACAGGACAGAAAACAACAGAACAACATCAGAATCTCACAATTCGCAGCGGAACAACATATAATAATAAATGAATAATCTTTAAACAAAGAACTATATCAGTTATTACATTACATCACATTTCATTACATCATATCATCAGAGTGTACAACAACAACAACAAACAGTGCAGCGGAAAAAGAAATACTATATAACTAGTAATACGTCATGCCATCCAGCTTGCCTCCAGCAACTCCTGAATATCCAGAATATCCTGATAAACCTTACTCTTGACTGCCCGTGTGAAAATTGGTGGGCACCCAGAGTTTAGGAAGGAAAACAATAAACTCCAAGTCAGTCATGTGACTGGTGTGAGAACTCAAAACAGTTTATTTATCTTAAAATAAAAATAGAGGAATATTTTTAAATCAATTCGCAATGCTTTTAAAAATGAGACTACCATAAGGCCTCCCGCACACACACACATGCAAACGCAGAATCGGAGGAGATTTCTCCTTATGATAGTCAAAGATGCTTGATACGCATTTAAAATAACATTTTATATTATTACTAGTGCATAGTGTAGGAAAAATTTATTTCGAAAGTAGAATATAAATCTTAGCCAACATACGACCATTATAGTATGCCTACTATAGCTACCATCCAAACAGTGTTGCGACACCATAAGTGAATGATAGGTCCTACAACTAAAACCGTACAAGTCACGTATTGTTTCTTTGGATTTCCAACGAATGATCAGGCCAAGGAACTTCCCATTGCCACATGAGAATGCCTCTGGATGGACATCCCCGAGAACCAAACCGGATCTCTACCAACACAAGGCCGGGTTACCCCTAACTGAGTAACAACTGACCGAATATGCCATCCCCCAGTCCTTTGGGGCCTTTTCACCGAGCGCTCGTAATCAATTCACACAATCATAAAGTGTTTTCAACATGAGTAAGTATCTGGGCTCCATACCATGATACCACCCTTTTCCAGAAGGAAATGCACATATCCAAAAGGGCGCTACCCCTCATAACCTTGCCGCATCTTTCCTGTTTTGACCATTCACGGGGTGTGAGGCTCGACGAAGTCACGTCCACAAAAACATACTTTATACAAAAGCCATGCTTTGGGTCAACAAATGATCATAGAAATGATCACAAAGATAGACGATCAAATAAATGATCCTATCACAAATAATCAACACAATGATCATTTACAGCAACACTCATCATGTCACATTACCAAATTGGAAATATATCGCTGATAACATTCAACTACATAACCTCTGAGCTCGTACGTCTCAGAGAAGGGTGTTAAGCTAAAAGAATAAATTCTCCGCCACCAACAGAAATATATTTGAAAGAAATCGGCTTTATATCTCAACTTGTAATGTCAGACACACAATCCATACAAGTCTGTTCCGGGCTCGAACAAAACCGAAGGCACTTCTTACGAAGCCCTTGCAATCCGGGTATTCACAATCCCGATCGAATTTCCCATCACTTAAGGAATCTCTATACCAGGAGCCACCCAGTGCAGAGACAATCGATAGGTCATCCTATCGCTTTCACAAATACTCGGTCTTCAACACCGATCTTCAATGCAATTCACAACGACGTATCACATATTCGGAATGGGTTATACGACCCCATGGTCCTTTCCCGGTTAACCCGAATAGTGAGCGCTTATTCAAAAATAAGTGTGGCATTCACATTCAAACAAATCACATCAATTACCCATTCAAAGGGAAATATTGATAGTCGGTTATTGAACTATCAATGGATATGCACACATCACCAGATTCCAAATAATTTTCCAAATTATTTATTTTCCAAAATATCTTTACAAGATATATTATTTTCAATACTTCAAAAATAAATCAATATTTATTTTTAAACAAATTCTTCTTTTTATTTATAAATTCCATAATGAATTTATATTCCAAAATATCTATGAATATTTGATTGCAATTATTCATTTCAATATTCCTTTTCAATTTATCTTCAAAAAGATAAATTCTCAAAATATTCACTTTATATTGGAAAACATTTCCATACTTATTTATTCATAAGTAATTCACAAATTTTATTTATTTTCAACACTTGGAAAATATTCAGTATACTTAAATCGAAATTAAGTATATATTTCATTCTTTAAGGAAATCATGCTCTTAAACATATTTATTTGGGCCAAAACGAATGTTGCGTAAAACATCGTTACGACAACCCAAAATCACTAGTATAGGGATTCGAAATTAAAATAGATATATAAATTCCAATACTATACAAAACATTCCCTTTCGGAAATTATTTACTATAACAACAGTGTTATAGTCCATTATTTCCTTCTTATTTCTCGAAAACGTCTATTTCAACAATAAATGTTGAAATCTATGGTTTCGAATCTCAACACATTTAAAACATCGTTAGATCGTTTTAATTCTGTTTAAAACATCACATTCAAAACAATTTCTTCAACATATTATTCACTATTCAAAAACGTGAATATACTTTGTTAACAAATTTCATCATTTCTATTCATTTTTAACTTAAAGGATTATTCACTGTCTACAACGTGAATATAACTCCATTTATAAGTTATAACAATTAACTTATCAAAATAAGTGGTTTGCGAATTTATAAAACAACGTTTATAAATTCCATTTCTATTTATTTTATAACAACTTCCTTTATAAATCTCCTTTATTAATCTATTCGATTTATAACTCAATTATAAAACAAAAGTTCATATTATAAGTCAAATACTTATAAAACAATTACTTTACAAAAATCGTTCCTTTGAACTTCATAATTATAAATTCTATAACTTATAAGATTCAATTATTTATCCAAAACCATTCTCATAATGACTTTATAAATTTTATAAACCTACTGTTTATAAAATTCCATTTATAATTTCACCGTTTATAATTCTATAAATTTCATTTCTATTTACAAAATTCATTTACACTTCATTCAAACACTTATAAAAACTCGTTTTATAACGTCAATATTTCAATTTATAAATATCCATTTATAAATCTCTTAATATAAATCAATTTATATTATTCTTTAAAACGTCTTTAAATTTCTTTATAATTTCACCATTCTGATTTATAAAATAATTAAATTTTATAAATCCTTTATTTAAACTTTTCACAATAAATTCTAAAATCCCGATTAAACTATTTTATAAAATCATTAGCATCATATTCTCAAAAATCAGTTTTTAACTATATTTCTCAAAAATCATAATTTTTATAACTTTAAAAATTATAACGTTTATTTATTTAAAATGAATCAATTTCCAAACATACAGTATATTTTCAAAAATCACTTTATAAATCATTTTAAAATTCCAAAACTTGGTCCAATGGTGCTACACACCAAATAGTCAATCACGACAACAACGATATCATATATCGATATGAAAATCCATCAAATATCAAAATATCTGAAATTAAATAAAAACTGTTGAGGAATCCAGTTGGATCCCTCCAACCTGTTTTCCTGCATTCACAAACATTAGCACAATACCAATTTCGCTCCAGTACGAAATTATCGCGGTATATGGGATTTAAATATTATCCGCTTAATAACGGCGCAATAGGGTCTCATCCGCTAAACAAAAAATGCGGGAAATCAATAACTCCAATATATACATATGCCAATATATATATATATATTGCTATTATATATAATACCAATTTCATTGTTTATGAAATATTCGTGGTATATGTTTTTAATAAATAACATCCACTTACTAACGGCGTATAATGTCTATCTTAACAATCAATAGATAACAATCATCATTCAAACATGCATTCAAATATTTTAAATCTAACTATTTAAATAAAATCGAAACTGATTCGATTGAGTGAGAAGTTCTCACCTTGATTTTAAATTCCGTTTTAGCGATTTATTTCGAATAAAATTAAACGGACGTTTAATTTTACCCGAAATAAATCGCTAACTCCAAACGACTCCAATCCAATTTCATCGCGTAGTGCTCGTCCATACGATTCCAACGCGACTGAGTTTGCATTTTTTTGACCTCGTATGAAAAAGTTATGTAATTTACAAGTTTACTCGATTTTTATAAACTAATTACAACATTAATTTAACTATTTTTATACCAAATCAAACATAGGCCGTTAGGTCCCACAACCAGAAATCTTGGCCGTGCATAGCCCTATCTTCTTCACGCGCGCATAGCTCCAGGTTGAAGAACCATAGCCGAACCCAACATTTGATTTTAGGGTTTCAATTTGCATCCTCATCTCTCGACTATACTTCATCAAACCACCGCCACGCGAAAGCCCTCAACTTCCTCTACCTTCGGCCCAAGCACTGACCAACTCGGCCACCTCCTGATGCCTCGTTTTGCGTGCGCAGCTCCCCCCTGTCGGCCCCTTTTTCTCCTCCTACGCGACGTCGTTTCAGATCTCAACCGTATGGATCTAAAGTACTCAAGACGCTTAACAACTTTCATGTTAAACACTTCTTCTAATTCTTGCTGGATTGAGAGTGATTGGGGGATGAAAATCGAAAAATTCTGGCCGTTTATCAGGGAGGTGGCGGCTGTAGTTTAGGTTTAGGGTTTTAGATATATTTTTCTAAATTATGAAGGGGTAGGGGCTATTTATAGAGAATTTTCGAACACTATTCATCCGGAAATTCCGAACTCCGATTTACGCGCCGTAACCAGCGTTTCTAGGGTTTATCCCGCGTTCTGGACACAATGGAACAGGTTTCGAAAGCTAATTCGGACATCTGTGCGAGTTATGGCTATAAACGCTCAATTTAAATTAAACCGATTTAAATGATTTTCTAGGCGTTTTAATTCGTACAGGACAAACGGTAAATCCAATTGACACGAAATTTGAAACCTTACAATAATATCACATTACGGATCCGATGAAACTAGTTTCGTCGAAATCCGAGACTTTTTGAAAAATGGCTATTTTAACTCGCCAAATTAAAATTAAAAATAATTCGATGCGTTTCAAGCTGCCACGATCAAACGATAGCTCCGATTGACACGAAAATTGAAATCCGGTAATAACTAACTATTACGGATCCAATGGAACTGGTTTCGTTCAATTCTGAGACTGTTCAAAAATTGACTATTTTCACTAGTCGATTTAATATTAAAATATTCAATTTTCACAAATTAACTTTAAATTCGAATTTTTAAAGTTCTAAAATATCGTTCTAACTTTAATATGATAAAATAAAATTTTACAAATCATTTTCAATCATATTTAACCCTATTTTCAATAATTTCCATAATTTAACGTATTAAATTATCGATTTAATTATTCAATTAAATCCAATAATTCAAATAAAAATTTATTTGACTTATAAATTCACTTCTTAATATTTAAAATTAATTAAATATCCAAATTTTAACTAATTAAAAATTCTGGGTCGTTACAATCTTCCCCACTTAAAAGAATTTCGTCCTCGAAATTAATAAGTAAGAAAAGTTACAAAATTTATTAATTTTCCAAAATCCATAGTTAAACTTCTTACAAATTTTTACTAAGTTTTCAAATCGTACTTAGTTATCTTTTCAAAAACAACTACTATTGTTTAACTTTCAATTCCAAAATCAAAGTTAAAGTTTTCAAAATTTTCCAATGTTCTCAAAATTTTTTCTAACGCCTTAAATTTTCGGAAAAATTCGCCATAGTCCCCTTTGCGCGGCTCGATCCGAAAAAAAAAATGACATTATATATATCACAAATATACATCTCATCAAGTAATGAGGCATCCCGCAGGGAAAAAAGTATAAAAGTACGGTACGTAATCCGAGATATGTACCTTATATTTTATTAGCAAGCATATACGGCTAATATAGCGCGAAAGCGAGCTCCAAATGCGAAGCAAACGCGATCCGCACCTACTAATCACTCAACAAACAGCATGAGAACCATGCATATAGATAATAGTATCAATATACATCCTATAGTAACATAATAACTATACATGTCAACATATCAAATGTAGGAAAAGCAATAAATGCAAACATCAACCATCTATCATTCATAACCAAATCAATATTCATTTATATTCTCATTAATATTCAATGAATTGGTTTTCAATTTAATCACATTCGATTCATTTACGTTGGATTTTATCAACATTCATTCTCAATTAGTTTATATTCACTAATTCATATTCAAGTTTGTTCACTTCCAAATCAAATTCAATTCTATTCAAGATTCACTTAACTTCCAATTGAATTCCAATTACTTTAGCTTTCAATTTCATTAACACTTAATGAATTATATACAATCAACTAACAATCATATAACAACCAATGTATATTTATTACAACCAAATTCCTTTGCTTATAATTGGTTTAATTAAATTGATTTTCATTCAATTATTCAACTTTATAATAACATTAGATTTTAGTGAATTAACACTTATATTCATTATTCCATATCAACTTAATTCACATTCATTTGATTAACATTTAATCCATTCATTCAATTCAATTACAAAAGTTGAATTTCATTTTCATAACTCAAGTTTATATCTATCACTTAACTTTATTATTTTACTTTGATCTAATATCAACTTCATTCAATATCACTTAAGTTATACTCCATTTAACTTTAAATTCATTTTACTTATTTACAACTCACATTCATATAGTTTCACCTCTTATATGTATAAGTTTATTTCACAATTGTAAATCACTTTAATTATAATTCAATTCTTATAATTCTTTACTTATACAATTATTCTTTTTGCTTATACAATTATTATTTAGATTATTCAAACATCTAAACAATCAACTTATATACACTTTAATAATTCTGAAAAATTATTTCTTTATATATAAAAATATACTCAAGGTAAAATTATTTCATTTACCCAATTTTAAACAATACTGTGTTGAATTGTTCTATTCAAGTGTTTAGAAACCCCTTCGGCATAGTCTTGCGGACCACGCTGACGAAAGTTCATATGCCACTCAACAAACCAATCATCACAATATAAAACAATTTTATATTCACTAACAATTACGCTCTCATAGCTATTATTACACTCAACTCATTCTAGAGTACTACTGACTCAATCTTTAATGAGTAATACCCAACAGAACCATGGTTGTCGCTTAACCATATGCTCTGATACCAACTGTAAAGACCCGTAAATCCGTACTCCTTGAATAGACACTAATCTCCATTGATTAATTCAAGATGAACGAAAATACGAACCCTTAGGGGTTTAAGAAAAATTTAGGAAAAGAAAAAGGCAGAAGAAGAGAGAAGAAGATAGAAGATAGAGAGAAAAGAGAATAGAAAAAAAACAAGTAACAGAGGAAAAAGAAGATAGAAAATTTTAAAATAGAAGAAAAAGAGAATAGAGAACGTAGAACAGGACAGAAAACAACAGAACAACATCAGAATCTCACAATTCGCAGCGGAACAACATATAATAATAAATGAATAATCTTTAAACAAAGAACTATATCAGTTATTACATTACATCACATTTCATTACATCATATCATCAGAGTGTACAACAACAACAACAAACAGTGCAGCGGAAAAAGAAATACTATATAACTAGTAATACGTCATGCCATCCAGCTTGCCTCCAGCAACTCCTGAATATCCAGAATATCCTAATAAACCTTACTCTTGACTGCCCGTGTGAAACTTGGTGGGCACCCAGAGTTTAGGAAGGAAAACAATAAACTCCAAGTCAGTCATGTGACTGGTGTGAGAACTCAAAACAGTTTATTTATCTTAAAATCAAAATAGAGGAATATTTTTAAATCAATTCGCAATGCTTTTAAAAATGAGACTACCATAAGGCCTCCCGCACACACACACATGCAAACGCAGAATCGGAGGAGATTTCTCCTTATGATAGTCAAAGATGCTTGATACGCATTTAAAATAACATTTTATATTATTACTAGTGCATAGTGTAGGAAAAATTTATTTCGAAAGTAGAATATAAATCTTAGCCAACATACGACCATTATCGTATGCCTACTATAGCTACCATCCAAACAGTGTTGCGACACCATAAGTGAATGATAGGTCCTACGACTAAAACCGTACAAGTCACGTATTGTATCTTTGGACTTCCAACGAATGATCAGGCCAAGGAACTTCCCATTGCCACATGAGAATGCCTCTGGATGGACATCCCCGAGAACCAAACCGGATCTCTACCAACACAAGGCCGGGTTACCCCTAACTGAGTAACAACTGACCGAATATGCCATCCCCCGGTCCTTTGGGACCTTTTCACCGAGCGCTCGTAATCAATTCACACAATCATAAAGTGTTTTCAACATGAGTAAGTATCTGGGCTCCATACCATGATACCACCCTTTTCCAGAAGGAAATGCACATATCCTAAAGGGCGCTACCCCTCATAACCTTGCCGCATCTTTCCTGTTTTGACCATTCACGGGGTGTGAGGCTCGACGAAGTCACGTCCACAAAAACATACTTTATACAAAAGCCATGCTTTGGGTCAACAAATGATCATAGAAATGATCACAAAGATAGACGATCAAATAAATGATCCTATCACAAATAATCAACACAATGATCATTTACAGCAACACTCATCATGTCACATTACCAAATTGGGAATATATCGCTGATAACATTCAACTACATAACCTCTGAGCTCGTACGTCTAAGAGAAGGGTGTTAAGCTAAAAGAATAAATTCTCCGCCACCAACAGAAATATATTTGAAAGAAATCGGCTTTATATCTCAACTTGTAATGTCAGACACACAATCCATACAAGTCTGTTCCGGGCTCGAACAAAACCGAAGGCACTTCTTACGAAGCCCTTGCAATCCGGGTATTCACAATCCCGATCGAATTTCCCATCACTTAAGGAATCTCTATACCAGGAGCTACCCAGTGCAGAGACAATCGATAGGTCATCCTATCGCTTTCACAAATACTCGGTCTTCAACACCGATCTTCAATGCAATTCACAACGACGTATCACATATTCGGAATGGGTTATACGACCCCATGGTCCTTTCCCGGTTAACCCGAATAGTGAGCACTTATTCAAAAATAAGTGTGGCATTCACATTCAAACAAATCACATCAATTACCCATTCAAAGGGAAATATTGATAGTCAGTTATTGAACTATCAATGGATATGCACACATCACCAGATTCCAAATAATTTTCCAAATTATTTATTTTCCAAAATATCTTTACAAGATATATTATTTTCAATACTTCAAAAATAAATCAATATTTATTTTTAAACAAATTCTTCTTTTTATTTATAAATTCCATAATGAATTTATATTCCAAAATATCTATGAATATTTGATTGCAATTATTCATTTCAATATTCCTTTTCAATTTATCTTCAAAAAGATAAATTCTCAAAATATTCACTTTATATTGGAAAACATTTCCATACTTATTTATTCATAAGTAATTCACAAATTTTATTTATTTTCAACACTTGGAAAATATTCAGTATACTTAAATCGAAATTAAGTATATATTTCATTCTTTAAGGAAATCATGCTCTTAAACATATTTATTTGGGCCAAAACGAATGTTGCGTAAAACATCGTTACGACAACCCAAAATCACTAGTATAGGGATTCGAAATTAAAATAGATATATAAATTCCAATACTGTACAAAACATTCCCTTTCGGAAATTATTTACTATAACAACAGTGTTATAGTCCATTATTTCCTTCTTATTTCTCGAAAACGTCTATTTCAACAATAAATGTTGAAATCTATGGTTTCGAATCTCAACACATTTAAAACATCGTTAGATCGTTTTAATTCTGTTTAAAACATCACATTCAAAACAATTTCTTCAACATATTATTCACTATTCAAAAACGTGAATATACTTTGTTAACAAATTTCATCATTTCTATTCATTTTTAACTTAAAGGATTATTCACTGTCTACAACGTGAATATAACTCCATTTATAAGTTATAACAATTAACTTATCAAAATAAGTCGTTTGCGAATTTATAAAACAACGTTTATAAATTCCATTTCTATTTATTTTATAACAACTTCCTTTATAAATCTCCTTTATTAATCTATTCGATTTATAACTCAATTATAAAACAAAAGTTCATATTATAAGTCAAATACTTATAAAACAATTACTTTACAAAAATCGTTCCTTTGAACTTCATAATTATAAATTCTATAACTTATAAGATTCAATTATTTATCCAAAACCATTCTCATAATGACTTTATAAATTTTATAAACCTACTGTTTATAAAATTCCATTTATAATTTCACCGTTTATAATTCTATAAATTTCATTTCTATTTACAAAATTCATTTACACTTCATTCAAACACTTATAAAAACTCATTTTATAACGTCAATATTTCAATTTATAAATATCCATTTATAAATCTCTTAATATAAATCAATTTATATTATTCTTTAAAACGTCTTTAAATTTCTTTATAATTTCACCATTCTGATTTATAAAATAATTAAATTTTATAAATCCTTTATTTAAACTTTTCACAATAAATTCTAAAATCCCGATTAAACTATTTTATAAAATCATTAGCATCATATTCTCAAAAATCAGTTTTTAACTATATTTCTCAAAAATCATAATTTTTATAACTTTAAAAATTATAACATTTATTTATTTAAAATGAATCAATTTTCAAACATACAGTATATTTTCAAAAATCACTTTATAAATCATTTTAAAATTCCAAAACTTGGTCCAATGATGCTACACACCAAATAGTCAATCACGACAACAACGATATCATATATCGATATGAAAATCCATCAAATATCAAAATATCTGAAATTAAATAAAAACTGTTGAGGAATCCAGTTGGATCCCTCCAACCTGTTTTCCTGCATTCACAAACATTAGCACAATACCAATTTCGCTCCAGTACGAAATTATCGCGGTATATGGGATTTAAATATTATCCGCTTAATAACGGCGCAATAAGGTCTCATCCGCTAAACAAAAAATGCGGAAAATCAATAACTCCAATATATACATATGCCAATATATATATATATATATATATATATATTGCTATTATATATAATACCAATTTCATTGTTTATGAAATATTCGTGGTATATGTTTTTAATAAATAACATCCGCTTACTAACGGCGTATAATGTCTATCTTAACAATCAATAGATAACAATCATCATTCAAACATGCATTAAAATATTTTAAATCTAACTATTTAAATAAAATCGAAACTGATTCGATTGAGTGAGAAGTTCTCACCTTGATTTTAAATTCCGTTTTAGCGATTTATTTCGAATAAAATTAAACGGACGTTTAATTTTACCCAAAATTCTCACTAACTCCAAACGACTCCAATCCAATTTCATCGCGTAGTGCTCGTCCATACGATTCCAACGCGACTGAGTTTGCATTTTTTTGACCTCGTATGAAAAAGTTATGTAATTTACAAGTTTACTCGATTTTTATAAACTAATTACAACATTAATTTAACTATTTTTATACCAAATCAAACATAGGCCGTTAGATCCCACAACCAGAAATCTTGGCCGTGCATAGCCCTATCTTCTTCACGCGCGCATAGCTCCAGGTTGAAGAACCATAGCCGAACCCAACATTTGATTTTAGGGTTTCAATTTGCATCCTCATCTCTCGACTATACTTCATCAAACCACCGCCACGCGAAAGCCCTCAACTTCCTCTACCTTCGGCCCAAGCACTGACCAACTCGGCCACCTCCTGATGCCTCGTTTTGCGTGCGCAGCTCCCCCCCTGTCTGCCCCTTTTTCTCCTCCTACGCGACGTCGTTTCAGATCTCAACCGTATGGATCTAAAGTACTCAAGACGCTTAACAACTTTCATGTTAAACACTTCTTCTAATTCTTGCTAGATTGAGAGTGATTGAGGGATGAAAATCGAAAAATTCTGGCCGTTTATCAGGGAGGTGGCGGCTGTAGTTTAGGTTTAGGGTTTTAGATATATTTTTCTAAATTATGAAGGGGTAGGGGCTATTTATAGAGAATTTTCGAACACTATTCATCCGGAAATTCCGAACTCCGATTTACGCGCCGTAACCAGCGTTTCTAGGGTTTATCCCGCGTTCCGGACACAATGGAACAGGTTTCGAAAGCTAATTCGGACATCTGTGCGAGTTAGGGCTATAAACGCTCAATTTAAATTAAACCGATTTAAACGATTTTCTAGGCGTTTTAATTCGTACAGGACAAACGGTAAATCCAATTGACACGAAATTTGAAACCTTACAATAATATCACATTACGGATCCGATGAAACTGGTTTCGTCGAAATCCGAGACTTTTTGAAAAATGGCTATTTTAACTCGCCAAATTAAAATTAAAAATAATCCGATGCGT
Source organism: Allium cepa (assembly GCA_030765085.1). NCBI lineage: Eukaryota > Viridiplantae > Streptophyta > Magnoliopsida > Asparagales > Amaryllidaceae > Allium > Allium cepa. Next base: position 818,731,207 of record CM060940.1, read on the forward strand.
TTCGAGCTGCCACGATCAAACGATAGCTCCGATTGACACGAAAATTGAAATCCGGTAATAACTAACTATTATGGATCCAATGGAACTAGTTTCGTTCAATTCTGAGACTGTTCAAAAATTGACTATTTTCACTAGTCGATTTAATATTAAAATATTCAATTTTCACAAATTAACTTTAAATTCGATTTTTAAAGTTCTAAAATATCGTTCTAACTTTAATATGATAAAATAAAATTTTACAAATCATTTTCAATCATATTTAACCCTATTTTCAATTATTTCCATAATTTAACGTATTAAATTATCGATTTAATTATTCAATTAAATCCAATAATTCAAATAAAAATTTATTTGACTTATAAATTCACTTCTTAATATTTAAAATTAATTAAATATCCAAATTTTAATTAATTAAAAATTCTGGGTCGTTACAATCTTCCCCACTTAAAAGAATTTCGTCCTCGAAATAAATAAGTAAGAAAAGTTACAAAATTTATTAATTTTCCAAAATCCATAGTTAAACTTCTTACAAATTTTTACTAAGTTTTCAAATCGTACTTAGTTATCTTTTCAAAAACAACTACTATTGTTTAACTTTCAATTCCAAAATCAAAGTTAAAGTTTTCAAAAATTTTCAATTTTCTCAAATTTTTTTCTAACGCCTTAAATTTTCGGAAAAATTCGCCATAGTCCCCTTTGCGCGGCTCGATCCAAAAAAAAAATGACAGTATATATATCACAAATATACATCTCATCAAGTAATGAGGCATCCCGCAGGGAAAAAAAATATAAAAGTACGGTATGTAATCCGAGATATGTACCTTATATTTTATTAGCAAGCATATACGGCTAATATAGCGCGAAAGCGAGCTCCAAATGCGAAGCAAACGCGATCCGCACCTACTAATCACTCAACAAACAGCATGAGAACCATGCATATAGATAATAGTATCAATATACATCCTATAGTAACATAATAACTATACATGTCAACATATCAAATGTAGGAAAAGCAATAAATGCAAACATCAACCATCTATCATTCATAACCAAATCAATATTCATTTATATTCTCATTAATATTCAATGAATTGGTTTTCAATTTAATCACATTCGATTCATTTACGTTGGATTTTATCAACATTCATTCTCAATTAGTTTATATTCACTAATTCATATTCAAGTTTGTTCACTTCCAAATCAAATTCAATTCTATTCAAGATTCACTTAACTTCCAATTGAATTCCAATTACTTTAGCTTTCAATTTCATTAACACTTAATGAATTATATACAATCAACTAACAATCATATAACAACCAATGTATATTTATTACAACCAAATTCCTTTGCTTATAATTGGTTTAATTAAATTGATTTTCATTCAATTATTCAACTTTATAATAACATTAGATTTTAGTGAATTAACACTTATATTCATTATTCCATATCAACTTAATTCACATTCATTTGATTAACATTTAATCCATTCATTCAATTCAATTACAAAAGTTGAATTTCATTTTCATAACTTAAGTTTATATCTATCACTTAACTTTATTATTTTACTTTGATCTAATATCAACTTCATTCAATATCACTTAAGTTATACTCCATTTAACTTTAAATTCATTTTACTTATTTACAACTCACATTCATATAGTTTCACCTCTTATATGTATAAGTTTATTTCACAATTGTAAATCACTTTAATTATAATTCAATTCTTATAATTCTTTACTTATACAATTATTCTTTTTGCTTATACAATTATTATTTAGATTATTCAAACATCTAAACAATCAACTTATATACACTTTAATAATTCTGAAAAATTATTTCTTTATATATAAAAATATACTCAAGGTAAAATTATTTCATTTACCCAATTTTAAACAATACTGTGTTGAATTGTTCTATTCAAGTGTTTAGAAACCCCTTCGGCATAGTCTTGCGGACCACGCTGACGAAAGTTCATATGCCACTCAACAAACCAATCATCACAATATAAAACAATTTTATATTCACTAACAATTACGCTCTCATAGCTATTATTACACTCAACTCATTCTAGAGTACTGCTGACTCAATCTTTAATGAGTAATACCCAACAGAACCATGGTTGTCGCTTAACCATATGCTCTGATACCAACTGTAAAGACCCGTAAATCCGTACTCCTTGAATAGACACTAATCTCCATTGATTAATTCAAGATGAACGAAAATACGAACCCTTAGGGGTTTAAGAAAAATTTAGGAAAAGAAAAAGGCAGAAGAAGAGAGAAGAAGATAGAAGATAGAGAGAAAAGAGAATAGAAAAAAAACAAGTAACAGAGGAAAAAGAAGATAGAAAATTTTAAAATAGAAGAAAAAGAGAATAGAGAACGTAGAACAGGACAGAAAACAACAGAACATCATCAGAATCTCACAATTCGCAGCGGAACAACATATAATAATAAATGAATAATCTTTAAACAAAGAACTATATCAGTTATTACATTACATCACATTTCATTACATCATATCATCAGAGTGTACAACAACAACAACAAACAGTGCAGCGGAAAAAGAAATACTATATAACTAGTAATACGTCATGCCATCCAGCTTGCCTCCAGCAACTCCTGAATATCCAGAATATCCTGATAAACCTTACTCTTGACTGCCCGTGTGAAACTTGGTGGGCACCCAGAGTTTAGGAAGGAAAACAATAAACTCCAAGTCAGTCATGTGACTGGTGTGAGAACTCAAAACAGTTTATTTATCTTAAAATCAAAATAGAGGAATATTTTTAAATCAATTCGCAATGCTTTTAAAAATGAGACTACCATAAGGCCTCCCGCACACACACACATGCAAACGCAGAATCGGAGGAGATTTCTCCTTATGATAGTCAAAGATGCTTGATACGCATTTAAAATAACATTTTATATTATTACTAGTGCATAGTGTAGGAAAAATTTATTTCGAAAGTAGAATATAAATCTCAGCCAACATACGACCATTATCGTATGCCTACTATAGCTACCATCCAAATAGTGTTGCGACACCATAAGTGAATGATAGGTCCTACAACTAAAACCGTACAAGTCACGTATTGTTTCTTTGGATTTCCAACGAATGATCAGGCCAAGGAACTTCCCATTGCCACATGAGAATGCCTCTGGATGGACATCCCCGAGAACCAAACCGGATCTCTACCAACACAAGGCCGGGTTACCCCTAACTGAGTAACAACTGACCGAATATGCCATCCCCCGGTCCTTTGGGACCTTTTCACCGAGCGCTCGTAATCAATTCACACAATCATAAAGTGTTTTCAACATGAGTAAGTATCTGGGCTCCATACCATGATACCACCCTTTTCCAGAAGGAAATGCACATATCCTAAAGGGCGCTACCCCTCATAACCTTGCCGCATCTTTCCTGTTTTGACCATTCACGGGGTGTGAGGCTCGACGAAGTCACGTCCACAAAAACATACTTTATACAAAAGCCATGCTTTGGGTCAACAAATGATCATAGAAATGATCACAAAAGATAGACGATCAAATAAATGATCCTATCACAAATAATCAACACAATGATCATTTACAGCAACACTCAGCATGTCACATTACCATATTGGGAATATATCGCTGATAACATTCAACTACATAACCTCTGAGCTCGTACGTCTCAGAGAAGGGTGTTAAGCTAAAAGAATAAATTCTCCGCCACCAACAGAAATATATTTGAAAGAAATCGGCTTTATATCTCAACTTGTAATGTCAGACACACAATCCATACAAGTCTGTTCCGGGCTCGAACAAAACCGAAGGCACTTCTTACGAAGCCCTTGCAATCCGGGTATTCACAATCCCGATCGAATTTCCCATCACTTAAGGAATCTCTATACCAGGAGCTACCCAGTGCAGAGACAATCGATAGGTCACCCTATCGCTTTCACAAATACTCGGTCTTCAACACGATCTTCAATGCAATTCACAACGACGTATCACATATTCGGAATGGGTTATACGACCCCATGGTCCTTTCCCGGTTAACCCGAATAGTGAACGCTTATTCAAAAATAAGTGTGGCATTCACATTCAAACAAATCACATCAATTACCCATTCAAAGGGAAATATTGATAGTCGGTTATTGAACTATCAATGGATATGCACACATCACCAGATTCCAAATAATTTTCCAAATTATTTATTTTCCAAAATATCTTTACAAGATATATTATTTTCAATACTTCAAAAATAAATCAATATTTATTTTTAAACAAATTCTTCTTTTCATTTATAAATTCCATAATGAATTTATATTCCAAAATATCTATGAATATTTGATTGCAATTATTCATTTCAATATTCCTTTTCAATTTATCTTCAAAAAGATAAATTCTCAAAATATTCACTTTATATTGGAAAACATTTCCATACTTATTTATTCATAAGTAATTCACAAATTTTATTTATTTTCAACACTTGGAAAATATTCAGTATACTTAAATCGAAATTAAGTATATATTTCATTCTTTAAGGAAATCATGCTCTTAAACATATTTATTTGGGCCAAAACGAATGTTGCGTAAAACATCGTTACGACAACCCAAAATCACTAGTATAGGGATTCGAATTAAAATAGATATATAAATTCCAATACTATACAAAACATTCCCTTTCGGAAATTATTTACTATAACAACAGTGTTATAGTCCATTATTTCCTTCTTATTTCTCGAAAACGTCTATTTCAACAATAAATGTTGAAATCTATGGTTTCGAATCTCAACACATTTAAAACATCGTTAGATCGTTTTAATTCTGTTTAAAACATCACATTCAAAACAATTTCTTCAACATATTATTCATTATTCAAAAACGTGAATATACTTTGTTAACAAATTTCATCATTTCTATTCATTTTTAACTTAAAGGATTATTCACTGTCTACAACGTGAATATAACTCCATTTATAAGTTATAACAATTAACTTATCAAAATAAGTCGTTTGCGAATTTATAAAACAACGTTTATAAATTCCATTTCTATTTATTTTATAACAACTTCCTTTATAAATCTCCTTTATTAATCTATTCGATTTATAACTCAATTATAAAACAAAAGTTCATATTATAAGTCAAATACTTATAAAACAATTACTTTACAAAAATCGTTCCTTTGAACTTCATAATTATAAATTCTATAACTTATAAGATTCAATTATTTATCCAAAACCATTCTCATAATGACTTTATAAATTCCATTTATAATTTCACCGTTTATAATTCTATAAATTTCATTTCTATTTACAAAATTCATTTACACTTCATTCAAACACTTATAAAAACTCGTTTTATAATGTCAATATTTCAATTTATAAATATCCATGTATAAATCTCTTAATATAAATCAATTTATATTATTCTTTAAAACGACTTTAAATTTCTTTATAATTTCACCATTCTGATTTATAAAATAATTAAATTTTATAAATCCTTTATTTAAACTTTTCACAATAAATTCTAAAATCCCGATTAAACTATTTTATAAAATCATTAGCATCATATTCTCAAAAATCAGTTTTTAACTATATTTCTCAAAAATCATAATTTTTATAACTTTAAAAATTATAACGTTTATTTATTTAAAATGAATCCATTTCCAAACATACAGTATATTTTCAAAAATCACTTTATAAATCATTTTAAAATTCCAAAACTTGGTCCAATGATGCTACACACCAAATAGTCAATCACGACAACAACGATATCATATATCGATATGAAAATCCATCAAATATCAAAATATCTGAAATTAAATAAAAACTGTTGAGGAATCCAGTTGGATCCCTCCAACCTGTTTTCCTGCATTCACAAACATTAGCACAATACCAATTTCGCTCCAGTACGAAATTATCGCGGTATATGGGATTTAAATATTATCCGCTTAATAACGGCGCAATAGGGTCTCATCCGCTAAACAAAAAATGCAGGAAATCAATAACTCCAATATATACATATGCCAATATATATATATTGCTATTATATATAATACCAATTTCATTGTTTATGAAATATTCGCGGTATATGTTTTTAATAAATAACATCCGCTTACTAACGGCGTATAATGTCTATCTTAACAATCAATAGATAACAATCATCATTCAAACATGCATTCAAATATTTTAAATCTAACTATTTAAATAAAATCGAAACTGATTCGATTGAGTGAGAAGTTCTCACCTTGATTTTAAATTCCGTTTTAGCGATTTATTTCGAATAAAATTAAACGGACGTTTAATTTTACCCAAAATTCTCACTAACTCCAAATGACTCCAATCCAATTTCATCGCGTAGTGCTCGTCCATACGATTCCAACGCGACTGAGTTTGCATTTTTTTGACCTCGTATGAAAAAGTTATGTAATTTACAAGTTTACTCGATTTTTATAAACTAATTACAACATTAATTTAACTATTTTTATACCAAATCAAACATAGGCCGTTAGATCCCACAACCAGAAATCTTGGCCGTGCATAGCCCTATCTTCTTCACGCGCGCATAGCTCCAGGTTGAAGAACCATAGCCGAACCCAACATTTGATTTTAGGGTTTCAATTTGCATCCTCATCTCTCGACTATACTTCATCAAACCACCGCCACGCGAAAGCCCTCAACTTCCTCTACCTTCGGCCCAAGCACTGACCAACTCGGCCACCTCCTGATGCCTCGTTTTGCATGCGCAGCTCCCCCCCTGTCGGCCCCTTTTTCTCCTCCTACGCGACGTCATTTCAGATCTCAACCGTATGGATCTAAAGTACTCAAGACGCTTAACAACTTTCATGTTAAACACTTCTTCTAATTCTTGCTGGATTGAGAGTGATTGAGGGATGAAAATCGAAAAATTCTGGACGTTTATCAGGGAGGTGGCGGCTGTAGTTTAGGTTTAGGGTTTTAGATATATTTTTCTAAATTATGAAGGGGTAGGGGCTATTTATAGAGAATTTTCGAACACTATTCATCCGGAAATTCCGAACTCCGATTTACGCGCCGTAACCAGCGTTTCTAGGGTTTATCCCGCGTTCCGGACACAATGGAACAGGTTTCGAAAGCTAATTCGGACATCTGTGCGAGTTATGGCTATAAACGCTCAATTTAAATTAAACCGATTTAAACGATTTTCTAGGCGTTTTAATTCGTACAGGACAAACGGTAAATCCAATTGACACGAAATTTGAAACCTTACAATAATATCACATTACGGATCCGATGAAACTGGTTTCGTCAAAATCTAAGACTTTTTGAAAAATGGATATTTTAACTCGCCAAATTAAAAATAAAAATAATTCGATGCGTTTCGAGCTGCCACGATCAAACGATAGCTCTGATTGACACGAAAATTGAAATCCGGTAATAACTAACTATTACGGATCCAATGGAACTGGTTTCGTTCAATTCTGAGACTGTTCAAAAATTGACTATTTTCACTAGTCGATTTAATATTAAAATATTCAATTTTCACAAATTAACTTTAAATTCGATTTTTAAAGTTCTAAAATATCGTTCTAACTTTAATATGATAAAATAAAATTTTACAAATCATTTTCAATCATATTTAACCCTATTTTCAATCATTTCCATAATTTAACGTATTAAATTATCGATTTAATTATTCAATTAAATCCAATAATTCAAATAAAAATTTATTTGACTTATAAATTCACTTCTTAATATTTAAAATTAATTAAATATCCAAATTTTAATTAATTAAAAATTCTGGGTCGTTACATTAAAGTCCGAAGAGGGACAAGCTAGTATATTTTGGGATATTCTGAATTGAGTTGAGTATCCATTGTTTGTTTTGTTGGGTCCAGATATATTCTATGAACGGTTAGTTATCTCTTCGAACTAACCAATTCCCTGCATAATTCATAGACCAGATGACCCGAGTATCTTGTGTAATATTGAATGAGTTCGTTCTCATATTTGTTGATAATATGGTAATTTGGTAAGCCAAATGCAGAATTGATATTCAGTTTGAACTGGTTAAACATTCTCCATCTATTCTTGTTTGTCTCCCTGTCTAGCAAATTTCGAGAATGAAATTTTCTTAAGGGGAATCTGTAACGATCTTGGTTTTAAATCAAATATAAAATTGGTAATTAATATAATTTTTGGTAATGGTGAGTTAATTTGAATTTTTCCATATAAAATAAGGTATTTGTTTGTTTACTAATATAAATGTATAGAAATATGATTTAAATAGAATTTGGACTTGAAAGTACTATATTTTAAATTAATAAAAATTTTATAATGTACATAAGTAATACATTTTGAATCTGGTACAAATAATTTTTCAAAAGCCATTTAAGGATTAAATTTTAAACACAAACACACACACACATATGTATGTATGTATGTATATTAATTAGTTATTAAGTTTATAATTGGATTTTAAAATCATGTTCTTTAAATCATTAATATATATATATATGTATATATAAATAAATATATAAAGAAATGTATTGATTTAAAGTAATAGAAAATATGTAAATATAAGATTAAGTAATTTATAAGAGAAAGTGTTTGAAATATAAATTAAATAAAAGTTTAACAAAAGGGTTTAAACACAAATTATTTTCATTTTAACATTTGTAAGGATGAGGTTACATATAATTACAAGTGTAAGGTTTTAATAATCTATAGTTAACAAGTGGAAAATATGTCTTTCTTCATTTAAAATGATAATGTAAATAAGAAATTAAAATATCTAAACCAGGCTATTTTATTCAGTCAAAATCTTTTTCTACTTACTCTCTAAAACCTGAAAAATGGAAACAAAAGGAAATCAAACCTGGTAATTGAAATTGAAACAAAACCAAAAGCCTGAGATTAAAACAAATCAAACTCAATGCAAAAAAATCCAAGTTTCATCAACCTGGAACAATTAAGCAAAGCAGATTCAACATTGAAAACGAGTTCTCAAATCAAAGCAATTGAACCAGAAACAATCTTCAACCTGAGGCTAAGATCAACATAATCAAACTATCAGATCAGTCTCAAGATCAAGTACATTCAAATTCTATTCAATATAGATACAAATTCAAATAGCAAGTAGAAAATGCAAGATCAAAATCAAATCAGATTCCAGGCTTCTTCTCTGTTCTTCACTGACTGGTAAGTAAACTTCAACCTTTAAAAGTTAAAACTGATGAGAACCTGGTATAGATGTATGTTTGCATGGATGGATAAATATGATTGATGTATATAAAAGTGAAAAATCTATGCTTATCTGTATAAATATATGTATGTATGTTTCTGTTCATAGATACAGGTTTCAAACCTGTATAAAATTTAAGATCTCATCGTATAATATTTTTTAGGTTTGGATGCTGAAACAAAATATGTTCAAATTAGCAAGATCTAAATTTTAAAAATACCCGAAGTAAAAATTAATTTTGATTATTTGAAGAAAAATGAAGAAATACAGTGGAAACTCTGGTATAGGTTAAATTCGAACATCATGGTTCTTTGATTTACCTATGTAATCTAAATCATCTAGGAAAATCATGAATTTTAAGGGTTGAATAAAGATTTTTAGCTTTGATTCGAGATAGAATTCTCGAATTGAATGGAAAACAAAACATTGTCGATTTCCGGTGATCAACGATGAATTAAGTTTCGGATTTGTTTGCGATGATAGTTGGAAGGACGGAGACTATATGAAAAATAGTGGAGGAGCTCATAGATCATCGGCGTGGCGGGGCTTCGTCAATTTAGGGTTTAAGTACAAGTTTTGGTCGTCGGCAATTCGTGAGTTATGCGACATCCATGGTTGATCGTAAGCGACCGGACAAAGGGGGATTGATGCGTAAGGTTGTGAGGTAGCTCGGGGTTGACTGGCATGGCTTCAGGTGGTCGGCATTGTCGTCGGTGGGGTGTTTTGGGTTGATTAGGTTCGAATGCCTGGCGATTGAGCTACTCAATTTCGATTCTCGGTCGAATTCGTCGACCTGGGTAGTTGTGTTGATAGGCGAGGTCGTAGATGGCATTTAGGTGGTCGGAGCGATGATCGGAAGCTCCGATCATTTGTGTACGTGCACGTGCGTTGTGGAATCTGGAAGAAAAGGAAGAAGAAGAAGAAGAAGAAAGTTGGATCGAAGTGAACCTCAGGGGAAAATGTGTTTAGCCCGTGTTTGTGCTGAGTCGTTAGCAAGTATATGGCATAGTTTAAAAAAATTTAAAAAATAAACAAAGTCTAAAAGGAGAAAAATGTTTGTACTCAAAGGTTTTGAGATTTAACCTGAAGTTTTGCTCGGGTATTTATGGTGTGGGCGCGGGTTTGTAATGTCATAGTTTTAAAAATTAAAATAAGCAAGTTTTCCATTTAAATCAAATTTTAAACTTTTTTCTTGATTATTTTTATGAGATAATAAATTTTTATCTTTGGTTTTTAATAAATTAAAGTTTTTAAATTTTTTAAATCAAACTTGAAGTGTTTTATCCTTTATTAATTCTTAAACTTATTTTAAAATAAATATAATAGTACAATTAAGAAATTAATTAAGAAGATTAAATGTTTTTTTAAAGAGTTTAAGTTAAATTAGGTTATAGTGATAATTTGTCTCAAAGGATATTTAAAATAAGATTTAAATGATGATTTTGTAATTAATAAAGATAAATAGTTTATCTTTTAAATTAATTAAGGTCTGGAGTAATTTCTTAATGAAATTTAAAAGATGATGTCAATTACTTTATGTAATTAATCAATGGTGGATTAATTGACGTGATTAATTAAAGGTAAATTTATAAATTGATTTTATTATAAGTACTTAATTAAAGAATGATTAATTAATGATAAGTAACTAAAGGTTAATTACTTAATGAAATTAATTGAGTATAATCACTTAATGTGATTAATAAAAGATTACTTAATGTGATTAAGTTAAAGGTTGATTAACTAATGTATGTAATTAAAGGTAATTAATTACTTAAGGATAATTACTTGATTAAAAAGTAATTACGTAATGATTAAAGTTGATTAATTGAATGATTAAAGAATAATGACTCGATTAATTTGTGATTAATTAATGAAATTGATTATGAATTATCATTTATTATAATTAATTATGGGTAATTAATTAAATGGTAATTAATTAAGGGTTAATTAAATATTGTAATTAATTAATAATAATTAATAAAAGGATAATTAAATAATTAAAGGTTAATTATTTAATGATTAGCGGTTAATTAATTTATTATTAAAGATTAATTACTTAAAACAATTTGTAATTAACTAATGTTAATTAACCAGAATCAGTAATTTATTCATAAGTAATTAATCTAATTTAATTTTATCAGATGATTTATTGATCTTACTTATGGATGTTTGGATTGCATTGAACGCTTTGAATGGTTTGATATCTCTGTTGTGTGATGCTTTGTGATATGAATTGTCTTGATTCGAGCTGTGATGAATGTAATTTATTTATTTATCTATGATGAATTTATATTAATCATTTGTGAATCTGTGAATAAAGATAAGCGTTATAGGATTATACCGCTTATCGATATTGTTGTGATTGAATTTGTTGTGATTAATGATGTTGCACTATTGTGTAAAACCCCTGGACTGCACTATACACACACAAATATGGATTTCATGAGGAAATCGGTTAAGTTACAGATATTTGAATTTAATATTATTATGTTCAAAATGGTTTTGAAAGATGAATTTTGAATCCAAATGGTTTTGGAAATGGAATTGAATTGAATATGGAAAGCCTTTGAAAGGGAAGGTTTGAAATTGAAATTCAGTTTTGAAAATAGTATATCTTGTTAAATATTATTTGAAATTATTTTGAAAATCATAGTTTGAAAGGTTTATACAATTACTATATATGAATTTAAACAATTTTAAATAAATTGTTTTGGGAATTTGAATTTAATTTAGAACTTGCCAAGAATACGATAATTCGTTGATTCTTTGGTTTATACTTTTAAAGGCTATAACTTGTGTATATTTGATCGGGTTTTTTCGAAATGAAGATAATAGCTTTCAAATAAAGAAAGGGTTTCTGGTTTTTAGGTTTTGAAATGGAATTATTTAGAAAGCTATAATGAATCTTTGTGAAATATTTGGTGAACTTTCTTTTCAAACAAAAGAGGATTTCAAAGATAGATCTTTTGTTTAAATATTGTAAATGAATCTTTGTGAAAGATTTAATGAACCTTGTTTTTAAATTGATGAGGATCTTAAAGGTGTATCTTTTGTATAAAAGGTTCGGGAATGAAATAGTTTGGAAAACTATGAATTAATCTTTGTGAAAGATTGGTGAACTTTGTGAAGTGAATCTTTTTATTTAAAAGGTTAAAAGTGGAAATTTGTTTAAACCACTTGAAAGAAAAGTTTTTGGTAATAAGTTGTGACTTAACTAAGATACCAATATCCATATGTTTTTAAATACTGCGCTCGTTATTTGGTTTAGCCGGGAGAGGACTTTGTGTCATATAACCCATTCCGAATAATGATACGACGTAAATGGATATCATTTGAAGACCGGTGGTGAAGACCGGGTATTTTGGAGAATGAAAGGATTACCCATCAAATGACTCTGCATTGAGTAGCTACGATATAGAGATCTCCATATGTGATGGGGAGTCCGATCGGGATTGTGGATATCCGGATTGCAAGGGCTTCTTTGAATTGCCTTCGGTTCTGTTCAAACCGGGAACAGACTTGTATGGATGTGTGTCCAACATTACACTCTGAGATGTAAAGCATGTTTCTATCAAAAACATTTCTGTTTGGTGGCGGAGAATTTATTCTCTTAGCTTAACACCCTTCTCTGATACGTACGAGCTCAGAGGTTATGTAGTTGATGGTTACTAGTGATACATTCCCAATTTGGTAATGTGGCATGCAAAGTGCTGTTGATCATGTGTTGATCGAAGCATCGCTTTTGTGTAAAGTGTAGCTTTGCGGACATGACCTCGTCGGACCTCTTAACCCGAAATGGTCGAAATAGAAAGGATGCAGCAAGGTTATTTAGGGTAGCGCCCCCTGAGGATACGTCCATTTCCTTCTGGAAAAGGGTGGTATCATGGTACGGAGCCCAGATATTTAACCTACGTGGTTACTACAACTTATTACTTTGTGGTTGTTGCTTTGTGGTTGAGGATCCTTAGTAAAGGTCGGTAACAACCGAGGGATGGCATACTTGTGTAGTAGTTACCTAGTTACAGAGGTAACCCGGCCTTGTGTTGGCAGAGATCCGGTTAGGTTCTCAGGGCGTCCCTCCAGAGGCGTACCCATGTGGCCCAGGAAGTTCCTTTACCTGACCATTTAGTGGAAATCCAATCACCAATACGACCCTTTACGATTGCAGTTGTATAACCTACCATTCTTAAATCGTAGCTATAGCAGGCATACTATAATGGCACCTATGGCGGCTAAGATTAATATTATACTTTCGAAAGGTTTTCTGCACTATGCACTAATAATAATATTATCAAAAAGGATTTCGCATATCAAGCATGTTTGACTATCATAATCTCCCCCCAAGTGTGTGATCGCATGGTGTGTGTGCCGGGAGGCCTTATGGTAGTTTCATTTTCCAAAAAGCATTATGGATTTCAAGCTTAAATTCTTTTATTGTTTGTTTTTGTTTAAAACAGTTTTTGTTTGCTCACACCAGTCTCATGACTGACCTGGAGTTTATTGTTTCCTTTCTAAACTCTGGATGCCCACAATTTTCCACACGCGCGATCTAGAGTTAGATTTTTCAGATAATCGGGTAGTGGGTGTAGATTCAGTAGCCTTCAGCTTTCTATTTGGAATCCTTTGAAGCCTTTGGATTTGGCAATCACATTGCAGTATTGCCTAGTTTGCTTAATACAACGTGATGTGGGTTCAAGCTTCTTGGCGTGGAGATCTTTGGAGCATTAAATTGGAACGCAGTTGGATTCTATCTTTCTTTCTATCCTTTGGAAGATCAGATTGGTGATATTATTCTGCTGCTGGTGTTGTCTTTCCGCGGTTGTATCTTGTCTCTGATATTGTTGATATCATTTGTATCAATGTGTTGTGTAAAGTGTTGTATATCAATAAAATTTATTTATTTCCTTCCGCTGTGTTGTTGTACTTAATGTGTTATAAGCTCCGGCGAACCAGATTGGACATTTGAATCTTCAGCATTTGAATACGGGTGATGTATTCAGTGTCGATTTTCGAAGGTCAAGTCAGGGTCATTAAAGATTCTCTGTCATAGCATACAGCCATGTAAGGAGAATGAAGATTTCTAATCAAGGAACCAGATCTGGGTCCGCACTTGAGTGGTCGTGTGAACAATACTAGTCCGGAAGTGAAATTGTGTTATCGAGCGATATGATATGGTTTTGCGTAAGGATTATATGTAAATCGTACGGGATTAATAAATTAATGTTGACATTAGAAAATGTAAATTGATATGGTTGTGAATCAATTAGATGGATATTATTTGTTGGATGGTTCCTCTTGTTACATTTGCTACATTTTGATATAGTTATAGTATTAGTACATGTTATACATTGATATCACTTCCCCTATACTTGTTCTCATTGGTAGTTAAGTGATTGGTAGGAGCGGATGGCGTATGCTTCACATTTAAAGCTTGCTTTCGCATTATATTGGTTGTTTATGCTTGTTGATACTAATAGAAGGTACACATCTCGGATTACATAACGTACTTTTATATTTTCCCAACGGGATGCCTCATCCTTGAAGTTGAAATGTATATTTATGATTATATATATATATATATATCGTAAAATGTTTTGATCGAGTCGCGCAAAGGAGATTCTAGAGAAATTTTCCGTAAACTTAAGGCGTTAGAATTTTTTTGAGAATTTTGAAAAGTTTTTGATAACTAAAAGTTGATTTTTATTGAAGAGTATTAGTTAAATCTAAGAATGAAATTAAGATTTAGAAAACGCGATAACAAATTTTCAAAAAATTGATTTTGGAAAGTAAAAGGGCTTAAAAAAATTTAGTACTATTTCAACTAATCGGTTTTGAAAAGTTAATGGGATTGTGGCATTTTCTTACTTGCTAATTTTGGGGACAAAATTCTTTCAAATGGGGAAAATGTAACGACCCGGAATTTCAAGCATTTGAATTTGGAATAATTAATTGATTTTTAAATATTAAAAAGTACTTTTATAAGTTAAATAACTTGAATTTCAAATATAATGGTTATTTGAATATTTGGAATTGTTAGATAATTTAATCTTCAATTTAATGTGAAAGAAAATAATTTCAAAAGTTGATTTAAATTCTTTTTGGATAAGAATGACGACAGTAAACTTTTAAATTTGTATTAAAAGTGATTTGAAGTGTTTTAGTAATAATTCGTTTTAATTAACGTGTGAAAACAACTTTCGAAAACACTAACTCGGATTTTGACAAAACTAATTTCATTAGATCCGTGATAGTGAACTATTATATGTCATTGAATTTCGTGGCTATCGGATGTATCATTTGGTCATGCGAGTTCGAAATGCGTAGAATTTAATTAAAGGAATTTAATTTAATATAATTCGATTTCGAAATTTTAACTTTTGTATGATGGAAATGGGTCTTGAAACTAGTTCCATTGTATTCAGAATAGGGGTATTACATATATAACGCCAGACGGCAGCTTCAATTGGAGTTCGAAAATTGAATGTGTGAATAGTGTTTCATAAGTTTTCTATATAAGCCATCATATTTCTTCATTTGCAAATCCTAATATAAAAAACCCTCAGTCGCCATTTTAAACTTCCCTCCATCCAACGATCGACAATCAACAGAGCCATTCCATCCGCTTTCAGCCCTCGGTCTCAACTACAAACTCGTAGAGCTTGAAGAAATATAGAAGATCAACGGTGGAGATCATCAATAGAGAAGCGGATCATCAACAATTCGCCACGAACGGCATCCGTTCTTTTGCCTTTTACTGGCGATCGGTGGCTCTAGGGGAGTTGGGACCTATAATAATGGAAAGGGGGCTAGGCGCGGCGGCGAGCGGTGCACGAGGCAGCGGCAGCAATCGTAGAACCCGCGGTCAAAAAAAAAAAATACACGCAAGCTTGGAAACGAATGAGGGTTAGTGGGAGGGAAGGTAATAATTTTTTTAATTTTATTAATTATAATTTAATTATTTCAAACGTTCATTAATTTATATCTCATTCATATGAGGTCGGATTTGAACGCTGCAACTTGCGTTGCGAATGTATCTATAAATGCTACATTATAGAGTTGAATTGGATGGATTTGGAGCTAGTAGGAATTTGGGTTAAAATTGAGCATTTTGATGAAAACTGAAATCAAAGTGAGTTAACTCACCTCTCTTACCCACTTATATTTTTATACAAGTGTGGATAATTTTATTTTTGATTGTTTGTTGACTGTTTAATGATTTGCTATTTTATTTGTTGGTTTGGATATATTCCAACCCCTAGATTGGATGAGATCCTATTACGTTTTCATATATGAGCGGATGACCCTTTGTATACGATCCCACCTCAAAGTGGTTGATTTATATTTTATAATTATACTGTATGTGATGTAAAGGGATATGTAGGAGGGATCCAACTAGATTCCTCACACTATTGATTTTACATTTCATATTTATTGATATATGATGTGTTGGATGTCATATTTGACAACATGGATAATTTTTCCCTATTTAGTGCTGTAGATACACATACATGTATTAAGGCTTATTTATAGATGTGGAATTTGATAAATATGATAATTTATAAAAGTGACAATTCACAAATAAAGTGAGGATTTGTAAAATCGTATTTTACTAATAAAGGGATAGGTTTATAAATGGTATTTTATAAATTAAAGGGAAACTATTTTCATTGGATGTATTAGAGAGATAAATCACAATTATGAATTTATAATAATATGTGGAATCTTGTCTTAGAAAAATAGTTGATTCTATTTTGGAAAGTGTAAGTGAGGATGAATATGGAGACATTAAATGATATTTTATAAATAGAAAAGAAATTATAAAAGAAATTTATGCATATAAAGGCAACCTTAAAACGGGATTGTAATTGATGTTTTAAAAGGGATTTTTATCAATAAGTGAGAATTACAAAGGAATAGAGTTATAAATGGGTTTTATAAATAAACGGATTTTATAAAAAGGAATTTTTATAAAATTAAAAGAGATTTATAAATGTAGCTTTTAAATATGGAAATGATTGTGTTAAAATTTAAGTATGGACTTTTATCAAGGAAATATATTTATGTTTTCAAAAGTTAAAACAATCTTTTAAGGGAATATTTTGGAAGTAATATTTTCTAATTGAGTTTACTGATTTTTAAAAGTGATTTAAATGTGTTCAGTGGTATGAAGACTTAAATGTCAACATTTTTTGTTGTAAGAAATGTTTTTGAGAAAGTGAGGAAGACATAAACTATAACACTGTTGTTATAGTAGATGATTTCCGAAAGAAAATATTTTTTACAGTATACGGGATTTATGTCTATATCCTATACTTGATGTTAAGTTTCGAGATGTGTAACTTACATCCATTTTGAAGTTAGTAATGTCGTTCATTCAAGGTCTAAGAGGTAATGATATCCCACTTGATCGGTTTCTTTGGTAATTAATAAATAGTTTGAGTTCGACATCGAAAATTAAAATTAAATATGACTAATTAGATCTCCATACTATTGTTTTGGGTTATCGTAACGATGTTTTGCACAAATTTGTTTTGACTCAACAAAGCATATTTTTGGAGAATAGAAGTTTTCCTCAAAAGTTGTAAATTTACTTATTACGGATTTAAGTATATAAAGGCGTCATATAAACATTTAAAAATAAAATGATTTATGAATATACTTACACCATTGAGATAAGTATATGGAAATGTTTCAAAATATAGAAAGATTAAATGTGGTTTTGAAATATATCTTTGTAAAGAGATTTTGAGATAAATATTTGGAAAACATCTTAATTAATGAAAAAATTAATTAAAGAGGCTTAGTGTTGCTTGGTGCTTAACCATTGTTGCGTCCTACGGAAATTTGATCTCTAGCTGGATTGTTCGTTTATTTGATAGTTAAATAACCAGCTATCATATGTTAGCCAGATTATAAACTAACATTGTCAATTCGAAGAGACCGGGATCAAATATGTTATCCGAAAACCACTTCGAACCGGCATAAGCATTTCGAAGTGAAATATTTTGATGATAATCTAAATGGAACTCTTAAAGTGCAAGGGTTACTTACTACTAATCCTGAGGATGATTCCTAAATGGATGTTGTAGAAGTGGTGCCTTCGTTTTCGTTCAGCCCCAGAACAAACTTGTATGGATGGATGCTAGCATTCCATTATTGTTTGGAGGGTAGTGTTAGCATTCCAAGTGAGAAGTGCTATATAAAGGCAAAATGTAGTCTCAAGCCTCATCAATCGAAAAATGACAAAAATCGGGCATGCAGCAGGGGTATATGGGTCTCTCCCATCAGGGTATAGTCATCCCAAAATGATGCTCATCCCAAAATCCAGATCGATTACTATCTACACGTGTAAGCTTCGGGGACAATTAACGAAAGGAGTGATCATATTCAGTTTTACTAGTCAAGTGGTAGGTCAGTCCTATGTGGCAGGGGTTGTGACACCCCACCTTTGTACTCACACTAGCGAAGGAAACTACGGGTAATGCCGCCAACCAGCACAAAGAATAAGGCTGTTAAGGAGCGACTCTCTGTGTAATTGCTTTCTGCGAGTACCGATATGTCAAATACTATGTCATGTATTTTATTTCAAGAGGAAATCTGACATATCCAATACAAACTCAAAACTACTATATAGTGGCTATGTGGTCTTCAAGAACAAATATAAAATAAGCATAACACAAATCAGTCACAGATATTCATAGCAGTAAGGCGGAAACATATATGAATATAACACATAGTAGTGTACATCAAAGTAGTGGTCATACAAGATCCACTACATCACAAAAGAATAGGTACAAGTGTCAGACAAAAGAATAAGTATACATCATGGAGTTTCTATCTTTAATGTATAAAAACAAAAACTACTAAGCTGAAGTAGTTATCCAAAAGTCAGTAGCTAGTCCCTGCTAAGAAGTCAAGTGGAAGCATCTAAAACACCTCTTTCTGACCCGAGTATTATTTAAGAAGAAAAATAATAAATGGATCGATCTGTCTATAAATATCATATAAGATGAGATAGGATAAGAGATATGACAACTATATACGATAACAACAAAAATCATACAATATCTCAAATTTTCTCATACACCAAAAAGAATGTCATATTCTTTATTTCTGTTCATTAAACCACAAATATTGATAAAGCATATCAATGCAAATCACAAAAATTGGTGAAATACAAATTCTAGAAATCAACAATTAGAAATCCAGGAAATCACAAATGGGGGAGGCCTATCACAAACGGGAGAATGAAAACTCACCAACACGTGTATCACAAAACAAGACGCTATCCTATGGGTCGCTAACCCATAGAGCCGATGCAACGACGTAGTACAACGGTACACCCGTGGAACCTGAAACTCAAATAAGCCAAAATAACAACGTAGTACAATGGTACGCCCGATGAACCAAACTCCATAAAAAGATCATAGGTCGCTAGCCCATAAAAATGAGATGAAGCTCCACAAAACGGGATATAGTCCACCACGCGGATAAAGAGACATTGCATATTGCAAGTCTAAACCATAAAATGATCATCATTGATCAACAAAAAGTGAAAATTACACTAAGCTAGTAAATAAATGAGTTTAGCTTCACGTCCCATAACCACTGGCTTAACTTAAATATTTACGAACAAATTGCAGAGTTCCACTCGAAAATTATCACAAGATTTCAATCGAACAAGTCTAAGAATTAACTGACGAAGTAAACGCAAGTGTTTCATACCACTTGTTTTTCTAAGTCGTTTAATTGGATTTCTCATACGAATAAGGTAAAGGTTTTTATACACTAATAGATTAGAAAACAGTTTTAAAAATGAGCTTTTGTATTAAAAGTAAATGTTGAAATTATTTTTGTGAAAGAGTTTGAGTATTTACTACTAGTATAGAAACCTTTATATTTTAAAGTGACAGATCACAGAAACGATTGTAAAACTAATCGATCATCCAAAATTCACATTAGGTGACGTGAATTATAACCATGAAAATCGATATCAAATCCATCAAATGGAAATACCAAAAATCCAAAAAAGAAGTCATCAAAGTCGATAATAAACGACAACTAATCAGATCATGAAAAATCGATTAAATAGGTAAATTGGGACAGATGTCTAGTGGTCTTCTCAGACGTCTGAGCTGAAGGTCTGGAAATTTTCTTCGAGATCGCCTAGACGTCTGGGAAATACCCTCAGACGTATGAGCTATAAAATTAGAATTTTTATTCCATAAATTCAGACGTCTAAGCAATCGAATGAGCGACGATGGCGAGGGATTTATGCCAAGCGACTAGCCAACTCTATAGGCTCTTCAATACACTCTAAACATCGTGTCAAAACATCCACGTAGGATTTTCATAGATTTTGACTTCAAAATACCAAAAATTGGAAAATTCACCAAACCAATTCAATTTATAAGCAAATGAACATGAAATAGATGCTAGGAATTCATACCTAACAACCGTTAAAGGTATAGACATAGATGTGAGTTCAATAACTCACCTTTAAATCCAAAAACAAGAAATGTGAAGCTCTAAAACAAGCTAAGATCGATTTCTCTTTAACAATATCTCAAGAATCTTCAATCTATTATCAAATGAAATGAATTTCCAAAGTTAGGTTATAGGAATTTCGGACAAATGAAGAGAGATTGAGATGGAGTAGATGAAGGGGATGCTTACTCAAGCTTCTCTTTGATTTCTAGAACTTGGATTTGAATTTCCTAAGAATCTATGGTTTAGGAATATCTAATCCCCTCTTTTTCCCCCATTTTTCTCTTTAGCTTGAGTGTTAGGAAATGAGGAGTAGAATGAAGAGTAGAGGAGTTAGGGTATTTGGTAGATGAATTGGGTTACCATGCTGGGTTAGTGGGCTAGAACCCCACCCAAAGCCCAAATGAAAACACCAAAATCCTAATCAACTCCAAACATATCAATGTTTATTCTCAAACAAGTTGACTCAATGAAAGTGGTCTCGAGTCTAGATTCAATTGTTTACAAAAAGTCACATTTTGGACTTTAAATTCAACTAACGATGTTGTATTTAATAAAGCTTTTAAATATATAATCATAAAATATGGTTGTTATAGAATACCCTCCTTAAAGAAATTGCATCCTCGTAATTTTTAAAAGAAAATAAAGAGTAAAAACCACTCTAAGGCATAACAACACAAAAGAAAATTTTGAAGCAAGAAGTTCACCTTAAGGAGCACGAGAGAGCAAGTCCGGATGTGTTCGCTCGATGAATTCTCTGGATTTGCAAGAACAATCCTTAAGATTTGAGGACCATTGAACTTCCACTAGCGGGCATCTTTATTACAAAGGCATTTAACCTCTACAGCAATGATACGAATAGGATGTTTCTCATAAGTCACATAGGTGAAACTTCAATTTCTTCAATAACATTGGGATCAAGAATAAAGTCGGAATCCCTAAGCATTTCCGTAGTTGAGAGACATGAAATACGTCATGAATAGCAGAAAATTGAGCCAGTAATAAAAGGTGATAAGCCGTGAAACCAATGCATTCAGTGATGGGAAATGTGCCAATATATCGATGTGCTAATTTTCCCGAACGACTGAAACGCACAACATCCTTCATAGGTGAAACACGAATGAACACCCAATTTCCCACAGAAAATTCTAGTTTTATTTTTCGGTTATCGACATAGGATTTTTATCTTATTTGAGCTTATTTCATCTTCTGATGAATAAGGTCATTATTTTCTGTGGAATCATGAATAAAATCTGGACCTAAAACCAGCTTCTCACCAGCTTCAAGCCAACGTGAAGGAGATCGGTACGGCTTTCCGTAGAGTGCCTCGAAAGGGGCTATACAAATACTAGATTGTAAGCTATTATTATAGGAAAACTCAACAAGAGAAATATGATCTTCCCAACTTCCACCAAAATCAAGTACACATGCACGTAGAAGGTCTTCAAGAGTTTGATTCACATGTTCTGTTTATCCATCGAACTGAGGATGATGAGCGGTGCTAAAATTAAGCTTTGTTTCCAAAGGTTTTTGAAGACCCTTCCAAAATCCACTCGTAAATAATGGATCACGATCACTAACAATAGAAGTAGGAACTACATGAAATTTAATAGTTTCATTAACATAGAGTTTAGCCAAAAGTGGTACGGTCCGGTTGGACCGAACGGAAAGAAAATGGACGGATTTTGTAAGTCTGTCTACTATCACCCATAATCTATCATGACCCGAACGAGAACGGGGAAGAACGTCAATAAAGTCCATGGAACTTTGATCCCTCTTCCAAACTAGAATGTCCTAAGGTTGCAATAATCCACCGGGCCTTTGATGCTCAGCCTTTATGAGTTGGCAAGTCATGCATCGCTTAATAAAGTTATCAAAATCAGATTTCATTCCATCCCAATAATAAAGTCACTTCATGTCCACGTATATTTTACTACTACCGGGATGAATGGTAAATTTAGAACGATGAGAATCTTCTAAAATGTCTTACAAATTGGCATAATAAGTCTACCAATTTTCGAATGCCATCGCGAGCATCGATTCAAAGTCTTTCAAATCTTCAATATTTCTATCCCCACGACATTGGCTAAGAAGAGCCAATTCAGGATCTTACTTTTGAGCTATAATGATACTGTCCAAAACAGAAGGACAAGCCTCAAGGATACATAAAACAAGAGAACAATACAAGTCGGATTCACAATCTCGAATCTCACAAGTGGACAAAGTCTCGAGATCATTCCATTCTAATATCATCATGGAAACAACCGCTTGTTGCTTTCGGCTAAGGGCATCGGCAACACAATTTACCTTTTTGGGGATATAAAGAATATCAAGATCATAAAATATAAGGAATTCAAGCCAACGTTGTTGACGCAAATTAAGGTACTTTTGAGAAAATAAATACTTCAAAGATTTATGATCGGAGTAGAGAAAAAATTTCTTTCCCAAAAGATAATAATGCCAAATTCTGAGGGCAAAAACAATGGCCATGAGTTCTAAATCAAGAGTTGCATATCTAGTCTCGGTAGGCTTTAATTGCCTAAAAGCATAAGCGACAGCATGCTCCCTTTGGATGAGAATGGCTCCCAAACCAACACGACTAGCACCAGTATAAATAATCAAGTCTTGGTTCCCTTCAGGAATCACATGAATAGAAGCATCGGATAGAAGTTCTTTTAGTTTATGAAAAGTAGCTTCACATTTATCTGACCAAATGTACTTAACTCCCTTCTTTGTCAAACTAGTAAGAGGTACGAAAATTTTAGAAAAGTCTTTTATGCACCGGCGGTAATAGCCCGCCAATCCTAGAAAGCTACGAATTTCCAACACACTCTCCAGTCTGTTCCAGTTTTGAATTGCTTCAATGTTTGAAGGATCCAGGGAAATTCCATTTTCAGAAATTATATGTCCTAAAAATTTCACACGGGATTGCCAAAAGTGCCACTTAAATTTTTTTGCTCTCAACTGATTGTTTCTAAGAGTTTCCAACATAACCCGAAGATGTTTTTATGCTCTTCCTCGGTTTTAGAATAAACAATAATGTCATCTATAAAGATGAGAACAAATCGATCGAGGAAGTCTTTGAAAACGTGATTCATAAGGTCAACGAAATAAGCTGGAGCATTCGTTAAACCACATGGCATAACAAGCCATTCATAAGATTCATAACAAGTATGGAACGATGTCAAAGAAATGCTATCCTCTACAATACTAAGCTGGTGAAAACCGGTTGCTAAGTCTAATTAGGAAAAGACTCTAGCACCGCTAAGTTGATCAAATAGATCGTCAATCCGAGGCAAGGGATATTTATTTTTGATGGTGAGATCATTAAGCTTGCGGTAGTTAACGCAAATCTTAAGTGTACCATTGGATTTCTTCACAAAGATAGCTAAAGCTCCCTAAGGAGAGGAACTAGAATGAATAAACTGTTTTGCTTCCAATTCAAATAATTGTTTACGCATCACCTCATTTTCCTTATTAGACATATGATATGGAGGATGAGTGATAGGTAAAGCTCCAGGAATTAGATTAATTCTAAACTTAATTGCTCGATTAGGTGGTAATCTTAAAACGAGCTCAAATACATCAAAAAATTTACGAACAAAGTGAACGAGAGAAATGACATCTTCCTCATCATCATCATCATGTGGATTTAGAGAATATAAGGATGCTACCGAATTGGAATCTAAATCTTTAAGAATAATATTGGGGATGTCGAAGATGGATAGTCTTCTCAAGACATAGGATGTTGGGTTCATAACGATTAAGCCAGTCCATTTCCAAAATCATTCTGAAACCTAAGTAGCGCATAACATGCAAATCGACTCGAAATAATCACATAAAATAATTTCGACATCTTTACAAAATAAAACGAGTGTTGTGGATCCACCAACCACATTCGCAATTGTCGGTGAAGTCATCAGGCCCATAACATTCAGAGAAAAAGTATAAACGAGTTCTTTTGATACAAAAGAGTGAGATGCACCCGTATCAAAAAGAACTCGAATAGGATGATCATGGAAAATAATAATGCCATCAAGGACAGAATGAGAAATACCTTGACCAAGAGAAGTGTTACTAGGGGGATGTACAACATTCAACTTTTCTTCTTTCTTGTTTTGAAGTTTGTGACATGAAGATATAAGATGACCCAAACTTTTACAATAACGGCAATAAAGGGCTTTGGGACACTTATTTGCTTGTCCCTTAAAACCAAAATTGTAGCATTCTCCACTATTAGAGGTAGGAATCTTTGCTACCGTAGTTGCTTGCTTCCCTTTCTTGTTGGGATTAGGTTTGAACTTAATAGTCCTCTTCTTGTTGTTGTTGAAGTTCTTCTTGGCACCGACAACTTCAACATCAATTTCTTTATCAGCCTCTTCAAGTCAAAGAGCGATATCTACAAGCTGATCGAAAGAAACTTCTAGTTTCAAAAGTAGAGCCTTTTTGAGATTCTTATTCAACCCATAGATAAACCTCTGATTTTTATTCAATGGGGTATCAATATACTCGACCCCATATTTAGAGTGGGATTCAAAAGATGTGACATACTCTGTCACAGAAGATTCACCTTGAACAAGGTCAATAGAGCATTGGCTAAAGTTACCTTTTCAACTTCTGGCATAAAGTTTAACTCGAACCTTTCCCTAAATTGCTCCCAAGTAAGATCAGGTTCAACAATTTCCAAAACCAAAAGCTCATACCAATCTAATGCTCTCTCCATTTGGACTCGATGTAGATCCACAAGGTTCATGCGAGACAATATGCGATCGCATATTCTAAGCCAAACTTGGACTTCTATAATGCTTTCGTAAACCTTGAATGGTCTTCCACCCAAATTAGTATAATCACTGCATAAGCGTGCAAACCCGGATTTAATGAGTAGGCTCGGGAATGGGACCGACAGCTTGGGCATTCTTTACAAGATCCAAAAGTTGTTGGGCAGACATGAATACGCTATTATGTGGAGTAGCACTGGATTGATCAGTGTTGGGAAGGCCAGGTCCAACCATTTCTCTTCTTTAAGAAAGAAAGAAAGTAGAGGAAAAAGGTTATTCTCATGATGAATATCAAATAAACTTGATTGATAAAACAAGGCATCATAAAAGGAAATAGGATAGAACGAGTCCAAAGGCTCGAATTAAATCCTAAGGCACGACTCCTAAGAGAAACTAAGAATAATGATCCTTTCTAGACTATTCTACATTGTTCCGAAGTTTGGCCCTAATACCAAGCTGTGATGCCCTACCTCTATACTCACACTAGCCAAGGACACTACTGGGTAATGCGATCGACTAGCACGAAGAATAAGGCTGTTGAGGAGCTATCATCTATGTAATATCTTTGTGTGAGTACCAGTATGTCAGATAATATGTCACGCATTTTATTTCAAGAGGAAATCCGACATATCCAATACAAACTCGAAGCTACTACACAGTGGCTATGTGGTCTTCAGGAACAAATATAAAATAAGCATAATACAAATCAGTCACTGTATTTATGTCACTTATGTGGAAACATATATGAATATAACACATAGTAGTGTACATCAAAGTAGTGGTCGTACAAGATCCACTACATCACAAAAGAATAGGTACAAGTGCGAGACAAAAAATATGTATACATCAAGGAGTCTCTATCTCGAATGTATAAAAACAAAAACTACTAAGCTAAAGTAGTTAGCCAAAAGTCAGTAGCTAGTCCCTGCTAAAAAGTCAAGTGGAAGCACTTGAAACACCTCGGTCTAACCTGAATATTATTTAAGAAGAAAAAAATGAATGGATCAGTCAGCTATAAATATCGTATAAGATGAGATAGGACAAGAGATATGAAAAATATATACGATATCAAAAAAAATCATACAATATCTCAAATTTTCTCATACACCAAAAAGAATGTCATATTCTTTATTTTTGTTCACCAAACCACAAATATTAATAAAGCTTATCAATGCAAATCACAAAAATTGGTGAAACAAAAATTCTAGAAATCAACAATTAGAAATCTAGAAAAACACAAAGGGGGGAGGCCTATCATAAACGGGAGCATAAAAACTCACCAACACTTGTATCACAAAACAGGACGCTATCTCATGGGTCGCTAATACATAAAGCCGATGCGATGACGTAGTAAAAACGGAACTACCGAGAAACTTGAAACCCAAATAAGTCGGAACAACGACGTAATACAACAGTACGCCCGATGAACCAAACTCAATAAAAAGACCATGGGTCGCTAGCCCATAAACATGAGATGAAGCTCCACAAAACGGAGTATAGTCCTCCACGCGGACAAAGAGACATCGCATATCGCTAGTCTAAACCATAAAATGATCACCATTGATCAACAAAAGGTGTAAATTACACTAAGTTAGTAAATAAACGAGTTTAGCTTCGTGTTCCATAACCACTGGATTAACTTAAATATTTACGAACAAATTGTAGAGTTCCACTAAACAAATATCACAAGATTTCAATCGAACAAGTTTAAGAATTAACCAACGAAGTAAACGCAAGTGTTTCATACCATTTGTTTTGCTAAGTCGTTTAATCGGATTTCTCATACGAAATGAGGTAAAGGTTCGTATATACTAATAGATTAGAAAACGGTTTTAAAAATGAGCTTTTGTATTAAAAGTAAATGTTGAAATTATTTTTATGAAAGAGTTTGAGTATTTACTACTAATATAGAAATCTTTGTATTTTAAAGTGACAGATCTCAGAAATGGTTATAAAAACAATCGATCATAAAAAATTCACATTCGGCGACGTGAATTATAACCATGAAAATCGATATCAAATTCATCAGATGGAAACACCAAAAATCCAGAAAAGAATTCATCAAAGTCGATAATAAATGACAACAACTAATCGGACCAATAAAAATCGATTAAAATGAAAATCCATTCGAAATAGGCAAACTGGCATAATTTAGAAGGGTCTGACATGTAGTGGTCTTCTCAGACATCTGAGCTGAAGGTCTGAAAATTTTCTTCCAGATCGCCCAGACGTCTAGGAAATACTCTCAAACGTCTGAGCTGTAAATCTGTAGTTTTTATTCCATAGCTTCAGATATTTGAGTCTTTTACCAAACATCTGAGCTGAAGTTCAGGCACATTTTGCTTAGGTCATTGATGGCCAAATCAACTTCGAAGCAATCGAATGAGCTATGATGGCCAGGGATTTATGACAAGCGACAACCCAACCCTATAGGCTCTTCATTACACTCCAAACATCGTGTCCGAACATCCATAATAGGACTTTCATAGATTTTAACTTTAAAATACCAAAAATTGGAAAATTCACCAAACCAATTCAATTCTAAGCAAATGAACATGAAATAGATGTTAGGAATTCATACCTAACAACCATCATAGGTATAGACATAGATGTGAGTTCAAGAACTCACCTTTAAATCCAAAAACTACAAACGAGAAGCTCCAAAACATGCTAAGATCGATTTCTCTTCAACAACACCTCAAGAATTTTCAGTATATTATCAAATGAAACGAATTTCCTAAGTTAGGTTATATGAATTTTTGAAAATTGAAGAGAGATTGAGATGGACAAGATGAAGAGGATGCATAACTAAGCTTCTCTTTGATTTCTAGAACTTGGATTCAAATTTCCAAAGAATCTAGGGTTTAGGAATTTATAATTTCCCATCTTTCCCCTATTTTTCTCTTTAGCTTAAGTGTTAGGAGATGAGGAGTAGAGTGAATGAAGAGTAGAGGAGTCAAGGTATTTGGTAGAGGAATTGGGTTACCTCGTTGGGTTAGTGGGCTAGAACCCATCCTAAATCCCAAATGAAAACACCGAAATCCTAATCAACTCCAAACATACCGATGTTTATACTCAAACAAGTTGTAAATGTCATTTTAAACTCAATAAAGTGTTCTCAAGTCTAGATTTGACTATTTACAAAAAGTCACATTTTGGACTTTAAACTCAACTAACGATGCTGTATTTAAATGAAGCATTTAGTTATATAATCGTAAAATATGCGGGTTGTTACAGGGGTACAAGATGTTCTTGTCAGACCCATATATATTTTATCTAGAGATGTACCATCGGTAGGTAGTTCCTTACATTGTTATAGTATGGAATTCATCCAATACGATCTTTACGGACTTAATTGTGCCCAGCTATGTTGAAACATGAGATGCAAACATTTCAACTTTTTTATATATTTACTTTGAGAATCCCTAGACATTTTTATAATATTACTGGATCTTCTATAGAAATATTTTGGTTATAGTAAGGTAAAAACTCAACCATGTTTATATGCAGCATGGTCTTACGAGATACTTTTATTTTGAAAAGAATTTGATAACTTTAAATATCCAACTAGGTGTGTTTTCTGATGCTGGTTTACCAGATTGACTCGGGTATTATTTTATTATAATGCTCGGGTCAGACCGGGCATATTTACAAATCACTTTGGATGCATTGAAGCTCAAGAAAAAAGCTGGAGGTCTTCATGACGTGTTCCCGTATTTGTTTATTTTTCCGTTGCATTGTTGTTGAAATTATCAATATTTGTGATGATGGGTTGTTATAACTATCTAGGCTGATGATTGTGAATTGTTGTTGAACTTTGTTTGATGTATGTATATCATAGTTTTCCTTTTGTAAAGATCATTGATATTATATTATATACTGTTTCGCTGTGATTGTGAGATTCTGTGTTGTTTTCAGTTCCTTTTTCTCTTCTTCGTCTCATTTTTTCCATAACTATCCATCTTTTTGTTTAATTTAGGCTGGACATGTGTGATTTATTGTCAGCTTGAATTGTGCATTTTTTTTAAGGTCGTTACAGGTTGTTTACAGAGAATTAACCCAACTAGTAAAAGAAAAGAAAATACTAACATTACTCTTTTTTTACACATGACTTATTCATCAATCAATTGTTTGTTACATGAATTTTACTTATGTCTTTATGATAAGATATGATTATTTTAATAAAACATTATCCTTTCTAAAACATATTGTATGTGCATACATACACACATCTATTAAAGTACGTTTAAATGGGATGGATGAATGCACTGTAAAAGTCGTTACTACTTAACTTGCCCAGCAAAGCAACAATTCATGTTAAAAACATGGATGAATTTAATTGGCTAAACTCTTCATATCATCTAGTCAAAAAAAAGTCCCAATCCGTTTCAATGAAAGAATACTTAAGAGAACATTTTCCAAAAAATATTGTAAGTCTTATTTTCCAAAATATTTCCAAATATCAAAACTTAAGAGAACATTTCGTAACTTATCCCATAAGTCTTCGGAATCACTAATAAAATTCCCTTTTTCAATTTCCAAAATCTGTATACTTATTTATAACCCCTTTCAACAATTTATAACTTCTTTTATGAATTCAGATTTCATTTCAAAATTCCCATATTCAACATTTTGAAATTCCATTTCCTCCAAAATCCCTTATAAAATTCCTCTCCTCAAAATCATATCCATCTATAAGCCTCGTTTACGAATCTCGAGAGAATCTGTAAATAAAATTTTCAATCACTTCAAAACTCTATATATATATATATAATAAGTTTTTCTAAAGGATAATAATTTATTTTTAAAACATGTTTAGGTAATTATTTAAAATATCGATCACACTTTCATAAACATTATCAACTCATTTTTAGGTAAACAGATAATTTTTCAAAGCTGATTTAAAAGTTAGAATTTACTAAATAAGTCCTTTATATATGAAAATCTACTTACCGAAGTATTTTAATCCTAACTAGTTTAAAATTCCATAGTTTTAAAAAAAATTAAATTTTCCTTTTGGAAAAAGCAACTTAACTTCTTAGAATTAAAAATATATTTTTAAAAATCTCAATAACAACTTCAATTTTTAATTTCCTCTCGAGTCACATTACCTCACTTCTATTCTGATCCCCTTGACTATTTTCATTTCCCAAAAATAATATCCACTATTTTTCTCACCCTATTTCCATTTTCTAATATAAATTCTCTATGTAAATTTATTCCCAATCGATCATCTGATATCGACTTTCCTTATTTATAAACATCGTTTATAAATTTTATAACTCCTTTGAGTTTCACTTTCTATAAAAGTAATCACGATTATAAAATTTCCATATATATAAATTCATTCATTTATAAATCCCATTTATAACTACCAATCTACTTGTAATATCGACTTTAACTCTATTTTATATTTCTAGAATATCATATATAAATTCTTTTTATATAATTCATTTTTTCCAAATCTCCGTTTAACAATTCACAATTGTTAAATATAACCAAAAATCAAATATATATTTTTAACCCAATTTCTTTAAAATAACCCTAATTCTAACATAAATATTTTTATATCAAAAATTCCCTTTATTTCCTTCAATTTAAAAGAAATTATGGTATTTAAAATATCAAAATTCAGGCCTATGCTACAGTAGCATCCAATAATTTCAATCACTACAATAATCTATAAATTATTTTTTCTACACAATTCATATATCACAATATATGAAAGTAAATTCAATATTTTGAGGAATCCAGTTGGATCCCTCCAACCTGTTTCCTAGCATCCACGGATGTTGATACAACATAAAAAATACGAATACTATTTCGAGGGAGATATTGTAGTATATAGGGTCATCCGCTATTATGCGGGATGCATAGGATCTCATCCACTCCAATAGGCGGGAAAAATATCCAACCACTAATATATATACTACAATACATATGTAAAAACATTCCACCGATAAATATTTATAAATCCAACCCAGCATCCAAAATTAAATTCTAAATTATTTTAAATTAACTACAGCATTCCAAAAGAGTGAGATGTATTCACCTTGATTTTTAATTTGTCGTATATCCAGATTTGAATTAAATTGAACCACCTTCGATTTATTTAAAAATTCTAGCTGACTCCGAGAAATCCCCAAAGCAATTCTATTTGCATAGATTTTCCATCTACAAACCACTCTCAACTTGTTTTTATTCATTTTCGACCTCGTATGAATTAGTAATAGCATCTATAAGCTTCACGAATAAATTTAACTTTTATTAGTAAATTAATTACCTTTAATAACAAATAATTTTTTTCCTAATTTCATGTCCAAAATATCATCGACACAAATCCGACCTCGTACAGACAAACTATGGATTATTAAACAGCCTATAATTATTTATATTATTAACTTAAACAAAAATTTAATTTAAATTTTTACCTTCCCTGACACACATTGCTCATTCATGCGTCCCTTTACCCTTTTTTTTATGCGTTCGCCCAAGATCATCCCCAAATCGAAAATCGCTACCCCACGTCACCACCGCCGTAGTCTCCTCCACTCATATTTTGCAGTCGCGCCCTTCCCTACGGACAACATTACGCTCGATCCTGATCCTAGCCCCAGCTTTCCACCAAGTGTCGTGTCTTCCACTTCGTCAGTCAACGTGCTAAATTCCGGGTCGAAGTTCCCCTTCTAGGCGCTCGTACCGCCACTCTATCGTGCTGCTATATTCGATCACTCCTCCTCCACCACCGCACGCAAGCTCGTTCGCATTCTTGCTTTGCTCGAATTATTTTTCTCGATTGAATTCAATTTTCAACTTTCATCTGGTTTCAATTCATGGAAAAAATAAAGGATGTAAGGATAAGATGCGTGATTTAAACCTGGGGCAAGCGTCTCGAGCATGTTTTTAGGCCGGCTGATGGAGATTGGCCTTTGATGTGATTTAATATATTTATTAAAAATATCTCGTTTTGGGTAACTAAAAATTTACAATCCCTATCGAGGAAGCCGCTAGGCATTTATAATTTTATACCCCTATTCCGAGCGAAATTGAAAAGGTTTTGAGTCCTAATTCGATCATATGGCGAAGATAGCTTTTTAAACCGACTGTTTAAATAAAATTCAAATTTTATATTCTAGGCGTTTTCAGATCATACGACCAAACTATAAATCCAAACGCTTCAAAATTTGAAATCCGATAATAAAACATTATGACGGATCCAATGGAACTAGTTTTGTCGAATTTTGAGACCGCTTCCCGGATTGCTATTTTAACTCGTCGATTAAATCGACGTTTTCCAAAAATTGTCAAAATCACTCGAAATTCTAATTTATAATCTTACTAACTAAATCATAATTCCAATTTCACTATTTAAACCATTTAAATACTCAAAATCAAACTACGAAAAATCCGGGTCGTTACATTCCTCCCCCCTTAAAAGAATTTCGTCCTCGAAGGCAAGAAAATGCTCCAAACCCGTTAACTTTTTCAAAACCCACTTAGTGAAAATTTGATATTCACTTCTCTGATATTTTAGTTCCAACCAAAACAATTAGTTTTCAATTCTAATTCTAAAATCCTTTATTCCAATTACAATTCGAAATCGAATTGTAGTTAACAAAAATTTTCAAACTTTTTCGTACACCCTAAAGTTCTAAATTTTTTTGGCAGAGTTTCCTTTATACGGAGAGCTTTTTGCAATATGACGAGAGATAAATAAATATACATCGATCCACATACTCGGAAAACAATATATATATATATATATATATATATATATCAATATTAATATTTTGCAGTATTTAATCAAAAAACGTACTTTATTTAAGCGTTTTTAAGCATTATTAAGCAAACATTTAATTCAAAAGCAATTTCGCAACCTAAATATAGCCAAATAGTCCCTATGTACCTGTATTTACTCAATTCTAAACATGTAAGTACCGAAACATGAAATTTTAGTAACGTTTCATTTATTCAACTAGTTAACACATGAATTTCATAAGCAATGCATGTTAAACATGATTATAAGCAATTATAAGGTTCCGATACCAATTTAATCACTTTCAATCGATCCATATACCCTTATTCAATATGAAATGATTTACAACCCAATTGTTTACGTTCAATTCATATTTATACCAAACAACTCATATCCATTCCAAATTGATTTAGAAATCAATTTATTTCACTTTTATTAATTCATAGAATTTTATTTACTTTCATTTGCGTCGAACAACAATTTTCTATGCGATTCGACGCTATTCATTTAATAAAATAACCATTTAAGCTTATAGCTATTTTAAACTGATTTCAAATCAATTTATATTCAACTTTATTCCATTTCAAATTTATTCTCAATCAATTCAATTGCATTTTATTCATATTCACATTCATTACATTCAAAACCATTTTACTTAAATTGATTCCATGCTAATTTACTTATGAGCCATTTCATAAATTTATTAAAGCAAAGCTTCTATCTAAGATTATTAACTTAAGTTAATTTATTTACTTCAATCATTTTAATCATACAACTTAAGTTCTTTTCCATTTGCAATCAAATTCCATTTCATTTATTAATTAATTTAATTGATTCATTCACTCAATCCACTTCAAAATTTTAATTCCATACTCAATTTCATTATCGAATTCATTTAAATAATATTAAGGCCATATTCAATTTATTTATACTCAAATTGGATTTATTTGTAACTCAAGTCATCCCTATTTCAATTTAATTCCATATTATTCAACACATTTCCAATCATACTTTATTCGCTCACAATTTAAGTCGAAATTTATTTACAATTCGCGTTCAAATTCAAATATTCACTTTTAATCCACAATTCAATTTTATTCTTAACTCAAAATAATACGTTACTTTATAGCCTAAGTATATTTTTATCCCGTTAATTTCAAATTTTATAATCTATTCAAATTTATTTATTCACAATTCCAATTCTTCACCAGAATTTATTTCATTCAAAATTTATACCTGATGGTTATCTATATTATTGTACAACTCAAAATTTATAATCACTTCAGTTCGATATTATTTCTAATCCAATTCAAATTTTATAACTCATAGTTATATAGTCACATAATAATTCACATTTTCATATTTAATTTAATTCCATATGATTCAAATTCAACTCATCTTTTTATTTAAATTTCAATTCCTTTTAACCAATATTTCAAAACCATATTCAATTTATTCATACTTAAACTAATTTCACTCCAAATTTTTTTATTTTTAATCCATTAAATTTAAATAAAGTAAGAATTCAATTCCAATTTCAAATTTTCCCACTTCCTTAATTATATTCATATAGAAATTTCACCATTCGAATTTATTATTGTCTCAATTCCCAATAAATTTATATAACTTTCCTTAAGTCAAATCCAATTCACACAATTTATTTTAACTTAGTTAAGTTAAAATTTATTTCTCGAATTCTACACTTTCCTTTCTTACTGAAATCATCCTCACTTTACAAGTCCAAAAGCTTATTTCTGATGTTTTCCCAAAACATTTAAATAAGGATTTCTTAAAATCAACCCATATCTATTTCAAATCACTTTGAAATCAAACATATATAAACGCACCCACACTCTTTTTGGTTTAACAAACCACTTCCATGCATTTTCAAAATTAATCTGATTTTTTCCCAAAACAATTTCTTTCGAAACTTTCAAAACAACACTTGTTTTCCCAAAAAAATCTCCATATTAAACCACCCCGTTAGCTATCCATCACTTAGAAACTCGAAAATGAACACTGATGATGCGGCCATCATCACTAGAATTATTTTCCAACGCCTGAAGTGTGTCAGTGCTATATCTTCCAAAAGTCCATTTAAACATTTTCTATTCAAAAATATTCAAATATATCTCCATTATAATTTCAACCCCTTTGGAAACTTTTTTAAACTTACAAGTTTTCAAAATTTCCAAATACTTAGTTCAAACTCATTTAAAACATTTCTCAAAGCTTATAGGATTTTTAAATCTCCAAATTCTGGTTTAAATCCATTTATCTATAATCCATTGTATAATTCATACTTATACAAAATTTCGTTTGGTTATATAAACCATTTCCAATTTTATAGTCTTATTATGATTATATAATAAAAACCAAACACATCACTAAAATAATTTTTAGAAAATTATTCTATTCATATAAAATATAGTTTAGGTAAAATTATTTCATTTACCCACTTCAAAATCATATTATGTCGGTCTACCTGTTTAAGAGTTTATAAACTCCTATCGATTTAGTGGCATCCCACTACTCGACTAGAATTTAAATGTCATTCAACAGATAAATTAACCACAATACAAAACCTTTTATATTCGCTAACAAATACGAGCTTATATCTATTATTAAACTCAAACTCATTCTAGGTTACTACCGACCCTGTCTCTAATGAGTAATTCCCACCAGAGCCAAGGTTCTCCCTTAACCTTTAGCCTCGATACCAAGTGTAGCGACCCGCGATTCACTACCCTTTGAGTTGATAATAATTCACCCTTGTTCAATCCAAAATTGTATGAAAGAACGAATAACTAGGGAAATAAGAAGAAAGAGATAGAAGAAAATAAACAACAACAAAAATCTCACAATCGCAGCGAAACTAAATATAATATATAATAACATATTTTTATACAAACGAATATGAATCTGTTTATACTTATAATCCTTAGAGTTCGAAAATCAATGCATCAACCTGGACAGTTATAATCACTTGTCCTCACACACTGGAAATATAACCAAGTACGCAAATATGTCTGAACTCCTCCAGCTCGTCTCCTGAGCTCAATAGCATCCTAATCCTAAAACTATAATACTCGATCTGACCCGAGCATTATAATAAAATAACACCCGAGTCAGTCTGGAAAACCAGCGTGAGAAAACACACTCAATTTAAATTATTAGATTTACTAAAATCCTTTGAAAAATAAAGGTATCTTGCAAGACCATGTCACACATAAACACGATGGGTTTTTCCCTTACGGTAACCAAAACATTTTATAGAAAATCCAGTGATATTATAATAGTGTCTAAGTATGAATACTTATCCAAATAGTCGAAATTGTTACATTAATTAAATTCCAGCATACTAGGCTCTTCAAACATAACCGTAAAGGCTTGTATTAGAGAACGGATTCCAAACAATGACTGGACCATAAGGTACCGCTCATCATAGTACACGTCACGAAAAATGTACCGATGATCTCTCCGGGATCCCCTACTACACAAGATCGGCCTACCTCTAGCCTGGATAGACCAAATATGTTATCACGCCAGGTGTTCCCGTCCTAAAAACTGAGCGCTCCTTCTTTCATGCACAACCATATCCATTATACACATTTCCTAGGATATCTACAAAAGTGATAATATACCCTAATTGGGTGCGACCCACTTAGCCTTATTGCATCTCCCCTACTTTAGTCATTCCCGGTTGATGAGGCTTGAGGCTAAACGTTACCTTTCAAGAAACAATTCCGCTTAGAATGCTAAATCGTCCTCCAATGACGATGTTTTGATAGCATTCGTCCACACAAGTTGTCTTGGATCTGGACAAACCGAATCGTCGTCTTTAACATCTTCACGGTGTTCATTTGTAATGTGCAAACCGGATCGAAGTGGTTTTCGGATAATTAAATCCGATCTCGGTCTCTTCGAAACGATTAACGAAATTGGCGAATATTGGAAGTCGGTTATTTAACTATCAATAAAACATCCATAATCAATCATCGGGCCTTATTATAAATTTTCCCAAAATATTTATTTTGAAATATCTTTATAAGATATATCGATCCCTTCTAACATTTGGAAACAATTTCAAATACTTAAATAGGTAATAAGATACTTCCAGACCATCTCAACACTTAGAAATATTTTCAAATTTTCATTTTTATACTTAGGAAAATATTGTAAGTCTTATTTTCCAAAATCTTTCCAAATATCATCACTTAAGAGAATATTTCATGACTTATCTCATAAGTCTTCGAAATCACTAATAAGTTCCCCTTTTCAATTTCCAAAACCCAGTATACTTAATTATAACCCCCTTCAACAATTTGTAACTTCTTTATGAATTTAGATTTCTTTTTCAAAACTCCCATATTTAACATTTTAAAATTCCATTTCCTCCAAGTCCCTTATAAAATTCCTCTCCTCAAAATCATGTCCATCTATAAGCCACATTTACGAATCTCGAGAGAATTTATAAATAATATTTTCAATCACTTCAAAACTCTATATATATAATAAGTTTTTTTTATAAAAAGGATAATAATTTATTTTTAAAACATGTTCAAGTAATTATTTAAAATATCGAAAACACTTTTATAAACATCAATAACTAACTTTTAGATAAACAAATAATTTTTCAAAGCTGATTTAAAGGTTAGAATTTACTAAATAAATACTTAATATTTGAAAATCTACTTACCGAAGTATTTTAATCCTAACTAGTTTAAAATTCATAATTTTAAAAAAGTAAATTTTTCCTTTTGAAAAGAACATAACTTCTTAGAATTAAAAATATATTTTTAAAAACCTC
This sequence comes from Allium cepa, assembly GCA_030765085.1. Classification (NCBI taxonomy): domain Eukaryota; kingdom Viridiplantae; phylum Streptophyta; class Magnoliopsida; order Asparagales; family Amaryllidaceae; genus Allium; species Allium cepa. Next base: position 818,769,250 of record CM060940.1, read on the forward strand.
AATAACCATTTCAATTTTAATTTCCTCTCGAATCACATTACATCACTTCCATTCTGATCCCCTTGACCATTTTCACTTACCAAAAATAATATCCCCTATTTTTCTCGCCCTATTTCCATATTCTAATATAAATTGTCCATGTAAATTTATATTCCCAATCTATCATCTGATATTAACTTCCCTTATTTATAAACATCGTTTATGAATTTTGTAACTCCTTTGAGTTTCACTTTCTATAAAAGTAATCTCATTTATAAGATTTCCATTTTTATAAACTCATTCGTTTATTAATCCCATTTATAACTTCCAATCTACTTTTAATATCGACTTCAACTCTATTTTATATTTCCAGAATATCATTTATAAACTCTTTTTATACAATTCATTTTTTAAAATCTCCATTTAATAATTCACAATATTTAAGTATAACCAAAAATCAAATATATTTTTCTAACCCAATTTCTTTAAAATAACACAATTCCAATAAATATTTTTATATCAAAATATCTCTTTAATTCCTTCAATTTAAAAACAAATTATGGTATTTAAAACATCAAAATTCAGGCCAGTGCTATAATAACATACAATAATTTCAATCACTATAATAATCTGCAATAAAAAAATTTACACATCTATATATCACAATTTATCAAATTAAATTCAACATTTTGAGGAATCCAGTTGGATCCCTCTAACCTGTCTCCCTGCATCCACAGACATTAATACAACATAAAAATTACCAATCCCACTTCGAGGGGGATATCGCGGTATATAGGGTCATCCGCTATTATGCGGGCACATTGTGACGACTCGGACCTCAACATTTGAAAATCGGCATCCAATACATCACCTGTATTCAAATGCTGAAGATTCAAACGTTGGAGTCCGGTTCGTCGGAGCTTATAACACATTAGGTGATAACAACACAGCGGAAACAAAAATGATTTTTGTTGATACACAACATGGATACAACATACTACAACAAGCTGATAACAAATGCCTAACAATATCAGATCCAAAATGTACAACACAACAACGAAATATGACAGTGGAAAATAATAACAACAGGAGCTTCCAAGAGAATGAGAGGGAGAGAGAGAGCGAGAATCCAACATACTGCATCTTCATTCCAAAGCTCCAATGCAAAAAGCTCAAAAACAAAAGCTTCCAAACCAAAGACTTTCGAAATCTACATCTACCGATAACCCGACTCTATTCTGCCCGTACGGAAAATTAGGGGCACCCAGAGTTTAAAAAGAGAACAATAAACTCTGAGACAGTCATGGGACTGGTGTAAGCAAACATAAAAACAGTCATTTGTACAAAAGGAAATCCGTTATGCTTTTTGGAAAATGAAACTACCATTAGGTCTCCCGACACACACTCAATGAAATCGCACACATGGAGGAGGTTTCTCCTTATAGCAGTCAAACATGCCTGATACGCAAAAATCCTTTTGATATTATTATTAGTGCAAAGTATGAAAAACATTTCGAAAGTATAATATTAATCTTATTCAGCATACGTGCCATTATAGTATGCCTACTATAGCTACCATGTTAAATGGTAGGTTCTACAACTAAAACTGTAAAGGGCCGTATTGATTGTTTGGATTTCCAACAAATGGTCAAGACTAAGGAACTTCCTTTATCCAAATAGGTATGCCTCTGGCGGGACATCCCGAAAACCTAACCGGATCTCTGCCAACTTAATGTCGGGTTAACTAGGTAAATAACTGTCACGAGTATGCCATCCCTCGGTCGTAACCGACCTTTACCGAGGTGCCACACACAAATTTCCAACAACCACATAAGTAAAATATCTAGGCTCCGTACCATGATACCACTTTTTATCCAGAAGAAAATGTACATACCTTGTGGGGCGTGACCCCAATAACCTTGCCGTATCCTTCCTGTTTCGACCATTTCCCGAGGTGTGAGGTTCGATGAAGTCTCGTCCCACAAAGCTACACTTTACACAAAATTCATGCTTCGATCATCCAATACTCAGCACTTAGCATGCCATGTTACCAAATTGGGAATATATCACTAGTAACCATCTACTACGTAACCTCTGAGCTCTATGTCTCAGAGAAGGGTGTTAACCTAAAGAATAAATTCTTCGCCACCAAACATAAATGTTTGATAGAAGCTAGCTTTATATCTCAAAGTGTAATGTCAGACATATATCCATACAAGTCCATCCTAGGTCTGAATGGAACTAAAGGCACTTCGTCCAATTAAGGAAAAAGTCCTTGCAAATCCGGATATCCCCTAATCACATTCGGACTCCCAGTCAGATAAGGTAATCTGAATCTCTATATCGGACCAACTCGGTTCAGAGACATTCAACAGGAAATCCTTTCGTTTTCGAAAATACCTGGTCTGCAACCACCATCTTCAAATGCGATTCCATTTCGTCGTATCATTATTCGGAATTGGTTTTATGACTTAACGTCCTCCATCGGCTTTTTCGAATAACGGGCGCTACTTTTAAAAACAAGTGAATACATTCAGATCTAAATTAAGTCACAATAAATTTCCATTTTTGATCTTTCAAACAAAAGATCCACCTTTAAGATTCGATGTGGTTTTCGGATAACCATCTGGAATCCTATTCCCAGTCTCGTCGAAATTCAAATGTCTTCTTAAAGGCCAAGTTGTTTAAATAAACAATTTTAATTCAATTCAGAAGTTCACATTCACACAGCAATACATCACAGATAAATAATTTACAATTATCACAGCTCAATCCAAAACAATTCATATCACAGAACATTACATAACGGAGATATCAAACAATTCAAGGCATTCAATATAATTCAATCATCCATAAGCAAGATTAATTAGTTGTTTAATTCCTAATTAATTCAATTTAATCCCAAATAAATTAAATTAATTACTTATGAATTAATTACCTAACCCTGCTTAATTAACATTAATTAATTACAAACCATTTGTTATTAATTAATTCATCATCCTTAATTATCCATCTAAACTAATTATCCTTAATTAATTACATAAATTAATTAACCTTAAATTGATTGAATTGATAAATTAACCCTACATTAATTAATTATCCTTTAATTACTTACATTAAGTAATTATCCTTTAATTACTCACATTAATTAATCATCCTTCAATTAATTACATTAAATAATTATCCTTTAAGTAATTAGCCTTTAATTACTCACATTAATTTATCATCCCTTAATTAATTACATTAAGTAGTTATCCTTTAATTACTCACATTAATTAATCATCCCTTAATTAATTATATCAAGTAATTATCCTTTAATTAATTAATTATCATTTAATTACTAATTAATTAACCTTTAATCATTTGATTATCCTTAATCACTTACATTAGTTAAATTATCCCTTAATTGATTACATCAATTAATTACCCCTTAATTACTAATTAATTAATCACATTAAGTAATGTCCTTTAATTACCTTAAGACCTTAATTAATTTTAGCATAAACCATTTATCTTAATCAATTACTTAATTCCCAATAAATTTAATTTAATCGCCAATAAATTAAAATAGTTACCTCTAAATCCTTTTTAATTAATAAATTAATGATCCTTTAAATAATCACATTAATTAATGATCCTTCAATTACATAATAAACCTTGGAAATAAATTATCATTAACATATAAATTAACTTAAGACCCTTTAGGTTACTTAATAATAAAATCATTTCACCTTCTTTAATTAACTATTTAATTACATTATTTAAACTTATTTAAATAACTTAAGGATTAATTTAAAATAATAGGTATATAATAAAATACTTTAAACTTAATTAATTTAAAAATAATATATAATAAAACACTTTAAACTTAATTAATTTAAAAATAATTTATTTTAAACCTTTAACTAATTCCAAAACTAAAAACATTTAATATTCTAAAAGAATAAATTATGAAATTGTTTAAGCTTGATTTCTTTTAACTTTTTAACTTTTTAAAAAAACTGTTATAACACTCATGAATTACTTAGGTCAAACCCGTAATCTTCCCGAGACTAAACCTAAGCCATCCCTTCATTTTTTACTTTGTTTTGTTTTAAAATTAAAAACTGTATAACATATAACACTCACGAATACCCGGTATAATCCCGAGTTCCCTCCCGAGAAAGACCTTTTTTCCCTTAGATCCCCAGAGACCATCTCCTCCTCCAAACTTACCGACACATCACTGGCACATGTGCACGTGCACACGAGATCTGGCCATATCCGACCAAGGCTCCGACCATCATCAAGTCGCCGATGATCTCGTCGACAACCTAGACCACCCAACACCATCGATAGCAACGGAAATCAAAATCGAGTAATCGAGTAATCGAGCATCGCTTGGAACCCAAACCGATCAACGAAATCACCTCTTGCCGCCAATCCAGATCACTAGAGTTCATGCCGCCACGTACAACCTTTCTTCGAAGACCCACGCTTCGATTCCCCCCAGTCTGACGCCTCCAATTCACCCTCATCGAAGAAATTGCCTCGAAAACCACGATGAACCCAACTGGCTCCAGAACCCTAGTTCATCGTCGGTCGGCCACCAGAACAACCTAAAAATTCTCCGAGCATTTTTCCGATGCTCTCCAGAACTCCAGCCACCTCCAGCTTCATGCCCGACATCCCACTCACTGTCGATCGCCACGAATCGTCGAAAGAACGATTTCCGATCAACTCGCAAATTCCCATCGTCCCAAACTTAAAAATCATGAAATGATTATCAAAATTCATTATTTCCCAATATGAATATGTTTCTATGATCAAAACTTGAAATTAAGATGATCGATTTTCTAACTTATATTTGACCATTACTGTAATCTCTCATTTTTGAATTAAATACTCAAAATATTTACTTGAAACTATTTTAAAAAAAAAATCAGGTTGATGCTAACATATTTCATTTAAAGATCACATCCTAAAAGAGATTGGAGGAAGAGGAATTAAATTTTTGACTTAATATAAACCTGTAAATTTTTGAACAGGGGTGTATATGCCTGTACATAGACATGCATATATAAAATCTTCATATATTCAGGCATGCAATCATATTTTACATCCATACGAACCATTTTCACAATTATACTTTCAAGTATCAATCCAAACATTAAGATATAATAACAGTTTCAAGAGAGTTTACTCACTAGAAAAAGGAACAGAAAAGTAGAGCCCTATTTTTTTGAAAATCTGGAATTCTTTAGGTTTGATCTGAATCTGATCTTGAGCTTAAATTTGAATTTTCTTGATCTTTGAACTGCTTCAGGATTTTGAAATGCTTCAGGATTGAAATGAAGCTTGAAAGAGTTGAATTTGTAGTTGTACTCTGGTTTTTAGTTTGATTTTGAAACTACTGCTTAGTTTAAAACTTAAAATATTTGCTTGTTTGATTTGTTTTTTCCTCTGGTTTTGCTTTCTTTTTAGTTTCCAAGTTTTAGATTTTTTTTTGAATGTATGAAAGAAAATTGAGAAGAGAAGGAGTTGGTGGTATATATAACTTGTCTTCATTTTATTCATTAATTTGAAAAAAAATAAAAAGAGTTAATGACACTTGTTAAATTTTGCATGTCACAATTGTTATATTTGTTTTAATGCATGTCTTTAAACTACAAATGTTTTAATGCATTTTAAAATACTTAAACTTGTATTTTTGCATGTAATTAAATGTTTAAATATGTTTTTACATAATTTTTATATTATATTTACTATTTAGTTTTATATTTATATAATCTTTTATGTTTCAATATTTTATACTTATACAACTTTTAAAGAAAAATGATTTAAAACTAATTATACACTAAATAAAAATCATATACATACATACATACATACATAGATATATATATATATGTATATGTATGTACACATATATGTATACATGTGTTTATATATCTATTAGTTTTTTAAATATAGAGGTTTTAAATTCAATTTAGTTTTAAGATATTTTATTTTTTAATTTCAAATCAAAAATCTATTTACAATATACTTATATAAAATAAACACATATCTTATTTGTTTTGGAAAATTTTCAAATTAGTTCACAAATTAATTCTAAAAATTATATTAATTACTAAATTAAATTTGGCTTAAAAATGGGATCGTTACAAATTTCCCCTTTAGAAAATTTCGTCATCGAAATTTGATAGACGAGGAGACAACAAAGATCGTATGACTTCATAAAAAGATAGAGAAATGGCTTATTAGATCAAGTATAGAGAAGTCTTATTCTAAATGTAGAGTGGATATTTCGGCTTTTGGAATAAAATAGAATATCATTAATAAATATGAGAATGAACATATTCAACACTTCAAGAAATACTCGGGTCATTAGGTCTACGAAATATGTAGGGGCATTGGTTAGTCCGAACAGCATAACTAACCTACGGAGAATGTATCAGGACCCCTAAAAAGAAGTCAAATGGATACAATCTTCCGCAATTCTCAGTTGATGGAATCCTTGGGCTAAATCCATCTTGGAAAAGAATCGAGTACCGTGCAATTGATCGAACAGATCGTCGATTCAGGGCAAAGGAAATTTATTCTAAAGGGTTAACTTATTTAGATAATGATAATTTACGCACAATCTTGAAGATCCATCAGATTTGGCTACAAATACTACAGCTGAACCCAACAGGAACAACTAGGTCGTATAAATCCTTTCTCCAGTAAATCTTGGGTTTGCTTAACTAGCTCTACTCTTTCCCTTAGTGCCATCCTACGACTTGCATGCACAATAGAACAGGCAATGGAAACTAAGTTGATTCTAAATTCGATTTCCTTATGTAGAGGTAAATACTTCTTCAAATACGTTAGGAAATTTTCGAACAATGGGTATGGATTCCAAACTCAGGTTGGGATACCCTAAAGTATACATTAGCTTGTCCCTCTTTAGACTTGGATCCTCGTAAGAAATTACAACAAAATTCCCAAGTTTGGTTTTGACTGAAATTATTTTATTGATACAATCTAATTTAGCTTCATATTTTGTAAGCCAATTCATTCCAAGTAAAATTTCAAATTCATTAAAGTCAAGAAAGAAAAGGCTAATAGGAAACTGATGATAAGAATACGAAATAGAAACTTTTCTACAACGTAAACAAAGATTCATAGGGCCTCCTACCGGATTTTTCATGCAAATAGGCTTGTCTACGTATTCGGGTTCAAGATTTAACTCTTCTATGGTTTGTTGGGAAATAAAACTATGCGCGGCTCTAGCGTCGTATAGAACTCTAACAATTTTATCATAATTAAGAAGTAAGGCAATCTTCTTGATACATCCTAGAAATACTAACGGAAGGCATATAAGCTGCTCAAATACTTGCTTGAATTAATCCCATATAAACTCATCCTTTGATTCGGCCAAAGTAATAGTCTCCCACCATACCAAAGCTTCTTCCTGGAGCTGCAAGGAAGCCATCAATGGATTGAAATTATATAATGATAAAAGGAGGTTGATGGAAAAAGTTTTTCCCTCCATTACTGTTGTTGCAGGGTCTCGACCATTTGTAGTGGTACTCCCCTGTCCCTACCTCATCCTCTTCTTGCACTCGTTCTCACTATTCGTAAATAGTAAAAAATTTGACTTAGGCATATGGACAAGATAACTTAGGGAATATACTTATTCTAGGGCATTTTTAACCCTATCTCTAATGAGTCACCTAATGAGTCATACTCCAAAGCTAAAGTTCTTACTCAATCTTCAGCTCTATTACCAAATGTGACGACCCAGACCTCATCATTCGAAAATCGACATCCAATACATCACCCGCATTCAAATGCCGGAGATTTAAACGTTGGAGTCCGGTTCGCCGGAGCTTATAACATGTTAGGTGATAACAAAACAGCGGAAACAAAAAATGATTTTTATTGATACATAACATGAATACAATATACTACAACGAGCTAATAAAAATGTCCAACAATATCAGAGCCAAAATATACAACACAACAGCGGAATATGACAGTGGAAAATAGCAACAGGGGCTTCCAAGACAGTGAGAGAGCGAGAATCCAACATAGTGCACTCTTCATTCCAAAGCTCCAATGCAAAAGGCTCAAAAACAAAAGCTTCCAAACCAAAGACTTTCGAAATCTACATCTATTGATAACCTGACTCTAGGCTGTCCGTGTGGAAAATTAGGGACACCCAGAGTTTAGAAAGGGAACAATAAACTCTGAGTCAGTCATGGGACTGGTGTGAGCAAACATAAAAATAGTTATTTGTACAAAAGAAATTACAAAAAGAAATCTGTTATGCTTTTTTGAAAATGTAACTACCATAAGGTCTCCCGGCACACACTCAATGCAATCGCACATATGGGGAAGGTTTCTCCTTATAGTAGTCAAACATGCTTGATATGCAAAAAATCCTTTTGATATTATTATTAGTGCATAGTGTGAAAAACATTTCAAAAGTATAATATTAATCTTAGCCAGCATACATACTATTATAGTATGCTTACTATAGCTACCATGTTAAATGGCAAGTTCTACAACTAAAACCGTAAAGGGAGTGCATTGATTGTTTGGATTTCCAATAAATGGTCAAGGCTAAGGAACTTCCTTTATCCGAATGGGTATGCCTCTGGAGGGACGTCCCGAGAACCTAACCGGATCTTTGCCAACACAAGGGTGGGTTACCACTGTAACTAGGTAACTAACTGTCACGAGTATGCCATCCCCCGGTCGTAACCGACCTTTACCGAGGCGCCACACACAAATTTCCAACAACCACATAAGTAAAATATCTGGGCTCCATGCCATGATACCACTTTTTATCTAGAAGGAAATGTACATACCCTGAGGGGCACGACCCCCATAACCTTGTTGCATCCTTCATGTTTTGACCATTTTCCGAGGTGTGAGGTTCGATGAAGTCTCATCCCACAAAGCTACGCTTTACACAAAAGCCATGCTTTGATCATCCAATGCTCAACACTTAGCATGCCACATTACCAAATTGGGAATATATCACTAGTAACAATCAACTACATAACCTCTAAGCTCGTATGTCTCAGAGAAGGATGTTAAGCTAAAAGAATAAATTCTCCGCCACGAAATAGAAATGTATTTGATAGAAACCAACTTTATATCTCAAAGTGTAATATCAGACATACATCTATACAATTCCATCCTAGGTCCGAATAGAATCGAAGGCACTTCATCCAATTAAGGAAAAAGTCCTTGCAAATCCAAATATCCACTAATCACGTTCGAACTCCCTGTCACATAGGGTAATCTGAATCTCTATACTGGAGCAACTCGTTGCATAGACATTCAACAAGCAATCCTTTCGTTTTCGAAAATACCAGGTCTTCAACCACCGTCTTCAAATGCGATTCTATTTTGTCATATCATTATTCAGAATGGGTTTTATGACTTAATGTCCTCCCTTGGCTTATCCGAATAACGAGCGCTAATTTTAAAAACAAGTGGATACATTCAGGTCTAAATTAAGTCACAACAAATTTCCATTTTTGATCTTTTAAACAAAAGATCCGCCTTTAAGATTCGATGTGGTTTTCAGATAACCATTTGAAATCCGATTCCCGGTCTCATCGATATTCAAATGCCATCTTAAAGGCCAAGTTGTTTAAGTAAACAATTTTAATTCAGTTCAGAAGTTCACAGTCACACAGTAATACATCACAGATAAATAACTTACAATTATCACAACTCAATCCAAAATAATTCATATCAGAGAACATTACATATCAGAGATATCGAACAATTCAAGGCATTCAATATAATCCAATCATCCATAAGCATGATTAATTAGTTGTTCAATTCCTAATTAATTCAATTTAATCTCAAATAGATTAAATTAATTACTTGTGAATTAATTACCTAACCCTAGTTGATCAACATTAATTACAAACCATTTGTTATGATATTAATTCATCATACTTAATTATCCATCTTAACTAATTATCCTTAATTAATTACATAAATTAATTAACCTTAAATTAATTACATTAATAAATTAACCCTACATTAATTAATTATCCTTTAATTACTTACATTAAGTAATTATCCTTTAATTACTCACATTAATTAATCATCTTTTAATTAATTACATTAAGTAATTATCCTTTAAGTAATTATCCTTTAATTACTCACATTAGTTAATCATCCCTTAATTAATTTGATTAAGTAATTATCCTTTAAGTAATTATCCTTTAATTACTCATATTAATTAATCATCCTTTAATTAATTACATTAAGTAATTATCCTTTAAGTAATTATCCCTTAATTACTTAACCTTTAATTACTAATTAATTAACCTTTAATCATTTAATTATCCTTAATCACTTACATTAGTTAATTTATCCCTTAATTAATTACATCAATTAATTACCCTTAATTACTAATTAATTAATCACATTAAGTAATGTCCTTTAATTACCTTAAGACCTTAATTAATTTTAAGATAAACTATTTATCTTAATCAATTACTTAACTCTCAATCAATTTAATTTAATCATAACAAATTAAATTAATTACCTCTAAATCCTTCCTAATTAATAAATTAATGATCCTTTAAATAATTGCATTAATTAATTATCCTCTAATTACATTAAGACCTTAATTAATTAAAGGTAAACCATTTATCTTAATTAGTGTTACATAGTGGCTTGACCAAGTAAACAGAGACTTGATGTGGATGGCTCGTTTGGCATAAAGGGCTGTTCGGCACAACTAGGTCATTTGGCACAACTAGGTCTTTCGGCAGAACTGGGTCGTTCGGCATAACTGGGTCGTTCGGCAGAACTGGGTCGTTCGGCATAACTGGGTCGTTCGGCACAACTGGGTCGTTCGGCATAACAAGGTCGTTCGGCGCAACTAGGTCGCTTGGCATTCAAGCCTCGACCGGATTCCAGCCTCGCTCGACATTCCAGCCTCGTTCGGCATATGGCCTCGCTCGACATAAGCATGCCGTTCAGTATCTCCCCTTGATCGACATCGGATCTCGTTCGGCCTACACATTTCACTCAATATACTGCCTCATTCGGCTTAGAGACATGGCTCGACATTTGCCGTTCGGCACACAGAAGTCACTCATCACGAGCTGACGTATCTTGCTACTAGGCCCGTTAGGGAAGGCCAACCCATCTTCGTCTATAAATAGAAGGGCAGAGGCACAGTGAAATGGACCTTTTTTCGAGAACACCGGGGAGGCTCTGCCGCATTCAAGGCTCGTTCAATACTTATCCTTTTTACTTAGCAGTTGTATTCAAATAGTTGGTGTATGGATTGTATCTGTAATCAATTGTTGAGTAAAGCAATAAAGATTAACTTCAAAGTGGACGTAGGCAATTACACCGAACCACTATAAATCTGGTGTTCTTGTTTTCTGCATTTAATTTAGCATACTGTTCTCTATTTAAATTTACTTTCTTCATTAATCTCTCTACACAATCTTTCTTAAGGGTGTTAGTGACCAATTTTGGTGCTAACATTTTGGTGCTTTCACTGAGAATCGAATTCTCAGGCCGATACGATCTACTTTGTAGCTACTGGATTGGATAAATCCCCCGAAGGAGATCCGACCTACTCAAAGGACGTGCATTGAATCTACTTAGAGTTTCGACCAACAACTCTACTATGGGAAGACCACGTACCTGATCAGCCTCTCATAATGCGGACGTCCACGAGACTGCTAGCGTGCAACAAGTTGGACCTAGCAATCAACAAGCAAATTTAGGTGCAGGGACTACCGCCCAAACTCAAACAGAAGTCATCACCAGGACGGAGTTCGATAACTTGATGAGAGAACTCAGGGAAAGTAGAAGGCAACTCGCTGAGCTGATATAGGCCAACGCTAATATCATGACTCAGCTTACTCAGCAGCAGCATCAGAATGCTGGAGGTAGCCCTGCCCCTTATTCTTCATCTGATAGCTCGACTTCAGCTGAGGCGTAGACGCCGTAAGACTGAAACTGCACAAGCGGGTACTGTTGATCGATCAATCAAGGATCAAGCACGTGAGGAGGCCGGATGCCCAACTCACCAAGATCCTAATGAAGCTAGTCTTCAAGATGCACGTTAGGCCAATCACCCGTAGAACGGAACCCAACCTTCCATCCTCCATACAAACTCTGGACTTGTCAGCCATGGTCAGGCAGTTAATGAGAGAGAACCAAGGCTTGATCAACGAATATTAGGGAGTATCCAGGAGTCATACTCCCTTTACGGATACTATCCTGTAGGCCAAGTATCCCAGGAAGTTTAGTATGCCAACTGTACCGGCCTACGAAGGGAAGACTGATCCTAGACAGCACGTAATGAGGTATGAATGGATGATGGATTCTACCAGAGCGAATGATGCGACCAAGTGTGGGTGCTTCCCAATCACTTTATCAGGAATCGCCACTATGTGGTTTACTCGACTTCCCCCGCAGTCTATATCTAGCTTTGACGAGTTGGCATTGAAATTTGTAGAACAATTCAGCATACATGCTACTCGTCCAAAGGATGTGATGTCCTTATCAAGCATAATCCAAGCTCCGAAAGAGTCATTGAAAGCGTACTTGTACAGATTTCACGTTGCAATCATTGAAGTTAGCAACCCTAAAGACCATGCAATTTGATGGTGGTAATGCAAGGTGTAGATCCAGACTCGAGGTTTGGAGATTGGTTGGTGTGAAAGCCCTTAACTATGTTGGAGCGATTCTATTCGAAAGCTCATCAATTCATAAGGAGGGAGGAAGCTCGATGGAAAAGGCGAGATAAGGCACCAGGGCATGTTCAAGAGAATGTGAAAAGTAACATCGCCGTAAAGCAATCCGGCTACAACTCGCGAAAGGTTCATGTCAACGTCCAGAACAAGCCTGGGCAATCTAAAGGGTCCGGAGGAGGAAATTCTGGAAAGAAAAGAGAGGCGGGGAAATGGAAGCTAAGGATTCCAACCTACAACTAATACATCCCCCTGAATACGTCTCTTGAGAATATTTATCTATCAACCTGTAACACCTTTCAATACAGAAAGCAACGCCCAAAGGAGTCCATAGAGGAATAGAAGCGGATGGGGAAGTACTACCACTTTCGTGAGGCTTACGGGCACAATACTAAGGAATATAGACACCTCGATGACGCCATAGAAAAGTTGATCAGGGAGAAAAAGCTGCAGGAATTTGTTAAGAACCCACAGGAGGGAAGGCAAGGAACATCAGACCCCGGGCGCAGTCCAGCTACTGCCATCTAGAGGAACCTTCCCGAACCGTGGGTAGATTGATCATAAACACTATCGGAGGACCTTACCCTATAGACAAGAATTGGCAAGAGATGGAGCAATACGCTACCTCCTTAAGACATGCGGATTACGAAAGCTGTTCGAATGTGGAAGATGGAACCCCCGTAAAACAACAACGCATGATGACAGACGACATAGTGTTTAGGAGCCGAGATGCAGACAAGGTGGAGGCTCCTACCATTGACCCGATGGTCATATCTACGACGATCGGGAAAGCTTACGTCAAAAGAATTTTAATTGATTGTGGGAGCCCCATCAACATCATCTTCAAAAAGGCGTATGACCAAATGAAGATGGAGACGAAAGTAAAGCCATCTAAAACTCGTACCAATGGCTTTAATGGTGCAGCGACAGAAGCGATGGGGTATGTTGAGTTGCCAGTTGAACTGGGAGAAGGTGAGCATAGGAGGGTGCGAATCCTACCGTTTATAGTGCAGGATGTAGATTCTCCATATAATGTATTTCTGGGTCGTCCGGCTCTAGCGGAGTTTAGGGCAGCTTTGGCCCCATGGTGTTTGACATTAAAATTTTCGACAGAAAAAGGAGTCGGTGTGGAGCATAGCAATCAGGTGACCGATCGCGCATGCTATGTGGAAGAGCTGAGAGAGGCTCATTGGAGAGAGAAAGGAAAGGTTGCGGACAGCTCCATCCGCCTCCAAAACACTGACAATTGACAAGTAGTGCCCGAGCCCTGGCTCGGGAAACGTTCTCGGATCTATAGAGGCATAGATCCGAGAGATGATGATGGGGGACCCAGGGAAGCGAATGCAGCATCGGCCGAGCTGACGATTGTCATTCCAGTCAGCCGGGATGACCCGTCACGAGTTCTTAAGATTGGATCGCAACTCGACCCATCATTGGCCGAGGATCTTACTGATTTCCTCCAAGCGAACCTAGACGTTTTCGCTTGGACACATTCTGATATGTGCGGTAATTCTCCCTCTATTGCGAGTCATATGTTGAACATAGACCCGAAGTACATCCTAGTAAAACAGAAACGGAGAGGCATGGACCCGAAGAGGTTCGCCGCTCTCAGAGAGGAGGTGGATAAACTCATAGCCAATGGGTTCGTCCATGAAGCCCTCTACCCTGAATGGTTATCTAACCCTGTGTTGGTGAGGAAAGCTAATGGTAAGGGGAGAACTTGTGTTAATTATTCTGATTTAAACAAAGCATGCCCAAAGGATAGTTTCCCCTTACCTAGAATCGACCAGCTGGTCGATTCAATGGCCGGACACGAGCTACTGTCATTTATGGATGCGCACTCAGGATACAATCAAATCTCGACGCACATTCCAGACCAAGAACACACCAGTTTTGTCGCAGACGTGGGGTTATATTGCTATGTAGTAGTGCCCTTCGGATTGAAAAATGCTGGAGCAACTTATCATCGTCTGGTGAACCGAATGTTTAAAGATCAGATTAGTAGAACGATGGAAGTCTATGTGGATAACATGCTCGTGAAGTCACAACAGTCAAATGGCCACATTCAAGACTTAGCAGAGATGTTTGATATACTCAGGCATTATGGGATAAAAATCAACCCTTTGAAGTGTTCTTTTGGCATTGCGTCAGGGAAGTTCTTGGGTTTCATTGTGAATGCGCGTGGAATTAAAGATAATCCAAAGAAGATTCAGGCTATTCGGGACATACAAGTGCCCAGGACTATAAAGCAAGTACAAAGCTTGAACGGAAAGGTGGCCGTGCTGAGTCGATTCATATCCAGAGCTACGGATAAGTGCATTCCTTTCTTCGATGTGATAAAGAAAGGAAAGAGAAATTTCGAGTGGACGTCCGACTGTGAGGAAGCATTCCGAGCTCTGATTAGGCGTTTGGAAAGTCCCCCGGTGCTATCAAAACCAATTGATCATGAAATGTTGTATGTGTACCTGGCTGTATCCCAACATGCTATCAGTACGACTTTGGTTCGCGAGGAGGACCGAGTTCGAAAGCCAGTGCATTATATCAGTAAACGTTTGATGGGTGCAGAATGAAACTATCCCAAGATTGAGAAACAAGATTGCTGCTTGGTGATTGCATCATGCAAGCTTCGTCCATACTTTCAGGCACACTCAATCATTGTTTACACCGATCAACCCTTGCGACAGGTACTCCAATGACCAGAAACCTTTGAAAGGATGTTAAAATGGAATATCGAGTTGAGTTAGTTCGATATTATCTACCTGCCACGAAGGGCCATACAGGGGCAAGCGCTAGCAGACTTCATTGCTGAATTCACCATGTCAGACGAATCAAGCTGTCACAATGTCATACCTCCCGTTCGATGGAAGATGTACACCGATGGGGCATCAAATGACCGTTGTTCGAGGGCTGGCATAGTTCTTATGACTCTTGAAAACTGATCAATTTGTTACGCTTTGAAGCTCGAATTCACAGAAACAAATAACGAAGCCGAGTATGAAGCATTGATTGCTGGCTTGAGACTTATCAGAGATTTGGGGATAAGATCGGTTGAAATCTTTTGTGACTGAGAGCTGGTGGTGTACCAAGTTCGGGGGGACTATCAACCACAGGGACATAGACTTGGCACGGGTACAAGAGCTGCTAGCGAATCTGGAGTATATGATATTTCGCATGTCCCACATGAACCAAATAGAGCAGCCAATTCGTTGGCAAAATTTGCGAACACTGGCAATGCACAGCAAATGTGATTGTTTCCCGTTGAAACCTTACATGTTCCAAGCATAAGTATGATAGAGGTAGATTTCATGTTAGAAACAGAAATCGAGAAGGAGTCATGGATGACCCCATTCAAGCAACACCTGTTACACGGAGTCATACCAAAAAGAAGGAGCGAAAGACGACAAGTCATTCGTAAGGCTTCGCGATATGTAATGCAAGATTGGGTAAAGTATCAGAGGGGATTCTCGACCCCCTTACTTCGGTGTGTAGCCTATGATGAGATAAAATGAGTCCTGAAGGAAGTCTATGAAGGAGAATGTGGCGACCATACTGAGGGGCAGACATTAGCAAAGAAAACCCTCCGCTATGGATATTATTGGCCGACTGTAAATCGGAATGCCACATACTATGTGAGAAGATGTGAAAAATGTCAGAAATATGCAAAAATCCCGAGGGCTCCGCCAACGGAACTCACACAAATGGTTAGTCCCCGATCGTTTGCAATGTGGGAGATCGACATAGTCGATTCCTTACCCATATCGAAAGATGGTGCGAAATACGTGATAGTTGCGGTCGATTGCTTCACCAAGTGGGAAAAAGTAGAGCCTTTAGCCACCATCACCACCAAAAAGGTCATTAATTTCATTGTTATATGCCGTTTTGGCCTTTCACTGGCCATCATTACGGATACCGGAACTTAATTCGAGAGCAAAGAGTTTTGCCAAAAATATGGTATTGAGAAAAAGTTTGCAGCGGTTCCTCATCCGAAAGCCAATGGACAAGTGGAAGCCATGAACAAAATAATCAAGTCCATATTGAAAAAGTGTTTGGAAAAGGCTTGATGCAAGTGGGTGGATGAACTTCCAACCGCTCTTTTGGCTTATAGAACCACCCATAAGTCCACGACTGACTGTCTTCCATTCGCATTGGCATATGGCATGTAAGATGTTATACCCGTAAACTTGAAGTTCCGTCACATCGGGTAACTTATTATGACTCTGAGTCAAATCAGGATCTTTTGCTAGATCACTGAACTTCACTGATGAAAAACGCGAAGAAGCTAATTTAAGAGTGGCCGCATATAGACAACGAGTCGCTCGATATTATAATGAAAAGATCCGACCGAGAACCTTTGATGTGGGTGATCTCGTTTTGAAATGAGTTTTTCCAGTCCCATCACATATGAGCCCCGCATGGGAAGGTCCATACGTCATTGAACGGAAGCTTGGAGAAGGCACTTTCAAGCCAGCGACCGTCAATGGTGCGACACTCCCCCGAGCATAGAATAGCGAGCATTTGCGGCATTATTATACTTAGTTCATTTCTTGCATATTTTAGTTTCAATTATTTTCAACACGTTTTATTTCGTTGATTCTTAGTTTACGGCATGTAATAAGACAATTTAGCTTGTTTTCATTAATAAAGGCTTGAAGCCACTTTTTCCATGGATTTTTGATGTTTCTGTGTATGATAACTCTGTGGCAAACAACTAAGAGGTACATTATTCTGTCTGATGTACGAAAGCGCACAAGCACTCGAAATCTCCAAGTCCCATGAGTACGGACTGGAGTACTTTGAGTCCCCTGAGTGTGGACCAGAGTATAAACAACTCAAAATCTCCAAGTCCCCTGAGTGCGGACTGGAGTACTCTGAGTCCCCTGAGTGCGGACCAGAGTATAAACGACTCAAAATCTCCATGTCCCCTGAGTGCGGACTGGAGTACTCTGAGTCCCTTGAGTGCGGACCAGAGTATAAACGACTCAAAATCTCCAAGTCCCTTGAGTGCGGGCTGGAGTACTCTGTGTCTCCTGAGTGCGGACCAGAATATAAACGACTCAAAATCTCCAAGTCCCCTGAGTGCATACCAGAGTATAAATGACTCAAAATCTCCAAGTCCCATGAGTGCGGACCAGAGTATAAACGACCCAAAATCTCCAAGGCCCCTGAGTGCGGACTGGAGTACTCTGAGTCTCCTGAGTGTGGAACAGAGTATAAATGACTCAAATCTCCAAGTCCCCTGAGTGCGGACCAGATTATAAATGACTCAAAATCTCCAAGTCCCCTAAATGCGGACTGAAGTACTATGAGTCCCCTGAGTGCGGAACAGAGTATAAACGACTCAAAATCTCCAAGTCCCTTGAGTGCGGACTGGAGTGCTCTGAGTCCCCTGAGTGCAGACCAGAGTATTAACGACTAAAAATATCCAAGTCCCCTGAGTGAGGACTGGAGTACTCTGAGTCCCCTGAGTGCAGAATAGAGTATAAACGGCTCAAAATCTCCAAGTCTCCTGATTGCGGATTGGAGTACTCTGTGTCCCTTAAGTGCGGACAGGAGTATAAACGGTTTAAAAATCTCTAAGTCCTCGGAGTGCGGACTAGAGTACTCTGAGCCCCCTGAGTGTGGATTAGAGTATAAACGGGTTAAAATCTCCAAGTCCCCAAAGCGCGGACTGGAGTACTCTGAGTCCCTTGAGTGCGGAACGGTGTATAAATGGCTTAAAAATCTTTAAGTTCCAGGAGTGCGAACTGGAGTACTCTAAGTCCCCTAAGTGCGGATTAGAGTATAAATGGCTTAAAATCTCCAAGTCCCCTAAGTGCGGACTGGAATACTCCGAGTCCCCTTAATGCGTATTGGAGTATAAATGGCTAAAAATCTTTAAGTCCCTGGAGTGCGAACTAGGACACGAATGACTTGATGTCATCAAGTCCCCGACATACGGACTAAAAAATATTCTAAGTGCTTGAAGCATGGAATACAGGATGAACAACTCCAAAGAATTTTAGAGTTATATGAAGATAAACTGAGAAGTTTATGTAACTCACAATAGCTTGGGTTACGACCACATTCACACAGAAATCTGAACGATAAAAGTCTTTTGAAAGACAAAAGAACTAAGCTTTATTTATTCAAAAATAAGTTCCTACTACAACTCCTCCAAAATTCGAAGTCAAATGTCTGTTTACATGGACTACGAAAATAAATAAAAACAATTACATAATCTAAACTAACTTTCGTTGAACGAGAGTAACAATTACATCTTCGACTTCTTCGACTTCTTCCCAGACAACTCCTCTCTCGTGCATTTTCCCTTGGTAATTTTCTTTGATGGGGAGGTAACAACTGAAGAAGTACGAGGAACGTCCACAGGCCTGGACCCGCCAGGGAGGATGACTTCAACGACTTGTTCAGAGGATCATCTATGTCCACGACTCGAGGCTCGACTTTAATCTCGGCCGTCTTTTCCTTTTCTTCCTCGAGCCGCTCCTTCATGCTCATTTTAGAAGTATGTTCAGAGGCTCTTGTGGTCTCGATTTCATAACTTCCCTTGATAGGAGATGAAGTCTCGGACTTATCCTCATCAAGCACCTCAATCACCTAAGCATCTGGACCGGGAGCCTCCCCTGCATGACTAGCCTCACTTATTTTTCCCTTCACCTCCTTGGCGTCATCGCTCCTCGGAGTGGGCTCGGGATCAGAACGGCCTGCGAAAACTCATGGAAAACAAACATTAGAATACAATAGCCTCTCGTCAAAAACGACGACTCTTGGAATGTTAAAGTGAAGGGTTATCTACCGGTTTCTGGCTGACTCTCAGCCGTCCGAGGGGTCTCACTCTTTGGAATGGGAGATAGAATGTGAACGTCGAGGCCGGGGTCCTTCGGATCATAACCAATATGTTGCTCAACTGGATTAAGTATCGGCCGATCGGCTGACTGAGTAAGAGCATGAGCTGGAGACTCGGTCCCGGATGGACCGGCAATGACATCTTTCCCATTCAATGAGGAGGAACCTTTGCAGCAAAGAACTTTTGCCGTAGATAGGTCTGAAGGCTCGTTACCCTTAAGAAATTCTTTTATTAAGGCATCTTTATCAACCTCCTCGGTGCCAAGTTCGACCTTCCTTATTTTTATTAAAGTCTCGCATGCCTCGGCTAGGGATTCGAGGTAGCCCTCACCCAGAAAAGTTAAGTCTCGATGCATGAGGACGCGGGCGTTGAACTCTGCAATCAATGGGTTGAACATGCATTTGACCTCCTCCTTACTAACCTTTTTATCCACCTCCAGGCGAGAGTCAATCTCCGCAGATGCTATTTTCTTTCCCACTTCACGGGCTTCATCCTTTAGCATCCCGACTTTAGAAAGTTCATCATCAAGCTTCGCCTTTAGAAGTCGTGTAGCAACGATCTCGTCACAATATCGTTGCGACTCTTCTTGGGCAGCAGTCTTCTCTTCTCTTTCTTTACGGAGTTGTTCCTCCAGTTCTTTGACTAGGAAGGCAAATGCATCCCTTTCTTTCTGCACCGAGTCCTTCTCTAAAGCTAGGGCCCCACAACATTGGACCGCCTCGTCAATTTCTTTTTTATGAATTGACTCCGGGCGATTGACAGCCTCGGTAGTATCTTTAGCGCTCTGTTGGGTGGCTTCAAGCTGAGACTTATAAGAAGCAAGCTCTTCGTCCTGAGCTTTAATAATGTCTTTATCATGGATAGCATCAAAGATTCAAGCGATCGATCTCATGCTGATGCTCTGTGGAGACTTCTGAAACTTTTTCGGCTAAGTGCACGAATGCATTGTGCTGGACATAGACGTCATTAGTACAGGAAATGGCACTTTGCTTGACATGTCCTGGAATCTGGTGAATCGTCGGAAGGAAGTTTAAGCCATCGAAGCATATCTTTGGAAACGAGGCTTTAAGCTTAGCAAGTCGCTCAGCGACCGATGGATCAGATACATGAGCAAGAGGAGTCTGCTTGGAGACTGCAGGTGTTCTGTGGGGATCTCGAGATTGCCTGGTACTTGATGAACCGGAGTGTTGATCCCAACGGCCTCAGGCTGGGACCCCTTATGTGCAGTTTTCTCTTTGCTATGCGTCGGTTGAGAAGGAGGATCACGAGGGTAGGAGGACTGACTATAAATCTTTCTTCAGAAGGCGATTCTCGGCAGTGGTAGTCTCGATCGCCGGAGTCGTCTCTATCTCGATGCTTACCTAAACCCAAATCCCTGTCAGATTGGTGAAAAATCGATGAACTGTGAAGGCGGTCAAGTCCATGCGTACATCCCATGCCACCTACACAGAATTTAAATAACGTCGAGTTAGCAAAAAGTAGAGTGATGATAGAAATTTAAGTGCAAGATGAAGTGCATGTGTTTGTGTGTCCTAGTGTTTCCCCCCGGCGGACCAATTTCTTTACTAATAGGAGTTTTTTCTCCCTGATTTTGGGCTTGAACGCTTGTATCGCCTCTCACGGGTGAATGAAGCTTAAGGGCCTTTGGATCGTCGAAACCATAGTTGAGCAGATCTTAGGCATGTTAGGTTCGACAGGCTTTTCAAAGAACTTTCTAAGTGATGTGAGGAAGCTTCTTTCTCCGATGGAATAAGGGTAACTTTAGAAGTTCCACCCATTGTTTTCTCCCTCAGCTTGTATGTCAGTTTCTTTTTCCTCTTCGAAGGGGAAGGTGACGTTTCAATGTCATGAACTTAGACTATCGGGTCCCGAGATGGACTAACATTTTTGCCTTGTACTTCGGGCGTTTTAGCTTCTTTAATCTCCCCCTCCTATAGTGTGTCAGTGGCGTTGCGTGTTGAAGACTCGGCCTGCTTTTTTCCTTTACCCGAAGCAGGCCTGGTTATGGTAACACCTTGGGGGAGGTTTATTCGACGACCTTCCACCAATAACCCAAATTTCATGAGCAACTCATTCGAAATGAGAGACCTGATGTCCCGGTCTTCTACGGGCAGAGCTCGGATGGCTTCGATAGCTTCAAAATATCCGAGGCCCTCGGGATGAGGGTTGATACTTATGAAAGTAGATAAAGAGTCAGAAAAGATGAAAATTTCTCCAAATTCTAGTATAGATGTAGAGAAGGAACTCATTTCCTTCTACCCATCTCCTGGCAAAACCGGGAGGACAACGCACGTAGATCCACTCTTGCTTGTACTGGACGAATTTGCTCCATGCCCCAGTCAGGATTTGGCATTTACTATGTAGCTTGAGGAATATAAAGGATGGCCTATCTAACCGTCTCTTGAAGCGATAAATCTAGCAGATATCGTCCGGAGTCGGAAGCCTGAAGAGGACACTCATGAAGAGAATACAAGTGCCGTATATGAATGCGTGGCTGTTCGGATGCAGTTGCGAGGGGGCAATCTCGATATACTGCAACACATCTTGAAGAAAGGAGTTAAATGGCAGCACGCTGCCAACCCAGCAAATGAATCTGTTATAGGTTGTGTATCCAACTGGGGGCAAGTGAGGACGATCATACACCGATAGAACTAGCACACCGTCGAAGGGGATTCCATGGACAGAGCATATCCGACGAAGCGTACTTTCATTAATCTTTGAAGCCTGGGAATCGATTGGATCGTCTAAGAAAATCGCTGCCTCCAGGGCATCGGGAGCCAGGTCGACAGATGCAGTTGCAAGGCTCGGTAAGTCTTGAGCAGGAGTAGTTGGCAGATTTGAAGTTCCTACAACTTCTTGTTAAGAGGATGGCCTGGGTCTATCTGAGATCGTAGCAGAGCTAGATTTCCTAGACATCTCTAATGAAGATTGAATCTAACAAAGCACCTGTTTGAACTATACTTGAAAAACGATCGGCATTAGACTTAACAACATAAATATCCACCCCCCGTGCGGTATGTGAACTAGTGCGATCATTCAAATATAAGTGCCAAGAAATGAAAAGCCACTAAGTTAATGAAATAAGTTTGAGCTTTGAATTGTCATTTACGAAGACCATCATTGTTGATTGTCCAAGAGAGCTTGTCATAAGGTGGTTTATGTTTTAAACTCGGCATCGACACTGCATTTGAAAGGTTATTAACTGTTATGCAAGTTAAGTCCAAGTTTTCAGTTGTCTAAACACGAAATTTATCAGTCCGGATTGTCCGATATGCTTTGTTGTTTAAGTCTGTCCTTGTTCATTATCATATGTTCAGGCATAAAATATGTGTTGAATCAATTATGCATTAGGGTCGGCTGGTGTTGCTGTTGTACACAAACCTCCTACCTAACCACTTAATCGTTTGGCATTCAACTAGTCGTGCCGAACCACAATCATGCTGAGCCACCTTGCTCGGCATTCTGCCCTCAACACCAACACTCACCTAACACTCATTATCACCGTTCGACATGTGGTAAGACATGCCGAACCTCAAACATGTCGAGCCATGTCGTTCAGCATGCCACTCTTCCAACTGTCCTTTCCACCGTTCGGCATAAAGGAGTCATGCCGAACCACATTTATGCCGAGCCGCATCGCTCGGCACTCTGCCCACCTCTCATTTTCCACCTGCACTCCCACTAGCATCGTTCGGCATAAAAGAATTATGTCGAGCCATATCGCTCGATACAACAAAACTAACTACAACTTCACTCAAGTGCTTCTTCTCCAGTGTCGTTCAGCACGAGGAAATCATACCAAGCCACATCAACATGTTGCCCTCTTCCATCCTCCACTCCACCCGTTCCTAAGACTAACGTCTTCTCATCTTCCTCTCCATTCTACACGACTCCACCTTCCTAATCTACACGACTCTCATCGTTTGTGGGTTAGAGGAAGGGGGTGGATTCAAGTCTTGTCTTAAATCCCTAAGCAGGGAGAGTCACGCAAGAAAAGGGTTAATACCTAGAATAAGGGGGCAAATTCTGATGGAATGCTCAATTGAAAGTAGTGATCTACTCGGGATTACTCTTGAAGGCAATCGAGAAATATCCAAGAAGACTCGAGGGATAGAGGATTTGTTGAAGTGTTGACAAAGGCTTGGAAAAAGGCAAGTTCGTAGGTCCTGAAGAAGCAGAGGTAAAAGTAAAAGGGAAGGAGGTAGAGATATCGCCTTATATAGAAAGAAGAGAAGTCGAAGGGACAGTGAACGGTAGAAACGGTCAAAGCACCTCCCTCGTTCGGCATTAATGTCGTTCGACATTTGTATGCCGCTCGACATCAGCCAAGCCGTTCAGCATTCATATGTCATTCGGCATTAGCATGTCGCTCGGCATACAATGCCTCGTTCGGTATTCAGGAGAAGCTACTATCGAAAAAACAAAGCAAGAACTAAAAGGAGTGTATGGAATGCTCATGATTCAAAGCATATCATGTTCGTCCACATGATACATTTTAGGGGGCAAGTGTTACTCGGTGGCTTGTCCAAGTAAACAGAGACTTAATGTGGAAGGCTCGTTCGACATAGTGGGTCGTTCAGCACAACTGGTTCGTTCGGCACAACTGGGTCGTTCGGCACAACTGGGTCGTTCGGCACAACTGGGTCGTTCGGTGCAACTAGGTTGCTCAGCATTCAAGCCTCGACTGGCATTCCAGCCTTGCTCGGCATTCCAGCCTCGTTCGGCATTCCAGCCTCGTTCACCACATAGCCTCGCTCGGCATAAGCATGCCTTTCGACATCTCCCCTCGATCGGCATCGGATCTCGTTCGGCCTACACATTTCACTCAACATACTGTCTCGATCTGCTTGGAGACATGGCTTGGCATTTGCCGTTCGGTATTTGTGGCTCGGCACACAGAAGTCAATCACCACGAGCCGAATTATCTTACTATTAGGCCCATTAGGGATGTCCAACCCATATTCGTCTATAAATAGAAGGGCAGGTGCACAGTGAAATAGACCTTTTTGTGAACAATGGGGAGACTCTGCCGCATTCAAGACTCATTCAAGACCTATCCTTTTTACTTAGCAGTTGTATTCAAATAGTTGATGTATGGATTGTATCTGTAATCAATTGTTGAGTAAAGCGATAAAGATTAACTTCAAAGTAGACGTAGGCAATTACGCCGAACCACTATAAATCTGGTGTTCTTAATTTCTGCATTTAATTTAGCATATTGTTCTCTGTTTAAATTTACTTTCTTCATTGATCTCTCTACACAATCTTTCTTAACGGTGTTAGTGACCAATTCTGGTGCTAACAATTAATTACTTAATTATAATTGAAAATCTTATTTAATAAACCTTGGAAATAAATTATCATTAACATATAAATTAACTTAAGACCCTTTAAATTACTTAATAATTAAAATCATTTCACCTTCTTTAATTAACTATTTAATTACATTATTTAAACTTATTTAAATAACTTAAGAATTAATTAAAAATAATAGGTATATAATAAAATACCTTAAACTTAATTAATTTAAAAATAATTTATTTTAAACCTTTAACTAATTCCAAAACTAAAATAAAACATTTATTATTTCAAAAGAATAAATCAACAAATTGTTTAAGCTTGATTTCTTTTAACTTTTTAACTTTTAAAAAATACTGTTATAACACTCACAAATTACCCGAGTAGAACCCATTATCTTCCCGGGACCATGCCCAAGCCATTCCTTCATTTTTTTTATTTCTTTGTTTTGTTTTAAAATTAAAAACTGTATAACATATAACACTCACGGATACCTTCTTTTCCCCAAGATCCCCCAGAGACCATCTCCTCCTCCAAACTTACAGACACATCACTGACACATGTGCACGTGCACACGAGATCTGGCTATCTCCAACTAAGGCTCCGACCATCATCAAGTCGCCGATGATCTCGTCGACAACCCAAACCACCCAGCACCATCAATAGCAACAGAAATCAAAATCGAGCAATTGAGCATCTCCTAGAACCCAAACCGATCAACGAAATCACCTCGTGCCACCAATCTGATCACAAGAGTTCACGCCGCCACGTCCAACCTTTCATCGAAGACCCACGCTTCGATTCCCCCCAGTCCGATCGCCTCCAGTTCACCCTCGTCGAAGAAATTGCCTCGTAAACCACGATGAGCCTAACAGGCTTTAGAACCCTTGTTCATCGTCCCCGGCCACCACAACAACCTAAAAATTCTTTGAGCATTTTTCTGATGCTCTCCAGACCTCCAGCCACCTCCAGCTTCAAGCCCGACATACCACTCTTCGTCGATCGCCGCGAATCGTCGAAAGAAAGATTTCTGATCAACTCGCAAATTCCCATCATCCCCAAACTTAAAAATCATGAAATGATTATCAAAATTCATTATTTCCCAATACGAATCTGTTTCTATGATCAAAACTTCAAATTAAGATGATCGATTTTCTAACTTATATTAGATCATTACTGTAATTTCTCATTATTGAAATAAATACTCAAAATATTTACTTGAAACTATTTTTAAAAATAAAATCTGGTTGATGTTAACATATTTCATTTAAAGATCACATCTTAAAAGAGATTGAGGAAAAGGAATTAAATTATTTTAACTTAATATAAACCTATAAATTTTTGAACAGGGGTGTATATACCTGTACTCAGACATGCATATACAAAATCTCCATATATTCAGGCATGCAATCATATTTTACATCCATACAAACCATTTTCACAATCATACTTTCAAGTATCAATCCAATAATACTCACTGGAAAAAGGAACAGAGAAGCAAAGCCTTATTTTTTTGTAAACCTAGAACTCTTTAGGTTTGATTTGAATCTAATCTTGAGCTTAAATTTGAATTTGCTTGATCTTTGCTTCAGGATTTTGAGATGCTTCAGGTTGAAGATTGAAATGAAACTTGAAAGAGTTGAATTTGTAGTTGCACTCAGGTTTTTAGTTTGATTTTGAAACTACTACTTAGTTTAAAACTTGAAGTAGTTGCTTGTTTGATTTGTTTTTTCTCTGGTTTTGCTTTCTTTTTAGTTTCTAGGTTTTAGATTTCTTTTAATGTATGAAAGAAAATTGAAAAGAGAAGAAGTTAGTGGTATATATAACTTGTCTTCGTTTTATTCATTAATTTAAAAAAATATAAAGAGTTAATGACACTTGTTAAATTTTGCATGTCACAATTGTTACATTTTTTTAATGCATGTATTTTTAAACTACAAATGTTTTAATGCATTTTAAAATACTTACACTTGTATCTTTGCATGTAATTAAATGTTTAAATATGTTTTTATATAATTTTTATATCATATTTACTATTTAATTTTATATTTGTATAATCTTTTATGTTTTATATTTTATGCTTATATAACTTTAAAGAAAAATGATTTAAAACTAATTATACACTAAATAAAAATCATACATACATACATACATATATATATATTATTTTTTTAAATGTAGAGTTTTTAAATTCAATTTATTTTTATGATATTTTATTTTTGAATTCCAAATCAAAAATCTATTTATAATATATTTATATAAAACAAACACATATCTCATTTGTTTTAGAAAAATTTCAAATTAATTCTAAAATTACATTAATTACTAAATTAAATTTGGCTTAAAACGGGTTCGTTACACGCAAAGGGTCTCATCCACTCCAATAGGCAGGAAAAATATCCAAACACTAATATAGATACTACTATATATATACATATAAACATTCAACTGATATTTATAAATCCAACCCAACATCTAAAATTAAATCTTAAACTATTTTAAATTAACTGCAGCAATCCAAAAGAGTGAGAAGTACTCACCTTGACTTTTAATTTTTCGAATATCCAGATTTGAATTAAATCAAACCATGTTCGATTTAGTTAAAAATTCCAACTGACTTTGAAAAATCCTTGATGCAATTCTATTTGCATAAATTTTCCAGCTATGAACCACTCTTGACTTATTTTTATTCACTTTTGACCTAGTATGAATTAGTAATAGCGTCTATAAGGTTCACGAATAAATTTATTTATTAGTTTCTCTAACCTTTTATTAGTAAATTAATTACCTTTATTAACAAATAACTCTTTTTCCCAATTTCATGTCAATGATATCATCCATACAAATCCGATCTCATATAGAGAAACTATGGATTATTAAACAACCTATAATTATTTATATCATTAACTTAAAAAATTAATTTAAAGTTTTACCTTTTCCGACCTTTTCTTCCCTGACACGCACTGCTCATTCACGCGTCTCTTTACCATTTTTTTTATGTGTTCGCCCTAGGTCATCCCCAAATCAAAAGATGTTGCCCCATGCCACCAAATTCTAGGTCGAAGTTCCCCCTCTAGACGCTCACGTCGCCACTCCATCGTGATGCTATATTCGATCGCTCCGCCTCCAACATCGCACGCGAGCTTGTTTACGTTCTTGCTACGCTCGAATTTTTTTCGTTTGAATTCAATTTTCAATTTTCATCTAGTTTGAATTCGTAAAAAAAAATTAAGAACAAAAGGATAAGATGCGTGATTTAAACCGAGAGCAAGCATCTCGAGCACGTTTTTAGGTCGGCTGGTGGAGATTGATCTTTGATGTGATTTAATATATTTAATACCAAAAATATCTCATTTTGGGTAACTAAAAATTACAATCCTTATCGAGCATGCCGCTAGGTATTTATAATGTTATATTCCTATTCCAAATGAAATTGAAAAGGTTTCGAGTCCTAATTCGATTGTATGGAAACGATAGCTTTTTAAACCGACTATCGAAATAGAGTTCAATTTAATTATTCTATGCGTTTTCAGATCGTACGACCAAACGATAAATACAAATGCTTCGAAATTTGAAATCCAATAATAATATATTATTATGGATCCAATGGAACTGGTTTCGTCGAATTCCGAGACCGTGCCCCATATCGCTATTTTAACTCGTCGATTAAATCGACGTTTTTCAAAAAAATTCAAAATCACTTGAATTCTAGTTTTAAAATCTTACTAACTAAACTACAATTCCAATTTCAATATTTAAACCATTTAAATATTCAAAATCAAACGAAGAAAAATCGAGATCGTTACAAACACCAAATTCCAAATCTCCCACAATGAGAGAAAAGC
This sequence comes from Allium cepa, assembly GCA_030765085.1. Classification (NCBI taxonomy): domain Eukaryota; kingdom Viridiplantae; phylum Streptophyta; class Magnoliopsida; order Asparagales; family Amaryllidaceae; genus Allium; species Allium cepa. The sequence continues at coordinate 818,797,932 of CM060940.1, forward strand.
CCTCTTGTTATTTTATTTTTATAGATTTGAAAAAATTTCCCTGTTTTAGTTTTCCTCTATACAATTATAATTCTAACTTTTATATCGTGGTAGTTTTCATTCACTTGTTATGCCTACATTTATATTTTCTATTGGAAAATAGCAATTTTGCTTCAATCAGTTATATAAATTATTGTTTATGACTTAGTTAAATTAAATCAATAATTATACTTAGTGTTGTCGATATCCTCTTTGCATTTTCTAAGTAACAAAAATGTAATAAAACAACCAATGACAGATTCAGTTTGGTTCTACAAAATAAGAAATCTACCTTCTTATAATATGCGCGTTGCTTTTCAAAATTCAAAATTCAAATTTCCAATAGCCGCTTCTATACATAATCTCGCACTCTTTGCAATTAAAACCCGATCTTCAATAAAACTCCTAACAAATATATAAAAATAAGATAACGAGGTTTCGCTCTATGTGGAATGAAGCAGGAACATTGTCTTAGCTCAAACGTTTCTCTACTTTTCAATTATGGAAGAAAAGAAGAACGTAGTACTCCAAATTTAATTAATAAGTTATCAAATTTATGATACAAAATACGACATCCAGTTAGACCATGATTAATATTTACCAAATGCAATAATAAACTAATACAATTTTTTTTGATGTATGTTATGGTAACTTCTCTTCGTCTTTCTCACTCATTAATGCTCCCCACAGCGACGATGGCCCACAACTAATATAATAGGCATTTAACAATGACTATATGCATGACTTTTTTAGTTTCTACAGGTGATATTGAGATAAAATATAATATAATTTGTTAACTAAGCCATTAGAATAATTTTGATATTCACCTCAAGGTCATTCATAGCAAACTCAAGTGATGCAGTAGTCTTTGAAATCACTTTTATGAAGACAAATTATTAATTAATTTTTTATCCTAAAATTTAATAACAAAAATCATGTGATAAAGTAACAACAATTAGTACATAAATATATTGATTGGAGGAGTGGATCCATGGTTATAGAAGCATCGAATAAAGCATAGTACAGAAATTAGGGTTTGTGTGATTAGGTACCTTTTTGCGGTAAACCTCAATTTGTTCTAGATACTAATCTAAGGCTTGTGCAGAAATCTCTAGCTAGTAAATGGTAGCAAATAATTATAGATTAGAGGAGTGGATCGACTAAGTAGAGAGAAGTACATTGACGGGGAGGAGTAGCACACTATTGGAGGAAACATTGGGGCGAGATGAATTTTTCTAAAGCACAAAGGGAAAAAAGGCAGAGGAAATGTGACAATGAAGAAGCTTGGAGAAAACTTAATTATTTTACTATTAGTGGGCACTGGTAGTAAAATTTTGGCAGCTTTAAATAAAATAAAATATAGCTAACAAAAAACCTAAAATAATGTTGGTTGCACTTAATTTGAAACACTGCCAATAAGTCTAACTAAATGCTGATTATCTTGTAGTGGATAAAACTAATTACAGGTAATGAAATGAAATTAACCAAACCTAAATGAAAACTGTTAATTAGAATGTCTAATAAATATTCTTGCATATTGAAGAGAAACTACGAATTTCGTATAAATGTCGAGAATAATTAATCATCAGTAGTCAAATAAACCATTAAGAGTATTGACTCTGCCATATGGTATGATGCACAAATCCGAAAGGATTCCAAGTACATTATCAAAATGTGATTTGATAGTTGTATCCAAAGGAATATAATTCATCAGTAGCAAATGTGTCTTAAAGAGAAAGATTAATGCAGTTGGAATATGGTGAGCAACATTAGTAAGCATAAAATCATAGTTTTCAATTGTTGAAATTAATATAACAGATTCGTCATTCAATGTGATCAAGATGATTCGGATTTTACTAATAAAATTATCGCTTGATATGATTTTATGTTTACATATGTATTGGAATGGAAAATTCTAAATAATGATTTAGAATAGAATGTTTGCACATAATGACCAAAGTATCTCGAAGTCGGTGGGAGCAATATTGAGTTTGTGGTTTTTCAGATATGATCTAATAAATGATACAAAAGTATCATTCTATAAGCATCAAAATTGAATAAGTATTATGATAGAAATATCGATTAGTTTGATTTTCAATCAAAATGCAGAGGAAGTGTATATCCATAAGAAAAAGCATTAAAAGGTACGTAGATATTTCTAAAACTATAAGTAAATAACATATTGTTAATTGTTAACGTTGTACTTATGTTGAAATCAGTAATAGTTTGGTTGTCTGATACTTGATATGGACCTGTAAATTATATCTTTTATAATAAGTATAAAGGATGTTGGGAATGTCCCAAATGATATGAGAAGGCACCTTATTAAAATGTTTAAAATAGAACATGTAAGATGGATTTCTCATGTATTGACAATAGAAATTATTGTACACATTGTATTGTCTAAAATATCATATCTTTCTTATATATTTGACACATGAAGCAAAAATCAAATCCAAATCAAGTTCACCAAATGGTAGTTTAGAGTGTTCTCGATTATTTATAAAATAATACAGAATTATTTACAAAAACAACGATCTCCTTATGCAGGAGTGTCCGAATTCAAACTTTATAAGTGCTATTGGGTATAATATGTCAATATTTAATTCATGTTCAAACTTCAGTTAAGAAGCTTTAAGCTAGAATTGTTCCAAACAATAAGTAGTAGCTAATTCTACCAAAGGGTACGATAATATAAGAAGTATAAATAAATACACAACTTATGAGCGAGATAAGCATAATTCCAAATGTTGAGAATCCCATGACATGGTATATGATAATAATGTCGCAATACGGTTTGTAAAAGAACTAGAGCTTACTAGACATTAAGCAACATACTTCGGATAGTTCCATATGATAAAGGCAATTTACCAGTACTTGAGAGAGTTAATTAACAGAGTAGACAATTAAAACAACAAAGCATACCCATTCACCGAGGGAATGATTCGATTGTTTTTGAGAAAACCGATTAATGAAGTTGGAATAAGATTCCATAATTGATCCCAAGAGCAAGTGGGAGATTGACAAAGTTAGGGGCATTCCCTAGGAGCAATTATGTAATTTGTTGCATGTATCTAGCTTAATAATCAATCATGTTTAAAATAAAAGGTGTTTGCTTTCTATTATATACTCGATAAAATGTGTTATATTAATTATTTATTTATTTAAAGGTATATTTAATATAGAAAATTCATAAATGATATATTTTATGATAATAGTTACAATGTGTTGTAATCATGAGCGATTTATTACAATAAAATAAACATAATGTTTCAAATATTTCTAGTCAAGATGTATGGAAGGCTGGATAATGGTACATCCCTTGAGACTAGAGTACGTAATACTCTCCAAATATTAGGCAGTGTATCACTCATGGCTGCGGGGGCACCAAGGGGTTACGCACTGATAGTTATTGGATAACTATCGAATGACACACTCAATAGTTTGCTATTGGTTAATATAATTAAGGTCAAACGAAAAATGTTGATGCGATAACCGTACACAATTCCCTCGACTTATGAATACTATCATGTTTCAATATGGAAACTCTGCATTGATTGTAGTTAAATCATGGCATAGCGCCTATTGAACAACTATTTTTGGATCAGGTGGAAGCATTAGAAGTTAAATACTATTCAAAAGAGAATTCATTTCTCAGTTATATGGGGTTACCATCATAGGGTCAACTTAAGTCAACTCAACGTCAAAGTCTATAGTAAGAGCAGCATGCTTAATAATAATTATTATTATTGAACCAAGGATTTTGTGTTTGCACTTACAAAGTTTAATGTGGAAAATGTTGAAATTTTGACCAAACCAAATTCCATAAGCCCTAATTTGATTTAGTTTTTGATGAAGATAATTTTTGTAAATAATCGTCACTACCAACTACTGCTTTATTAAGTAAAACTGAATATTACCAAAAATATGCATAAGCATTAGATTTAGCCAATTTCATACCATTAGCTAAGGTGATGTGTGAAAGTTAAAATTCGAATTGTTCGATGTTAATTGCTAACTAAATTTATACATTTGAGTCACCCAACCGTAATGATGAATACTTCGAATAAACATACAATTTAATTAATTTATAATCATAGTAAACTAATTAAGTTAGTTAATATTTATGAAATATTAGTTATTAAATTTTATTTGAATTCTGAATAACATTAGTATTTGATGAATGTGTACATCTAAAAAGTTATGAATATGCATATCGATATACGATATCGATAGAACATTTAAATTAGATTTAAATGGAATGAATACCGAAAGAGTTTGGAAGTTTTTTTAGGCCTATTTGCACCATGCTACCGTCGATCAAAGAAAAAGGAGTGGGAAGTTTCAAATAGGATTTGAAAAGGTAAGAAATTAATAACAGGAAGAGGAAAAATCTCTAGCACAGATTCTCCTCTTTATTATTTTCTTAAAACAAATACTTCATTCATTCATCAGAAGGCAAATCTCTCTCTCTCATCAACGAATGGCCAAAATTTTAATGGCCTCTAGGGTAAAAAAATTGAAAATAAAAAATCAAACAAAATTAAAACAACAAATGTGGTTCTACCTCCTTATCTTTGCAAAATCCAAAGGTTGATTTTTGGATCTAGGGGCTCTTGATTTGCCATTCATGGTGTGATCTATAGGAAACATCCTAAGGTGATTCTCAAATTTATTTATTTATATGTTCTATTATGAATATATTTAGATTTGAATGATTATTTATTTGTTTAATTAATTATTTTTAAACATGTGAATCAAAACCCTTTTTTTCTCAATTAAAAGCATGTCCATTATATCAATTCAACTTGGATCTGCATATGTTCTTCATTTATTAATAGTATATGTTCATTTATGTTAATATTATTAGATCCATCACCTATTTTGTTCTTTTATTCATATTGTATGTTTAATTTAGATTTGAATCCTATTACCATAAACTTATATGTGCCTTGGTTACCTAATTCTTTTCTGCTTTAGAAATTTTTGTTTGAACAATATTTTTTATTGAAATTTTTTTGATTAATTGATTTAAATTTTATGTTATAAGTTTGCAAATTAAATACACATGTTGTAAGTTATCTAGAAATAACTTTGATACACATAAGAACAAAATTTAATTGATTCTAAGATTTACAAATGGACTTTTCTGTTAAATCTTAAAACTTTTATTTTAAGTTATCAATTAGATCTAAGATTGCTATTTTGATAGAATGTCTATATAATTTAAACTACAAATTAATTGAATACATATGTTACACTTTGCTTTGAATTTAAATCATTAATTTAATTATTATATACATATACACGAATATATATGTATGTACGTACATATGTATGTATATATATATGTATATGTTCTTAATTCAAGTTTTACGAAATGGACTTTTATGAAAACTACAATTTTGATTTTAAACTATCTGTTAGTTAAAAAAAATCAACTTTTGTGTAAACAATAATATATATATATATATATAATATGTGTGTTTAGATATATAACAAATGGTGTTTTTTATGAAAAAAATTATTCACGGACAAATGCATAATATAAAGGGAATCATTATCCGCCCTCACTTCTTATATGTTATACTTGCATAATATATACTGTTAGTACATTTGAAGATACTCACATTTAATGTTATGTTTAAATTGATCATCGACGACATTTAATGAATAATTAATCTAAAGACAGAGAGAAATGAAAGATTTCTCTCTCCAATTAAAGCTATTTCTTCCCTTAATTGATTGTATAGGTTTCAGTGAAGGTAACGAAAGGTTTCCTTCTGAAATTAAATTTAATGAGTAACTGTACACACATAAGTGTATTGTATTTGATGCGCCCATACAAATTTATATCAAATTCGAACTCTTTCAAACTAACTAAATAATATAAAGGATGTTATTTACAACATCTTTTAGATTGGATTTAAAATCTTTTTGGACTTCATAGGCACAATAAAACCAAATAGGAAACTTTTCGAAATCTACCTAGTTCGCCCTCTTCTAAATGGTCCGGTTCCAACACCTTAAACATCTTATCGATCAAATGCTAGTAAGTAGCTCTAACATTCTTTTGACCGAATAAAATCACTTGTCACTCGGTAGCAATATAGTCCCAAATATATAGTAAAGGTCATGTTCACTTGATCGGAGGTATACATTTAATCTGATTATAGCTAGAGTACGCATTTAGAAAGGATAGGAGTATATGTGCATGCTTGCGTGCGTGCTGTGTGCATATTCCCCCAAGTCGATCCATAGTAATGGAAAACAATCCTTTGAGCATGCTTTATCCAAGTTTAAGCAGTCGAAACATGTCCTTCATTTCTCATTTACCTTCTTGACCAACAGTGATTCGATACCATTTCGAGTTTAATGCATCAAGGATAAAACTGTTTGCGTTTAGGTTATGCACTTCTTTTTTAATACAGCGGATCATGCATTGTTTCTACTTCATTATGGGTAACTTGAGTTTACATTTAGTGTGTGACACATGAGTTTAAGAAAAATCAAGCACATATCATAATGTTTCCAAGCAAACACGTCCTTGTTTCCTCAGAGAAACCCTACCAATTCTTTCCTCATTTTCAGGCTAAGTTGAGATCCAACCTTAGTGACTTTTTATGGGTCATCTTCAACCACTTGAACCTCAATCATCAATTCCGCTAGTTCCTCCCTTACCTCTTATGACTCTTCTTGAGGGTCTTTAGATTTGTAATATTTTCTAGTTGATTGGAGTCAAGGCTTAAGCGATAATGGCTACACATCAGTAGATTCAATGCAAAGAGGATTCATTACTTCCTTTCCTTTGGCCCTTCATCGTGCCTTTTTGAGCTCCGTAACATAACACATGCAAACTATGCTTTGTCCCCTTGGATTCCCCCACTCCATTTTATTTTACATGGAAAATTTCATCGTCAAGCAACATAGAGCAAGTGCAAACCTAAAATCAGCAAGGGCTAGTTGATCCATGAATATGTTATAAGTTGAAAATCTATCTACCACAACAAAATTCTACAATGGTACCACCTTGCATCACCATCTCCTAGCTGCACAAAAAATTTGATGCAACTGATCATATCCTTAGCCTTTTTGATAAACCCTTGAATGCATGTTTACAAGGTTGTAGATACTTTTCGTTGAGTCATTTCTTATCAAAAGTCTGCTCAAAAGGAATATTGATCGAGTTTCCACTATCAATAAGAACTTGCTGCATAGTCGCCAGCTTAATCATAGCATTTATTACCATCAAATCAAGTATGGTGTCTCGACCCCATCAATATCCTACTGTATAAGACAATATCATTTACCTTGATGTTAATCAGATGGAGATCCTTCCTCAATAGCATAACACATTTCTTATAGCGAATGCCTCGGAGAGCTCTTATATCGCTATATCTCATTCCAACTCTTCTTTGCGGGATGCGGACCACTAGAAATAGTGTCAATCATCAAATCCTTGTTTGGTGGTCTTGGCCCCTTTTCATTGGGACCAGCTATATTGCCATGAGGCAGCTACCTCTGAGGCTGGTTGTTTCCTTGCCCAAATCCTATGAGTTTTTGACATATTTCTACAACTTCTACTTTTAGATCAACTCCCAAATTACATCATAGAGATAGAGGCACTCATTGGTATTGTGCCCATGTGTCTTATGGAAATGAAAACAAATTTCAAAGTACTTCCCCTCTTCGGTTGCCTACCACGGGAGAGACTTCTTATATCATTCAGTACCTTGTGTAGCAAGGTATATATTCTCCACTAAGCTAGTCAACTCCGTATTTTTTTCATTGTGTGAACATAAAATGCTTTTTTGGGTCCCGCTTCTTTGTACCAACATTGTTTGCATTCTTCCACAGGTTTCCATTACTTTCTTTTCCACTGCCATCATCTTGCTTGATAACCAAGTTACTTTAAACTATGCAACTTGGTCTAGCTTAACTGCTAGCACCTAATTCTTCTTCTAGTTCTTCCTTTTCCAAGTGCAGAAATTGATTTGTTTTATGTTAAAAATCTATTAAGGTAGATGGCTTCTTCATCCTCATCCATTTACCAAAGTCAATCTAATTATGGATCTCACTCACAAATCCATTTGCCCTATGTCATCTCTTAGGTTATTCAGTTTCATCACGATGGCTATTTCAAGAAACTCTTCAAGATCACTCTAGACATTTGATGCAAATTTGCCAGGGCTATTACAACCATCCGCCGAACAGAATGTACTCCATGAACTTCTTAACTAACTTAACAAAATATGGTATGATCTGAGTTTAAGCTAACATAATCATATCGTGGCAAGTCCATCAGGAAAGTGGGAAAACATTTACATCTCACCGCATCATCTACTCATGCACTGTCTGATATGCACGTAAATGTGCATATTTTTACCCCCATACTTAATCTATTTAAATTAAATAAATATTTTCTATTAACACCTACGCTCAACAGGTGTACACATTTATGTGTACACTCGCCATGCTCTATACCTTTCTTACGTAAGCCCGAAAGGCAGTGCACAATCGGTATATCTGGCCTCAGTTTATTTGAGCTAGGTGTATGTATATAAATTCTTTTCATTAGTTAATACGCCTACAGTCGATAGGTGTTCATAATTGTGTGTTCACTCGCCACGCTCTGTATTCTCCTCACATAAGTCTACAAGGCAGTGCACGGGTAATATATCTGGCTTCCGTTTTCTGAGTTAGGCATATATAAATATTGTTAATACAATATAATTTTCAAAAGAAAAATTTGGACAGAGTAAGCAAATGAAATCCAAGCACTATTTTAACTTATTTGAGTTGATTTGTTAATGAATTGAAATGAAAATACCACTTTGATAAATTTTAATAATCAAGTAAGGATCTATTTCACAGTTATACTTTGTTATCAACTGAAAAACGAGTTAAACTATAGTCTATTTGTTATGATAACTTCATTTTTGATGGAAATTTTGACGAGTAAATGAATTAAATTTTCAAGATAATGACCAAAACCCATATTTAACTTATTCGTGTTAATTTGAAAGTAAAACCTTCATTTGTAAATACTTTAAAAACTCGCATTCATCTCTTTGTAAATAACCTTGCATTTTGTAAATACTTTCACTTTTCATTTGGATTTTGTAGGTGGTATCCACTGAAACCCTCACGAGACAACATTCATCCTACTAGGGACACCGAGAGGTTTAACGACTTGTTGCATACGCTCACTGCAATCGTGCTCCCAACGATAACGGGTTTATCTTAGTTTTTCTTTATTCGTGGACGAATAAAAAGATAAGTGTGCGAGTATTGGATGTGTACGTAAATGTGTATATTTTTACCACCATATTTAATCTATTTAAATTAAATAAATGATCATATTGTGTATTTTAACTTGTTTAATCCAAATTCAAATAATTTTCAAATTGCCATATATTCATCTTCATATAGGGGCAGAATGGTCATTTTTGTGCATATATTAATTTTCTAAAATTTAATTGAAATTTTCTATGTTGTTTTGTAGGAATTTAAATTCAAATACAAGCGGCTTCATGAAAATATGCATGCACAAAAGGAGACAAAGCAAATGAAGGTGAAAATGATTCAAACTCATGAACATGGAGGACCTCACCTACCCACTTACCTTGATTTTCAATTAGGAGCTAATGCACATGCTAAAAGACCACTAAAGTTTCATGTACATTTTAGTGGGGGATTAAGATAAGATAATGATAACTTGGCCACCACACTACCTCAAGGGCAATATGGGCATTCCCCAAAAATATGATTTATGTTTCATACATATAAATACCCATTATGTTTCATGTAACCCTCCTCTTTTTTAGTCTCTCTTTCAGGCTCTCTTTTCTTAGGAAAGTAAATGAGAGCCCTCTTCCTTTTCATGGCTATTTAGCCATTTCTTCTTTTATATAATTCTTTTTTTAATGCAATTTCAATACATGTTCTTCTCTTTTCTTGTTTATTTCCTTCCATGCTAGTAGTGTAGTTTCATTTAAACATGCAAGTAGATTAGTGTGTATTTCTTTACTTAGCTTTTCTTTTCATGTTTCTCTCTTTTTCCTCTTGTTTTCATTTAATGTTGAAAGCTAAATTTGTTGATTTGGTAACAAATACGAGGGGCTAAACCCCTTCAATTTAGGGGTAATGAAGCTCTCTAATTATGTAGCTTCAACATAGTTTTATAATTAAAGCTCTCTTTTTGTGCTTCATGGCAAAATGATGTTTATGTAATTTTGTGTTTTGAGTTTGATAGCTTATATTGTTCAAAACAAATAGACTATGTTTAATCATATGACTCGCTAATTACCTCTTCATCTACATATGATCATGGTAATGGAAGTGGAATTAAAATCAAAATTTGATGGTTTATGTTTCTAATTCAATAGTAAATAAGTCATGCTTAAAATAGATTCTACTTTTAATCTCATGTCATTTTCATCAAAGTTAGTAAGTGGGTTAGAGAGTGTGTTGAACTATATGACCAAAAAAAAAGAGATCATAATTTCATACGTGTTGAACTATATGATCTAGAGAGTGCATTTATCTCTAAACTGTCTTAACACTCTCATATTTTTATCAATTTTCTTTTGTTAGTTTTCTATATTTTTAGCTAATCACATTTTCAAATTTGGTTAATTTGATTGAATAGAAATTTAAATTTAACAATTCTCTACGGATCAACCCTTACTCCCCCACGTACTACAATAGTACGTCGTGCGCTTGCGGTTAAATTTTAATTTGAATTTTTTGACGGTTTTCTAACCGATAGAAATTTCCCCGTTAAACAAGTTTTTGGCGTCATTGCCAGGGAATAGTTTTGATTTTTGATTTCTATTTTTTAAATTATTTTTGTGTGATTTTATTTTGTGTGTTTGCTTTGTGTGTTAATTTGAATTAAAAAAATATAACCGTGTGTTTGTGTGATTTTTGTGGCATTTTGTTTGTGTGTATGTTCTAGTTTTCTTTTTGCATTTGCATTTCCATATATCACAAAAAATACACAATTTCTTTTCAAAAGGAAAAAAATTATTCCATCTCATTTTCTTTTACAATTTCATTTTCTTTTTATAACTTTGCATTTACATTGGAAAAAAAATACAATTTCTATATTTTTACTATTCACTGTGTATATTCAAGATTTCTACACTTTATACCCTCCTTGCTACTGTCCTCATCACAACTTCTCGACGACCAAAAACAGTCCACTTCCCAGCCTACTTTTGTGCACTTCAACATCGACACACCCTTGTCGTTGAGATAACACAATCTGCCAACCATTTCTGCAACTTTCCATCATTACTGCGATTGAATTCATTGGTTGCGCACCTCCTCACCAGAACACTTCAACCACCCCATACACTAGCAGTCAATACACTTGCAGTCTATCAAATCCGAAACTCAATGACAAACTCCAACAGCACTTCCCCTAGTTTCGATTACCACTGCCTTAACTTCCACCAATAATTGCCTTGCTCAACTCCTCAACACACAACTGCTTTCAATCCTACCCGAAGCAAGCATCATCGAATTGCTGCCTGTTTCTACAAAAACCATCACATCAACTTCATTTCAAACACCATATACAACTTCAAACTGCTACCCAAATTTGACTTCAACTTCTTCATTCTCCCCTACAAACTCAAACATTCAATTGCCTGTAATTCCTCCCCACCACTCGTCTACCACCATCTTCATTGCCATAATCAGTGCACAAGTCCACCTTACTGCACCGCTCTCATTTTACTGTCTCCGCCTTATTGCACCTACAGTCCATCATCGACAGTTCCATCCTCTGCACTACAACAGTTCAACCAGTTATCTTCACTTCCCACTGACATGCACTGCTGTCAGGACACGATTCTTCGTCTTCCGAAAATTCAACATCGACACTCACTTTATCGACTGCCGAGAAATCGAACGACGGAAAACCGAACACTGAGGGTTTTATTTAAGAAAAATTTAGGAAAGAAGAAGAGAAAAAGATAGAAATTAGGGAGGAGAGAAGAAGATAGGAAATTTTAAAAATAGAAAGAAAAAGAGAATAGAGAAAAAGGAAAAAAACAGAAGAAAATAGGACGGGACAGAAAGGAAACAACAGAACAACACAATTCGCAGCGGAACAACATATAATAATAAATGAATAATCTTTAAACAAAAAAAACTATATCAGTTATTACATTTCATTTCATTACATCACATCATATCATCAGAGTGTACAACATCATACAAACAATAAACAGTGCAGCGGAAAAAGAAATACTATATAAACTAGTAATACGCCATGCCATCCAGCTTGCCTCCAGCAACTCCAGAATATCCAGAATATCCTGATAAACCTAACTCTTAACTGCCCGTGTGGAAATTGGTGGGCACCCAGAGTTTAGGAAGGAAAACAATAAACTTCAAGTCAGTCATGAGACTGGTGTGAGAACTCAAAACAGTTTATTTATCTTTAAAATCAAAATAGAGGAATATTTTTAAATTCAATTCGCAATGCTTTTAAAAATGAGACTACCATAAGACCTCCTGCCACACACACAATGCAAACGCGGACTTGGAGAAGATTTCTCCTTATGATAGTCAAACATGCTTGATACGCATTTAAAAAGAGCATTTGATATTATTATTAGTGCATAGTGTAGGAAAAATTCATTTCGAAAGTAAAATATAAATCTTAGCCAGCATAGGTACCATTATATTATGCCTACTAATAGCTACCATATTAAATGGCAGGTTCTACAACTAAAACCGTACAAGTTTCGTATTGTTTCTTTGGATTTCCAACAAATGGTCAGGCCAAGGAACTTCCCATTGCCACATGAGAATGCCTCTGGATGGACATCCCCGAGAACCAAACCGGATCTCTACCAACACAAGGCCGGGTTACCCCTAACTGGGTAACAACTGACACGAGTATGCCATCTCCCGGTCCTTTGGGACCTTTATCAACCGAGCGCTCGATATCCAACATCACACCATAATAAATAGAGTGTTTTCAACATGAGTAAGTATCTGGGCTCCATACCATGATACCACCCTTTTCCAGAAGGAAATGCACATACCCTAAGGGGAGCTACAGCAACCCCTAATAACCTTGCTGCATCTTTCCTGTTTTGACCATTTCCGGGATGTGAGGCTCGACGAAGTCACGTCCACAAAAACATACTTTATACAAAAGCCATGCTTTGGGTCAACAAATGATCAACACAATGATCACTAGGATAGACGATCAAATAAACGATCCTATCACAAATAATCAACACAATGATCATTTCAGCATCACTCAGCATGTCACATTACCAAAATGGGATATATCGCTGATAACTTCAACTATATAACCTTTGAGCTCGTACGTCTCAAAGAAGGGTGTTAAGCAAAGAATAAATTCTCCGCCACCAACAGAAATATATTTGAAAGAAATCGGCTTTATATCTCAAATTGTAATGTCAGGCATACAATCCATACAAGTTTGTTCCAGGATCGAACAAAACCGAAGGCACTTACAAAGAAGTCCTTGCAATCCGGATATTCACAATCCTGATCGGATTTCCCATCACTTATGGAATCTCTATACCAGGAGCGCCAGTGCAGAGACAATCGATAGGTCATCCTATCGCTCTCGCAAATACCGGTCTTCAACACCGATCTTCAAATGCAATTCACGTCGTATCACATATTCGGAATGGGTTATACGACCCCATGGTCCTTTCCCGGTTAACCCGAATAGTGAGCGCTTATTCAAAAATAAGTGTGCATTCAAATTCAAACAATCATATCAAATACCCAATCAAAGGGAAATATTGATAGTCGGCTATTGAACTATCAATTGATATGCATACATCACCAGATTCCAAATAATTTTCCAAATTATTTATTTTCCAAAATATCTTTATAAGATATATAATTTCAACACTTCAAAAATAAATCAATATTTATTTTCAAACAAATTTCACTTTCACATATAAATTCCATAATGAATTTATATTTCAAAATATCCATGCATATTTGATTTCAATAATTCATTTCAATTTATCTTCAAAAAGATAAATTCTAATTATTCACTTCATATTGGAAAACATTTCCATACTCATCAAAAATAAGTAATCGACAAATCTTTTTATTTTCAACCTTTGAAAATATTCAATATACTTAAATCGAATTAAGTATATTATTCATTCTTTAAGGGAAATCATTCTCTTAAACATTTTTATTTGGGCCAAAACGAATGTTGCGTAAAACATCGTTACAACGTCCCAAAATCACTAGTATAGGGATTCGAAATTAAATAGATATATAAATCCCAATACTATACAACCCATTTCCTTTCGGAAATCATTTACTATAACAACAGTGTTATAGTCCACCATTTCCTTTTATTTCTCGAAAACGTCTATTTCAACAATAAATGTTGAAATCTATGATTTCGAATCTCAACACAATTAAAACATCGTTAAATCGTTTTAATTCTATTTAAAACATTCACATTCAATACATTTTCTTTAACGTATTATTCACTATTCAAAAACGTGAATATACTTCATTAACAAATTTCATCCTTTCTATTCATTTTATTTTAAAGGATTATTCACTGTCAAAAAACGTGAATATAACTCCATTTATAAGTTATAACAATTAACTTATCAAAACAAGTCGTTTGCGAATTTATAAAACAACGTTTATAAATTCCATTTCCATTTATTTCATAACAACTTCCTTTATAAATCTTCTTTATTTACCTATTCGATTTATAATCTTAATTATAAACCAAAAGTCCAAATTATAAGTCAAACACTTATAATTTATTTATTTGCAAAAATCGTTCCTTTGAACTTTACAAATTTTTATAAACCTATTGTTTATAAAATTCCATTTATAACTTCACCGTTATATAATTCTATAAATTTCATTCATTAATGAATTTCATTTTCACTTCATTCAAACACTTATAAAGACTCGTTTTATAATGTCAATATTTCGATTTATAAATATCCGTTTATAAATCTCTTAATATAAATCAATTAATATTATTCTTTAAAACATCTTTTAATTTCCTTTATAATTTCATCATTTCGATTTATAAAATAATCAAATTTTATAAATCCTATATTTAAACTTTTATCATATATTCAAAAATCCAATTTAAATTATTTTATAAAATCATTAGTTCATATTTCTCAAAAATCGACTTTTAATCGTATTTCTAAAAATCAGCTTTTTAACTATATTTCACAAAAACCATAATTTTTATAACTTTAAAAATTATAACGTTTATTTATTTATAATGGATCAATTCCAAAAATATAGTATATTTTCAAAATCACTTTTAAAATCATTTTAAAATCCCAAAATCTGGGTCCAATGATGCTACACACCAAATAGTCAATCACGACTACAACGATCCATCATATATCGTATATGATAATCAACGAATATCAAAATATCCATAATCAAATAAAAACTGTTGAGGAATCCAGTTGGATCCCTCCAACCTGTTTCCTGCATCCAAAAACATTAGCACAATACCAATTTCGCTCCAGTACGAAATTATCGCGGTATATGTTCTTAATAAATATTATCCGCTTAATAACGGCGTAATAGGGTCTCATCCGCTAAACAAAAAATGCGGAAAATCAATAACTGCAATATATACATATGCCAATATATATATATTGATATTATATATATAATACCAATTTCACTGTTTATGAAATATTCGCGGTATATGTTTTTACTAAATAACATCCGCTTACTAACGGCGTATAATGTCTATTTTAACAATCAATATATACAGTCATCATTCAAACATGCATTCAAATATTTTAAATCTAACTATTTAAAATAAAATCGAAATCTATTCGATTGAGTGAGAAGTTCTCACCTTGGTTTTAAATTCCGTTTTAGCTTTTATTTCGAATAAAATTAAACGCGCGTTTAATTTTACCCGAAATTCTCACTAACTCCAAACGACTCCAAACCAACTTCATCGCGTAGTGCTCGTCCATACGATTCCAACGCAACTGAGTTTGCAATTTTTCGACCTCGTATGAAAAAGATACGAATTTTACAAGATTGAACACGTTTTATATAAACTAATTTCAACACAATTTAATAAATTTTAAACCTAAGCTCCTATTAGCCATCAGATCCCACCACCATCAGATCTCCACCCTAGAACGCAACCTTCTCCCTCCCTCCACATACACGCACGCAACTTCTACAGGTTTGAGGCCGTTCAACTTGAACCCATTCACTAATACTAGGGTTTAATCTTGCTCGCTCAATACTCGATGAAAATTCATCAAACCACTTGCATTTTGAAGCTCCTCTCCCCCTCTAGGTTCGGCCCCAACCCCATGATGCTCGGCCTCCAGGTTTGCTTGGAAATGCGTGCGCAAGTTGCAAGTTTCTAGCTCGATTTGCCGCCAATCCGAAGCTCCAAACACGATCATAGCCGTTGATATTGTAGATCTTGATGTGCTCTATAACTTTGTAGTTGATGGCTTCGTGAATCGATGAATGGATTGAGAGATTTTGAGAGTTGAAATTGGGAATTTTCTGGCCCTTGATGAAGGCTCCTGGCGGCTAGGCAAATAAGATTAGGGTTTTAGTTGTTATTTTTTTTTTTTATTTGTGAATGGTGCTATTTATAAGAAAAGCAAGCGTAAACACTATTCATCCCGGGAATTCCGAACTCCGATTTAGACGCCGTAACCAGCGTACCTAGGGTTTATCCCCCGTTCCGGACACAATGGAACAGGTTTCGGAAGCTAATTCGGAAGTATGTGCGAGTTATGGCAGAAAACGTTCAATTTGAATTAAACCGATTTAAGTCGATTTCTAGGCGTTTTAATTTGTACAGGACAAACGGTAAATCCAATTGACTTGAAATTTGAAACCTTACAATAATATCACATTACGGATCCGATGAAACTGGTTTCGTCGAAATCCGAGACTTTTTGAAAAATGGCTATTTTCACTCGTCAAATTTAAATTAAAAATAATTCGATGCGTTTCGAGCTGCCACGATCAAACGATAACTCCGATTGACACGAAATTTGAAATCCGGTAATAACTAACTATTACGGATCCAATGGAACTGGTTTCGTTCAATTCTGAGACTGTTCAAAAATTGGCTATTTTACAGTCGATTATTAAATATTAAAATATTCAATTTTCACAAATTAACTTTTAATTCGATTTTAAAAGTTCTAAAATATCATTATAACTTCAATATGATAAAATAAAATTTCACAAATCATTTTCAATCATATTTAACTCAATTTTTAATTATTTCCATAATTTAACATATTAAATTATCGACTAAATTATCCAATTAAATTCAATAATTCAAATAAAAATTTATTTGACTTATAAATTCATTTATAAATATTTAAAATTAATTAAATATTCAAATTTAAATTTATAAAAATTCTGGGTCGTTACAACTGCAAACTTACTTGCCTACATTACATACTCAACACCTCTCTGCCATACAAACGAATCACACTATCAACATATTCCTTCCACCATCCTATTGCCATACAACTGTAGTCACCCAAAACAACTTCACATTTCAAATTCTACCATCACCCTTACTACCAAACAAGCACTGCACTCAACTCAAGCATATCCATTACTCACTGCCCTGAATTACAACAACACTCCATCGCAAACAATACAAACCATCTCTCTGCCACCAATTCCTTCGACCGCTGCTCAAATCACTTCAGCCACTTCTCTGCTTATGCATTGCAATCACGCCATCATCTCCCTTTGGCTCAACCTCCCCAATAACCATTGCTGCCTCCACTCTGTCAAATTCAGACTAACTGCAGATACTTCCTTCAACTACCATACAACTTTCCTGCGACCATCAGCCAGCACATACCACTGAGTTGCTTGTCAAATACCAAAAACTGCTCATCACTTCAACATCACAACCACCCTACAACTACATCCCACTGCAGCATCTCAACTTCGAACTCAAAGACGAACAGCCGCAAACCTCCTCTAAGCACCGCATGTTAAATTTTGGTGATACAAAATCACAAATAGAAGGAAACAAATATGCAAAAGGGAAAGTAATCACGTTTGTTCATTATGGAAATGCATAAATAATTGGATTGCATTTGAATGAGATGGTAAGGAATATCTGCATGCGCATGTTGTGGAATAATATATATGCAAAATGATATGCATATTATTTCTTTCTTCGTAATCACATTGCTTTGGGATTATTTTCTTCCATCTTTGGAACGAGTGAATTACTTGCTATGTTTGCGCGATTTGTTACCATTGTAATTTGCCTCCATTATCTTCTTACCATATTTTGGTAATTTGATTGATGATTCACATGAATTTATGTTGAATATATATTGAGGGTAGACTTCATTGTAAACCCATCCTGGTATTCAGCCAGTGATCCCCAAATGCTGTGTCTCTTCTTGTTATCCCTAATTTAGGGCTTTGGTATGTAAACTCTTATCTTGTAATCTCTTGTAGTTCTCTCAAGTGTAATAAAATCTCTCTCCTTTGGACTGGACGTACACTATCTAGATGATAGTGGAACCAGTATAAATATTGTGTGTCTCTTTTATTTCTTTTTTAATAGTTATTTGCTATTTATTTGGAGTAATGGAATAATTGCTGCTAGATTGAGTGATGTTCAAATTTGCAAATCTAGATCCTGTTTATTTTCTTTCCGCATATGTGCAGTTTCTGCACAACAGATTGGTATCAGAGCTTGGCGATTTGTTCAAATTTGTGCATCAATGGCTTCTAGAAAGAGCGGTAGATCTGGTGGTAATTATGTTATTACTCATATTGATGAAAAAAGGAGATTTTGTGCAATATAGAAGATTAAGACAGAGGAGATTATGTTGAGAGAGAAGAGCGTTGTAGTCTTGGAAATTTGGTGATAAGGAGTTTACTGTGTTGAAGAGACATCTGGATTTTGGAACTTGTATCTACCTTATGGCTCGATGTTGATGTGAGAGTCTTATGTTGATTTCCATGGGAAATTTGTTGTTTGGCAGATAAGTGGGTTTGGAAACTTGTATCTGCTTTATGGCTCGATGTTGATGTGAGAGTCTTATGTTGATTTCCATGGAAAATTTGTTATTTGGCAGATAAGGTATGTGGAAGGAAAGAGATTTGTCTTGTATACAGAGATTTGGATTAGCCTTGTTATGTTCATTGGCTTTTGTTTGTTGGCTCTGTATTTGGATTGGTGATTGAGAGAATTTTTGGCCTTGGTGGCTTTGAGATTATTTTGGTATCTACATTCTTTTGATTTTGGATATTTGCAACATTTTGTTGGCGGGCGGGGACATAGTCTGAGCTCGTTAGTAAGGTGTAATGGGGGGTGGCCTTGTCGGAACCCATTGGGTAAATATTCATTTCTGGTATGTATCTCGTTAAGAGATTTTGGTTGAAGGTGGAGTTTGATTTGAAGAGTTTTACGTTGAAAAGAGAATTTGACTCGAGGTGGAGTGTTGGAAATATGTGATTTTGCATCAAGGTGGAGTGTTAAATTTTGGTGATACAAAATCACAAATAGAAGGAAACAAATATGCAAAAGGGAAAGTAATCACGTTTGTTCATTATGGAAATGCATAAATAATTGGATTGCATTTGAATGAGATGGTAAGGAATATCTGCATGCGCATGTTGTGGAATAATATATATGCAAAATGATATGCATATTATTTCTTTCTTCGTAATCACATTGCTTTGGGATTATTTTCTTCCATCTTTGGAACGAGTGAATTACTTGCTATGTTTGCGCGATTTGTTACCATTGTAATTTGCCTCCATTATCTTCTTACCATATTTTGGTAATTTGATTGATGATTCACATGAATTTATGTTGAATATATATTGAGGGTAGACTTCATTGTAAACCCATCCTGGTATTCAGCCAGTGATCCCCAAATGGTGTGTCTCTTCTTGTTATCCCTAATTTAGGGCTTTGGTATGTAAACTCTTATCTTTTAATCTCTTGTAGTTCTCTCAAGTGTAATAAAATCTCTCTCCTTTGGACTGGACGTACACTATCTAGATGATAGTGGAACCAGTATAAATATTGTGTGTCTCTTTTATTTCTTTTTTAATAGTTATTTGCTATTTATTTGGAGTAATGGAATAATTGCTGCTAGATTGAGTGATGTTCAAATTTGCAAATCTAGATCCTGTTTATTGTCTTTCCATATATGTGCAGTTTCTGCACAACACCGCATACCACAATTAAACAACAATCGAACTTCGACCAATCGAACTCCACCATCCATCGCCTTCAAACAACTGCAGTCCCCAAATTACGATCAATCGCCGTTCACCTCCTTGTCTTCATCTCCTCAATCCACCATACGATCACTTTAGAACCCAAAACACTTCAATCGAGCAATTCAAATTGATTTGCAATTGTTATTAACGAAATGCGTTTTGTTTCTTTTTTATTTTTATTTTATTTTATTTATTTTTTTTTATTTTTTTGAAGATGAGTATAATTTTGTCAAAAAAAAGGAGCGGTGGAATAATCGGTAAGGAGTTTGGGTTTTGTTATAAGGGCCGAGAATTTTTTATTTTTATTATAAAGGTTCATTTGTTTTTTAGTTCTTCTTTCTCTTCTCAAAAAAAACCGAGTTTGTTTCCTTTTAACTTTTATTTAGTGAACTTGATTTCTGGCAAGTGAACTTGGTTATGTTTGTTTTAAGTCGGTTCTTTGATTTAAAAAAAACTGTATATATCTTGTTTTTGATTTTCAAGTTGCGGGAAATAAAAGGAGTTGCTGCAAAAAAACTGCTCTGCTTGCTTGCTTAAAAAAAATTTGTTGCTTTCATCTCTAGTTTTATTTGAATTGCATTGTTGATTGGTTGCATTTGCATTTATACTTCAAAAAATTCAAAATCCAAAAAAATAAAAAAAATCTATTCATGGTTGCATTGTTAATATACGTTTATTTTCTTTCTTGAATTTCATTCTAGATTTTTAATTAATAATAACAGTTAGACATCGATAACACTTGATTGTATATTAACAATTTGTCTTTTTTCGACAATTTAATTTCTTAGTGTTTAGGCTACGGCAGAGCAATAACCATTTATAAATCTTATTATGATTCATAAATATTATAGTGGTTGTTTCTCTGAAGATACTTAAACCTTCGGCTGTATTGCTACGCTGATTTATGGTGCATCGATAACCCCTGTCTGTTACCTGGCTGAGAACTATCTTGTTGATTTAAGGCAAAGTGTGATTATACAATTTTGAGTTGACTTAGGATAAATCATTTGTAATTAAACCTTGCATTCATTTAGTTGCATTTGTTCATGCATATTTAAAAAAAATTGCAAAATCAAAAAAAATTGTAAATATTCTTTTGAAAATTTTAAATCCTTTTTCTTTAAAATTTCAAAAATCCAAAAAAAATCAAAAAATCAAAATCCAAAAAAAATATAATCTTTTCAAAAAAAATTAAAAAAAATCAATTTTCCATTTTGAAAAATAAATTTTATTTGTAAATATTTTTTTTCCTTTATAAAAAACCAAAAAAAATTCTTGAAAATATCTGAGTTTCCTTTTCGTTACTCACTTGAATTTAGCTGTGAAAATCAATATAATTCATATGATTTCACTCCAAATTCGTATGGATATTTTAACAACAATTATTGTTTAGACAATTCAAATTTTGAACCACAAAATTTTCAAAATGATGACCAACCTTCAAATCTTGAAAATAACATTTCATCTTTACTTGAAATCTCGACACAACAAAATCAAATGATAAATGATTTGTGTAATTCTTATTTGTGTGATAACTTAAGTCAAAATCTTCAAAATAGTCAAAATTTGAATTCACTTCAAAATTCAAAGGACTTCGAGTATAACCCATGCCAATTCAATTCGAACTCCAAAATGAATTTCAAAATCAAAACAAAAATGTGATCCACTTTTCAAATAATTTTGGCAATGAGAATAATCTCGATTACGATACGAGTGAAATTTTTTGTTCACAACAAATCCAAATCAAAATTCTCAAGTTGATAATTATAAATTGGATTTTGTTGAGCAAATAAACGAAATTTACGATGATCACATGGATTTGTTGTTTGAAACATATATGAAACAACATGAAAAAAAAATCAAATTCCAATGTGTGACGAATCAAGTGATAATCCTCCTTTTACCCAAATCGACAATTTTCATATAACAACTTTTGAAATTGAAAACGAAAATCTTAACAAAATTGTTGAACATTTGGTAATTGTGTTGGATTTCAATTCTTTTGAGGGCGTACGACCAAAATAAAAATTCGACCTTTCTTTTCTCGATTTCAAAATTTTAAACATAGCAACTTTGAATTTTGAAGTTGACACATGTTATATAGTTATTGATAATTCAATAAAGGAAGACGAATTCAATGAATACGATTTCTTTGGACTTTTCAAAAACGAGCTCTTAAATTCTTAGGAGGAAGATTTGAATCACCATTTCAATTTTGAAATCATTAATTTTGAAAAATTTGTTGATGATGAGCTTAACTTTCAATTTGGTGAAAATAAACTTGAATTTCAATCAATCGTTTTTACCTACCTCAAAAATCATCAAAAAGAAAACAACTCGTACGATTTTCAATAAAACGACATTCGTTTTTCCAAATCAACATTCAATTTTGAAATCTTTTACGGTTTGATTTTCCAAGCTTAAGCTGTGTGTCTCATACTTGACGAGACAAATGAATCGGTCTTTGGAAGACCGTTTCGTTTACTCTTTTACAGCATATTTTTTGATATCTTGTAAATAATAAACTTTTCATGTAAACATAGGTTTTATTCTTCCCCTACCACTTGGGTTGAGTGTGGGGACACAGTCAAAATCAAGTGTGCGGGGGAGTCTCGTCATCATTTTGATTTTTTATAGTTTATTTTACATTTTCTTTTCAAAACCAAAAAAAAACAAAAACAATAAAAAAATTATTCTTTTTATTAAGCATTTGATTTATTTTTAAAGAAACACTATAGGGTAAACATATGGTTTTGGTTTATTAAATTGAAATTTTTGAAAATTTGTTCATCTTAACAAAATAAAATGAAGTTTGATTACAAATAACGATGGTTTAACTAGTATATAGGAAGGTTCATACGTGATAATTATGAAATATATCCTAATTGAAAATCTTTGTTTTAAAAGGTGATTGATAATTATGAAATATATCCTAATTGATGATCTTTGTTTAACTAGTAAATAATGAAGTTTGTCTTCTAAGTTAAGTGGTGCTAAGATAATTTTGCAAATCCTCTATTTCAAAACAAAAATTTGTATGTATATATATATATATATATATATATATATATATATTCTACTAACACCTACGGTCAACAGGTGTATGCACTTGTGTGTACACTCGCCATGCTCTGTACCTTTCTCACGTACGCCCGAAAGGCAGTGAACGATCGATATATCTGGCCTCATTTTATCTGAGCTAGGTGTATGTATATAAAATTCTTTTCATTTATCAATAACGCTATAGTGGATAAGTGTTCACACTTGTGTGTTCACTCGCCACGCTCTGTACTCCCCTCACATAAGTTCGTAAGGTAGTGCATGGGTAATATATCCGGCCTCGGTTTTAGAGTTAGGCATATATAAATATTGTTAATATCAATATAATTTTCAAAAGAAAAAAACGGAGAGAGTAAGCAAATGAAATCCAAGCATTATTTTAACTTATTTGATTTGACTTGTTATTGAACTGATATGAAAATACCACTTTGTTAAATTTTGATAATCAACTAAGGATCTTTTTATAGTTATACTTTGTTATCAACTAAAGCACGAGTTAAACTTAGTCTATTTGTTATGATAACTTCGTTTTTGTTGGAAATTTTGACGAGTAAATGAATTAAATTTTCAAGATAATGACCAAAACCTATATTTAACTTATTCGTGTTAATTTAAAAGTAAATCCTTCATTTGTAAATACTTTCAAAAACTCGCATTCATCTCTTTGTAAATAATCTTGCATTTTGTAAATATTTTCACTTTGCATTTGGATTTTGTGGGTAGTATCCACTGAAAACCATCATGAGACAACACTCGTCCTACTAGCGATACCCAGAGGTTTAACGGCTTGTTGCATATACTCAATGCAATCGTGCTCTCTATGAAAACGGATTTATCTTAGTTTTTCTTTATTCGAGAACGAATAAAAAGATAAATATGGGGGTATTTGAAGTGCATGTAAATATGCATATTTTTACCACCATATTTAATCTACTAAAATTAAATAAATGATCATATTGGGTATTTTAAATTGTTTAAACCAAATTCAAATTATTTTCAAATTATCACATATTCATCTTCATATAGAGGAAAGTGGTTATTTTTGTGCATATATTTATTTTCTAAAATTTAATTGAAATTTTTTGTATTGTTTTGTAGGAAGTTAAATTCAAATACAAGTGGCTTCATGAAAATATACATGCACAAAAGGAAACAAAGCAAAGGAAGATGAAAATAATTCAAACTCGTGAACAAGAAGCTAATGAACATGCTAAAAGGCCACTAAAGCTTCATGTGCATTTAAGTGGAAGATTAAGACAAGCTAATGATAACGTGGCCACCACACTACCTCAAGGGTAATTTGGGCATTCCCCAAAAATATGATTTGGGTTTCATACATGTATAAATATCCATTATGTTTCATGTAACCCTTCTCTTCTTTGGTCTCTCTTTTAGGCTCTCTTCTCTTAGGAAAATAAAACGAGAGCTCTCTTTCTTTTTATTGCTACTTGGCTATTTCTTCTTTTATGTAATTCTTTTTTTAATACAATTTCAATACATGTTCTTCTCTTTTCTTATTTATTTCCTTTCATGCTAGTAGTGTAGTTTCATTTATACATGCAAGTAGATTAGTGTTTATTTCTTTACTTAGCTTTTCTTTTCATTTTGCTCTCTTTTTCCTCTTGTTTTCATTTAATGTTGAAAGCTACATTTATTGTTTGATAACAAATATGAGAGGCTAAACTCCCTCAATTTAGGGATAATGAAGCTCTCTAATTATGTAGCTTCAACATAGTTTGTAATTAATGCTCTCTTTTTGTGCTTCATGAAAAAATAATAATTATGTAATTTTGTGTTTTGAGTTTGATAGCTTATGTTGTTCAAAACAAATAGGCTATCCTCAATCATGTGACTCACTAATTAACTCTTCATCTACATATGATCATGGTAATGGAAGTGACATTTGAATCAAAATTTGATGATTTATGTTTCTATTTCAATAGTTAATGAGCCATGCTTAAAATAGATTCTACTTTTAACTTCTTGTTATTTTTCATGAGAACTAAAAGTGGTTTAAAGGTTGTGTTATAGTTTGATGGCTTATGTTGAGCTAATTAATAGCATAAATGAGCCATACTTATGATAAACACTTCATTTAAACTCGCTTATGATAAAAAAAAAGATAATAATTTCATATATGGTTGAACTATATGATAGAGAGAGTAGAATTATCTCTAAATTGTCATTTATTCTCATATTTTTATCCCTTTCGTTTTGTCATTTTTCTTACATTTTCTAGCTAATCACTTTCAACTTTGGTTTAATTTGATTGACTTGAAATTTAAAATCTACAATTCCCTACAGATCGATCCGTACTCACTACGTACTACGATAGTACGCCGTGCGCTTGCGATTATTTTTATTTCAAAAAAATTCGACGATTTTCTAACTCGATAGAAACTTTGTCGTTAAACACTATCCCTTTGCTACCCATACTACATATGATGTTGCAATGGGTTAATCAATCCATTATAACTCTAAATCATCAGCACGATTAATAAAGTTTCTTTAATATCCTACATGAATGGGCCTCGACTAACAATGGATCCTCATCCATCATCATGTTGTTGCTGGTTCTGCTGTAGCAACCTCCCTATAAACTTCGTAATCAACTCATTGGTTCCTATGTTTTACCTAACCGGTGATCATCATGTGTATCACCGCATGTTCGAATGTTCACAGTTAGTACAACGAGACCTAGGAATCCCTATCTTTTGGAAGTCCATTCTCTTAGTTGTATGATGAGTTTAGTGTAGACTACGTCCTCTATTAGTATTCCTAACTACATTTCGTTCTATAGCACCATCCTGAGGACCAACTTCTAGTTTACCATCACCATCATGAAAATCTTTCAAACCGTCTTCAAATCACTATGATCTAGTCTTTTAGAATAATCGGTATCAACCCCTCTAGGTCATGTGGACAGGCCAATGCTTGAGTTGGAGCAACTGCTCCTGTTTTTCTAATCTACTTCCTTGATGTCTCAACACCCCCTTTTCGCATCTTCTGCTTCCCATCTATGTGACTCTGATATGATGAACTTCCCTCATCCAAATCAGGAGGAGAAGGATCCTTTCTTTCCTTGTGATGTTTGCAGGATCCTTTATGCTATAAGGTTTGCACTAATATATAAAACTGCTTTTTCATCTCCTTCATGATGGATATCTATCATTTTTTATTCCTATCCACCATCATGTGGTATTGTTTGCTCTTAGTGAAAACTTCTACTGGTTGAGAAGTCTCTCTTAAATTATGCTAATCTACTTCGTTAACTCCATTATTTGTACCTTCATGCTCCTCGGGGATCACTCCGAATCTAGTAGCTTTCTTAGGGGCTACTTCCATTAAATTTGAGTGGAGATTTATGAAAATCCTAGTGGCAATCAGATCTAACCCTAAGTTCAATTCTCGATGAAAGCATAAAAAATGTTTGCATGTGAAATGGGAAAACACTCCCAATCAGTCAATAACAAATTAAAAAGTTAAGAAATAAAAAGTGAAAGAGAAAAAGCGCAAATGTTTAGAGTGGTTCGATCTAACTAGATGTTTATGTTCGCTTTATCTATTATTGCTGATTGTATTTGTAACTACAACTGGATTACAACATGATTTCAAGTTTCAAGTTGGCTAATTTCGAAATTGGCGTAAAAATTGCTAAAGAGGATAGGGCCCCTTTTATATGTTGCAGGATGCCTATTCATAGACGAATCTCTTTAGAATTGTTGAATCGTCAAATGAATCGCTTAAACATATAGACCCAAGTTTTCAGTGCATAAAAGTCAAAACTGCATATTTACCAATAGTTGGATCATTTGGTGCTTATCCATATAGATCGATATATTTGACCATATCTTCATTCCTTCTTCAAAATAGCTTACGTCTTCAAACTTTGGATTTTAAGGACAAAATAGTCAAAGATGATCAATCTGTGCCGGCTGAAGTCACATCACATGTACTAGTCTTTTCTTTTATCTCGCATGTATAGCCATATAGAAGCTAAGTGGATCCCACTTCAATAACTAGAACATTGGGTAACGATCCATATAGGTCGGTATCTATAGGAACTGTGTCGGTCTATAGTGGGTGAAATAAGTAGAGTTCAAAAAAAATTCCTTATTTGGTATTACAACGGGACTATGAAGTCTAATCAGTTTCACTAGATCCAATCTAGTAATTAAAAAAATCATATTTAAACTTATGTTACATTTATTAATTAGTCGGATTAATTAATTTAATTAGATGTTTAATTGGATGTATCATATATACATTCAATGACATATATCACACTTAATATATTATAAGTGTGATACTCACATACATACTTATACACACACACACACACACACACACACACATATATATATATATATATATATATATATATATATATTATCCACACAAACATGCAAATATATATGAATGCATGTTTAATTTAGTTAGGTGTTTGTGTTCTATTAATTAGGTAAGTGAAGTTAAAAATTGTTAATTAAGGAAACAACTTAACATATCATAAATGTGACAACTGTGCAATTCATTAGGAGTTACATTTATCATTTTTTAAGTATGGGAAATGATGCATGAATATATATTGCGTAAATTTTAAACGAATAACATGATTAGAGATGTAATCACATGAAAATTTTAACATTTTGAATGGGAATATTTAATTTATTTAAATATTCAGTTTTGATTCGAATTTAATAAATAATAAGAAATTTTATTATTAATATAACATCTCAATTTTAAGTGATGTAGTTTTATTTTAATTTATTTGATTTTTACATAATTTTTAATTTGAAAATTATTTAAATTATCCTTTGACAATTTTTCAACAAAAGAAGGTATTTTTGTGATTTTACATAATCGAATCATCTGTGTATGGTAATTATTTTGAGATCGTGTCGCATTTTTGAGAGCAACCATATTTTTTTCCATTCGCAGTTCATATGCGAACAAAACTCTGTATAGTGAGATGCTAGAAAACTGTAAAATAAAACTAACTTCTATATCTAGACAATTCAACACTGCTTTTACTCTCTCTTCCATTTTTCAATCCAACAGAAATAAAACATTTACTTCAAAAACTCACAACCCCTCAACTAAAAAATATAAAGTTGGGATCTTTGCATTCGTATCACAGCAATCGATGTTGTAGTATAAGTTTGGTTGTGTCCGACGGTGGTTTGGAAGGTTCAATAGTTAGGTAGTTTGCTTGGCTAGACTAGGGTTTGATTTTTGCGAAATTTCTAGGAGGTCCTGCTAAGGATGAAGGACCATGACATTTTGGGGGCATCGTGGATTGTTCGGGGGGGTTTTGGTGGAGGAGTGTGCACGTGACTTGGTGGTGGCCGGAGGGAAGCTGCGTAAAAAGGAACTCATTGGCGAAGACCATTTATCAAATAGTGGTATGGATCTCCGAGTCGAGATGAAGTTGTGCACATTTTTGAGTATCAAGACATGTATAGGATTTGGGTGTTGGGAGTTTTGAAATTTAGGGAAGAAGGGTTTAGGTAGGGTGATTAAGCTAATTTTGTAATTAAAGTGTAATAAATTAATATTTAAATTTCAATAACTTATTATATGAATTTCTCCCTTATACGATGTCTACTCGAGACG
Organism: Allium cepa; assembly: GCA_030765085.1. Lineage (NCBI taxonomy): Eukaryota > Viridiplantae > Streptophyta > Magnoliopsida > Asparagales > Amaryllidaceae > Allium > Allium cepa. The sequence continues at coordinate 818,826,912 of CM060940.1, forward strand.
TGGGTTTTTCCATTGCATTTATAATGAAGTTAGCTACGCACCGGAATTGGTTTGGTCGAATTTGGAGCAAGTGAAATTTAGGCTAAAATCGAATGTCGTCTGATTTTAGCTCAAACCCGAATGCCTAAGCGTCAGCCGGAATTTCGATGAGTTAAACTCACCTTCCTAGATAATTAGTATGATATATAGTATATAAAATTTATTGTTTTTGTTTGGATGAATTATTGGTTAATTTTGTTAATTATCCGCTTCTGAAAAGCGAATGACATTTAAATTGAAATACAGGGAATTTTGTTGAGAAATCCAAATTTCTCGCCGTTGGGAATTTTTAATTTCCAGTTATATACCTATTTATTGTATTTTAGTCATATAATAGATTGTTAAATGTTAAAATTTGATTGTTTAGCCACATTGGATGTGACACTAACATATGTTAAAAGATAAACCCTTCTAGTGAAAAAGGTAGTAATAACGTTGGTTAAGTGCTATTGTAACTATTGGCCTTTTTATAATATTTTGAAAATACAATTTATTGTTGTTTTGATCTGGAAATGGTTTTCGACCTAGAAAATGATTTTTAATCTGACCTTTTAGATTTTCTGTGATATTTCATTCAAAAATAGTTTTTGTACTTCTTTATTTTACTCTAATTTCTTTTATTATTCTTTTCTAGTATATGTATATTTGTAAATGTTTTAAGATTATTTGGAAAGTATTTATTTTCATAGAAATTTATTTAACTGTTTATTTAAAGGAATAAAAGGAGTTATCTTTTATTTTAAAGAGATTTTTTGTTTAAAATATGATAGAAATATTTTGGGGATAAAACGGGTGAAACATTTTATATAAAATTTTGTAATAAAAGAACAAATTTATAAATGGAATCTATAAATTAAAGAGAGATTTATAAGTAGTATTTTATAAACAAACAAATAGGTTTTTAATTGGTATTTTATAAAAAGAGAATATTATCATTCAATAAATTGGAAGAATAAGTCACAGTTGTGAATTTATTATAATACAAGAAATGATCGTGTTTTGGGAAGTGTACGAGATTTATAATTATATTTGGAGGTTTGGTTTATACCTGGAGTTTGGTTATATTTGGAGTTCGTTTTATAAAGGAGTTTTGCAATTATATTGAGAAATTTATAAAAGGACTTTTTATAAGTAAACTTGGAGTTTTTATAAAAAGAGTTGCAAATAAGTTTTGGAAAATTATAAAATGAGTTTTTATAAATGATTATTTTATTAAAGAATTTTTATAAATGATTTTATAAAAGTAAAGGATGTTTATAAAGGAGTTTATTAAATAGAATTTGGAAATTTACAAAAGAAGGTTACAATTATGTTTAGATATTTATAAAGGAATTTTATAAACAATATATTATGAAAGGAGTTGTAAATTTAAGGAGTTTCATAAAGGAATTTTATAAATGGGACTTATAAGAAGAATGAGACATGATTTCCATAAATGATCATTTCAACTTACAGTGGTATGGAAAATGTTCTTTTTATACTTGACATCAGATTCCAAGGTATGGAAACTTGTCTCTATCTTAAAAGTTAAGAATGTGTGTTGAGACAAGGTTAGTTTTCTAACTTGTCCAATTTCATTGCAAATCGAGAGATAATACTGTTTGAAATTGGAAAGTGGTGGTAAGTATATATGGTTTAATTTTCATATGACCTGTTTTACTTACACCAAAAGGAAGTATTTGGTTTTATTGTTATCGGTATTTTAGACGACATCTGTTTTTAACCCAAATAAGTGTTTGAAAATGGAATGTTTCTTAAGACTTGTAAAATACACTTATACCGTAGGTATATGGGTATATCTTCTAAGTATTGAAATGTAGTGTTATGTGAATATATACTTGTATTGTTAATATAGATATACAGAAAAGTTTTCTAAGTTGAAAGTGAAATGCTTTTATGGGTATATGTGTATAGTGAAGATAAGTATATCGATATTTTTTCAAGTATTGAAAAGAGTAGAGAGGATTTATGGATTTTGCTTTGTATAGGTTTTAATACAAGTATTTACAAAGTGGTTTTAATTAACGAAATGATTAATTAAAGAGGCTTAGTGATTGCTTTGTGCTTAATCATGCTTGTTTAAATCTCTAATTGAATTGTTTTTTATTTGAGAGCTAAATAATCGATTATTAAAAGTTGGACAGTTTTTAAACCACTTCAAACAAGCATAAGCGTTCTAATAGGAGATAACTTGAAGATGATCGAAGATGGAGTTCCTTGAAGTGCAAGGGATGTTCGCAACTAATCCTAAGGGGGATTCCAAAATGGATGTAGTAGAAGTAGTGTCTTCGGTTTGTTCTTATCCTCAACAACTTGTATGGATGAATGTTGGCACTGCATTGTACCCGGAGGTTAGTGTTAGCAATCCAAATGGGATTGTTATATAAAAGGTAAAATACAGCCTTAATCCTCACACCTGGGAATGCCTAAAACTAGGGGAGACGCAGCAAGGCTATGTGGGTAGCACTCATAAGGGTACGTCATCACCCTTCTAGATATGTGTAGGAGGGACTTGGTTGTGCATGAGATTTTAAATTATAATAAAATTGACCAAAAATTCAATATAGTAATTAATACAGATAAAAGATGGAAATATAGCATATTAATGCGATAAGATATAAACCAATGTAACCGTGTCAATAAAGTAATAATTGATTGAACAAAAAGGATTGAAATCGAATTAAATCAAATTATTAGAATTTAATTTAATTAATTGGATTTAATTACCGTTGGAATTGAACACTGTAATTGGTGTAATAACTAACACTGAAATTATATTTAAGCTTATTTTAAATTATTATAAATGTTTCTACAATCAAAAATGATAAAACTGTAAACTACATAGTTTGAATATAAGAAGTGATTAATTAATTTAATATTAAATTATTTAATTAACATGAAAATAGCCATTTTAGCCACTGTCTCGGATTTTGACGAAACTAGTTTCATTGAATCCCTAACAATGATTTATTGTAAGGTTTCAAGTTTCGTAGTGATCAGACTTGTCGTTTGATTGTACGGACTCGAAACGCGTAGAAACCAATTTAATTGAAATCAATTTGAAATAAGCTGTTTTTAAGCTAACTTCTTCATATGATAGAATTAGGACTTGAAACCTGTTCCCTTGAGTTTAAAAATATCGAAAACATTTATTTTGATATATGAGATTATCCATTTTCGTTTTGGGAATGAAACTGGCTTTCCAGGGTTCAAATTTTGAATCGATCTAGTCCATTCATTTCTGTTTCTGATCTTCCTGTTTATAGCTTGTTATAAATCCTAGCTTTTTCTTATTTCATTTATCTGTACATACAATTCTATCTGCTTAACTCTTGTCAATGGCGGACAAAACTCTAATTCCCAAATTGCAAATTCAATTTCAAATTCAATTTCAAATTCAATTTCAAATTCAACTTCAAAATCAAATCCCCCCAAACCCTATCATATTATATATGGTTTCGAAGCCCTCGATGAACCTAAGCTAGATCCGTAGTCTGTTATTCGATTTGGGTCTCTATGTGACCAAAATTTGAAAAACTGTTCCGGTCGTTCGTGTGTAGTCGTGGAGAGTTAGCAGTGGATGGTCGATTTAAGAATGATCAGATGGTACTGTTATGTAGTGGAGGTCGTACGCCTTCGATCCATACGGTTGCATCACCTTTAAGGCGACGAGATTCGCCAGAAAATTGGCTAGAAGTGGCGGTGGCGATGGGTCCTTTTAGCGAGGTGGAGCGTGTTCTGGCGGTCGTGGTGGCCAGGGTAGGGTCGGCATGAATGGAGCTTCTCTCTGGTGATGTCAGATCGGAGGATGGTGGCCAGAATCTCATCTTGGTCAACGTTTTGATGGCGGCTGAACGTTGGGGGGAAGAATTCGTGTAGGGTTTTAGCTGTTGTGAACGGATGGAAAGGTGTTGTGGCTGTTGTGTGAGGTTTTTTTTGTTGTTTTATTTAAATTTCAAAATTCAATCGTTCTAATATGTATAACTTTTGCATACGAGCTCGGATTCAAGCGTGTTTGCTCCACCGTGATCGTATCGGAATTCCGGGCATTTTGATGCTGGTTTGGACGAATTCCGAGACTGTTCAAATTGGGTCTTTATTTGGATTTTAATTCAATTTAAAATCAAAGGTGAGTGTTTTAACCCGCTCGCAATTACTAACTATGTTATGTTAGTTAAATTAAACTTATGATGTGATTAGAAAGTAATTGATTGATGTTTGGTAAGTCTAAATCGTCATTCTAGTTAATTTTGATATTGAATTTAAGTTGTCTGTTTAGTACTTGTTATTGATTATCGGTTATCTATTGATATTTATTAATTGATTTGGATAATGATTGCGAAGGATGTCATTGTTGATATTGAATGACTGGATGTTGTATTTTTATATTGTTATAACACTGCAAGTTCCCTATGGGTTGAAATGATACACATCCAAACGATCTATAGATTAGGAAAAAAATCGTTATGGTAAAATGATAGACTCGAGCAATTTTATGGATTTTTATTTAATTTGGGATTGCGGTTTGAAATGATATATAACCATAAAAATTTAAATTGCGGATTGATATGATAAATATTCGTATCACCTGACCCTAGAGTAGAAATTTATATACAGACACCGGATTGGTTAAATTAAGTGATTTTTGAACCTTTAAATTTTTGAATTCAGTTAATTGGTATTTTGAAATAGAAATTTGATTTATATAAACCGAATTATTTTCGAAAATCCAAGCGTAAATGTTGAAATTGGAATTGATTTAATGAATTGTTCAAAGGATTTAAATTAGAATTTCAAAGTTGAAGTTTCAAATATAAATGAATTTGTCGAAAATTGCGTTATTAGAAATGTTGGATATAACTTTGAAAATCTATCTTAAATTAATTTAAACTATATTAGTCAATTTAAAATATTTTTAATTTATTAAATCTATTACAATCTATTTAACCTATTTTAAACTAATTAAATTTATTTAATCTATTTTAAATTTATTTAATATAATTTAAATTTATTTAATATAATTTAAATCTATTTAATCTATTTTAAATTTATCTAACCTATTTAAAAATCTACTTAATATAATTTAAATCTATTAAATTTATAATTGATCTACTCGAAACATTTTAAACCTAGTTATATCTATTTAATCTATCTTTAATCTATTTAAATCAATTTAAACCTAGTTAATATATTTTAAATCTAATTATGCTATTTTATTATTTAAACTATTTTTAAACTACTAAAAACTATTTATGACTATATAAACTATTTTCTAAAATTGCAAACTATGTAAAGTGGAAGTATTTATATTTAAATTTTTTAGGATGATGCAACCTAAGTTGGGATTTGGAATTGATACTGTAACGATCCCAATTTTTAATTAAATTTAAAATTGATAATGAAAATAAATTTTTGGATAAAATTGTAAATTAATTTGAATTTTTTCAAAGTAAATGGGATATTTGTTTATTTGAGTATTGATTTTAAAATTTAGTTGAGGTTTTGAATTTCTATATTTAAAATCTTATAGATAAAAAGCAACATCCCAAAGTTATCAATTTAAATAAATAATATATTCAAACTCTTGAGATTAATTTGGAAATAAATTAAGAAAAATATAAAACAAATAAAATAAGTGGAAATAATATATGAATTAAATCCCAATTTTATCTTGAGATTAAAATATTGAAATAATAAATATTGTAAAAAGTCACTTAAAATTTAAAATCCTATATATATATATATATATATATATATATATATATTACAAATATGAGTAAATTGAATGCATATTTAAAATTTAATTTAAATTTGTTCAGGGTGAGTGTGGATATAACAAATGGACATGAAAGTTTATATTTCAAGTTTGAAATTGAAAATTGAATTTAAATTTAAAATAAATGTTTTTTGAAAATTAGTAGTGTGTAAAATCATTAAGATGTAACATATGTAATGTAAATTTGGTTAAACTTTTCTTTTAACATTGTACATATGTATGTATATATACAAAAGAATAAAGATATACATTTATTTTTAAAGTGTATAAGTTATAAATATAAAATTTATAAAATTCATTTGCTTTGTAAACATCAAAGGCTGAATATACATTGCACATGGAAGGTAGAGTAGCATAATCAACAAAATCTAAAGCATATGATTTTCTCTTTACGAATGGCATGAAGGTATCATTGCTCAAAATAAAATAATCAAATAAAAAAAATTAAGAAAACTTTTCACCTTCCAATTCGAATTTTAAATCTCCTAACATCTGAAGTTCAGTAATCATAAAGATCTTTGCAATCTTTAAACTTTAACACTCAAGCAAGAACAAAGTTCAGAAAAAAAAATAAAAGAAAGGAAAGGAAACCGTCTTCTTCAATTTCAAAGTAAAATCTGAAGTGTTTCAAATAGTATTGTGATACTTTCAGGTAAGTTTTGTTTTAAAATTTATAGTTTATGAAATTTTGATTTTTAAATCAAGTGTTAACAATCAATTCAAACTGCAGATTTGTGAAAAAACAGTGAAGTTTCAGGGTTTTGCTATAATGCAAGTTTCTGGGAATGAATTTAAAGGCAAGTAAAATTTCTTTTAAAAGAATTTGAGTTTGAAGTTATAATTGCTAATGGAAAAAGAATTTAATATCCTAACATTCAATAAATTGCAGGAAAAATCAAGTTTAAGACTAAACATGGTTTCTGGTTTCCAAACTGCAGAAAAAAAAGAAGGAAAGATTATCTGTTATAAATCTAACTGTAAGTAATAAAAAAAGAATTATATATATTGTTATTGATGAATTGAATAAGTAAACAAAGATCTATAACTATGATTTGCAGATCTGAACTCCAATTTAAAATAAGAAAATAAGAATTTGCAGGCTTCATCTTTCAATAAGAAAAAAAATTGTCAAGAGCTCCTCTGTCCTCAAGAAACACTCTGAAAATATGTGAGTAAACCCCATGCCTTCTTCATTTTTTTTCTTGTGTTTAAATGCCTGCATGAATGTGAATAGTTTTGGCTTTTGAATGATTGCTACGCTTGAGTTTTCTTTTCCTGTAAATGTTGATTTTTGTTCTTCTGTTACCTGTAACACTCTGTGTTACAGTGTGAACCATGCCAGGTTTTGAATGATAACCTATGGTCTGGATATACTATGCGTTTTTCAGTAACTAATCAAAGTAAAACTATGTGTCATTGTTTTTTTTACTGGAAACTGAGTTGCATTTATTTTTCAGGTTTACAAAGTAAACCATATTAGAACTCAAATCTCTCTCTTCCCTCTTTGTTTCTGAATTAAAGTAAACAGTTAAGAGAGAAAAAATGTTGTTTAACCCTGTGCCACACTTCAGTAACTAAGGCTGTGAGTAAATCCATACCTTGTTCAAATTTTGTGTGTGCTTGAATTCCTGCATGGATGTCATCGCTTCGAATTGAATGAATAGTGTGCTTGTGTTTTGATTTTCCCTGGGAACACTGTTTTCCTTGTTTCTTTTTCCCTGTAACATTTAGTTACAGTGAAGCTTATAAGTTACTCTCCCATTTCTGTTGAAAAGGAAAAATTGGACTGTAAAGAAATAAAAAAAAAATAAAAAAAAGAGAGAAAAGAGAAAAGTGTTTCAAAACTTGCACTAGTGTTCCAGAAATAAAATCACAGCAAGTTATAGTTTTTGGGAAACTTTGAAGAAGAAAAAGAGAGCAGGATTAAACCACTGGTTTACAGAGTAAACCATCTACAAAAAAAGAAAGAAAAGGATTTGACATCTTCTTCTTCTCTTTTTGCTTTTGGAAAAGATTTGAAACAAGTTAAAAATGTTGCTTAACCTGTACTTTAATTCGGTAATAAATGGAAGCAAAGGAACTTAAATTTTCTTCATTGGAAAATGTTAAACTCAGTACAACCCAAATAAGCAATAAATTCGAATATTACAGATGTGTATCTCAGTAATATTACTTGAATCCTCTTGAAGAACAATGATTTTTGAAACCAAAATGTAGATTTTTCATTGAACCTTCATCAAGAAATTTGAGTTGATCAGAAAATTCAACTTTTGTCACGTTCCAACAATTCAAGTGATCGTGGTCCGCGTGATTATCGCCGCAGCTAGATTTAATGCTCGGTATCGCCAGAAAAATACTAGAATAATTTATAAATCTTTGAATTTTTGATTCTAATTCATAATAGGGTTTAAGAACCCAAGTTTGTTCACGTAAAAAAATGGGTCACCGATGATCCTCGGCGCATCGAGTTGGACGAGGGTCTGGGGTTAGCTTCGTGGATCACTGGTGGTGATGTGGTCGCGGTGGTTCGAGGCCAAGTGGTCGGCGTCGCGTGGTCGGGGTGGTTTTAGTCGAGCAGTTGATTTCCAGTTCGAGGCTTAGAGCTAGATTTTGATTTGAGGGGAGATGGGGCACTTCGATGACTGGAGATGGTTGCTGGTTTGGTGGTTGACGTGCGGCGATGTTCTCCAGTGGTGGGAGTCGCCTCCGGTGTCGGTGCACGTGCACGAGGGGGTTGTTGTATCAGCATGTAGTTTTGGGGGGAAGGAAGAAGGTGTCTCGAAGCAATGCACGAGAAAACTGGGAAGAAACTCGAGGTTGGGCCCGTGCGTTTTAGTAGTGAATCGGGTCGATATTTAAAACTTAATCAAATTTTGAAAAAAATATTATACGAGTCGTTTTGGGGAGGAACTCGAAGCAGGAAAGCATGGTTCTCGTGGGCGACTCAGGAAAATCTCGGGTCGGGCTCGAAAGAAGAAAACAGTAAAGACTAAGTTTTTGACAAGTTGTAAACATTGATTTTAGAATCTGTTTTTTTTTTTGAAATAAATCATTTGTGATAAAATTAAGGGTTTTTAAAACTTAGATAAAAAAAATAATTAAAATTTATCTTGATAAAATATTTGAGAAGTAAATCAAATATTTAAATTTTTAACTAAAAAAAATCTTTAAAATGATTAAATGATGATTTTAAACAATTAAAATTTGTAGTTACTTTATAATTAAAGTTGATGTATTAGAGAATGATTAAATAAATAAAAATAATTAAGTTTTAAATAATTAAAATTAAGGGTTAATGAATTAAGATGATTAAGAGAAAATTAATTAATAAAGCTAATTAAGGTTGAAACAATTTATAGTTAAAAGTAATCAATCATTGATTTAAAATTTATATATAATTGTGTGGTTAATACACTTAATCATATTCACCCTAATTAGAGATGATTGACCATCATCAAATACTCTATACTGGATTGACATTTTTGTTGTGATGCTGTGATTGCTTTGTGATGGACTGTGATTTGTTCCTATATGTTTGTGAAACCCCTTCTGCCCGTAAAACGGCGTTTAAACTTCGATGCGACAGGGAGTCGGATTCCAATTGGTTGTTCGAAACCCACATCGAATTGTTAAGGTAATCTTTGTGATTGATAAATTTATTTTATCTATGAATCTATGAATAAAGATAAGCGTTATGGATTATACCGCTTATCGATATGATTGAATCTGTGATGATTGATGTTGCGCACTATTGTGTTGAACCTAGACCACACTTGTACACACACAAATATGGATTGCACGTGGAAATGGGTTAAGTCACAGATTTTTGAAATTGTTTTAAAGATTTAATCTAAAATAGTTTTGGAATTAGAATTGGAACATTGAAAATGAATTTCAAAAATAAAAGTTATTTTGAACAACTTAATTGAGTTTTGAAATTTAAATAATTCAATTTAAATTTGAATTCAATATTTGAAATTGAATTCTATGATTTGGGAACTAGGGTTTAAAAAGGTTATTCAACCTATAAATAGGCTTATATGGGTTTTTAAACCATTTTAAAAAGTGATGTTTTGGGACTTTAAAAGGTAAAAAAAATAAAAATAAAAAAAATAAACCCAAAGAATTTAACTTGTATAAATATAATTGAATCTTTCTGAAACGAAAACTATTCGTTTTCAAAAAAAAGAAGCGTTCACATAAGAAATGAATTTCCAATTCGTGTTAAAAGGATTTCAAGTCTAAAATGGAAATAGTTTCCCAAGTTATAGATAAATCTTTGGAAACGTGTTTTGAAAGCTATAAATTAAAACTTTAATTTAAAGATTTAATGTTTTAATCCAATTGAAATGGAATTGTTTGAAAACTATGAATGATCTTTGTGAATCTAGGTGAACTTTGTGAAATGAATCTTTTTATTTAAAGATTTGAAATGGTAATTTGTTTAACCATTTAAAAGAAAAAAAACCTTGGATTTTCAAGTTGTGACTTAACTGAAATCCCATATTCATAAGTTTTTAAATATTGCGCTCGCTATTCGGTTTAGCCGGGAGAGGACCTTTGTGTCATATAACCCATTCCGAATAGCGATACGACGTTATGGATTGCATTTGAAGACCGATGTTGAAGACCGGGTGTCTTCGAGAACGATAGGATAACCTGTCGATTGACTCTGCACTGAGTTGCTCCGGTATAGAGTTCTCCCTTAGTGACGGGAAGTCCGATCGGTATTGTGGATACCCGGATTTGCAAGGGCTTCTTCGGAAGTGCCTTCGGTTCTGTTCGAACCCAGAACATACTTGTATGGTTGTATGTCTGACATTAACTTTGAGATATTAAACTGATCTCTATCAAATACATTTCTGCTTGGTGGCGGAGGATTTATTCTCTTAGCTTAACACCCTTCTCTGAGACGTACGAGCTCAGAGGTTATGTAGTTGATATTTATCAGTGGTATATTCCCAATTTGGTAGTGTGGCATGCTAAGTGCTGCTGTGTGTTGATGATCATTTGTTGATCATTTGTGATCAAAGCATGGCTTTTGTACAAAGCGTAGCTTTGTGGACGAGACTGCATCAGGACCTCACACCTCGGAAATGGTCAAAACAGGAAAGATGCGGCAAGGTTATGAGGGTCGCGCCCTTTAGGGTGTGTCATTTCCTTCTGGTAAAGGGTGGTATCATGGTATGGGGCCCAGATGCTTACTCATGTGGATACTGCAGATCTATTACTTTGTGATTGCTTTGTGGTTTGAGGCGCCTCGGATAAAGGTCCCAAAGGACCGGGGGATGACATGCTCGAGTAGTAGTTACCTAGTTACAGAGGTAACCCGGCCTTGTGTTGGCAGAGATCCGGTTAGGTTCTCGGGACGTCTCGCCAGAGGCGATCCCATTGACAGTAGGAAGTTCCTTAGCCTGACCATTTGTTGGAAATCCATTCATCCAATACGTGCCTTGTACGGTTTTAGTTGTAGAACCTGCCATTTACTTATGGTGGTCACCACTGTTTAGATGGTAGCTATAGTAGGCATAGTTCGGAATGTCTATGCCGGCTAGGATTGATATTCTACTTTTGAAATGGTTTTCCACACTTTGCACTTACAGTAATAATATCAAAAAGAATTTTCTCGTATCAAGCATATTTGACTATCATAAGGAGAAATCTCCTCCAAGTCTGCGTTTGCATTGTGTGTGTGGCGGGAGGCCTTATGGTAGTTTCATTTTCTAAAAAAGCATTGCGGATTTCAAATTTAAATTCTTTTGTTTGTTTTAAAAGACCAAATGTTTTTGTTTTTTCATACCAGTCCCACGACTGACCTGGAGTTTATTGTTCATTTCCTAAACTCTGGGTGCCCACTATTTTTCCACACGGGCAGTCTAGAGTTGGGTTTTTCAGATAGTCGAGTTTAATAGTTATCTGGATCTAGTTCAGTCATTGGACCTGAACTGCACTTGCTTATCTTTGTGCATCATTATTGGGAGTTCGAGTTATTTCTGAATTGGTGCTTAGAAGATGGAGTTCTTTCTTGAAGACCATATTAGAGTTGTTGTTCCGCTGTTGTGTTATCTTTTCTTTCCGTTGCTATTATCTTGTATCATATCTATGATGTATATTCATTATATCATCTGTTGTATCATAGTGTATCAAATGTTGTATATGGATATATTATTTTTCTTCCGCTGTGTTGTTTTACTTAATGGTGTTATAAGCTCCGGCGAACCAGATTCGACGTTTGGATCTGCGGCATTTGAATACGAGTGTCGTATTCGGTTTCGATTTTCGAAAGCCGAGTCAGGGCCGTCATAGATACTGTTTGTGAAATGACATATTTGAGTATATAATGATGATTTTGAAATGAGAATTAGATTAGCCTATCTTATCAATAATTTCAAAAGCAATATGATTTTGATATTGAGATGGTTTAACTGAATATGATATTTGATACCAACTATGAATTTGTTTTGAAAATGTAAAAAAAAGCCATCCGGTGTGAAATAAGCATTTGGTTGTTAAAGAAACCGGGATCCGATATTGTAATACTCTCTGCCAATACCGAAAACCACTTTAACAACTGTGTACGTGGTGGACATTCTAGAAATAAAGTAGGATGGTTTGGTGAACGATACTGTATGAGGTATTTACGTGACCCTGACTCTTATGAGTCAGCTTAGATGTGACTAAAACAAGAGCCACGCCGGGCCAAGTGAGGTCATTCCTTCTATCGGACACATTTCTTCGATACCATTCTATTACTTTGTGATTGATTTGGTGGCCACCCCTTGATTTTGATTATGGGAGTGTGTTCTGAGGTAGGCGGTAGTAGCTGCTATGCGTTAACACCAGTTTGGATCCAGCAATTGGTATATCTAACCCAGCATTGCCTCGAGTGCCATGTTCACATACCCTATCGCGCCTTCTACGAATTTGTTTTGAGTCGTACCTACGGAGTGCACCTTGATAGCCCACTACGGGTGGAGTTTACAATATCTGTATAGACTAAGACATTATAAAAATATGTTAAAGGAGATATGGGTAACGCCCTAATGCTGTTTTAATATTTTACTTTACTATAGACATATTATAATAGGGTATTATACTACATAGTAGATAGTTTAACGGATTCTTAGAAGATGGAAATCCCGAACATCTCTTAAGTAACTACACTCACGTTGACACTGGATAGGAGATGCCAAACCTTGTAAACATCTCTGACGCTATTACACTCATATTTACCATTGATTTAACTTACATAAGATCTTTTAGTTCTAACTTGAGTGTTTTGTCTTTTCAATTCGCTCGGGCCAGTCTGATCTTTTCAGTTTATCGAAGACAGCTTTTTGGATAATGAAGACGAAGAATTTGTAGTAATATTATTTATTTTACTTATTCTGCTGCATCATAATGTTCCGCTGCATTATTTATTTAGTTCTGCTGTATATAACTCTGATGTTGTGTTGTAAAGCTATAATCAAATGTATTTCTTTATGAACTGTTATTTGATTATTATATTTTGTCATTCCGCTGTGAGGTTCTATATTTATTTTTTTTCTTTCTCTGCTTTTTCTAATTTATCCCATAACAATCCACCCTTTTGAATAGTTTGAGTTTGATGTGTGTGGTTTATCTTCAATTTAAATCATCCAAAAGGTAGGTCGTTATAGTTGGTATCAGAGCTTTGGTTTAGCGATAATCTTAGCTTTGTGGAGTCTGACTCTTTCGAAATAGGGTAGCAATACCTTATAATGAGTCGCCGAGTGTATATATATGAGAGAGCGTATTTGTTAGTGTTATAAGAAGTTTTTGTATTGTGTTAATTTTTTTAATTTTGTATTTATAAATTCTGGTTGGTGCATAGGACGCTATGCATCGACAGAGATTTCTAAACACTTAATAAGACAGACGGACACAATATTGTTTTAAAATATAGGTAAATGAAATAATTTTGCCTATTATACATTCTGTATATAAAATAATAAATTTTATAAATGATATAGTTAGTTGGTATATATTTGTTTGCTAGGTAGTGAAATTTTATAAACATTGATTGAAAAATAAAACTTATAAATAAAATGAATATAAACTGAAAATTTTAGAACTGAAGTTTCGGAATTTTTGAAGTTTCTTTCAAAAGGTTTGGAATATAATATTAGTAGTATTTAGATGCATTTTCTGATATGAATATTTAAATAGGATTGGAAAGCAATGTTTTAAAGGAATTTTGAAATGGAATTAGTTTATACTCCCCTCTCTGTCGCTGGAAATTAATTTCGGTGATGAGTGCACACATCATCGACATTCATTGTCGAGTTTCAAAAGTGGGAAGGCCACTGTAATAGTTTTATACACATCCACTTTGATGAATAAAAACCTTAATTTTGAATTTCTAAATATGATTGATCTTTAAAAGATATATATATATATATATATATATATATATTATTTTCTAAGTGACTAAAAGGAACCCGGTTGTTTAGTTCTTAAGTTTCTATAAATTAGAAACTGAAATTATTGTAATGAATGGTACCTTGACTATATTGATAATTGGAAACTTCTAAAATGAAAATAGGAAATTTGATGTTAAAATGATAATGAAATATATAAGAAACCGAAATTTTGAAACTATAAATAAAAAGGAAATGAAAATAAGAAATGGTAACTATTGAACATTTTGTCAACTAAATAAATAAGAGAAACTTGGGTAATATTCAATGCATTCTTAAAATCATATATACATACATATATATATATGTATGTATGTATGTATGTATGTATGTATGTATATATGTATGTATGTATGTATGTGTGTAAGCATGTATATGTGTGTGTGTATAACTTACCAAATGTAAAAATTGTAGTGTTAAATATGATATGTAATAGAATATTGTACAAGTAAAACTTGGAAAAATGAAAGTGTTCAATGGAATTACTTCTATAAATAAGAACTATAATGTTATAAATTGTTATAAACTAAAATTTATACTTTGAAATGCTACTAATTAAATGTAATAAAAGTGAATAATGTAAGAAAAATGATTATAAACTTAAGTTGACATTTCAAGCTATTTAAAATCGGATTGAATAGTAAACTTAAATTAATGTTAAAGCCATTGATAATTAAAATGAGTACTATATAAGTTGAATTATTTTAACTGCAGAAAACATTTAAATGACTTAAAATGGATTTAATATTCAATGATACTATATATTGAAGAATGAATGTGAAAAAGAAATAAACCATTAATGGTGAATTAAATTGTAAAGAGATCTACATAATAAATAATCCAATAATTGAAATGAAGATAACTTATGTAAGCAATGAATGTAAAATAATGAAAAGAAAATGGAATGGTATAAATGAATGGAAATTTAATTTCGTAAGTGATAAACGTAAAGAAATTTAACAAGCATTGTATGAACAAATGAAAATGAACAGTGAACAATGTGAAAGAAGAGTAATAAGAATAAAACATAATAATATTTTAAAATTATTGTTTGTTTGACTTGTGGATTGGTTGGGAAAGGATACTTCTATTGTGTAGAATGTTTTAATGATCTATTGGGTTTTATCTAAGACTGTTGAGCCTATGGTATACTTAGTAGTTTATTCATCATTTTATATGATTAGAAGTTCTGAACCCGAACAAAACCATTTAATTTGGTTGTATGAATGGATGATTGATTTCTTTGTTGAAAATGATGTTTGTACTATTTGTTTGCAAAATGATTATTGTTATGTTGTATTGATTTGTTGTTATTGATTGGAACAACTTAAATATTTTCTCTTAACTTAATTATTAACCTCTTTGGATTATATAAGTGAAATACAGGTATGGAAGCAATAGCTACTTGTTTTGGTTTTATAAAATAAGCATTATTTTCTCGACAAATAGGTATGTTCTCGGATTATGGTTTCCTAGCGATATTATATTATTTTCCCATTGTTTGGGATATATTATTTTATGAGATATATATTGTTATTGTTGATATTACTATTTCTCCTAGACCTCTCTGTACAAAGGAGAATCTGCCGAAATTTTTTGTGGATTTCGGACTTAGGAAATTTTGTGAAATGTTTTCAAACTTTTATTAACTTGAATATAAAAGGATTTTATTGTTATAAATTTACATATTCTATTTAACTTATTTAATTATGCAAATTAGTTGTTTGTAAATTTAATATTTTGAATAAGATATATTGAACAATTAATTCTTTCTTTTACCTCCTTTCTCCTTTTCGAGCACGAAAAGTTTTGAGTTGGGGAGAGTGTAAAGACCCATAAATTTCGATAGTTAACAGGGTTTGTGATTTAATGTTGGTAGAAATAAAAATTTGGGATTTAATAATAAGAACATAACTGGAATGAAATGTAATAATATTAGTGTAAGGTATTTAAAAATTGCTTTGAATGTAGTTCCAATTAATTAAAATGATTAAAAGGTTATTATTGGATATCGATTGTAAATTAATGTAAATAATGTGTGTATTAATTGATATTGGATTAAAAGAGTAATAGATAATTTAATTGTTGATTGATGAAATAGTGTGTAATAGATTGTATTGAATAAAATTCATGTAATGTGAGTTGTTATAACATTTTTTGTAAATAATAAATTTAGAAATGTTATTAAATGTAGAAATGGTGATAATTGTTATTTGTCACCAATTTAATTAATCATTTACAAATAAATGTAAATAAATGTTACATTGATGTGAGTTAAGATAATCACTGCAAATTGGAAATGAAATAAAATAAACAGAAATGTCAATTACACACATAAGGCAATAAATTGATTTAATAATAAAAATGAAACCAAGATAAATAAATTTATCGAGATTTTAAATTATAATAAAATTGACCAAAAACTCAATATAGTAGTTAAAACAAATAAAAGATAAAAATTGTAGCATATAAATATGATAAGATATAAACCAATGTAACTGTGTCTATAAAGTAATAATTGATTGAACAAAAAGGATTGAAATCAAATTAATTCAAATTATTAGAATTTAATCTAATTAATTACCGTTGAAATTGAACACTATAATTTGTGTAATAACAGACAATGAAATTATATGTAAACTTGTTTTGAATTATTATAAATATTTCTATAATCAAATATGATAAAAATTGTATGTTAAATAATTTGAATATAAGAAGTGATTAAATAATTTAATATTAAATTATTTAATTAACGTGAAAATAGCCATTTTGGCCACTGTCTCGAATTTTGACAAAACTCATTTCATCGGATTCGTAACAATGAGTTATTGTAAGATTTCAAGTTTCGTAGCGATCGGACTTGTCGTTTGATCGTACGGACTCGAAACGCGTAGAAATCAATTTAATTGAATTCAATTGAAATCAATTTAAAATAAGCTGATTTTAAGCTAACTTCTTCGTATGATGGAACTAGGACTTGAAACATATTCTATTGAGTTTAAAACTATCGAAACGTTTATTTTAATATATGGGATTACCCATTTTCGTTTCAGGAATGAAACGAGCTTTTCGGGTCGTTTATCGTTCAACTTTCGAATCGATCTAGTCCATTCATTTCTATTTCCTATCTGCCTATTTATAGCATGTTATAAACCTTAGCTATTTCTTATTCTATTTGTCTATAAATACAATTCTATCTGCTTATTTCTTGTTAATGGCAGACAAAACCCTTATTCCCAAATTGCAAATTCAGTTTCAAATTCAACTTCAAAATCAAATCCCCCAAAACCCTATCAAATTACATATCATTTCAAAGATCTCGACAAGCGCAAGCTAGATCTACTATCGGTTATTCGATTTGGGTCTTTGTGTGACCAAAATTTGGAAAATAGTTCCGCCTTTCGTGTGTCGTGGAGAGTTTGTGGTGGATCGTCGATTTGGGAACAATCAGATGGTACTGCTGTGTAGAGGAGGTCGTATGCCTTTGATCCATATGGTTGCATCACCCTTGAGGGGACGAGATTCGCCAAAAAATAGGCTAGAAGTGGCAGTAGTGATGGGTCTTTTTGGTGAGGCGGAGTGTGTTCTGGCGGTCGTGGCGGCCTAGGTTGGGTCGGCATGGGTGGAGCTTCTCTCTGGTGATGACAGATCGGAGGATGGTGGCTGGAATCTCGTGTCTGGTCAATGTTTCGGCGGCGGTTAAACATTGAGGAGAAAAAGTCATGTAGGGTTTTAGCTGTCGTGAACAGATTGAAAGGCGACGTGGCCGTTGTGTGAGGTTTTTCTTTTTCTTTTTGTAATTTTATTTAAATGTCAAAATTCAATCATTCTAACGTGTATAACTGTTGCATACAAGCTTGAATTCACGCGTGGTTTTTTCTACTGCGATCGTATTGAAATTTCGGATATTTTGATGCTGATCTGGACCAATTTTGAGACTGTTCAAATATGGGCCTTTATTTGGATTTTAATAAATCAAAGGTGAGTGTTTTAACCCACTCACAATTACTAAACTACCTTATGTTAGTTAAATTAACTTTATGATGTGATTAGAAAGTAATTGATTGACGTTTGGTAAGTCTAAATCGTCATTCTAGTTAAATTTAACTTTATTGCATTTAATCATTGTTAAATTTGATATTGAATTTAAATTATTGGTTTAATACCTATTATTGACTATCAGTTATCTGTTGATATTTATTGATTGATTTAGATGATGATTGTAATGGATGTCTGATTGTTGATATTGGATGACTGGATGTTGTATTTTTATATTTTTATAACACTGCAAGTTCCCTATGGGTTGAAATGATACACACCCGAACGATCTATAGATTAGGAAAAAATCGCTATGGGTTGAAACGATAGACTCGAGCAATTTTATGGATTTTTATTTAATTCTAGATTACGGTTTGAAATGATATATAACCGTAAAAATTTAAATCGCGGATTGAAATGATAAATATCCGTATCACTTGACCTTAGGGTAGAAAATTATATACGGACACCGGATTGGTTAAATTAAGTGATTTTTGAATCTTTAAATTTTTGAATTCAGTTAACTGGTATTTTGAAATAGAAATTTGATTTATATAAACTGAATTATTTTTGAAAACCCAAGCATAAACGTTGAAATTGGAATTGATTTAGTGAATTTTTCAAAGGATTTAAATTGGAATTTTAAAGTTGAAGTGTCAAATATAAATGAATTTATCGAAAATTGAGTTATTGGAAATGTTGGATATAACTTTGAAAATCTATCTTAAATTAATTTAAACTATTTTAATCAATTTAAACTATTTTTAATTTATCAAATCTATTACATTCTATTTAATCCAATTTAACCTATTTTGCCTATTTTAAACTAATTAAATTAATTTAATCTATTTTAAATCTATTTAATATAATTTAAATCTATTTAATCTATTTTGAATTTATTTAACCTATTTTAAAATATACTTAATATAATTTAAATCTATTAAATCTATAATTAATCCATTTTAAACATTTTAAACCTAGTTAAATCTTTTTAATATCTCTTTAATCTATTTAAACCAATTTAAATCTAGTTAATATAATTTAAATTTATATAAACTATTTTACTATTTAAACTAATTTTAAACTATTAAACCCTATTTATGGTTATATAAACTATTTCTAAAATTGCAGACTGTGTAAAGCGAAAGTATTTATATTTAAATTTTTGAGGATGATACAACCTAATTTTGGATTTTGAATTGATGCCTTTTTGTGAAACGACATATTTGAGTAAATAATGATGATTTTGAAATGAGAATCAAATTATCTTATCTTATCGATAATTTCAAAAGCGAATATGATTTCAAAAGTGATATGATTTGAATTGAACTTGATATTTGATATCAACTATGAGTTTGTTCTGAAAATGTGAAAGAACCATCTGGTGTGAAATAAATGTTTGGTTGTTAAAGAGACCGGGATCAGATATTGTCATACTCTCTGCTAATACCGAAAACCACTTTAACAACTGCATACGTGGTGGAGATTCCAAAAATGAAGTAGGATGGTGTGGTGAATGATTCTGTATGAGGTATTTACGTGACCCTGACTCCCGTGAGTCAGCTTAGATGTGACTAAAATAGGAGCCACGCTGGGCTAAGTGGGGCATTCCTCTTATCGGACATATTTCTTCGATACCATTCTATTACTCTGTGATTGATTTGGTGGTCACCCATTGATTTTGATTATGTGAGTGTGTTTCGAGGTGGGCGATAGTAGCTGCTATGCGTTACCACCGGTCCGGATCCATAATTGGTATATCTTCCATGGCATTGCCTCGAGTGCCGTGTTCACATGCCCTATCACACCTTCAACGAGTTTTTTTTTGTGTCGTACCTATGGAGTGCTCATTGATAGCCCACCTGGGGGTGGAGTTTACAATATCTGTATAGACTACGGCATTACAAAAATGTGTTAAGGGGGATATGGGTAACACCTTAACGCTATTTAATATTTTACTTTACCATAGACATATTATGTAATGACCCACTATTTTGGACCATGCAAATCGAAAATAATCCACACATGTCAGACTTGAATAATTCAAAATAACAGATTGTAATAAAATTTGGAGCAAATGAAATCATTCACAGAATCGTAGACACAGAAATATCAGAATACTCGCAACGGAAATAAAATACCATAGTAGTTAATGAAGCTACTATATACATACTCTCAAAATATATACAAAATCTCATAGTAAAATAGATACAATAGAAGTCAGGATACATAAACAACAATACAAAGACAGATACCGAATAGGAACTAACTGGAAGAAGTAGACGAATAGATAGACAGATAAGCTCCAGCAAAACTCTAGCTCCAGAAGGTGAATCCAAAGCTGTGATTCTCAGGCTGACCCAAGCGTAAAGTAAAACGCAAACACTCGAGTCAGGACATAAACAATGCAAACCAACTCAAGTGAACTGTAATAGCAATGTACAACAACTTAAAGGATGCTTGGGATCGTCCATCCTTTAAGGATCAGTCAAACCATCAATTAAGTAATAATAAACATTATCATAGAAATATCCATATTAAAGTAAACAATGCAATTAATAGTGTTATTGTGACTAGGGTAGCGTAGAGATGTAGTAACCTCTCACCTCTAGCCACACACTTAAAATCAATGGTGTGCATCAAACAATCACAAGGAAATCAAGTGACACACAAAGCAGTGTACCCGTGGTTACAAATTTCAAAATGATTTATAATTCTGAATTAAAATCATTCATTTAAACCATTAAAAAGTGAAGTCATTATTCCTTCAAATCAAATATTCAATTCCCAAAAATTTAGCCTTTTCTAAGTTCATTATTCAGTTAAACACTTCAAATATTGAAATTTCAGCTTTTCGCCGCACTTAGAAAATGCTATGGTAAGTTATAATTGAAAACAATTCAATTTAGTAAAGACAACATTTAAAACTGCTGTAATAGTTCGGTTTTAATTTATTTTCAGAAACGATAGCATTTCTGAAGTGCTTCTAAATAAATTTCCAGATTATTAATAAAATTTCAGAAATAATTAAACTTCAATTTTTAACCATTTTAACTTATAAAAGTCATATTTTTTTCCACTTCAAAAGTGTTCATTTGAATACCCTTTAACTTATGATTTTTATAAAGTAAAATTTCATACATTATTTCAAAAATCTCAATGTTTGACTTATTAAGGTCAATATACACTTTTTCCAACTTTCATTTACTTTACACATTAATTTAATTTACCATTTCATAAATTAAATTAAATTTCCATTTTATTTTCTTAATTTAACTTTTATTTTTAAACCAAACTTCATATTTCCAAGTCAAGTTATATTTCAAATTAGGCTTTTAACCATCCATTTATTTAACAATTTAAACTAGTTACATAAATTCAAAATACACGGTAAGTTGCTTAACTTTATTTTATAAGTAACTTGATATTTTCTTTTACTTTATATTCATCCAATTCATACATTAACTAAATTAATTACCAAGTTACTTTTATAATTCCATTTTTACTTAAATTCCCATTATTAAGTTAAATCAAACTTTCACACTACAACTCAAACCATCTATTAACTTATACCATTTAACTTCTTAGAAAATCATTGCTTAACCATTTTAAATCCAATATAAGTCAAATTTCTTATTTTTTTTCTTTCTTTCATTTACAATACATGAAATTTATAATAAATCATATTTGAAATATGGGTCCGGATAATATTTTACACCTAAATCAAGTGATGAAAAGGCTAAATTTTTGGGAATTGAATATTTGATTTGAAGGAATAATGACTTCACTTTTAATAGTTTAAATGAACGATTTTAATTCAGAATTATAAATCATTTTGAATTTTATAACCACGGGTACACTGCTTTGTGTGTCACGTGATTTCCTTGTGATTGTTTGATGCACACCTTTGATTTTAAGAGTGTGGCTAGAGGTGAGCAGTTACTGCAGCTCTACGCTACCCTAGCCACAATAACACTATTAATTCCATTGTTTACATTAATATGGATATTTCTAGGATAGTGTTTATTACTACTTAATTGATGGTTTGACTGATCCTTAAAGGATGGGCGATACCAAGCATCCTTTAAATTATTGTACATTGCTATTACAGTTCATTTGAGTTAGTTTACATTGTATAAGTACGTATCCTGACTCGAGTGTTTGTGTTTTACTTTACGCTTGGGTCAGCCTGAGAATCACAGCTTTGGATTCACCTTCTGGAGCTAGAGTTTTGCTGGAGCTTATCTGTCTATCTATTCGTCTACTTCTTCCAATTAGTTCATATTCGGTATCTGTCTCTGTATTGTTGTTTATGTATCCTGTCTTCTATTGTATCTATTTTACTATGAGATTTTGTATATATTTTGAGAGTATGTATGTAGTAGCTTCATGAACTACTATGATATTTTATTTCCGCTGCGAGTATTCTGATATTTCTATGTCTGTGATTCTGTGAATGATTTCATTTGCTCTAAATTTTATTACAGTCTGTTATTTTGAATTATTCAAGTCTGACATGTGTGCATTATTGTCGAGTTGAATGGTCCAAAATAATGGGTCATTACAAATTTGGTATCAGAGCTTTGGTTTTGGCAAACCTTAACCTGCGGAGCAAAAACTCATTGGAGATAGGGTAGAATACCCTAGAATGAGTGAAGTCAATCTCAAAATCATTTCTTTGTGAGAGAACGTATTTTCGGAGTATAAAATGATTTTCAAATGATTTTAAAGGATTTTAAAAGGTTATATTGGTATAAAATTTTCTTATTTTGAAATCAAGATTTTCTAAACTTTATCCCTTCTGTATCCACCTTGTTAGTAATCTCTTGGTTAGGATTCTTATCGATTATGATTCCTTGAACTTTGGAACGCTCCCACTTATTTTGAAATCCAGTCTTGTCTTTCCTATTTGTATTCCTTTGATTTTGTAGCATTCTCTAATTCCACTTTGAATAACCTCTATAAAGATCGGTGATCCCATAAATCTTTGAATGATTTGTAAAGGGGTGAAACTCCTTTACAATTGGCATTCTTTCATCGGAGATTTGTGTCTCCTCGGTTTACGATGCTATTTATTTTCTGTTATACCTGGGTTATATCTTTGGTGTTTGAATGTCGATTTGCCTTAGATTTCCGCATTGATTATATTCCTAAAACCACGGTTGACCCTGTTAAGGTCACCCGTGATTTATATAGGCTTATCCATCTTCTATTTGGTAATTAAATTATCTCATCTTCGTTCGAGCTTATCTTCGAACCATAATTCTATTTGATTAGAGTTCCTTTAAATTTGAATCTCTTTTTGTTTGAAATCCATCCTTGAATCACCCCTGGGAAAATTTGTGTTTGGTTGTATTTTGAAATTGTGTATACATCGAAGTTATTATTTTGATAAGGGTGGCCATATTTTTGTATAAATGTGAAATGTTTTCGACAAGGATTATATACCTTTTAAAAACAGGAGTCTAAAATTTTGAAAGGATTTGAAATTTTGAAAATTTAAGGAATTCGATTATATAAAGGATTTATAACTGAAGGGTTTTGAATTTGAATTTCGAGGAACTGAACTCCGGTATTTTGAAATTTGGTTTTAAGATTTCAAAAATATATATTAATAATACGATTTAAAAGTATTTTCCAGATAAGAAATGTTTCAAAAGAGTTCAAATGAATTCCAATGATTTAGAAGAAATTTCAATAAAGTTTTCAAGAAAATAGAAGTCTAGAAATCACTTTTGTTGCTGGAAAATAATTTCGGTGATGAGTGCACGCATCATCGACATTGATTTTCAAGTTTCTGAGTGGAGGAGTGGCCACTCTAATAGCTTTTCTATGCGTGTGATTTTATGAAACAAATATTGATTTCAAATTCCGTTGTATGATTTGATATTCGAAAGATATATGTATATATTTGAACCGTTTGATATGAGCCGGTGTTCAGTCCTTGAGTTTTGGATTTGATTTGATATAATGCTATCTTTTGGAATTGATTTACTGATTTGTGGGTGATTTCCAACTCATGGATTGAAAATATGATTTCTCGACTATTTTGAAGGTTCGAGCACTTCCAAATCAAGGGTAACTTTTCAAAGCTAAGTAATTTTGAAAAATATAAAATATTTGATAAAGTATATGAGTTTAGTTTTCATGTTTAAAGTATGAAGTAATATGATTTGTATAAGTTTAAAACTGCTTTGTTAAGTAAATGAATAAGACTATTTTGAATTATACTAGTATGAAATATAGATTGGAAATATTTAGAATAAAGTGTGTGTGTGTGTGTATAGAATAATAATCTTTCCAATGGTAAATTGGATTTTTCATGTAGAAATAAATAGTTTAACGGTTTTAAAAGGGATGGTTTAAACTTAGTAACCAGTTTGGGTATAATTGATTTTGAGAAAATATTTGGTTTTGAAAATAGATTGGAATTTAAAACAAGTATTTATATGATGATTTTGGTAATAAATTTGTTTGACTTGAATTATGTTAATTTGGAAACTGGGATTATTTTCTAAACCTATTATTTTGGAAACTTTGAAATTGAGATATTTAATTTGGAAGAAAATTTGGTGAAATCATATATGATTTTGAAGCTGAATCGATATTGAAATGATTTGAAATTGAGAACCTTGTATTATTAAGTACTTGATTTGGTAGTTTTCGAACTTATATAAAAATGGATTTGTATAAGTATGAAGTTGATTTGAAAACTATTGAAAGGTACTCAATTTGGAAAGAGAAATCTTATATAATCAAAGTCTATATAAGTATGATTTGATATACTATTGATTTGGAAAGTATTCGATTTGAAAATGGAATCTTATGTATAAAGGACTTTATATAAGTATGATATTTGAAAGTGATTTGAAAGGTACTATATGATATATATTTTCGAAGTAAAGATATGGAAAGTGCCTTCTGCTTGATATCCGCTCTATGGCCACATTGTGGATTCATTCTATTATTATTCTCTTTGATTTTGGTTTTCCGGATGTGATACTCGAGTGTCCTATCGTGACATAACCCATGGTTTTTCTTTTGAGCACGACGCATAGCGTAATTCGCCTGGTTGAGATGGCCTAGGGGTACAGATTGTTTCCTGAGGGATACAGACGTAATCATTGTATATCCTGTGAACTTTGTAGGTCGCATTAGTAGTGAAATCTGCCTGGCTGAGAAGGCCTAGGGGTACGGATTATTTCCTGATGGATCCAGGCGTAATCATTATGTATCCTGCGGTCTACTAGTCATCATGGCGTAACTCGCAAGGCTGAGAAAGCTTACGGATATGGAT
Source organism: Allium cepa (assembly GCA_030765085.1). Classification (NCBI taxonomy): domain Eukaryota; kingdom Viridiplantae; phylum Streptophyta; class Magnoliopsida; order Asparagales; family Amaryllidaceae; genus Allium; species Allium cepa. Next base: position 818,852,503 of record CM060940.1, read on the forward strand.
TGTTTCCTGGGGGATCCAGGCGTAACCATTGTGTATCTGCGAACCACCGTTAGACAAAGGTTTTGGTTTAGTTGTTTTGTTTGGATTGTACTTTCCATATCTGGTTTTAAAAGTTTTTCCATTATTTTCATTGGGTATTGAAAGAAGTCTACTAAGTACCTGGAGAATTCTAGCTTTCTGCCTGATCAACGCACTGCAAGAGTCTGCAGGAACGAGGATAAACTTGTTAAACATCGAGTTATACAAGTATTTTGATAAAGTATTATATAAAATATATTTGATCATTTACCTTTCTAAATAATTGAAATTTATATATCTTTAAAATAATGGTTCATCCTTGTCTTTCAACCTATTTTTCCCTTCTAGCTATTTCTATTCTCCACTTTGTTAAACTTACCTATAACAACAGTTATCAGGTATAATTTTTATCTTCTTGTCATCCTGTCTTAATCCTATTTCATTCTATCTTTTTCTGTGTTTTTCGTACCTCGTTCCTTTTCGAGGACGAAAAGAATTGAGTGGGGGAGAGTGTAACAATCCCGTATTTTATGATTATTTTAATTTTATATTTTAATTCTTTTAACTGAAATTCCTGATTTAAAAACTTTTTTTATTTATTAAAATGGATAAATTTTGTTATTTTAAATATAAATTTTGATTTTTGTTTGAATTATAATTCCATACCTGAATAAATGGAATATTTCCAAAAAGGTGGATTTTGGTCAAAATGGTCAAAATTTGACTTTTAAATTTAAATTTTAAATATTTGAATTTTTTCAATTTTATCTTTTATTATGAAAATAGATTTAATTTCAAGAATACTGCTTTTCGTTTCATTGAAATCGGATTAATATTGTGAAAGTTAGGATTTTTACAATATTGTGTGTAAATTGTTTTATTTAACAAAAATTGTTTATTTTAATTAATATAAATAATATTTTTGGTTGATATATAATGTTATAATTATGTATATATATATGTAACATTACATGTTATGTATCTATTTACAACATTTGTCCATTTTTGTGTCATTTAATTTGGATATATACTTTGTAAATTAAGTAATAAACAATGTTGTCAAAAGCAATTAATTTATATGTTTATACATCCGTTTTCTTAGTTAATTAATAAACAAATCAAAGGGACATGTAACAGATTAATTTTGTAAATTAAGTAATAAACAAAGTTGTAGATAGCAATTTATTTATACGTTTCTTTTATACGTTTTCTTATTTATTTCTTTGGTGTTATATAAACGGTACGTTGTTTACTAAATTGTTCTTTAGCACATATTTTATTAGATAAATAGGAAACAAAGAATTATAAGATACCTTACTTTGTTATTAATTTTGGGCATACGTGTCAATTTATCTCTTGCCTTGCCGCCTATTTGCCTTGCAATTCACGTATAATATTTCATCTCATTCCACTTTTCCATTTGCATCACTTTATTTAATAAGGAAAAATCCATAAATTTCTCTTGTCATTTTGAATATTATTTCCTGCTGTTCTTTCACTTAATTAACGTGAAACTTCTTTGTGAAGTACAAACTCACGTACAAAAATTACCTTACCGCATCTCATTTGATTTCATCTTCTCGTGTGTAGCTCTCTCTTGTAAGTCATGGCTGCATTTTTTTTTTCTTTTCTTCTTTCTTTGTTGTTCATGTCATCTTATTTAACTTATTCCTCCATTTTTCTTTATTCAAATTTTTGTATTCTTATGTGAATTAGCATATACTTAGAGTTGATTTATTTTTATTTCAAGATCGAATCTGGTTGTCACATCCTCTAAAATCTTATCGTGCCTTCTTGTGCTCTTCGGTGTGTGGATATTGTTATTTTGAATCAAATCTCTAGCGTCGAAGAGGTGAGTACTCACGCTTGACATTCATACTTATAGAATTGTAAATTGATAGCAAGTGAAATTGTAAAATTGTTATATCATGTTATACTTGCCTGTGATATGAACTATATGATGTAAAACCCTGTTATAAACCTGTCACATAAGTCAAACCATCTATTAAATTATACCATTTAACTTTTTAGAAAATCACTGCTTAACCATTTTAAATCCAATATAAGTCAAAAAAAATTCTTTCTTTCATTTACAATACATGAAATTTATAAGAAATCATATTTGAAATCAACCACGGGTCTGGATAATATTTTACACCTAAATCAAGTGATACAGAAATTATCATTTAAATCCGTAAAAGTAAAAAAATTCGGTTTTGATTATTTCAAACCCGCAATTTCAAGACAAATACAAATAAATATAATAAATAAAAATCGCTCGGGCCTATCATTTCAGCCCATAACCATTTTTCCTTATTCTAAAGTCCATTCGGGTATGTATCATTTTAACCCATAGTGATTCTACACTACAGGAAACTTGCAGTGTGATAAACAGAAATAAATAAATAGTATAACAGCATATAACATAGAGGAAGATGTGATAGGTTTATAACATGGATTTACATCATAAAATTCATATCACAGGCAAGAATAACATGATATAACAATTCTACAATTTCACTTGCTATCAATTTACAATTTTATAAGCATGGATGTCAAGCGTGAATACTCACCTCTCCGACCTTAGAGATTTGATTCAAAATAACAATATCCACACACCAAGGAGCACAAGAAGGCACGATAAGATTTTAGAGGATGTGACAACAAGATTCGATCTTGAAATAAAAATAAATCAACTCTAAGTATATGCTAATTCACATAAGAATACAAAATTTTGAATAAACCAAATTGGAGGAATAAGTTAAATAGGATGACATAAACAACAAAGAAAGAAGAAAAAGGAAAAAAAATGTAGCCATGACTTACAAGAGAGAGCTTCATGCGAGAAGATGAAATCAAATGAGATGCGGTAAGGTAATTTTTGTATGTGAGTTTGTACTTAACAGAGAAGTTTCACGTTAATTAAGTGAAAGAGCGGCAGCAAATAATATTCGAAACGGCTAGAGAAATTTAAGGATTTTATTCCTATTAAATAAGAGATGCAAATGGAAAAGTGGAATGAGATGAAATATCATACGTGAATTGCAAGGCAAATATGCGGCTAGGGTTTTAATTCTTTCCTTTTAGAAATGCACGGCCGTTGATTTGAATGGCTAAGGTATGTAATCAAAGGAGTGTGTATTATAAAGGCAAGAGATAAATTGAAACGTATGCCTAAAATTAATACAAAGCAACATATCTTATATTTATTTGTTTCCTATTTATCTAATAAAATATATGCTAAAGAACAATTCAGTAAATAACGTACCGTTTATACAACACCAAAGAAATAAATAAGAAAACGGATGTAGAAACGTATAAAAGAAACGTATAAATAAATTGATATCTACAACTTTGTTTACTACTTAATTTACAAAATTAATTTGTTACATATCCTTTTTATTTGTTTATTACTTAACTAAGAAAATGGATATAGAAACATATAAAAGAAATGTATAAATTAATTGCTTTTAACAGCATTGTTTATTACTTAATTTACAAAGTATATATCCAAATTAAATGAAACAAAAACAAACAAATGTTGTAAATATATACATAACATGTAATGCTACATATATATACACAATTATAACATGATATATGAACCAAAAATATTATTAACATTAATTAAAATAAACAATTTTTGTTAAATAAAACAATTTACGCCCAATATTGTAAAAAGCATAACTTTCACACTATTAATCCGATTTCAACGAAACGAAAAGTAGTATACTTGAAATTAAACCTATTTTCATAATAAAAGATAAAATAAAAAATTTAAAATATTCAAAATTTAAATTTAAAAGTCAAAGTTTGACTATTTTGACCAAAACCCACTTTTTTGGAAATATTCCATTTATGCAGGTTTGGAATTATGATTCAAAAAAAATCAAAATTTATATTTTAAAAAACAAAATTTATCCCTTTTAATAAATAAAATAAAGTTTTTAAATTAGGAATTTCAGTTAAAATAATTAAAATATAAAATTAAAATAATCATAAATATAGGGTTGTTAAATATTATAATAGCGTATTGTACCACATAGTGGATAGTTTAACGAATCCTTCGAAGATGGAAACCCCGAACATCTCTTTAGTTACTGCACTCACGTTGACATTGGATAGGTGGTGCCAAACTCTGTAAACATCTCTGACGCTGTCACACTCATATTTACCGTTGATTTAACTTACATAAGATCTTTTAGTTCTGACTCGAATTTTTTGTCTTTTCAATTCGCTAGAGTCAGCCTGAGCTTTTTAGTTTATCGAAGACTTCTTTCTGGAGGATGAGGACGTAGAATTTGTACTATTATTACTTATTTTATTTATTCCGCTGCATCATGATGTTCCTCTACATTATTTATTTAGTTCTGCTGTATATAACTCTGATTTTGTGTTGTAAAGGAATAATCAAATGTATTTATAAAATAGCTTCATGAACTGTTATTTGATTATTATATTTTGTCATTCCGCTGTGAGATTTTGTATTTGTTTTTTTTTCTTTCTCTGCTTTTCTTATTTACCTCATAAGAATCTACCATTTTGAAAGGTTTGAGTCTGATATGTGAGGTTTATCGTCGATGTAAATCGTCCAAAAGGCATGTCGTTACAGCTCTCAAGGATGGAAAAGCAACAAGTGTGATGACATATTCGGTACTATCATTTAAGGGGCAGGTCGGTCTTGTGTTGGCAGGGGGTTTAGGCGAGGTCAGGCCTTTTGATGGATACCCGAAAAATCCGAAATCCGTCCGGATACATATTCGAAAAAATGGATATTATCCGATATCCAAAAAGCGGATGCGGATATCAGATATCCGAAAAGAAAATCGGATAAGGATGTGAATATGGGCATGTCTGTATTTGAAAAACATCTGTTTGATCCGAAATTAATTATAATAAAATTTGTTATTATTATTGATTTATTATTTAAAGATGATCCTATGTTATAGGTAAATTATATTTAGAAATGAGTCGGGCCTACCCCAAATTGCTCAACAAAGAAAGTAAAACCTTAACTAAGCAAGCAACAATAAATCACGTAACTCATGTTTTCACTTTCTTATTTCCCTTTTCAAACCCTTATTCTATTTCCTTAGCCGTTTCCAATTTCAAACCCTAAATTGCTCTCGCGCTCCGCCTTTTGTCGCTGCTCCGCCTCCTTCAGCTCACCTCGTCATCATCGCGCTCATCTTGCTCAGCTTTGCCTCATTCAGCTTCGGTCCAAGTGTCACAGCCCTGCTTTGCTCCGGTCCAAGTGTCAGAGATCTGCCTTGTTTGTCATAGCTCTGCCTCGCATAGCACTGCTCTCTACTCGCACTCGGCTCTGTTCACGCTTTACTGCTTTTGCTCTTTACTTTGGTATACATTTTGAAACTTAATTTTATTTTCTCTTATTTCATATTGTTTTAATACCAAAATGAATGTATCTTTATCCTACATAATTTCTAAATCTTCTACAGATAATTAAGTTCTCTCATAAAGTTAATAACATTAAGATATTGGTAAATAGAATTTGGAAGGTGATATAAGATGTTGAGATATAGCAAATGACATCTGTTAGGATTTGCAGCAGCCTGTGGCAATAATCCCCCCTCCCCACCCTCAATTGACAAATTTGGCAACTTTATCAAATTGCAGGCCAACCTTGAATCATTATTCATGTAAAATAGATTCTTGATGACAATATCAATCTAAATTTATGTTAGAGGAAAATGTATGTTATTTGGTTTATTAACTGAAATTTGATTTTCTAGTAGGCTATACTTTGTATTTGGTTTAGATTATCAGTTACTTTATATGAGATGGCTAAGATGAAACATATAATAACTAAAAACAAATATTATCTATTATTTTAGTTTGTTTTTGTTTATTTGAATTGTTGTAATATCATATGAACTTGTTTGATATTATGTATGTTGTTATTTTGTCATTTGAATTGTTCTAATATTGTATGAACTTGTTTGACATTATGATTGTTGCTATTTTGTCATTTGAAAAACTGATTAGTATTGCAGTTTATGAGTATTGTTATTTGAGAAAGTAAAATATGTAGCTGTGATGTTTTAGTTCAAAAATACTAGCATATTACAAATTTTATTAAATTTTGGATGCAGATATTTTGTATATTTTTGAATATCTGGAAATATCCGTTTTTATTTTCGGATGCGGATAGGGATGTTAATTCTCCGATATTCGTGGATATCGGATGCGGATTTAAATTTTCGGATGCGGATGCGAATATAGTCGTATCCGCATCCATTTGCATCCGTTGACATTCCTAGGCGAGGCCCTCAGTATATTTTCTAGAGGTGTGCTGTGGTAGGTGATACCCTGGTACCCTGTCATTGCAAGAAACCATTATCCAATAAGTGTCTTTCAAACTTAGTTGTATACCTATTATGCTCGAATTTAATTAATATAACAATTTCGGCTATGATTCTATATTTATTTTGAACCCCAAACATTATTATAATATCATAAGATTTACTATAAATTGTTTGGTTATCAGAAGATAAAAACCTAACAGTGTTTATGTGTAGCATGGTCTTATGAGATACCTTTATTTTGAAAGGTTTTATAATAATAAATTCATATGATGTTTGTTTCTCTCGTTGATTTACCAGGCTGATCCAAATGTTATTTTCTTAAAATTCTCGGGTCAGCTCGAGCGTGTTTTCCAGATTTATTTTGGATGCTTAGGAGCTTGGATGCCTCTGAGACATATCCATGTATATTTTAATTTCTGCTGCATTGGTTGTTTATATTTATCAGTAATTGGGAGGACACGTTGTTATAACTATCTAAGCTGATGATAAATAGTCACTCTAATTGATATATGTATATTACAGCTTTTCTTTGTAAAGATTGGTTGTATAATATATATTACTCATCATAATGTGAGATTATATTCTATCTTTTCTTTCTTTCCCAACAATCTGTCTTTCCATTACATAGATGATCGGCACTTGAATACCGTTGATGTATTAGTTTTGACTTTTGAGGGTCGAAAATGCAGGTTGTTACAAGAGAACACATTGTTAGCACAACATTATGATTCAACTAAATACAACATGGTGTAGTATATACATGAGTAGAAATTGGACGTATATCTACTATGCATATACCAAGCATTAACGAATATATTAACTGTCTTGTTAAATTATTTAATTTAAACATAATATACAATAATTTTTAAATTTGATTAAATATTGAAATTTTGGCTTTTTAAGTTTCTAATTATCAACATTAATTTTTCATATGTAGCTTATGATTTAAAGTTTCCATGCATATTTTAAAACCTTGCATAGTTAAGTTGGCATTTTAAATTTCTATACAACAATATTACATATAAGATATTTCATATATAAATTATCTTTTAAAGCTTTCATAATAGTTTAAAACTTCCATATGTATGCCTTAGTCTCATTTAAAAGCAACGAATCTTTTGCTTATAGTATCCTTTTAAAGTTCCCATATGTACACATGTATGTATTAAATCACATTTTAGTTTAATGTAACTTGTACTTATACTGTTGATTTAAACAAAATGTTGTAACATTAAAAATTTACACACACGTTAATACAAATTGACTGTATATCATCTAATTTGAAATATGTAGATATCTAAATAAATATTTGAAAAAGTTTAAACAATTTTGGATCAACCTTAAGCTATGCTGTTAAAGCGCTTAGTGGTATAGCGGTGAAGGTGCAAAAAGTTACAGCAAAGATAAAGCGAGGATATAGCGGAAAATAGCGAAGGTGCGAAAAGCTTCAGTATATATGTAAACAAATATTTAAAGTTAATTTATGCTCATTCTCATATCATTTGTGTAGGAAAAGGAAATATTGTTTAACCATATATAGTAAAACCAAAGAATATGATGATTTATGCAGTCTAGATTTGGTGACTATAATAACTTAATTGAGCACTTATGCCTTAAAATTAGTCCCTTACCCTGGCTTTGTTGATTTGGTTTTAAATCAAATTAGTCAAATCAATCCTTTTATTATTAATGTTGCTAAATCGAGAGCTAAAAAGCCATGATTTAGTCGATGTAACGGAAAATAGCAGGGCTTAAAGTGGATCAATCGTTTAATAGGGCTAAATTAAAAAAGCATGGCAGCTGAAGTGCGTTACGAGCTATAAAGGGGATTTTGCGGGGCTTTTAGCGGGGATTTAACTGCATAGATCTCAAGTGTGTAAAACTTAGTACAATGCCCTGAACAATCAAGTATTAAAATAGAATAATTGAACTTGAAAATCTTTCTCTTTATAACATTTTGATTTTAAATTTCTCCTCGAACCTCAAGTTGATCCACATGCATCTTTGCAAGAAAAAGATGAACAATATAGCTTTTATTTTATTTGATGTTTTAATTTGATATGAAGTTCTGAATTTTAGAAGATGGAGGAGGTAATTTAGGCCATGATAGGAGAGAAAAGATGAAGAAAAATATATTCGAGGTAAGAAAACGAATTAGATGATTTGTTTCAACGAGAGAATGATCTTTTCTTATTTTGGAGAGGTAAGAAAATGAACTAGAACTTTTCTTATTTTCTCTTAAAGCTTCCACTATAAATTTTTAATTAATTTTCAATAAAATCTCATCCACTTCCCTTCCTCTCTGTCCCTAGTATGGAAGACCACATCATTCCATCGCATGGATAATTATTTTAAAAAGCTTGTTGAGCAGTTAACTACATTGAAAACTTGTTTAAACGTAAACATATATTGATATCGTATAATGATTCATGCATATATAATTTTAATATATACATTCAGATAATTACTAATAATACTAAAATATCAAATAAATTAAATAATAATCAAGATTTCTCAAATATCAATTAATTCAATTAATTTGTAATCTTTTATAAACTAATTAAATTGTGTGATTTTTACAGAATTCACAAATACCTTTGTGACTCAGAGATGTGAAATTAGTCAGTGATTAATTTTGAACAATTCAAGTATTAATGTTAACATGTCACCTTAGCTAGTGATATAAAAATTTGGCTGAATTCATCGCTTACATAACTTTTAGTAAAATCCTATTTTATATTTTTTTAAATAATACCTTTTAGTAACGATTGGTTACACATATTCTCTTCATCGACATTATATCACTTTAGGATTTATGGAATTTAGTTTTGGTTAAAATTTCAATAGCATCCTCATTCAACTTGGTTAGACCTTAAATGAAGTCGTTGATTTAACAATAACAATTTTGATTAACCATACTGCTCTAACCAGAGAATTAGACTTTGATTTGACTATAATTGACCGTGATACTAACCAGACGAATTCCTATTGAATGGTATTTCACTTTCAATACTTTAACTCAGGCCCAATTATAGTCATTTGATAGATGTCATACTATTATTTAACTATAATCATAGCGAAATATCAACACTAAAGTTCAACAGCACTCTCAAGTCGAGAGAACTATGTAATATTGTCACTTCGAGATTTCATGTTTAATCTTAGTTATTATTAACCAATAGGAAATTCTCCAGTGAGTCATTTCATAGTTATCTGATGACTCTCGCTACATAAACCGTTGTTGCCGTCAAAAACCACGAGCAATACACTACCTAACATTTGAAGAGTGTTATGTACTTTGGTCTCAACAAATGTATGGATAGTCTTTCTCGAATTTTTTTGACCAAGAACATTTAAATAAAATGCTATTACATATTGTGGCTAGTTGCTCATGATCGAAAACTATTTGTAACTGTAATCGCACAAAATTTCATTTAGGGATTTTCTTATTTATATACTTTAAATAAATAACTTAATTAATTATGTCACAATATAACAAAGTATACAATACAAATCAAATGCCTTTATAATGAACAAGGTCGATCACAAAGTTAGATATATGTTACAAATTATGTGATTATCCTTAGGGGATACCCATAACTATATCAATCTCTCACTTTCACTTGGGGCCAATTATGGAATCTCATTCCTCCGATCAGCTTTCTCAAAAACGATCAAATTAGTCCCTTAGTGAACGGGTATGTTATATTGTAATGATCTGCTTTGTCAATCAACACTCTCCGACGCTAATAAACTGTCTTTATTATGTGGAACCTCTTGGAGTATGCTCCTCGACTTCTAGTGATATCTAAGTTCTAGCGTAACCAGTATTGTTACATCTTTATTGCATAATAACGTTATGTGATTCACAACATTTGGATTCACCACTAGCTTGTTATAAATTTAACATTATAATACACACACACACGTCTTTCGTTGTGGCATTATTCAAGGCGATGTATTTAGCCTTGGTTGAATCGGTCACCATCTTTCACTTGGACAAATCCAACTTAAAGCTACTTAACTAAGGTTTGAACATGAATTTAGTGACATACTATACTCGATATCACCTATGAAGTTCGAGCCCGAATACTCCTTCGTAAGGACTTCTTTGTTTCCTATAAACTGTTCTTTAGTATTTTGTAAATACTCGAGAATGCTCTCACCTTCCACTTAATGATTTTAATTTGGATTTGATATTTTCTCAGTGTATCGTGTACATCATCGAAGCTAGATATATTAGACTAAATGGTACATGTGATAATTACTATTGCCAATGCATAAGGAAGCCATATCATGTGCTCTATATCGAATATTTTAATATGTTGTCCATGTATATCATTTGGAACTGTCCAAACATCCTTTTATACTAGTTATAAAAGGCATTTTTCAAATCCCATATTAAGAATAAAGCAACCAAACTAAAATGATTTTAAAACAAGTACATCGTTAAGAATCATATGTTTGTTGTATACTTCCAGTTATAGAAATATTTACTGACACGCACTTCCTATGCCTTTTTAAATTCAAACTGTTTGCTTTTTCTGTCAAAATATTTGCCTAACTCTGATGATTGATGAACAATACTTTTGTATTAGTTCTAGGGTCCTATCTGAAACAAACAAACTCAGCACTACTCCCATTGACTCAAGACACTTTGGTTATTATGTGAAAACAATATATTCCAAATCATCATTTAGAATTTCCATTCCAATGTATGTGTACCAAAAAATCAAAATCATATCGAGCTATAATTCATGAGTAAAATCTTAATTAACTTTAGGAAACTGAATCATGAATCTATTACGTTAATTTTAGTAATTGAATTTAGATGTTATTCTATTATTGTAGCTTATCATATTCCAGCTGTATTGGCCTTCTTCTCAAAAACACTTTTGCAACCAATGATGAATCATATCCCTTCGGGTACAATTATCGAAATCATATTTTGATAATATATTTAGAATTCATTTCATTTTTTACATTGTGCCATATGGAAAAATCAATCTCTTAATGGCTAGTTGAAAATTGAGGAAATTCTTTTCTTGACATTGATACGAAACTAATAGTTTCTCTTTGATGTGTAAGAATCCTTTTTAGGCATTCTAATGTGTTATGTCTGTTTAGCTTGGTTAATCTTTTCATCATTCACAATCAATTTTTTCTTTGGATCGTATCCAATACTATTTTACTACCAATAATTTCTAAAATAAATTCCTTTGCCATGAAGTTTTTTAGTGCAACAGAATATGCATTCATAAATATTTATGAATTTCCTTCATACATGTGCAAAACCCGTTTAGTTTCTAGTTTACGAAACTGATGTTCATAATAAGTTTATCATTCAATATTGGTCGATCCCAAACTCTTTTAGGGTGGTCCACACAAGATCCACACTAAGAAATTATTATGTGCAAACACTCAACTAACATAACATGTCAACTCCTTAACCTAGGATTTGTAGGGGATTGTTATGAACTCCTATGTTGTATGATTTCATAAACTATGCCTTAGAAGAAATTAATTTTAACCTTGATAAAGTCAGAGGTATTCCCTATGGGCAATTTTGTAATTTACTATAAATTCTTTACTCTGTAATAAAATATTATTTGAAATAGAAAGTGTTTTTATTTCTATTGTATACCTGTTATAATGTGCTATATAAATTATTTATTTTATGTATATTTAATATAAAATTCACAACTGGTATGTTTGGTGATGGTAATTACAATGTACTGTAATCATGAGAAATTTATCATAATGAAATAAACATATCATTTAGATATTCCTAGTCGGGATGTATCTAGACAGGATGTAACGATCCCGAATTTTAATTTATTTTTAATTGATAATTAAATTCATTTTTGATTTAAATTTGAGGAAGTAAATGATAAATTGATTTGAAATAAAATGTCTTTGCAAATGAATTCTTATTTTAAATAAAATTTGTCGTTTCAAATTTATTTATAGATAATAGATATGTGTGTTTTGAAAGAAACTATGATTTATAAAATTCAAAAAAATGAAGTCTTTCAAAAAAAAAATGTTTAAAAATAAAATGAACTTTATAAATATATAAGTATATAAGTAAAACCAAAGCAACATCATCTATGAACAAAGGAAAGATAAAAATTTAAACAAATGCAAAGCAAGCAAAAGCAAAGTAAAGTAAGTATAAACAAAGCAAGCAAATTAACAAAGAAAAATATATGCAGGCAAGAAAAATGCAAGGCTAAGATCAAAAATACAATATAAATACATACTAGATATGAGCACAAACACAACAAGCTAACAAAGTACAAAGAAAATTAACAAAATCACTGCATCCACCAAGTATACAATATGCAGGTATGAACAAACAAAACATATATATGAAGATAATTGTAAAAGAGGACATAGGCAATTAATGCAAGATGCCCTTAGCCATAATATATTATCTATCAGCCGAGACAAGTGAGTAGTAAGGCAAAACTGTGTAAAATAGAATATGAAAACACAAGGACCAAAGCAATAAATGCATTAACCAGCAAAGCATGAAAATAATCTCTGTTGATTGTACTAAAGAAATTAAATAATAACATCCCTGTAAAACTTTGTTTCCTATATATCTCATCTTCATCAGTTCGTCCATAAGCTAAGGAAAAAAAAGGTCTGAAGCAATATCATTTAAACTATAAACAAAACTTCAATTTAAACAAACCAGTTTTTCAACACTGGAAGAAAAAAAAGAAGAATACAAATCAACTTGCAAACCTGGAAGCAAGCTAATCAATTCAGCAATCACCAACAGGCAAGAGTTGATTCCAATCAAAAATAAAGTTACAAACAACAGATTCAACAACTTATCAAAAACAAAGTTTTAAGTCTCTGTTTTTCTATTCCTCCTCCACTCTCTGCATAATCAGGTGAGCAACTTTAATTTTTGTTAAAAAAAGAACTATTTCTTTGAATCCATGCTTGAGAATCTGTGAGTAAACATCAACTCTAAAACTTTATGTTAACAGTAATATAGTTTCTTGATTTTACATAGTAGTGCTTGTGTTTGATTTTTGAAATACATTCTGCATATATAGGTTGCTCTGCATTTTTATCTTTTCTGTATTGATCACAAAAGTTGATCATTGATTCAAAATTTTAATTTATTTACATTGGATTTTTGTTAAGTATTGAAGTCTTCAATCAAACCAGGAGTAAATCTGTAATTAAGTTTTTCTTAACCTGTTTCAACATTATTAGAAGAAAGTCACCACTGTCACTTTGATTTACAGTGAACATACAATATTTTGATAAATTCGATTGCTGAAAAAAAATAATTCAAGTTTATAATATGAATCTACACTTAAATTCATGTTTTTTAAAACAAAGATGAAGATTTTTAATGGAGTGTTTCAAGAGTAGTTTGAAATTTTGTTCAATGTGCATTTTCCTAAGTCCCTGGTAAACGGATCATTTATAAATTCTGAAATTTGTACTAAAGCATCCTTGAACATCTAGAATGTTGGGAAAAATGCTAAAAGAATTTTCTATTTCGTAAATTGATGAGTTGAGAACGAGGTAGGGTTTAGTGGCGCTTCAGTTTATGTCGATGTTTTGGGGTTCGTGGGTCCTCAAGGGATCATCGAAAGGGACCGTGAGTGGGGGAATGGCAGCGGGAAGTTGTGTCGCAGCTTCGGTGAAGGTGGCCGGTGGTTTCGAGGTCGGAGGCGACGTGGAAGGCGAGTTTTTCGTTGTGCTGTGTTTTGGTTTGGTCGAGATTTTATCTCGATTTCGACTCAGTTGGTTCTCGCGAAATCTGGGTACGTCTTCGTGATCGAGGGAGATCGTGGGGTCGTGGAGCATCGTCGCGACGATCGCCGATGGTCGGCGGCGCTCGTGCACATACACGTGCACGTCTGACTCAGGGTGGGGATGTCGCATCTTGCTTGGGGTTGAGTGTTTGGGTTTCCTGTGTTTGATCTAAGTTTTAAATGACTTGGTCTGCAAAAGAAAACCCAATAAATTTTGGGAGCAAGCTCTCTTTCAAATAAAGGATGAATTAAGATTTTGAAATTTGGTTAATTTAATATGTTTCAAGATTTGAAATGTTTAAATAGTTGATTATAAAAACAATTAGCTAAATAAATTTTGAATTGAATTCAAAGATGTTCAATTTAAAACATTAGATCAAAGTTTAGTAAACTTAAACAAGTTATGATTAAGCATGATTTAAAACTATTAAGCTATATTCAAAGAAATGTTTAAACTATATTTCAATATATTTTAAATAGATAAATTTAAGGAATATGGAGATCAAGTTTCCAAAGTTGAATATTTGCTTAATTCAATTAAAACATATTGGAAGGTTTTTCAAAGATTTTAAGATTGGGATTGTTTAAAATAAAATTTTATTTCAAATATGTAATTGTTTAAATTGGTTTTAAATGAAATTTAATAATAAAAATGTATGTTTAATTTAAATTTAAAGTGTAATGTTTAAAATACACATAAATGATGATGAAATCATAAATAAAGAAATTTATTTATTTTAGAGAAAATTAAGGTAATAAAATAGTTTAATTAATAAGGTAATTAAAGAATGATTTATTTAATTTATAAGTAATTAATAATTTAGATTAATTTATAATTGGGAATGATTAATAATGAATTAATCTAAGATAATTTCTTAATGAAAGTAATCAAGGGATTAATTACTTTTTGAAATTGATTTTGATATTTTAATTTATTAAAGTTGATTAAGTGGTCAGTAATAATCACTTATGGTAATTAATTAAGAATAATTTAATTAACTAAAGTATTTGATAAATAAATTAATATCAGATGATTTGTAATTAATTAATAAATCAGGATTAGATAATTAATTCATAAGTAATTAATTTAATTGGAAATAAATTGAATTAATTAGAATTAAAACAATAAATTAATCCTGCTTATAAATGATTATTAAATACTTGACCTTACTTATGGATGATCGTATTATATGTGATGCCTTGAATTGATTGTCCTATTTGATTGGTGATATTTTGTTCTGTGGATGAGTTGTATATAATTTATCCAGTTATTTACATTGACATATATCTGTGATCTGTACGATAGGCGTTATAGTTTATATCGCTTATCAATTATAATTCTGTGTTTAATCTGTGATGATTGAATAATATTGCACTATTGTGTTAAACCCCTGGACCACACTTACACACACAAATATGGATTTCACGAGGAAATCGATTAAGTCACAGATTTTAAAATGATTTTTAAATTGAATATTTGAATTCAAATATTTTGAAATGGATTGGGGTTTAAGTGAAAAGCTTTTGAAATGAAATTTCAAAGATGAAATTTATTTTGAATAACTTGATTGAATTTTGTAATTTAAACATTTTGATTTAAATTTAAATTCAATATTCGAAATTGAATTCTATGATTTGGAAATTAGGGACTAAAGATGTTATACCAGTTTATAGGGGTTAAACTATTTAAAGGTACTGATTTGGAAATTTGAATTTAAATTCAAAGGCTTTAACTCGTGCAAATAAAATTGGATCTTTCTGAAACGAAAACTATTTGTTTTCAAATAATAAAAGCTTTCATATAAGTAGTGAACGTCCAATTTGTGTTAAAAATGATTTCAAGTTAAAAATGAAAATGATTTTCCAAGTCATGGAAACGGTTTGAAAGCTATAAGTTAAATCTTTAATTTAAAGATTTTAAACGAGTTAATTCAATTGAAACGGAAATTGTTTTGAAATCCGTAAATGGATCTTTGTGAAACTGAATGAACTTTGTGAAATAAATCTTTTGTTTAAAAGAGTTGAAAATGATAAATTGGTTGAACCATTTGAAGAAAGTTTTGAATTATTAAGTTGTGACTTAATTGAAATCTCATATCCATATGTTTTAAATGCTGCGCTCACTATTCGGTTTAGCCGGGAGAGGACCTTTGTGTCATATATCCCATTCCGAATATGTGATACGTCGTTATGGATAGCATTTGAAGACCGGTGGTGAAGACCGGGTATTTGTGAGAATGATAGGACAACCTATCGATTGTCTCTGCACCGAGTAGCTACGGTATAGAGATTCCCTAAGTGATGGGAAGTCCGATCGGGATTGTGAATACCCGGATTGCAAGGGCTTCTTTGGAAGTGCCTTCGGTTCTGTTCGAGCCCGGAACAGACATGTATGGATTGTGTGTCTGACATTACATTTTGAGATATAAAGCAGATTTCTTTCAAATACATTTCTGTTGGTGGCGGAGAATTTATTCATTTAGCTTAACACCCTTCTCTGAGACGTACGAGCTCAGAGGTTATGTAGTTGAAGGTTATCAGCGATATATTCCCAATTTGGTAATGTGACATGCTAAGTGTTGCTGTGTAATGATCATTGTTTGATCATTTGTGATATGATCATTTGTTTGATCATTTATCTTTGTGATCATTACTTTGATCATTTGTTGAACCAAAACATGGCTTTGTACCAAAGCGTAGTTTTGTGGACGAGACTTCCTCGAGCCTCACACCCCGGAATGGTCAAAACAGGAAAGATGCGGCAAGGTTATTAGGGGGTAGCGCCCCTTTAGGGTATGTACATCTCCTTCTGGATAGAAGTGGTATCATGGTATGGAGCCCAGATACTTACTTATGTGGACATCACAAACCTATATATATCTTGTTCTGTGATTTGATGTTGGGGCCCCGGTTAAAGGTTGTTACAACCGGGAGGTGGCATACTCGTGTCAGTAGTTACCCAGTTAGGGGTAACCCGGCCTTGTGTTGGCAGAGATCCGGTTAGGTTCTCGGGGACGTCCTTCCAGAGGCGTTCTCATGTGGCAATGGGAAGTTCCTTGGCCTGACCATTTGTTGGAAATTCAAAGAAACAATACGATCCTTGTACGGTTTTAGTTGTATTACCTGCTATGGAATGTGGCGGTAACCTGCTATTGAACATAGTAGCTATAGTAGGCATAAGTGCGGAATGCCTATGCTGGCTAAGATTTATATTCTACTTTCGAAATTGTTTTCTACACCGTGCACTTATAATAACAATATCAAAGAAATTTTCTGCATATTAAGCATGTTTGACTATCATAAGAAGAAATCTCCTCCAAGTCTGCGTTTGCATTGTGTGTGTGGTGGGAGGTCTTATGGTAGTTTCATTTTCAAAAAGCATTGCGAATTTATTTTAAAATTCTCTTGTTGATTGTTTTAAAAGATAAACTGTTTTTGTTGCTCACACCAGTCCCATGACTGATCCAGAGTTTATTGTTCCCTTCCTAAACTCTGGATGCTCATCATTTTCCACACGAGCAGTCTAGAGTTGGGTTTTTCAGATAATTAGATATAGTGGATTATCAGGAGTTAGTTCAGTCCTTGGTTCGCACCAGTCTTGCCTAGCTTGGTGCATTGTTTATGGGGAGTTGGAGCTATTGCTGGATTGGTTCTTGGAGATGGAGATTATCCGCTGCTGTTGTTATCTATTTTGCTTTCCACTGCTATTCTGTTATATCATTACTCTGATGTATATTGATATTCATTGTAACATTCTGTTGTATCAGATATTGTATATCAATGTATTATTCTTTTATTCCGCTATGATGTTTACTTAATTGTGTTATAAGCTCCGGTGAATCGGATTTGAACGATCGAATCTACGGCATTCGAGTACGAATGAAGTATGGATGTCGATTTTCGAGCGGGCAAAACCGTTTCATTACACAGGATATCCATACATTCATTAAGACTGGAATACGTAAAACTCTTCAAATGTTGGGGAATGTATTACTCATGGCTGCTAGGAGGACTAGGGGTTATGTGTTGATAATTATTAGATAACTATGGAAGGACACACTTGATTGTTTTCTATTAATTAATATAACTAAGGTTAAACGAAAAATATCAAAGTGATAGTATTACATAATTCTCTCGACTAGAGAGTACCGTTGAACATTAATATTGACACTCCACTATGATTATAGTTAAATTATGGAATGGCTTCCATCGAATGACTATAGTTGAAAACACTATTCAATAGAGAATTCATTTCTCCATTTAAATGAGATGAGTGTCACGGTTAACTATAGTCAACTCAAAGTCAAAGTCTCTAGCCAAAGTTGTTCGATTAATGATAATTTTTATTATTAAACTAAGGACTTTATGTTTGGACTATATAAGTTGAATGTGGATGATACTGGAGTTTTAACCAATACCAAATTTCACAAGTCCTAATGTGAAATAGTTTGACAAAGAAAATTGATGTAACTAATTGTCACAACTAGTGAACGCTTAAAATAGTAGAATTAGACTTTATCAAAATTGTATAAGTGATAAATTCAACCAAACTGTCCCACCATTGGTTAAGTTAACATGTGACCGTTAATATTTGAATTATTCAATGTTAGTTACTGACTAAATTTACAACTATGAGTGGCACAGTTGAGATATTGAATACTCTAAATACCACATGAGTTAATTAAATTTTAATTTTCATAAATTAATCAAATTAGTTAATATTTTTGAAATATTATAATTCATCAAATTTATTTGAATCAGTATTGAATATACTGTGTGTATAAAAGTTATATATATGTGTGTATCGATATATGATATCAATGTATATATAAATTGGATTTAAATTGTGCAATAGTGATCAGGTTTGGAACTGTAGGAAGGCCTATTAGCCTATTAGTATGGCTGGCCATGATTTGAGGAGATGGAGTTTATATTTTATTTGAAAATATGGGTTTGAATTTGGTTAAATGGTGATGTAAAGGTGAGATATAGATCCTCACTTTTCTCTTTCTTTCTTTTCCTATATATATTCAACATCTCCCTCATTTTCTATGTACAATCTATAGCCTCCATTACATATCTTGGATGAAAATACTTATCACCTCCCCTATTCATTTTCAAACTAAAATCGAATCGAATTAAATTCAATGTGCGGTGATCTCTTCGATTAGGTACTTTTATAGAAATGATTGGATCTCATTTAAGGAATCTAATTGATTCAACATTCAAAGTGCTCTATCAAGGCCACGGTTTAAGTAATATCTAATATATATTTGTTCATTTATATATTCACTTATACTATTGTATGTTTGTAGAATTTTATTTATAATATCACAAATTTATGTATTCGTTTGTTGTCATATATATACATATGTATATGCATACATGTGTGTGTGTGTTTATGTTCTTAAAAAATTGCATGTCTACACATTTTGTTTTCGGGTATACAAAATTAAAAAAACTCCGAAAATAATAATAATTTTAAAATGAATTTTAAATTGATATCATATTCTTCATATATATATAATACTTCATATATTTTCATGTGCATGTATTTTTACACTAAAATTACACACACACACAAGCATACATGTATAAATTTATATACATATAAATTTATATAAATATAAACATATTTATATGTTTCTAAGTTTTAATAATAATATATCAATGTATATACAAATATATATGTATATATTTTATAATAAAAACAACGGTCGAAAATTGTAATAAAAAAAATTCAATGAGAAATCTATACGGAAATTAAATTAAAATAACATTTTGTTTCAAACCTCAAGGATTCAAAAAAAATAATTTTATTAAAACCTATTTTTAGTCAAAATATTCCATTTTATTTTATATTTAAATATATATGATATTGCATTTACATATTAGAATTTCATGAAATTTAATATATATACATATGAAAATATGTTTTATATATTTTCAAAATAAAAAATATTTATATTATAATTTAAATGTATACATATATTTGTATATTTATGTATGTAAACATATATTTGTATATTTATATATGAATACATATATTAAACATATAATATGTAAATTTGAAGTTGAATTTCAAATAAGATATCATTTTGAATCCTGATATGATTTTATATTAAAATATTTCTTAAGCTAGTATAAATATTGGATTTTAAATAAGTTTTTGTATTTAAAATATATTTACACATAATAGTCTTAGTGTGTATATGTGTATACTTGCGTGTGTATACGTGTTTGTATTCTTTTTGTAACATTAACTTTCAAATAATATTAGATAACAAACGCGTATATAAATGGGCTAATATGTCCATAGTGGTGTTTATTCCAGCACTTATATACGAGCATACTAAACCATGTACACATTATATGTTGCACATACACATGCACGTACATGAATATTTGACATACATGTAAACATTATATATCACATATGTAAACAAATCAAATCTTTATAATAATCAATAATATAAAAGAAAGATTTTATTTTAAATTATTTAGATTGGACCTAATTTAATTTAGACTTCATTCGCCCAATAAGATCTCAAATGGTAGTTTATTTGGAATTCATCCGCTTAACTAGCTACATGATGACCCGGTTCCAATATTGATGTCAAAACTCAACAGCCTATGCAGTTTAAATTAGCAGTATTACGGCCAACCAAGGTTTTAAATCACACATTTCGATCACGTTTTGCCTTGGGGATTTTTGGGACTCGATCTTGGATCAAGGATATTTTAATATCTCATCTAGGTCGATATATCGGCTGATATTGCCATATCTCGGTCGATATATTCGAAATGAGATTTGCATCGAGATTTGTTATTTCATTTCGGGGGGAGATTGAAACGAGATATCGGGCGATATTTCCAAGATTTGAAACAATGCAACCAACTAATTAATGCATATCCATTTAGTAGTGTGTCTGTAAAAGTAGTGTCTTGGTTGGATTACTGGGTAACTAAGCACCATGCCATTCCTAGCTACGATCAGGCCTAAAAGATGAGGTAAGCCCAAAGATGGGCCTTTGGCTAATTTTGCAAAATTCATTTTTAAACGAAAATAAAATTTAAAAGATTAACTTGAAAATTAAGTAAAATTTTATAAATTTTATTGAATATTTTCAAAGTTATTTTAGAAATTTAATATTTATTTTCGAAAATTATTTGCAATTAATTAGATTAATAAATTAATAATTAATTAAATTAAATAAGACACATATTGATATATATTTCATAATCTTAAAATGTTTAAGGTAACATATGTATATATAATTTTCAAGATAAATTATACAAAATTGTTCAATTAAATTAATTAAATAAGCGTTAATTAATAAATAATATAATACATGTGTGTGTGTATTAAGATATATATGTATGTATATATATGTATGTATGTATAAATATAAGTGTTATAGTACACATATTAAGTTTAAAATGTTTAAATGAATAAAATAAAATTGATTAAAACTGTTAATTAAATAAATAAATAAATTAAGATAATAAAATTAATATAATGTTATACATAAGATTATTATATAAGTTAATTAAATTATAAAATGTTATATAAGAACAAAACTTATATAATATGAATGTATGATAAAAGGTGGAATACTAAGAAAGCCAAACTAGATTTAAGGAATAAATACATAAGTGTAGTACATATACCAAGATTTGAAATGTGTTCAAAACTTGAATTGCAAGGTATTTCATTAGAAATATATTATTCCATAAGTCAATGTCACTCAATTAAGTACATTAGTGATTTTGAATCTTTAGTATAAATGTTGTTTTCTACCATTTATATATTAGTAAATTACTTACATACTCCCTGGTTGTTGAGAAAACTCAAGCTATGGATGTTATGTGTAGTATTATTAATACATAGATTAAATGAGTTAAGATAGCCATATGTATTTGTCGAGCAAACTCAAGGAACATATGTTATACTTAGGTCATTGCAAAATGGTAGGCACGATTGAATAATCTCTTTCAATTTGTTTAGAAAACTCAATGTCGAAATGAGATTAGGACAAATTTCATGAGTTAGGAGTTGTATATGATATAAGCGATAAAGTGTTATCTATCGTTTGTCGGCCTATGATTTTTTGAGCAAACTTAGGTTCAAAACTTAAGAAAAATGAGTCCTAACACCTACTGGATATCGAATGATTTCTATGTTTCGTCTTAGAGTTTTGAAAAACATAAAAGTCTAGTGGGAATTTTGGTAAAATAAAATGTAATGTTTAACCTTACTAATATTATATGTACATATACTATGAATTAAATATCCTATTCTACTAAGTTAAATTTGCATAACATGTCTACACCAAAGTTGTTTATTGAAAACGACAAACTCGCCGAAACTAACTACATAGGCTGTTTAAGGGAAATTAAGATAGAACTTACGTACAAACATCTATGGCTATTGATAATTGAACCTTCAAGGGAAAAAATCGCAGATAACGCTGAACTCAAACTAATATCATCCTATAAAAATGGGATTTGGACCTAGAAATCACTCAAGTTTACATGTTGTCTACTTTAGACAAACCATTGCAGAGACCACACAAAAACACGAATGTCTATCAGTCAGACCTTCAATAGCCTCAAAGCTTTGTTTAGGGAATAGTCTCCTTCTACAAGTACGAACTATGAAGAAACTATTTAATACGAAGATGTTGAAGGACATGAAAGTGTACGATTACATCTTAAAGATGGAATACTGTATTGATAGACTTTCTCAGTTAGATGTTATAATAAGAAACAAGTTGGAAATAGATTTGATTCTAGGGTCTCTTACACAACAGTTTGACTCATTCATATTAACCTATGATACGAACCATTTGAATGTAAGCATCATGGAGATGCTCAATATGTTGAGGCCAACAAAGTCTTCATCCAAGGATCAGGGCATAGTGCTCGCGGTTAAGGGGAAAGCACTATCTTTGAATTGTTCGTAAAAGCAAAAATGGATAAATAAGAAGAATAGAAGATTTTTTTAGCTAACAAAGGTGAATGTCATCATTGTCACAAGAAGGGTAATTAGAAAAGAAACTATCTAAAGCACTTAAAGATTGTCAAAGAGAAGAAACACAATAGTTTTGTTGCTCCTATAGGTATATTTATGATTCAAAATCATTTTGCAACCAATAATTATCTTAGATTTCAGTTATTTGAACTATAACTCACATTTATAATTCGTTACAAGGATTTAGGAATTGATGTCATGTGGAAAAGGGAGAAATAAGACTTTAAGTTTCTGATGGATCTTTGGTAGATGCATCTGCGGTTGGAGATTACCATTTAGCTTTGCCAAATTGATTAGTTTTAATGTTAAATAACTGCTATTATGTAAAAAAAAACTTTATTATGGAAATTTCTATGTCTTGATTGTTTGAGGCTAGATATATTTTTTATTATGTGGATATTGTTAAGAACATTATGTTAAATGGAAATAAAATATACAATGGTGTTTCAGATAATGTTAACAATATTATGGCTATGTTGTGAACAATTCTTCTAATGTTGACATTGATAACAACTATCTATGACATTGTAGGCTAGATCATGTAAGTGAAAACCGACTACACAAATTGAAAATCGAAGGTCTTTTTACAATGATTTGATTATGAATCATTTTATATGTGTGAGTCGTGTCTTAAAAAAATGACCAAGCACTCCTTTAATGGGAGTAATGAAAGAGTTAATGAACTCTTATGTCTTGTACCTACTAATGTATGTGACCTGATGTCTATAGTTACTAAAAGTAACTCTCTTTATTTTGTTAGTTTTACCAATGATATGTTGAGACTAGGATATGTGTATCGTATGAAGAACAAATCAAATGTTTGTGAAAATATCAATGAATAATAAAATGAGGTTGAAAGTTAAATGAACTATAAGATTAAAATACTTTGATTTGATCGAGGAGGTGAGTATATTAGACAAGAACACCAACAATACCTAAAAGATAATGAGTTATCTCTCAGGTTACTCCACCTTATATGTCGCAACACAATGATATTTAGAGAGAAAGAATCAAACCCTATTAGGCATGTTCATTCCGTGATGAGTAGAGCAGAGTTACCTCCTTCGTACTAGGGATATTCACTAAAAACTGCTTTGCATACATTGAATTTGATGCCTACTAAATCTATTTCTAAGAATCCACATGAGATGTGATGTGGAAAGAAACCCCAACTCAAATATTTAAAGGTGTGGGGTTGTCCAACTTACATTAAGAACGTTGGTTCCAGTAAACTCAAGGAAAGATTGGTATTGTGTAAATTTATAGGATATCCCAAGAACTCGATGAGTTATATTTTCTACAATATCAAGGAAAAAATGGACATTGTTTACCGATAGAATTTCTATCGAATTATAAAATCATCGAAAATTTTATAATAAAATTTACACCGTAAGCGCACGGCGTACTATCATAGTACGTAGCGAGTACGGGTCGATCCGGGTATTGTAGATTTTAAGTTTCTATTCAATCAAATTAAACCAAGAATTTGAAGAGTGTAAAGCTCAAAATGTAGAAAAATGTCAAAAAAGAAGTGAGAAAAATATGAGAATAAATGACAATTTAGAGATAATTCCACCCTCTCTATTTAGTTCAACAAAACATAAAATTATTATCTTTTTTTAATCATTAGTAAGTTTAATTGATGTGCTTATCATAACTATGGCCCATTTATGCTATTAATTAGCTCAACATAAGCCATCAAACTATAACACACCATTTAAACTACTTTTCAACTCTCATAAAAAATGACAACAAGTTGAAAGAAAAATATATTTTAAGTATGGTCTATTCACTATTAATTAGAAATATTGACCATCAAATTTCAATTTCAATATTCACTTCTTTGTCATAATCATATTTTGATGAAGAGGTAATTATTATTTGTGATTGTTTAAGCATAGCCTGTTTGTTATGAACAACATAGACTATCAAATTCAACATGAAACAATAAATTACATCAACATTCATTTAAGCACAAAAGGGAGCAATAATTATCAAAATGTTCAAGCTACCTGATTAGAGGCTTCATTACTCTTAAATTGAAGGGATTAGCCTCTCATTTGTGTTATCATATCAACATAAGTAGCATGCAACATGAAAATAAAAGAAGAGGAAAACGAGAGCAAAATGAAAAGAAAAGCTAAGTAAAAAAATATAAACACTAATCTGCTTGCATGAAAAATAAAAAAACTACTAACAAGAAAGAAATAGAGCATATAAATAAGAGAGAATAGTAATTAATATTACATAAAAGAAAGGAAAATTACATGAAAAGAAATATGGCTACGTAGCCATGAAAAGAGAAAGAGGGCTTACGTTTTATTTTAAGCCTAAAACCCAAACTAACTAACAGGAAGAGGAGGGTTACATGAAGATATGTGGTATTTATACAAGTTAGAAACCCTAATTCTTTTAGGAATGCCCAAAATACAATTGAGGTTGTGTGGCCACCAAGTAATCATTAGCATGTCTTAATCCCCCACTTAAATGTACATGAAGCTTTGATGGCCTTTTAGCATGTGCATTAGCTTTTAATTAAAAATCAAGGTAAGTGGGTAGGTGGGGTCCTCCGTCTTAATGAGTATGAATTATTTTCATCTTCATGTGCTTTGTTTCCTTTTGTGCATGCATATCTTCATGAAGCCACTTGTATTTGAATTTAAATTCCTACAAAACAACATAGAAATTTTCAATTAAATTTTGGAAAATTAATATATGCACAAAAATGATCATTTTGCCCTTGGATGAAGATGAATATGCACTACGCCATAAATGGCCTTCTGCAACACAAAAAAAAATGTTGGCTCAGGCCCGAAAAATGTTGCCATAGGTCTATGGTAACACTTTTAGGGTGATGTAATTTTTGTCGTTGCCTTAGACTTCAAAGGCAACATTTTGACTATCTGAGGCAACATAAGTAATATTGTTGCAATAGAACCCTATTTGGGTCTATGGAAACACCCATAGATATCTGTAGCAACATTCCAAAAATGTTGCTATAGATATTAACTTTCTGAAGTTGTGGGGCCCACGACCCAACTGGGTCCATCCCTATGGCAACACCTTGAATGACTATTGCAACATTATTTTAAGCAACATTTATAACCCGGTGGCAACACTATTATAAAGCTACTGCAACACTATTCTGAAGCTACTACAACACTATTCTGAAGCTACTGCAACACTATACTAAAGCTACTGCAACATTATACTGAAGAGACACTAAGAGCACATAGAACAGTACAATATCACATAGAACACTTGCATAATACAAGTACAATATCACATAAAACGCTTGCATAATACACAGTACATATAACAATTCATACAGCAGTTCACATCACAATTCATGTCAGTTACCCCAAAATATCCAGTTACCCCAAAATACTACAAAGCTACCCCAAAATATTCGGTACACATAACAATTCATAAATGAGACTTAAGAGCTGATGCCTCCAGTCAGATTATCAGTCTCACTGGACATGATTGTGGAAGTTAGATCCTCTACATTGATGTTCATCTCTGGGTTGGCATCACCTAATTTCTTAAGCACTCTAGCCAAATTCTCTTGTACCTTCTGATTTACCTTGGATTCTAGCTGTGCTTCCATTTCTTCGACAAGCCTTTGCCTTAAGTCATGTACGTAAGCATTTGTAAGAACCTCGATTGATTGTTTTGCACACTTTGCACGCCTCCCTATAAGCAAAGGACAACCCTGTGATTTTCCATTCGAAATTACTGTTTCAACAGTATTTCCTCCTTCTCCACCGGCCATTGCCTATTGAACTAAGTCCTACAAAATAAAGCCACATCAAAATTACCCTATAGTAAATGCAGAGAATGCAGCAAATGCTTATATATGGATTGTGTACAGCAAATGCAGAAAAAGCAACATTTTGGAAAACAATTTGTTTATGCGCATGTAATTAGAAAACAATTTGTAACATATATACTAGTAAAAACTGAAAAACAATTCCGTCGACAGCCAGCTACGGGTTCTTCATCTGGATTCTGAGGCTTCAAACGGCCACTCATTTTATTTATGCACATATGTGTATTACTATAGACATATATTTTTATATAAACCAAGTCAGTAATCCCTTTAACCAAATTCATTTCTTCGATTCCAGTTTTTGTGTCATTTCTAGCCAAACGCAAAAGCAAGTCCTCTTCATTCGACTAGAAAAAGAAAAAAATGGCCGAGGGATCAAAATTCTTAATCTCACAATATACTCAATTACAATTTCCAAAGCAAACATCTATGCCATTAATATGTTTGTGAAACTCAGGTTCAACAAGTGTTTCAAGGACAGTTTCAAGGACATGAGCATACATGCACATGAGAAAGACATGATCAATGTGCATCATGTGCAAAACAGAACAAAATTATTACAAAACAGAATTATTACTTACAAGTTTGTAATTCATTACTTTTAAGAAAAAGTGCTGCATCAGATGGTGTCTCCTGATACAAGTTCAATAGATAGTTTAGCATACACTCTCTTCAGTCAAAAATGTAAAGTATCACATACCATCTTATGACGAAGCTGGGCGAACGACTTTGGACCAGCGGTGTGTGTCTTGATACGACTTACGACTATCAGAATTTTTCAGGGCTTTTTGCTAAAAAACACACAAAAAACAGAGTACTCGTTTATCTTACAAAAAATGTACTCGTTTATCTTGCGAAATAAATAATATGTATGTATACCTGAATCTCTTCATCTGCCCAATACCTCAAGAGCACTTTAAAATCCTCCACTTGGATGTTGTCCGGCTTGTTATCTAGCCTCTCCTCATCAGTCTTATAAGCTTTATAATGAGCTGTTTTTATGAGACTCTTGTACCCCCTCCAACAGTCACGAATAGACTTCAACACCCAGTTTTCACATTCATCCGAAATAATATACCGTTGCTTAAATATAAATCAAAGATAAAAAATAAAAAATAAATCAAAATTCAGCTACATTATAGTTAATAGATCAATATTACTTATTAAAGTAAAATTCAGCAACATTATAGTTAATAATAGATTACCTTAACATAATCCCATAGAGATTTCTTCAACTTTTCAAGAACATCCGACCAAGATTTATACGTAAGTGGCACAGACCTTTCCAATGTTCCTAAAAAGTTGCTCAGTTCAGATATTACTTTGTCACCATCTGAAATAGGTTGGAACCACTGGTTCATCATAATTACAACTCTTTTGTCATTCGCCCTTGTATGAACATTAAACATCTTTGTGTGACCTCTGAGTCTTTTAGGAACTTCACCTTTAATTAAAATGAAAAGTCCTGTCAAATAATAACATAAATCATAATATAAATTCGGTACTTAAATATTAATCCTACTGTAATATTAAATATTATTATCACATCAATTCAGTACCTGCTTCAACTTCTTCATTTTCAATGTCTGGCAAGACATTCTCCGCAACATACTTATTTTCCATACCACTTGCACTAGCTTTTGCAGTATTTTTCTTTTGTTGTTCCTGCAGAGCCAAATAATCAGCCATTGTTCCATTTCCTTCAACATCCTTCTCAGTTGAACTTACTACCAGGCTTGGGCTTGGGCTTGTGCTTCTCAACTTTTCCTTTTCCTTTGCGATACCACTAGCTGAACGAGTTTGTGGTCCACTAACAGGCTTGGGCTTCTCAACTTTTTTAGTTCTCTAAATTGTATATATAAGTAGGAAATAAGATTGGATTTTATAGTTATTATCTTCATAAGCAGAAAAAATAAGATATGTAGCTATCACACACCTTTCTTGGACTTTGTGAAGTATCATCTTCATTATTTTCCTCATGGTCCGGATTATATTCCCGATCACTATCCACGTCCTCTTGCATCTTTTCTTTTCCTTTATCTTTTTTTTGGTTTGCATTTCTCAGTTCAGCTGAAATTGCAGGTACACCTAGAGAAGCAAGAACTTCGTTGTTCCTCATCACATTAACAGCTCTATGTACTTCATAATATTTTAGGTTCATCATCAACTTAGCAGCTCTCTGTACTTCATAATCTTTTAGAGATAGTGAAGGTGTAGAATACTCATTTGGAGGTGGTGGAGGTGGTAGATGAACATCCTACAAGTATATAATAAACAGGAACATCATAGTAAGTATGCTGCAAGAGTGGTACAAAATATTCAAATTACAATAAGATCATCATAATAAGAATTCTTCAAACCTGCATGCCATTTTATCCATATCTTCTTCTTCCGATGTTGGTAAACGTGATTCCAACTTCCTCTTAACACTTGATGAGTTCAGATTCACTGTCGAATCGCAGATTTTTGGTTTTTTTTTTTGTGTCATCTTCTGAGGATTTACCTGATCAGCTAACTTTAGATTCACGGTTGCATTGTTGGGTTCTGGATCATTCAGCCGTGTCGACTTCCAAGGACTCCTCACCTCAGCTAACTTTAGATTCTCGGTTGCATTGCTGGGTTCTGGATTATACAGCCGTGCCGACTTCCAAGTACTTTTCACCTCAGCTAACTTTGGATTCACGGTTTCACTGTTGGATTCTGGATTATTCAGCCGTGTCGACTACCGAGGACTGTTCACCTCACCTAACTTTAGATTCACAGTCGCATTGCTATTCAGCCGTGCTGACTTCCGAGGACTATGGACTTCAGCTAACTTCTTGTTTTTTTAGTTCTGTCGTAGTTGATGAGCTGTCACGTACTGTCGTTTCACTGGTTTTGTAGCTGCAACAATATAATGGTATTATAATCATAATCTTTAAACGTTATAATCAAAATATCACAATAATTTTTTTTGCTATATCAAAATATCACAATCTGCAAATGATATTAACTATCCATTTATATATACCTGTAACCAGATTCTGCCTTGGCTGCATGATTACATGCGACTGCATTTGCTTCAGTGGCTCAATTGCAGTATCGACAACGTTGTCGATATAAAAATCCAAGTTGCCACCACTGTTAAATCCTTTGACTAAGTCCGAGAGGTCCGCATCATTCATCACTAACTTCCACCCACCCTTCTCACCATTTCTCATATAAATTCCTCCTATTTCAGTGTATTGAAGGTCATTCTTCACAAACTCCATGAGCACTGTGTAAGAGAAGTAGTCAGGATCAACCCTCTTTACCACAGTATCGGTTCCACCAACATATTGTGCCTTCTGAAATGCACCCTTGTGATGAAATATAAGCTGCATGAGTTCCCCCATCCTATACAAAATGGATACAGAATGGTGAGTTTACATTGGAAGCAAGATATGAAATAATAAAATGGGCAGGTATATTAAGTACATATGTGTATGCAGGTATATAAAGCACTAGAAACAACAAGGGAACACATAAAAACAGAATAACTTACAAGCAGTCAAGTAATTAAAAAGTAGTAAATTAATTATGAAAATCAACAGATACAGAAGTCGTCCCTTAATTAAGAACCAATACATAAACAGAAGTCACTTGATATTGCTACATAGAAATCAAGAGAAAGTTTCCTCTATGCTAGGCGGAATGAGGATTTGTGTTGTCGGGACGTCATCTCTATACCACCTAACATCACTAACTTGATTTCCTATTCTATTACCACATTGAATATCATGTAAAACTGGATCATCTTCATTTCCATTTTCATTTTCGACTTCACACCAGTCCCTCGGCAATTTCTTGACAACATTTTAAAGTGTCGTATCAGTTTGATCTTGTATATAAAATACTTGTTGTACTTGTGAAGCCATAACATACGGATCAGATTTCTGGCACAATCTATTAAAATTAACTCGAGTCATCCCATACAAATCTTTCTCTTCTTGGTACCAGCAACACTTAAATAAAACCACTGAAATTTCTCCCCAATAATCAATTTCTAGTATTTCTTCAATTGCTCCGTAGTAACTAACATTACCAACCAATGGATTTTGATCTTTTGAACTTGCAAAGCTAGTGGTCAAGGCAGTCAAGAATACACCACTATTCTGTGTTTTACACTTAACATCTCTATATTTTGTATGGAATCTGTATCCATTAATAACGTATCCACTAAATTTCCTAGCTGTCCAATTAGGGCCCATTGCAAGCACTTCTAGCTCTTTCGAAGTGTCCTCTTTTTTCCCGACCTCATTCTTCAGCCATTTCCAGAATTCTTCAGTATGTGCTCTCTCTCTTTTATATCTTCTCGTATTGATGATCATCAATTAAAGCTCGATGTTCCCTATAATAATTATGATGGTATTAATATCAATAAAGAAATATTCTAATTCTTTAGTACTTGCTAGAATAAAATTAGAGCATAAAAACTTACTCTTTTAAATTATCTATTTCCTTGTTACCACAATTGAATAGAATGTACCGATGACATGCCATCCACTCAGATTCTTTTAGATGAATAGCTTTTCCTTCTTTATTTCTTCTTGTACCAATAGCATATTCCATAGTTTGTGGACAACTTTCAAATTTAGGTACTACATCACCACCGCTTAAGAATCTTGAGCAGAATGTCAAGAATTCTTCTGCCAAGTAACCTTCGGTGATGGAACCCTTCGGTTTAGATCTGTTGCGCACATAAGATTTGAGTTTAGCTAGATAACGCTCAATCAGATACATACATCGAACGTGCACAGGTCCACCATATTCAACTTCCTTGCACAAGTGAACCGTCAAGTGAACCATTATGTCAAAGAAAGCCGGTGGAAATATCATCTCAAATTGGCAAAGAATTTCGACAATTTCTTGTTGTTGCCTCTTCACATCTTCCAAATCAATTACTTTGCCCAAAGACCTCTTAAGAATGCACCAAATCTTATCAGAGGCAATGCAACCTCAGGCTTCAGTGTTTTTTTCACAGCAAATTGCAACAAGTAGTGAAGTAGAAAATGAGCATCATGGGTCTTGTACCCTGAGTTTTTCCTTTCCATCGTGTGAACATACCGATTGATATTGGCAGCACAACCATATGGCAATTTAACATTCTCTAGTACTGAGCAATATATTTCTTTTTCTTTATTCGTCATGTCAAATATGGCAGCCCTAATCTCAAAGTGTTTGCCGTCATTTGATAAAACGGGATGCAGGACCTTCCTGATGCCCATTTCCTGTAAATCAAAACGAGCATTCAAATGGTCTTTTGACTTGCCACTAGTATTTAGCAAAGTACCGAGTATGTGTCGCATATGTTTTTCTCTATATGCATAACATCAAGCTTATGTCGCAACAAATTGTGGCTCCAATACGGTAAATTGAAAAATATTGACTTCTTTTTGAAAGGGGAATCCTTTTTCTTCCCAAAATTATTTTCAAAGTCACGCAACAGTTCTTCAATGTTTGTTCCTGATAAATTTCCCGGAATCTGTCCTATTTCAACTTCACCATTGAACCTCCTCTTATCAAACCTCCACTTGTGTTTCGGATCCAGAAATTTTCTATGATTCATGTAGCACATTTTTTTACTATGTTTCAAGTACATTGAAGAAGTCTCATAATGGCATACAGGACAACCCAATTTACCTTTTGTGCTCCAACCGGATAACATTGCATACCTCGGAAAATCGCTAATGGTCCACAACACACTTGCACGTAACATGAATTTTTGATCAGTAAAGGCATCATAAGTTTCTATGCCTAGATCCCATAATTCTTTCAACTCTTCAATTAGAGGCTGCATATATACATCAATTTTATTCTTTGGAGACTCTGGACCGGAGATGAGTGTTGAAAGAATTAGATTTTCGGGCTTCATGCACAACCAAGGTGGAAGGTTGTAGTTAACTAATACAATTGGCCATGTACTATAAGTTGTACTCATTGTACGAAAAGGATTGAATCCATCAGAGGCTACACCCAATCTGATATTTCTATTTTCTGATGAAAAATCAGGATACATAGCATCCATCGCCTTCTAAGTCTCGCTATCACCTGGATGTCTAGGTTTTTCGTCTTTTTTTGGCCCACAGAATGCCATCTCATAAGTTGTGAATACTCCTTGCATATAAATAGCCTTTGCAGCTTTGGTTTCAGTGGAAAGTAACGCATTACTTTTGCCGAGACTTTGTGAATCAACTTCTCTAGATCATTGTCACGAGTGCCTTTCTTTCCCTCTTCCCACCTCGAAATACCACAAGAGTTACAGACATCTTTATCTTCATTTTCTGCCCAATAGAGCATGCAATCATTTGGACATGCGTGTATTTTTTTGTAATCAAGACCTAAATCTTTAATGATTTTCTTCGCGGCTCTAAAAGATAAAGGTATGTGGGCTTGTGGAAAAGCCTCTCTCATCAACTCTAGTATATCCCCAACTGTAGACTTTGTAATTCCATGTACACATTTTAAAGAATAAAGCCTGATGATAAAACTTAATCTCGAAAATTTTGAACAGCCAGGATATAATGGCTTCTTTCCATCTTCGACAAGGCGATAAAATCTTTTAGCATCGGCATTTGGTGCATCAGAATTCTCATCTTCACAGTTCTGCATATTTCCACGAGTACAGTGCAACATTTCACCTAGATTATCTCCAAAATCACCAGCATCACAGTCTATATCTTCATCACTCCTTCCAAAATTTGGGTGAGAAACCTCACAAATCCATTTCACATACAATGGAGATGGACCATTGCAGATGAGATGATCATAAATTATATCTAGACGACGCCACTTGCTATTTTTACAATTCTTGCATGGGCACGTCATTTCATCGCCTACGGCCAATTTAGAAAAACTGTTTTGTATAAAGGCTCTTATCTCGCTAATATATCATTCACTAAACTTTGGAAGTTCCATCCAAATGTTTTCGTTGTCCATCACTATAACTATGAATATGAGTATTTTAACATAAAAAGATAAAATTTGTGTGTGTGTGCAACAAGAGGAAACCTAGACAAGTCGAATTGTTAATTCAGGCCGAATTATGAATTTATAAGTAGTTTAAATCGAACCCTAAAGTGATAGGAGAGAGTGTTATACCTCAAAATCAAAATTGAAGCCCTAAGGTGATGTGAACAATGCTTAAACCCCCAAATCGAAGGGAAATCGCTGAACAAAGCTTGAACCCCCAAATCGAAGCCCTAATCGAACCGAAATCGCTAAACCCCAAATTAAGAATGTTCGCTTGAACCTTTGTAAGAAGACAGAGAGGAATGGAAATAAAAAGTTATTTGTGGGGACTTTTTTCTTTACAGCTCTAAAAGATCAAGGAGTGGTGTTCGGTTGATGAGGTGTCACGTTCTCCAACGTAGGATTTGCCTTAGTAGATTGGCGTGGATCGGTGCGAAAGATATGCAAAGTCTGCTATAGCAACACTATAAAAAAATGAATCAATTACA
Organism: Allium cepa; assembly: GCA_030765085.1. Taxonomy (NCBI): domain Eukaryota; kingdom Viridiplantae; phylum Streptophyta; class Magnoliopsida; order Asparagales; family Amaryllidaceae; genus Allium; species Allium cepa. Next base: position 818,886,978 of record CM060940.1, read on the forward strand.
CTTGTTAGCTAGAGCAACACATTTTTATGGCTAAGGCAACACAAAAAATTCAACTTTGCGGTAGGACCAAAATTGTATAGCTATCGCAACATTTTACCTGGCAACACCATGCGAAAATGTTGCAGAAGGCCATCTATGGCGAAGTGATGTGACGATTTGAAATAATTTGAATTTTAGTTTAAACAAGTTAAAATACCCAATATGATCATTTAAAAATATGCACATTTACGTGCACATCAGTCATTGTTTTTCAACATGCCGCCATTTTAGAAAAGAAAATTCTATTAAAAGAATTTAACAGCGAAGCTGTGGACTTAGATAAGATCCGAGGAATTAACACAGAAGTCGAACCAATAGAAAACTAAAATTCATCAGTATACAAAAATACATAACATATTAGAAGGTCTATTATGGAATCTCGTACACCAAGAAGATGGTACTATTTTCTCATGATAACCAGAAAGAGAACCGCGTCTTAGATGACGACATTCCTCCAATTCTAATACGCGATATAGCATATAGACCCTGCATTATGTCTTTGAGCTACGAAATCCAAAATGGATTTCATATGTCATAACAAAGTATGAACTCGGCTGGCATTTCCAAAGGAATATAACACATCTGCTGCAAATGGATTTTTTGTTAAAAAGCTAAATTCAGATGAATAAATGGAGACTTACAAAGCAAGGCTAGTTGCAAATAGATTTCATCAAATTCTAGACGTTGATTATGATGAAACATTTATTCTCCTATAGCAATGCTTAGGTCTATTCAGATAATGCTAGATATTGTTGCATTCTATAACTACAAAATATGAAAATTGCATGAAAATGATGTTTCTAAATAATCATTTAGAAGAGATCGTTTATATGTTGCAGCCCGAGGGTTTCGAGGTCAGCGGAAGTGAGGGAAGGGCTTGCAAGTTGTTTAGATCCATTTATGTTCTCAAATAAGCATCAGAGAGTAGTGTTTTGATATAGTAATCAAATAGTTTGGCTTTTATCAGAACATAGAGGTAGTATGTTTATATTAAAAGGAACAAGGAAGTGTTTTTGTGTTCTTAGTGTTATATGTTGATGACTTATTATTGATTAACAATGACATTCTATTATTGCAATCAAAGAAAGCATGGCTTGCCAAGAACTTCTTCATGAAGGATTTAGATGAAGCGACCTATATACCGGGTACGCAGATCTATAGAGATAAATTTAAGAGGTTGTTAGGATTGTTTCAACCCTTGTACTACATACCATCTTGGAAAGGTTCGATATGGAGAATTTCAAACATGGAAATGTTCCGACACAATCTGAAATCATCCTTTCTAAGAAGGACGCTCCTTAAACTTATGAGGAGAAAGAGCATACGAAGAGGATACCGTATGCATTAGCAATCGATTCCATAATATACGTTATGCTACGTACTAGATCGAATGTGGCCTATGCATTAGGACATTGATACCAATCTAATCCTAGATAAAACCATTGGACTACCATAAAATGTATACTTAAGCATTTAAGAAATGCTAAGGACTTATTCTTTTTATAGGGAATGAAAACCTCCTTGTGAAGCGACAGATATACGTTAGCATTCTATGTGATGTCGATGATGGTAAGTTAGAGTCAGGTTATGTCTTTAAGCTTAATGGTGAGGTTGTTAGTTGGAAATGTGCCAAATAGGAAAAGATACCTAATTCCAAGATGGAGACCAAGTACATCACCCTCAACGAAGCAGCTAAAGAAGAAATCCGAATGCACAAATTTATGAGTAAGGCAGGATGATTCTTGAGATAGAGAATTAGATGACATTATTTTGTAACACTATGCAAATCACAAAGGAGCCTAAAACGCATAAGAAATCGAGACACATTCTTTGAAAATTCCACCTTATTAGAGAGTTTGTTGAGAAGAAAGAAGTCATGATTCAAAGAGTAGGTACAAAGGACAACATAGTAAATCCATTCACGACGTAACTAGCTCAATCAATTTCTATCAAATTGATTGAAGGGATGAGATTGCAATTTCATAATTGATCCCAAATGCAATTGAAAGATTAATAAGTTAGATGTGCACCCTAAAGATAATTATGTAATATACTATAAATTATTAACTTTATGATAAAATCTCCTTTGAGATAAAATATTTTTTCTATTATATACTTTTATAATGTATTATACTATTCTATTACTTAAATATTAAAACATGCTTCTGTGGCACAACGATTTTCCCCCGTTTCAAAATTCTGCCTCCTCGTTCAGTCATCTGATTTTTCTGTACCATACAAAAAACTGTTTGTAGCCCCGCTAACTCACCCGAATTTTATTTCCATTTTCCTCCAACTGAATACGATTCTACTCTTTCGCGATTTCCTTCAACATCAGATTTCTTGCCAAATTGTGGAAGATTCCATGCATTTTTAATCTTCCTCCATGCTACATCGATTACCTCCTCTTATTCTTCCCATTCTATGCAGCCATAATTTCTGAGCCCTCTCCCCAATCTCAAATAGTTGATTCTTCTGGTGGTTAACTATACTTCTACCATCCAAACAGCATCCATGTTTTCCGAATGGCGGGTAAATCTCATTTTGCATTAAATTATTCTGGTATTCATCTCAACTATTTCCTTGCCATTGCTTTTATCTGAGTGGAGATTACTAGAAGTCTTAACGTACAAATGGAATTAGATGTAATTTTTACTACATAAAGCGTTAGTTTTTTTACCAATGTTTACAAAATCTACTACAATATCCTGATAATTGTAACCATGGACTTCAATCTTAATTACCTCGCATTTATGTTTGCTAAACAATGTGTTATTGTACTAAATAATTTAACATACTCATTCAAGCTTGAAAAATACCTTCATGGTAACAAATAATTTGCCGTCATGTTAGTTTCTAAAATTGCAGTATTTCCCTTTACTGTTTTCCCTATTCATTAAGTAACTTTTTAATTCACTACAATCTAACAGTACTTTCTCTTCATTTTTACTATTTTATTGTAGGTTATAAATTCTTTCGATATATGAATGTCTAGGACTTTTTTTAATTACCCTTTCTACCAACTTACACGATGAATAGAGGAGAAAAAAATCGACAATGCAGCTGTTGCGGATGCCAACTTTTCGGTTTGTACATATATTTGTGTGCATACTTGCTCATAAAAGGTTTGTTTTTTGTACATATGTTCTACTTATACTATATTTGTTTGCACAGAATTGTTTAATGATGTGCTAAATTTCATCACATAAATAAAATATATATTGCCAAGATTGGTTTGTTAATATTAAATTCTACTTCATTTTTATATGTAAAATGTTCATTAGATTTGAGAATGTTCTTTGGGAAACCATATTGACCTCTGTTTCTTCACTTATAAATAACTCACATTTCTTTTACCATTGGACCTCACCTGTTTATACCAATCTATGTTATATGCAAGTAATTGATTGTACTTTCCTATTTCGTTCTCCTATCTTCTATAGGATAAGCTGTTGATTGTTGTTCTTCTACGCATAAATCCAAGGGCTGTTTGGATGGACGTTTAAATTAAGTTTTGGTTTACAAAAAGAAAGTAAGTTTAGGTTTGGCTGTGAAATATGAACGATTGTTTTACCTTTTTAAAAGTTTTTTTGGTTTTTACATAGTTCAACAATTTTTTTTTCTTGTTTTACAACGTTTCTAACCAACTAATCTATTTTATAGAATAATTTATTTTTGACTTCTTAAAAGCAAAACACATTTTGATAAAAGCAAAGCCATTTCTACTTTGATTGCCAAAAGGACCTAAGTGAACATATGTTGAAGAAGAATACACGATAACTCATGGTAAGACCATTACAAGCTTAAAGTGTAAAACACTTCGTACAGTTAAAGCATGTAATCTATTTTGATTGCCAAAAGGACCCCAACTGTTGGAGTATTATATATAATGTTATTACTACTACACACTGTGCACACACAGCCTCCCCACATATGTGCTAACTTTTAATGCTGACTTATCTTGGCTTAAGTATTTTTATGATTTCTTACCCTGTCTCGATAATATTTAATATATTCTTCTTAAGTGTGTTTATTATGTATTATAATTAGTATTTCTGTCCATCGATAAGTGTAATTATTAGTTTAGATATATGTCTTTGATATCATTGAGTAATGAAGCTTCTTAATCAGTAACTTTCATGTAAGTCCAGAAAATGTAATCACAGCTATTTATGTATGTATTTTTTATATATTTGACAAAATAGTATATACATTTGTGCAGTAGTATGATGAACAAATAACTTTTTTTTACATTTATATTATTGCCTTTTTCTAGCCAGATATTAAAATGGAATGCTATATCAACAATAGACATTACTTATGAAAATATGTATTTTCATTCTTTTTTCAGCGCATTTTTCCACCTGAACTAAAACGCTTATTTAGTATTATTATGATGCGACATTTCATTCTTGATGTGGTTAGTTAAACCGTTGACTAAAATGTTTATGCCCAATCAAAATCTTACCAAAAGCTTATTTGCAAGTCTCCATATTATAGAACTATTGCTGACTATATTATCAGTTATTGTATGCAATTATGGTTTTCGCATAATGTTTCAGAAACCATCACCTCTTTTGAGAAGGAGGTGGATAACTTATTGGCAAGGATGAAGCTTCTTAGGATTTCCAAAATGGTTAATTCGTCAGTTTTCAAAAATATAGTTTATATTCAGACATCTTTTAACCTTTGCACACACAATTCACAAATTTATATATGTTGTTTATCCTTTGCATAGCAATTGAAGAAATGAGAAATATCAACTCACAAGATCTGCTTTATGATAACAAGGCATCATCTCAACCGCTAATATTACATCAAAAGGCTCTCAGAAACACTTATTTCATCACAACAGAGCAAATACATATTTGGCTGCTCTCTCTCAAAGCCCAATGCAATTATATAAAGTATCACCGAATCATGTACAAGTTTTGTTCTTAACTTTCAAGCAAGCAAATGTATTAGTAATACAAACTTCTGTAAAATCAAGCCAGTGAATGAAAGTTTTGTTGCTTCAAAACTATCTTTCCGTTGCAAACACTTTTATGGTATCAGAGCATTATAAGGCTTAACAGCCAAATCTCCAAATTTGTTAACTCAGCAGAGAAGATTCATCATCTGAGTTTTGTCACTCATCAGTAGACAGAGTCTCATCATCTGAGTGAGGAGATTTGATTGAGAAAATCAAGTGCCATGCCTCAGTTCAAAGAACCGGACTGCATCAGGCCTTCCTCATCAAATCCACAAAGAAATCAATCAGAAAGTTTAAGAAAATGGTTGAAAGAAATCAAGAATTGTCACAAAAACTGAAGAAAGTGCCTTCTAGCAAGAGTCATCAGATTAAAATCAAGAAAATTGAAAACTATTCATCACTTAAGTCTTGCGATTGCATCTAACCTGGTTGTGAGCAATTCTTGTTCTCTAATTCTTGATTTCCGTCTTTAATTGAATCTTTGATCTCTAGCTTGGTCATTATTTTGTTTGTATATAACCTGAAATCATCATGTCTGATGATACAACTTCTGCCACATCTGCCAATGTGAGCAGTGATCATCAACTCAATGCTATAGTTGAAAAACTTGTCAACACTATTGTAAGCCCCCAAACCAATCTTGTTACTGCACGCTTGATTGAAGATAATTATCTTCTCTGGAAATTGCAGATTGAAACTGCAGTCCAAGGATATGGACTTGAAGGTTACATTCTTGGAACTATTCCAATTCCTCCAAAATACATAACTGTTGAAGAAAATAAAACAGTCATTAATGAGGAGTATACAAAATATCACAGGCAAGACAGACACATCTGTTCTTGGTTATTGTCTTTAATAAATACAAATTTACTGTCTCATGTTATTGGATGCAAGACAGCAAATGACATATGGTCAACAATTGAAAAGGTGTTCAACACACAATCTACTGCCAAGGTAATGTATTACAAGAAACAACTACACAATATGAGGAAAGATAACAGTACTATGAGGGAATATCTCTTCAAGATTAAAGTAACTTTAATCACTTAGGAGCTGCAAATCACAAAGTATCAGAGTCTGAGCAAATTTTAACCATTCTGAATGGATTAAGTGATTACTATGAATCAGTAGTTGCGGTTATTGCATCTCAAAAGGAGCTTCCATCTATAGATGATATTCACTCCATATTGCTTGCTCATGAAGCCGGAATTGATAACAAAAAACCACAAGAGTCAGACTTCAACATTAACTATGCTACTCATTCCAAGAACAAAGGTCAAAATAACAATAAGTCAAATCAAGGTATACAGAGAAGAGGAATTTCTTACAGATCAAGAGGAAGGGGCAGATGGAATAATACTAATAGACCTAGATGTCAAATTTGTGAAAAAGTGGGTCACACAACAGTCAACTGCTACTTCAGATACTCAAATCAAACTAGTGGTCAAAGAAATAATAATCCCAGTGCTAACATGGCTCAGAAAAACTCAGAGACGCAAACAAATTGTGATAAAAATCACAGTTCTAATGATACAGCAAAGCTAGAAAGTGTTCAGGATGACTGCTGGTACCCACACTCTGGTGCAACAAATCATATCACAAATAATCTTGATTACTTGAATCTTAGCAATAGGGAGTACAGAGGTAAACAGACAATTTGTATGGAAAATGGTAAGTGTATCAATATTACTCATATTGGTAATGCTTATATTAAAGGCAAGAAGCAACTGTACTTACATAATTTATTAAGAGTGCCCAAAATTAAAAAAAATCTTATTAGTGTATCACAATTTGCAAACGACAATAGAGTTTACTTTGAATTTTATCCCAAATACTGTTTGGTTTGAGACATACTAACAAAAGATATTTTGTTACAGGGTGATGCTGAAAAAGGACTGTATAAATTTAAATCAGTCAATAACAATGTGCACTCAAACAATCAGAAAAACTTTGACATGTGTGTGGAGCAAGACTCCAAAAGTGTATTTGATATATGGCATTAGAAACTTGGTCACCCAAGTGTGAAAGTTGTAAAACAGGTTCTTAATGAAAGCATAATATCTTTTGATAATGTCTCATTAGCCTATGTTTGTACATATTTCCAACTGGGCAAAAGTCATAAGTTGCCATTTAATGATTCCTCAACAACTTATTCAAAATCTTTAGACTTGATTGCCACAGACCTATGGGGACCTGCACCCATATGTTCAGATTTTTGATATAAGTACTATATTTCCTTTGTTGATGCACACATTAGACACACATGGATTTATTTCTTAAAAGCTAAAACTGAATCCCATAATGCTGTTATAAATTTTATAGTCATGGCTGAAAAACAAACTTGCAATCAAGTTAAAGCAATTCAATCAGATGGGGGAACTGAGTTCAAAACTCTCAGTAATTACTTTAAAGAAAAAGGTATAGTGCATAGAATTACATGGCCGTACACTTCTGAGCAAAATGGGTTAGTAGAAAGAAAACATAGACATTTAGTTGATACTGGACTTACCCTATTAGCTCATGCATCATTACAATTAAAATTTTGGCTTGAGGCCTTTAGTACTACTGTATATCTTATCAATAGGTTACCAGCAAAGGGAATTGATAGAATAAGTCCAGTAGAAAAATTATGTGGGGTAAAACCTGAGTATCATAGTTTAAAAACTTTTGGATGTTTATGTTTTCCTTATCTAAGACCCTACAATGCAAACAAACTAAGTTTTAGATCTAAACCTTGTACATTTATAGGATATGCTACTAACCAGAAGGGTTACAAGTGTTTAGATGAAAATGGAAGAATCTTTATTAGTAGACATGTTGTATTTAATGAAAATATCTTTCCTTACAATAATCAAGAATAAAAACAACAAATAAAGTATACAATCCAAGGTTTTCAATAACTGACTTGCCAATTTATTCTGAGAATAAGGTTCAGAATGAGGAAGTGAGGTCTAGTAGAGATCACTGCACTCAATCCAGTGTATCTAATCAATCTGACTCTGAGATGCCAAGTGATCCTAGTCATGCCATTCACTCTCCTGCACAAACCGAAATTGAGAAGAATCAAACAGAAGAAGAAGACCATCAAAGCAACACAAGAGACATGTCAAATCAAGTAAATGAAGAAAGCTCACCTCATATTGAAGCTCATGCAAGACCCAGTCATCCCATGATTACCAGGGCTAAAAGTGGCATTTTCAAGCCTAAAATATACAATGCAAACTTAAATTCACATGAGCCAGAAACATATGAGGAAGCTGCAAAAGATGAAAACTGGGCAGCAGCTATGGATGAAGAGTACAAGACTTTCATAAACAACAATACATGGATCCTTGTGTATCCTCCGGACAACAAGAACATAATTGGATGCAAGTGGACATACAGGATAAAGAAAAATCCTGATGACACAATTAATAGATACAAGGCAAGACTTGTTGCCAAAGGATATACACAGCAATATGGGTTTGACTTTAAAGAGACATTCTCTCCAGTAATCAAACCAGCTATTATAAGACTCATTCTCGCTATTGCTCTACACATAAGGTGGTGTATAAAGCAATTAGATGTCAGCAATGCATTTCTGAATGACATCTTACAGGAAGATGTATACATGCAGCAACCACCAAGATATATCAAGCAGGCAAACTATGTGTGCAAATTGAATAAAGTAATATATGGACTTAGACAAGCTCTAAGAGTTTGGTTTGATAGACTGAAGGCAGCATTGTCAAATATGAAATACCAGTCTATCAAATCAGACAACTCACTATTTGTTAAAATTAATAGTTCATTAACTATGTACATACTTATATATGTTGATGACTTGATTGTTACAGGAAGTAACAAAGATGAAATCAACAATGTCATCAACTACTTAAACAAAGAATTCTCAATTAAGGATCTGGGCCAGATCAATTACTTCTTGGGAATAGAAGTACTGAGAAAAGAAAATTCAGAACTAATGCTATGTCAGAAAAATATATTCAGGAACTACTTTCCAAAACAAAAATGGATGGTGCAAATCCGCAACCAACTCCTATGGTCAGCAATCATCAGTTATCTAAAAACAGGGGAGAAGCCATAAACAATGTTAAACAATATAGAAGTGTTGTAGAAGCATTACAATATGCTACCATAACACGACCAGATATTGCTTATAGTGTTAACAAAGTGTCTCAATTTATGCAGGACCCTCTAGATAAACACTGGAAAGCAGTTAAAAGAATTTGCAGATATCTCAAAGGAACTCTAAACTATGGACTGTCGTTTAAAGCATGCAACAATCTGAACATAACTGGATTTTCAGATGCAGACTGGGCAGCAGATCCAGAAGACAGAAATTCAGTCAGTGGATACTGTATATACATTAGAAACAATCTAATATCATGGTGTTCCAAGAAGCAAACTACAATATCCAGATCTAGTATAGAGGCGGAGTATAGAAGCATAGCTAACGCTACAGCAGAAATAATGTGGTTACAGTCCATATTTGAAGAACTAATGATAAAGAACAAAGCAAAACCAGTGTTGTGGTGTGATAATCAGAGTGCAGTGTTCATGACTACAAACCCAATACTGCACTCAAGAACGAAACACATCGAAATCGATATATTTTTCGTTCGAGAACAAGTTCAAAAAGAGAAACTGCAAATCAATCATATACCAGCCGCTTACCATAGGCCAGACACACTTACTAAGCCTCTAAGCACAAAGAACTTCATAAAGTTCAGATCTGACCTTCAAGTGAAGCTTATCAAAGACAAAGCTCGGAACGAGGAAACAAATTCAAGCAATTTTGGAAGGATCTGTAAAATCTGAGTAGAGATCTCTTTTTCAAGCTGGCGCTCAGATATTCAACTTAAATCTCAACATTGGTACTCAAATTGCGGTAAACCAAAGAGGCAAAGTATCGAATAGAGTTGTATTGGGAATATTCAGCCGATTCCTCCACTTTCAAGTTAAAAACAGGCACAAATCTTACAAATCGCCATCAAACCCTAACCCTAGCCGCTCGGGTTTGAGGGGGGCAATTGAAGAAATGAGAAATATCAACTCATAGGATTTGCTTTATGATAACAAGGCATCATCTCAACCGCTAATATTATATCAAAAGGCTCTCAGAAACACTTATTTCATCACAATAGAGCAAATACATATTGGGCCGCTCTCTCTCAAAGCCCAACGCAATTATGTAAAGTATCACCGAATCATGTACAAGTTTTATTCTTAACTTTCAAGCTAGCAAATGTATTAGTAATACAAACTTCTGTAAAATCAAGCCAGTGAATGAAAATTTTGTTTCTTTAAAACTATCTTTCCGTTGCAAACTCTTTTAATAGCAATGGTTGTGGAAAAGTGCACTACCTTGCTAAATAATAACTAGCTATCCTTAAGCATTCATACGATAAATAGAATCCAACAATATAGATTTTTTGCTTTACTAATATTTACTTTAGGTATTATGTAATTATTAAGGGCTATTTTACTAAATAAGTTAAACTGACGTGAGTATAGCATGTAGTATAGTTAACATGTCGTGCTTCCATGTCTATAAATTCCTATATTGTTCTCAGCTGAGAACTGAATATGTGGTACGTTAAACTTAATTTATTTTAGTTTCTTCTTTTCTTAGTACTTTTTCAACTGATAAGACCTTTTGGAAGATGATAGATTATGTTTGAACACTAATAAAAACAACAATACTTGGATCACTTTTTGAAAATTGATTATTTTATGTTTTTCGGTAGATTTTGTTTACTGGGAAAATTTGTTGAGATGATGCCTAAGCTGGAAGAAGAGGCTTGATGGCTGTAACCAAGGCACCTCCATCTCATTCCAGCAATTTTGAAACTTATTCACATATTAACAAGGTACTATCATGTCATGGTTATGGTGTTCATATTCGGTTTGCATGCTGCATACTTTTGTTGTTTTCCTCTGTTGTTCAACCTGAAATTTGATTTCCAAAAGTTAACATCTTCATTTCTATTATGCAGTAATTTAGGATTTTCACTCTCTTTTAGACCGAGCAAACACTGGATACTTCATAAATCTTGATATTTCAAAGATAACAAACTATTATTTTCAGTATATAATTCACATTAATCGTTCATCATTCTAACAGCTCTGACATCACATTTTAACAGCATAAAATAGAACATGGTTTTAGCATAATATGACGGAATTATGTACCAAAGTGGCGAATTTAATATTTTCTACTTTGATATTTTATTCTTTGCCTTAATTGAAAAGCAAGTAATTTACATCTGTTTAACGTATAATATATATATATATATATATATATATATATATATATATATATATATATTATACACACACACACACCCCTATGAAAATAAGCACAATTGCCAGATCAGGCAAATAGAGGAGATGGATAAAGAAACTACTATTGGCTGAGAGCTTGGTAAACCGAAGTTAATTTTTAATAGTTTCAACTGATTTTGATGCATAAATATTCAAATATAATAAGACGAATACACAGTGGTATGTTACTTTTGTTTTTTTAACTGTGTGCATCTGTGTGGAATTTTTAAGTTGTCGAAAGGATTGTCGAAAGAAAATTATTTACCCACAGTAAGTGTACCACAAAACTCAATATGCTTAGTGTCATGTTAGTTTTACCATCATATTTTGGTTAATTTTTAATAATAATAAAGCGATATGGTATTTTTTACTAATCTGTTTATAAGTTATAGGCAATCTTAATGGAAATGCATGGATGAAAATTAAAGTCATTTGAACTCATTCTAGATCTACAATTCTATATGCACTTTGTTGTATGCGATCAAGTGGTTTGTGTGTTTGTGTGGGGGGAGGGGGGTTGTTCGACAGTTTTGAGTAAGTTTGCTTGAACTAGGGTTTAGGCATTTGGGTGATGTGGGCATCACCTGGTAAATTAGAAATTGGATTTGGGTTCGACGTGTCGTGGAGCAAGTAGAGTGATATTTTGGTGAGTCTCAATGAACGTGAGGGTGGTCCGACATTTGAGCAAGGGAATAGTGTGCATCAGGTCAAAATTTGAGAAGATCGACCGAGCTTGGATTCATCGAGATGGGTTGATAGCTTGTGCGAAGGGGAGCTTGTGGCTTTCGATTACATAAAGTGCAGCTCATGTTTAGGGGAGATTTTTGTGCATGGTAATGGGTTTTGTGGCCTATGTGCATATCTGTTTTTGAACAGGTTCATGGGGGGAGAAGATGTGTTAGTGTTGAATTTGGTAATTAAGATGTAATAGGTTAATTAATTAGTTTAATTAATCTCAAATCTTATTAAACAATATCTTTTCCACACGAATTCGGATTGGAACGCGATCTGTTGCGTTGAACTTGTATCGACTTATCTACAAGATAAAGCTAGCTGAATTTTAGGTTACATCGAACGTCGTTTGATTTTAGACCAAATTTGAACGCGAAAGCGTCCGTTGGAATTTCTGTGAGTTTACTCACCTTTAAATAAACTATATAATATCTGTGTTGCTATATATTATTATTGAATGCTTGGATGATAATTTGTATTGATGTTTGATTTTAAAATCCCGCTAGAAAAGCGAATGACATAAATAACTATTATGTTGTATGGAACAAAAACAAAAGGGAAATAGAAGTGTACGTAGCGAACTGGTTGCTATGGAACACTTCGGAATACACTCATTTATGTGATTTATATGGGACTTTTTTTGGAGACCCTAAGTGTTTCTCGTTAATATTTATTTACTTATATTCTTATATATGCCACTTGTATTATTATTTGGTTGAAAATATTTATAACATATTGTTTGATTGTGTATGTGTCATTACAGTAATTATCGGTGTACTATCACTTATAAAATATCATCCCCTTAATTCTTTGTTGTGCGTTGAACTCGAGCTTGTATTTTTATAAAATAAATGTTTCGCTGTATTTTTTTCACTTTGAAAGAGTTTAAACTATATTTTCAAACTTTTTGAGAATTTTGAAATATAAGGATAAATGTTGATTTAAAATTTACAAAATGAGTTATAAATTTATTTATTGTCTTTTGAAATAATTAATGTTGTTTTAATTTATAAAGCGGTTACATATTTGATTAATTATCCCTTGAGATAGCTAATGTTGATTAAAATTTATAAAAGATTGTAAATTGGATTTAGTTATCTTTTCGGATAACTAATGTTGTTTAAATTTATATAAAGGGTATTTACCTTCAATATTCGGTAAATGCTATTCAAACGGGTGTGTAGGGATGGCATAAGTTTTGAAAGGAATATGAGGGTTGAATATATTTTTAATTATTATTTAATAATATAAAGTTAATTAATAAAGTTATTAACGATGTTTAAAAAGTTAATTAACTGATTTAATAAAAGTGCTAAAAAATTTAATTAATTGATTTAATAAAAGTGTTTAAAGATTAATTAACTGATTTAATAAAGTGATTAGAGTTAATTAGCTGATTTAATAAAGGAGTTTAAAGTTAATCGATCGTTTTAATTAATGATGTTTAAGATTAATTTGTAATTTTAATAGATGATGTTTAAAGTTAATGAATTGGTTTAAATAAAGGTGTTTAAAATTAATTTTTGGATTTAATAAAGGTGTTTAAAGGTAATTGATTTATTTATTAAAGGAGCTATAAAGTTGATTAATTCTCTTCCGGGATAATTAATGTGGCTTTTAATTTATAAAAGTATTTTAATTGATTTATTATCTTCTAGGATAATAAATGTTATTTGAAATTTATAAATAATAATTTATAAATAAGAAAATCTTTAGATAGAATTTTTTTTTTTAAAAAGTGTTTTAAAAATACTTATGATGTGAAAACCAAGCATAAGTTCGGTTTTAAAAGTTCAATTCATTTACGGAAAGGATAAGAGATGTAATTTTCTGTAATCTGATATTGCTTATATAGAAAGTACTAGTAATTCTTATAACTAAATGTCGAGGTATGAAAACGCATCCCTATCTTGAAAGTTAAAAATGTCGTCAAGGCAACGTCTAAAGGTAACACTGTTTTCACTTGCCCAACTTCATTTTTAACCAAGAAATAGTACACGTTTGAATTGACGAGTAGTGATAAGAATATGATATTCAATTTCCATATATGATCATTTTGATTATTCCCAATAGTTGATTTATTGACTATCGATTCAAGTTCTTCTTTGAATATCTTCAATTAAGACGATATGTTGCTCATTTGAGCGTTGATAACAGTTGGCGTCAAAAATGGCAATGCCTAGTTATGTGAAAGCACTAATTTCTAGTCACAGATCTTAAATAATATAATGTAAAGAATATAAATTGAATAATAATAAAATTAAAACAGAAAGGAAGTAAAGGGAGACATTGATTTATAGTGGTTCGACTAACTACGGCCTACGTCCACTCAAAAGATTTTCGTTTTATTCCTTTATGTTACAATTGCAAATTCATGAAATCCAAAAATAAAAATGGCAGAGTATAGCCTAGATAAAAAGTAGAATGAAGCAGAAAGAAGATCCCTTTGCTAGTGTCATGCCTGCTGTATTTATAGGAGAAGACATGTACGGATCAGACTAAAATTTCGCCAAAAAAAACCTCCATGCCTAAACGATCCGGCCCAAGAAAATTTGGACCGGTCGTTTCCCAAAATAGGGATCGGATCCGATCCCTATTTTGATGGAGTTAGGGGTTGCGATCCCTTTGGGGTGCTCCTCATGTTGTAATATGCATGTACTTCAAGTTTCATGTTAATAGCATTTGCAGATATTGAGTTATTGATTGATCATTGCTGCAAATTCAACTAAACCAATCCCTGAGTAGGGATGAGGGTCGATCCCTCCAAAGTCATCTTCATAGGGCATGATCCCTAGGGTGTATTCCCTAGGGACCCCTATTCTTGTCCCCAAAGTCTCACTCCAATCCGTCTTATGGTTGTTGAGTTATGGAGCGATCATCGTTGAGTTGTGTTATGTGCATCCTGTTTGATCTGATCCCTCTACTTCAATCCCTTTTTGAAGAGTGAACATTCTGATCTGATTCTACTCCTAGGGGAAGTGCTAGTTCCATACTTAGCCATTTTTTAAGTGTTTTCCATCTGAATCTATTCAACGATAGTCCATAGTTTTAAATATAATCGATCTCCAATCCCAGTAACCATCTCTCCGGGCTTTCTGCCTTGGTGATCATGAAGTCTGTTGGGTTAAATCTGACTGTGTACTGCCTTGCCAAAAGGTAGGTTAACACTTTGCCCCTCAAAACATGCCTTTCAATAGGAAGGTGAGTTTTGAATTTCCATAAATCCAAAATTCGAAGTCCATAATCCATCCATAGACATATTATCCAACCTGAATCCACGATCTCTTCGAACCGTTAGTGAAATCCATGATCATTCCAAGCCACTATGCAATTCCATATCCATTGCAAATTCACGATCTCTCTAGATCATTTTATCCAAATCCTTGACCTCACACAGTAGTTAGCCAAATTCGAGACTACTCCAGGTCCATATCCAAATCTGTGACTGCTCGGGGTCCATACCCAAAACCATAGCTATTCGAACCTGATAACCAAAACTGTGACCTCTTCGGGTCCTTTCTGAGTGCAATCCGTACTCGACTTCCGAGTAAGCCAATTCTATCATTCTCTGGCAAAGCGGCTTTATTTCTTATACTCCAGTTCAGTGTCCCTGAACGTTAAGTGATGTCTTGGCCTAAGTTTTAGGCCGATAGTGGTCTCTCTGAACCCTTGCCGAGCATAATCGACGTCCTGAGTAGGCTGATCATGTCGCTCACGGATGGAGCGACCTACTCCTCGCCATGCACAATCCATACATGACGTCATTTTTAGTTTTATTCTCCACCTCAACTTTCTAATCGAATATTTAATCCATGTATGAGTCCATTCTGTCGCTCTTCGACGAAGGGACTCACACCTTGCGGTTAACGCCTCGTCACTCTGGTCGGAACAATAATCGCTCATGATTTATTTATCATAGTAACGCAGATCATAAATAACCGAATAAATAAGAGTTTGTACATCCAAAAATCTAAAAGACTAGAAAAGCCAAATGGTGCCTCCTCGGACACAACGGTTCATCATCATTTGAGATCATGCCTAGGGACCGTCCACGATCTCGTACAGGTGTAAGTGACTTAGCCGTCTTATTATAGATTTTATTATTGCTATTATAGCTGGAGTCCTAGTCCTGAATTTGGTCTTTACCATCATGATCAGTTGATGACGATCCACGACCACGATCCAAGGCCATTTCTATTTCCATTCGATGCAAACGGTGGCGGCTTCTGTTCCATCGCCGTTGTTCGATTCCTCATGTACTATGCCAATCTGTCATTCCTGATGTGCTCCATAATTATATCCTTTACATGCCTGTATTCATGCATGGTGTGCCCGTTCAATTCGTGGAATAGGCAGTACTTTCCAAACATACACATCCGCTCCGTAGGATCCATCCATGCCGATTTTCGATAGAGCAGTTGCCCCTTAGTGTCCAGATAAATCCATTCTAGGCTTTCCATCAAATCCGAGTATGAAGAGAACTTCTGCTCCCGCTTTTTCATCGTCTTTTCGTCTCATCATATCCATCGTCCAGTTTTCGTTGCCTTTATCATTCTTTTTTGCGTCTCCCAATGATCCTTCGCTTTGCACAGTGTTCACCTCTGATTTGTCCGCTCGCACGTCTTCCTACCACAGGAACCTTATTGCTCAAGATAAAACTCCCTAAGATCCATAGGTGGATCCAACATTAATGAATCCTTGAAATTCGTGCCATCAAAAATTCCTGATACAACTTCCATGAACCCCATGGATGGATCTGGCCGATCCACTAATGCCGCGGCGACATTAAATCGTGTTAGAAAACTCCTTAGAGTCTGTTCAGTTTTTTGTTTCAGTGTTGCCAGGCTCATCACATTTTTGAGTCTCGAAATTTGAACCTTAAACTGCCGTATAAATATTTCGACCAATTACATCCATATGCCAATAGAACCACTCTCCAACTTCCTGAACCACGGTATAACAATATCCGTTAGATACAGGGGAAAGCATCGTGTCACGACTTCCTCTAATGGCCCCAGTACTTCCATGTGCCTTATATATCTCATCATATGCATAGTTGGGTCCGACTTTCCGTCATATACTTTCAGCGTTGGTAGTTTAAACTCTAGTGGAGTCCTAGCATTCCTGATATTAAGAGTGAATGGACTTCTATTTACATCCTCTAGATCCCTGTTCACTAATCCTCAACGCATAGCTCGCCTGATCATCTCAGCAAACCTGTCACTGTCATCCAATGGTATCATCATTTCCTAACTGCCTCCCGAGTCCATGAGGAAATTCTGAAACGTATTCCTCCAGACGAGCATCCCAATTTTGATTCACACCAAGCTCCAAGGGGTGGTTCTCCAGCATCGCGATCAACCAGGCCCGAGGGAATGCCCCCAAGCCTATGAGGATCGAGGCAGATCCCTCTAAGATGGCCAAGGACTGCCCCAGCTACTCTATTCCATTCCTTTGTCCGATAGCTCCATCTTCATGTTTCTAGTTCCGATTTCTAGCGATTCCTGCTGCTTTAACTCCTTGATCTAAGTTGTCATTGCTTATGCTACTCTATTCCCTTGGTTTTGCGCTCCAGCTTGTCCAATCTGTTGGAGTAAATTCTGCATAATCTCCTCCTGTCTTTTCAGCATCCTTTCCTGCATAGCATCCATCATTGTTTCAATTTCATCCCTGGTGGTGAAGATAGATGCTTGATTAGCTCCAGCTCTAGAGAAAGCCTCTTGACTTCCTCCGTGATGTCTCCATTTCAGTATCGCTCTAGTGTTGATTATCTCACCATTACTCCAAATCTAAGCTCTAGATCTTTTCCAGACTGAATTTGGATTCCAAATTCGTGGGGGTAGCTTTATCGATGAAAGCGCCGAAATGTTGGCATCAAAAATAGCCACCAACATCCAGTTATGTGAAAGCACTAATATCTAGTCATGGATCTCAGATAATATAATGTAGATTATATAAATGAAGAATAATGAAATTAAAACAGAAAGCAAGAAAAGAGAGACACAAATTTATAGTGGTTGGGCAAACTCCGACCGACGTCCACTCTGAAGATTTCCTTTTTATTCGTTTATGCCGCTGTTACAATTACAAATCCATGAAATTCTAGAATAAAAATAACATAGTATAGCCTAGATAGTAGGTAGAATGAAGTAAAAAGAATATCCCTTTACTGATGCCATGCATGTTGTATTTATTGAGGAAGACGTGTATGGATCGGACTAAAATTTCGCCAGAAGAACCTCCATGATTAGGCGACCCGACTAAGAAAATTTTGGTCGCTCGCTCCCCATAATAAGGATCGGGTTTGATCCCTATTTTGATGGAGTTAGGGGCTGCACCCTTGGGGTGCTCCTCATGTTGTAATATGCATGTACTCCAAGTTTCATGTTGATAGCATCTGTAGATTTTGAGTTATTGACTTAGCGTTGCTGCCAATTCAACTAAACTGTTCCCTGAGTAGGGATAGGGGTCGATCCCTCTTGAGAGATGAGGACCGATCCCTCCAAACTCCTCTTCTTGCGGTGTGATCCCTAGGGTGGAGTCTCTAGGGTCCCTTTTTCTTGTTCTCAAAGTTTCACTCCAATCCACTTTGTGGCTGTTGAATTATGGAGCGATCATCATTGAGTTGTGTTGTGTGCATCCTGTTTATTCCGATTCGTCCACTTCGATCCCTCTATTCAGATCATTTTTTGTAGAATGATTATTCTGATCTGATCCCTCTTCTAGAGGAAGCACTAGTTATGTACTTAGATATTTTTTGAGTGACGTCCATCCGAATCCATTCAACAATAGTACATAGTTTCAAATATAATCGATCTTCAATTCTTGTACCATCTCTTCGTGCTTTCTGCCTTGAAATCTGTTGGGTTAAATCCTCATATGTACTACCTTGCCAAAAAGTGGGTTAACAATATCTTTTGTCCCAAATGCCTAAAACCAAAGATCGAGTGGACGTTTAGCTATATAGGCTCATATTTTGGTATTTTCACATCTACTCTTGATTGGATCAGTGGTTGCACGCGGAGATTTGAAATACTCAAATTCTCGGTAAGGTTGGCGGGATTCAGCTAGTATATTCTCGAGAGATTCATAGAGAAAATGACCCTCTCAAGTATATTTTATGGAGGTATACTTTCAATAAGGGAGGCGCACCCTCCTAGTCATTATAGAAAAACTACATTTTCCTTCTTGTTGATTCAAATCTTTGAATTGTTTTCTTTATTGCATCAAGAAGTGACTGGAGTTCTTCTCGATGTTAAATTATTGCGTCCAATCTTCAAGTTTGGATTTTGACCTTTTTTATAACTATTATTTCAAGGTTGGGTTGTGTTTAATTGTGTTTCCATTCTTTCGTGATATTTTTCTTGTGAGGTAAAAAACTCATTCTATGTTTTAGTGACGTGGTCTCACAAAATTATTATATGCTCATCATATTACTTGAGTTTTCTCACACTAATATTTCAGGACTAATTCGAGTGTTATTTTATTATAATGTTCAGGGCATACGAATATTCTTTTAAGGGTTGTCATTGATGGAACATAGATCTCATGGAGTAGAGCTAGATGTTCACCTGCCCTAGTATTTTATTTCCGCTGTTGTTATCCCGCTTTTTGGGCAAAAGCCGTGATACCAAAGGATTGGTCAAAAACAGAAAACAGTTCACCTCAGAAATTGGTCGTATTTCACTTCACTATGGATATCGATGAATTCTGTCCGAGCCCAGATCGGGCCGCAATTGATAAGGCATGACAAGAAAGACCATAGAAGCCAGCATTTCAAATTTCAAGTCAATCCGAGGTCATACGCTCAAGTTATGATGGATTCAAGTTAAGAAGGTGCACATTGCTCGGTTCGAACCCATCATGTTCGAACCCATCATATTCGAACCCATCGTGTTCGAAACCATCGTGTTCGAAACCATCTATTTCGAACCCATCATATTCGAACCCATAAGAAGAGGCGACATTCGAATCCATCTAAGGAACTCCCTACTTCGAATCCATCACAAATTCGAGTCCTTCATATGCTTCGAATCCACCACGGCTTCGAATCCATTAATAGCTTCGAACCCATCACAGCCTCGACTCCATCGCTCACCTTCGAATCCATCCATCATCTTCGACTCCATCACTCACCTTCGACTCCATCGACTTCGACAACTTCGAATCCACTCCATCGATTCGAAGACGACCTTCGAATCCAACAAAGCGGCTAAGCTAGCACGAACATGGATCGGCTCGAAGACAGGCGCGCCCCAATCGATTCGAAGTATTCGCTTCGGCCATGCATCGATTCGAACGAATCGATTCCATCGATTCGAACCAAACAGCATGCCGAACACCCAATTTCGAACCGATCATAACTCCCAATCTACTGATCCAAATCCCATGAAATTTTTACAGAAGTTTGTCTACATGATGAAGAACGTCCACGCCAAGTTTCATCGCAATTGGACAACTTTTTGATCGATTCGAAGTTCACTTCGAATCGATCCCAAACTGGGCACGCACTTCAAGAACGCGGGCCTGTGGACCCCCCTTCACGTGCCAAGCAGCCTCTCCATGATTTAGGCAGGATTTTGGCCTTCCACACCTATAAATAGAGCCCCTGGTCATTCAGAGAAGGGGTCGGAGAATTTGGAGAAGAAGAACAAGCCTAAACGATGCCAGAATCACTCCATGTTATCTCAATTGCTGTTAATTTCGAATTTAAGTCCATTTGCTGTTGTAATTTGCTGAAAAGCACTTGTAATCTTCAAGTATTAAGAAATAAAGTGATAAAACTTCATAGTGGACGTAGGCGCATGGCCGAACCACTCTAAATCCTTGTCTTCTGCGCAATTTACTTTTCTGTGACTTGGAGTTTTTGTTAGATAGTCCCTATTTCCAATTCAAGTTCTTCATTTACTATCTCTTCAAAAACTTCCGAAGGGTGTTTGCCCAATTTTGGTGCAAACAGCTGTATTCTTATATATACCCATCGATAATTGTAAGGTCGTGATGTTAAGTCTATCCAGGCTGATGGGGTTTGTTTTAACTTTGATATACTATGTATAGAGTGACAGCTTTTACCGTCTTTGTTATGTTTTATATGTTGTCGTTTTGTTGTGAGATTCTATTACTCCAGTTCTTTTTCCTTTTCTTTTTCCTTTTACCCTAATAATCTGCATTTCCAATGATTGGATATTCGATACTAGAATGTCGTGGATGTATTTAGCATCGACTTTCAATGGTCGCAAATGTAGTTCATTATAGTCGGTATCAGAGCTGAAGGTTAAGCGAGATCCTTAGCTTTAGTAGGGTATGGCTCAATAAAGATATGGTAAAGGACACCCTAAAATGAGTTTGAGTGTATATAATTGGTCTATTGAGTTGTTTATGAGTTCTGGTCATGGCGTGTGATGCCATGGTGTCGATAGGGATTTATAAACACTTGAATAAGGTAAAAGGACAAGATATTGATTTTTGAAAAATTTAGTAAAATTAAATATTTTACCTAGGAATATATTTTACATATATAAAGGAATAGTTTTCAAATTGATATAGTCATTTATGGTGTGTTTGTTTGAAAATGATAATTTTCATTTATTTTCATTATTGTTTGATTTTCCGTGCTCGGATAGTTTAAGAGCATTGACTATTGTTTGTTGACTGCTAATTTACGCTCGACCAATTTATAAGCATTTATTGTTTGGTAATTGTAAGTAAATTAAAACAAACCCCTTGTAAATTAAGTTTCATAATTTAATTATAAGGTGTTTGGAGAATATTTTATGTTAAAAGTCATCTTTTGATGATGTTGATTAAAAGAAAACTTTTAATAAAAGTTGTTAAATTTAGTCCATATGGGAAGATAATATATTTAAATGATAAATAATTGTGAAAATTTTATCATAAGAACGGAGAATTATTATAACTTAAGATGATTTTATATAAAGGTAATTTTATATAAATTTTGTTTATAAAATGATTTAAAGGAACATTTTACATGAATATAGTATATAAAACGATTTATACAAAATTTATAAAGGGTCTTTGCGAATTTAAATCCCGGTATTGCTTGAAAAGATTTTAAAACGATTAATGAAAAGTAATAATGGTATTACTTTAGAGTATTTGTAACTATAAATATTTCAAAGAGAATAAGAAAGATGCATTTTCTTTGGATAGCCCGGGGAAACATCTTCGTTAGTTTTGTGGCAATTGGAATAATCTTCTAGTCGATAATCGAATGCTTGCTTAGGTGAACGTTGTACTGTAATTAGTAAATTATTCTCTTTATCACTGTAATATCAAAATGAGTTCAAATCTGTACGCACCCAAAGTGAGCGTTAGTGAACAAATTGTTAAAATTATTATGTATATATGGAAATATATATAGTATGATTTTCAAAAGGATTTTGAAATGAAAATCGGGTATTTAGTTCTTAAGTTTCCTTAAAAGGAAATTGATAAATGAAAATTTTAAACTCTCAGATAAAAAAGAGATAATTTAACTTCAGTTTTAAATGGGTTAAATTGGATAGTAATGTTTTAGTAAGCATTATTTTATTAAAACCGTAGTTTTTTTAATCATACAAGTTGTGTAAACTGTTTGATGATATCAGGCCAGCTTGTATACCTATTTCCTTATAACACTCTAAGGTAAAGGGGTCGAAGGGTTAACTTGATTTTAAAGACCCCTATTTTGTTTGGGCATCTTTTTGAACTTTGAAAGAAAATTTAAATTAATATTTTGTATATACTCTTAGGATCTAAAGAGTATTATACAAGTAAATAAAAGCATAGTAAGTTTTTAGGTTAATGTTTTATAAAATTATATCTTTATAAATCTTTATAACCTGAAAATTTATGAAATAATTCATAAATAATTTTAGTATTAAATGAAATACTAGAAATAAAAATAAAAATGATTTAGAAAAGATTGGTGTAATTAATAAACTAATCGGATTCATTACGTAAGATGTACATAGATTTATTCGCACGGTTCTTGATTTATGGTTCGAATACATAACTTCGAGGTGATTCACACCAGTCCAAAAAAGGATTTCTCACTTGATTCTAGTCAGCAAACACTTGATTGGGATTCTTGATATGATACTGAGGTTTTCTATCATAGCATATGGCTATGCAAGGAGAATGGAGGTTTCTGATTGAAGAACGTGATTAGAGTCCACACTAGGGAGGTCGAGTGAGCAATACTAATTTGGAAGTAAAAGTCTATGTATTCGAGCAAGTAATCAGATCAAATATGGTGTATGGGTGATTTATGCACGTCATACGGGTTTAAGAATATTTGTATACTCGTTGTGTGACTTTAGAAAGTTGTGAACCTAAAAAAAACTTTAAATATTGTACGTTGGTCATTTAACACTTTAAATAAGTTAGTTTATTCCTTATGAAATTTGATTTGATTGATAGTGTGATTTTATAGACTACAATTTATAAATTTGTTGTTTATTAGGACTTAAATCCCAGTGCTTTTGAAAAAGTGATCCGAAAGGATTTATGAAAGAAATAATATTATTATTATTTTGAAAATTTTTGGTGGAATATTGTGGTTTCAGAATATTTCAAAGGAGTTTTGCTGAATTGATTTCCAAATATTTTGGTTATGACTAAAATTAGGTGATTAGGAGTTTTTCGATCAGGAAGATTCGCCAGGTATATTTATCAACTCTAGTTGTTGTTTTGGAAGAATCGGAATACCATTGGATGCTCTGTGATGTTTTGATTCTAGAGTTATACCATGCTTCGGTACGAGGAGCCCCCTCCTCATAATTGATTTTGTTTTGATTTATTTCACTTTGTAGGAATTGGAAAATGTATCTAAACTTAGAGAAAAAGACATGAGCATTTAATTTTAAATTTATCATTTGAAAAGATATGATGCTTAATATTTAATTATAGAGTATTCTCTGCACTTTTGTTGCTTTCGGTTGCATGAGACTTTATATCACACTAGAGTTACCTCATATTTAAAAGTTATGTCATATTAACTTATTGCATATGGTTGTTATATTGTTTACATTGCAAGTGTATTTCTCTTTTATGAGCATGATTCTCTTTTGAATTATATAAGTACAAGGAAGAAAGAGGTTGCTATTTGATTTCTTGCGCATCTGCATTCGCACCAAGGTAATAAATTGCTTGCTAAAATAAAATTCAAATGCAAAAGAGGTACGTAGTAGACTTAGAAATTGGAAATTGATTGATTTTTTTATGCCCTAGATATGGAAGGCCACTTGGCTTTTGTTTTCTTTTGATTGGTTTAGGCCCATTGTAGCGAGTTGTAATTTATTGGATCTAGCCGCGCGAAGGAGGTGCTGTTGAAATTTTCCATAATATTTGAGGTTTAACTAATAAGTTTAATAACTCATTTTAATTAATAGTTTTGACTTAAGGGTTTGGTGACATTTTTTTCCTTTGGGGATTTCAGGGACAATATTCTTTTAAGGGAAGGGGATAATGTAATATCTGAGAATTTTATAGTTTTTTTAGAGAAATGTGTGATCCTTTAAAATAGAGCAGAGCACACATGTGAATATATATATATATATATCACTAAAAACAATGGTGCTACCAACATGCTTGGCAGATAGCTAATCATAATACAAAAACAATTAAAAAGACTCAGGTACAACTAGAATATGCTCCGACAAGGCCACCGTTCATTACACCTCATTATCTAGCTCCGGCAAGGCCACCGACCGTAATGAGGTGTTAGAAGTACCCAAAAAACCATGAAGCAACTTAGTGTAGATAATATCAATAGACAACTCCAGTTGAGAGAGAAACACCTCGCAGCTAACGCAGAAAATTCATAAAGAATGCCTCACTGCATATATGGATGATGCAAAATGAAGTACACTCTGAAGACGCGAAAGGACTGGAAAGAATGCCTCGCTGCAAAAAGGAAGGATTCAGAATGAAGAACGCCACCGTGCAAATGCCGAAGGACTAGGAATAACTCCTCTCTACGAACGTGGAAGATCCAGAATGAACGTCACGTTATGATCCTGTCACCAGCAAATCTAAGAACCTGCAAATAATAATCTAGCATATTTCTAGCCTAAACCTGTATTTTAAAATGGAACCAAAGAAACATATAAGAATAATACATATATATGTATACATATATGAAATTTATATACATACATATGTATTAATGAATTAAAAGTAATAGCACTATAGCTGAAATTATAAGACAGAAAAGCAACACAAATAAGAAATAGGCTAAAAAGGATCCAAGCTCGATATGCAACATCTTAACCAATACTAAAGATGTAAAAAAGGGATATCAAAATAAGCAATGCAAAAGACTAACAAAATAAAAGGTTAAAAACCTATAATCTAAAATAAATTTAAAATTATCATTATGTTTCTTTAATCAAAAGGACATTACAATAATTTGTAAAATCATCATTTAAATTAGAAAAAATGTTAATGCTATAATTATTAATATTATAAATATTGTTATTACGTTTAAATATCTTAATACTATTACTAACCTTATTAAGATATTCTTTGAAATGATTATTTTTAGCTAATCTATATTTAGGATTTGAGATCCAATTAAAACAAAATAATGATATTATAAAATCAATTTATTAAGATGATTATCATTATTGTCAAAAAGTCTCTGGTTTCTCTCAACCAAATATACCAACAAATTATAATGGATAAATATCAATTAAATTCTATTTTCCTTTTTAAACTTAAATCTTAAATTATTCCAATAATAATCACAATCGGTAACTTTAGTTATAAAACTAAATTTTTAGATTTTGACAGTATTATTCAGAATAAATTATCCATGCAATCATAATACACATGTTTAATATCTTCAAAATAAATATTACAAAAAGAACATTTATTATCGATTTGCCTTTTTTTTCTTTTTAAAAATTCTATAGTATTTAGTATTCCATGCATGATTAACCGCATATGAATTTTTAATTTAGGAGGAGCGTTTGTTTTCCAAATAAGTTTAAAAGAATTATTAGCGACGCTCGAATAATTAAGAATAAAAAGAATCGGTGGAAAATTTCTTACTCTTATCCCATTCCCAGCTAATATTATCATTTTTGTTATCCAAATTATATATATTCTATCTAGCATAATGCAAAGAAAGCTGCTTAAGAGTTGTAACCTCTAAAATTCTGTTAAAACTAAAATTTCAAGGGGGTTATTATTCCGAGAGAAAACATCTAAAATTAAAGCATTCTTAAAGTTACAAATTTTGTAAAACTCTTTAAATTCTGTCATAAGAAAAATGACAAAAATCCAACGATCGTGCCAAAAAGAAGTATTATTTCCTGAATAAACAATTGTATTGGTACCATGGTTAAAAACCTCATGATATTCTAAAATGATTTACAAAAATTAGACAACTTATTAAAAACTGGAGGTGTAATTTGATATAGATTATTACTACCATTATAATAATGTTTATAAATAATTTCTTTCCAAATAGAATTGTCATTTGCATCTTTAAATTTCCATAACCATCTCCTTAATAAAGATAAATTCATATTACGTAAATTAATAACTCTTAAACCACCTTATTTTTTCGATTTACAAACTATTTCCCAATTGACTAAACATTTAAATGACTTATGGAATTATCACCACTGCATAAGAAGTCTCTTTTGATTTTATCTATTTTATTAATCACCCAATCTGAGAAAACATGCATAGACATCCAATATATCGGGGAGCGGATAAAACAGAGTTGATAAAAACTACTCTACCCACTCTCGATAACAATCCCTCGTTCAATTTATGAATTCTATTTTTAATCTTATCTATTATAATTAATTGGTCATCATGCTTAAATTTAGTTGGTCTAATCGAAAACCGAGATAATCAAAAGGGAAAGTCATAGTTTTACAATTAAGTTTATTAGCAACTAAACCTTCACCTTATCAACATCATTTAATACTAAAATTGAACTTTTATCAAAATTAATTTTTAGCCTTGAAAGAAGTTCAAAGCGGTACAAAATAAATTTAAGGGTAATGACATGGTTAGACAAATGGAAAGTAAGTAGTAAAGTATCATCCGCAAATTGGGGATTAGAGATACCATTGCGAGAGATTTTACAACCAACACTTTCCAAAGATCCATTACCGACCACTTTTTTAATTATCATAGCAAAGACATCTGCAGCTAAGTTAAACAAAAGAGATGATAGAGGATCACCCTGCCTTTAACCTCGTTTAGATTGAATTTTATTTTCCAAAATACCATTAACCATTATACTAGAATTGCCGATTTTAAGCAAAGTCATGATCTGACCAATCCATTTACGACTAAAACCACTAGCCAATAACATACCAATTACAAAATCCTAATCAACCGAATCAAAAGCTTCCGCAAAGTCTAGTTTTAGTAAAGCACATGTAATATTATTTTTACAGCAATGATTAACGTATTCTTGAACAGCAGCCACTCCATCAGTGATATTTCTACCCTTAATGAAAGTAGATTATGAAATATCAATTAGATTATTCGTTCTTATGTTAAGTCTGTTAGCTAAAATTTTAGAAATAATTTTAACAGAACAGTTAATTAAAGAAATAGGTCTAAAAAAAATTTAAATTATCAGCACCGATTTATTTATGTGATAAAATTACGTTTGCAAAATTAAATCTTCCTAGATGTAATTTCTCATTATAAAAATCATTAAACATATTAATTAAATAAAATTTTAAAACATCCTAGAAAAATTTATAAAATAAAATAGGGAACCTCTCAGGGCACGGGGATTTATCACTAAGCAAATCATTAATAGTCTTTAGAACTTCCTCTTCAGAAAAAGGATTGTCAAATTTTGAAAGGTTAATTCTAGAATCAGTTGGATAAATAACATTCCATCTAACGTTAATTCTCTGTTTGTTCTTAGTACCAAAAATTTCTCTATGATAATCGGTAAATGCCTTATTAAGATCCCTTTGTTCAACCAATTTTACATTGTTCACAAAAAATAAAATTTATTGTGTTACTAATTTTTCTACCATTAGCCATATTGTGAAAGAATTTGGTATTATTAACACCTTCATTAATCCATTAAATCCTATTCCTTGTTTCCACATAACCTCTTCTTTTTCTAAAATTGAATTAAGCTCTTCTTTTAAATTAGCTAAAACATTACGCTCTCCTAGATTTAGATGTCTAGTTTCTTCTATCTTATTAATTTTAAGGATTTCAGAAAGTAAATTTTCTTTTTTAATTTTAATACTTTAAAAAACATTTTTACTCCAAATTTTAATAAAATTTCCTAAGATCCCTAAGTTTTAAAATAAAATTCTTTGTAGAATTGTCTGTATTTCTGATATTATAAAAATTCATTGAAATCCATTTATTTTTAATTAGATTTGAGAAACTGGATTCTAATAGCCACATCTTTTCGAATTTGAAAGTTTTATTAACGATTTTATGATGATTGCATGTGAGAATTATAGGGTAATGATTAGAATAAGTGTAAGGCAAAGCAGAAACTCTACAAATGGAAAATTTATCCTCAATTTCGTCACTGACAAAAAATCTATCTAGAAGAGCCATTGAAGGGGACTCTCTAGTATTACTCCAAGCGAATTCTCTATTACAAACAGGTATTTTAGTCAAATTAGAATTAATGATAAATTGATCAAATTCTTCCATAGAAGAGTAATCACCTTTCCGTGGTGAACGCTTTTCTAGAAATCGCGTAACATTGTAATCCTCCACATAATCTAAGAACCAAGAGCTAATAATCTAAATTCTAGACATTTGTTCCATAGAACCCGACGACCAATTTTTTAGTTTAGCCCATAAGCATTAGATATATTTAAAATAGAGTTATCACTAAGGTTGATGAGAATAATATACAAAAAATGTTGCTAAGAAATACACCGAATCAGTTTAAAGAAATTATCCCGCCACCTAATAAGTAATCCCCGAGAAGCTCCAACAGAAGGTAAATAAACCAAATTCCTAAAGTGATAACCACCTAATCTTCTATAAAAACAAATGTCAGGACATTCAATTTTAGTTTCCTATAAAAGGACAATTTTATAGTTTTTGATCTTAAATATCTAATAATTTTAAATATTTAAGTAATCGACATTTAAAAATATAAATAACTTATATTCAAATATAGGTATTATTTAAATATTTGAATTGAGAATTAAATATTTGGATTGTGGATAAAATATTAATTAAATGGATTTAATAGTTTTATTTGACTCCTCCTAATTAATAAATAATAATGGAAAAAAAATTGTAAATTTATTTGGAATAATAAATGGTTCGAATAAATAATAAGAAAATTAATTATCAATAAAACAACTTGATTTTTATTATAGTATTTTTAATTAAATTTATTGGATTTTTCCATAGTTTTTAATCTGGAAAATATTTAAATGTCATTTGATGATTTTTGGGCCAATGATGATATTTTTTTAGAATTCACAAAATAAAATAACCTGTATATTTTATTGTTGATTTATGATTGTGTCGCATTTGGTAGCGCGATCGAATTTTTACTTCAACCATTCGCGGCTTGTATGTGAATGTGATATTGGATAGCAGAGTATCGCAAAACTCTATTTTCAAAACCTTTTAAATAATCAAATCAAAATCAAAATTTGATGGTGATTTGATTTGTTACTTGAAATGTTTGTTTATCTTGAGAACATATGTTAACCTGAAATTTAGGCTAACTTATTTTCAAATAAGGAAATTTTATTTTGTATATAAAAATCTTAGTCAACACTATTTCCTCACTTTGTTTAAGTTCGTTCTATTCTTTATAGCAAAACAAAAAAAGTTTTCCCACTTGAAAATTCTCAGACAATTTATATACTCCACCAAAAATCACATAACAAAGTTCTTTAAACTCGTTGGAGCTAAATCTACCAATCTATATGGCCTTTGTTGAATGCGTCAAGTGGGGGGTGTTCGACGGTTTTGAACAAGTTTGCATGAACTAGGACTTAGGTATTCGGGTGATGCAGGCACCGTTTGGTAAAATAGAGATTGGATTTGGGTTCGGCGTGTCGTGGAGCAGGTGTAGTGATGTTTTGGTGATCGCGATGGACGTGAGGGTGGTCTGACATTTTGAGCACGAGAATTGCGTGCATCAGGTTGGAATTCGAGGAGCTCGACCAAGCTTGGATTCATTGAGACTAGGTTATAGCTTTCACGAAGGAGAGTTTGTAGCGTTCGATGGATTTCGTTTTCATGAAGTGTAGCTCGTGTTTGGGGGAGATTTTTGTGCCCGATGATGGGTTTTGTGGCCTCTGTGCATATCTATTTTTGAACAGGTTTAGGGGGCGAAGATGTATTAGTGTTGAATTGGGTAGTCAAGATTTAATAGATTAATTAATCAATTTAATTAATACCAAACCTTATTAAACGAATAACTTTTCCATACGAAGTCGGATTGGGACATGATCTTTTGCATTAAATTCATATCAACATTAGCTACGTGAAGGAATTGGTTTGGTCGAATATGAAGCTAGTTGAATTTTGAGCTAAAATTGAACATGTTTGATTTTTAGACCAAATTAGAACGCAAAATCTTCTGCTGAAATTTCTATTAGTTTACTCACCTTTAAATAAACTATATGATATCTGTGTTGCTATAATTATTATTGAATGCTTGGATGATAGTTTATATCGTTGTTTGGTTGTTAGTTTTGATTTAAAATCCTGCTTGGAAAGTCGATGACATAAATAACCATTTGGTTACAGGGAATAAAAACAAAAGGGAAATCGAAGTGTAGGTAGGGAATAGATCGCTACGAAACACTATGGAATACACATTCATATATGTAATTTACAGGGGAATTTTGTAGGGAGCCCTAAGGGGTTTCTCGTCAATATTTATTTACTTATATTCTTAGGTCACTTATATTGTTGTTTGGCTGAAAATATTTGTGACATACAGCTTGATTGTGTGAGCGTCATTACAGCCATCATCCTCTTAAACCCTTGTTGTACGTTGAACTTGTGCTTGTATTTTTACAAAATAAATGTTTGGTCGATTTTTTGCACTTTGAAAGTGTTTAACCTATATTTTCAAATATTTTGAGAATTTGAAAATAAAGAATAAATGTTGATTTAAAATTTATAAAAGGAGTTATAAACTTAATTACATATCTTTCGGGATAATTAATTTCGAGATAATTAATGTCGATTTAAATTTATAAAATATTAGTTACCTTTCGGGATAACTAATATTATTTTAAATTTATATAAAGGTTATTTACCTTCAATATTCTGTAACTTCTTTACAAATGGGTGTGTAAGGATGGTATAAATTCTGAAAGGAATTTGAGGTTTTGAATATATTTTTAATTATAATAAAGTTAATTAGTAAAGTTATTGATGTTTAAAAAGTTAATTTATTGATTTAATGAAAGAGCTTAAAACTCTAATTAAATAATTTAATACAAGTGATTAAAGTTAATTAACTGATTTAATAAAGGAGTTTAAAGTTAATTAATTGTTTTAATAATGATGTTTATAAATAATTAATCATTTTAATATATGATGTTTAAAGTTAATTAGTCGGTTTAAATAAGGATGTTTAAAATTAATTTTTTTGATTTAATATTGGTGTTTAAATATAATTGATTTTTTATTAAAGTAGCTATAAATTTGGTTAATTCTCTTTCGGGATAATTAATGTGGTTTTTAATTTATAAAAGTATTTTAATTGAATTATTATCTT
Source organism: Allium cepa (assembly GCA_030765085.1). NCBI lineage: Eukaryota > Viridiplantae > Streptophyta > Magnoliopsida > Asparagales > Amaryllidaceae > Allium > Allium cepa. The sequence goes on from CM060940.1 coordinate 818,918,765, forward strand.
CTAGGATAATAAATGTTATTTAAAATTTAGAAATGAAAGTTTATAAATGAGAAAATATTTAAATAGGAATATTTTCAAGAAGCATTTTCAAAAAAAAAATTACAAATATTTGTGATGTGAAAACTAAGCACAAGTTCATTTTAAAATTTTAAAAATTTGATTTGGTTACAGAATCTGTAATCTGATATCGTTATATGGAAAGTATTTAGTCATACTCTAAGCACTAAATGTTGAGGTATGGAAATACATCCTTATATCGGTAGTTAAAAATGTCATCAAGGAAATGCCTAAAGGTAACACTATCTTCATTTGCCCGACTTCATTTTTTAACCAAGAAATAGGACAAGTTTGAAATCGACAAGTAATGGTAAGAATATGAGATTTAATTTCTATATACGATCATTTTGATTATCCCTAATAGTTGATTTATTAACTATCGATTTAGCTTCTTTTTTGAGTGAGTGGACGTCTAACTATGTGGGGTTGCTCTCATTATGGTATATTCACATCTACTCTAAATTGGATTCAATTGTATACGCACGGAGATGTGAAATACTCGAATTCTTGGTAAGGTTGACGAGGTCTGGCTGGTGCACTTCCGAGAGAGTCACAGAGAAAATGACCCTCTCAAGTATACTTTGTAGATGTAAACTTTCCTTAAGAGATACGCACCCTTTTAGTCATTGTTGGTAAATTTTCTTTTTCTTGTTGATTCAAATCTTTGAATTATTTTCTTAATTGCATCGAGAAGTGATTGGAGTTCTTTCCGATGCTAAATTCTTGTGTCCATTCTTTAAGTTTGGATTTTCACCTTGTTTATACCTATTCTTTCAAGTTTGAATTTTGTTTAATTGTGTTTCCATTCTTTCGTGCATGAATATTGTTCTTGTGAAGTAAAAAAACTCGTTTCATGTTTAACGGTTAGGTCTCACAAAATTATTATATGTTTATCATATTACTTGAGTTTTTCCATGTTGGTATCTCTAGATTGATTCAGGTATTATTTTATTATAATGCTCAGATCAGATTGAGTATTATTTTTGGTTGTCGTTGGTGAGACATGGATCTTATAGAGTAGTGCTGGATGTTCATCTGTCGTGGTATTTTATTTCTGCTATATTAGTATATATATATACCCATTAGCAATTGTAAGGTCAAAAAGTTATAACTGTCTAGGCCGATAAGTTTTGTTTTTAACTTTGATGTACCATGTATTTTAGAGTGATAACTTTTATTGTCTTCGTTATATTATATGTTGTCGTTCCGCTGTATGATTATGTTACTCCTATTCTTTTTTGTTTTCTTTTTATCCTAGCAATTTGCCTTTTTGGTTATTAGTCGTTTGGTATCGGAATGACGTGGATGTATTTGGTGTTGACTTTCAATATCCAAAAAGGTGAGTCACCATAGAATGTATTGACAAGTCACTACTATATGATAATCTTGTCATCGTAGCAGCAAGGCCGGACTTAGATTAGTGAGGTTCCATCGAAGCACATTTAACATACTGTTATAACTCATTAGTTTTTATTATGGCTACTCCTAATTCTTTGGGTTTATATGCACTGTTATAACAAATCTTTAACATATGAAAAAGAAAAAACGTATCTCATAAAATAATACATTACGCATACCATCATCTTTTGCATAGTTCATTGATACTGACTTTCTATATGACAGTAGAAATTGAACGAAAGAAATATTTTTCATTAATACAACTTAACCTTTTATACCATTTTTAGGAGAAATGGTAAATTAAAATAGAAGAAACATAGATTGCTTTTGCATCAACAGTTGTTTTCTTCACTTGCCAAAGTTTTATACTCTACAAATTAGACAGTGGAGCTGGTGGATGCTAAAAAAGCGAAAATTGATCATTGAGTCAATTCTGAAGGCACAGTTGACTGTAACTAAATAAAAAATCAAAGTGCACATAGCCTTGTAAGTTTAAATAGAGTTCATATTTATGGTGTATATTATCTTTTGGATTTTTATTTACAAGCTATGTTGCATGCTTGGATTCGTAAAAGATTTTAAAGACTGATTTACACTCCCGACCTATTAACATGCTCCGAAACCGATAATGTTAGTTTATTTCAACCCTTTCATTGGAACAGAAAAACCACCGAATCGTTTGTTATGTTTCATAATTTGTTTACTCCATTACAATTCATAATCAGCAGTTAGGTTGTCCAAGATGATCAAGTATTTAGATGACTCAAAACTGTTATACTTTTACATCAACTGAATTAGCAGAAGCAAAGAATGTTTCCAGCTGTTACTAACTTAGTCAAACGGTGAAATTATACATTGTCATCGGATTATAGATGTTGCTAAGCACAAATCACCCTCTGTCGGTAGCAACAGTTTAGTTTCATAGGCACCAAACAATGAAGACACTTTTCCACTTGAAACCATCACGCAATATCCCAACTATATTTTTGATCGCATGTTTAACTAGTAACTCTCATTTTTGGTGTATTGGGTTTCCATGACATCTAGGACTTAAGCTAGCGATAGATTTATATTATAAGTTCAGCGTCTCGGTGTTCTTTTATTTTCTTTCAGAAAAGGTTAGCAACTATGGTTCCAGTTATGTCTTTTTATTGTTATCAAACCATTCTGTTATTAATATTATATGTTCAATGACTCCAGTTATGTCTTTTTATTGTTATCAAACCATTCTGTTATTAATATTATATGTTCAATGATTTATGCGTTACACTGGACCGAACAAGAAGATAGTATTCAATAAACTAAAATCTTCAACATATGAGGAAGTTTTTTTTAAAGATATCGACTTAATTACTAATCGCATACTAATCAAGAAATTTATTGCTTACCATGGGATGTTGATGAAACTCTTAACCAGGCCTCAAGTGCAACTAAAATTTGAGAAAAGCGACCGAGAAACTAAGCTTGACGAACTGCCATTTTCTTCTTCCCATTTGTTTTTATTACTTTTTAGTGAAATATTTTTTCCCCTTTTTTTCATTATATTTTTATTTGTAGGATAGCACTTATATTTGAGTCGTGTACTTCTTTTTTTAGTTGTAAACAAACAAAGTTTGCTTTTATTTGTATAACTTTTCTATTATCTGTACCTTTGACATCTTCAGCCAACTACTGAATGCGGTTGTTTTTTGGTACAACTAAGTATGTGGATGTACATCTCATGAAATTGTAAACTGTTCAATTAATGAATATTTATGACTTAACCATTACTTTTTAATTTTTACAACTACGATGTTGCTTTGAACTTTTTACAACTTAAGCAATATGTGAAAGGATGTTCTATTCATACACAATATTTAGCTTTACACACACCCAAATTTGACACAAAACGTTGTACAGCTTTTTTTACTCTACATATACCCAAAAATTTCCAATATTACCCTATATTAACTTTTAATATTTTATAATTTCCTTTATCTTCTCTTCCAGAATTCCGTAAAAGCCCTAACAAAAATCACGCCGCGTAGTGGGATAACTACGAGGAAAAAATACATTCCTGGTGGAGGTAAACATGAGGAAAAATACATTCCTAGTGGGGCAACTACAAGAAAAAACACGTTCCTAGTAGTGCAATTATCAGAAAAAAATAAATCCTAGAAGGCTCTCTATGCAATTCTTTCATGTACCATCAATTGAAGTTGTGTTCATTGCGAATTCAAACAACTCCTCCCTTGCCATAGTAAAAAGAGAAAAAAAAAGTAAATCTTTTACCTCCTTTTCAAATTCTACCCAAATTTGTAGTCCTCCTCCTTTTCTAATCCAAAATCATAATTTCTTTTGATTCTATCCTTAAATCAATCTCTCTTTCCTAGTTTTCATTGTTAGATAATAAGAATTTAATTTACCATATTTTATTGGGTTAATTAGGGTTTAAATGTTTAAGAAGTAAAGAGTAAAATAATTAAAACGTATTATTTACAACCCATGTATATACGGGTATTTTTTTTTAAATTTCTTTTGCAAAAAGCATGGTGTATGTAAAGCAGATTCTGGTGTTAAATAGAATTAGCCTACATGAAAATGATTATTCCATTAAACTATTATGTTGTTAACCATATTCTTCTTGCAAAGTGCATTAAAGATGATAAATGAACGAAAAATGCATTTTAAACTCATTAAGCTTATTCTTTTATTTTACTATTATTTATCATCTAAGTAATAATATAAAGTATACTAATGTACATACAAAGTAACATGGATGTAATATTCAAGACTAAATAATGCCCTAAGCTAGAAGTCAAAAGCATCTTAATCATACTTGGGCATCACATAAGATGACACTGTAAATGTTAGAGATACCATAAAATCGCTATATTCAATAAAGTTCCATGTACCCATATGCGAAGCACAGGATGCGTACTAATAATTTATTTAATTTAAGTATATTTAATAGAAAATTCATAAATAGTATATTTTGTGCTAGTAATTCAATGTGTTGTAATCATGAGAAAATTATCGCAATTAAATAAATATAACGTTTTAATTTTTCATAGTCAAGATGTATCAAGATTGGATATCGATACATTCATTGAGACTAGAGTATGCAACGCTCTTCAAATGCTTGGTAGTGTATCGCTCATGACTGCTCATGGCACCAAAGGGTTACATGCTGATAGTTATATGATAATTATTGAATCACTCGTACGATAGTTTTCTGTAAGTTAATATAACTAAGGTCAAACTCATAACATCAAAGTGACAATATTACACAACTCACTCGATTTAAGAATAATATTGAACTTCAATGTGGACACTTTAAATTGATTATAGTTAAATCGTGGTACATCGTCCATCGAACGACTGTAGTTGGGTCTGAGTTGAAGCATTAGAAGTGTAAAACTATTCGATAGCGAATTTGTCTCCTCGGTTTTTATTAGGTTAGTATCACGGTCAACTATTGTCAATTCAAAGTTAAAGTCTCTAGGCAGAGCTGTTCAATTAATAATAATTATTATTACTGAACCTAGGACTTTGTGTTTGGACTATATAAGTTGAATATGGACGACGATATTGGAATTTGACCAACACCAAATTCCATATGTCTTAATGTGATATAGTTTTAACAAAGAACATTGGTGTAAACAATTGCACTATAGAGGATCGCTTAAAATAGTAAAACTGGATTTTACCAAAATTGTAAGCGATAAATTCGATCAAACTATCACACCACTAGCTAAGGTGACGTGTGAACGTTAATTTCTGAATTGTTTGATATTGATTGCTGAATGAATTTACTTTTATGCTTCGCAAATCTGAGTTGTTGAATACTCCAAATATCACGTAATTTATTTAAAATATATTTGTTATAAATTAATTAATATTTGTGAAATATTAATTGTAGAATTTTATTTGATTTATTTGAATCAATATTGCATATAGTGCGTATATAAAAGTTATAAATGTAAGTATCGATATACGATAATATCGATGTACATTTAAACTAGATTTAAAATGTGCAAATATTGATCGGGTTTGGAAATGCGTAAAAGTCCATTGTCCTACTGGCATGGTTGGCCATGATAGAAAGAGGGGAGTATGATATTTTATTTGAAAATTATGGTTTGAATTGATTTAAAATAAGAGGTAAAAGTGAGATCTAAATCTCCACTTTTCTGTCTCTCTCTCTCTCTCGCTTTCTTTTCCTATATAAACTCAAAACTCTCTCATTTTCTAGCTTTATAGCCTCCAATACCCTATCTTGGTCGAAAATGCTCACCACCTCCCTTCTTCAATTTCAAACCCAAATCAAATCAAATTCCAGGTGAGGTGATCTATTTGGTTAGTAGCTTTTTGGAAGGGATTTGATTTGATTCAAGTAGTCTATCTGATTCAACATTCAAGGTGCTTTATAAAAGCAATATTTTAGGTAATATCTAATATTATATTTGTTCATTTATAAATTCACTTATACCATTATATGTAACTAGATTAGAATTTATAATATCACAAATTTATATTTTTTTCATTAAATCTATATATATATATATATATATATATATATAAGTTTGTGTTCTTAGAAAAATACATGCATATACATTTTATTTTTGGCCATACAAAATTTAAAAAAATCGAAAGTAAAAGTAATATTTAAATGATTTATAAATTTAATTGGAATTTTAAATTGATATTATATTCACACTATACATATATATATATATATTATTTAACAAATTTATATATATATATATATTATTTAACAAATTTTCATGTACATATATTTTTTCCTAAAATAATTATATATATATATATACATATATATTAAACCAAAATAAAAATAAAAATTTATACATATTTGTGTATGTTTATATATTTCTAAGTTTAAGTTATAAAATATTAATGTACGTGTATATATATTATAGTATAAAAACATTCGAAAATTATAATAATTAAGAATTTCAAAGAGAATTTCGTATAGAAATTAAATGAACAGATATGTTATTTTAAACTATACAACGACAAAAAATTGATTTTGTCAGAAACTATTTTTGGCTGAAAAAATTGCATTTTATTATATATATAAATTACATTTATAAATTTTAATATATGTGTGAATATGTTTTATTATTTGAAAAATATATTTATATTTTAATTCATATATATACATATACTTATGTATACATTTACATATATACATCAAATAAATAATATTTGAATTTTGAATTTCAAATAAGATATTATTTTGAATCTAGATCTGATTTCACATTTGAATATTTCTTAAGCTATTTTAAATACTGAATTTTGAATTGGTTTTTACATGTGAAATATATTTTTACATAATTGTTTTAGCATGTACGTATGTATGTATATATGTATGTATGTATGTACGTGTGTATATTTGTATGTATGTATAAATGCATATGTGTATGTATATGTGTATATTATATTATATTAATTTTAAAATAATATTAGACAGCGAGCACGCATATAAAGCGGATATTGTGTTTGGTGTGGTGTAAATCTCAATACTTATCTACGGGTATAGATCATATACACATTATATGTTGCACGTACATATACATGTATGTGTATTTGATACACAACATTATATATCACATATATAAACAAATCAAATCTTTATATTGATCAATTAAATTAAATAAAGATTTTATTTAAAAATTATTTAGACTGGATCTAAATCAGTTTAGATTTCATATGCCCAATAGTTCTAAAATGGTAAAAAAAATTGAAATTCATCCGTTTTAACATGTTGTGTGCTGGCTTGATTCAAACAAACCTTATGTATTTACTCTTAAGTACACAACCTTATAGAAAAATGTTAATTCAACTCATTATCAACTGTTCTTTATCCAAAAAAATCCGATTATTCCAATACATCATCATATGGAGGAGTGATTTTCGAGATAGAATCTAATTAATTTTAGGTACATTTAGAACTCCTTTCAAGTACACTCAACTATTCAATCAAATCGAATTATTTTCTTTTCTTTTACAAGTAAAGATATTTACTTTCATTTTATTCTATGACATATCATAGACATATTATAAGTATCAAATACACATGTTTTATTTGTGATAATTCATCAATGAATTTAATGAAGTATGTAGAACCATTTTGGTATCATTAGAATTACAATTGCATGCATCTATATGTATCAATCTAAAGAGTACATCAACTCTTATGTCGTTCCCACAGAATGAGTGTTTTGTTGTCAATCCTTTGAGAGACAATTTACTAGTACTATGATTCACAATCGTATGATTAAAGAATTATTTTCCAAAACGTTGGCTTAGTCCATAATTCTAAAATAAATGTAAAAACTTCATATACTTTTGTATTTTCTAATGCATCACCTTTTCTTATGAACACCATTATTATAGATTTATTTTAAAATGAATATACCAAAACTATATCTATTTTTAGTCAATACTGGAAACAATAATTATTTTATAAACAATAATTGGTATATTTACGAAAAATATCTGAATTAAGAAGTGTTATATGTAATAGAGTTAGGGGTATGCCATAGGAGCAATTCTATAATCTATTGCAAATTATTAACTCTGTAATAAAATCTTTCGAATATATAGTTGTCATATATGTTATGTTGATTAATTATGTAATTTAAGTATACTAAATCAGAAATCCTTAAATAATGTGTTATGTGATAGTAATTACAATATGCTATAATCATGAGAAATTTATCACAAAAAAATAATATATTGTTTTAAATATTCCTAGTCAATGTTTCAAACAAGATATCAATACATCCATTGAGACTAGAGTATGTAACACTCGTTGAATTTTGGATAGTATATTACACATGGCTGTTTGGGGGCCAAAGAGTTACGTACTAATAGTTAATGGATAACTATGGAATGACTCGCTTGAGATTTTATATTGGTTAATATAACTAAGGCCAAATATAAAATCTTGAAGTGGCGGTATTACATAGTTCTTTCGACATGAGAATATTGCTGAACTTCAATATGGACACTCCACTTTGATTATAGTTAAATCATCACACGACGTCCATCAAACTACTATAGTTAGATCTAAGTTGAAGCATTGGAAGTGAAATACTATTCAATAGAAAATCCGTCTCCTCGATTATATAAGGTTAGTATCATGATCAACAGTAGCTCTCAAAGTCAAAGTCTCTGACCAGAGCAGTATGGTTAATAATAATTGTTATTATTGAACCAAGGACTTTTTAGTTGGATTAAACAAGTTAAATGTGGATGTTATTGGAATTTTGATGAAAAAAAGTCATAAGTTCTAAAATGATGTAGTTTTGACGAAGGGAATTGATGTAAATTAACATAACTGTTGGGTACCATTTAAAATAGTGAAATTGGATTTTACAAAAAATTGAATAAGTGATAAGTTTGGCCAAAATTTCACACCACTAGCTAAGATGATGTGTGAACATTAATATCTAATTTGTTTGATATTAATCGCTGATCGAATTTACACCATTGGGTTTCATAGCAATAAAGTTGAATAAATCGAAATACCACACAATTTAATTAAATTATAATTGTTATAAGATAATTAAATATTTAATATTTGTCGAATTTCTATTATTGAATTTTTATTTGATTTATTTCAATTCCATTAGTATTTAATAAAATACATATATATATATATATATATTTGAATTATTAAAATAACATGTAAATTAAATAATTAATACATAAATTTTATTTATAAATTAATATTTTATAAAATTTAATATATATATACATGAATATTTTATAATTAGTTTTTGAAAAAAAATGTAATTAATTCATATATATATATATATATAATATTTAAATTTAAATTTAAATACCACATAAGATATTATTTTGAATTTGGATATAATTTTAATTTTGAATAATTCTTTTATTATTTAACGTACTATATTTTCAATTGGCTTTATATTTAAAATATATCTATACATAATTATTTTGGGGTATGCGTGCATATTTATATGTATATATAAGTATACTTTAAATTATATTAATTTTAAAATAATATTAAACAAAAAACATGTATATAAAGTGGCCAATGTGTCATTGTAGTATAACTCCCAACACTTATATATGGGCATGTTAAACCATATATACATTATACGGTGCACGTGCATGTACACGTATATGTGTATTTGATACACACGTATACATTATATATCATATATATAAATAATCAAAACTTTATATTAATCAATTGAATAATATAAAGAATTTATTTAGATTAGATCTAAATTAATTTAGACTTCATAGGTCCAATTAAATCTAAAATGGTTAAAAAAATTAAAATGCACCTGTTTAACCATTGTGTGCTGGTTTGGTTCCAATAAAATTAGCCACATATGTACTTTTGCTTTGGGCTGAGCATTCTTTTTTCAAAAGTATTTAAATACATTCGACGTTGTACTTGAAAAGTTTAGAAATTTATAAAATGAACAAGAAGTATAATTTTAACACTTATCCCAACACAATATTTTAATGTCATTTTCATTATTAATGTTGTACAATTCTAGTTTAGCACACGGTAAAGCAAATTGTAATGACCCAGAGTTTAATCATTATTTAAATGCATATATAATTATATTTTTAAATAGTTAATAAATGAATTTTTATTAACAAATAAAACTATACTAAATTATAAATAATGATGATAAAATCATTTTCAAGATTTGTTTACCAATATATATAGTTCATTGGGAATTAGAAAATGTGACTGGAAATTATTTTTCTTAAATATCGATTTTTCATTGGTTAAAAGCCATTTAAAATGTCATAACACTATTTTAAGAACATATGCACACACCACAAACTATTTATACATGATGAATGCATGTGTGCATATGCATGTATATGCCTCTCTTTTAAGTGTATATATATAAGGATGAAAGAAATATTTTATAAAGAAAAGTGTATATATACGTATATAAATATAACATTTTCAGCTCAAGTACAAGTGCATGGCTTGAATAGTGCAAGGAGAGGGGGGGGTACTTGAAATGGATGGAATTAGAGGGAGGGCGTATTGTAACGGCCTAAAGATTTTAGACCTCGAAAATCGACACTAATACGTACACTGTATAGAGTGCTAGCAATTGAATGTCGGAAATCCCAGACTGTTAGGGTAAGAAGAAAAGAGGTGGAAGAAGAATCGGAAACAAAAGCATAGAATCTCACAATCGCAGCGGATCAAAATAAATATACAAATAACAGCATTTACACAAAGAAAGCTGTAAATGTCAATTACATACAATATATCAGAGACAACTATTAACAAATACATCTGGACAGTTATAATAACTTGTCCTCATCTGCTGTCCATACAGCCCAGAATATGCAGCGGAATATATTAGTACGTCTCTATCCAGCTCGTCTCCTGAGCTCCCAGCGTCTAAACCTAAAAAATCTGCAATACTCGTTCTGACCCGAGCATTACAATAAAGTAACACCCGAGTCAGGCTGGAAACCAACGTGAGTAAATGTAACGACCCAGGATTTTTGATAATTAAAATTTGAATATTTAATTAATTTTAAATATTAATAAATGAAATTCTTAAGTCGACTAATTTTATTTCGAATTTCTGGATTTAATTGGATAATTAAATCGATAATTGAATAGCGGGAAATACGTAAATAATTAAAAATCAAGTTAATATAATTGAAAATGATTTGGAAAATTTTATTTTATCATATTGGAGTTATAGAAATGTTATAGAACTTTTAAAATCGAATTAAAAATTAATCTGTGAAAATTGAATATTTTAATATTTAATTATCGACTGAAAAATAGCCAATTTTTGAACAGTCTCAGAATTGAACGAAACGAGTTCCATTGGATCCGTAATAGTTAATTATTATCGGATTTTAAATTTCGTATTTTTCGGAAGTCGAAGAATCGGGTCTTGACAGTAAACCCATTAATATGAAATACTTAAGTTGTAAAGCTTCTTGTAAAACCCAGGTAACTCGTTCAGCACTACGAGTTTTATATTGCTATAACCAAACACATGTGATATCCCGGAATTTCGAGCAATATCAATTTAATAATCAATATAAAAATATTAAATTGATTTGATATATCTTTGTTAATAAGTTATGAATTGATTTAAAAAATTTCTTTTAAATAAATATTTAACTGATAAATTATCTTTTAAAAGCTAATTAAAATATTTTCTATTTATAAATATATATAGCTGTATATATTGTAAATAGATAATCTTTGTTTTAAATTTAATAAATAAAGACAAGTTTTCTAAATCTAATCTTTTTGGTAATTTGGAATTTGATTTAATTTAATATTAAATAAAATAACTATATGGCTTAAATTACTCAAGATGAGTTTAATTGGTTTAAAATAAATTCTGGTTTAAGTTTAAATTTATTCTAAGGGGTGTTTCGTTCTTTTTATTATATGGTTGATAAATGAGAAGTTTATTAATATAGAGATAAAATCTTTTATAAATTATTTTCATGTAATAATGGGTTATATTTAAACAATACAAAATAAAATATCTTTAGAAATGAGTTATAGTTAAACAATATTAATTTTTGTAATATCTTTACAATGGATTTTTAATAAATAGAATTTGTTATTTTAAACTTATGTCTATACATATACACATGCTTTGGTAAACTACGATTTAAAATATAAAATGAATCTTATAAAAATTTACATAAGTTTGAAGTAATTTTAAATAAATTAAGTATTTAATAATATAAGTTTTAAAAGAAAGTAAAGGAAAGATTTTTAAAATTGTGTTAAGTATAAAATTGTGTTTATACTTGTGTAAAAACTTTATAAACAAATAGCTAATGACTAGGCAAAATATATAAAGTTAACTATAATATGCTTATACAACAAAATGGAGGTATGCTAGACTTTGTATAGTTGTAGTTTTAAATAAAGTATGTTGTTAAGCAAGTGGTTATACTAGAGTTAAATATAGGCTAGGCAAAATGAAATGTATTGTAACCTGTAAGTAGCTTTAGCAAAGCAAGTGAAACAACAAATGATATTTATAACTTGGAAGGAAAAGTATGTAGGCAAGAAAACTTTATTTCAACGCATACGAATAGAAATAGAGTATGTATGCTTAGCATCTAAGTTAAAATAAAATAAAATAAATAAGTAAACAAGAAGCAATCAATGCAAATATCTTTGGTACAACATTATCTTATCAACCTTTGAAATAGCCAGGTAAGTCAATGTATATGCCTGACAAAAATAAACAAAGGAAAGGAAATATCTTAAATACATAAACCAGATAAGTATGAACATAAAAGACACAAAGCAGACAAGTAAGAGAAATATCAACATACCAAATAGGATAAGTATGAGAACATAAGGTACAATTTCATTTAATACTAGCACACCTTTTTGTCAGCCGAATTATATAAAATAAAATAAAATCAATTCAGCCTCTAAAAACAAAGCTTGCTTGGTAAGATATGAAAGGAATCTTTGGTACAAACAGATAATGTTTGTACAAGCTTATGCAAACACTGTAGCTCCTTCCTATATATATCTTTTCTTCATATCAGTTTGAGCATCAAACCTGAGTAGATCTGAAATGAGCTCCATCTTAAAAATTAAAACAAAAAGCATCTTACTTTTAAACATAATCTCAACTCAAACAATTCAATGCAAACTGAAGATCAAGATGAGGAAGGTTTCCAGTTGCAAATTTAAAGCCTGATTTTCAAATGAAGGCTCTCTGTCCATTTTCTATTACAGGTGAGTAACTTCTCTTTTTTAAACTTAAGGTAAAAATTTTGTTTGCTTGCTAGTATGTTAAAGTGATTAAGTATTTACAGTGGGATATATGTGAAAATCAGAGGTGAATATTAAATTGTGTGTATGCTGTGTATATGTGTGCTCTGTTTATTTCAAGTGAGTAATCTTTTTTTAAAATTTAAAATAAGTAAACTTCTTTAAAAGAAAACAGTTTGATTTGGATGCTAGTGATTATATTGATTCGTAGGTGAAGTTCTGCAACCTGATTCATTTGAAATTTGATATATATGTTTATGTTAGCAGTTCTGTACATATATATAAACATGATAGCCTGATACCTGTTGTTCCATGTTTTGCTGGCTTTCAAAAATTCAAACATCTAAATCAAATCCATATTAGCCCTTATTATTCAAATGAAAATGGTTTGTAGATGTCTGCAGATGATTGTAAAAATAGTTTCAGGGAGTTAAATTCAACAGATTATTATTTTTAGTTGAAATAACAGTAAAATACTTATATATGTTAAAAATCAACAACCTTGATTCTTGTTTTGGATTGCATAAATGAATTAGTGGTTCAAAATCATGATTTTTAATATACATCTCATGATTTATAGTTTGGCAATTCATGTGAAATCTTGTGTTAAACGAATTGGGTGTTTTAGTGGGTTGCCGTTGATCGGCGAGGAGTTTGGAGTCGATATTGTGGTCGAAGCAAGCTTTCATGATGTTGATAATGGGAAAAAAATAAGTGGAATTTTTAAGTGGATGAATTGCTCGTATTTAATCGAGTTAGGGTTTTATGCTTGCTTATTGTTGGCTTGCTATCGAAGACGATTGCGTCACGTATGATTGACCGAGTTCGATCGTATTTGGGGAAGTTGGCGATCTTGGTCGTGGCATCATGATGGAGTGGTCGGCAAAGGTCATCTGCGACGAGACGGCCAGAGGCGATGGGAAATTTGGGTCGAAGTGTTTCTGTAGTTTTCGATCAGGGGTTCGAATTTTGAAGCGCGTCAGGATTTTTGGTACTAGGTTGAGGGACGGCACGTTGGGGTCGCCACCGACTTGGTGATGGCCGGGGAAGGGTTCGTCGACGTTGGATTCGCGGTGCAAGGTGCACGCGTGTACGATGTGTACACTGGAGTAAGCAGTTGAGGAAGAAGGGTTTCATCTCAGGGTGTTCAACAAGAAGAAGAAGGGAATGGGTGTTTCGGGTTAGGGTTGCGTGAGTAGGTATTGGACTCGAGTGGGTTATTGGCTCTGTAATTTGCAGTATAGGTTTTATTTTATGCAAAGTTTAGGTCAAGTTGAATATAACTTGAGTTTGAACTAATGGAATTTAGCATTAAGTATAAAGAAGTTGTAAAAAGGAAGAAAACAAATTTACAAAGGATAAACTTGTTCTTTGTAAATAAAGGTTATCAACAAAAAAAAAGTGTTAATTGAATTAAATTACAAATTGAAAATGTTTTTAAATGATTTCCTTGAAACAAAGAATAATTGAATTTACTTAAATTGTTAAGAAGTTTGAATTTGAAGGCAATCATCTAAGTAGACTTTGAACTTTAATTTAAAGAAGTGTTTTAAATTTTAATTTAAAAGAAGTGTTCAAATCTCAAGTATTGAATCAAAGCTGAGTTTAAAGGAAAAGTTAAGTTTAAATAAGTTTTACTAGTTTTATCCGGAGTTTAAGTTTAAATCTGGGTTTTCAAATAAGACTAAGAGTTTGTAGATTTGAATTGATTTAACTACTTTTAAAGGGGTTAAGTAGTTAGAATTTTAAAAATAAAGTTTTAAATTTGTAAATAGATTTTTAAATCTAATTAGGGATTAATTAGTCTATTAATTAAGGATTAATTAAGTTACACTTGACACTTAATTAATTAAATAATTAGAGATTAATTAATAAATAATCAAAGATTAATAAATTTGTAATTAATAATAATTAATCTTAATTAATTACTTTAGAAGAAAAATTAAAGAAATCGTTAATAGTAAATAAAGGACATTAACTAGGATTATTTAATAATTAGTTAATGTGATTTATTTTTTAGTAATTAATTAGGTTAATTGATTTAAATAATCATTTGATTGTAATAAATATAATTACTTAAACAAAGCAATAAGGAATTAATTACTTATTGTAATTAATTAAGTTTAATATGAATCGTTTAAGTTAATTAATTAAATTTAGTTAATTTAAATAATTATTTGATGATGGGATAAGTGTAATTACTTAGGGAAGTAATTAATGATAATTACCGGATGTAATTACCAAGAATGATTTAATAGTGAAGTAATTTGAGTATAATTACTTTATATAATTAATCAAGGGATTAATTAGAGAAATTAATTAAGGGGTAATTAATTTATTTGATGGAGTAATTAAGGGTAGTTAATTACTGAATGGGGTTAATCAAGGGTGATTAACAAATTTGGTTTAATAGAAGATCAATTACTTAATGTAATTAATAGAGAATGTAATTAGAGATCATTAATTATTATAATTCATGATGTGATTTAGAATAGATTTATTTGGAATAAATTAATAAATGAATTGTTTTATTAATGTAATAATGTAATTAATTTCAGTTAATTAATAAATGAAGAAAGTAAAGATTAATTACTGTAATGGGTTAAGAATAATTATCTTATAAGATTAATTAAAGCTAATTACCTGAATGTGATTAAAGGTAATTAATCAAGGATGATTAATTAAATTGAATAATTGGATGATGATTAATTAATTGTTGATAATTGATTAATAATGACATAAGCAAGTTTAATAATGATGAAGTAATTAATTTAATTTACTTTAAATTAATTAGAGATGCAGGTAATTAATTTAATTCATTTTAAGTTAATTATACCTGATGTGATTGCTTATAATATTGAGTGCTTTGAATGGTTTGATATTTCGAATATGAGATTTGTGACGCCATGTAATATGGATGCTTTGGTTGCATTATGATGATAATATGGATTAGCTGTTGTGGTGATAATATGAATTATCTATTGATGTTGATAATGTTGATTATATATTGTGATATTGTGATTATCTATCTATGTGTATATGGATAATTGAATTGAAATTGTTTTAAACTTTAAAACAACTTGACCTTAAAAGATGTCGGTTTGGATTTCGATGAGACCGGGATCGGGTTTTCCATATTTGGATATCCGAAAACCACATCGATCCAAATTAACGATAGGTCGTGAATCTCAAGTGAAGGTGAAGATTCAGAGTGCAAGGATTATCGTCGTTAACTCTGAGGGTGATTCCAAAATGAGTGTAACGAGATAATGCCTTCGGTTTCGTTCGAACCCGGAACGAACTTGTATGGATTGAATGCTTTCAGAACATCGTCAGGTGGACGATGAGCATTCTAAGTGATATGTCCTGATTAAAGGTAATCGCAGCCTCAAGCCTCAACAACCGGGAATGGCTAAAACAGGGGATGTGCAGCAAGGCTAGGTGGGTCATACCTATTGCAGGACGAGATTTTCCCCTGTCTAGATGTCCCTTTATTTCGGCTGTGTGGGCGGTTGGTCGCGACAACTGCCGGGGTTGTCTTGTTCGGATCTGTTCAGTAAGGAATGGGTCCGGCCTTGTGTTGTAGGGGGTCGGGAGTGATCCTCGGTACGGTGATCTAGGCCACGTACTATGACGGGCGGTACCCCAGTAGCCCTGCCATTGTATGGAATCCAATCTTCCATAAGAGCCGTACGTATTAGTTGTGCCCAGCTATGTTGGAATGTGAGATGTAAGCATTTCAGCTATTTCTGTATTTTACTTGAAAACCCTAGACACTATTATAATATCACTGAATTTCCTATCAAATGTTTTGGTTAGCGTAAGGTAAAAGCTTACCCATGTTTATTTGTGGGAAGTCTTACGTGATACCTTTAGTTTTCAAAGGTTTTCAAAATTAAGCAACTTTAACCTGTTACTCATACCAGACCCATGTCTGACCCGGAGTTTATTTCTGTTTTTTCTAAACTCTCGGGTACCCAAATTTTTACGGGTAGCCAAGGGATTCAGGTTTGCTTTGACGAATTCTGAAGGGGCAAAGGAGCAGGAGGCTTCAGCGTGTATATATATATTGGTTCCGCTGTGTCAGTGTTTATTCTGTATTTCTGCTGTGTTGTATCTCTGTGATGTTTGAGTTGTATTAACTAGACAGGTGTTTATAACTGTCTAGTATGTGTTGTATTATCTGTGTAACTCTGATGTATATGATACTATGTATTCTCTTATGTGATATATTATATTTTATTCGTTCCGCTGTTGAGATTCTATTGTTGTTTCTTCTTCTTCTCTATCTTTTCTACTTTCTCACCTCTTTCTTTTCTTAATAACGATACGTCTTCCTGGACGTAGGAAGTCGGGTTGTTACAGTGGTATCAGAGCAATAGGTAGAGCGAATACCTAAGCTCTGGAGGGGTATCTTTCTTGAGAGAGCGTACTTGTAATTTTTATCTATATATATATATATATATATATATATATATATATATTATTTCTACCTATCTATTGGGTTACCTGTTCGGGTTTTCCAATATAAGTTATAAAGGTAGATAGGGTAGTGGTGTGTGTATCACGACTACCAATGGTTGGAAGTGTATCTATCGAGGCTGTAGACCTAATACCGTCTCGGGTGAGCTTTGGATGGTGTAAAGGATTTTATCGATCTCTGAAGGTAACCTGTTTGGGTTCAGAGTTTGTTTTTGAAGTGTAAGTTTGGATGAGCTAGAGTTGGAGTTGTCGGTTGGACAGAAGCAAATGATGATATCTTGATACCTCTGGATGTAGTAGCTATGTGATAGGACACAGTGACTATGGATGTCTCCGAAGATATTTCTTCGGAACAAGTTAAAGAGTGTGTCTGCTTCGGTTGTGGCTGTGTTTAGCTGGGTGTTCTGTTTGGTTCGAGGTCCGAGTTTCTCAAAGAGCTTTGGATAGGAAGTTTTTGGGCATCTGAGTCAGCAGTGCAGCTCGGAGTGTTCTGTGTGCCGTCAAGGAGATCTTCTGGCTTGGCAGCTTTTCTTGAGGTAATTTCAGAAGCAGCGGTGTGGTTCTATTCCTTCGATAGATTGGCTTTATAAGCATAAGTTGTTCTGTTTGGTAGAGAGAGAACAGTTTTTCTTTGGAATTAGGCTGGGTTGATTGCAAAAGTGACTTGCGATAGTCTGAGCTTTCTCTTGGGTTGCCAGGATTTTTCGGGATGTCTTCAGGAAGTCCAAATTTTGTTAGCATCTGAAGATTGAGTTTGGTATCGACTGGATTCCTGGGGTGGTACTGATGGTTCAGCTTAGTAGTAGGATGGTTTTTAGAGGAAGATTTTAGTGAAGCAGCTCAGGTTTGGAGGAATTTCTGAGTTTTATTTTTGGAAGGTGTTTTCCAGTCTTTGCTTGTGTTCGTCATCAGCATTTTCATCTGCTCGGATCAGAGTTTTGCAGCGGAAGCAGTTTGGAGAGCATCTGTTTTGTCTCTTCCGGGTATGAGCAGTGAGATCTGTCTTCTGATTTTGCAGTAGAGTTTGTGTTCTGAGTTGGTTGATCTTGGAAAGATCATTTTGTTTGATTGTTTTAGTTCAGGGGCATCAGCAAGAGTTGAGCTGATCAAGAAGGATGTAGGCAGCCCAGGATCATCCGGAAAATTTTGTGGATAAAGAATCGAAGATTTGATTTTGGATAAGTATTTGATCTGTTGGAGTGAATTGTCAGTTTGGATAACTGGGATTCGATTTGTTTCACGTATCTCTGAGGGAGTAAGTGTACGAGTTATCTCTGGTTGTAGAGCCAGCAGTTTAGGGAGTTTCGATGTTGAGTCAGACTTGTCTATAGTCTGATATCCTGTCTTGCTTTGTAGATCTAGATGTGTGTAGCTTAGTAGTATTGATTGTTTGGATTCTATAGAACAAGTAACCCGGTATTTATACTCGGGGAAACTCAAGGGAATTCTATCCAGCATTTTGTCTGGATAGTTAGATTTGTTTGATTTGGATGATTGATTGCTATAGTTGTTAGCATATATTAATGATATATGCTTGTGTTTTTAAAATTAAATCTTTAATGAGATTATGAAATTACCTTTGTTTTAAATTTCGGGGACGAAATTCTTTTAAGGGGGGAGGAATGTGATATCCCGGAATTTCGAGCAATATCAATTTAATAATCAATATAAAAATATTAAATTGATTTGATATATCTTTGTTAATAAGTTATGAATTGATTTAAAAAATTTCTTTTAAATAAATATTTAATTGATAAATTATCTTTTAAAAGCTAATTAAAATATTTTCTATTTATAAATATATATAGCTGTATATATTGTAAATAGATAATCTTTGTTTTAAATTTAATAAATAAAGACAAGTTTTCTAAATCTAATCTTTTTGGTAATTTGGAATTTGATTTAATTTAATATTAAATAAAATAACTATATGGCTTAAATTACTCAAGATGAGTTTAATTTGTTTAAAAGAAATTCTGGTTTAAGTTTAAATTTATTCTAAGGGGTGTTTCGTTCTTTTTATTATATGGTTGATAAATGAGAAGTTTATTAATATAGAGATAAAATCTTTTATAAATTATTTTCATGTAATAATGGGTTATATTTAAACAATACAAAATAAAATATATTTAGAAATGAGTTATAGTTAGACAATATTAATTTTTGTAATATCTTTACAATGGATTTTTAATAAACAGAATTTGTTATTTTAAACTTATGTCTATACATATACACATGCTTTCATAAACTACGATTTAAAATATAAAATGAATCTTATAAAAATTTACATAGGTTTGAAGTAATTTTAAATAAATTAAGTATTTAATAATATAAGTTTTAAAAGAAAGTAAAGGAAAGATTTTTAAAATTGTGTTAAGTATAAAATTGTGTTTATACTTGTGTAAAAACTTTATAAACAAATAGCTAATGACTAGGCAAAATATATAAAGTTAACTATAATATGCTTATACAACAAAATGGAGGTATGCTAGACTTTGTATAGTTGTAGTTTTAAATAAAGTATGTTGTTAAGCAAGTGGTTATACTAGAGTTAAATATAGGCTAGGCAAAATGAAATGTATTGTAACCTGCAAGTAGCTTTTGCAAAGCAAGTAAAACAACAAATGATATTTATAACTTGGAAGGAAAAGTATGCAGGCAAGAAAACTTTATATCAATGCATACGAATAGAAATAGAGTATGCATGCTTAGCATCTAAGTTAAAATAAAATAAAATAAATAAGTAAACAAGAAGCAATCAATGCAAATATCTTTGGTACAACATTATCTTATCAACCTTTGAAATAGCCAGGTAAGTCAATGTATATGCCTGACAAAAATAAACAAAGGAAAGGAAATATCTTAAATACATAAACCAGATAAGTATGAACATAAAAGACACAAAGCAGACAAGTAAGAGAAATATCAACATACCAAATAGGATAAGTATGAGAACATAAGGTACAATTTCATTTAATACTAGCACACCTTTTTGTCAGCCGAATTATATAAAATAAAATAAAATCAATTCAGCCTCTAAAAACAAAGCTTGCTTGGTAAGATATGAAAGGAATCTCTGGTACAAACAGATAATGTTTGTACAAGCTTATGCAAACACTGTAGCTCCTTCCTATATATATCTTTTTTTCATATCAGTTTGAGCATCAAACCTGAGTAGATCTGAAATGAGCTCCATCTTAAAAATTAAAACAAAAAGCATCTAACTTTTAAACATAATCTCAACTCAAACAATTCAATGCAAACTGAAGATCAAGATGAGGAAGGTTTCCAGTTGCAAATTTAAAGCCTGATTTTCAAATGAAGGCTCTCTGTCCATTTTCTATTACAGGTGAGTAACTTCTCTTTTTTAAACCTAAGGTAAAAATTTTGTTTGCTTGCTAGTATGTTAAAGTGATTAAGTATTTACAGTGGGATATATGTGAAAATCAGAGGTGAATATTAAATTGTGTGTATGCTGTGTATATGTGTGCTCTGTTTATTTCAAGTGAGTAATCTTTTTTTAAAATTTAAAATAAGTAAACTTCTTTAAAAGAAAACAGTTTGATTTGGATGCTAGTGATTATATTGATTCGTAGGTGAAGTTCTGCAGCCTGATTCATTTGAAATTTGATATATATGTTTATGTTAGCAGTTCTGTACATATATATAAACATGATAGCCTGATACCTGTTGTTCCATGTTTTGCTGGCTTTCAAAAATTCAAACATCTAAATCAAATCCATATTAGCCTTATTATTCAAATGAAAATGGTTTGTAGATGTCTGCAGATGATTGTAAAAATAGTTTCAGGGAGTTAAATTCAACAAATTATTATTTTTAGTTGAAATAACAGTAAAATACTTATATATGTTAAAAATCAACAACCTTGATTCTTGTTTTGGATTGCATAAATGAATTAGTGGTTCAAAATCATGATTTTTAATATACATCTCATGATTTATAGTTTGGCAATTCATGTGAAATCTTGTGTTAAACGAATTGGGTGTTTTAGTGGGTTGCCGTTGATAGGCGAGGAGTTTGGAGTCGATATTATGGTCGAAGCAAGCTTTCATGATGTTGATAATGGGAAAAAAATAAGTGGAATTTTTAAGTGGATGAATTGCTCGTATTTAATCGAGTTAGGGTTTTATGCTTGCTTATTGTTGGCTTGCTATCGAAGACGATTGCGTCACGTATGATTGACCGAGTTCGATCGTATTTGGGGAAGTTGGCGATCTTGGTCGTGGCATCATAATGGAGTGGTCGGCAAAGATCATCTGCGACGAGATGGCCAAAGGCGATGGGAAATTTGGGTCGAAGTGTTTCTGTAGTTTTCGATCAGGGGTTCGAATTTTGAAGCGCGTCAGGATTTTTGGTACTAGGTTGAGGGACGGCACGTTGGGGTCGCCACCGACTTGGTGATGGCCGGGGAAGGGTTCGTCGACGTTGGATTCGCGGTGCAAGGTGCACGCGTGTAGGATGTGTACACTGGAGTAAGCAGTTGAGGAAGAAGGGTTTCATCTCAGGGTGTTCAACAAGAAGAAGAAGGGAATGGGTGTTTCGGGTTAGGGTTGCGTGAGTAGGTATTGGACTCGAGTGGGTTATTGGCTCTGTAATTTGCAGTATAGGTTTTATTTTATGCGAAGTTTAGGTCAAGTTGAATATAACTTGAGTTTGAACTAATGGAATTTAGCATTAAGTATAAAGAAGTTGTAAAAAGGAAGAAAACAAATTTACAAAGGATAAACTTGTTCTTTGTAAATAAAGGTTATCAACAAAAAAAAAGTGTTAATTGAATTAAATTACAAATTGAAAATGTTTTTAAATGATTTCCTTGAAACAAAGAATAATTGAATTTACTTAAATTGTTAAGAAGTTTGAATTTGAAGGCAATCATCTAAGTAGACTTTGAACTTTAATTTAAAGAAGTGTTTTAAATTTTAATTTAAAAGAAGTGTTCAAATCTCAAGTATTGAATCAAAGCTGAGTTTAAAGGAAAAGTTAAGTTTAAATAAGTTTTACTAGTTTTATCCGGAGTTTAAGTTTAAATCTGGGTTTTCAAATAAGACTAAGAGTTTGTAGATTTGAATTGATTTAACTACTTTTAAAGGGGTTAAGTAGTTAGAATTTTAAAAATAAAGTTTTAAATTTGTAAATAGATTTTTAAATCTAATTAGGGATTAATTAGTCTATTAATTAAGGATTAATTAAGTTACACTTGACACTTAGTTAATTAAATAATTAGAGATTAATTAATAAATAATCAAAGATTAATAAATTTGTAATTAATAATAATTAATCTTAATTAATTACTTTAGAAGAAAAATTAAAGAAATTGTTAATAGTAAATAAAGGACATTAACTAGGATTATTTAATAATTAGTTAATTTGATTTATTTTTTAGTAATTAATTAGGTTAATTGATTTAAATAATCATTTGATTGTAATAAATATAATTACTTAAACAAAGCAATAAGGAATTAATTACTTATTGTAATTAATTAAGTTTAATATGAATCGTTTAAGTTAATTAATTAAATTTAGTTAATTTAAATAATTATTTGATGATGGGATAAGTGTAATTACTTAGGGAAGTAATTAATGATAATTACCGGATGTAATTACCAAGAATGATTTAATAGTGAAGTAATTTGAGTATAATTACTTTATATAATTAATCAAGGGATTAATTAGAGAAATTAATTAAGGGGTAATTAATTTATTTGATGGAGTAATTAAGGGTAGTTAATTACTGAATGGGGTTAATCAAGGGTGATTAACAAATTTGGTTTAATAGAAGATCAATTACTTAATGTAATTAATAGAGAATGTAATTAGAGATCATTAATTATTATAATTCATGATGTGATTTAGAATAGATTTATTTGGAATAAATTAATAAATGAATTGTTTTATTAATGTAATAATGTAATTAATTTCAGTTAATTAATAAATGAAGAAAGTAAAGATTAATTACTGTAATGGGTTAAGAATAATTATCTTGTAAGATTAATTAAAGCTAATTACCTGAATGTGATTAAAGGTAATTAATCAAGGATGATTAATTAAATTGAATAATTGGATGATGATTAATTAATTGTTGATAATTGATTAATAATGACATAAGGAAGTTTAATAATGATGAAGTAATTAATTTAATTTACTTTAAATTAATTAGAGATGCAGGTAATTAATTTAATTCATTTTAAATTAATTATACCTGATGTGATTGCTTATAATATTGAGTGCTTTGAATGGTTTGATATTTCGAATATGAGATTTGTGACGCCATGTAATATGGATGCTTTGGTTGCATTATGATGATAATATGGATTAGCTGTTGTGGTGATAATATGAATTATCTATTGATGTTGATAATGTTGATTATATATTGTGATATTGTGATTATCTATCTATGTGTATATGGATAATTGAATTGAAATTGTTTTAAACTTTAAAACAACTTGACCTTAAAAGATGTCGGTTTGGATTTCGATGAGACCGGGATCGGGTTTTCCATATTTGGATATCCGAAAACCACATCGATCCAAATTAACGATAGGTCGTGAATCTCAAGTGAAGGTGAAGATTCAGAGTGCAAGGATTATCGTCGTTAACTCTGAGGGTGATTCCAAAATGAGTGTAACGAGATAATGCCTTCGGTTTCGTTCGAACCCGGAACGAACTTGTATGGATTGAATGCTTTCAGAACATCGTCAGGTGGATGATGAGCATTCTAAGTGATATGTCCTGATTAAAGGTAATCGCAGCCTCAAGCCTCAACAACCGGGAATGGCTAAAACAGGGGATGTGCAGCAAGGCTAGGTGGGTCATACCCATTGCAGGAAGAGATTTTCCCCTGTCTAGATGTCCCTTTATTTCGGCTGTGTGGGCGGTTGGTCGCGACAACTGCCGGGGTTGTCTTGTTCGGATCTGTTCAGTAAGGAATGGGTCCGGCCTTGTGTTGTAGGGGGTCGGGAGTGATCCTCGGTACGGTGATCTAGGCCACGTACTATGACGGGCGGTACCCCAGTAGCCCTGCCATTGTATGGAATCCAATCTTCCATAAGAGTCGTACGTATTAGTTGTGCCCAACTATGTTGGAATGTGAGATGTAAGCATTTCAGCTATTTCTGTATTTTACTTGAAAACCCTAGACACTATTATAATATCACTGAATTTCCTATCAAATGTTTTGGTTAGCGTAAGGTAAAAGCTTACCCGTGTTTATTTGTGGGAAGTCTTACGTGATACCTTTAGTTTTCAAAGGTTTTCAAAATTAAGCAACTTTAACATGTTACTCATACCAGACCCATGTCTGACCCGGAGTTTATTTCTGTTTTTTCTAAACTCTCGGGTACCCAAATTTTTATGGGTAGCCAAGGGATTCAGGTTTGCTTTGACGAATTCTGAAGGGGCAAAGGAGCAGGAGGCTTCAGCGTGTATATATATATATTGGTTCCGCTGTGTCAGTGTTTATTCTGTATTTCTGCTGTGTTGTATCTCTGTGATGTTTGAGTTGTATTAACTAGACAGGTGTTTATAACTGTCTAGTATGTGTTGTATTATCTGTGTAACTCTGATGTATATGATACTATGTATTCTCTTATGTGATATATTATATTTTATTCGTTCCGCTGTTGAGATTCTATTGTTGTTTCTTCTTCTTCTCTATCTTTTCTACTTTCTCACCTCTTTCTTTTCTTAATAACGATACGTCTTCCTGGACGTAGGAAGTCGGGTTGTTACAGTGGTATCAGAGCAATAGGTTGAGCGAATACCTAAGCTCTGGAGGGGTATCTTTCTTGAGAGAGCGTACTTGTAATTTTTATCTATATATATATATATATATATATATATATATATATTATTTCTACCTATCTATTGGGTTACCTGTTCGGGTTTTCCAATATAAGTTATAAAGGTAGATAGGGTAGTGGTGTGTGTATCACGACTACCAATGGTTGGAAGTGTATCTATCGAGGCTGTAGACCTAATACCGTCTCGGGTGAGCTTTGGATGGTGTAAAGGATTTTATCGATCTCTGAAGGTAACCTGTTTGGGTTCAGAGTTTGTTTTTGAAGTGTAAGTTTGGATGAGCTAGAGTTGGAGTTGTCGGTTGGACAGAAGCAAATGATGATATCTTGATACCTCTGGATGTAGTAGCTATGTGATGGGACACGGTGACTATGGATGTCTCCGAAGATATTTCTTCGGAACAAGTTAAAGAGTGTGTCTGCTTCGGTTGTGGCTGTGTTCAGCTGGGTGTTCTGTTTGGTTCGAGGTCCGAGTTTCTCAAAGAGCTTTGGATAGGAAGTTTTTGGGCATCTGAGTCAGCAGTGCAGCTCGGAGTGTTCTGTGTGCCGTCAAGGAGATCTTCTGGCTTGGCAGCTTTTCTTGAGGTAATTTCAGAAGCAGCGGTGTGGTTCTATTCCTTCGATAGATTGGCTTTATAAGCATAAGTTGTTCTGTTTGGTAGAGAGAGAACAGTTTTTCTTTGGAATTAGGCTGGGTTGATTGCAAAAGTGACTTGCGATAGTCTGAGCTTTCTCTTGGGTTGCCAGGAATTTTTCGGGATGTCTTCAGGAAGTCCAAATTTTGTTAGCATCTGAAGATTGAGTTTGGTATCGACTGGATTCCTGGGGTGGTACTGATGGTTCAGCTTAGTAGTAGGATGGTTTTTAGAGGAAGATTTTAGTGAAGCAGCTCAGGTTTGGAGGAATTTCTGAGTTTTATTTTTGGAAGGTGTTTTCCAGTCTTTGCTTGTGTTCGTCATCAGCATTTTCATCTGCTCGCATCAGAGTTTTGCAGCGGAAGCAGTTTGGAGAGCATCTGTTTTGTCTCTTCCGGGTATGAGCAGTGAGATCTGTCTTCTGATTTTGCAGTAGAGTTTGTGTTCTGAGTTGGTTGATCTTGGAAAGATCATTTTGTTTGATTGTTTTAGTTCAGGGGCATCAGCAAGAGTTGAGCTGATCAAGAAGGATGTAGGCAGCCCAGGATCATCCGGAAAATTTTGTGGATAAAGAATCGGAGATTTGATTTTGGATAAGTATTTGATCTGTTGGAGTGAATTGTCAGTTTGGATAACTGGGATTCGATTTGTTTCACGTATCTCTGAGGGAGTACGTGTACGAGTTATCTCTGGTTGTAGAGCCAGCAGTTTAGGGAGTTTCGATGTTGAGTCGGACTTGTCTATAGTCTGATATCCTGTCTTGCTTTGTAGATCTAGATGTGTGTAGCTTAGTAGTATTGATTGTTTGGATTCTATAGAACAAGTAACCCGGTATTTATACTCGGGGAAACTCAAGGGAATTCTATCCAGCATTTTGTCTGGATAGTTAGATTTGTTAGATTTGGATGATTGATTGCTATAGTTGTTAGCATATATTAATGATATATGCTTGTGTTTTTAAAATTAAATCTTTAATGAGATTATTAAATTACCTTTGTTTTAAATTTCGGGGACGAAATTCTTTTAAGGGGGGAGGAATGTGATATCCCGGAATTTCGAGCAATATCAATTTAATAATCAATATAAAAATATTAAATTGATTTGATATATCTTTGTTAATAAGTTATGAATTGATTTAAAAAATTTGTTTTAAATAAATATTTAACTGATAAATTATCTTTTAAAAGCTAATTAAAATATTTTCTATTTATAAATATATATAGCTGTATATATTGTAAATAGATAATCTTTGTTTTAAATTTAATAAATAAAGACAAGTTTTCTAAATCTAATCTTTTTGGTAATTTGGAATTTGATTTAATTTAATATTAAATAAAATAACTATATGGCTTAAATTACTCAAGATGAGTTTAATTTGTTTAAAAGAAATTCTGGTTTAAGTTTAAATTTATTCTAAGGGGTGTTTCGTTCTTTTTATTATATGGTTGATAAATGAGAAGTTTATTAATATAGAGATAAAATCTTTTATAAATTATTTTCATGTAATAATGGGTTATATTTAAACAATACAAAATAAAATATCTTTAGAAATGAGTTATAGTTAGACAATATTAATTTTTGTAATATCTTTACAATGGATTTTTAATAAATAGAATTTGTTATTTTAAACTTATGTCTATACATATACACATGCTTTGGTAAACTACGATTTAAAATATAAAATGAATCTTATAAAAATTTACATAGGTTTGAAGTAATTTTAAATAAATTAAGTATTTAATAATATAAGTTTTAAAAGAAAGTAAAGGAAAGATTTTTAAAATTGTGTTAAGTATAAAATTGTGTTTATACTTGTGTAAAAACTTTATAAACAAATAGCTAATGACTAGGCAAAATATATAAAGTTAACTATAATATGCTTATACAACAAAATGGAGGTATGCTAGACTTTGTATAGTTGTAGTTTTAAATAAAGTATGTTGTTAAGCAAGTGGTTATACTAGAGTTAAATATAGGCTAGGCAAAATGAAATGTATTGTAACCTGTAAGTAGCTTTAGCAAAGCAAGTAAAACAACAAATGATATTTATAACTTGGAAGGAAAAGTATGCAGGCAAGAAAACTTTATTTCAATGCATACGAATAGAAATAGAGTATGCATGCTTAGCATCTAAGTTAAAATAAAATAAAATAAATAAGTAAACAAGAAGCAATCAATGCAAATATCTTTGGTACAACATTATCTTATCAACCTTTGAAATAGCCAGGTAAGTCAATGTATATGCCTGACAAAAATAAACAAAGGAAAGGAAATATCTTAAATACATAAACCAGATAAGTATGAACATAAAAGACACAAAGCAGACAAGTAAGAGAAATATCAACATACCAAATAGGATAAGTATGAGAACATAAGGTACAATTTCATTTAATACTAGCACACCTTTTTGTCAGCCGAATTATATAAAATAAAATAAAATCAATTCAGCCTCTAAAAACAAAGCTTGCTTGGTAAGATATGAAAGGAATCTCTGGTACAAACAGATAATGTTTGTACAAGCTTATGCAAACACTGTAGCTCCTTCCTATATATATCTTTTTTTCATATCAGTTTGAGCATCAAACCTGAGTAGATCTGAAATGAGCTCCATCTTAAAAATTAAAACAAAAAGCATCTTACTTTTAAACATAATCTCAACTCAAACAATTCAATGCAAACTGAAGATCAAGATGAGGAAGGTTTCCAGTTGCAAATTTAAAGCCTGATTTTCAAATGAAGGCTCTCTGTCCATTTTCTATTACAGGTGAGTAACTTCTCTTTTTTAAACTTAAGGTAAAAAATTTGTTTGCTTGCTAGTATGTTAAAGTGATTAAGTATTTACAGTGGGATATATGTGAAAATCAGAGGTGAATATTAAATTGTGTGTATGCTGTGTATATGTGTGCTCTGTTTATTTCAAGTGAGTAATCTTTTTTTAAAATTTAAAATAAGTAAACTTCTTTAAAAGAAAACAGTTTGATTTGGATGCTAGTGATTATATTGATTCGTAGGTGAAGTTCTGCAGCCTGATTCATTTGAAATTTGATATATATGTTTATGTTAGCAGTTCTGTACATATATATAAACATGATAGCCTGATACCTGTTGTTCCATGTTTAGCTGGCTTTCAAAAATTCAAACATCTAAATCAAATCCATATTAGCCCTTATTATTCAAATGAAAATGGTTTGTAGATGTCTGCAGATGATTGTAAAAATAGTTTCAGGGAGTTAAATTCAACAAATTATTATTTTTAGTTGAAATAACAGTAAAATACTTATATATGTTAAAAATCAACAACCTTGATTCTTGTTTTGGATTGCATAAATGAATTAGTGGTTCAAAATCATGATTTTTAATATACATCTCATGATTTATAGTTTGGCAATTCATGTGAAATCTTGTGTTAAACGAATTGGGTGTTTTAGTGGGTTGCCGTTGATCGGCGAGGAGTTTGGAGTCGATATTATGGTCGAAGCAAGCTTTCATGATGTTGATAATGGGAAAAAAATAAGTGGAATTTTTAAGTGGATGAATTGCTCGTATTTAATCGAGTTAGGGTTTTATGCTTGCTTATTGTTGGCTTGCTATCGAAGACGATTGCGTCACGTATGATTGACCGAGTTCGATCGTATTTGGGGAAGTTGGCGATCTTGGTCGTGGCATCATAATGGAGTGGTCGGCAAAGATCATCTGCGACGAGATGGCCAAAGGCGATGGGAAATTTGGGTCGAAGTGTTTCTGTAGTTTTCGATCAGGGGTTCGAATTTTGAAGCGCGTCAGGATTTTTGGTACTAGGTTGAGGGACGGCACGTTGGGGTCGCCACCGACTTGGTGATGGCCGGGGAAGGGTTCGTCGACGTTGGATTCGCGGTGCAAGGTGCACGCGTGTACGATGTGTACACTGGAGTAAGCAGTTGAGGAAGAAGGGTTTCATCTCAGGGTGTTCAACAAGAAGAAGAAGGGAATGGGTGTTTCGGGTTAGGGTTGCGTGAGTAGGTATTGGACTCGAGTGGGTTATTGGCTCTGTAATTTGCGGTATAGGTTTTATTTTATGCGAAGTTTAGGTCAAGTTGAATATAACTTGAGTTTGAACTAATGGAATTTAGCATTAAGTATAAAGAAGTTGTAAAAAGGAAGAAAACAAATTTACAAAGGATAAACTTGTTCTTTGTAAATAAAGGTTATCAACAAAAAAAAAAGTGTTAATTGAATTAAATTACAAATTGAAAATGTTTTTAAATGATTTCCTTGAAACAAAGAATAATTGAATTTACTTAAATTGTTAAGAAGTTTGAATTTGAAGGCAATCATCTAAGTAGACTTTGAACTTTAATTTAAAGAAGTGTTTTAAATTTTAATTTAAAAGAAGTGTTCAAATCTCAAGTATTGAATCAAAGCTGAGTTTAAAGGAAAAGTTAAGTTTAAATAAGTTTTACTAGTTTTATCCGGAGTTTAAGTTTAAATCTGGGTTTTCAAATAAGACTAAGAGTTTGTAGATTTGAATTGATTTAACTACTTTTAAAGGGGTTAAGTAGTTAGAATTTTAAAAATAAAGTTTTAAATTTGTAAATAGATTTTTAAATCTAATTAGGGATTAATTAGTCTATTAATTAAGGATTAATTAAGTTACACTTGACACTTAATTAATTAAATAATTAGAGATTAATTAATAAATAATCAAAGATTAATAAATTTGTAATTAATAATAATTAATCTTAATTAATTACTTTAGAAGAAAAATTAAAGAAATTGTTAATAGTAAATAAAGGACATTAACTAGGATTATTTAATAATTAGTTAATTTGATTTATTTTTTAGTAATTAATTAGGTTAATTGATTTAAATAATCATTTGATTGTAATAAATATAATTACTTAAACAAAGCAATAAGGAATTAATTACTTATTGTAATTAATTAAGTTTAATATGAATCGTTTAAGTTAATTAATTAAATTTAGTTAATTTAAATAATTATTTGATGATGGGATAAGTGTAATTACTTAGGGAAGTAATTAATGATAATTACCGGATGTAATTACCAAGAATGATTTAATAGTGAAGTAATTTGAGTATAATTACTTTATATAATTAATCAAGGGATTAATTAGAGAAATTAATTAAGGGGTAATTAATTTATTTGATGGAGTAATTAAGGGTAGTTAATTACTGAATGGGGTTAATCAAGGGTGATTAACAAATTTGGTTTAATAGAAGATCAATTACTTAATGTAATTAATAGAGAATGTAATTAGAGATCATTAATTATTATAATTCATGATGTGATTTAGAATAGATTTATTTGGAATAAATTAATAAATGAATTGTTTTATTAATGTAATAATGTAATTAATTTCAGTTAATTAATAAATGAAGAAAGTAAAGATTAATTACTGTAATGGGTTAAGAATAATTATCTTGTAAGATTAATTAAAGCTAATTACCTGAATGTGATTAAAGGTAATTAATCAAGGATGATTAATTAAATTGAATAATTGGATGATGATTAATTAATTGTTGATAATTGATTAATAATGACATAAGGAAGTTTAATAATGATGAAGTAATTAATTTAATTTACTTTAAATTAATTAGAGATGCAGGTAATTAATTTAATTCATTTTAAATTAATTATACCTGATGTGATTGCTTATAATATTGAGTGCTTTGAATGGTTTGATATTTCGAATATGAGATTTGTGACGCCATGTAATATGGATGCTTTGGTTGCATTATGATGATAATATGGATTAGCTGTTGTGGTGATAATATGAATTATCTATTGATGTTGATAATGTTGATTATATATTGTGATATTGTGATTATCTATCTATGTGTATATGGATAATTGAATTGAAATTGTTTTAAACTTTAAAACAACTTGACCTTAAAAGATGTCGGTTTGGATTTCGATGAGACCGGGATCGGGTTTTCCATATTTGGATATCCGAAAACCACATCGATCCAAATTAACGATAGGTCGTGAATCTCAAGTGAAGGTGAAGATTCAGAGTGCAAGGATTATCGTCGTTAACTCTGAGGGTGATTCCAAAATGAGTGTAACGAGATAATGCCTTCGGTTTCGTTCGAACCCGGAACGAACTTGTATGGATTGAATGCTTTCAGAACATCGTCAGGTGGACGATGAGCATTCTAAGTGATATGTCCTGATTAAAGGTAATCGCAGCCTCAAGCCTCAACAACCGGGAATGGCTAAAACAGGGGATGTGCAGCAAGGCTAGGTGGGTCATACCCATTGCAGGAAGAGATTTTCCCCTGTCTAGATATCCCTTTATTTCGGCTGTGTGGGCGGTTGGTCGCGACAACTGCCGGGGTTGTCTTGTTCGGATCTGTTCAGTAAGGAATGGATCCGGCCTTGTGTTGTAGGGGGTCGGGAGTGATCCTCGGTACGGTGATCTAGGCCACGTACTATGACGGGCGGTACCCCAGTAGCCCTGCCATTGTATGGAATCCAATCTTCCATAAGAGTCGTATGTATTAGTTGTGCCCAACTATGTTGGAATGTGAGATGTAAGCATTTCAGCTATTTCTGTATTTTACTTGAAAACCCTAGACACTATTATAATATCACTGAATTTCCTATCAAATGTTTTGGTTAGCGTAAGGTAAAAGCTTACCCGTGTTTATTTGTGGGAAGTCTTACGTGATACCCCTAGTTTTCAAAGGTTTTCAAAATTAAGCAACTTTAACCTGTTACTCATACCAGACCCATGTCTGACCCGGAGTTTATTTCTGTTTTTTCTAAACTCTCGGGTACCCAAATTTTTACGGGTAGCCAAGGGATTCAGGTTTGCTTTGACGAATTCTGAAGGGGCAAAGGAGCAGGAGGCTTCAGCGTGTATATATATATTGGTTCCGCTGTGTCATTGTTTATTCTGTATTTCTGCTGTGTTGTATCTCTGTGATGTTTGAGTTGTATTAACTAGACAGGTGTTTATAACTGTCTAGTATGTGTTGTATTATCTGTGTAACTCTGATGTATATGATACTATGTATTCTCTTATGTGATATATTATATTTTATTCGTTCCGCTGTTGAGATTCTATTGTTGTTTCTTCTTCTTCTCTATCTTTTCTACT
The DNA here is from genome assembly GCA_030765085.1 of Allium cepa. Taxonomy (NCBI): domain Eukaryota; kingdom Viridiplantae; phylum Streptophyta; class Magnoliopsida; order Asparagales; family Amaryllidaceae; genus Allium; species Allium cepa. The sequence continues at coordinate 818,952,054 of CM060940.1, forward strand.
TTCTCACCTCTTTCTTTTCTTAATAACGATACGTCTTCCTGGACGTAGGAAGTCGGGTTGTTACAGTGGTATCAGAGCAATAGGTTGAGCGAATACCTAAGCTCTGGAGGGGTATCTTTCTTGAGAGAGCGTACTTGTAATTTTTATCTATATATATATATATATATATATTATTTCTACCTATCTATTGGGTTACCTGTTCGGGTTTTCCAATATAAGTTATAAAGGTAGATAGGGTAGTGGTGTGTGTATCACGACTACCAATGGTTGGAAGTGTATCTATCGAGGCTGTAGACCTAATACCGTCTCGGGTGAGCTTTGGATGGTGTAAAGGATTTTATCGATCTCTGAAGGTAACCTGTTTGGGTTCAGAGTTTGTTTTTGAAGTGTAAGTTTGGATGAGCTAGAGTTGGAGTTGTCGGTTGGACAGAAGCAAATGATGATATCTTGATACCTCTGGATGTAGTAGCTATGTGATGGGACACGGTGACTATGGATGTCTCCGAAGATATTTCTTCGGAACAAGTTAAAGAGTGTGTCTGCTTCGGTTGTGGCTGTGTTCAGCTGGGTGTTCTGTTTGGTTCGAGGTCCGAGTTTCTCAAAGAGCTTTGGATAGGAAGTTTTTGGGCATCTGAGTCAGCAGTGCAGCTCGGAGTGTTCTGTGTGCCGTCAAGGAGATCTTCTGGCTTGGCAGCTTTTCTTGAGGTAATTTCAGAAGCAGCGGTGTGGTTCTATTCCTTCGATAGATTGGCTTTATAAGCATAAGTTGTTCTGTTTGGTAGAGAGAGAACAGTTTTTCTTTGGAATTAGGCTGGGTTGATTGCAAAAGTGACTTGCGATAGTCTGAGCTTTCTCTTGGTTTGCCAGGAATTTTTCGGGATGTCTTCAGGAAGTCCAAATTTTGTTAGCATCTGAAGATTGAGTTTGGTATCGACTGGATTCCTGGGGTGGTACTGATGGTTCAGCTTAGTAGTAGGATGGTTTTTAGAGGAAGATTTTAGTGAAGCAGCTCAGGTTTGGAGGAATTTCTGAGTTTTATTTTTGGAAGGTGTTTTCCAGTCTTTGCTTGTGTTCGTCATCAGCATTTTCATCTGCTCGGATCAGAGTTTTGCAGCGGAAGCAGTTTGGAGAGCATCTGTTTTGTCTCTTCCGGGTATGAGCAGTGAGATCTGTCTTCTGATTTTGCAGTAGAGTTTGTGTTCTGAGTTGGTTGATCTTGGAAAGATCATTTTGTTTGATTGTTTTAGTTCAGGGGCATCAGCAAGAGTTGAGCTGATCAAGAAGGATGTAGGCAGCCCAGGATCATCCGGAAAATTTTGTGGATAAAGAATCGGAGATTTGATTTTGGATAAGTATTTGATCTGTTGGAGTGAATTGTCAGTTTGGATAACTGGGATTCGATTTGTTTCACGTATCTCTGAGGGAGTACGTGTACGAGTTATCTCTGGTTGTAGAGCCAGCAGTTTAGGGAGTTTCGATGTTGAGTCAGACTTGTCTATAGTCTGATATCATGTCTTGCTTTGTAGATCTAGATGTGTGTAGCTTAGTAGTATTGATTGTTTGGATTCTATAGAACAAGTAACCCGGTATTTATACTCGGGGAAACTCAAGGGAATTCTATCCAGCATTTTGTCTGGATAGTTAGATTTGTTTGATTTGGATGATTGATTGCTATAGTTGTTAGCATATATTAATGATATATGCTTGTGTTTTTAAAATTAAATCTTTAATGAGATTATTAAATTACCTTTGTTTTAAATTTCGGGGACGAAATTCTTTTAAGGGGGGAGGAATGTGATATCCCGGAATTTCGAGCAATATCAATTTAATAATCAATATAAAAATATTAAATTGATTTGATATATCTTTTTTAATAAGTTATGAATTGATTTAAAAAATTTGTTTTAAATAAATATTTAACTGATAAATTATCTTTTAAAAGCTAATTAAAATATTTTCTATTTATAAATATATATAGCTGTATATATTGTAAATAGATAATCTTTGTTTTAAATTTAATAAATAAAGACAAGTTTTCTAAATCTAATCTTTTTGGTAATTTGGAATTTGATTTAATTTAATATTAAATAAAATAACTATATGGCTTAAATTACTCAAGATGAGTTTAATTTGTTTAAAAGAAATTCTGGTTTAAGTTTAAATTTATTCTAAGGGGTGTTTCGTTCTTTTTATTATATGGTTGATAAATGAGAAGTTTATTAATATAGAGATAAAATCTTTTATAAATTATTTTCATGTAATAATGGGTTATATTTAAACAATACAAAATAAAATATCTTTAGAAATGAGTTATAGTTAGACAATATTAATTTTTGTAATATCTTTACAATGGATTTTTAATAAATAGAATTTGTTATTTTAAACTTATGTCTATACATATACACATGCTTTGGTAAACTACGATTTAAAATATAAAATGAATCTTATAAAAATTTACATAGGTTTGAAGTAATTTTAAATAAATTAAGTATTTAATAATATAAGTTTTAAAAGAAAGTAAAGGAAAGATTTTTAAAATTGTGTTAAGTATAAAATTGTTTTTATACTTGTGTAAAAACTTTATAAACAAATAGCTAATGACTAGGCAAAATATATAAAGTTAACTATAATATGCTTATACAACAAAATGGAGGTATGCTAGACTTTGTATAGTTGTAGTTTTAAATAAAGTATGTTGTTAAGCAAGTGGTTATACTAGAGTTAAATATAGGCTAGGCAAAATGAAATGTATTGTAACCTGTAAGTAGCTTTAGCAAAGCAAGTAAAACAACAAATGATATTTATAACTTGGAAGGAAAAGTATGCAGGCAAGAAAACTTTATTTCAATGCATACGAATAGAAATAGAGTATGCATGCTTAGCATCTAAGTTAAAATAAAATAAAATAAATAAGTAAACAAGAAGCAATCAATGCAAATATCTTTGGTACAACATTATCTTATCAACCTTTGAAATAGCCAGGTAAGTCAATGTATATGCCTGACAAAAATAAACAAAGGAAAGGAAATATCTTAAATACATAAACCAGATAAGTATGAACATAAAAGACACAAAGCAGACAAGTAAGAGAAATATCAACATACCAAATAGGATAAGTATGAGAACATAAGGTACAATTTCATTTAATACTAGCACACCTTTTTGTCAGCCGAATTATATAAAATAAAATAAAATCAATTCAGCCTCTAAAAACAAAGCTTGCTTGGTAAGATATGAAAGGAATCTCTGGTACAAACAGATAATGTTTGTACAAGCTTATGCAAACACTGTAGCTCCTTCCTATATATATCTTTTTTTCATATCAGTTTGAGCATCAAACCTGAGTAGATCTGAAATGAGATCCATCTTAAAAATTAAAACAAAAAGCATCTTACTTTTAAACATAATCTCAACTCAAACAATTCAATGCAAACTGAAGATCAAGATGAGGAAGGTTTCCAGTTGCAAATTTAAAGCCTGATTTTCAAATGAAGGCTCTCTGTCCATTTTCTATTACAGGTGAGTAACTTCTCATTTTTAAACTTAAGGTAAAAAATTTGTTTGCTTGCTAGTATGTTAAAGTGATTAAGTATTTACAGTGGGATATATGTGAAAATCAGAGGTGAATATTAAATTGTGTGTATGCTGTGTATATGTGTGCTCTGTTTATTTCAAGTGAGTAATCTTTTTTTAAAATTTAAAATAAGTAAACTTCTTTAAAAGAAAACAGTTTGATTTGGATGCTAGTGATTATATTGATTCGTAGGTGAAGTTCTGCAGCCTGATTCATTTGAAATTTGATATATATGTTTATGTTAGCAGTTCTGTACATATATATAAACATGATAGCCTGATACCTGTTGTTCCATGTTTTGCTGGCTTTCAAAAATTCAAACATCTAAATCAAATCCATATTAGCCCTTATTATTCAAATGAAAATGGTTTGTAGATGTCTGCAGATGATTGTAAAAATAGTTTCAGGGAGTTAAATTCAACAAATTATTATTTTTAGTTGAAATAACAGTAAAATACTTATATATGTTAAAAATCAACAACCTTGATTCTTGTTTTGGATTGCATAAATGAATTAGTGGTTCAAAATCATGATTTTTAATATACATCTCATGATTTATAGTTTGGCAATTCATGTGAAATCTTGTGTTAAACGAATTGGGTGTTTTAGTGGGTTGCCGTTGATCGGCGAGGAGTTTGGAGTCGATATTATGGTCGAAGCAAGCTTTCATGATGTTGATAATGGGAAAAAAATAAGTGGAATTTTTAAGTGGATGAATTGCTCGTATTTAATCGAGTTAGGGTTTTATGCTTGCTTATTGTTGGCTTGCTATCGAAGACGATTGCGTCACGTATGATTGACCGAGTTCGATCGTATTTGGGGAAGTTGGCGATCTTGGTCGTGGCATCATAATGGAGTGGTCGGCAAAGATCATCTGTGACGAGATGGCCAAAGGCGATGGGAAATTTGGGTCGAAGTGTTTCTGTAGTTTTCGATCAGGGGTTCGAATTTTGAAGCGCGTCAGGATTTTTGGTACTAGGTTGAGGGACGGCACGTTGGGGTCGCCACCGACTTGGTGATGGCCGGGGAAGGGTTCGTCGACGTTGGATTCGCGGTGCAAGGTGCACGCGTGTACGATGTGTACACTGGAGTAAGCAGTTGAGGAAGAAGGGTTTCATCTCAGGGTGTTCAACAAGAAGAAGAAGGGAATGGGTGTTTCGGGTTAGGGTTGCGTGAGTAGGTATTGGACTCGAGTGGGTTATTGGCTCTGTAATTTGCGGTATAGGTTTTATTTTATGCGAAGTTTAGGTCAAGTTGAATATAACTTGAGTTTGAACTAATGGAATTTAGCATTAAGTATAAAGAAGTTGTAAAAAGGAAGAAAACAAATTTACAAAGGATAAACTTGTTCTTTGTAAATAAAGGTTATCAACAAAAAAAAAGTGTTAATTGAATTAAATTACAAATTGAAAATGTTTTTAAATGATTTCCTTGAAACAAAGAATAATTGAATTTACTTAAATTGTTAAGAAGTTTGAATTTGAAGGCAATCATCTAAGTAGACTTTGAACTTTAATTTAAAGAAGTGTTTTAAATTTTAATTTAAAAGAAGTGTTCAAATCTCAAGTATTGAATCAAAGCTGAGTTTAAAGGAAAAGTTAAGTTTAAATAAGTTTTACTAGTTTTATCCGGAGTTTAAGTTTAAATCTGGGTTTTCAAATAAGACTAAGAGTTTGTAGATTTGAATTGATTTAACTACTTTTAAAGGGGTTAAGTAGTTAGAATTTTAAAAATAAAGTTTTAAATTTGTAAATAGATTTTTAAATCTAATTAGGGATTAATTAGTCTATTAATTAAGGATTAATTAAGTTACACTTGACACTTAATTAATTAAATAATTAGAGATTAATTAATAAATAATCAAAGATTAATAAATTTGTAATTAATAATAATTAATCTTAATTAATTACTTTAGAAGAAAAATTAAAGAAATTGTTAATAGTAAATAAAGGACATTAACTAGGATTATTTAATAATTAGTTAATGTGATTTATTTTTTAGTAATTAATTAGGTTAATTGATTTAAATAATCATTTGATTGTAATAAATATAATTACTTAAACAAAGCAATAAGGAATTAATTACTTATTGTAATTAATTAAGTTTAATATGAATCGTTTAAGTTAATTAATTAAATTTAGTTAATTTAAATAATTATTTGATGATGGGATAAGTGTAATTACTTAGGGAAGTAATTAATGATAATTACCGGATGTAATTACCAAGAATGATTTAATAGTGAAGTAATTTGAGTATAATTACTTTATATAATTAATCAAGGGATTAATTAGAGAAATTAATTAAGGGGTAATTAATTTATTTGATGGAGTAATTAAGGGTAGTTAATTACTGAATGGGGTTAATCAAGGGTGATTAACAAATTTGGTTTAATAGAAGATCAATTACTTAATGTAATTAATAGAGAATGTAATTAGAGATCATTAATTATTATAATTCATGATGTGATTTAGAATAGATTTATTTGGAATAAATTAATAAATGAATTGTTTTATTAATGTAATAATGTAATTAATTTCAGTTAATTAATAAATGAAGAAAGTAAAGATTAATTACTGTAATGGGTTAAGAATAATTATCTTGTAAGATTAATTAAAGCTAATTACCTGAATGTGATTAAAGGTAATTAATCAAGGATGATTTTGAATAATTGGATGATGATTAATTAATTGTTGATAATTGATTAATAATGACATAAGCAAGTTTAATAATGATGAAGTAATTAATTTACTTTAAATTAATTAGAGATGCAGGTAATTAATTTAATTCATTTTAAATTAATTATACCTGATGTGATTGCTTATAATATTGAGTGCTTTGAATGGTTTGATATTTCGAATATGAGATTTGTGATGCCATGTAATATGGATGCTTTGGTTGCATTATGATGATAATATGGATTATCTGTTGTGGTGATAATATGAATTATCTATTGATGTTGATAATGTTGATTATATATTGTGATATTGTGATTATCTATCTATGTGTATATGGATAATTGAATTGAAATTGTTTTAAACTTTAAAACAACTTGACCTTAAAAGATGTCGGTTTGGATTTCGATGAGACCGGGATCGGGTTTTCCATATTTGGATATCCGAAAACCACATCGATCCAAATTAACGATAGGTCGTGAATCTCAAGTGAAGGTGAAGATTCAGAGTGCAAGGATTATCGTCGTTAACTCTGAGGGTGATTCCAAAATGAGTGTAACGAGATAATGCCTTCGGTTTCGTTCGAACCCGGAACGAACTTGTATGGATTGAATGCTTTCAGAACATCGTCAGGTGGACGATGAGCATTCTAAGTGATATGTCCTGATTAAAGGTAATCGCAGCCTCAAGCCTCAACAACCGGGAATGGCTAAAACAGGGGATGTGCAGCAAGGCTAGGTGGGTCATACCCATTGCAGGACGAGATTTTCCCCTGTCTAGATGTCCCTTTATTTCGGCTGTGTGGGCGGTTGGTCGCGACAACTGCCGGGGTTGTCTTGTTCGGATCTGTTCAGTAAGGAATGGGTCCGGCCTTGTGTTGTAGGGGGTCGGGAGTGATCCTCGGTACGGTGATCTAGGCCACGTACTGTGACGGACGGTACCCCAGTAGCCCTGCCATTGTATGGAATCCAATCTTCCATAAGAGCCGTACGTATTAGTTGTGCCCAACTATGTTGGAATGTGAGATTTAAGCATTTCAGCTATTTCTGTATTTTACTTGAAAACCCTAGACACTATTATAATATCACTGAATTTCCTATCAAATGTTTTGGTTAGCGTAAGGTAAAAGCTTACCCGTGTTTATTTGTGGGAAGTCTTACGTGATACCTTTAGTTTTCAAAGGTTTTCAAAATTAAGCAACTTTAACCTGTTACTCATACCAGACTCATGTCTGACCCGGAGTTTATTTCTGTTTTTTCTAAACTCTCGGGTACCCAAATTTTTACGGGTAGCCAAGGGATTCAGGTTTGCTTTGACGAATTCTGAAGGGGCAAAGGAGCAGGAGGCTTCAGCGTATATATATATTGGTTCCGCTGTGTCAGTGTTTATTCTGTATTTCTGCTGTGTTGTATCTCTGTGATGTTTGAGTTGTATTAACTAGACAGGTGTTTATAACTGTCTAGTATGTGTTGTATTATCTGTGTAACTCTGATGTATATGATACTATGTATTCTCTTATGTGATATATTATATTTTATTCGTTCCGCTGTTGAGATTCTATTGTTGTTTCTTCTTCTTCTCTATCTTTTCTACTTTCTCACCTCTTTCTTTTCTTAATAACGATACGTCTTCCTGGGCGTAGGAAGTCGGGTTGTTACAACTTATTTCACAAAATAATATCTCAGTACTATTACTTAGTTTAAATGGCCAAATTTACTTAATTTATTCCAGCCTATTTGATTTATAATCAAATCTATAAAGAATTATAGTAGTTACCAAGCGAAGTGGTTCCAGATATCGCTGATATCCGACCCCGATTTCTTCGAATCCAATGCCATCTTTTAAGCTAAGACAATTCAATTCCAAAATGTCAACATTCATATAAAAATTCCATCACAATACCAGTTCAAATAAAGCTCTCATATTTTTTACTCAACAGTTCATTTCAGTTTATTTCATATTGTAGAACAACTGGAAACAACATACTAGAGAAACAAAGCGATCCAATGTACTCAATCCAATTTAAACTATTCATAGACTAGATTAACTAGTCACACAAATAAACAGAATTTACTAATTATTTTCAAATTCATGTTTAATTACCATTAAACTAGTTTCAAACCATTTATTATATTCTAATCAAATATCTGAAATTAATTAATTAATTAACAAGTGTGATCTACTTAAGACTTAATTAATTAATGGTTAAGAACATTTTATTTTATCATTAACCATTACTAGTTTCTATTTATTTACTTTAATAAACTTAAGTAATTAATTAAATGATTAACGTACATTTAATTATCCTAAACTTAAATAATTTAAGTTTAAATCCCTTTAGCTAGCTATTAACTAACTAAGTTTTAGGTCAACCTATGGTTTAAATTTTTCTTAATTAATATTACCCATATACTTATTATCTTAAACATTTTCTTTTTATCTCACCCTTTTTTTCCTTTCATTTTTATACTTTTCTTTTATTTTTCCCTTTATTTATTTCTTTTATTTCCTTTCTTATCTTTTCCCTTCCTCTTTTCTCTATTTTCTATTTTCCTTTTCTATCTCCCTTTCTCTTTCTTTTATTTATTTTTCCTTCTTTTCCTCTGGCCCAAACTTCTCCTTCCGACCCATTCTTCCTCTTTTCTTCTTATTTCTTCCTTCCCAGCTCCTTCCTTTCTCTTGCAAAATGACCTGTGCACAAAGGTGCACGAATGTGCACCTGCACTTACCCTTTGACCCTCGATTCTCACCGTCGATCACCTCCGTGGGTCGCCTCCGACTACAATCTCACGCATAACACCCAAAACCGTATCAACACTCATATTCCAACAATTCGAACACTCTTCCAGACATTGGAACCAACGCCATGCCGAGATTTTATCCCTCACCACCACCACATGCCCCCGTTTGCCCCCAGAGCTTACCAACATCACCGCCTCGACCTCCTCCTTCTTTCTCCCCCATACCGCACACCCCGTTCTACCCCTACTCCACGCCATTCCCACGCTACAGAGGCCATACAAGAATTACCCCAAAACCCTACTTCATGTTCGTCTGGCTACCGCGGCCTTCTGAAAAATGCCGCTGCATTTTTCCTGCATTCCATATGCCCTACTCTTCCTCCACGTCAAGTTCCATCCCTCCACATCGACTCAGCCACCTAAATTTGCCATTTCGCCTAATCTCGTTCAACTCCATTTATCTCATTCCATACGTGATTGAAAATTATGAAACCATTTCTAGAACTCACCATTTTCTGTATCGATCATGCTCATACAAACCAAATCCCAAAATGTGGACTTCGAATCTCTTCTCCCTTTTGCTTACTTACTGTAAATGAAACTTTTCATTCTTTATAAGAAAAGATATTCAATGAAACTAATTTTATAACAACCTACATTCAAAATTAAACGAGTTCCCTTTTGGAACCAAAAACTAAAACTAAGTAGATAATAAGATTTTGAATTTTGAAACTACAGATTGTTAGTTTTTCCAATAATAGAGGTAATATATTTTTCTCTTTTAGTCACAGGATGTTTAACTAGATCATCACATCTATATAAGTATCAGATATCTTAATACATGCGTGTGTGTGTGTGTGTATATATATATATATATATATATATATATATATATATATATATATATATATATATATCAAAATACTAGAATTTATCAAAGTTCGCACATATACATAAGCATAAGCTTTCTAGGTAAGTAAGAATTTTGGTTTACTTACAGTTTTTTTTCTTTTTTTTTTTAAGGAATGATGAACCGCTATGCTTGCTCCTGCTTCAGCCTTGAACACTTATCATGTACAAAAATTTATCCAATTTCACAAGCATTTTCGCATGCAAACATGCTTCCAGTTAAGTAAGAAGAGATAGGTTTTACTCACTTTCCTCCTTTGAACAGAGCATGGTCTTTGTTGGCTTTAGATTTGATCATCTCTATTTGTTTTTATTCTCCTTAGTTTGTGAAATGGTGGTATGGTTTTCTGTTTGAACTTGGTTCGAATTAATGAAATAAAAGAAATAGTAGGAGGTATATATCTTGCTTATGAGGATGTTAAGGCAACTAGGAAATGATATAAATAAAGGAAGAGGGAAGAAACAGCTGCACCCTGTTATACAGGCTATTTCACTCTCTCTTTTTTATTACTTTGATTTGAAAAGATAAACCTGATTTGATTTCTTATGTCATGCCTAAGATTTTGTTTTTACCTTGATGAAATGTTTTGTAGGCTAGTATTTGATGTTATCTCCCTTTTATTACAAATACTTTTTATATGAATTTTATATGTGTATATTCATATACTTTGCTTAATCACATATATGTATTTATATAAACTTTCCTTATATTTTTATCTCCACATACCATATGTGTATATACCAACTTATTTACCTTTTTACCTATCATATATATACATATATATATATCACTTTACATACATCAATTTATACACATTGCTTTTGTAAACATTGTTATTATATATATATATATATATATATATATATATATATGCATATTCAAATTTATACACTTTCCTATATTTTACTACATATAGGCATCTATACATATATATATACACACATTTATATACCTATACATATTATCAAACACCATAAGCTTGCATATATATATATATATATATATATATATATATATATATATATATATATATATATACACGGATATTTTTTCTTAATTTTAAATGGTGGAATTACATTCACCTTCCTATAGTACTTATTATATCCAGTAATTTAAAATTCAATATTTAATATAGTTTTTAAATTAACTTATATATATCCAGATATTTTTAATTACTGGAAATTTATTTATTTGACTAATTCAATCTAATATTCCATTAACTACACCGGTTAATCAATCAATATTAGATGGCCCAAAAATCCAAGTCATCACATTCCTTTCCCCTTTAGAATTTTTCGTCCTCGAAAAGGAACGAAGCGAGAAATTTTAATTTACCATGTGTTTTAGTTAAATTATTCTTCAACATTTTCAACTCTTTTTATTTTAAATTTTTAAAACACTTTAAAATCTACATAATATTACCAAATAGCTTTATAAAAATACTTTCTATAACTCAGTGTCTCAACAAGTCCATCCTTGTTCTCACAGAAATTTCGGTCATAAGTTGACCAGGCGTAGGACTGAAAATCTATAAGTACTTAGTAGACCTGTTTTCAACACCCAGTGAAAATACTTAGAAAATATTTTTATGAGAATGTAGAAAATAATTTTTATGAGAATGTAGAAAACATTTTTGTGAGAATGCTCTGGAAATCATCACCCCTCCATGGATCGCAGTTAGCCCGATGATTACGTCGCCATCCCAGCAAAACCATAGAAAATTGTAGGCATCCCGCACCCCTCAATTTCACCATGGAACTGTCACATATCGCAGCTACACCTAGGGTTACGTTGCCATCACGGAAAAAACCATGCAACTGTAGGCATCGGCGCCCTCTAATTTCGCTGCCAAATGAAACTTCACCACATAGATCGTAGACTACATCAGTTGAGTCCCAATGTAGCCTGTAGGCACTCACTGCCACACGACTTTCGCTATTCCCTCATAGATCACAATCTACCGATGTTCCATCGCTCTTCCAGCGAAATCAAACGTAGACTTTAGGCAATCACTGCCCCTCGACTTACGCTATCGAATGTAGTAGATCGCAGTTACACCGAGTTACACTACCATCACGGCATAACCCTAATGTCTCTGTAGGAATCAATGCCCTCGAATTTCGCTACCCCAACCACAATCCACAGGAACTACAGTTTAGTCCGGACATCCTTTGAAATCCAAATTTAGAACCCCCTTAGGGCTCAAGGAAGAACCACCCCGTGGATCTCCTACTACAAGTTTCAACTCTAAATAGGGGCGCCTTTTTTCCAATAGCATTCCCAAAACATTTTATACTATACACATATAGTATCTTTCAAATCATACTCTTATATGTATCACATTTAAATCCCATTTACACAAAATCGATATCTCAAAATCGATAGTTCTCAAACTTGGCTTTCCAAATTTTTCAAATTGATTTTTCCAAAAATCAAAAGCCTTTCGAAATCAGCGGGTTTCAAAAACTTTTCCCAGTTTCATCCTCATAAAATTATTCATATATATATATATATATATATATATATATATATATATATATATATATATATATATATATATATAAGTTTATTCCTTCAACTTGAAAAATCTTTGGATCACTTCATGCTTGTATAAATTCCTTTTTATACTTCAAATATTTTTCAAAGATCTTTTCTTTTGGTTATAGGTTCAACAAGTGGAGTTTATCACATATAACAAATATATATATATATATATATATATATATACATACTTCATTTATGCCAAATCAAATATTCAAGTTTGATTTCCTTTATAAAGTTATTTACTACTTTACTTACTCTTTATAAAGTGAATTTCAGTAATAGTGATATCCAACTTCCACTCTTATTCATTATATATTTCTCAAAATATACTTTTCCATTTCAAAACCATTTTTACTTCAATATCTGGTTTCGCTTTCACTTCCCAATTGTTTCAATTTCCATTTGGGTTATCACTTCAATTTTTATCTCAATTGGTGTTTAAATCCAAACAGTTTACACTCTGACCAGTTTGAATTTAGAAAATAGCTTGAACAGTTTAAAATAGTTAAGTGGTTGTAAAATAGATATTAGTTGTAAAATAACTGTAGAGTAATTAAGTAGTTATAAAATAGTTATTGATTGTAAAATAGTTAAATAATTGTAGATTAGTTAGATAGTTGCAAAATAGTTGTAAAATGGTTAAATAGCAAGTTTAAGATAGTTTGAATTTTAAAAAGAATGTTTTGTATAGTAATAGCTTGGAGAGATCAAATATATCTAAATATTTTAGGGAATAGATTTTAGACAGTTTATATTAAAATAGTTTATTTGAAAATAGTTCAGAGCCAAACTGTCCAATCTCCCTATCTCCCATTCCAATTAATTTTCAATTTCCGCTTGCTTTTAAATTGATTCAATTCCAATTCAATTCGAATTAACTTCGATTCCTTTCCCAAATTCAAGTCAATTCCTATTTTAATTTAAACTTATTCAACTTCGATTACAATTCCAATTAATACAAATCAAATTTCAATTTGAACTAATTTCAATTCCAATCTCAATTTTAAACAAACTCGAATTATATAAATTCGAGTTAAATTTTTAGATATTGATTTAATCCCCTAAATCAAATTAACCCCAAACCTTTTATTTACAACCCAAGTCTTTAAACAGTTTTTAATTCTAAGTCCAAATTTCAAATATTCATTTTAATTTACCTTTACTTCTATATAAACTTATTTCAAGGTTCAAGTGGGAGTTAAATCTTTTTAAACAGTTCAATTTTCGAAATTCAATTGATTACCCAATTATACTTCAAATTTTTAAAATCCAATTCTTAAACAATTTCAGTTGACAAGTTTACTTTTAACATTTAAATCCTAAGTCCAAAGTGATTTCATTATCATAAGTCCAATCTTTATCTCTTAAAATCAAAATCATTTAAATAATTTCAAATTAAAGTTTTATTTCCATTTAATTTCAACAATGGATGTATGTCATTTCAACCCACTTCTTAATTCTTCAAAATAATTCAATTCACAACAGGATGATAGCAGGATATGTCAAAGCATTCAAATTATCTAAGCACCAATCAATAGCATCCAACGCACATTTCCAGAATTTGAAACCTGTTGAGACCATACATACCTCCCTGAGTTAAATCTTCAAATTTCACCTAGATATTTTCAATTTAGGTTGTTCGTTCTAAACTTATTTAACTTCCCCTAAGTTAAATCTCAATTTTATCTTGAAATCTCCCATTTTAGATTATAAGTCCACAACTTATTTAACTTGTCCAGAGTTAAATTTCAATTCATTAATCCATTTAAATTCCCCAATTTAAATTTTCCATTTTAAATTTAAATTTTCCCATCAATATCCCTTCCGCTTATAAGTTAAAAACTTATTTTACTTTGGGTTATACATTTCATTCTAGGTAATTTAGAATTCAACATTTAGTGTTTATTTCAAATCAACTTTGATATTATGTATATCCCATATATATATATATACATATTTATTTCTTTTACACACCAAATCATATTTCAAATTTTAAACCATTCTTGGTTTTTAATTCAAAACAAATTCCTTTAAAAAAAAAAATTAAAATAACTCTTGTTTTAAATAAGATTCCTACATTCAAAAATATTTTGAATAATATTATTTATTATACCTTTTAACACTTTCAAACAATTTTAAATCTTCTGGACTTAGATTTTAAAACTTCACAATTTAAATCCTTTTCAATTTATAAGTCATACTTATCTAAATTGTTACTTCCTTAAAACATTTCACTCTACTTTATCATTATTTATTTATAAAAATAAACATCCCTTTATTAAGATACAATACCCAATTTATAATAATTATCATGTCTAGAAATCATACACACCATATATTCCATAATCATTTGCTGGAAAATCAAATCAAGGTAATTTATTTCAATACTTTGAAAATTCTTTTGAATTTTCTAGGATTTAAATTTAGTTTTGAATCCATTTTTAGCTTAACTTATTTGCATAGTTAATCCTTACCCAAATTTCTATCCGATTGTATATATATTACCATTTAATTATTATTATCATATTTAATATCAGTAATCAATAATCAACAACCAATTATCTTAATATATATAATAATTAGAAAAATTATTGCTTTATATATCAAAATATAGGCTTATAAAAAACCATTTTTAAAACCGTTTCTAAAAATCATTATATAAAAATAATAAGTACGCTCTCATACAATATGCTCAACTCATTCTAGGGCACTACTGACCCTATCTCTAATGAGTAACCCCCACCAGAGCCAAGTTTCTTGCTTAACCTGGCTCTGATACGAAATGTAACGGCCTGAAGATTTTCGACCTCGAATATCGACACTAATACGTACACTGTATAGAGTACCGAGCAATTGAACGCTGCAAATCCCAGACGGTTACGGTAAGAAGAAAATAGGTAGAAGAAGAATCAAAAACAAAAGTATAGAATCTCACAATCGCAGTGGATCAAAATTATAATATACAAATAACACTATTTACACAAAGAAAGCTGTAAATGTCAATTTACATACAATATATCAGAGTACAACTATTATTAATACATCTAAACAGTTATAATAACTTGTCCTCATCTTCTGTCCATACACCCCAGAATATGCAGCGGAATATAATTAGTACGTCTTTGCCATCCAGCTTGTCTCCTGAGCTCCCAGCGTTTAAACCTGAAAATTTATAATACTCGGTCAGACTCGAGCATTACAATAAAGTAACACCCAAGTCAGGCTGGAAACCAATGTGAGTAATGCCATTAATATGAAATACTTAAGTTGTAAAGCTTCTTTTGAAACCCAGGTAACTCGTTCATCACTACGAGTTTTATATTGCTATAACCAAACACTTATTTCATAAAATAATATCTAAGTACCGTTACTTAGTTTAAATAAGCTTCTTTTTATCTCACCCTTTTTTTCCTTTCATTTTTATACTTTTCTTTTATTTTTCCCTTTTTTTATTTCTTTTATTTCCTTTCTTATCTTTTCCCTTCCTCTTTTCTCTATTTTCTATTTTCCTTTTCTATCTCCCTTTCTCTTTCTTTTATTTATTTTTTCTTTTTTTGCTCTAGCCCAAGTTTTTCCTTCCGACCCATTCTTCCTCTTTTCTTCCCATTTCTTCCTTCCCAGCTCCTTCCTTTCTCTTGCAAAATGACCTGTGCACAAACGTGCACGAATGTGCACCTGCACTTACCCTTGATTCTCACCGCCGATCACCTCCGTGAGTCGCCTCCGACTACAATCTCACACACAACACCTAAAACCATATCAACCCTCATATTCCAACAGTTCGAACACTCTTCCAAACATTGGAACCAACACCATGCCGAGATTTTATCCGTCACCACCACCACATGCCCCGTTTTCCCCCAGAGCTTACCAACATCACCATCCGACCTCTTCCTTCTTTCTCCCCCATACCGCACACCCCGTTCTACCCCCACTCCACGACCTTCCCACGCAACAGAAGCTATATAAGAACTACCCCAAAACCCTACTTCACGTTCGCCTAGCCATCGGGCCCTCTGAAAAATGCCACTGCATTTTTCCTGTATTCCCTATGCCCTACTTTTCCTCCACGTCAAGTTCCATGCCTCCACATCGACTCAGCCACCTAAATTTTTCGTTCGCCCAATCTCGTTCATCTCCCTTTATCTCGTTCCATACATGATTAAAAATTATGAATCCATTTCCAAAATTCACCATTTTCTATATCGATCATACTCATATAAACCAAACCCCAAAATGTGGACTTCGAATATTTTCCCCTTTTTGTTTACTTACTGTAAATAAAACTTTTCATTCTTTATAAGAAAAGGTATTCAATAAAACTAATTTTATAACAACCTAGATTCAAAATTAAACGAGTTCCCTTTTGGAACCAAAAACTAAAACCAAGTAGATAATAAAATTTTGAATTTTGAAACTACAGAGTGTTAGCTTTTCCAATAACAGAGGTAATATATTTTTCTCTTTTATTCACAGGATGTTTAACTAGATCATCACATCTATATAAGCATCAGATATCTCAATACATGCATATATATCAAAACACTAGAATTTATCCAAGTTCGCACATATATATATGCATAAGGGTTCTAGGTAAGTAAGAATTTTGGTTTACTCATAGTTTTTTTTCTTTTTTTCAAGGAATGATGAACTGCTCTGCTTGCTCCTGCTTCGGCCTTGAACACTTATCAATGTACAAAAGTTTATCCAATTTCACAAATATTTTCACATGCAAACATGGTTCCAGTTAAGTAAGAAGAGATAGGTTTTACTCACTTTCCTCCTTTGAACAGAGCATGGTATTTGCTGGCTTTAGATTTGATCATCTCGGTTTGTTTTGATTCTCTTTAGTTTGTGAAATGGTGTATGGTTTTCTGTTTTAACTTGGTTCGAATTAATGAAATAAAATAAACAGCGGGAGGTATATATCTTGCTTGTAAGGATGTTAAGGCAACTAGGAAATGATATAAATAAAAGAAGAGGGAAGAAACAGCTACACCCTGTTTTACAGGCTATTTCGCTCTCTTTTTATTACTTTGATTTCAAAAGATAAACCTGATTTGATTTCTTATGTCATGCCTAAGATTTTGTTTTGACCTTGATGAAATGTTTTGTAGGATAGGATTTGATGTTGTCTCCCTTTTATTACAAATACTTTTTATATGAATTTTATATGTGTATGTTCATATACATTGCTTAATCACATATATGTATTTATACAAAATTTCCTTATATTTTTATCTCCACAAACCATATGTGTATATACCTATTTATTTACCTTTTTACCTATCATATATATATATACACACACACACACACACACACATATATATATATATATATATATATATCAATTTACATACATCAATTTATACACATTGCTTTTGTAAACATTATTATATACATATGCATATTCACATTTATGCACTTTCCTATATTTTACTTCATATAGGCATCTATACATATAAATACGCATTTATATACCTATATATATTATCAAACACCATAAGCTTGCATATATTTACACACACACACACACACACACATATACATGGATATTTTTTTTCTTAATTTTAAATGGTGGAATTATATTCACTTTCCTATACTACTTATTATATCTAGTAATTTAAAATTCAATATTAAATATAGTTTTAAGTTAACTTATATATATCTAGATATTTTTTATTATTAGAAATTTATTTATTTGACTAATTCAATCTAATATTCCATTAATTACATCGGTTAATCACTCAATATTAGATAGCCCAAAAATCCGAGTCATCGCAAGTATGGGAGCGCATGCATGTATATATTTTAATTAAGCACGTATGTATTTTTTAAATAATTTCCTAAGCCTATATTTACCATCTAACTTTCATTTTTCTTATTTTACAATTTCCTTCTCTACTTTTAAATTCCTAAGAACTTAGGCAAAACTTCTATGGCTTCCTCTTCATAAATTTTAAAAATAGAAAAAATCTATTCTTTTGGCTAAAATTCCTCTTTAGTTACATCTTCTACAATACTTCTCTTCAAAACTACAAGCAACCATCCACCCTACAACCCATGGTCATCTCATACAAGGCCTAGACCGAGCCTAAAAGCTCACTTGGTCAAGCCTATTTCAAGTGTTCGAGCAACCAAAAGTTCAAATTTTACAAATTTCTGAAGTGTTTTCAAGTTTTGGAAAAGTTCGTCTTGAATTTAAAAAAAACGGTGAGTAAAACTTTTGTTTTTGAAAAAGAAAAATACTTGATTTTGATGAACTATATTTTGTAAAAATATAATGGTTGTTGTATTAATGGTATATGATTATATGTTTGGATATGGGTATGTGATTGGTTGGTTATGATATGATAGTAGTGTGTTTATGAAATAAAATCATGTATATGTGATGTAAATTTTGTAAAGTTCGCACCATGAAAAGTCGTAAAGGACATGAGATCCGATTGAAAACGAAAAGCTCGTTTCCTAATTTTGGACTTTGAAAATATTTTTCAAGTTTTCACCTTTTGTTTAAGTTTTCAAAACTTTTCCATTTTTTTTCAAGCATGTAGTAGCAAGAGTTAAAGTGGAGTTTTCACCTAGAAATTGATTCTATCGGATTGCGCACATAGCGATAGTCGCTATGGATGCAGTTTGGGAAATTTCGTGATTCCAAGTTTTAAGTGTTTTCTTTTAGATTGTTTTTGAAAACTTTCAAACTAATTAAGTAACTCAAAAGTTTAAGTTTTAATTATTTATTTATTTATTTATTTATTTATTTATTTATTAGGGTAATTATTATTTAATGAATTAATTAAGTAATTAAAGTTTGAGAAATTATCAACCAAGTTAATTATTTTTAACTAAGGAAATTTTAAATATGATTTATTAAGATAAAAGAAAATTAATTTTTATTTAAAAATTTTTATTTACTTTAATTAATTATTTAATTAATTATTATTTAATTAAGGGTTAATTAACCACTTAATTAGGGTTTAATTTCTTAAATGAATGTTATTTAATTAATGTTAAGTAGATAAAATTAGGGTTATTAATGATTTAATTTTGATTTAATTAAGATTTATTAAATCTTAATTAAGTTTTAAACTTATGATTTAATTAAATTTTATTTATTTTAAATTTTCTTTAAAAAATCTATCGATTATTTATTTTTAACCAACTTTCTTGTTTAAGTGAATTGTTTTAAAACCAAGGATCTTATCTCCATGCTATTAAATATCCAGATGAATTAAAATAGTTGTAATAAAATGTTGACACATTTTATTGAAAGTAAGTCGACTTGTACTTATCACAAATACCTCACTTTGGAAACGTGATAAATACAAGAGGGTTAATTTGGACAAGAGGGTTAATTTGGACAAGCGGGTCATTATAATCTAAGCATATGGAACGTATGTTCATATGCAAATCTTTACACCCTGATAGTGGAATACTCCACTATAAACAACTTGACCTTTTAAATTATCGAACATTGGTTTGGAGAGACCGGGATCGGGTATTAGTTGTTATCCAAAAACCACTTCAAACTAACATAAACGTAAAAATTGGAAATAGTAAATGCAAGGTCTAAGATGAAGACTTTTGAAGTACAAGGGCTATTTGCTACTAACCCTGAGGGTGATTCCAGAACAGGTGTAGTGGAGATAATGCCTTCGGTTCATTCTTCTCATGAACGACTAATATGGATGAGTGCTAACATTGTGCCAACATCTGTAAGGCAATGTTAGCGTACGAAGTGGCAATACTATAACAAAGGTAAATGTTATCCCATCTTTAGACAAGGTTGTGATATCTCGACTTGACTAGGAACAGATGGTTATCAGCTTTAAGAATCGATTATATACAACACTGTGGACGATGGTTGGGAAAATTCGGACCATGTCCTAATCGACGTGCAATCAAATAGAGTGATTGGCACAGTCTCATGAAGTAACAATTCAAATTTCAAGATGATCGGAGTTCATATGCCTGAATTACAGTAAAAGCAAGATTTATATGGATCAGTTGGGAACGATCCACAAAACGGCTCAAATCAGAGAAGATCGATCGATATCTCAAAATCCACAGGCCAATCAACTTGAAACTTTCAGAGCATCAATATATTGAAGAGTGAAACCCATAAAAAAAATCGTAGGTCAAAACCTTGAGAATAAAATATAGCTAATCATTTTTTCCAATCCTTCATAACGTTCGATGTAGCTCAGTAAACATTTCAAATGAAACAAGGGTTGATCCATATCTCACAGTCTACAACTCAGGATGACTTCATATTTTAGGAGGAAGTTCAGGAGGCACGTAGGATCCCCCAAAAACGATCACACATCATTTGGAGACGAAAACAATGATCGGCATAACTATAGTCGATCGTTCTTAAATATCAAATTAGGGACAATGATCATTATGGTGGACCCTATGGACCTAGATAGCCTTCTGCCAAAATCTTAGCGAAATATCTCACCATCTCTCTCTATAAATACAGACCTTTTGTTCATTTTTAGGATTTTTACGCTGCTTGTTGCTCTAAACCCCATTGCAATCAAGCATTTACTATTTTCTACTGCTGTAATCAGAGTTATAAGTGATTAATAAAGGATAATCTTCAAAGTGGATATAAGCATACAACGCCGAACCACTATAAATCTCTTTGTCTCTGATTATAGTTGATTCTCTGTTACTTGTTAATTCATTTACTCGGTTTAATTTTGTTTTCTTCACTTGCTTCTCTACAAAATCTATTCTTGGGTGTTTGTGACCAATTTAGTTGCAAACAATAAGCGTAGCCTCAGGCCTTATCAACCAGGAATGACTAAAACAGGGGAGATGCAGCAAGGCTAGGTGAGCCGCTCTCATGAGGGTAAGGTCATCCCTATCTAGAGTCCCTACTATTAACTCATTTATGCTTTGGTATGGTTACTGATCCCAACCGAGTGGTGATCTTATCCGGTACTATCTAATAAAGGGTAGGCCGGTCTTGTGTTGGCAGAGGTCGATAAGTTCAATCTCGATGTAATTTTATATAGAGATGCACCGTGACGGGCGTGCTACAGTAGCCTAATCTTTGTATGGAATCCATTTTCCAATAAGTGCCTTCGGTCTTAGTTGTATATCTATTATGTTGGAAATTAATTAATGTAACAATTTAGGCTACGTGAATTATTTATTTGAAAACCCTAGACATTATGGTAATATCATTGGATTTCTATATAAAGTATTTTCATTACCGTAAGGTAAAAACTCATCCTTGTTTATG
The DNA here is from genome assembly GCA_030765085.1 of Allium cepa. Taxonomy (NCBI): domain Eukaryota; kingdom Viridiplantae; phylum Streptophyta; class Magnoliopsida; order Asparagales; family Amaryllidaceae; genus Allium; species Allium cepa. The sequence goes on from CM060940.1 coordinate 818,973,751, forward strand.
TATGGCGTGGTCTTACAAGATACCTTTGATTTTCATAGTGTTTTATAGAAGAAGAAAAAATAAGTTATTTGACTTTACTCACACCAGACTCATGTCTGACCTAGAGTTTTATTTTCTATTCTTAAAACTCTTGGGTACTCAAATTTGTATGAGTAGACAAGTGATCCAGGTTTCTTATGGAAGCATTTTGAAGGAGCTGGAGCAGGTGGCTTCACCATTATCTAGTCATTATCTTATTCCACTTTCGTTATGTATGATCTCTGTATTTTGTATGGGCAGACAGTTATAACTGTCCAGTTGAAGTTGTAATGCAATGAATCTAATTTATTAGTATTATGGAAATGATAATTTAATATCCTATGTTATCTATTATATGTTGTTTTGATTTGTGGTGAGATTCTTTGATGGTGCGGTTTCTTCTTATCCTTCTCATTCCTTTACCCTTAATGGCTCGTCTTTCGGTGCAAGAAAGGCGGTCGTTATACATATTGTAGTAAAATAGTTCCAACAAATGTATAATCAAAACTAAATTTCCATGAAAAATTCATATTTAGTCAATATATTTTTGAAATCAACAAATTTTTAAAATCACAAATTTCATGAAGTTCACTAGATTCCACTTTAAGGAGAATAACTTATATCCAGCAATCATGCTAGAATGAAGTGTTATTCTCCAAATGTACTACATTATTAATTCATAACTTATAAATGTCAAAACTTTTTATTATTGACTTCCAAAAGTGAGAAATAATATTTTTATTACTAGTGGAGGTATGGTGTAAATTAAATGTTCCACCATACCATTTATTCGATATAATTCTTTCCATATTAAGTTTTTATCATATTAGTATATCATAATCGTTTTCTAATAAAACTGTATATAAATGATGTAAAATTATCATTTCGAACCCTCCCTTCTCTTTATATCTACACACCATTTCTCATTTAACTATATACTTTGAACTATTGTTAGGGTTGTTTCCATTGCATAAAAAATCTCTTCTAATTTTATCTATTTCATCAAGTACCTAATTTAGAAAGAGATAAAACAACATCCAGTACAGGGGGAGTCCTGATAAAATAGAATTATAAGAACTAGCCTACCCGTCCTTAATAAATATATACCATTATTTTAGATAATCTTTTATTAATTTTATCAATTAGTATTAACCAATTATCATGTTTAAGTTTTGTTGGCCTTACCAAAAACCCTAAGTGTTCTATAAGAAATTTCATAATTTTGCAGTTCAATGTACTAGCAACTTGATTCTCTACCTTTTCTAAGTCATTCGGTACTAGCATAGAACTTTTATCATAATTGATCTTTAATATAGAAAGTATCTCAAAATTGTATAAAATAAACTTAGGAACTATAATGTACTTAGGCAACTGAGATGTAAAGAGTGTGGTATCATATGGAGACTGAAGAATAAAGAGACCATCACACACAGTCTCATTTCCTACATTGTCAAAAATCTTAATAATAGTGGCAACATAGTAATCCTAGCAATAATGCTAATAGCTAGATTAAAAAAAAGAGGTGACAATAGGTCATCTTGCCCAAGTCTCCGTTTCGATTAGATTTTATTTCCTAATATACCGTTAACCATAATACTTAAATTTAAAGTTTTAGGTAAAGACATGATCCAACCATCTCACCTAAAACTAAACCTATATCCAATAACATATCCTTGAGAAAATCACAATCAATTGAATCAAATGCTTTTGTAAAATCAAGTTTGAAAAGAGCATAAGTAATATTATTTTTAGTAATTAACAAATTCTTGAACTACCGCTAGCCCATCTATAATATTTCCACCCTTGATAAAATAGTCGAGTGTTATCAATTAATTCATTCATTTTAGTATTTAAACTATTAGGTAAATCCTTAAATATAATTTAAAAAACGATTTAATAATGAAATTGGTCTAAAGTCTTTCAACTTATTCGCTTTCACTTTCTTATATAGTAAAATTACATTAGCAAAATTAAAATTAAACATACCTAATGTAATGAACCATCATAAAATTCGTTAAACATTTTAATTATATCATGTTTTAAAATATTCCAAAAATAATAATAAAATAGAATAGGAGACCCATCAGGACCAGGAAAACTATCACTAGGCATGTTCTTTATTGCCCTTAAAATCTTCTTTTCTGTAAACAGATTATCCAGTCTATCTAAATTAATCGCAGTGTTATCAAGATATAAATTATCCATTTAGCCCAATTCTATGTGTGTATACAACTTTTATATATGCATTCAAATAATTAATAACAATACCAAATATCAAATAAATTAAATAATATTAATATTTCTCAAATACTAATTAATTTTAATTTATTACATTTTATAAACTAATTAAATTATGTGGTTTTTCAAAGAATTAACAAATGTGGTTGTGTGACTAAGAGGTGTGAATTCAGTCAGCGATTAATTTTGAACAATTCAAATATTAATGTTCACACATCACTATGGCTAGTGTCATGATAGTTTGATCGAATTCGTCACTTACAAACCTTAAAGTAAAATTATATTTTATATTTTCTTAATCAATACCTTTAAGTAATAATTATTACACTCGGTCTCTTCGTAAATGCTATGTCACTTTAGAATATATGAAATCGAGCTATGGTCAAAATTTCAATATCATCCTCATCCAACTTGATTATCCTTAACCAAAGTCCTTAGTTAAATAATAACATCTATTATTAATCGTGTTACTCTAGCTAGAGATTTTATCTTTGAATTGAAAATAGTTAACTATGATACTAACAGCATATAACTGAAAAGATGAATTCTCTATTGAATAACATTTCACTTCTAATGCATCAACTAAGACCCAATCATAGTTATTCGATTGACATTATGCCTCAAATTAAATATAATCAAAGTGAAGTATCCATATTGAAGTTCAACAACATTCTCAAGTTAAGAGAACCATGTAGGTTCTTCACTTTGAGATTTCATGTGTGACCTTAGTTATCATTAACCAATAAGAAACTCTCAAGTGAGTCATACTATGGTTATCCAATAACTCTCAATATGTAACCTCTTAGTGCCCTCAGCAGCCATGAGAAATACACTATCCAACATTTGAAGAGTATAATATACTCTAGTCTCAACAGATGTATCAATATCTTTTTTCGAAACATCTTGACCTGAAATGTTTAAAATAAAATGTTATTTTATATCGTGGTTTATTACTCACGATTGCAACTATTTGCAACTACAATCGCATAATATTTCATTTAAGGATTTTCTTATTTATATACTTTAAATTGATCGCTTAATTAATTAGATCACTATATAACAAAGTACACAGTAAAATACTTTTATTATGAAAAAGATTAGTCACAGAGTTAGATATACATAACAATTACATAATTTCCCTTAGAGCACGCCTCTAACTTTATCAGTTATGACCGATAGTATGTGTTATACGCTCAACTAAATTTTTCGAGTCTCCTTTCTTGATATCTTTCAAGCTTCTTGATCCATTCCTTCATCATTTCATAGTCTAAACCATTTGAAATGTTATTTGGTTCAAATAGTGGATAAAATAATTTTTTGTACATAAATATAATTAAATTAAAGTTTCTATGTATTATAAATTGAATATATATTTGAATATATATATATATATATATATAAATTGAAACTAATAGATCACAATAAAAAATAATCAAATAATAACAATTATTGTTATATGTTTATGCTGTGAAACAAAAAAAAATTATTTATATAAAAATGTATCGGTTGCATTTTGAATTTAAATTCAAATGTGTTGACCAAATAAATTTTACATTGTCTTAAAATTTAAATAAACCTTAAATTTTTGATTCAAGTTTGAATTAGTTAAAATAACTATATTATATCAATGCTAAAAGTCATAATGTATAAGAAAATTTTATTAATTAGTTATGAGTTATTTTTTTGATAACATAGGTGATATTTTGTTCAAACAGATCGCTCTTTTTAATGTCCTGGGGTTAGAACCTATGACCTTTCGAACCTCTGTCTGAAGCACTATACTTCTAACCAATTGAACTAAAGATTGTTGACAATTATATATATATATATATATATATATATATACGAGTGTCACGACACGCGCTTCGCGCGTGAATTATTTTCCTTATAAATTATATATGTGTAAATCGGTAAAAAATGGTTTTTTATTTTCAAGTGATACTAAGAATTTTGTGTTTGTAAAGAAGTATTCTAAATTTCTGAAGGAAGTTTAATTTTAGATGCTATTTTTAGAAGTGTTTTGAATTCATATTCATTGTTAGATCCTATTTATTTTTAGTGACGTTTGGATTTGTAAAAGAAGTTTAAAATTAGATTCTATTTTTAAGTTATTAAGATTTGCTAACATATAGAAGGACATTTTGGGTAGTTCACGTTGATACCAAAAAAGTGTGACACCAAAGCTATTACAACTATTATTAAAGATAAAGATAAATTGTATATGTGTAAATCGATAAAAAAAAATGATTTTTTTTAATTTTCAAGTGATATTAAGAATTGTGTATTTGTAAAGAAGTATTCTAAATTTATGAAGGAAGTTTAATTTTAGATACTATGTTTAGAAGTGTTTTGAATTCATATTCATTGTTAGATCCTATTTTTAGGAGCGTTTGAATTTGTAAAAGAAGTTTAAAATTAGATTCTAATTTTATGCTATTAAGATTTGCTAATATATATAGGACATTTTTGGTAGTTCACGTTGATACCAAAAAAGTGTGACACCAAAGCTATTACAACTATTATTAAAGATATATATATATATATATTCATGTGTATGTGTATTCATGCGTGCATGCACATATATATATTGCTAACCATCAGTGTTATATATGTACAAACTCTCTCGTGCTTTAGTGAGTATATTGATACTTATAATATTATATAATAAAATCAATACCAATGCAAATGATAGAAATCAAGTGGAATAAGAGAATGAAACTAAGGAAGAGAAGGAAGAATAATAAAAAGAAGAAGCATACGATGACTCATAAGATGATTCAACTGGGGGAGGATGTTGATGACCTAGAACTTCAAATTATAATTCCCTATTTTAAGCGTTTACGCCGAGTTGCCTCCGATGTCGTGCTAGGCCCTTCATCGAGTAGCACCAAAAGTAGCATTTACATTCATCGATCCTTCTGCTCACATGACGCTCGATGACCTTGTCGTCATGAATTCATTTTCAATGAGCTGATTGGGCATGATGAACTCCTTACGAGAGCATATGCCTTTGAACACTCTCTCACGGGATATGAATCCATCCCGCTAAGGAAAATATGCTTCCTTGGTCTATAGTTTAAGTAAAGCTACATTGCTTGCATATCACCTAGGCTTGCATACACATTTACATCCACGCATGTTATATCCTTTCACCATTATAATATTCGTTTTGATTTCCTTCTTTTTTTTACAGGTGATATGAGTAGGTACAACTACTTTGGAATCCTCTCTAAATACCTAAAGCATTGGGAATTCGTATCTACACCCCCAAGGTCCTCCCTGCCCTTGCAATGAAGTTCGCAGGAGAAATTTCTAAGACAATCATCGTCGGGATGTCATGGATGACTGATACCGTCATGATGAAAGAGACAATAGATATCACAGCTCTTATTCTAGAACGTACACTCATCTTCATCATTCTTCCCAGGATTAGATTTTCTACCAATCAAGACAACGATCTTCATCCCTACGCCAATACGACTCCCAATCAAAAAGGAGTCGTTCTTCTATAAGGCGCTCCAGTCTTTACTTTTCTCCTTCTGGCTTATCCATAGGTCTTGTTGTGGCTCAATCTTCTAAGATGGACCATTTCACAAGGGTAATGGATTTGCGACTCTTCCATCTCCTCCACCATAGATCTCAACATCCATGGCTCCCGTCATTAGACCATCCTCTGATTGTGATGGGCCCCCGACTAGATGGGACCTTAGTGTTTCCACTGCTTCCACTTCTTTAGTGTCTTTCACCTATTTTGGGTCACTAGTATATCTAGACTCTAATCTTAGTTGAGTCTATTTCCAGTTCAATCTTGAACTAGTCCTAAAAGAAGCCATTGTAGCATTTATCGATATAACCAGGACGCTAAAAAATATCACGACTCTTATTATAAGGTGGCAAGGCATATAGCTAACATCGAAAATGCTAACTAAACTCTCCTCAATGAAAAGAACGCTAAATCAAGGAGCACAGGAAAGCAAATTGTCACCCTAGATGTTGAAATCGCTACTCTAAAGCAAAAATACATTGATGTAGAAAAGCATTGAGTTGAGCAGTTACTAACCAAGTTTATTTGTAAATCAATGTCAAAATCAAAGTTATTAAAGACCAGCTCCAATAGATCCATATTAAGAATGAGTCTTTCACTGCAATGCTTGGGAAAGCATAGGTCGTCGCTAATAAGTCATCTACTGGACTATCCCCGCACAGGCTGAGCTTGCCAAGACTAAGAGCACCATCCAAAAGTTTGATCCCTTATGATAAAAGGCCAATCGAACCACTGCACTTAAAGTTGAAATAGAAAGGCATAAGTCTTCTTTCATCGTCTCCCAAATCAAGCTATAACAAGCCCACATGGACCTTAAAGACAAAGAAAATGTCATGTTAGACTTTGATAATATTGTTTTCGAGTTTTATGGGATGGTGTGCCACACCAAAAAACTCCATTGGCTCGGGTTGGATTATGATCATGTCCTCATTGATATCCATTCCAAAATAATGACAGACACGATCATGCCAAAAGAAAGGTCTACCTCTTTGTTGAGTTTTTCTTGATTATTTTTTCAACCTCGAAGACCTGGTAGCCCTTGAGTGGGGAGTAAAATGCTTGCCAATAAGGAGGTTAGGTGTAAAACCCTCCCTTGTAGCACTCTAAATATTTTCACCGTCGAATGACAGTGACTGGCCTTTAGTGACACAAAAATAGGAATAAGGTTATTTAAAGTTTTATTATTTAACTATAAGTTAATTAAATATGGTGTAACAATAATATCTCACATGAAATGACAATATGTAATATAAAAAGATACATAATCGGAACATTATATATATGAGATATAACAATGCGGAAGCAATTAATACAAACAACAATAGTCAGAATACATCAAATCCATACATATGGAGTACTGAACATAACATCTGGTAATACATGTCTTGTATATAAATACAGGTCTGTCATGTACAACAAAATATAGAACTAATTTTATAACAAAATATTGTTACCATGCTTCAATCCAAAATAATGTGATACTATGAGCTATTCCCCAAAAGCTATAACTCTCAGCCTACTCAGTCGAGTATCTGAGAGTTTGTTGTAAAATAAATAAACGTAAACAAAACGTGGGTCAGACTTAAAGTAATCTCAAAATACTATATATGAAATCAAAATATGCATAAGTGACAATGGTAAAGATAAGGATATATTACTAATGATATACATTAACCTGTTCTTCCCCTACAATCAACGAGTAATCATAACTAATAAAATGTAGCTAATACATAATAGTATACTATGATAAAGGTAACCTAATATGAAAATATAGAGGTAATATAGATATCATAATATGTTACATCCCAAAATAAATAATAATAATATCAACCAATCGATATCCCACACATCGTCAACAACATAACAATATACATCAAACAGTGTATAGATCAATACTCATCATCGCTGATGAGTGAAGTCTGCGGTGGACATCCATCTAATCCAATGATTCCCATCAAGGTCCAAAATAAATAAAGTTAGTACCCAATTGCACCATAGACCCTAAACCGCATCCAGTGTGATGGAGCTCGTGTAGATCTCTCTGTACCCCACATCGAACATAAGTGATATATTACATACTCTAAATATTTGAAACCTGTATTGATCTCGCCGTACCCCATATTTAGTATAAGTGATATGTGATCCACTTGTAGATGATCATTGTGATCTCCCTCTTCTTAGTCATCGTGGATTTCTCAACAAATTCACACCGTGCCTTTACAAAAGAGAACGATGACATGTCCCGTATAGTTTGCTTTCGACGTTGACCACATCACACATAGGTAGTTTGATCACTAACACATAGGTACCTTTGTCACATCACACAAAGATACCTTATTGCCCGACCCAGTCACTGGCCGGTGGACCGGTCAGTGTCCATCAGTTCATTGGTCCGCGCTTTGAACTGGGCAATATTGCCTAGTTCGGAGCACAATCTGATTCCCGATATCCGCACGTTTTGTCATGTCGTCATCTCCTTTGAGTCACATTCCCATCCCACCATGTTGTCTTCGCCACGCAGTTGAAGTTTGGCATCATTGGTTGAGTCTGCACGTCGATTCCTTCGAGTGTTAAAGAGGGATGTTCATGTCATCATGAATCCCTTTCTCGATCTTTTGCTACCGAAATGCGATGTGCATCCCAACAATCGAACTACACTCTACCACATCACATATCTTCGTTATAGATGTATATTTATGTGCTAGCGCACACAATATACACCATTTCACACATATTTACACTTGTACTTCACATGTTCTACCCTCTTCAGAATACAGTTGGATTTCTTAACCATTTCTTCATATATTGTTTAAAGTTATCACGAATGTCTTATGTATATAAAATTGCATCATTTTACTTATTTTAAAAATTTATATCACTTTGAATCAAATCATTTCTTATTTTAACTACATAACAACAATTCACAAAACATACAAATTAAAATACCAAACCAAGTAAACAAATCAAACTACGTAAACAATCAATATACCAAGCCGGAATATTTTATTTATCATCCTATTATTTTTAAATTCAAATTCTCATTCAAATCCTTTTCTTTCAAAAACCACAATTTCTTTATATCATGTTATAAAAATTCCTAATAAGTTTTATAAAATCATATAATCACTTAATAATCGTTTATAATTCCGCATTAATTTACTTCATCGTTTAAATCATGTTTAATCATCATTTTCAACACTAAAAGCTTACTAACTTTCTTAAATCACTATTACATATCCTTAAATTGATTCCTTTAGTGTACAATTAAGTTTACTATGCTCCTACAACCTCCTGAAGCTACATGCAACATACTAATCAATTCAAACTTCATTTAACAAATCACAAAATTCAAATAAATTGAAATAAATTCTATAATAGATAGAGAAGCAATCTCACTCGCCTTGCTAAGAAGGGGAAACAAGAAAATCAACAAAAATTCAACGTTACTTTCTCTTGAAAAATTGGATGAAGCTCTCCAATTCAAATCAAACTGCAAGTTGAATAAGGTTTATACTCCTTACTCTAACTAGATTTATGGCGATTCTAGTTTGAAATTAGGAAATTTATTTTGTGAGATGGAAGTGATTTCAGGATTAGGCTTAGGTGGGATTTAATTTTGATATGGTTTGGGAAAGTTATGGTAAATGAAAAGAGAGAAGAGGGAAAGCCTATTTTACGCTCAAAATTTACTAATTGTAAAATTTTCTCTTTGTCCAAAAACACTATTTGTTACGCAAATTCCCTAATTCAAGACATATTGATGATTATACTCATTTTGATTCGATAAGCCGATTCGGACTCAATTGCGCTATCTGTGGGTCCTAATTCCAACGTCTACAAAATTCGAATATTCCACCCTCTTTCCTAAATATTTAATTAAATAAAATTTAATTAAATTCTCTGTACTCAAATATGCGAGTTATTATTGGAAACTTATAAAGAGGATCACATCTAGCTACAAACTAGGGATCAGTAGATGTCCTTATTGATGAGATCCATGTTGATCATATACCTATGTCGTCAACCACCCTAGTAACCAGCTTGTCGGTTGCCGAAGTTCCTATGTCACCTCCTTCATCTTTTGAGACCCTAATAGATCCCCCCCATCATGCATCCCCTTCTTTTCTCCCTGTTCCTACTCTCAGAGCCTAACAATCTCCAATCACCTTGGAGTAATCTCCAATCACCTTGGAGGATCATATTCCTAACCTAAGTACTGCCACTCCAGTGCCATAAGTCTTTGCGAGTACTAATCTGCCTTCCATGGAAGGTATTCTTACTCACTCACCTTTACTTCAGAAGTTAAAATAATCACCCCTTGATGCTCATAATCTTTACTAAACTATTTCTCTAGTTTCAGAACCTTTCAATAATCCCTCGATGTTTATCCTTTCGGTAGCACTAGTCGTTGAGAAAACAAGGTATGAACCTAGACTAAACGTTGAGAAGATAGGAGCCTCATTGAGGGGAATGATGATGTTGTTGATATGGAGGAAGAAGAAGGCGAAGTGGTCCTAAAAAATTCCCAGGAAAGAGCCCTTTATCTCGAAACCCTTACGGCCTGAGAGTTGGCACTCATCGAGGTCAAGAAGGAGAACTTGGATGAAAACCTTGCGCAAAAATCTACAACTCCACCTCCAGCCAAACACTCGAAGCAGTCAGGAGAGAAAAGGAAGAAATAGGAACGCAAGCATCCTCAAACTACGTCTTAGCCTCCTTCTCGTAAGAAGTGTACGAAGATGACGCTAAGGCTACCAAAGAAGTAAGCTTCCTGACGTTTTGCACTTACCCATTGAATTACAATTTTTGTATCCAATATTGTGCGGGCATAGTTTCTATAACAAAAGGATAAATGCTTAATAATGACTATTTTTTCAATTATTAGTCTTTTCATTACATATTTACTTTTTTTTGTTTTTCATTACCGCATCTCCAAATTCACATATATGCCAACAATGTTGTTAATATTAGTATTATGTTACATACATACATATATGCCAATAATGTTGTTAGTATTAGTATTATATTATGTATATACATACATGCACACGCACATAGATACACACATACATATACGTTGGTGATGTTGTTAATATTAGTATTACGTTATATACATACATATATATGTGTGTGTGTGTCTGATTCTATGCAATGCATTTATTTGTTTTAACCATGTATGAATAAACAGACTACCACCATTACACAACGCACGTTATTTAATTTACTTATTTCGGTTAAACTTATCATGTTTGACCATAAATGAAATCACGTTACGTTATTTATTTTATTTCCAATGGTTTTACTCCCGTATTCATACAAGCACCATTATATTCTTAGTTAAGTGTGTTTTACTTCGACTGTTGTTTATACATTGATGATTATCTCGAGCATCTGTGCTTGCACTGAGAATTTTTTACATGTTGATGCTCATCTCTCTACTTTGACATCGCTTATTTACGGACATCGATCAAGGAATAAGTGTGTCAGTGTGAGGGAATGGGAAGGATGATCTGCCACCAATTAAATTATGCTCCAAGGTATCGATCTCGATTCGAGGGAGTTCGTCGATACTTATCTCTAGGTACCATTAGTCATCCGACATAATCGGGGACATGTGATGTTTGCATTACTGATCTTGTAACACAGAGTTCAACTTAATAAATACAGGCCCATTGGTCCTAAAAATATATTTTTGTAAAATCTGTGATGAATTTATTACACGGAATTCAATTCTAAGAAAATGTCTATAAAATTCGTTTAACAACCACGAAGAGGCAATGGAGAACCAACAACTTGGACTGTAGTTGTTGATTGTAGTTTTTATGAGGATTTAGCATCCGGCCTGCGTAATTAAATAGTTCTACCAATGGATTTTGGGCCTAGATATAGAGAAAACAGTAATTATATACAATTGAAGAAGAAAATGAAAGAAAAAGCAAGTCAACATGATTTATAGTTGTTCAGCTATGTCTACATCCAATTCAAAAATGTTTTTCACTGGATTGCAGGTAAGTACAATAGTGTTCTTGAAATCAAAGCATAAAAATGGTAGCACCTCCTTAAATGAAAAATATTTTGATCATCTGCATGGAATATTTACACATGTATTTATAGACGTAGAGGGCTGAATTTGATCTTCGAAGTCAAAATCTTATTTTGTTGAATCGGCGCAAAATATGTTCAATCTAGATCCGATTAAACAATGGAAATAACAAGATCATATATGAACAAGTCTATGGATTGGTATCGATATTGCATCAATCAATACGGATTGATAGACTTGTGTATTTTTCCTTAGCTTGTTCATCGATCTGTTGCTACTTCATGCTTCAATCTTTTTCCATGCTCCAAAGCTTGACTGACACAAAAAAATTGCAGTCAATTGTGTTTTGATGACAATCCATTTATGAGATCCATACACCCGTTTTTATTTTTATATATTTTTTGTTGTCTTGCACCCAATCGTTTAAGAGTCTATTATCCATTACTTCATTAATTTGAAGTCCAGCACCGTCGAAATGTCATTTGCACAAAAAAAAAGGTCTAAGACTTAACGAACTTCAACATTTTCACAACTCGATTTTTTATATACAATTCAACACTTTTTATTTTGAAATTTCTGAATTGCGTCTAAAAACCAATATTTCAAACAAAACAAAAAAACAAAAATGTTAAAGTATTATTATTTTTTCACCTTAAATTGTGCAATACATGAGAAAATAGAAAGTGAGAAGAAGAATTAATTCACGTATAACACTTAACGTAACCTTTTTCCCAATAAGGCAACATTATCAAACAAACAATTTATACTGTTCTCTTAAACAGGTCAAATATCATCGCACAGACTTTAAAATGCTCCTGCCACGACAGCATTATGTAAATTGTTTCACTAGAGATGTTAAACAGTATTTCATTCTCAACTAATATGTGTTTTGTTTTTATCAGAAATGACTGTCAGTCCCCAAAATTGAAAAATGGTAGAAGAAAAATACCTCTTGAAAAAGTTATGAAAATTAAATATCTATATCAATTTTTAACTAATTTATACTGCTTTTGCCTCTGATTTCAAAGATTGGCTGATTTTCTACAATGAGACATTTTGATAAACAATAACAAAATAAAAACCCAATTTACATGGATTTATGAGTATGGACCTTTTATGCATAAGCTTTAAAAATCGAAACCTTTGATCCAAAACCCTCTATTTTAATTCCAGAAGTAAAAAATTAAACAATAAATAATAATAAATTGTATGAGGAATGATTTTTCAGGAAGCCAAGCCTCAAAGCGTCCTAAATAGAGAAGAAAAAAATCAAGAGCGAATAATAGATTAAAATCATGCAACGAGACAAAAGAAAAGAAATATAATTATATTTTGCAGAACCAAAGGCTGAAATTCGTACAGAAACCATCCACAGTTACTGGAAATTCTTCCTTGTACCAAATAGGATGAATTTTCTGCTACGATATCTCAGTGACAATGCGCGCGCGCGCACCCCAAAAATGATGCATCATTGAAATATGGCTCACATGCTAACAATACTGAATTTACAGTGTCACAAAATTCTAATAAAACATAACGCCCACAAGAACAAGGCGTATGTGAATATATATATATATATATATATATATATATATATATATATATATATACATATATATATATATGGATTCCATGTTGTAAACTTCTAATGGCTCAGTGAAAATGCCACTTTATAATAAACTGTAAAATCCGAATAAACTTATGACTGCCGCATAAATGTTACATGCAATAAGACTTCACCAGCAGCCGCCATGCTAATCTTCTACCCATCGTTCCAATTTTATGGGATATCCCCAAAGGGAGGGACAGTTAACAAATGGCACTTATCAGTATAAAATCAGTAAATAAGATTACAGACCACTGCATGATAAATGCACATGGCATTAAAGAAGTGTAAGTTGGTATATCGATCAATACTGTCCTTGTGGAGGAGGCGGCCCTCTGTTCGCTCCATACCCACCACGACCACGACCACGACCACGAGGTGCTGGATACTGCTTAGTGTAATTATTACTGTCATTATTATTATTCCTATATTGATGGTTATTAGGGTAAGTTCTACCACCATCACCACCGAGAGATTGGTGGGTGTACCCACCCCTATTGACATCACCACGTTGCCGCCACTGTTGTTGGGTCCCACCATGTGCTTTCTGTGCACGAGGCACGTATGGACCGGCCACTGGTATCTGTGGCATTTGTGTAATTGGCAAATGTGGCGGCTGGGGCGGCTGGGGCGGCTGTGCAACCAGTGACTGGGTGACATGTGGACGGTTGCTGTAGCCATGGCCACGAGGGTAGTTTTGTACATGCACTTGCATCACACAGTTATTATCTCTTTGCAACCTGTGTGCATTGGGTGGGCGATAGTTGTACCCGTTGTTTTGAGGGTAGTCTTGTACTCTTGGACCGTTGTTTTGATTTCTACTGATGCTGGTATTATTTGATGTGGACGCAGCAACATTACGAATAAAATGGTTTGCTCGCCTCTGCATGTGTGGGTTGTTATTAACTGAAATGCCATTGGGAATCTGGGTAGGTTTGGGTTTATACAATTGCAAGCTGTTCAATACTAGTCTATGAGCAGCTTCACCCAGCTGCATTCCTGTTATTGCCCCTGCTGGGTTTTGCCTGCATAAACACAATGTATTATTATTTTTATAAGCTTCAGCCACAAAAATTAATCATTGGTAACATTATGATCATAATTTTCATGGTTATCAATGGGTATATGCACATATTAAAATATTTATGATATTTCATTACAATATTGACATATGCATGCGTATATCAATGGGTAACTTTATTTTAAGTAGTTTTATTACAGACTGTCTGTGGATCATGTTGCTAACAACAAAATTTTAAAATTAAACTTAAAATAGTGTTGAACAACTGTTCGAACTAACTGAATGACGTTTCAAGGTATAATGGTTAGTTCATTACTTTTCAAGTAATGATATGACATAGTGGCCATTCTGACTAGGTATTTGCTTTAACATGATTATCAATCAAACGTTTTTATGGGTTTTCTTTCGAAGTTTGTAAGTTCATAATTAAGTCATATTGACAAATTTAATATACAAATTTCCCTCAAATCAAATGTTGATTACCTTCGATTGTCTTCAAGTTTCAGCTTGGTGTCTTCATGCCATAATGCAGGTGGTGGCTTCAAATCACTGCTAGTAACGATCTGTACAGAATAAAACAGTAACACTAAGATGACTGGTCATGATAGACATTGTCTATACTTACATCCAAAGGAATGAAAAGCAGAATGAAATCACAAAAAACAGATTTACATTTGTATGATATCATATTAGTCAACACCAACAGCGAAAATCATACTAGTATAAAAAAATTAAAATTGAAACAAGAAAATCCATATCAGATATAACCACGTTTTTCCAACTAAGAACTGGTGTCCGCAACATGATTGTATTATCATGTGATTATATAGCACTAGGCATATCAATGGAAACTTTCGGATGCAGATAGTATCATGTCTGCATCCGCGTCCCAAATCATTTTCGGATATCAAAGATCCGCATCCGCGGATATGGGCAGAATCGGATAATATCTTGTCCGCTACCAATTGACAAATCAAGAAATATAAATAGAAAATTCTGATTTAACGGAAATTTCTTTTCAATCTCGTTGATTATAAGAAGGTGAAAAATAAGCAAATATGATAATAATAAATAGTTTTGAGCAGTTAATATAAACTGCCAACGTAATAAAACAATAAATACATTTCTTTCATTGCGTTAAAATACACATAATTTTCAAATGCGGGTGTATTTGTATCTGCATCCATATCGGTTTTTCGAATACGGAACGGATGGATTTCAGATTTTTCGAGTATCGGTTGAAAGGCTTAAATAGCATTATGCCTAAAGCCTTATGCATGGTTGGAATTGTTGTTACAAATTAATGGTTCCTACAATTGTGGTTCAGTTTTACGGACAAACTCTGAATATCTATTTTCAGGGACGTTGCTTAATAAAAATGACTGTCTCGAACCTTGGGCATAATAAGGAGACATATGCACAGACTACATTTTTTTTAAATTCCTATTGGCTCACAAATACTATAAACTTGAGCATGTTCTGAATTTACTAACAATGACATGGATTAACCTTACATGGTCAAAGAGCTGACACAAAAGACAGTCAATTCAGGGACTATATATTCAAACAATCAAAATAGTTAAATAACATGAAACAGATAAACCAAAGAACATTAATGCATGACAGAGATTTGAATATAAGAGAAATTCTAGCAGCCGATAAACATCTAAGAGACACATGAAAATTGTTATGGGCAAATTTTTTATAGTCTCCAGACAAACTCGAACGATTGAACTGGACTAAAGAACTATAAAGAAACGGATACACACTTTGGAAACATCACGAGATAACAAAGCAGAGAAGTGGAAAAAGACAGCCAAAATTGGAATTGGAATCACAACTCAGCCATCTTGACTAAGGCCCAAGTTGAAGACTATGACACAATGTTAAAGAGTGAAGAGCGAGACAAGGTTAAAATCAAAACAAGGCAAAAGGCATGAGGTCAACCCGGTGCGAGTTGTGACGTACAACTCGGTGCAGAGTTGAGATCCAAATGAAGAGTTGGGCCACGAGCTTTTACATGAGCTTCATGCGTGACATGGAGAACGTGGCTAAAAGTTTTCAGGCGATTTTGATGGCGGCGTTTGTCTATAAATAGAGGAGGAATTGCACTTCAAAGAGGATTCTTTTCGGACTACTTTGAATTATGACGAGTTGAAAGATTCAATTTGTAACGACCCGGTAAATTCGAAGGTATTAAATGAATTAATTTAATATGATTTCTAATCTAATTTAGAATGAAATAAAAGTCTTAAGATTTTATTCGAGTAAATGTAGGAATTAGATATAGTAATTGTAATTAAATGTAACAATTTATTATTTATATGGCGATAGATTTGAATAATGTAAATTGTCATACTTAGTTTTAAGTTAAATATAAGAAACCAATATAAATGTTGAATTAGTGAATATTAATAAAAATATTAACTTGAATGGGATTCATTTATATAAAAAAAATAAATAGTGGAAATTGTTACATTTGGTTGTAAAATAGATAATGACTAAATAAAAGTGACCGTCGAATAAACCAATGCAATAAGTGTGGATAAGTAAAATTTAATGAATGTTGTCAATAATAAACGTACTTAAAATAGTAATAAATTAATTAAGGATATGAATAGTAAATTTGTGAACATGGTTGGTAAATATAACTAAATAATATGAAATAAGTATGCATTTATGATATGAAATATAAGTCAATGTTAATTTCACCTATAAATGTCCATTTATTTAATAGCAGGGTTTTAAATCAAGTAACGGATTTGTTAAAGTTTAATTGATAATTTATAAAATTTAATGTGAAATCTAAGAATATTGAAATAATAGATTCTGAATCCAATATTTAATCCATCTATTTAAAATTTATGGAGGGAATAATCATTGATTTATTTAATTTAATAGAAGTTTGGAGATTTAATTTATAATTTTGAATATAATGAAATGTAAGATTAACACTGAAATTTATAGACTTATCAACTTATAATTCACACCTAAACTTGTTAAACCATTTAAATTGATTAAGAAATATATAAGCGATAAGATTTGGTCAATTTTAGAATTTAAATATAAAATTGGATTTCTATAATTTATTTTAATTTATTTAATTAATATAAATAGCCATTTTGGCCACGGACTCGGATTTCGACGGAACCAGTTTCATCGGATCCGTATCGGTGAATTATTGTAGCGTTTCAAGTTTCGTATCGATCGGACCTGACGTTTGATCGTACGGACGCGAAACGCCTTGAAATCGATTTAATTAAAATCAATCTGAAATCAATTTGAAAATTTTGTTTTCAACATAACTTCTTCATACGATCGAATTTGGACGTGAAACTTTTTCCATCGCGTTCAGAATATTTTAAAATACCTATTTGGATATATGGATTTAATAAATTTCGTTCCGGGGTTAGAACGGGCTTTTTGGGCCAACTACCGTTTAGCACGTTCGTAATTCGTGCCCACCTAGCCTACTACAGTTTGTCTATAAATAGACTGTGATAAACCCTATCCTCCATCCTATTCTCTTTTATCTGTACATTCTTTTCTTCAACTCTCCCTCTTCCTCAATGGATGCAAACCTAGATCTATTTAAATTCAAATTTCAAATGAAAATTCAAACTCTCCAGAAAAATTCCAAAAAAATATATGTTGAAGTTTTCGATGTGCGTAATCTCCTGGTGTGGTTCGTTTTTCAGTTTGGATCATGGTTTTGCCAGTATTGGCCGAAACAGTCCTGGCCGTCGAAATTAGGGTTTTGATTTCGACGGTGGATCTTCATCCGGGAAGCGATCGAAGGTGTGCAGTGCGTAGAGGGGAACAAGGGCTTCGCATCGGTGGTTTCATTGGGGGTCGTAGTCGACTGGAGTTGGCTTGAGAAGCGTTTGAACGACCGGCGGCGGCCACGCATTCACGTGGGCCAGAGGGGGTCGAGTGGAGTCGCGGCTCAGGTAGGGGGTCGGCACGGTGAGGGCAAGCTGGCGTTGGTGTCTGATCGTTCTCGAAATTCGTGGGGTGGTGGCAAAAAGGGCAGATTCGATTGGCGGCTGTCACTGTGAAGTCGCGATTTGCTGTAGCTACCAGGGTTTGTGCGCGTATCAGGAGATAGTGACGTGGACTGAGGGAAATAGGTGTGTTTGTTTCTTTTATTTATATAAATTTTGATTTTTCAACTCGATCAAATTGCTGTAACTTCTACATACGACCTCAGTTTCACACGAATTTTTTTCGTTAGGATCGTAATTAAATTCCAGATCTGTTGACGCTGGTTTGGACTGATTCGAAGACCGTCGAATTTTTGAGTTTAAATTGAATTTAAATTCGATTTAAATTCAAAAGGTGAGTTTTAACCCACTCACAACTTCTAAAAGTTTTTATGTTTGTTAAATTTATTTTAAATATGAGTAGAAATTTATTTATGACTGTTTGGCATGTTTTATTCATCATATCTGTTAGATTGCATTTATTTAATTTAACTGTTAATTTATTTTATTTATTGCATAAAATTTGACAGTTAGAATTTATTTTTTTCATATAAACTGCTAGTAACAGTCATTAAATTTATTATGGATTATAAACTGTTAGTTAATATCTGTTATTGATTCTTGTATAAATTCAGATGCTCTGTAGCGATGATTGTTTAAAATTGGGTGATGATTCAAATTGATGATTTATGATTGATGGATGAATGGATGTTTATTGTATATCATTAAACTGCAAGTTATCATGCATTTTTCATTTCATTCGGGATTGTGGTTTGAAATGATATATAACCGCAAAATTTTATTTTTAAATTGCGGATTGAAATGATAAATATCCGTATCACTTGACCATAGGATGGAAAATTGTATACAGGCACCGTGGTCCATATATAAAATATTTTAAAGTGATTTCTATGGTTTGGATGGGGTACGGTTTATAAAAATTTAATTTTGATATTTTATAAAATATTATTTTTCGATATATATACATATGAAGTTAAAAATTTTAAATTTAAGCTGTGTATAAACCTGGAATAAAAATGAAAAAAATTGAGAAAATGGAATTTGATAATTTATCTTATATGTTTGAGTTTGGGAAATTTTAAGGTATGATATTTATAACTGGATTTTCCAAGATAAATTTAAAAATGAATATTCTAGTATAAAGTAAATTTGAGAATTATTTAATTGCTAGAAATTGGAGTTTTATTTATGGATTTTTATGTAAATATTCAATACTAAATAATAGAACATTTAATTTGGTTGAAGGAATAAATTCCAACTTTAGTTTTGAAATATTAATACTCCAAATGGATATATATATATATAGAGAGAGAGAAATTGAAGTGGTTTTGGAACTTGAAAGTGGTATTTAAATTTTGGTTTAGACTTTAAATAAAGGAATATATTTGTAAACCCATGGAAATTATTTTCTTTACAAAGTAACCTTAAAGTTAAACCATTTATTTCGTATACCGTTGAATATCCAAACCATTCAAGTTTTAGAAGTTATGGTTTTAAAATATATGAATTTCGAAATATTATGCTTTGAAAGTATAATTCAAATATTTGGTTTCCAGATGTTATAAATTTTAAAGCAGTATGATTTTTTTGGGCTAAAATGATATTATATTGTTTTGGGTTTTTAAAATGATATCGTAATTCCTAGTTTTGAAATGGGAAATTTTATCCTGGTTTTAAAGTATAAACTATTTTAAATGACCACGGTGTTATAATAACGATGGGTTGGTAAAGAGACCGGGATCGGATATGGACATACTCTTTGTCGATACCGAAAACCACTTTGACTAATCGTGTACGCGGTGGAGATTCCAGAATGAAGTAGGTGGTGGCGACGTTTCCTGTAAGGTAAATACGTGGACCCGACTCTCGTGAGTTGGCATAAGGTGGCTAAAACAGGAGTGATTCTCGGGACAATGAGGTCATACCTCTGATCGGACGCTCCTCTTCGATATTATACTTTGACTTTGGATTGATTCAGTGGCCACTTCTATTTTTGATTTTGGGGGAGTTTGTTCGAGGTGGGCGGTAACTGCGGCTACGCGTTTCCAACAGCCCGGATAGCAATTGGTATATCTACCCTGGCATTGCCTAGTTGTGCCGTGTCACCTACCATACCGAGCCTTTATTACGAGTTTTGTTTTGTACCATACCTATGGAGTGCCCTCTGACGACGCCCAGTACGGGGGAGATTACGGTACTGTATAGACTATGAGAATATATTCTGTGTTAAGGGCTATATGGGTAACCCCTTAACGCTATTAAAAAGTAAGTTTATTTTACAATTAGACACTATTATAATAGCGCAATATACTACATAGTAAATAGTTTAACGGATCCTTAGGAGATGTAAATCCCGAGCATCTCTTGAGTTACTGCACTCATATTTACTCCTGTTGATTTAACTCACATAAGATCTTTTAGTTCTGACTCGAGTGTTTTGTCTTTTCAATTCGCTCGGGTCAGTCCGAGCGTTTCAGGATTTGAAGTTTTAGCTCCGGAGGACGAAGACGAAGATTGTAGTATTATTATCTACTATTTTATATTCCACTACACCGTATTCCGCTGCATTGATATTATTGGTATGTTAACTCTGATATTTAATTGTATAAAGAAGCAAATGTTTTGTAAACAGTTATATAAACTGTATATTTTATTATTATATTTTATCCTTCCGCTGTGAGATTCTATTTTGTTTTATTTCTTCTCTGTTTTCCTATTTACCCCATAACAATCCGCCCTTCCGTATGGTTTGAACTGGCACGTGTGTCGGTTTAAATCGTGCGAAAAGGCGGGATGTTACACAATTATGAAATACAAACTATATAACTCATACCCAAGTTATACACAACAGAGTTGTAAAACATATTTTGTACGAGCAAAGTACGATCAATAGAAAACGATTAAGTGGACGTAGGCCAAAGTATTTGCCGAACCACTATAGAATTATGTGTTCCGTTCTCTCTTTTAATCTCTTTTCTTTTACAATTTTCATTTGCTGCTTATTGGGTGTGTCATTTTTGGTCCAAACAAATATAGACTATAACACAAATGAAAAATTAATTAAATGATTTCTAACTTAGTTGCTAATAGAAATAATTTTAGGTCAGCGCGTACCTTTTCAGGAAATTCAACCCCTGCAGGTGGCCTAGGGATGTGTTTATGTGCATCTGGAAGTTGGTATATTGAACATCTGCAAAGCATACGAATTAATTAGAAAAACTGTGCATAATTCAAAATTTTCGTCAGAAATAAGACAGCTAGCTTACATGACTCGATTCCCTACTATATCATCCATTCCAGCAACAGGAGATCGATATATTAAGGGGCATGGTTCACCATTACAAACTGATAAATACCCATTCATCTCAATGCTGCACAAACACAGATCCAAAAATTATGGTAATACTAAGAACAAATTTTGCACACCATGAAAAAACCTGGAATCATATACCATAGTAGCATGCTATCATAATAGAATGAACAAGGGCCAAATATTCATCTGAGTCGTATTAACCAAACTGTGAAAGTTAAAATCAACATTGAAAACATAGATATTCTCAGTAGGCTTGTGAGTATCACTGATTTTTTTTTTAGTTCAGTATCAAGTACCATATGATTATTTTACTAATTGCAGCTAACAAACTAACATCCAAACAAATAATCAATTATTTATACAATTGCGTGGATTTGAAAGTGACAAAGAAAAGAAAGAGAGATGAAAGATGTTCATTCTCACAAGAATAAGTCCTCGATAGCATTAGAATTTATTCGTATGGTCCATATATCGAATCAGGTTGATAATTTACCTGATAGCGGGATCAAGTTTCTCTCTGATTTCAATCCGTTCTTTTTCTGGAAGTTGTCCGTATTTTTTGTAAAGGTCACATATAAAGATGTAAAGAGGGTGACTTGAATTAACAAAAAGCAAGTTGAACATCACGCTGTTCCTCCGCTTTTCTTCTTCCTACATTGAGTTGTCAAAGATATGACATATCGTGACAAAATTTAACATGTGTTTCAGATAAACATTAATCCATGCAAAATTACACATACCGTCAAAGTATGCTCTACTTTTCTTATCTCAGCAAGTAGGCGGTCTTCATCAATAAACGGCAGTTTTACAACACCCTTTAAATATGACAATTCAAGAAAAGTTATTAAAATGACCACAAACATTATGATGTATTGACCCTGAAATTTAGCAATTATCCTTGCTACCCTGTATTAATGAAATAATGTCAACTTTTCTAAATGTCAATCTAACCAGTTTCTGCTATTATCCTTTTACAATTGTGAGAACTCAATGGATGAAACATATTTTGTGAAAATTGTATCCAACCATGCATCTATTTATTAAGTTTGTTATCTGAATAGAAATTTGGAGTTATGCAGGCAGTAAGTAAAGAGTTCCAGATTAAGTTGTACAAGGTAGTAGGGTGTCTATAAGGCATCTAGATATATAAAAAAAGGATATCAGATGTATTTTTACCTGCCAAGCAAACCTCTTGCCATTCATGTCCACTTCAAAATCTGACAGTTAAGCATGACAGAGGTTCTTGTCAGAGAATATAAACAGGAAACTAGAAAACAATTTTCTCACATCAAAAGCATACCAGTTGGATAGAAATCGATAATTGGTGACCCTGGATCAGACATCAATTTCCGATAGTGCAATGGAAGTGCATGTGAACTACAATGCACAATCGTATTAGCGCCCAATATACAGTTTTACAAAATTGTTTATCCAATACAACTTAAATGCCAAACAATCCAACCTTGCAGCAGGAAAGACCCCCATTAACTGATCAAATGGTTTAAAAGGGGTACCAAGATTGAAACTAATGTTCAGCTGCCCCAAACCCTTCATGTCAGAAGCAAAGGGTGCATAATGATAAGGGTAGAACCTGAACAAACAAACAATAAGGGTGCAACAAAACATAATCAGTAAAAGTAAATCACATCTACCTATTGCATGAAAGTAGGTTCTGAAAATGTTTGACTAATGATTTATAGTTATATAGGTTTATGTTATGCAGAATGTAATCAATGTTTAACCAAGAAAATGTGAAATGTTTGCCAACCCCAAATAACTAACTCTGGGAATATTTAACATGGAGGTGTTGAGATTTTAATTTAACCCCTCGATGTCTCAAGCTGTCAAGCATAATGCTTTCAAAATGGAAGGCAATCAATTCCATATTTAATGGATGTAACTGGTAAGATATCATAGGTTGCATGATATCTTCCACGGTGGAAAGGAAGCTCCTTGTTTACACTAGATTACAAATAAAATTGTGCATTTAGAGTAAAAGTCAACATAAACAGGGGTTTTATGTTATGACTTATACTTCAGTAATATCTGACCGAGTTGAAAGTTATACTATAAAAGTTTATTAAACTTTGTCAACAATCAAATACCACCCAAACATTAAGAAACCATTTACAGCTGAATGGAAAAATAATAGCATATGGTGTGAAAAAGTATAATATTTGGAAACCTCTTTGATTATCAATTACCCGCATAAATGGAAGTAAATGAGAGTATATAGGAATAAGAATTATAATTATAATTTACTACATAGAGTAAAATATTAATCTGATTCTCAGGGCATCTCCAGTGCTATTTATTAACCTTCATAATTCTTGTGTCTTACGATATGGTGAGGCACAAGAACAAATAAAAAAAAAATTAACACGCTTTTAAATAACAAATTTGCCATGATTACAAAACAGGAAAACACTGTCAAAAATTCCACCTGACGATTTCTAGTTTTTGTATAATTATTGCAAAAATTGCATTGAATGGTGTAGTTTTAAAAATAGTTTGTATTTGTGCCACATCATATAACACCGTATGATTATTTTTGGAGCTTAACAAGACAACAAGCATTGGAAATGCACTTAAAAAAATTATGATTAGTAAAGGGTTTTGTAAAGTCAAGATATTAGCAAAACAACAAAAGAAGACCTCTAATGTTGCAAAATGAAAACATTTATGCACTATAGTATAAACAGACACGATACGTAAACAATTTTTATGAAGCACTCCACTCTGCCCAATAGCCCAGTATGTTTGCCAAAATTTGCCAAATGTTATCCAATACAAGTGAGCATGTAGAGGAAGGAAGACATAGCTTACCACTGCCACGAGCAAACACCTTCATAGTAATAGTGCATAATCCAACACAGACCTTCAGTATACCTCAACACCTTGTAAATAAAAACAACATAATTTTCTAACTACTACAACCAATGCAACTCAATTTTAGCAAGAATAAAATGTTATATCTGTGTTTTTTGTTATGTAAAGAGAATGACTAGTGAGACTCTGACATAAGTTCAAAACGAGGCACAGCTACTAATTTACAATCCGTGCAAAAACTTACAACATCTCTCTGAATTTCTTCCATTTCTTCTGGAGTTTTTGCACAAAATTTCTCTTCATAGTATCTCTCTTTCCATCCTGTCTCCCCTAGTTTAACCTGACGGATCAAGCATTACTAATTTGAAGTGCGGACACTTTATTAGTGGTATAAAAAGACAAGTCACATCAGAAGAAGTAAAATTTCTGAGCAAAAGTGGTATTGTTAGATAGGAACTGGAGGAAACATTGTCTGTAATATACATCTAGAACAAAAATATTATTGTTTTTCAATCCTAGAATACCAGCATTCAGTTTCAGCTTTTCAGGTCAGCAATATACAACAGGCGCCTTGTATAACCAAAAATTTAACAGCAGAAAATACAAAAATTAGCTGGTTCCAAACTGTAACAGAACATTAAACCTTAACCATTTGATTGTAAAAACATACAACTAAACCATTATTTTAATATAAACTAGATGGATATTTTTTTCCAGATGCAGTTACCAATAGGTCCAATACCTTTGCCCTTGTACTATTTTGGGTATTTATTCACTTTTCAGATACTTTCTACGATGAAAGGTAAATATTTAATGTTGTATTGCATTTTTGTTGCTTTTTTTTCTTATTCTGCTATTCATGTATTGAGTTTCATCTACTGATATGATGAACATTGTACTAATGTATTGAATATTATAGTGAAATAGTATGATACTGGATTTCGTTTCCATATTTTCAACGTATAGCGATATCTAAATATGCAATATCCATCCAAAATTCATATTATAAAGGGGCTTCGAGTATAAAGTTCCTATCAAGGTTCAAGGACTCGGTTTCGGTCATTTGAAATTTTGTTAGTTTTAGACGATTTCGAAAATTTTGTAAATTGCGGTTTCGGTCTCGGTTTTCAATGCTTTGTTAATGAAAATGTAATAATGATCTTTCTAAATAAAATATAAATTGTAGCCTATGAAGAAATAGAATACAACATTATAAATTTATAAATTAAATTAAACAAATTAAACCCAATACTCATGCCAGCCCAACTCATTCCAACCCAACTAAATCAAACAGTTCACGCAACAGCTATTTTCGGCCGCACAAATTCTTCGATTCTTTCAATTCATGATGTGGTTGTAAGAAAAAGCAAATAAATATGTGGTTGTAAGAAAAGTATATGTGCAAATAAATATATAAATTACGTTCCTATTTAAAAAAATAGAAAGCGCAAGCTGACTTGCATTTTTGGTAAGTTTTTCAAAAATTAAAAAGTTGATTTGCGCTTTCAGTAAGTATTTATGGTGGTTAATTAACTATTTATAGTAATTATTTGTGCTGATTGACAAAAGTATGATAGAGATTGTGGACAAACTTTAGAATCAAAGAATTTCAGGCTTAACAGAACTAAAACATAATATATAGCGCGAGTTCAGCGATATTAGGTCGAAGGATGGAGATGTCACTCTGGCTAAACATGTAGTGTCCAAGAATGAATCCTTTCAATATTTAGGGTCAATGTTGCATTATGATAGATGGTGAGGTTAATGAGGATGTTAGTTTTAGAATTCAAGCGGGATATGTGAAATGGCGACTAGCGTCTACCATTCACTGTGACGAGAAAGCCTCATAAAAGCTTAAAGGAAAGTTCTACAGAACGACCATCATACTTGTATGGTGCGGAATGTTTGCCTTCTAAAAGACAACAGGTCCAGAAGATGACTGTAGGAGAGATGCGTATGCTGCAATGGTGTTATGGTCATACAAGACAAGACAGGAATGATGATATACAGGGCAAACTTGAAGTAGCATCAATTTAAGAAAAGCTAGTCCAACACCGCTTAAGATGGTTTGGACATCTCCAATGGAGGCCTCCTCAGACGTCTGTGCGAGTTGGAATTATAGGCCGCATCGAATGCTCAAAAAGAGGTAGAGGCCAACCAAGATTGACGTGGAACAAAGTAGTTAAAAGGGACTTGAGCGATTGAAACATATCTGAAGAGCTGTTGTCGAACAGAAACGCGTGAAAGTTAGCGATCCACGTACCAGAATCATGATCTAGGAGTTTTTTACTTAGGGTTGGTTTACGAGTAGTGTTGTAAGTTTTAGATTATAAAACTAGTGAATATGAGTCTAGGACGTAGTGTTTGATCTTCAGTTTCTGTTACTATTAGTATTATTATTATTATTATCATCATATGTTTTTTTAAATTTCTTTATCTATTTTAATTTTTTATTTTTATTTTATTATTATTATGTGTTTAAGTGTTTTACTTTATTTTATTTTTATCTTTATTTCTATTTTCACCTTTTAAAAAAATCTATTATTGTTATTATTATTTTTTAATTGACTTTGTTAATTAGTTTTGAATTTCATCTCTAACCGACCGCAACTTGTTTAAAAATAATGGCTTGGTTCTTATTGTTGTAGTAATTAAGTGTGTATTTTTATCAAATAACCTCATTTTATTAATCATTATCAAACATTATAGAATTAAGAAAAAAAAAGGTGGAACTCAGTGCACGAGACTCCCGCACGATAGCGGGCTCTGGGGAGTTCGATAGTGTACACAGCATTTCCCTTGCATTGCGAAGAGGCTGTTTCCGGACTCGAACTTGGATGTCCATATCACCATGCGGGTGACCTAACCGTTGCGCCAAGGCTCTACCTCTAAATTTTATAGAATTGTTATAAAAAAATTCAAAAAGCACAAATTGGCTTCCGAAAAATGCAAGATAGCTTGAGCTTTTTATTTTCCAAAAATAGGGACTTTACCTGTATATTATCACAGGGACTTCATTTGCAACATCAAAAAATAGGGGATCTGTCCCTTTTTTCTATACTACGAATGCATGCCATCCCAAAAAGATCTTAGACGTAGATGTGGATACAGCATATCCAAATCCATCCACATTAGTTGACTGACCTACAACAGGCTGCTTCAAATAAAGCAAAAAGTGGAAGTGTTCCCACTTCTTTTTGGAGGATTCCTAAAATGTTGCTATATGTACATTGTGATTGGGGAGGGAATATCAAAACAGATGAGATTCAAGGGATTGCAAAAATGAAAGGCAAATAAGAGAATCTGACAAATTATTGAAACCAACTTTGTCTTCTTCTGGATTTCCAGAATTGAATAGATCTGAATTTCCACGAAGCTTTTCCTTCAGCCTTGCTTTAAATTCCTCTTTAATTTCCCGCAACTCTTTGTTTTCACTGTTCTGAAATGAGTAAGATAATAAGAATAGTTACATGCGCAAATATATTTGCCATGTTATAAAAGTCATAATAATACCTGCACTTCAATATCATTTTCAGCCTTCACTATAGCAGCACCAACTGATGTCCCCCCAATAGAAGTTCGTGCAACTTTCTGTGCTCGAAACTCTGTTTCCATGTCATCTGATCTTCTAGTTTGCTTATTAGCTTTAATGTCCAGCACAGACAATGCGGTAGTAGCTAGTCCTATCTGATTATCTTTTTTGGTAGACAAATTATCATTTGCAGATGATTCATCTTGTTTATATGGTGAAGGAGAAACACCAGAAGCAAGTCGTGAACCCTGATAACTGGTTATAGGAATTATACTTTCGGAGTTAATTTGAGGTTCAAGATGATCAGCTCGCTTTATTTGGGTTTTAGCCCGTTTGTTTTTCTCTGCTTGACGCTGAAATGGAACAGGAATTAGCCAGATATACAGATAAACTATTCTTATTTAAAAGCCATTCATGTCAACAAGGGAGTTTTTGAATCAGCTTCATGAAATATGCAGCAGGGTTTACGATCAATTATCAACCTGGAGTCAGCACTCTCGATATTGGTGCTAAATTATGGTTGTGAAAATTATGACAGAGAAAACAACGAAATTTAGTTGACGTAAAATGCAATAGGGCTGTATAAAACAATCTTTATCAGATAGACATGCATCCACATTCACAGGGCATATATCGCGCGCACGCGCACACAAGCATCTACTGGGATAAGGCTTGATCAACTAATAATCTGAATCATGGATTAATTTTAAAAAAAAAAAATGTAACAATAATGTTGAAGAAAATAAATATGTTACAGTGCCAAAAATGGACCAGCATATTGGTGATCATCATACTCTATAGATACACTTTGATTTTCATTACATGCTTGAAAACATAGGTACTTTGACTTCATGCGATTTACGGATTTAGTAACAGGGTATTGGCTCATGCAAGGATGTCAGTGTTGCTATGAAAAGTGTGTATTCATTCACTGAAAGGAGATAATATATAAATTCTAAGTCAGAATTGGTGTGGCACATTTTTGAATTAAAATCAAGATGACATCAATAATTGCCTATGTGAGTTCCAAACCAACTACATAATTGATATCAGAAAATTAGCAAGTGCTTTCGACCTATATATATCTGTATTATTAAATCATTAATGAACTCATCCTAAAAACAACAGTTATTTAGAAGTGAAAACTTACAGTCCATATAGCTCTACATGTTTATGATAAGAATGGTGCCTAAGCATTAATGTAGGGTGAAGTGCCATTGTTGGGTTGAGAACTTTAGCCTCAAGAAACCCTCATATGGCATGTTATGATACTTTTCTTGCTTCATTATCAATATAAATAATATAATAAACTAAGTTATAACCCTCATATGGCCTTGCTTAATGGCACTTAAACATTGCTTACTTAACCGATGCTTAATTTATTGAAGGCTATGTTAGCACTAGGGTTCTTATCTACTATTATAATACTTCTAAAATACGATGAGAAGGAAATATTCATGCTTAATTTTTTGTAGATAAAATTCCGAAAACAATAATAATTTGAACAAAAATCTGCCAAATTCTGTGGATTTATTTCTCTGCTATGTTAAAAGGTACAGGAGTTAGCCTTCATGAATTGTATTTTATCGATAATACTTTTTAATTTATAGTGACTTTTTTAATTTTGATGCATATCCATCTAACATGGAACATTATCAATCAGAATTTTTAAAAAACTGCCATCGCTTAAGCTCTTGTATAAGCAGAGCAAGGTACTAATAACAGTGATTAAGCATGCTTACGCGCTAATAGCTTATTGCAATCAAAATCTGAACAAAATAAGTGTCATGTAGTAAAAATAAATCATAAACGCCACTCAAACACATTTTCACAACATATATGACAATACTTAAGACCTTGCCATGCATGCATCACCGAAGAGTGTAGACAGTTTAGGCCCGATTCCTCAGATAAGACAAAAGTAAAAGCAAAGAAGTTTGGAATAAAAACCTGATTCATGTGAGCTCTCTTTTGGAAAATACTGTCCTCATACGACCCAACGGCTTGAATAAAATGCTCAACCCTGCTCATATATGGCTGCAAGAATAAATGACGATACATTGTACTAATGACGATATTATATTCAACAGTAAATTAGTTTATATTGTAAGTTTACAATAGTAGGTAAAAGATAAGATACCGTAGGGCCATCAGTCAAGTATCCACCCATTGCATTGAATTCCTTCTTATAAACAGCCATCAACAAATTTATTGCACCCTGTCCACCAAGCATAAATGAAACAATACATTCTTACAAACAATTTTGAAATGATGACTATATAATCATAAATTTTTTGAACTAGAGTGCTAATAATATTTACAATGGTGAAATTAAACAAACCATCAGCCAGTGGGATTTTTCCAAGGTAAAGTGTAAGCCAAGAAAATAGTACATCAATTTAACTTGATACTGAACCGAAAACGAAACAAGTTTAGATCTAAATAACCAAACAAATACATTTCATAAACGTCCAATAGGATGAAAATGAGTAGTAGTGCTAGGTCCTTCGCTCGAAAGCCTTTTCTTCAACAATCTTCAGTCTTATCCTTTTATGTCTATTTTTAGATGTATGATAGTACACTATGAATGGTGAATAAGAAATAGCTATATAAACTATAAAATCATTCATTATTGTACAGATTAACGAGAAGAGGAAAAAATTGATAAAGCTATACAAACCTCACGAATATCCAAAGTTGGCATATGCGGGAGGAAGTCGTTGCCAACAAAGAAACACATGAATACAAAATCATCAACAATACGGTCTAAATCAATCTTGAAAGGTGGATTAGGTATCCTAAACTCAAAGTCGAGATACTCTCGAAGTATCCATACGTGGAGGAACTGTGTAGCAAAGACAAATAAGTTAATGATGATGTGAATACGATCTTCAAAAGCAGCAAAACAAGTTAGCTTGAAAAATGTTACCTGATAAGGCTTTATGGCAAAAGCCTTGTCTTCAGATTTGTCAATAAAATCATCAGGTTTGCCTTTTGAATCGCATTCTGCTGCAAAATGGCCCATTTGTCCACATATAAAGCATTTATCTTGCTGTCCAGGGGTGAAAACAACCTAAACATCCGGAAAAAAACATGCAGCTCAAAGGTATTAATGATTAATGCAAGTAAAAATAATGGTATGTTGCTCTTTATATTCTGAACCTTTTTTAAGTCAATAGCAATTTCAACCGCTAAACTTGTTAATTGTGTGATTCAAGCATCAGGACAGCACCAAACAACTTGGAACAAAAAATATGGATAAAACATGAAATCAAAACAACGTAGCATATTAGTGATGAAGCACGTCATGTATCAGCCATATGTGAACGAAAAAGTTTAAGTTGATACCAAACGCACATGGCTGCCTATACTCGCACGGTTTGCCACATATAATAGAATAATAACTGCAGTGCTCTCGCATGCCCGTGCCATTGTGAGAGAGAATTTACAAATTATTTGTATTTTTCAGTGTTACCCAAGCTTTGTGCATGAAAGTGGTGCTTCTGTTATAGCTCTGTGGAATATGATGGATCATTCGCTGTCTTCACATTGTGGTTGTAAGTCAATCTGACCAAACCTTGATGATCCATATTCTTGTGACTCAAATATTGTTTATAGATTCAATACTTTGTGCAAGTTATTCATGCATTTGATAAATAATCTTCACGATATCTTGTATCTCAGAATTTACTACATTTTTTTATTTAGTTGACATGTTTTTGTGGTCATTTTTTCTATCACATTTTAGTTATAGTTGAAATTTTCTGAAGGACTTAAAAAAATCCCGGCATGCAAAAACGTTCCATTCTTCTAAATATTGTTATTGCCATTAAAGTTATGGCGTGAAATTAATAATCCCTTTAACATGGTATTAGTGAGTAATTGAAGTTGATGGTTCCGCCATCGTGTATCTTTATAAGAAATTTTGAATAAATGCGAAAGAGTGGATAACAAAAGTTATTTAACAGTGAGAAAGAGTGCATAACAAAGTTATTAATGATCGAAGTATTACATGTCCGCAACTCTAGTGCAGTTGGCAAGGGTTTCTAGCTCCCCAGTAGAGGAAGAGGGTTCGAGCCTTGATAGCCACACTTAAGCGGCCTGATATTTGCGGTAGCATGTAATAATCACTTGAATGAGTTAAAATCTCGAGATCGAAAAGCGTCCTGAGTTAAAAGGGGTGGGACAGTGGCCTACAAAAGTAGGTTAAAAAAAATTAAAATCTTAAAATTTGAATCCCATTACAATTCGATTTCCAAATTCTAATTCAGAATTAAATTAAACCTTAAAAATGCAGTTATTACATGCGCAAATAATTGATGTTTGCATTCTTGAGTAAGCTCATATCGATAACTCAATACATAATTTAACCATAGTCAAATACCCAACTAACTCATGATTAAGTGCATATCTAACACAACTTCAGTGTAGTATTGGAAAGTAATACCCAACTAACTCATATTGAGCCCAATAATCATTTAAATCATAAGTTACATATACTTGTTGATTTTTTTAATCATGTTTTGTAGTGACTTTAACCTTTAATTGGTAATGTCTCTGGACTTCATAATGAAAATAGTATTAAAATCTCATAACATTTGAATTGGTCGTTTCTCTGGAATTTATAAAGAAATTAAAATCTTAAAATTTGAATCCCATTACAATTCGATTTCCAAATTCTAATTCAAAATTAAATTATAACCGCAATAGCGAAAAGAAAAAAACATTTGACCGATGTTGAAATTAAAAGATATCAAAAAAAATTATTGAATCTACAATTCGAATTTTGTTATTTCTCAAAATAGAAGATGAAACAAGGGAAAGAATTGAAGTTTAGGTTTTAATGTAGAAACTCTTGCATCACAATCAGTTTCAAATAGATAAATTATTATCATGAAAAAAAGAAAAGAAAAACTCAATGCCTTTACATACTCGAATGTCATTCAAAGATTTATATGGACTCGTAAAGCATTAAAATTAGCATACAAGTATCTCTACATATAAAAATATAAACCCCTTAAATTTACGATTTAGATGCATTTTCGATTTAAAATTTGAACATTACGATTTACAATTTGAATCTTATTTTGAAAATCTTGTACAAGAGAAACGTTATGTGCAATTGAATATGTCTGTAATTTTGGAGTGTACTGGCGACAGTTTAGAGTTTAAATAAGTTTGTTGAAAAGTAAAGTTCCCAAATATTTTGTAGAAACATATATATTAGTACTAATAAGAAAAATCAGCGATGTTTTTATAAAGTGATTGGATGATGATATAATTTTTCAAAGCAGAGCGAAAAGAGCAGTCCAAACTACCCAAACCTCAGAATTAAGACTGTATCATACATGATTTGAAAATACAGTTCCACTTAAACCTTCAAGATTTTAGAAAATTCCACCAACTTTGCTAATTTTTAATCAAATTTCATTGTGACAATATGCATTTTGCATGCAAGACCAAATAATTAGTACAAACAGCACATGTAGTAAAAGGCAATATAGACATGGTCCATGCATGAAAGGTTAAAAATATTAACTAAAGATCATGCGCTCCGCATGAGGAAGACTAAATAAGTAGCATAAACAGTACGCGCACCCCATGTGAGAAATGCAAAATAAATAATACAAACGGCATACCTTTCACTCGTAAATGGTAAAAAAAATTAGCATGAATTTCAAATGCTCAAATGTATTAATATAAAATAAAGTCCTGAAAAATAATTATTTTAGAACAGTCGTATAATGATATTAAGAATGTATGAAACATAGATAAACTAGAAAAACAATAAAAATGAAAATTCGAAACCGAGAGATGGAACCTATGACCTCATGTATATGTGAATGTTTCTAATTAAGAATGAAAAGATGCTTTTGTGAAGCTCGATTTGTGGCCTCATCCATATACCATATTTTATATTTAGAACATAAGAGCATTTTGAAAAGCGTGTTTCACCAAAAAAAATGGTGACCCCAAAGTCATTACAACTTCTATCATTGATGATTGTTTTCAACAAAAAATACAAATGAACATCTTTTAACAAAAATAAAATACGTAAAATATCAATGCATAAAAATGCAGTTATTACATGCGCAAATAATTGATGTTTGCATTCTTGAGTAAGCTCATATCGATAATTCAATACATAATTTAACCATAGTCAAATACCCAACTAACTCATGATTAAGCGCATATCTAACACAACTTCAGTGTAGTATAGGAAAGTAATACCCAACTAACTCATATTGAGCCCGATAATCATTTAAACCTTAAGTTATATATACTTGCTGATGTTTTTTTTTTCATGTTTTGTAGTGACTTTAACCTTTAACTGGTAATTTCTCTGGACTTCATAATGAAAATAGTATTAAAATCTCATAACATTTAAATTGGTCGTTTTCTCTGGAATTTATAAAGAAATAATGCCGTCGTACAATATTTATCAACTTCCAATGTTTCTAAAAGCTTACAACATCAAATATCAATGCAACATCAATCCAACGTTTTCGATTTGCATGCTTTTAATCTTGTGATAGCTTGTACATCTCACACAGGTCATTTTTATCAATTTCTTTCAAAACCAAATTGAAAAGTTCATATTTAAATTCTTAGATCACGGCGCCCACCGTAACCCATGCAAAATGGCTAAAATTTTGAGATTCATGTCAATATCCTAAATCATCGTTTATATTTGTAATAAAATCTTT
The DNA here is from genome assembly GCA_030765085.1 of Allium cepa. Taxonomy (NCBI): domain Eukaryota; kingdom Viridiplantae; phylum Streptophyta; class Magnoliopsida; order Asparagales; family Amaryllidaceae; genus Allium; species Allium cepa. The sequence continues at coordinate 819,008,606 of CM060940.1, forward strand.
TTGTGCCGAATTTTTGATGATGGGCATCGTTTTCATAAATCATCGCTGAAACATGTCACTTGTAGGAAAACTAAGGAGTGAGAAGTCATATTATTTTTGTTAAAATGCAGAGTTTAAATGGAATATGAGGATTATATTTTCATTTTGTGTATGATGTAGCTAATAGAATAAGGTAATTTGCAGGACTTATCGAGAATAAGATTTTTTTTTGGATAAATCTTTTTTCTGGTGTGAATAGCAAAATACATGTTGCAAAGGAAGTTGAAAGGAATAAATAATCAAAAAGATGAACGGTTGTTATCTTAGAAGTTTGAACATCTAAGTGGTCATACATAAGTTAGAATTATGTTCCAAATAGACTGATTTTAGACTCAGGCACTAAAAAAATTGCCTCAAATTGTCGACATTTCTAGTGACAAAAGTGTTGGAAGTACGTTCTTCTACATTCATAAGATCAAACCTCCAAGTGGGTATGTCGTTGAGTTCTAAGCTTTCTTATACGATAGATTATTAATTCATTGTGCTACTGAGATTATCAAGGTTTGACCGTTCGAGATTTTGGTTGCAGTCTCAATTTCAGTTTTATATAATTTAGGAATTTCGATCTAATTCGGAAATTTTGGATTTCGTTATTTATTTTCATAGAATTACACGGTTTTTTTAATTTACTGAAATCAAATGTATAATTTATCTTAATCGGGAAATAAGATATAAACGAACAACACTGATTAATTATAAATATTCATAATACTAATATATAATTATTTATTACTTCCTTTTCAAAAAAAAAAAATTAGTTACACTATCCATGTATATTTGTGATTTTGTATGTTTTAAAAGTTAAAATTTCAAATGTTGAATATTCATATATTTGAAACTCAAATTAGTTTTTTTTTTTTCCTATAAAATTTAAAGTTCGTTAGTTTTTCTTATTGAAACACGGTTTTGGCTTGGTTTCATTTCGATCCCTCCTATGCAACCCAAAGGAACGATTGCGATGTTGGCGTTTCTGACGATTTGAAATTATAATAGCATGTGAAGTGTATTAGAATTGAATTTTGAAAATTATTTACTTTTAACTCTAACATATAGGCATTAATATCAATAGTTCAATAATTCATGTCCAGGATTCTAATTAACAATCGATTTTTTTACATAACTACTTATGCTAATTAGGCGATTAATTTAAACATTTACATCACGCTATGTATGAGGATCCGGCCGGAACTACGAGATCCCGACGATCCCGTACCGGTTCCGGCAGGTGGTGGGACGGGATTAGGGCAAAATCCCGTCTTGTTCAAACCAGCATAAAAAAAAAAGCTTCGTGTCAATTACGCAAAGAAAAACAGCCACAAAAAACAACGCAAGAATCAATTAATCAAAAGGTAGCTAAAAAGCAAACCCTAGTTTACTGAACGTGATCGAACAGTAAAAAGAGAATCGAAATTCGTGTATAAAACTATAAATACAGCATTCTAAAACACTAAATTACCAGAATCGATCTTCAGAGCGATTGTGATACCAATTCGAGCGAGCTTCACGAGAAAATTCAAGGCGAGCTTCACAGAGAAAATCTGAGACGAGCTTCACAGGGCTTCGACTGCGAGAGCTTCGACTTCAACTTCGACCGCTTCCACTTCGACTTCGACTTCGACGCAGGCGAGCTTCACAGGGCTTCGACTGCGAGAGCTTCGACTTCGACTTCGAGTGCGAGAGCTTCGACGCAGATGAATTATTTTTTGGCTTTCCCGCCTTCGTTTTCATCGTTGACCATTATCTGTTCTTTTTTTTTCTTCTTTCGTATCGTATGTTTGTTTGCAAAGTGAACAAGGGAAGATAAAATATGCGCATGGGCTTTTGGGCTGGGAAGGGTTATTTTAATTTTTTAATTCAGTAATGGCTACTTGTGCATATTAATTAACTTGTGTATTGGCTTTGACCTGCCCTTTTTTTTTGTACGCAAACACTTCTTAGCATTCTTAACGGGAATATTGCATATATGGTTTGACTTGAATATATTGAACATTTGTATCAATATACATCGTTTATTGCATACGCAAACACTTCTTAGCATTCTTAACGGGAATATTGCATATATGGTTTGACTTGAATATATTGAACATTTGTATCAATATACATCGTTTATAGTTACTTTTGTATTACAAATGCAAATCTTCGATATTAGGACCGAAACCGAAACAAAAACCGAAACAAGCGAAATTTCCGAAACCGACCGAAACCAACAAAATTTAAAAAGACCGAAACCGAGACGAAATCCGAGTTCTCGAACCTTGACATCACGATCTTCATTTCATATATACCTTCGTTGCCCTAATTTTTCAATAAAAAATCTATCAAAACAATCCAAAGCTGTGCAATTCCTCGTTGCAATTGGTAAGAAAGAGGTTAAGGCATACCATTCGAACAGACCATATGCAGAAGAGGATATAGAAGCGGAAAAAAAATTGTCGTGTCCAACTTAACAATTTCTGGGTAATTGTGCTACTCATATACCATTCCTGCTTTCAGCTTCTGAGTTATGTACAACTCACCCATCATAAAAATTAAACAAACTATGAGAAGCACAAGCAGGAAATAGTAAATGATCAACCAAATGGCAAAATATAGAAATACACAGCAATGGAAGTGATTGACTAATTACAAGAATCGACCATGCAAGAACAAAGTATTTGTGTCACTGTAAGCAAATATACCTCTCTTAGAATTGAAAAATGTACTTCATGAGTGGCCAAAGCTAGCATAATCAAATCTGCATCCTGTTGATGCAAGGAAAAAGTTAATTAAATAAGAGAAATATTTGATAGTATCAATCAAAATAGAAAGGTATTTACGGATGAAGAAAATGATTTTCAAACTACGTTACAAATTAAAAGGAGTACGGTGCGATTATTTAGCCACTATGTTGGTGGTAATAACAGTAAATGCACCATAACAATTAGGAAACATTCAAGTACTTACAGAGCTAGTTAGTCACATCAGAGTAATTGCGTTAGAACTTAGTTATAGCTTTTCACAAACACTGGATTATGTTGAATTAAGTTCTACATGAATTTTTTGAACAAAATTAATTAGTGCAAAATTTATATTTACTATTATACAAATAATTGCCTTTTTGTTAGATCTGAAATGATCGATGTATACAAAATAAAGTAATTTTGGGATTTAATATTACAAATTATTATTATTTAAAAATAAAATAACCTACAGATAGAATCATAATGCTAATGGGATTGAGACATCACAAGATTGTACGGACTTTATTTATTTACTACATATATAATTATAATGGGGATGTAGTAAATAATTTGAGTTCAAGATGAAACTTAATGAGAGAAATTAAACAGTTCACAGTTTAACTGCTCATGGCCTCACAATCTCAAAGTCACGATAAAGACAAGTAATCCTTACTAAGATTACTACCATGGATGCTTAGAGCTAAAGTTAACTATGTCAAAACTATGATACATGAAGAAATACAATATGTCTATATCAGAGATTCATGAATGCAATGCAAAGTGAGTAATAAAGGAACAAACATATGTTTCCTTATAAGTATAAGGACATGCAAAATAAAAAACAAACTCACCAAACCATACAAACAGTGGCGCGTATTTGGGTTATAGCCAGGAAGGTTTCTTTGAAGCCTAATGTAAGACATAATTTTATGTTCGCCTTCACCCGGAACATTTGCATCTGAAAGAATGACCTTAAAGATGATAAAATTTGAAATTAATAGTTAAATTTGATTATTTTGAATTTATACCGTTAAGCAAGTAAAAGTTATAGATGTATATAAGATTAAAGGGGTGAACATCCGGACCGAGGCTCAAAATAATTCCATGTGATCCCTTTCCAATATCTACAAAGTACCGTGAATTTCATGATTCTGATTGTCCGAATCAATCAGCATACTATGAAGCACGTGCGTATCAAATAACATGCATCCAAGCTTTTTAGCATAATTTCCGATATAAGAACCATTTTCCATGTGAAAAATTAAGAATTTCATACGAGCATACTAGAAAGTTTAAAATCATGTAGTTCTATGCACATGTGCTTCAACATGTATATTACAAATAAGGTAGTGGACTTCTATGGGATTTCAAGTTCGTGGAAAGGGACTCGTAAAGTTTATTTGAGCACCGTCCCCAGATGACTAGCTCCCAGAGTGTGTAACAGTGTTTTTTTGTGCATAAATGGAGATATATGCTTATGTTTAACAATATATTATATGCAGGTGTGTGTGCACATTATATGTGCAATTTTGCATGCATGTATGTATACGCAAATCTATGTGTTTATGCATATGTGTAAGTACGCATGTATATGGGAGTTTGGTGCATACATATCAGTGTATCACATGTGTGTGTTGTACGAAATAGATATGTATTTTGGTATACTGTATATACATGCATATATATAAACAAAAATGTTAACATGTGTCCACGGGAAACAAGTTTAATAAAATCGTCGTTGTAATTGAATGATATTAGATTTAAGTGGGCCAAACACTTCTCTTTTGTTTTTATGGTAAGCACTATTAAGATAATCCTACATAGGCATGCATGTGCAAGTATACTGCAAATTTTCGTACAACCCTTACTTTAATCTGCTTCCACCCAGGGTCATTATTTAATCTCAGGTGAATGTAGTATTGCAATGCAATAGATAAAATGGCCATAAATTCAGTTCCAGGGGTGATAACATTAGAATCAAAAACTTGAGATTCTTGCTTTGGAGGAAGTTTTCTTCCTTCACTCTCAAACTCTTGCCGCAACCTTTCCTCTTCTGCTGCCTGGTCAAAAAAAAAAGAAGGAACACGTTGAATGACTGAATGTGCACTGCAAATAGATTGTGTCCAACTACAAAATAATAACACTATGCTGTGAAATAAGAAGGTTGTGCATGTTCTAAACGAAATAGACATCAACTTAGTTATGAATCAAGCTATCATCTTCATGTTTAGCTGCAACATTAACATTCAGTAGATATTAAACCAAACAGGTTATCTATTTAATTCAAAAAGTACGACCAGCCTACCATCAGAAAACCATTCATTCTTCATTAAATTGATAAGAAGCAAAATATTACTAACGTTTAATGAAGCTATGATTAAATGTGTAAAAGATTGCTCAAAAAATCTCTACCATCGTCATATTGCACATGTGTGAATATTACATAAAAGTTTCAATGCGACACTTTCGGAAGCTTTATAATCTGCTAAGTTTTCATGGTACATTTTTCAGTACACAAGCTTATATGCATGTGATATTAGGGATAAAGTACAAAAATTTTACCCACCGCATCTGCTGCATCTTTGGCTGCTCTGAAACGTCTAGCTCGTTGTTGATTCATTTTGGCCCGTGGTGCGACCCCATCTACAGTTATTGTTGTTTCAAAATAATTGACATGATAGCATTAATTTTGCATATAGATGCCATAAGACAGAAGTGCTTTGGAGGTGTTATGATGTAATCTGTACTATTTATAAAATATTTTTGGTTGAGAAAATCAAATATGAGAAAAACAACGCATAAATGGCTCAACCACGTCCTCAAAACTAAGAATAAAAGTGTGTAATTGTAAAAGGAACTTTCTGATGAAACAATCATAAAAAACAAATGTTCCCCCAATGAGAAAAATAGCTCACCAATTGCCATAAACAGAAGCTTCCGAGGGCGTATCATGATGAACAACCGGTCAATATAGTCAAACATGCACTGAAAGACTTCAGCAAAAGTTGTAGGTGATGGCTGTTGATAACCGATAAACAATAATTTATCATCTCAAAGAGGAAGGATCCAACCCAACAGAGAGAATAATAAAATTTTGTTCAATAAAAAATAAAAGATATGTCAGATTATTTTAAAATATTTCAATGGTGCTAAAGCAATCACCATCGAACCGAATTCAAACCACTGATGACGTGACTTGTAAGTTGAACCATGCATCTATTCTAAACACATTTTGTATAATAATGTAAGCAGTTCATGTATTTTGTTATCATTGAAGATACGCATTCATGCATTTTATTATCATTCCAATACAAGTTTATGTGACTTCCAGCACTAAAGTTCAAACTCCAACCTGAAATTTGAGGCTTACATATACAGAAAAATGTTAAATTTTAGTGATACAAAATCACAAATATAAGGAAACAAATATACAAAAAGAAAAGTAATTACGTGTGTTTATGGAAATGCATAAATTATTGAATCGCAATTCCATGAGATGGTAAGGAAATAAATGTATACGCATGTTATAGAATAATATATATATGCAAAAGGATATGCATATTATTTTTTCCTCGGTAATCGCATTGCTTTGGGATTATTTTCTTCTATCTTTGCTAATTAAATGAATGGGTGAATTACTTGCTATGTTTGCACCATTTGTTACCATTGTAAATTGTCTCCATTATCTTCGTACCCTATCTTGGTAATTTATTACACTGGCTATATATTGAGGGTACATTTCATTCTAAACTCATCCCGACATTCAGCCAGCGATCCCCAAATAGAGCGTCCCTTCTTGTTAATCCAAATTAGGGTTTTGGTACGTAAACTCTTATCTTGTAATCTCTTGTAACTCTCTCATGTATAATGAAATCTCTCTTCTTTGGACTGAACATACACTATCTCGATCATAGCGGAACCAGTATAAATATTGTGTCTCCTTTTCTTCTTTATAGTTATTTATTATTTATTTGGAGGAATAGAATAGTTACTGCTAGATTGATTGATATTCAAATTGGTAAATCTAGATTTGTGTATTGTTTTTTCCGCACTTGTGCAATTTTTGCACAACAAAAAATACATCGTCCCTAACCAACAATGAACTTGCAAATGTACAGGTACATAAAATTTATCCATTGATGTTTTACATACACAATTTATAGCTAAATATTCGATAGAATCGGGTTTCCATTTTTTTCAAAATGCACTGTCCAATGGAAAACGAAAAAAAAATACCAACAATGGCACCAAATTCTTCAAAGCTTATTCAATAAATACAAAAGAAAATGTAAATAACATACGCGATCTTCAGGATGGAAGCAGGGATGAATAATATTATTCATATCAAGGTACAAATTGTCGAACTCAATCCCATTAGGGTTCGGTTTCGACGTATCGACCGGGATAGCGACGCCATCGACCACGGCTGATGCTTCCTCTATGGTATCGGCTATTACCAATGGGTACTTCTCCGCTAACCAACGAAAAAAAGCAGGGACTCCCATGGCCAAAAGGTAATCAACAAATTGGTACGAATGGATTGGTTAATTGTTTTATTTTAATTACTTACATATATCGGAGCCAATGGGAAAAATAAACCCTATATAGGCAGGAGAAGAGATTATGGCGAGGAATTTGAGGGTTTCGGAAGCGACAATATTCTACCGTTTATTTAAACGGATACGACGTTGATTTCCGAGGAAGTAGAATGGCTGTAATTTACATGTTGTATGTGTGAATATACTAAAGGATGATATGATATGTATGGGTGGTTATACTAAATAATAAAGGACGTTATTGTAATCTTTGTTGCATTTGAAGTTCATAAATAGAGAGCTAGTGTTACCCCGTCTTTTGACCAAAGCCGTGATATCAAAAAATTAGCTGGCAAGGATGGATATCAAGATTAAAGATCGATTGAAAACAAATATATGATCGATACCGTCAAAATTTGACTGAGCTCTAAGGCGGGATCGATTGGGGATGATGAACAAGGCTAGGAAAGGCTACGTATCGAATTTCAGGTCAATCGGAAGTTGTATGCTCGAGTTATGGATGGATCAAAATTTAAGGAAAGTATGTTCGTATCGATCAGAATGGGAATGGCAGCATGCTTCGAATCGATGATTTCATATCGATGTGATGCGCATCAATTTGGTTGGACTCGGCATCGGTACGGCAGGGCATTTCGTATCGATCAAGACTGGAATCGATACGAAGAACGAGCATGAGTTTGAAAGAGCACCTCGAATCGATCAAGTATTGGATCGATACAAAGGACATATGCAGAGGAGCGGCCGAAGAATACGAAGGAACAAAGCTCGGATCGATGCGAAGGATAGATATGAACGGCATGGATACAAGGGAGGGTTGGTTGATGGATACAAACAGCATGTTGATGGGTACGAATGGGATACAAATAAGTGGATGACTCGATCGAACAGCACAAAAGGTGGATCTTTCCTGGATCTTCGAGACATGTCATCGATGCGAACTATATCCATACGAAGAGAGAAGAATGTGGAGCTTCAGATCAATACGAACGCGATGGCCGACTTGTGAACAAAAACTTGCATCGATCATAAATCACAATCTACACGTCCAAATGCTATGAATTTTGAGAGGAGCTTCCTAATGCACTCGAGAACCTCTGTGATCGATCTCAGCTTGATTGGACCACTTTTGGATCGATACGAATTGAACACGCATCGATCCAAAATCGCTACAGATCGATGTGACGGGCCCACCTGCGCAGGAGAAAAGGTATTCCAGGTTTTGAGGCGGATATTTTCGGATATGCACCTATAAATAGTAGTGTTATGGCAACTAAAAGGGGGATCTTCTCCTTCTCTAACGCCGAAGCTCTGCCATTTTTGTGATTGATATTAAAGGCTTGTAATTGTAACTACAGTACAAAGGAAATAAAAAGGATTGATTCAAAGTGGACGTAGGCCGAATTGCTGAACCACTATAAACCTTTGTTCTTTCCTGCTTTCTTCCATTTGAACTTTACTATTTCTTCATCTTTATTCTCTAATTTATTTGGATCTGAGATCTGTGTTGGAATATTGTGAATCTGTGTATATACATTGGTGTTTTCACTACTTCTGGGGTTTGTGATCAATTTTAACGCAAACACTTTGGTGTTTTCACTGAGAAGGGCTAGCACTCGCTATACCGGATTTGGAGTTAGGATTTGGAGAGCTACAGGATCAGATCTAAGGGGAACCGTGACAAAGCAGTCGGCCAGGAGACAAAGAGCAGAAATGAGTCAGCATGAAGGGAGTCAAGAGGCTTCCTTGGGAGCAAATCAAACGTTAGTTTTCATCACCAAAGATGAAATGGAGATGATGATGGGGGCCATGCAAGAAGAATTATTGAAGAGACAGGAGGAAATGATGTTGAACCTTCTCAGACCGTTTAGACAGGCAGGAACAGCCGGAGCTTCAAGAGTTTAGATCCAGAGAGTTGGAACGGAAGAACCCAACAGGTAGGCAGATGGAGCGGCTCAACAGGGCACAGCCTTCAATCAGCACACAACTGTTAATCTGGATGGATCCAGGCTCGGGGGCACACCACTTGGCAACGATGGACCGATTCATGGAGGAATTCTAGGTGACACCACACAACAAGATGCTGGCAGGAGCACAAAAGTAAGTGATGAAGAGTATGTACGAGAATTTCCTCGGGGGCTTGGGGGCAACCCTTGGTGGACAACGCTGGATTAGCTGAGATTATCAGGCGAACTATGCACGTAGGTTTAGTAAATAGCGATTTGGAAGGAGTAAACATGAGTCCATTTATCCGTGACATCGGAATAGCTCGTAATCCACCATAGTTCAAGTTGTCTATCGATCATCTGATGAGATATACAAGACATATGGAAGTGTTGGGGCCATCAGAGGTAGTAATGGCCCGTGTTTTCCTTTGTACTTGACGGATATAGCTGTATTGTGGTTCAGGCAGTTGGAAGATGGATATATCAGGACATGGACAGAATTGGTGGATAGGTTTCAGAAGTAGTTTCGGGTTCATATCAAAAGGCCAAAGAGTGTGATGACACTAATATTGGTAAAGCAAAGGAAAGGAGAATCGCTCAAGGCTTTCTTAACTCGATTCAATGCAGCGGTTGCTTCGGTGGATCGGCCGGATCCATCAATGGTTTTAATGGCAGCAGTGTCAAGAGTCAGGGATAACTTGAATTTTAAATTATCATTGATACGGGACCCACCAATGGATCTTGGGGAATTCTTTCATGAGGCCAAGAGATTTCTTCGATGGGAGGATGCATTTTTAGATATGAAGTTGAAGGAAGCGAATGTGGCTAAGGATGGAGAGCCATCCGGCGGAAGCTTGGGCAAGGGTAAGGATAAAGGAAAACAAAAGTTGGGTTGCAACTTTGGCCACACAAGGAAATGTTGGGTAGAGCCAAAATTCTCCAATCATACAGGGTTGAATGAAACTTTGGAACGGATTTTCATGAAAACTCGTGATCGCCTTCCTTACCAAAGACCGGCAAGGAGGGAACCCTCGGAACGCGAGAGAGCATCCGGTAGGCACTATCTCTTTCATGATTTGAACGGGCATGATACCGATAGCTGCAGGCATCTAAAGGATATAATCGAGGAGCATGTAAGGAGTAGCCAGTTGCGACCATACATCGAAACTCAGAATGCAGCGGTGGAACAGGAGCAGCCACCTCTACCTCAAACGACGATGGCACGAGACTTAGGAATGATGGTCGATTGGTTATCGAATGACGGGGATGATATGGAATAAGTAGCAACCTCTAGGCAAATAACCAAGTCACTTACTCATGTACAGGGACGGAGATAGTCCCTAGGCATGCTCTGAGATGATGATAAACCGCGATGCTATAGTTTGTGAAATCTGTTTTTTCTGGTTTGGTTTTGGAGTTTGGTTTGAACTCCTGGTTTTGTTTTTTTTCTGGTTTGGACTTTAGTTTGGATGCTTGCTTTCTGGTTTGGATTTCTAGTATGGATTTTTGGTTTTTCGATTATCGGGATTTTGGATTTGATTTTTTATCTGGCTTTTAGTAAATGGTCGTCGGGTATGGATTATGCCTGGCAAGGGGTAAGTCGCTTCGTTCGAGCGTAGTAAATCGACTTATACAGGTCGTCGAGTATGGACTATGCTCGGCAAGGGTTCGGAGAGACCTGGATTCGGCCTAGGACATAGGCCCCATATTATCGGTTAATATTTCAAGTCGTTGGGTGTGGACTATACTCGGCAAGGGTCCAAAGCGACCAAGATTCGGCTTAGGACTTAAGCCATGGCATTACTCAGCATTCAGGGACACTAGAGCACGGACACCAAGGCATTGCTTAGCATAGGTCGTCGAGTGTGGATTGCGCTTGCCAAGAACCCCGAGAGGTTATGCATTTAGATATCGGCTATGAATAGCTAAGGATTTGGATATTAACCCGAAGAGGTCTTGGATTAAATTATTGGTTATTGGATATGGATGAATTAGAACTCGATTGTCGAGTTTAGATGGATATGAAACAGGCTAAGGATTTGGTTACTGGATTTGGAATCGGACATCGATTTAGAGCAGTCGCGTATTTAGATAAGAATATGGCCGTGGCACTCGAATAGGATGATTTGGTAATGGATTGGGTTATGGATCAGATGGTATGGCTATGGATGGAATATGGATTTCAGATGTCGGATTTGGAGCTATTCAAAACATGCCTTCTTACCACAAGGCACGTTTTGGGGGGAAAATGTTACCCCGCCTTTTGTCCAAGGCCGGAAAATTAAAAAATTGGATGGAAAGGATGGATATCATGATGGAAGATCGATTGGAAACAAGGATATGATCGATACCATCAAAATTTGACTGAGCTCCAATTGAGACGGGATCGATTGGGGATGATGAACAAGGGTAGGAAAGGCTATGTTTCGGATTTCAGGTCTATCGGAGGTCGTATGCTCGAGTTATGGATGGATCAAAATTCAAGGAAAGAAGGTTCGTATCGACCAGGATGGGAATGGCAGCATGCTTCGAATCGATGATTTCATATCGATGCGATGCACACCAATTTGGTTGGACTCGGCATTGGTACGGCAGGGTATTTCGTATCGATCAAGGCCGAGATCGATACGAAGAACGAGCAGGAGTTTGGAAGAGCACCTCGTATCGATCAAAGTATTGGATCTATACGAAGGACATATGCAGAGGAGCAACCGAAGGATACGAAGGAATAAAGCTTGGATCGATGCGAAGGATAGATACGAACGACATGGATATGAAGGAGGGTTGGTCGATGGATACAAACAGCGCATGCCGATGGAAACGAATGGGTTACAAATAAGTGGATGACTCGGTCGAATGGCACGAAAGGTGGATCTTTCCTAGATCTTCGAGGCGCGTCATCGATGCGAACTATATTGATACGAAGAGAGGAGAATGTGGAGCTTTAGATCGATGCGAATGTGACAGCCAACTTGTGAACACAAACTTGCATCAATCATTACTCACAATCTACAAGTCCAAATGCTATGAAATTTTGAGAGAAGCTTCCTGATGCACTCGAGAACCTCTATGATCGATCTCAGCTCGATTGGACTACTTTTGGATCGATACAAATTGAACATGCATCGATCCAAAATCGCTACAGATCGATGTGATGGGTCCACCTGCGTAGGAGAAAAGGTATTCCAGGTTTTGAGGCGGATATTTTTTGATCTACGCCTATAATAAGAGTGCTATGGCAACTAAAAGGAGGATCTTCTACTTCTCTGACGTCGAAGCTCTGCCATTTTTGTAATTGATATTAAAAGCTTGTAATCGTAACTACAGTACGAAGGGAATAAAAAGGATTGATTCAAAGTGGACGTAGGCCGGACTGCCGAACCACTATAAACTTTGTGTTCTTTCCTGCTTTTTTCCATTTTAACTTTACTATTTCTTCATCTTTATTCTCTACTTTATCTGGATCTGAGATCTGTGTTGGAATATTATGAATATGTGTATATACACTGGTGCTTTCACTACTTCTGGGGTCTGTGACCAATTTTGGCGCAAACAGCTGGTTTGTATTATAGATTGATTTGATGTGAATAAAAATGTCTTCTCTCTAACGTCCTATGTTCTCTTTAGTTTATAACACTATGTTCTCTTTATTTTATAACACGTTATCGGTACAATGCTCTATGTTATAATAATGTAATATTAGATCAGTAGATTATTTTTATTTGTTTCTCTGTTGAAAGCTATTGCTATTGCTTTTGTTTTTCTTTAAATTTTTTTTAATAAACATCTCTCTGCTGCCTATTCATATGCCTTCCTATTTTGTAGACACTACCAAATCTCTCACTTTTCACCAATTCTTGTTTTTCTTCATCATACGAAGAGTATACTTTATACGTTTATAAATAGAATCAATCTTCCCTTATCATTTTTGTATCTAGATATAGAAATCTATTTAAAGCTACCTATATATTTATATTTCAAAGGTACTTCTGTTTCAAGCTAGCTATGCTTATGTACAGTACATAGAAATCAACTCTATGTACTTTCATCTTTTGTGTTCAATGTTGCCATGTAATATAGATCAACTCTTTACATAAATTTCTCTGTGTTGTTTATTTTTTTTCATGGCTAAGATTTTTGGCATGCAAATTTGAATAGTTTAAATAAATTTTTTAATTTTTTTTTTTGCATCTTAATTAGACTTTTCATGAAAAGATGTAAATGCTATACGTATTATTTTTATTCTATCATGAAGCTTCTGTACTGCATGTTACCTACCTTTTGTTTCATTCTTATATTTGTTGGTAACTATTCATGTTTATATCTTTATTAATAGTTGTAACAGCTTTGGTGTCACACTTATTTGGTGTACACGCGAGCTACCAAAAACACCCCTCTATATATTATCAAATCTTAATCACTAAAAAATAATATCTAATATTAAACTTCTTTTACAAATTCAAACGTCCTTAAAAGTAGGATCTAACAATCAAACATGCTTTACAAATTTGAAATGCTTCTAAAGATAGAATCTAAAATTAAACTTGCTTTACAAATTCGAAATACTTCTTCACGAATATACAAATCTTAATATCGTTTGAAAATAAAAATAAAATCATTTTTTAAACTAATTAAAACATATACAATTTATAAGAAAATCGCACTTTTTTGGTGCACACATGAACTGCCAAAAATGCCCCTCTATATGTTATCAAATCTTAATCACTTAAAAATAAGATCTAATATTAAACTTCTTTTACAAATTCAAACGTCCTTAAAAGTAGGATCTAACAATCAAACATCTTTTAGAAATTCAAAAATCTACTAAAAATATAATCTAAAATTAAAGTTGCTTTACAAATTCAAAATACTTCTTTACAAATATACAAATCTTAATATCACTTGAAAATAAAAAATTCATTTTTTAACTAATTTAAACAAATACAATTTATAAGAAAAACAATTCACGCGCGAAGTGCGTGCCGTAGCACTCGTCTTTAATAATGGTTGTAATACCTTTGGTGTCACGTTTTTGGTGTCAGCGTGAACTATCAAAAATGCCTCTAACATCAAATCTTAATATCACCTGAAAATAGGATCTGACAATTAAATTTCTTCTACAGACTCAAAACGTCCATATACAAATGTTATTTAATCTTAACATCACTTAAAAATAGGATCTAATAAATAAATTATTAATTAATAATATAAATAAAAATTCAAACTTAAAAATAAATAGATGTTGCAACTTGGAAATAAAATTTAAACTAAAAAATAATTTCAATGCAAAAATATGGTTAAATATTTCTATAAATCATTTTCTCTTAAACGTGCTAAACATATATAATTTGCAGAAAAATAATTCACGTGCGAAGCACGTGCCATTATCACACACGAAGCGTGCCATAACGCTCGTGTATTATATATACCATTTACATCATGCACTCTTACTGGTTGTACATTAGTTTTAATTTGATAGTAACTTGGCAGTATATGCTGATCTCATTCAATTATATGTTACCTAATTGATGTTTAAACATAGTTTAGCAAAATATTTTACCATATGATATTTATATCACTTGCTCTTACCAATATCCGCAACAGTAAACTATTGCCTACAATAATAATGTTTGACCGTTGATCATAGAAGTTGTCAGTAAATGGGATTACAAAATCAATTCAATTGAAAATCGATTTTATTTTTTTTGAATCTGCCTTCTATTTCTATTTTTGTTTTTACATTTTCAATTGTTGACCTTCGTGTATATTAATTTCATAATAGTGTAGCTATCATTTTTTTTAAATAATTTTTTCTAGGATATAACTTATTTGTTGGAAACGTGCATATCAATGTTTTTCTTTTCTTAGAGTTGCTTTCAATAGTGCACACATTATTTATTTAGTATGGCATCAGTCCTATACAATATCCCCTAGTCAACATAAAGAGGTGTGGCTCTTTATTCCTGGGTCCATAGGCTTTGTACCTGTTGTTGTATTTGATTGCAATATCTGAATTTATAAAAGAACTTGCTTATGCATTTTTCAAAACGTGCCTATTTTAACTTTCGTAAATCCTATTTTAATAAGTGGTTATAGGAAATATTACAATACGCTTTATTTTACTTCAAAGTATACTTTCTACCAATTCCCATTTAATTCCCTTTTTATTATACACACACTCCAACCTTTTTTTTAATCTTTGGTAGGAGTCCTAGTTCATAACATGGAAAACATAGTTAAGCTTGAATTCAAAGTGTTGGACATATCCGGAGAGAACTATTTATCATGGATATTAGATGCTGAGATCCACTTGCAATCTCAATGCTTAGAAAATGCCATTAAAAATGGTAATGATATGTCTCAGCAGAACATAGCAAAGGCTCTGATATTTTTAAGACGTCACATCCACGATGGTCTAAAATAGAATATTTAATGGAAAATAGTCATCTCCACTTATGGAACTCCCTTAAAGAGCGTTATGACCACCAGAAGATGGCCATACTTCCAATGCTATGCAAGATTGGTTGAACCTGAGGTTTCAAGACTTCAAATCTGTAAAAGAATATAATTCTGCTATGTTTAGAATTACTTCTAAATTGAAATTATGTGGAGAAAAGGTAGACGATGCACAATTGATTGAAAAGACATTTTTAATGTTTCATGCCTCGAACATACTACTGCAGCAGCAATATCGAGAGCGTCATTTTACAAAATATTCTGAACTCATATAATGCTTACTAACTGCTGAGCAAAACAATGAATGCTTATTAAAAATCACTCCTCAAGACCAACTAGTTCGGCTGCATTACCAGAAATTAATGCTAATTTTGCTCATTCTAAAAAGGCAGTGGTCGAGGTGGAGAGTGGCCATGGTCGTGGTTGTGGATATAACTCCAACAGAGGCGGTTATGGTGGTTTTAAAGGCAACAAAACTACCAACTTTAGAAATCAACAAAAGAAAATTGAGCCCGAAAAGACTAATGATTTTACTACATAAAATAAAAAGCACCATGAGAAAGTTTGTTATGGATGTGGACGCTCTAGTCATTGGTCGCGTACATGTAGATCATCAAAGAAAACAATTAAAGAATACTAACGTACGAAGAATATTGAAATAAATAACACTGAAGGATTATTTGATAACACTAAATTTAAGTTGGATGATTTCTTCGAAGATGATGATGGAAAATTCATAAATGATGAAAATCTCAATGGATGATTGATGATATGACCAATCTCATCAACTAGAATCAGCCTGAAGCTTGTTGTGTGGTTTTTCCATTTTATTTTAGTTAGTTTGAAGCTGATGTTTATTTACTTGTTTTAGTTTTCTAGAACAAGTTGAAATAATGTGTATTTATGGATATTGATTTGAATTAGTAGTTTGCTTTGTAACCCATTTTAGAAAACATTAGCATTTATTTATGTTTAGAATTATTTTCAATAATTGACTAACTATATTGTCTTTAATTCTTAAGGTATGGACCATTAATACTTGAATGATGATATATGCCTACTAAACGGTGCAACTACTCGTACGATTTTGAAAAACCAGAAGTTTTTCTTTGAATTATCTGAAAATATTTCAGCTAAAGTTTCCACCATAATTGGATCTGCTAATATAATTGAAGGGTCTGAAAGAACCTATATAGTGTTACCAAATGGTACACATGTCTTCATTTAAAGTACATTACACTTAAACAATTCTAAAAGAAACCTGCTAAGCTTTAAGGATATAAGAATGAATGGTCATCATATTGAAACCATAAATGAAAATTACAAAAAAATATCTTTGTATTATTTTTAGAATTGAAAGCCCGAAGCTTATTTTAGAAAAATTTGGAACAATTTCGACCGGATTATATTTCACGAAAATTAGTATAGTTGAATCTCACTCTATAAACATGAGCCAGAAGCTCACAAATACAAAGACATTGATTCTTTAGCATGATCGCTTGGGTCATCCTGGGTCAACCATGATGCATAAAATCGCTACAAATGGGCATGATTTATCAAACCAATCAAATTTACCAAGTGATTACTTATGTGCTCCATTAGCACAAGGAAAATTAATGACTCGACCTTCATATAGTAAAAATCATTTTTGAATCTCCAATGTTTCTATAAAGAATTCAAGGTGATATATGTGGCCCAGTCCACCCAAAATGTGGACCATTAAAATATTTTATGGTATTAATTGATGCATCAACTCATTGGTCACATATACGTTTGTCTTCTAAAAGAAACATGGCATTTGCTAATTTACTTGCTCAAATAATCAATTTAAGCGCGCACTTCCCTAACCATTATATTAGATCAAATCGATTACATAATGTATGAGAGTTTACTTCTCAAGTATTTGATGATTATTGTCTATCATTTGGAATTGAAGTTGAACATCCAGTAGCTCATGTTCAACCTCAAAATGGTTTGGCAGAATCATTAATTAAGCGTTTGCAACTTATTGCAAGATCATTGCTTATGCAGTCAAAGCTACATGTTTCAGCTTGGGGACATGCAATTTTTCATGCATCAAAATTGATTAAAATTAGACCAACGGCTTATCATCAATTTTCACCATCACGGCTTTTAACCAGATCGCAACCAAATATTTCATATTTACGAAAATTTGATTGCGTTGTGCATGTGCCAATTAGTCCCCCACTTCGTACCAAAATGGGTCCTCAATGTAGGTTGGGAATTTATGTGGGATTTGATTCACCCTCGATAATTCGTTATCTTAAACCTCTCACAGGTGATTACTTCACTGTAAGATTTTCAGAATGTAAATTTGGTGAGACAATTTTCCCGCCATTAGGGGGTGGAAAGATCATTCCAGTAGAACGATGTGAAACATCATGGAATAATCCATCTATGCCTTATTTGGATCCGCGTGCCAAACAATGCCAATACGAAGTGCAAAATTTTTTGCATCTTCCGAATATCGCAAATCAAATGCCTAATGCATTTAGTGATGCTGCAAAGTGTGACGACCCGGAATTTTTAACAATTTAAAATGGAAATCAACATAAGAATATGGCCGAACTTCCTTTCTCTTTCTCCTGCACCTAATGTTTTTGAATCCATATTCAGGTTCACCGTCGAAAATCAAGTGAAAAATCCCACTCGGATCAATAAATTATCTCGAAATCCTGTGCTCGAATCTGGATCAAATCACTATGCGAATAGAATAGTATACGTACATCCTATGTATTTATTTTCATTGATTATCAGCCAAATCAATTCCCTTTCTATTCACATTTCCTTTAATTCCCTTTCACTTATTTACAATTGCCTTAATTCTCATTGAATTATCACTTCAATTCTTACCTCAGTTGGGTATTTAAATCAATAACAGTTTGAATTCCGACCAGTTTATAATTAGAAAATAGCTTGAAAATTGAAAAATAGGTAAGTAGTTGAAAAATAATTATTAGCTTGCAAAATAGCTATTAAATAGGTAACTAACTGTAAAATAGTTGAGAAATGGCTAAATAGTTTCAGAAATTTTAGATAATTGCAAAATAGTTGGAAAATAATAATTTATTTGTAAAATAGTTGAAAAATAATAATTAGTTTATAAAACAGTTGAAAAATTGTTAAATAGCTCAAAAATAATTGTAAAACAAGTATAAAATAATCTGGCTTTAAGAAAGAAAGGTTGTATATATTTAATAACTTAAAAAAATAAGTTTATATCAAAACAATTTATATTAAAAATAGTCAAGAGTCAACTGTTCACTTCCCCAACAATTCAATTTAAATTTCCATTTAAATTGTCCCAATTCCAATTCAAGTTGAATCAATCTTGATTTCTCTCCCAATTCAAATCAACTTCCGTTTGATTTTAATCCTGTTCAACTTCAATTATAATTTCAAATTATTCCAATCAGTTTGAATTATTATCAATTGAATCCATTTCGAATTCAAATCATTTCAATTTAATCCAATCCAATTTCCCATTTAAATTCTTAATCTTATACGTCTTCAATCACCAATCCAATTAATTCAAACCAAATTCAATTCTGAACTAATTCAATTTCAATCTTGAATTTAAACTATCTTGAATTATATAAATTCGAGTTGAATTCTCAAAGGTTGGTTTATCTCTTTAAACCAAATTAACCTTTATTTAAAGTTTTTAAACAATTTAATTTCCGAGTCCAATTCTCAAATTCTATTTTAAATTATCTTTACTTATGTATTTCAAGGTTCGAATAAGAGTTCAATACAATTTTATTTTAAAATTTTAATTCATTATTAAATTTTATCTTTCAGTTTGAAGCCGGTTCTTAACAAGTTTAATTTACAATTCAATTATTCAAATTTATTCTACTTATATAATACCATTCTTAATTTAAAGATTTTCATTAACAACAAGATGATATCATCCAATTTATTTTAAAACGTCCATCCATTTTCAATTTTTAAATCTCAAACCTGTTTTGAGATCACATGAATTCCCCCTTCAACTTCAAAATTCTTTCCCTTTTATAAGTTCAAAACTTTATCACTTTGGGTTTTTACATCACACTTCAGGGAAAAATCAAAACTCAACCTCTTAGAGTTTATTTCAAATTATCTCTAATATCATGTATATCCATACATATATACATATTTATTTCTTGGCCCTCCCAGCCATGTTTTAAAATTTTAAACTACCCTTGGTTTTAAATCCAAATCAAACTTCAAACAACCCATTGTTTTCAACAAGTCACAGTTATCCAAATAATACTTATTCATTATTTTTCATTACTTTGAAACAAAATTTTCAAATTTCGGGACCAGATTTGGAATTTCATTTTCAATCAATTAAATTTTAATTTAGTTGTATTTCTATTTCTATTTAATTTAATTCCAATTCTAGACTTCAATTTGGTTGTATTATATCACTTCTTAATTTTGATTTCAATAATTAACAACCAATCACCTAAATATTTATTAGAAGGAAATATTACTTTATATATCAAAATATATATTTTATATAAAATCATTTAAAATCTTTGTATAAAAAAATAACAAGTATGCGCTCATATATATATATATATATATATATATATATATATATATACACACACACACACACACACTCAATCCATTCTATAGTACTACGGACTCTATTTAATGAGTATTCCCTACCAGAGCCAAGGTTCTCGCTTAACCTTTCAGCTCTGATACCAAATGTAACGACGCGAAATTTTCGATCTCGAAAATTTCATATAGTTATGAAAAAGAAGAAAGAGATAGAAGAGGAAGAACAGAAACACCAAACATCTCACATTCGCAGCGGATAAAATATAATAATAAATAATAATATCTCACAAAAGAATACTATATCTGTCGATTACATTTTAATACATCAGAGTTTCACATATATCCAAATGCTGGTCATATACAATCAATTTATCACAGAATTACAATAATATAATTACAGCGGAAATATTCTACGCGTTATTGCCATCCAGCTCGACACATTCCATTCTTGTATAATTCTAGTCATTCCTACATTAATTCAACCTAAGCTTTTATTTAATGGGCTTTCACTCTTATCCGAATCCAAGCTTCCATAAATTTTAAACTTAAGTGAATTTACTTTAATTTATTCCAACATCAAACTTAAGTTTACTTCTATTTGATTCTCATTTAATCAACTTCCATTAAATTCAGTATGCCCATCCATTTTAATTTTAATTTTAATCCACTTCTCAATTTATCAAAATAATATCCAGCCACATACTTAACTCATTTATACTTCAAATTAATGTGTCACCGAACTTAAGTTCGGTCTGATAGTCCAATTCAAATCACAACTTGATTTAGTTTTTATTCAATCAGACTTCATCCAATTATTATTCAATTCAATTAACCCATTTTAAAATTTTCATTTACTTACTTAATTCATTTTCGAATTTATTTTATTAATACAAGGCCATTCTCAATTTATTTCTATTCATTTGGGTTTTGTTTTGCAACTCAAACCATTTCTATTATAATTCACCTTCATTTCATTCGACAACACTTCCATTATATCTAATTTACTTGCAAATTTCGTTAAATACTATTCATATCACACTTGAATTTATTTGTAATCTAAACCATCACTATTTCGATCCAACTCCATTTTATTTCTCTTTTTATAATTATAGAAAATTTGTAATACTCGGTAATACTCGATCTGACCCGGTCTAACACTATTATAATTATAGAAAATCTGTAATACATTCACTTAAAACTCATTCCTTAACAATCAAACTCATTTTTGAAAAATTTTGAGAAAATTTGGTTAACGACAAAATGATTTCAAATTGAAAACTGATATAAATTAGTAGATGAAACTAATTTAAAATAATGATGCGAATCCGTTATAAATGGAAGGTGAATTCAATATTCAGAATTGAAGACAAGCTGAATCCATATGGAAATGCGAGATGCGAAAAAGCGATTTTGAATAGGAATGGATTTGAAAACTTCTGTAAGGAAAATATGTAGAGATTTGAAAAGGGACATGTTTGGATATTATTGCTAAGTAGGTTATGCAGGTATTATAAAAAGAAAAAGAAACTGGATTTGGTATTAGAAGATAAATTTGATTGCCTGACAAAAAAAGTATGTATTTAAATTTCTGTATGAATTGGATTGAGATTTTGGATCTAGCCATTGGCTTTTGTTTTCTTTTGGAATTTGAGAGCCCGTAGAGGCCTTTTGTGGTAGTACCGAGCTAGCCGTGCAAAGGAGACGCTGGCAAAAAAAATTCAGAAATTTAGAGGGTTAGAAAAATTTTGAGAAAATTTTGATAATTCAAAATTTGGTTTTAAATTGAAATTTAGATGATTGAGCAGAAGTGTATTGATTGAAACTATAGGAGGTTTTGGGAAGTTGGTTAAGGTGATAGTGGGTCTTTAATAAAAGATAGTTGGTAGAATATTGAATTGTGAGTTTTGGGAGAAGGTAAATGGGTATTGGACCATTCTTCCTAGCTAGTAATTTCGGGGACGAAATTCTTTTAAGGGGGGAGGAATGTGACGACCCGGAATTTTTAACAATTTAAAATGGAAATCAACATAAGAATATAGCCGAACTTCCTTTCTCTTTCTCCTGTACCTAATGTTTTCGAAACCATATTCAGATTTAACCCCAAAAATCATTCGTCTCAGCTAAAAAAATGGAAATTTGATTTCGTGTTCTCGAGTGAAGCGGCGACCTGTGAGTTGTTCACGATGGCGAGCATGGCTTGAGGAGCTCGATAGTTTCGTCGAACTGATGTGTGCTTGGGATTCGACTTAGGGAAGTATGGCCTTCGTTTCGAACAAGGCGATGGAGTCAGGTTCGGGCATCGAGGCGCCTCAGTGATCTAGTGTGGCGCAGTGTGGTGGAGTTGTGGAAGGTTCGCGATTGAATCGCGTTTTTGTGTGGGCTAGGGCTTCAGCATGGGTCGATGTTGCGCGTGCGCGAGAAGAAGGAACTCGCGATGAAGTTGAGGCCGCCTTGCTTTCCAGGCCGTGCTCGAGGATGTTTCTGGCGATTAGGTATATCTTTTGAAGGTTTAAATTATTTATAGCCTAAAACAGAATTTTTTTTTAGGGAATATTATAAGCAGGATTTTTTAGTTTACAGCAAGAAGAAGAAAAAAAATCCAATCAATATATATATATATACGTATTTCAATCTCATTAGTTTATTTCATGATAGTGTATTATATTGATTTATTCGTGAAATAAACTTATTTAGCTACTAAAGGAGTTTTAAAAGTAAATAAGCAGTTTAAATTAAATTTATAAATTGGAAATCAAATTTATTTAATTAAATTATAGAATTATTTGATAACTAGATATATTTTATAAACAGAAAGTTAGTTTGAAATTGACTTATTAGGTAAAATGAAATTTATTAAATAGAAATTGATTTGTCCAAATTGTTCGAATATTCATAATATCATTTAATATTTATTCAAGGTCAAAAAAATCGAGAAACCAAGCAATATTGGAATGGATTGCAAATTTAAGGGGCAAAGGTGAGTAAATCTCACTCTGTTGGATTTTTTTTATTTAAATTTTAAATGGTTAAGTTTAAATAATTGGTTGATTGATTGAGTTGATTGAATGTGTGCTGATGATCTGTGACTTTGGTTTTGTTTTACTCTCGAGTTAATTGTTGTTTGACTCGAATCATTTGAGTTTTAAAAGGGATTAGACTTAAATCATAAATGAGAGAATGGTTCATTTTAAAGTTAATGAGGGCTTAATGATTGGTGATTCATTACATAGATAGAAGAATTAATTCAATGCTATGGACAAAGGATAAACTTGAGTATTATGGTTTGATTGATAATAGTATTTGTGTTCTATGCAATGATCATTTAGAAAACAATACTCATCTATTCTTTAGTTGTGCTTTTACAGGTGATATTTGGAATAAGTTGATGATATCTGGTAATTTTCACATTCCCAATAAGAACTCTAAAGAAGAATGGTTCAATATTTACAAAGCTACTAGATGGAGGAATTCCAGAGCTAAAGAATTACTATCAGTTCTTAAAATCTTTGTTAATGTAATATGGAAGGAAAGGAATGAGAGAATTTTCTTAGATAAATATAATTCAGCCAGTGATTTGATTACAAAGATTAACAATTTGCTTCTTAAGAGAAAGAATAGATGAGTGATTATATTTTAATTGTTTGTTATATGCTTGCTGATCCTTTAAAAGTTGAGTTTCTTATTGATAGTTCTGTTCCATGCATTTGGTTCGGAAGATAGTTATGGAATGATGCATTGAGGCAGTAACAGGGCTTCTGAAGTTCAAATATGGATTTGAAGGATTTGAAGTATGCTTCCAGATTCTTTGATTACTTCAAATTGAATGTTAGTGTCATTTGATGGATACAGATGCAAGATATGGATATGAAGCATAAAGACTGTTAAAAGATTTTTCTAAAGTACAAGCATGGGCATTATCAAGACAAATCGATAGTTTATATAATATTTTCCCTGTATGTTACTTTTATTTGGGTTCTTGCAAGTTATGAGCAGATGTAAATTGAAATGTAGATATGTTGTAATGTACATTGATATAATTAACGGGCAAGGCTCCCTTAGCCTATTGATTTTCAAAAAAAAAAAGAATTAATTCAATTAATTAATGATTGTACTAATTAATTTAGTAATTAAGGGTTTGAATTAATTAATTAAGGATTAAGTTAAATTGATTTAGAGCAATAAATTAATGGTTGATAGGTAATTATGTAATGTAATTAATAAAATAAAATTTCTTGGTGGAATTAATCAAGTGATTAATTAAAATAGTTAACTGAGGAATAATCTATTTATTTAATGAAGTAAATAAAAAAGGTAGATAATTACAGGTTGACATTGATCAAGAATGATTGATATTGTGGTTGAATTAAAGTAATTGATTTAGACTAGAACAAATTAAAATTTAATTAGAAATCATTAATTTATATAATAATTGATGTAATTAAAAATTGATTAATTGAGATTAAATCAATTCAATAAATAATGACTTATGAGAAATTAATTACTATAAGTAATTAAGAATTAATGTAATTAATATAGACAATTAATTCATGAAGTAATTGATTAATTTATAAAGTAATTAAGATTACTTATTGATTTTGGTTAAGAATAATTAATATCGAGAAATTAATTAAAGATAATTACTTGAATTAAATTGGAAAAAAAAAGAATTAATCCAGGGTGATTAATCAAGATGAAAATTGAAGGTTGTCTAATTAATTGATTTGGAATTAATTAATGTTAAATGAAGGAATCTAAGTGGTTGAGGTTAGAAATTCCATTAGAATCAATTGAGTTAACTTGGAAGTGATCAAATTTGATATGAATGATTGAATGGTATTGGATGCTTGAATGAGATGATATTCCTGATATGAAATGTCGATATTTCATTTTGATAATTTGGGTTTGGATGACACGAGTCTCGAAGAGGCCGGGGTCGGGTATTAGGCAATACCCGAAACCACTTCGAATATAGATTGATATGTGAAAACTATATACTGGAATGGAGTGATTGTAGGAAATCGAACTATTTAATCTAAGCCTTGGTGCTTAGGAAATGGATGTATGGAATAAAAGATGACTATAACTAATTGTGGCTTTGTGAATTGAATCGAGTTACCCTGGGTTTTATATAAGTTGTTTGCTTTGGTATTCCATGTTAGTTGAGATTACTCACGCTGGTTTCCAGCCTGACCTGGGTGTTACTTTGGTGTAATGCTCGGGTCAGACTGAGTATTACAGATTTTCAGGTAGGTAAGGGTTTGATTTTAATTACAAAATCACTTCAATAAAATTATTTTCAAAAGTATTTCCACTGGATGTTGAAAATGGGTCTGCTAAGTACTTATAGATTTTCAGTTCTACGCCTGATCAACGTATGACTGAATTTCTGTGAGAACAAGGATGGAATGGTTGAGACATCGAGTTATAAGAATTTTTTTTATAAAGAGCTATTTTATTAGTCTGATGTGAATTTAAAAGCATTTCTAAATTTTTTAAATAAAGATGTTGGAATTTTGGGGAAATAAAAGGAAATCCAAACTGGAATTTTGATGAAGTGATTTTACAATTAAAATCGAATATTGATTTAGAAATTGGAAGAAAGCTAATTGGTTAAATAAATTATTTGATAAAATATATTAATAAAATTTAGCTTGGGTAAATGAATGGATTGTAAATTAATAATGGAGTTTGAAAATGAATTCGAATTGTAAATAGAATTCGACTTGGATTTGATAATGAATTAAATAAGTGGAGATACTATAAAAAGAGAAAGGAAGTTCGGCCATATTCTTATGTTGATTTCCATTTTAAATTGTTAAAATTCTGGGTCGTCACACAAAGATAACTAAATCTCACACTCCAATAGCAAATGCACCAGCTAGAATTGAAATCCCAAAAGGACAAAAGCAGCAAATGAATCCGAAGCAAGACAAAAGCATGGAAGGCCAAATGGTTCAAAAGACTTGGCGCCTAGAAAAAGAAAACTTAACGAAAATTCATCAATCGGTAAACCTCCCGAAGAGGTTATAAATGATCTAGAAGATAACTTAAATGAAAATCTTAATTCTCCTAAAAATACCGAAGAAACTATTATCCCAAAAGAAATAATAGAATTTCTAAAAATAAAATTATACCTAATAATGAGATCTCAATATTCTATACAAACTATGGAGAAATGTGGGGTCGAAATAAAAATAATAATTAATGATGTATTCTCATTCACAGTAGCTACTGAAATAAATGAAAGTCATGACTATAATGAGAATAATGATAATGAAGCAACTAGCATAAATGAATGTCGAAAAAGCCACGATTGGCCAAAATGGAAAGATGTTATCCAAGTTGAGCTAGTTCACTTCAAAAACATGATGTGTTTGGACCAATAGACAAAACACCTGAAAATGTAAACTAGTAGGTTATACATGGATATTCGTTAGAAAACGAAACGATATAAATGAAGTCATGAGATACAAGGCACGACTTGTCACACAAGGTTTTCTACAAAGACCAGGTTTTGATTTTAAAGAAACATATTCTCCTGTTACGGATGTCATAACATTTCAATACTTGATAAGCCTTGTAGTTTCTAAAAAACTAGATATAAGATTAACTGATATTGTGACAGCTTATATTTATGGTGAATTAGATACCAATATTTACATGAAGATCCCAGATGGATATAGGTTCCTTGAAGAAGAATCAAACTTTATGTACTCTGAGATGATCACTATATGGTTTGAAACAATCTGGAAGACTGTGATATAGCCATCTTACTAAATATTTGGTAAAATCCGGATATAAAAACAATCTCATTTATCGACGTGTCTTTATAAAGAAATTGGTAAAGGGATTTTCTATTTTAGCAGTTTATGTTGATGATATAAATTTTATTGGAACTCTAGAAGAGATTGATGAAATAATAAATTACTTAAAGAAAGAATTTGAAATGAAAGATCTTGACAAAACTAAATATTGTCTTGGTCTACAAATCGAGCATAGTACTAATGGCATGCTGATCCATCAGTCAAACTATATTAAGAAAATCCTAAAATGTTTTCAAATGGATAAACCATATCCCTTAGTATGGCTATGGTTGCCAAATTTTTTGATATTAAAAAGGACCCTTATCATCCAAAAGAAGAAGATGAAAATGCGGTTGATCTAGAAGTGTCATACCTCGGTGCCATTGGTACATTATTGTACTTAGCCCAATGCACGAAATAGGATATTGCATCCTCGGTAAATCTTCTAGCAGATACAACTCAACGCCAACGAAAGGCACTAGAATGGTATGAAATATATCATGAGATATCTTCATGGAATGACAAATTTAGGCTTATTTTATTCTGACATAGGTAATAATCCAAATCTAGGGTTGTCAATGGATACCTGAAAACACAAACATCCACATCCGAAAATTATCCATCCGGTTTTTGTCAAGATTATAGTTCAAATTTTGTGTATTTTAGTGCAGTAAAGTATATTTGTTTATTATTTTATTAAGTTAGTAATTTATATGCACTTAATGCTTTTAACTGCTCGAAACTGTTTATTATCGTCATATCTGTTAATTTTTAATACTTTTATAATCAAGGATACTGAACTAAAATTTTCTTCTTATAATTCTTGATTTATCAGTCTTTAGCGGATATGATAATTATCCAATATTCGCTCGTATCCGTAGATGTAGATATCTGATATCCGAAAATGATTTCGAATGCGCATGTAGATATGGCACTATCCGCATCTGAAAGCATCTGTTGACTAGCCTATCCAAATCTAGTTGGCTGTGCTGATGTAGGTTATCTTTCTAATCCACGTAAAGCAAGATCACAAACTAACTTGTGTTTAGTAACAGTAATGCAGCTATTTCAAACAAACATTGGTAGCAATATCATCCAATCATTCTAAAATACTAGCATTACATGAAGCAAGTTGAGAAAGTTTTGTATTTGGTTAAGATCATTAATTGAGCGTATTTAAAATGCGTGTCTTCTTCTCTCGGCTATAAAAGGATCAACTATTATTTATGAAGATAATGCCGCTTGCGTAGCTCAGTTAAGGCAAGTCACATCAAGGGTGATAGGATTCTCCTAAGTTTTTCTTCATATACGAACTACAAAAGGACAAAAAAATAGAGGTAAAACAAATCCAGTCCTAAGAAAATCCGGCAGATTTATTCACAAAGACAGAAGATGATGTATAAACTTGGTATGCGTCAGATGCATCAACGACTAACTGAATAATGCGTTATAAATATGAGGGAGCATTCAAAAATATGTTATAATGTACTATTTTTCCTTCACTAATCTTTTTCCCACTGGTTTTTTGTTAGTAAGATTTTGACGAGGCATTATCTTGATTCAGAGACATCAACCCTCGTAATTACATTGTAAAATATGTTACCTAAAGATGAAATAAAATTGCACTTTGGAGTCTATGCTAAATGGAAATGGATATTATTAAATTCTTTGTTGCATTTGGAGTCTATAAATAGAGAACTCAATTGTATTATAGATAGATCTGATGTGAGTAAAAATGTCTTTTCACTAATGTACTCTGTTCTCTTTATTTTATAACACTCTATTCTCTTTATTTTGTAATAAGAATGAGTTGTTTTTTATATTTAAAAAGTCGCACTTTTCTTCCTTTTATCTGAAGGTTAAAATTGGATTTTCAAAAACGTGTTGGAGAATATGTGCATGTTAATTTTAATTGATTTCTAGCTTTATTGGAAAAAATTATAGATAACATACTAAGTTTTTAAAAAAGAAAACCAAATTGGTCACAAACACTTAAGGATGGGTTTATGTGGAGATATAAATGAAGAAAACTAAATTAAAATAGAGTAATATAGCAAAATAGTAAGCAAATCAAAGCAAAAAACAAGAACAGCAAGATTTATAGTGGTTCGACATCGGAGTGCCTACGTCCACTTTGAATATTCTCTTTATTGATTCACTATAATCTTGATTACAATTCGCAAACAACAAGAAGTAAGAGAATAATGGAGGAAGTTGATTACAATAAAGGTATTATGTAATGCTCAGCGTAAAAATCCTCAGAATGACCCTTAGGCCTATATATAGGTGATGACAACCAACAATTTGTCTGGAACTTTGGCAACAGAACCTCATCATCCACATGGGCCCACCATAGGGGGCGCTAAACCCAAACCCCGATGGAGAGGGATCATACTAATCCCTCCGTTGGTTGATTTGGGGGCAATAACCCCTATGGTAGCTTCTTCATGCTCAGATATGATGACTCTCCAAATTTCATGTTGATTGGATATGTGGCGCTCATGCTTTTGGTTAATCTTTGGTTCGAACGCACACAGTCTGACTGATGCCGACCCCTTCTAAAAGAAATATGCCGACCCCTTTCGCATGCCATGCATACTTCTTGAACTCTACTATATATGATGCCGAACCCTCTACTCCATTACACTCTACTGATCCATCATCCTTCAGAATGTTATGCTGATCCCCCTGAAGACCTATTGTGTCGAACCCTATTACAACTTAACATGTCGAATCTATGCAACTCAACATGTCAAACCCTCTACTCCACTACACTCTGTCGATATCCCTCAAACAACCATCTATGACGAGCCAAGCACCATCAACTATGTCGATCCCTCTATTGTTTCATCTATGTTGACTATCCATCCAAACGACTATGCCGACCCCTAGAGTGAAATCCAGCTATGTCGATCCCTTGCTAACTCGAGCTGTTTTCCATGTTTTTAGCATCCTACATCGTTTATCTATCAACTTCGTTCAATCCGGGGTTTGCATAACCATTTGAACTCTACTTCCAGGTCCTATAGCCATGATTTTGTGGCCATCCTTCTTGACAACAGTCGAATTTTCCTTGCGTGGTCAGTCGAATATAGCCACGTCAGGATACCGGGTAACACTTGGCCTCCAAAGTACATCTTGTGAGTAACATGACGTGCTTTGAATCGAAAAAAGTCTGAATTGTCGGAAAGAATTCCATCTAGCTTCATGATTAAGTGTTATTCCTTTATCGACTTTCAATAATATAAGTCTGATGTTGTATTCTGTTAGCATATATAAATCTGTCAGGCGGGGCTTATAAGCCTTCCATTATCTAATCCGGTCTTGAACCTGATAGTTTCAGGTGTGATTGCAATTTCTATTGATTTCAAAAGGCTGAAATTTTAAACTGTTCCAATGCATATTCATATACATCTTTATGTTATTGGCTCCCGGACGTGTACAAATGTTCACAGGTTGCTGCCTATTTTTAAAATATTATATATGTTTGCGTATGCGGTCAGGCCTTTACGATAACGATCATCATTCACTTTTAACTCGTCCATCATATCTTCTTTTCCATTTTTCATTTTTTTATTTTTCTTTTTTTATTCTTGTGGAGTGATCGACATTCGACATGCCGATCTCCTGCCATGGCCACACGAATAGGGATCTGTAGGTCTCAATGCCGATCCATCTTTGTCTTTCATTGGTTCACCTATAGTGACCAGTTCTTCCTCCACATATGCACATATATTAATGCACTTTCCTCCATCCCTTTATTCACTTTCTATTACTTTATCCTTTGACTTTGCATAAAAGCTCTCCGACGAACGAAAAACTCTTCAACTCTAAATCTGAAATCCAAACGTAATACCAAGTATCAACCAAACACCCACAGTCGCTCTTCTTTTGTTTCCAATTCAACAACCACTGAAAGCTCACCTTTAATTTAACTCGATATACGTAGGTAAGAAATATCTTTTAATCATGCAATCAAATTGTGAATCTCGAGCTTCTAACGTAAGTGTAAGGTGGTGAGTTCGAGTGTCAAACACAAGAGAGAAGGAAGAGGAAGGAGATGGGTTCGTGTAGAGGGTCTTTATAGAGAAGGAGATTGAAAGGAATAAAGGTAGGGTTCGATAGAGATGATGCTTTTTAGTTGAAGGGATGAAGGAAAGTAGAAGTCTGAAGTTGGAAAGGAGAAATTTGGAGAGGGATCGGTATGGGATAGGGATCGACATTAGGCTATGATGGTGTAGGAAGAAGGGATCGGTGAGTCTTACTCTCGTGTAGGGATCAGTATAGAGTGGTCTCGGAGAGGGGCTAGTAGGAATTAGCTATGAAGAGGGATCGGTGTGGGTAGTTTTAGGAAAGGGATCGGTAGAAAGTGGCATTGTGTTTAGTGTAAAGGATCGGTATAAGATTATGACATAAGGATAGACATAAGGGTTCTTGGAAAAAGGATCTGTATCTACATGTAGGGATCGACATACATTTTATAAACAAATCCAAGTTAACTTATTCAAACAATTAATGCTAGTTTGACTTGCTGAAATCGAACATAAGATGACAATGGACATTATGACATGCATACATGGACTGTTCAACTTGAGATTGAATGATAAAACTCCTAGAACTCCTAACATAGACTAAGTAATAAACTTGCTAACAGACTTAGGAAAACAGACTTCTTAATTCAATATGCCGATAATCGATTCGAAAGCTTCTGTTGTCGATCAACTTCCTTGCCAATTGAAATAGCAGCGATGATGGTCTCTCTGGACAAGACTCCAAGTCTCGTCCTTTTATTTTTGCTTTTCTGATTTCAAACTGTTTATGCCTGTTTCACACTGCACTAGCTCACAATTAACATGGAGGAAACATGTTATTATTTCTAATCTTGATTGTCTAAGATGACATAGATTCCAAACGCATAAAGCGTTCAATCAACATGTCTTCCGATTCGATGACGAGACACATCGATTTTAGGGCAAAGTCAAGTTCTGCCACTTTACCTAGAAGACCTTCTCCAAGCCATCACGCAGAACAGCCATAAGCTTATAATCCACAAATCGATCTTTCTTCGATTTCCTATCTTTTCGACAGAAACCATCAGCCTTGCTCCTGATGCCGTTGAGGGTGCTATTGTCTTTGATAACCATATTGATTCACAAGCTTCTCGAATCAGCGAATCCGCTCTTCGTCCATTGTTCTCAATCCACGGGATTCCATTTGAGGATGTTTTAGTTCCTATAAGGCAAGATGGACCTCACTTTCCACCAATCGGGTATACAATGTGCAACAAATTTATATGTTGGGCAGATGCATTCCACCTTTTAACTCCTTTGTTCGGGAGATGTTGAGGTATCTTGGGATCGCCCCTACTCGGTTGCATCCTAACAACTACGCTTTCATTCATAGCACTTTTCTTCTATTCATTAATGTTCTGTTCCATCCACCCACTCCCGAAGACATCAGATATATTTATAACTTCAAAAGACGATCAGAAAGCCCTTCTTACGTCTTCCTTGAACCATCATCGAACTGTCAAGTCTTGATAGGGGGTTGGAACAAGCTTTCATTATTCAAACATGAATGGTTCTACATGCGATGTCCGTCCGGATTCGTAAGAAGATGGTTAGAAGGAAGTAAGTGTTACTTCTATTTCTCTCTCAAGTTTAATGAATCAAGTCACAGCCTTTTCTTTTAAAATTGCTTATGTCCAGAGTTATTTAGGTGTTTGTCCACGTCCCGAAGGCACTGAGCTCTCTAGAGCCATCGCCGCCATCTGCGCTACCCCCTAGAGGGCCGGGATATCAAACTCCTCGTAACCGACGAACTGCTATCTTTGTTTGGGCTATTAGAAGACGGTCGTAGAATCGGACTTCCCGGATGCAAGGTAGTTCCAAAGGTTGTTTCAAAACGAAGAGAGCATATAATCAACCCGATCATGCCTCTTCTAAGGGGACCCTGGAAGATACAGAGGAGGGTAAAATCAAAGATTCTCACATTGTGAAATCGAGAGATGATGATGTGGGCCTGGGAAAAGCATCGATTGTTGGTACGTCGCAAGTCGGGCAATTACAAACACCTCCAAAGAGAAAGAAGAAGTTGGTGTACCGGCTACGCAGAAGAAAGACTGCATCAGATCTGAATTCGTTATTACTCCTCTCAAAGAGGATTCATCTTCTCAGCGTTTCGAAAGCTCGTTAAAAGTACTCTCCAATCTCCAAATTCCAGATGACATTATGTCATATGAATTTCCAAATATAATCTTCGAAGGACTTAACTTTCCTATGAGAGGCGGTAAAGGCACCCAACCTTCTAATTGAGGGGAGAGCACATCCATGAGTAAAGCTATTGTTATCGGTCCATTAGGGGAAACAATTGGACGCTCGCAATCACATGCACTCCACTACACACTTGTTATTGGTTTCTCATACGATAATTTTTAATACACTCTTGTTTGGTCTTTATAGGTACAATGTCTCAATCACGCGACTTCGATCGCCTTCGAAGCTCTTTTGCTTATCATCACCCAAGTAGGGATTCTGAGTCCACTCAACGTTGAGATAAGAATGAAGGGCGAGACAAAGATTATCATTTGAGGGAGTCTTACTCGTCTTCCAAGCGAAAGTCTCAATCTCACTCATCTCACCAGGGCTAACATTCTAATTTTCCAGTTTAGAGTGGAGGAAAATCTTCTTATTGCGGCCCTCACGAGCAACACTCTGGCTCTTTAAGTTCAAGACACCGATCCGGCGAGCATCGATCAGGCGAGCACTCACTCACCACTTCTTAACCACCCATGTCGGCTACTGCTCCGGACTCCTCTACAACAGAAAAATTTAGCTGAATTTAAAGCCACTTTTTCGAAGGTTTACTTTGGTGGTCCCAAGTTTCTCCCTTATATTCACGTTATCCTTGGGCATGCCAAGGAGAGCTCTTTAGCATGTGTGAATGGCGTATTCGTTCAACATGAATCGTTCAACCATTTGGTAGAGAAAGTTTCTAAAATCTCCATAGAGCGTCAACACGAAATCGATCATCTCAAGTTGAAGGCTATTCTGACAAAGATTTAATCAAGCATCAAGATGCTAAGTTGCTTGATTTCGAAACCCAACTCGTCGAGTCTTAAAAGAATGCTAAGGAGACAGTAGAGGCGGTGAGCTATTTGAAAACTTCACACAAAAAAGAACTCGATGTGGCACTTCAATGCAGCGAACCACTTGCCTTAGAAAAGGAATCCTTGCAAAAGGAGAAAAACGCTTTAGCTTGCCGCGTTGAGGAACCTGAAGAATTGCTGAAAAAGTAGAGGGAGGAGAAGATTGAGGTCTAGGAGGAGTCGCGGAAATAATGCAAAGAAGTTATTAAGACAAGGGGCTTGAAAACAAAACTTGATGAATACTTTGCCAAAATTGAAGCTCTAAAGGAAGAAGCTCGAGAAGAGGGCGGAAAGAGATGTTTAAATAGGCCAACTCCTAGGTGGAGTCCCGCCACTGAATCCGGGAGGAACAAAATTAAGGACTTATTTGATCCACTGATTATTGAATATAATGCGAAGGTCCTACTCCACCGTGACTTAAGCTTTCCTAGCGAGGGTTACCTCGAATCGCTTGCCGAAGCCTGAGAACATATCGTTAAGATAAAGAAAGTAGAGTTGGGAGAAGCCGAATTCAATAAAGAAGAACCGATGAGAGAAGTTCTTCGAGGAAACGAGTCGTCGGATATGGCCACCACTAAACTTCATTTTTTAAGGCTCTAGTACCTAATAAAGATAGAGAGGACGTCATCGAGTCTTCTAGAACTAATCTCAAGGGTTCTTCTCCAACCCAAGTAGCCAGACCATCAACTTCTTAGGACATGGGGTAGTTTCTTGGCTATGATCCGGACAAGACTGGCTTTGGACCATAAATGTTATCTCCCATCCTACAAGGAGGCGCTCCTACGACTACAAAAAGTCAACCAGATGCTAGTATCATACTAAACTTCCCCATATTTGAAAAGTTCTTGTTCTTCACGTGCAATGGCTTTTAACCAACATCCTTGTTTTGATAAACATTGTAGGTCTTTTGGTCCCCGATCTGACTCCCAAAAGTGGTGTTGTTGCGGAATAGCATGAGAAAGCGGTTGAGGACCTGGCTGATGTTGAAGTTCCACGTCCCGATGCCTAAATCATCGGTGCTCTTGATGAAGACAAAATTGAAGATCCGCTCCCAGCCGATGACCCTAACAATGTGATAATTACTAGCGCTTCGAAGCATACCACTGAAATCAGCATAAAGGAGAGGATTGAATAGGAGGAAAAGTTGAAGCAAAAAGTTAAAGGTTAGCCTACCAAGGTGGAAGTCGAAGATGTTATCTTGTACCATTGCAAGTTATTTTACTGGGCGGGTCAATCCATGGTGAAATTTGTCCTTCTTCCACAAGCACTCAAACCAAGGGTGGAAAAGGATCACGAAGAGAAGCTTGAGCGGCTCCGCCCCTGAAAAATCCAAAAGGGAAAGAAATTCGAAGAAGTAATTGTTACTTCAAATCATTGTATATAATTTGCATAATTATTTCTTTCCCTAGTCATAGGTGTAAGAGTATGAATCTCAGTTTTTTGAAATAATTTGTACTGGAATTTTGACACTTGTGAATAAAGGTTTTTTGTTTTCAATTAGACATTGCGTGAATTGTTATTTTGATAGTTGAATGATTATGTCCCTTTTAGAGTACTGTTGAATATGCGAGTATATGATTTTTGTTTGATGATAATAAACATATATATATATATATATATTCATTTAAGTGTACTTGTTAATGTACTATTTTATTTTCACATAATTAATTAAATATTTGTTGAATTAAATAAATAACATAGGATTTAAATTCAAAGAGATATTTTATTCAAACAAATATTTACTGCAATTTTGAACAGTACAAATTTGAGCTCTCACTGTATACACACACACACACAGAGTTCTCAACTACAACACAAATTTGACAACATCACAATTTTCACATATACTTGCACCTCACTACATTTCACTCATTCACTCGTATTTGAACTTCAACTCTATTCCAGATTAAATCCAACATCTAAGCAATCTGCAAAAATAAATACTGACATTGTAAAATTGAAAAGAAAATATTTTTGCAGTGTAAAATAAAATGTATTTTGAAAATATTATTTTCCTAAGTTATTTGAGTTGTTCGTCATCATTTAATTTTGAATTCATCATACACGCACAACTTGTGACATGCAGTGTATCACTGTATATGCCACAAGGTCGTGGGCATCGCTATACGCTTGATAAAATTGCAGGGACAGGTGAGCACAAGGTCATACTCAAATCAAAAGCTGGGTTCAACTCAAGTGAAATAAATATTAAGTCACGATATCAACACAAGGTCAAACCCGAGCCATAAGCTGGATTCAACGCATGTGAAATCCAAATGTACAAGTTCAATAAAATGGTCAAGACAACTAAAATAATTTGACCGTCCAAAATCAAAGATGAACAAGTACAAAAAGTCAAAGTAACAGCAATGCAGTACACAAATGTACACATGTATGGTGAACTTACTCAACAGTGGTGAATATGACAAAAACGAGGCATGTACAAGCAACTCACTACATAATGAACACAGGTTGAAGCTCATATGAATATAATGAACTGGTCAGACACAAGAATGAAGCAACTAGACCCGACAACCAGTGAAACAAAGACCAGACTCCATGCAGACTTGACTACAAGTGTAATGCATAGTGAAGACAAAACAATCATGGTGAATGCAATAAACTGGTCAGTGCAAGTTCAGGTGCTCGACAAATTACAAACTGCAAATGAAACAGCATCTCTACCAAAAAACCAAACACAATACACCATAGCAGTATGGAAGCAAGACTACACGAACCAGACTCAAGCGAGTCCAGACCATACATGAAAAGGCAAATGTCGAAGACAATGAAAATCTCAACAAACATATATACATGTGTGAAACATCAAGTGAATATGCAAAATGTACACAAGTGAATGCAATTCAGAGCTCAATGCAATCAAATAATCAGTGCACATAAGCTCAAATGAGATACAACCAAATCAGATGTTTAGACCAAGTGCAATCAGACTCACTGAAACAAAGGAACAACCAGACCAGTAAAAACAACATACTCAAATACAAATGGAGATGCATAGTGCAAACACAAGTATTCATATTCGTATGCAACCAGAATGCAACACAGAGAAGAATCAAGTGCAGACAGTACTCGAAATCAGTAAACATTGTGAAGCCATAAGATTCCAAATGACAAAAGGCAGATAACATGAGGAACACAAATTAGCAAAGTCAAAAATATTATCACAATGTCAAGTGCCGATAACAAAGATATCACAAGAGAAATTCACGGAACGGAAGTCAAGTTTAATCAGAGAATTCAAAATCATGGTGGCCAAGAAAATGAACAAGTCAGAATTAAACAAGCCATAAAAATCAAGCAAAAACATACGAATTTGAACAAGTCAGAAACATCACAAACATCCATGCAAAATCGAGTGGCCGAGCTTAAAATTATCAGACGAATTCGTATAAAATACACGAACGAATTTTAGGCAAATAAATCCTATTTAACCCATTCATCATTGACGTAGAAAAAGCATTCGAGTTCAAGCAACAAAGAATAACCATTCAACTCGAATCAAGATCGAGTTCAAGCGAGCTAACAAGTAAACCGAAAAAGCAAAAATCATATACCAAATCATACCGAACTCGATCGAGAAGGAGCAACCGTGTGCAAAGTGAAGCTACAATCGATCGCCAAAGCAATACAAGAACAACCCACCTGATCGATCAATAAAGTCAGCGCCTTCAATTTTAGAAAGCTCTAATTTTCGAGCAAAGGAAATGAGGAACGAAGACGAGCAACGAATTATCACAGACGAAAGAAGATACATGCCGATATAATATAAAAGGAAAAAGGGAATCATCTTTTATTTTGGGCCGACATTTCTATTGGGCTTAATATTTAAAAATTAGGGCTTTGAGTTATTTAAATTGTTTTTTATTTTGTAATTTATCTTTAAACAGTTGTAATTTCTAGTCATGTGACAAGGGACGAACTACGGTGGTGTAGTTCGAGAATTTGCAACTCAGTGGCTGAGTTGTGCTAAGGTTTTGAGGCGTAGAGTTAGGTTACTCAATAGCGGGTGTCGCGAGTTTGCGTGTGTAAGCGTCTGACTACTTAATTTCTAGTAGAAACCTTGGGGTCAGCACGTAGGCAGGGTTTTGCCGAAGCTGGGTAAATCTGTGTGTTCTATTTTCTGTTTTTATATTCTGCCATTATCTGTGCTACTATTATTCTGGTGTGATCAGTGCTACAATTATTTTATATATTTCGCATTAAATTTTTATAATTAATAGTATCACGCTATTAATCACCCTCTTGGATGAAATCGATCCAACAAGTTGTATCAGAGCTAGGAACAAAAGCCATTTTTGTTTTAAAATTTTGATTTGTCAAAAACCAATTTTGTTTTAGAATTTGAATTTTTAAAATGTCTTCTTTTAATAATGCTTTTGTTGAGGGTCGGTCCAATATTATTCCTCATGTTTTTGATGGAACAGATTTTTTGAATAGGAAATTAAAAATGGAATTTTATTAAAAATGGAATTTTATTAAAAATGGAATTTTATTAAAAATCTGTTAATATTAAATGTTGGGATTTATTGAAAATGGGTGTGATATAACATACGAGAAAATTACTTCAATTAATCCTCTTCCTATGCATATAATATGTTCTCATATTAATCAAGATAATTTTAACTTTATCTCTCATTGCGAAAGTGCACATAAAATCTGGAATACTTTTGATGCAATATATGGTGCAAAAGTCAACCACCGTTAGAGATCCTCGATAATCAACTCGGTTAAAGAAACGTGCTTAGCAGGATTGGTAAAAGGCGGTAGTGATAATAATGATGATGGAGCTGCTGAGCTGGCATTACTAATGAAGAGATTCAAAAAGTGGAACCGAAATACAGAAATCTAGCTCTAAATCAAAAATTGAAAAGCAGAATAGTCAAAGAACCAGACAACTCAGAAGAGCGGGAGATCATCTGCCATAAGTGCAATAAACCTGGCCACATTAAGCCTAATTGTCCTCAGATTCGACATGGATAAGAAAAGAAATCGAAAAGGTGAAGTTTTGCTGCCAAGTGGAATAAAAGTGATGATGATTATAAAAGCACTAGCAGTAAGAGTGAGAGAGCAGATCTGTGCCTTCGAGGTGATATAACTGATAGCGATGATGACGAGCCAAGCGAGGTATCAAAACTTACTCACTTAGAATTTCTTATATATTTCCACAAAGTAAATGGCTTTTTTTGAACGACTTAGGGAGAAGTACGCTAAACTTGAATCACAAAGAGACACTTTGATAGATTTAAATAAACAGCTTGATCAATTGGTTAAAAACTATCGAAGCAAAAGCCCTAATGTGTTAAGTGTCCATAATTTGAAGAAGAAAATAAAAAATAAAAATTAAATTGCTTGAAAATGAAATTCTGACTTTGAAAGAGAGTGAAAACACGAGGGGAGAAAATTCTGTTAAAAAGTGCACACAATTATTGAACGAAAATGAATCTCTCAGAACATAAGTCCAACAATTGTCTACAAATTTAGAAAAAGTTTCCAAAGGAGAAAGATCATTGAATATGCAATTGGGGAAACAAACTGTTAATACAGATAGACAAGGACTTGGGTATACTCACTCTAAATATGTTAGAAACGAATTTAATCAAGTCAAATTCAAGTGCACAATTTGTGGAAAATTTGGACACAATCATATTATTTGTTGGTATAGACTTAAACAAGTGAAAACCATTCCAATTTGGGTTTCAAAAGGCACAAATATAAAATCTCTCAAGTCAAACAAATCTGGGTGCCGAAAGGAACATATATAAATAGTTTTCGGTCTGCATAAACACATTTTTCAAAATCATTTGCCACTAACAATCTTGGACCTATAAAAACAAATAGGTCACAAAAATCTTTTCTCATGTAGGTGTAGTGGTGGGCTAAGGAACAACAATAGTGTTACCTGGATTCTGTCTATTCCAGGCACACAACGGGCAACAAATCAAAGTTCATTAGCATAGTACAAAGGTGACAGAATCACTACGGGCAAGAACGAAAAATTATCGACAAAGGTAAAGTAGGCAATGGTATATGGTATATTTATCTTGATCGATTTACTAAATGTGGAAATCTGCACCGTAAACTAATCATCCAGTTATGTGATAATAAAATAAATGATGATTTTGATTCGACTTATTCTTAATTGATATGCCCTTACTTGACTTGTTCTTATTTTTGACTCTGATTTGTGCAAAAATGTTAGCCAATCATCTTTTCATCTTTGAACTAATTTATATAAATTTGTTTGGTCAAATGATGGTGTTTTTATTGGTTTCTGATTACTCATGATACAAGTGGATATATATGTTTATCTCAACTGAAACTATGTTCGTTGTTCGTCTATTTACACAACTTCAATTAAAATCCAAAAGAATTTCATTTAAAAGTTGTAAAAAGGGTTTCAAGAAATTGTTGCAACTTCAGAGTCTGGTCTAATGACTTTTATCTAATGATAATTTTGAGTCAAAGGGAAATTCATATGCAGATTACACTGATAATCAAATTGATAAAAAATTACTAGTGGAACGTGATTTATGTTGAGACATTCAGTAACTGCATCGTTTTTCAAAGAAAATATCTGCATATTTTTCATCTCATATAATTTCCAATTAACGAACATTTTTCTCTTATAAAACCCCTTCAAGAAAAATCATTTTTGTTGACCTTATTTCAGATTAGTCATTTTTGAAAAATTTGATTTTATAATTATCTTCGAATTTGATTTTAAATGACTACATTAACTAATCTGACTCCCTACTAATTATTGAAAAGATAAATAGTGATTGAAAAAGCGATAAGTGTTGATATTAATCATATATTATAATTTGAGACGGTATATTTAGTAAATTTCTTTAGAAATTTAAACAAGTTATAAAATATTTGTTTGGTAAAAATTCCATGACCATCTCTATTGCTACTATATTTCTGTCGACCATCACTCATCAAAATCCAATATAGTATGTCAATTTGTGGTGTTTTAAACAGGAATTATTTGTTTTTCATTTTATTATATTTTTAGCAATAAAAACATCCACAGTATTCACTCTCATTTAAAAGTCCTTATGGCTATGCATGGGTGAATTACTTGGAACTTTTGATTATTTGCTTCCATGTTCATTTGAAAGTCCTCATGGTTATGCACGTATGGAACGCATATCAAAATTGATTGATTAAATAAACAAGTTATTGGGGGAATTAATTTAAAGGACAAAAATTTCTATATTTTTTGCCTCAAGGACACGACCTCAATATTTTTACCATAAGGACAAACATTCTTCTAAAAATTATTCACAAGGACAAATATTTTCCAAAATTATTCATAAGGACAACAAAACTGATACCGAGCTAAAAACTGATACCTAAAAACTTCTACCGATAACTACAAACTGATACCTAAAAACTGCTATCAATAACTAAAAACTGATACCTACAGAAAGTTGTCCTTCAGGATAAAATATTGAAGGTCTGTCCTTGAGGCTAAAAAGCTGCGAAATTTTGTCTTTGATAATAATTTCCTGTTTATTCTAATCCCATTTAAAAATCCTCACGGTTATGCGTGGTTAGAAGATATTTGAATTCATTTTTTTATAAAAATTGAGAATACTACTAATCTTATTTAAAATTCCTAACGGTTTTGCATGGTTAGTAGATATTCAAATTCCTGAAATAAATATACCACAAATAGACACAACTATATGGTTTTATATGATGGCATCATCCCTATCATTTTAAAGTGGAATATGCGTCAAATAGAGTATTTATGATTATTTTTTCGATTTTTTATTGAAATTTAATATTTATATTCGAGTGAGTTTTAATGATGTATTAATGTCTATCACTTTATCTCTATTTTTCTAATACCATTACTCTTTTGCCGATAACAAAAGGGGGATAGAAAAGTTAAGATTTTGGCAAATAAAGGTCAAATATTTTCTATTTGCATCTAGGCTCATTTGAATATTTATTTTCATGTATATATGAAGGGGGGGGGGGCTTTGTGTAGAGAGGAAGCATTCAAATAGGGGGAACAAATTGAATAATTACGTTTACTAAATTCAAAATCTTAAATAATGTTTATTATCATCAAAAGGGGGAGATTGTTGAATACGCGAGTATATGATTTTTGTCTGATGATAATAAAGATATATATATTCATTTAAATGTATTTTTTAATGTACTATTTTATTTTCATGTAATTAAATAAATATTTGCTAAATTAAATAAATTATACAGGATTTAAATTCAAACAGGTATTTATTCAAACAAATATTTATTACAATTTTGAAAAGCACAAATTTGATCTCTCACTACACACACACGGACACACAATTTTCAATTACAACACAAATTTGACTGCATCACAATTTTTCACATACATTTGCACCTCACTACATTTCACTCGTATTTGAACTTCAACTCTATTCTAGATTGAATCCAGCATTTGAGCAATCTGCAAAAATAAACATTGACGTAGTAAAATTGAAAAGAAAATATTTTTGTA
The DNA here is from genome assembly GCA_030765085.1 of Allium cepa. Lineage (NCBI taxonomy): Eukaryota > Viridiplantae > Streptophyta > Magnoliopsida > Asparagales > Amaryllidaceae > Allium > Allium cepa. Next base: position 819,051,366 of record CM060940.1, read on the forward strand.
GTGTAAAATAATATGTATTTTGAAAATATTATTTGCCTCAGTTATTTGAGTTGTTCGTCATCGTTTAATTTTGAATTCATCATACGCGAACAACTTGTGACATGCACAGTATATCACTGTATATGCCACAAGGCCGTGCACATCGATATACACTTGATAAAATTGCAGTGACATGTGAGCATAAGGTCAAACCCAAATCAAAATATGGGTTCAACTCAAATGAAATAAATATTAAGTCACGATATCAACACAAGGTCAAACTCGAGCTATAAGCTGGATTCAACACAGGTGAAATCCAAATGTACAAGTTCAATAAAATGGCCAAGACAACTAAAACAACTTGGCCGTCCAAAATCAAAAAATGAACAAGTACAAAAAGTCGAAGTAACAACAATGCAGTACACAAATGTACACATATATGGTGAACTTACTCAACAGTAGTGAACATGACAAAAACGAGGCATGTACAAGCAACTCGCTACATAATGAACACAGGTTGAAGCTCGCATGAATATAATGAACTGGTCAGACACAAGAATGAAGCAACTAGACCTGGCAACCAGTGAAACAAAGACCAGATTCCATGTAGACCTGACTACAAGTGTAATGCACAGTGAAGACAAAACAAGCATGGTGAATGCAATAAACTGGTCAGTGCAAGTTCAGGTGCTCGATAAATTACAAACTGCAAATGAAACAACATCTTTACCAAAAAAACCAAACACAATACATCATAGTAGTACGGAAGCGAGACTACACGAACCAGACTCGAGCAAGTCCAGACCACACATGAAAAGGAAAATGTCGAAGACAATGAAAATCTCAACATACAGTATACACGTGTGAAACATCAAGTGAATATGCAACATGTACACAAGTGAATGCAATTCAGAGCTCAATGCAATCAAATAATTAGTGCACATAAGCTCAAATGAGATACAACCAAATCAGATGTCCAGACCAAGTGCAATCAGACTCACTGAAACAAAGGAATAACCAGACCAGTAAAAACAACATACTCAAATACAAATGGAGATGCATAGTGCAAACACAATTATTCATATTCATATGCAACCAGAATGCAACACAGAGAAGAATCAATTACAGACAGTACTCGAAATCAGTAAACACTATGAAGCCATAAGGTTCCAAATGAAAGAAGTCAGATGACATGAGGAACACAAATTAGCGAAGTCAAAAATATTATCACAATGTCAAGTGTCGATAACAAAGATATCACAAGAAAAATTCATGGAACGAAAGTCGAGTTTATTCAGAGAATTAAAAATCGTGGTGGCCAAGAAAATGAACAAGTCAGACTCAAACATGCCATGACAATCAAGCAAAAATATATGAATTTGAACAAGTCAGAAACATCACGAACATCCATGCAAAATCGAGTGGCCGAGCTTAAAATTATCAGACGAATTTGTATAAAATATACGAACGAATTTTAGGGAAATAAAGCTTATTTAACCCATTCATCATTGACGTAGAAAAAGCATTCGAGTTCAAGCAACAAAGAATAACCATTCAACTCGAATCAAGATCGAGTTCAAGCGAGCTAACAAGTAAACCGGAAAAGCAAAAATCACATACCAAATCATACCGAACTCGATCGAGAAGGAGCAACCGTGTGCAAAGTGAAGCTACAATCGATCGTCAAAGAAACACAAGAACAACCCACCTGATCGATCAATAAAGTCAGCGCCTTCAATTTTAGAAAGCTCTAATTTTCGAGCAAAGGAAACGAGAAACGAAGACGAGCAAGGAATTATCACAGACGAAAGAAGATACATGCCGATATAATATAAAAGGAAAAAGGGAATCATCTTTTATTTTGGACCGACATTTCTATTGGGCTTAATATTTAAAAATTAGGGCTTTGAGTTATTTAAATTGTTTTTTATTTTGTAATTTATCTTTAAACAGTTGTAATTTCTAGTCATGTGACTAGGGGACGAACTACAATGGTGTAGTTCGAGAATTCGCAACTCAGTGGCTGAGTTATGGTAGGGTTTTGAGCGTAAAGTTAGGTTAGTCGATAGCGGGTGTCGCGAGTTTACGTATGTAAGCGTCCGACTACTTAATTTCTAGTAGAAACCTTGGGGGCAACACGTAGGCAGGGTTTTTCCGAAGTTGGGTAATCTGTGCATTCTATTTTCTGTTTTTATATTCTGCCATTATCCGTGCTGCAATTATTCTGCTGTGATCAGTGCTGTAGTTATTTTATATATTTAGCATTAAATTTATATAATTAACAGTATCACCCTATTCACCCCCCTCTAGGGTGAAATCGATCCTACATGTGCTTTTAGTTTGTTGATTCAAATTTTGTTAACAATTCACTATCTTCACCTCAAGGTCTCCTTGCGGTCGTTGCATTAAGTCGCAAAGAACATTAAGCCGGAGCTATAGTGAGCTGCCTTATTTAGCTTTTCGTAGTATGTGTTCCTCCTGTCAATTTTAGGTTGGAGTTTGTGAAATAGAGAACGGTCGAAATCCGCCCATCTATTCAGTTGTGTTTCTACTCCATCCACACTCTAAGGACTTAGAATTGTTTAGCAAGCGGTCGGTTCATGCTCGATTTATGTTCACATTCCAGTCCATGCTCTGGGGACTTAGAGATATCTCGTGGGCGGTCGGATGACACCCAAATCATGTTTATATTCCAGTCTGTGTTCTGGGGACTTAGAGTTGTCTCGTGGGTGGTCAGATCACACCTGAATCATGTTTATGCTGCAGTCCACGCTTTAGGGACTTAGAGTTGTCTCATAAGCGGTCATGTTTATACTCTAGTCCGCGCTCCAAGGACTTAGAGTTATCTTGTGGGTGGTTGGATCACACTCGAATCATGTTCATACTCCAGTTCATGCTCTAGGGACTCAAAGTTGTCTCGTGGATGGTCGGATCACACCCAAATCATATTTATACTCCATTCCACGCTACAGGACTTAGAGTTATCTCGTGGGCGATCAGATCTTACCCGAATCATGTTTATACTCCAGTCCACGCTTCGGGGACTTAGAGTTGGTCGATGGTTGGTAAGTCACAACCGTTTGATGTTCACACTTCTTCTAGTCACCTTGATTTCATTTCAGTCCCACTGACCGGGCAGGAAATTTTCCAGTCTCCAAATTGTCGGTGACATTTTTTCCTTATTACATGTCCCATCCTTTGAATCATCTACGCGAACTGTTAATCGAGAAAATTAATGGAGCTCGTCTTGTTTGATCCCATCGGGGATTAGTATGATTGATCGATTTTGAACCCTGGGAATCTATTCATGCATATCGATATCAATTAATTTCGTTATGTACTTAGCATATAATGTAATAACAATCATACATGCAAAGGAAGTTTGAGACTTTATTCACCAAATGGAAAGGAATAAACTAATCTGTCTTATTACATATTTGAAAAATCAAATGCTAAAGCAAATAGAACTGAAATGCAAAGGAAATGTTCTAAGTGAAATAGCATCGTAAAATGCTCGCTATTGCTGTTGGGAGTGTAATGCCATCGATAATTGCTAGTTCGAAAGTTCCTTCTCCAAGCATGTACTCAATGATATGTGGTCGTTCCATTGTTCGATTCATATGTGATGGGGTCGAAAAAACCCGTTTTTGGATGAGATCGCCAACTTCGAAGGTCCTCGATCGTACTTTAGTGTTGTAATGTTGGGCGACTCGATGTCAGTGTGCAACTGCTCTCAAATTGGCTTCTTCACACTTCTCATCTATTAAGTCCAAGGATTCGAAAAGAATATCTTTATTCGTTTTGGGGTCGTAGTAAGTTATTCAATAAGAAGGGGATTCAAGTTCTACCGAAATAACAGCTTCAGAACTATAAGCAAGAGCGAATGGAGTATGGCCAGTTGTGGACTTGTGAGTGGTTATGTAGGTTCAAAGCGCCATAGGAAGTTCATCCACCCACTTGCCTCTAGCATTTTCCAAATGCTTTTTAAGAATGGACTTAATAATTTTACTTACGGCTTCAACTTGTACATTCGCCCGAGGGTGAGCGACCACTGCAAACCTCTTTTCAATACGATATCTCCGACAAAATTCTATAAATTCAGCACGATCGAACTAAGTACCATTATCTATTACGATAGTTCTTGAAAGACCGAAGCAACATATGATGTTTTGAACAATGAAGTTGATTAATTTCTTAGTTATGATCGTAGCTAATAGTACTGCCTCGACCCATTTGGTGAAGTAATCAACCGCAACAATAGCGTACTTCGCACCACCATTAGAATTGGTAAATTGCCGATGATGTCAATACCCTACATAGCGAATGGCCATAGACTAACCATTTGTGTGATTTCTGTTGGTGGAGCTCTTGGGACTTTCATAAATGTGTGTATATATATATATATCTGGCATTTATCACATCACCTTACATAGTTGGCAGCGTCCTGGTTTACGATTGACCAATAATATCCACAACAAAGTATCTTCTTTGCTAGAGTTTGCCCAAAGTGTGATCGCCACATTCTCCCTGTGAACTTCTTTCAGAACATGCTTTATCTCATCGTGAGCAATACATCGAAGTAGGGGAATGGAAAAACCTTTAAATACATAGTTCCTTCTTGCATAATATACTGCAAAGCTTTGCAAAGAACTTGTCGCCTTTCATTTCTTCTTTTAGGCAAGATTCCACATAGTAAATAGTCTTTAAATGGAGTCATCCATGACTCCTCTCGGATTCTGCTTCCAGTACTTGATCGATCTCCATTATATTTATACTTGGGGTAAGTAATATCTCGATTGAAACTAAGCCCATCTATTGCGTATCGTCGATACCTACGTACTTTGCCAATAAATCGGCCTCTCCACCTCTCAGTTTTGCTCGCATAGGGTATGTGAAATGTCACAATCTTCAAATTCTACCAACAACTCCTAAACTCGAGTAAGATACGGGGCAATTCGTTGTCCTTTAGCCTGATCGTCTCATTTGACTTAATACCCCATGAATTATGAATCACAAAAGATTTCAAGAGACTTAACTCCAAGTAAGTTCTCTTGCAAGTTTAAGTCCACCAATCAACGCTTCATACTCGGCTTCGTTGTCTATGGCAGGAAAATCAAGCTTTGGAGCATAACAAATTGACCGATTTTTAAGGGTTACAAGCACAATCCTAGCTCTAGAACAATGATCATTGGATGCTCCATTGGCATACAACTTCCACCATATGGTAGGGATTTCATTACCTTCCGGAAGATCGTCTTGCATTGTAAATTCTGTCATAAAGTCAGCCAACACTTAACCCTAGATAGCTCTGCGAGGAAGATAGGCGATGTCAAACTGGCTAAGCTTGATGTTCCATTTAAGTAACCTCGAAGAAATCTCAGGTTACTGTAGGACTTTTCGTAACGGTTGGATGGTGTAAATGTTGGAAGCTTTCGTGAGGCGATTAGCAAGTAGTATGCCAATTTCTTTATCTTTGGATAATTCCTTTCTGCTCTTGTTAATCGCTTACTGACATAATACACCCACCTCTGAATTCGACTCTCCTCATGAATCAAGGCTGCATTTATAGCATGTGCTGACACAGCCAATAAATGTACAACTTCTCGTGATCCACCGGCTTTGATAAGACAAGGGGTCTCTCCAAATGATTCACTAGAGCTTGAAACGCGTCTTTTGCAATCCTGCGTCCATTGAAATTTCTCTTTCCTTTCCTAATCAGATCAAAGAAAGGAATGCATTTGTCAGTTGGTCTAGAGATAAATCGACCTAAGGCAGCGACTTTCCCATTCAGGCTATGTACTTGCTTAATAGTCCTTGGCGCTTGGATATCTCAAATCGCCTGGATCTTCTCAGGATTAGCTTCTATTCCGCGAGCATTGATAATAAATCCCAAGAATTTTCCTAACGCAACACTGAACGGACACTTCAAGGGATTGATTCTCCTCTTGTAATATAGGAGGATGTCAAACATCTCTGCTAAGTCTTAAATATGGTCATTTGATTATGGTGACTTCACGAGTATATCATCCATTGTCCTCCCAATCAGATTTTTAAACATCCAGTTAACTAAGTGTTGATAGGTTGCTCCGATGTTCTTCAATCCAAACGGTATCACCACGTAACAATACAACCCAACATCCATAACAAAGCTGGCATGTTCCTGATCGGGGACATGCATTGAGATTTGGTTATACCCTGAGTACGCATCCATAAAAGACAATAATTTATGTCCTGCAATTGAATCAACTAGCTGATCAATCTTTGGAAGGGGAAAACTATCTTTAGGACATGCCTTGTTCAAGTCTAAATAATTTATGCACGTTCTTCATTTCCCATTCGCCTTTTTCACCAGCACAGGATTAGATATCCATTCAGGATAGAGGGCGTCGCGAATAAACCCAGTGACTTTCAGTTTATCCACCTCCTCTTTAAGGGCGATGGATCTCTCTGGATCCATGCCTCGCCTTTTTTGTTTCATCGTAACATACTTCAAATTAGTGTTTTGTGCATGGCTCACAATAACAGGCGAGATCCCGCACGTGTTAGAATAAGCCCAAACAAATACGTCTAGACTCGCTCAGAGAAAATCAACGAGTTTCCTCATTATTGAAGGGCTAAGCTGCGATCCAATCTTCAAGACCCGTGATGGGTCGACGTGGTTGATCGTGTTATCAATCGTCAGCTCAGCCGGTGCTACCTTGGTCTCCTTGGGCTCCTCTTCATCATCCCTCGGATCTATATCTTATAGAATCGACTGTGGCGCCTGAGCCAAGGCTTAGGCACCAACTGTCAATCTTCAGTAACTTGGATACGGATAGATTTGTCCACACCCTTGCCCTTCTCCTTACGTTGAACTTCCCTCAACTCAACCACATAACAGGTACATCCAGTCTCCTGATCACCATGAACCACTTCTATACCATTATTAGTTGGAAACTTTAAGGTTAAACACTACGGGGCAAGAGCTTCTCGAAATTCAGCCGGGGCAGGTCGACCTAGAAAATATTATACGACGAATCAATATCCAAAACAATGAATGGTAAGGTCTGCACTCTCTTACGTCCACCTTCCCCCAGTTCAACGAGTAACTCCACATACCCTACAGATTCAGTCTTTACACCACTAAAACCATTTATGCGAGCTTTAGATGGTTTCTAATCTTTAGCCTCCATTCTCATTTGATCATATGCCTTCTTGAAAATAATATTCACCTAGCTTCCATAATCAACTAAAATCCTTCTAACCAAAGTAGGACCAATCATGGTATCGAGTTAATTATAGAAGCCTTCACTTTATCTGCACCCCTTCTTTTGAACACTATGTCATTAGTCGTTGTCCGTCGCTGATTAGCCATAGCTCCGTCCTCCATGTTTGAACAATGCTCAAAGTCCACATACCTTATCGCGCTAGTGTAACACTCCATTTCTTACCAACTTCTATCCGCAGGGTGTGGTCCTCAAACTATTGTGTTTATCACTAGTCTTCCACTGGTCCGCGCAGGCTCCTAGGCTTTATATGAAGCTTGGCTCGATTGGGGTCTGATGTCCCCTATTTTCCATCATGTGGAGTTTTCACAAACTATTGCAATTTATTTTCTTGATTCAGCCTCTTGATGGCATCTTGGAGATGCCTGCACTTGTTTGTATTGTGCCCGTAACACTCGTGACACCAACAGTACTTTCCAATCCATTTCTATGTCTATATCGACTCCTTTGGACGCGACTTCTTATGTTGAACAATATCACAAATGGATAGATAAATATGCTCCAGTGACGTGTTGAGAGGTGTGTAGTTCTCATACATGGGAATCCTAGGTCTTGTTCTCCCAGGGTCCCTCCTGCGGTCTTGATTCATGTCCCCATTTCACTTTTGTTGATTCGGTTTGTTCTGAACATTAACTTGGACTTTCCTGAAACTATCATCGGGCTACTTTTTTGCAATATTGCTTTGTACTGCTTCTCCTTTCGGTCTCACAACATTGTTTTTCCCAGAGGACTTGGCTTCCTCCTCCCTTCGGAACCGAGCTACCTTTTAATATAAGCGCTCTGATGTAGCTGGCAGTTTTCCAAGTAGCTAATCACCAAACTCATATTTTAGATCAATCCCTCTTGTCACGGCCATAAGTATAGCGTGCTCATTTGGATTACTAACTTCCATGGCAGCGCTATGAAATCTTTCCAGATGGTCCTTTAAAGATCCCCTTGGAACCTGGATTACGTTGGAAAGTGACATCATGTCTTTAGGATGAGTAGCATGGATTGTAATTGCTCCACAAACTTAGCTGCCAGTTCATCGAACCTTGAAATCGACCGCGGGGGCAGTCTTGTAAACCACATCGTCGCTATTCGAGAGAAGGCTGTAGGAAAACATCTACATTTTATTGCTTCATTAGCTCTTGCTGAATCCATCAACCATTCGTACCTTATGATGTGCTGCTATGGTCGGTTTTTCCCTCATAAGCAGACATCGAAGGAATGTTGAACCTTTTCAGGTATTCCGCCTGCAAAACATTGTCAGTAAACGGGGTATGACTTCCCAAAATTCCCAATCATCATTTGTCAAACCCTTGTTCTCTCTCATCAACTGTCTAACTATTGCCGACAAATCCGGTGTTTGGATGTGTGGTGCCAAGTGGTGGTTGCGCTCTACCTCACATGAAAGGTCTAGTCGACATCGACATCTACGTGCCGTTTCACGTCCTCTTGGTCCATCATCCTGTTGACGTGCACCTTAGGCATTCCACTTATTGTCATTCCAGTGGGGTAGTTAGTCAGCATTTAGTCGAACTCTTGCATCGAAGCTTCTGGAAACAACTCCTACTCAATTCCCCAAGTGTTGTGGGGGAATCCCTCCTCGGGAGGAGGGATTGATAGCGATCCCTTAGGAGGGATTGGCACCGATCCGTTTTGGTGGGTCAATATGGTCTGCCAAGCGATGCCCTGTTGTTTTAGCTTGATTTCCTTCAACCTTGCGACACCTATGCCTATGGTATTCATCTGATGAGCTGGAACTCTCTAACGCCGAGTAAGAAGTGTGACCCCTTTTGGCGTTCTCACGCCGTTATTGATCAATTTGGTTCATTAAGGTAACATTAGTCTGAATTTTATCATTCGGCTGTCTATGGCTTTCCATCAACTCCCTCATCAAATTATTAAATTCATCTCTAGTTATATATTTAAAAGGGTTCTGGACTTCAGCAGGCTCCACATTCAGATTTGTAGGTTGGTTGCTTGGGTCTCCTTATAAAATGCTGGCAGTTTCATTTGCATCAACATTCTGAGAAGTTGATCTGGTATGTCGCACCGTTATCAATTTCATTGCTTAGATTATAGTATCTAAGTAGTATCGGTAGGCTTTTGAAGATGACTATGGATCTCCTTTGAGGGATTTATTCAATCCAGTAGCAACAAAGAAGAACCTAACGCGTTGAGAATCGGGCTCTTAATGAAAGCACCAAAATGTTTGCAACCAAATTCGTTACAAACACTTAAGGATAGGTTTTGTGTAGAGAAGTAAATGAAGAAAATTAAATTAAAATAGAGGAATATAGCAAAAGCAAATCGAAGCAAGAAAAGGAACAACAAGATTTTTAGTGGTTCGTTGTCGGGTTGCTTACATCCACTTTGAATATTCTCTTTATTAATCACTATAATCTTGATTATAGTAGAAAACAGTAAGAAGTAAGAGAATAATGGAGGAAGTTGATTACAATAAAGGTGTCATGTAACCAGCAGCATAAAGATCTTCACAATGACCCCCTAGATCTGTATTTATAGGTGAAATCAACCACCAATCTGTCTGAAACTTAGGCAATAGGACCTCCTCATCTACATTGGCCTAACATAAGGGGCGCTAAGCCCAAATCCCAACGGGGAGGAATCGGTCCGATCCCTCCATTGGTTGATTTTGGGGCATCGACCCCTATGGTTGCTTCTTCATGCTTAGATATGGTGGCTCTCCAAATTTTATGTTGATTGGATATGTGAAGCCCGTGCTTTTGGTTAATCTTTAGTTCAAGTCCACACATTCTGATTGATGTCAACCCCTTCTAAAAGAAACATAATAACCCCTTTCGCATGCCATGCATACTCATTCATGCATACTTCTTGAACTCTGCTATATATGATGTCAAATCCTCTACTCCATTATACTCTGCCGATCCATCATCCTTTAGAATGTTATGCTGATCCCTGTGAAGACTTATTGTGCCGAACGCTATTACAACTCAACATGCCGAACCCTTTTACGACTCAACATGACGAACCCTCTACTCCACTTCACTCTGCCGATCCCTCAAACGACCATCTATGCCGAGCCAAGCACCATCAACTATGCCGATCCCTTGCTAACCCGAGCTGTTTTCCATGTTTTTAGTATCCTACATCATTTATCTATCAATTCCATTCAATTTGGACTTTGCATAACCATCTGAACTCTACTTCTGGGTCCTATAACAATGATTCCATGGCCCTACTTCTTGACAAAAGTCGAATTTGTCTTGCGCAGTCAGTCCAATGTAGTTGGGTCAAGATACCGGTAACACAAGTTTGAACACATTTTTTAAGAACGGATTTTGATAGAAAAATATTATTTCCTTTCTCAAGAATGAACACCCACTTTAATGAAACAGCTCAACATATTGTAAAGATCACATAGCTTTACAACATGATCGAAGCAATAGGTTTGACCAGCGACCATGATCGTAGTGTTTTTCCTTAAAAAACACCTCTATTTCAATAACATACAACCACTTCGATAATCAGATCGAACCACAAGCCTTTCATAGAGCTACTTGTCCACCAATCTAACTTTAAAATCTGCTCAAAAATAGTAACTGTGGTAACTATCATTTAATAATCACTCGCTTGCTTCCATTACTCTCATAATTCCATGATTATCATTATTATATTTTAAGCAATGAGTTACCTTCGAACTAAGGAATGACTCAAAATAACTTATAAAATAAATAGACAAAATACTACTAACTTGCCTGGTTAGTGGCGAATCAAAATAATCGACAGAGAGTAGATTAAAATTAATTTTTTTGAAACATACCATACATATAAAACTACATAAAATAAGTTAAGACAAAATAGGTCAATATGCAATAATTTATTAACGTATGGTATAAAGTAACATAGTGCATTTCTTGTATTGAGTAGTTAATGGTAATTAAGCCAATGCAAGGCGTACGCATGTGTATATTGGATAGCAAGACCAAGCATGAAGTAAAGGGTAGTAGTGTTGGGATGTCTCGCATTGTGTGTGGATAATGGACGGACAACGGAAAAAGAATAGTCGCAGACCATAAAATTAATGGAGGTGCAGTGGTGTATATATATGAGTTTACTTGCATGTAGCAACAAGGAATTCCTTTTTTTAAAAGTGTTGACCAAACTCTATGTTGCCCCATGAAGGGATGTGCGAACATGATTTCAAAATGGTATTGGAACCGATGGTAACGCCCGAGACAATGGACAATGCACAAGAGATCTGTAAATCGTAGTAGCTAGCAGTGTGGGCTTAAGTAGTAAGGCTTAATTGTAGGGAATGCGGAATACGGATCTTAAGGCAGAATTAACACTAGAGGGGTGGTTGAATAATGTTTAATTATTTTTATGTATCTTTTTGAAATCTTTTCAAATTAAACCCAAACAAATTCAGTTCACAAACACAGAAACAATCACAGAATCAGACATGGATGCAAATAGTAAAATAAAAAGCAGTAAAAGGAAAGAACACACTGGAATTTTATATCGGTACGGAGTACCCTACATCCAGTCCCATACAATTTCTTGTGCAGATTTTTTTCAAATATAATGTCGATATTACAACCTCGATTTCAAGGCTACGAGATATACCCTCCTTTCTTCGAGTCTAGGGCAAACTCTCTTGATTTAACCAGGCTATAAGTTCACCTAATTGATTTTCGGGCAACAATCATACCCAATTGATTTACAAGCCACAATCACACCATTTCCAACACACTTTGATAGAGAGAGACTCGATACACTTCTTTGATTACAATTGATCCTATAACTCTGAATAGCACTGAGATCATTGAGGGAGAGTGGCAGAGAATCAAACTAGAGATGATCGAGTTGATTCACTTAGGATTTTGGCAGAGTTTTGTTAAGAATATTTGAAAATAAGAATGGAAGAAAAAGAGGAGAGAAAACAAAGAAAACTTGAGTAAAAATTCGTTCAAAACATCAGGTATTTATAGAAGAACAACAGTCGTGTCCATTCACGAAAGGTTATGACGAATAGGCACTTCTTTTGAAAATTTAAATTTTGAAATAAATGGCCACCATGTCGACATGGGGGGATGGGGTATGTCGACATGCCCATGTGTATTTTGAAAATTGATTTTGTTTTTAAAATGATTTCAATTCTAAAACTTGTCAAAACAATAACTAAACTTTGTAAACCATTTTGAATATAGTTTAAACTTATAAAAGAGTTTTAAAAAGTAATATTAAAAATTATATAATCTATAATATAAAAGTAATAATAAAAACTAAGTATAGAGTATATTTTTGAGATCTAAAGGCTATAATATTAAAACCAGAAGATAGTTTAAAAACAAGATATGATTTTGAAACCAAAATAAAAAAGATAATAAAAATAGTTTAAGCCCAAAATATTTATACGAGAGAAATGACCTTTAGAAAGTTTTTCAGAAAAATATTTAAAATAAATCATTTTGAAATTTTCGTGGATTCCATTCCACTAGAGAAGGTCATAGGTTCCATCGTGGATTCCATCCTACTATTAAAGCGAGAAGGTGGATTCCGCTCCACAGTTAAAATTCGAATAAAGATTTTAGTACTATTACGAAGTTTTAACATAAATCTAGACTCTAGTACTTATATTGATATCTTGAACTCTTGAAAATCTTGAAATCTTGATACTCATGAGTCTTCAGTCTTGGTTTCATCAATCTTGAATTCATCAGTTTTGGATCTTTATACTCGGTCTTGAATCTTTATACTCAGTCTTGAATCTTTATACTGTACAGTCTTCATTCTCAGTGCCTGCATATATATATATCCTGCATACACATATACCTAGGCAAGAATATTAGTATTTGTAATTGATAATAAGTTCTAAGGTTGTTGTCATCAAAACCATCATCTTAGGAACTAACAATCTCCCCCCTTTTGATGATGACAACCTTTGTTTATAAAATCTACTCCACAAAACTCAGATTCTACTCTAACTCCCCCTTGTTCCAATAATTCCTCCTTAATCTACCAACTTCCCTTTAATCTAATCCTATCTAACCTATTTTATAGTTACCCCCCTTTGTCATCAACAAAAACTGATCCTAAACTATATAACTCCCCCTTAAACTAATATTGTGGAACTAAATACTAACGACGAAGTATAATAAGCGAAACGTAAATATAATTTTGTTATATATGTTGTTATATTACACACATATACACTAATATATACAGATATACACAATATATAAAAACGTTAACATAAAAACAAACTAATGAGTGTCTTTGATAATTGGTGGCTTGTGAATCGAATAATTTGGGTAATGGAGACAAAAATTTCCACGTTGTTCAACCAAATTACCATCTTTATCAAAACAGACTTCTCTGACGCAAATAACTTTAACATCTTCATCCATTTGCGCTTCTTCTTCTTCATCTTCTTCGTCGCCATCTTCTTCTTATGTATTGTGAATATGAAGGTTAGAGGTGTTATCTTCAATTACGATCGAGTCCGCATGATTATCCAATAGGAATTTTTGCAAATTTCTAAGGATCTTGCCTTGTGTCTCTTGTTCTTTAGCCATCTTGATTTGCATGACTTGCAACTCAATCATCATTTGTAAAGAGTCTTTTAAAGTTTCCTCTATCTTCATGACCCAATCCAGTGTAGTTTCATTGAAATGGCCCAGTATTAGGAGAAGGGAAAGAAAAGGTCTCATTTTGATTCAATTTGGAAGAGGAGGTCATTATTTTATATTTCCAGAAGTTTATTAGAGAGACAAATGAAGTGGAAGATAGAATAATTCGAATTATAGAGAATATATAACTACCAAACTAATTTTAGAGGGAAAATCAAAATTCCAATTTTTACTGTTGTATGTCGACATGGGGGGTAAGGGGTATCGACATCCTTAGGAAATTTTTGTAAGATCGATTTCACCCTAGAGGGGGGTTAATAGGGTGATACTATCAATCTTAAATTTTTTATTCGGAAGTATATAAATTAATCGCAACACTAATAATAGCAGAATATAGCAACATAGATAATAGCAGAATAAATAATAGAAATAGAACAACACAGATTTACCTAGCTTCGGCAAAACTCTATCTACGTGCTGCCTCCAAGATTTCTACTAGAAATTAAGTAGTCAGATGCTTACATACCTAAACTCATGACACCCACTATCAGCTAACCTAACTCTATGCTGAAAACCCTACCACAACTCAGCCATTGAGCTGCGAATTCTCGAACTACACCACTGTAGTTCGTCCTTTAGTCAAACGACTAGAATTTACAAAAGTTTAAAAGTAAGATATAAATATAAAAATAATTTTAAAAACAAAACCCTAATTTTTAAAAATTAAAGCCTAAAGGAAAGTTAGAGGAGCCGGCCCAAAAGAAAAACTTATGATAAGTAAATGTTCCCCTTCTTACTTTATTTCTTCGGCCCGCTTTCTTTTTCATATCTGCTTCCTTTTTCTTTGCTTAAGAAATGGCTGACTCGTTCCTCTTTGCCAAAAGTAGGGTTCTGCAAATTGAAAGCTGCCGATAATAGTTGATCAATTGATTAGATATATATCGTTGATTGCTTTGCCAATCGACCATCTTCTGATTTTGCGAACGACTGCTTCAATTTGTCGAGTTCGGTTTCAATGATCTGGTGTGCAATTTCCTTCTTATTCATTCTTGTTTATATGCTTGAACTCGATTTCTTTTTATGCCGATGATGATTGGGTTTAAATATGGTTTAATTCCCTTAATTTTCGTTCGAATTTAATTCGTCTGATAATTTTTTCTGCCATTGATTATTACTTGAATGCTTGCGAGTTGTACTGACTTGTTCAATTCGTATATCCTCGTTGCTTGATTACCACGGCTTCATGAATTTGCTTTAGATTTTGGTTCCGTTCTTTTTGGGCATTTGACTTTGTTTCTGTGACTTCGGCACTTTGATTATTTGGACTCGTTCAATCCATGTAACTTTCTTTGGTTTACTATTACTACTACCTTGGTCAACATGGCTTAGAGTCTTTGGCATCTTGACTTGGTTTGAAACTACTGCTTTGATTCTTATTTGAACCGGTTTTGATTATAGTGTATGAATTTGCTGACTGCACCTTGGTTGATTGACCTATCCACTTTGTTTCACTATTGATCTGTACTTCAGTAAAAATGCCTATGGTCTATTTGATGTTTTCATATTGCCTACTGCATATATATCTGTGTGTGTATGTATATATGTATATGTGTGTGTGTTTGCGCACGTATATATGTATACTTGTGAAGCTTTGCTCAACTTGATACTCTATTGCTTGACCATATGCATTTTGCTATTTAACATTTTGCAGTCCATTGCTTCAAGTTTGAGTGCATTTGTTTCTATGGTCTTCATGGGTTATGATATGTTCACACTGCTTTAATCGTTCCTTTCACTTGACAATTTGGTTGAGTTATCATATGATACATGTTCCAGGTCTGGTGCATTCATGTTATGTTGTTGTCCACTTTTGTTTCACTGACTTGAATTCTAGTTCTTGTTTGCTGCCTGGTCTGTTTGGAGTTTTATTGCTTCGAACCAGTTTCATATTATAATTGGGCTTGCCTTTGTGCACTTGTTTGCACTGTATTTTGGAATATGGTTTTGGAATTGGTTGTTGTATACCTATACCTGTTTGCATGGGTTTCATTGATGTTTTGTTCATTACTTCATGTTCTGGCCATTGTTCCATTTGTAGTTTGGTTTCATTGTATACATATCTGGTCATTCATATAGCTTGTCTGTGTTGATCTGGTTAAACTTATATGCATTGAGTTGTTCAGTCACTTGATTGAACATGTGCTCTTTTTGCCTGACCCATTTCCACTGCATATGTATACATGTTCTTCATGTTGTCTGGATTTGCTTGTGTACTTGTTTTCTTTGTGGACTGGTATAAATTGAGTTGAACCTGAACTATTGAGTTGTATGGTTGCATACACTATATACATATGTGAACTGCATTGCGATTACTTCGACTGCTTGCTTTCATATGGTAGCTGAACTTGTTTCACTTGTTCCCAGACCTGAGTTGAATTTTGGTTGACTTGGGTCTGGTCTTGTTTCACTTCACTGTTCACTGATCTTGACTTTGGTTGAAGTTGTTGTCTTTGATTATAGCAGTCATGTGTACATTACTTTATACTCGTGTTGTTTACAATTTGAAGTTCTGTGTACACTTTCATCTGGATTTGTTTTTCATATTGCACCTGAGTTGAATCCAGCTTAAAACTCGGGTTTGACCTTGTGCTCATGTCGTGAATTTATTTTTATTGCACTTGAGTTGAACCTGGCTTTTGGTTGGATTTGACCTTATGCTCACCTGTACCTGCAGTTTTGTCAAGTGTATATTGGCGTACACGGCCTTGTGGCATGTATAGTGATACATTGAACATGTCACAGGCTGTTTGTGTATGATGAATTCAAAATGAATACGATGGCGATCAACCCAAATAACTGAGGCAAATAACATTTTCAAAATACACATTTTATTTTACACCGCACAAATATTTCTTTTTCAATTTTACCGCGTTAGTATGTATTTTGCAGATAACTCAAATGCTGGATTTAGGCTGGAGCAAAGTCGAAGATAAAATACGAGTGAATAAGTGATATGTAGTGAGGTGAACATTGTAAATGGAAAATTTTGATGTAATCAAAATTGTATTGTAATTGAAATTGTGTGTATATATAGTGAGAGCTCAAATTTGTACTATTCAAATTGTAATAAATATTTATTTGAATAAAATATCTGTTTGAATTTAAATTACGTGTTATTTATTTTATTCATCAAATATTTATTTAATTATGTGAAAAATAAAATAATACATTAACTAACACATTTAAATGAATATAGACATGTTTATTATCATCGAACAAAAACCATATACTAGCATATTCAACAATCTCCCCCTTTTGATGATAACAAACATATATTTAAGATTTTGAATTTATTAAATGTATTTGATCATTCAATTTGCTCCCCTTATTTGAATGCTCCCTCTCTACAACAGAGCTCCCCCTTCATATATGCATGAAAATAAATAAAAATATGCAAACGAACCTAGATGCAAATATAAAATACAAAATAAATTATTTGACCTATATTTGCCAAAATCTTAACTTTTCTCTCCCCCTTTTGTTATCAGCAAAAGAGTAATAGTTTTAGTAAAGTAGAGATAAAGTGATAGACCATTAATACAATATTAAAACTCAATCGAGTATAAATATTAAATTTTAATAAAAAAATCAAACAAAAATCATAAATACTCTGTTTGACGCATACTCCACTTTAGAGTGACAGGGATGACGTCGGTATACAAAACCATATAGTTATGTCTACTTGTGGTATATTTATATCTGGAATTTGAATATCTTCTAACAATGCATAACCGTTAAGACTTCCAAATGAGATTAGTAGTATTCCGAATTTTTAAAAAATTAATTCAAGTATCTTATAACCACGTATAGCCATGATAACTTTTAAATGGGATTAGAATCAACTTGTCTATTTAATCAATCAATTTTAATATGTGTTCCATACATGCATAACCATGAGGACTTTTAAATGAATATGAAAACACATAATCAAAATTTCCAAGTAATTCGCCCATACATAACCGTGAGGACTTTTAAATGAGAGTGAATACTTTGGATGTTTTTATTGCGAGAAATATAATAAATTGAAAAACGATTGATTTCCCTTTTAAAATACCATATATTGAGAAACTATGTCGAATTTTGATAAGTGATGGTCTTTAATGATAGCAATAGAGACGGTCATGGAATTTTTACCCATCAAAAGTTATTATAAATCTTTTTTAAAATTTTAATTTTTTTACTAAATAACTGTCTCAAGTCATAATATATGATTAATATCAACACTCATCATTTTTTCAATCACTGTTTATTTTTTCGATAATCAGTAGGGAGTCAAATCAGTTAATGCAGTCATTTAAGATCAAATCCAAAAATAATTATAAAATCAAATTTTCTAAAAAGACTAATCTAAAACAAAGTCAACAATATCTATTTTCGAAAGGCGTTTTATAAAAGAAAAATGTCTGCTAATTGAAAATCAATTGAAATAAAAAATATGTAGATATTTTCTTTGAAAATGTGATGCAACTAATGAATGTCTTTTCATAAAACTTGTTCCACCAGTAATTTTTCTGTCAACTAGATTGCCAATGTAATCTGCATTCAAATTTCCTTTTGACTCAAGATTATCATTAGTTGGATGTCATAGACCAGATGGTGAAGTGTGCAACTAAATATATTAAAAATAGCTTTTAAATGAAATTGACTTGAAACCATACAAATAAACAAATAACGAACATACTGTCAGATAAGATAAACAAATATATCCACTTGTATCATGAGTATCAACAATCAATAAAACACCATCATTAGTTCAAACACATCTATATGAATTATTTAAAAGTCTTTAGAAATACTTATAGTATCCTCGGTATAAAATTATAATTGGCCAACAATTTTGAATAAGTCAGAATCATAATCAACATTCGTTATCTCATAACTAACTGATTTAATTCAGATTATGGTGCAGAATATCACATTTAATAAATCCTTCAAGATAAATATATCGTTACATGTTTTACCTTTACAATAATTTTTTTTTGTCCATTGTGATTTTGCCACCTTTTTACTAGGCTAAGGAGCTTTGATTTGTCGCCCGTTGTATACCTGGAACAGGCAGAATCCAGACAACATTATTGTTGTTCCTTAGCCTGCCACTGCACCTACACGATAGAAAAAATTTATGACCTATTTGTTTTTATAGGTCCATGGTTGTTAGTGGCACAAGATTTTGAAAAATACGTTTGAGTAGACCTAAGAGAATTTATATTTGTTCCTTTTGGCACGCAGATTTGTTTAACTTTAAGGAATTTTACATTTGTGCCTTTGGGAACCCAAATTGGAATTGTTTTCATGTGTTTGGGTTTATACCAGCAAATGTTTTGAATGTGTCCAATTTTTCTACAAACTATGCACCCGGATTTGACTTGATTAATTTTTCTTCAAACACTTTCAGATTAATTATACCCAAGTCCTTATCTAATAGTATTAACAGTCTGTTTCCCTAACAACATATTTAACGATATTTCACTTTTTGAAAATTTTCCTAAAGTCGTAGACAGTTGTTGGACTTGTGTTTTGAGGAATTCATTGTCATTCAATAATTGAGTGCACCTTTTAATAAAATTTTCTCTACTTGTATTTTCACTTTCTTTCAAAATCAGAATTTCGTTTCAAGCGATTTAATTTTAGTTTCTGATTTTTTAATATATTCTTCAAATGATGGACACTTGTCACACTTAAGGCTTTTGGTTTGATAGTTTTTAACCAATTAATCAAGTTGTTTATTTAAATCTATCAAAGTATCTCTTTGTGATTCAATTTTAGCGTATTTCTCCCTAAGTCTTTCGAAACAGCCATTTACTTCGTGAAAATATATAAGTAATTCCGAGTGAGTAAGTTTTAATACCTCACTTGGCTCGTCATCATCACTGTCAGTTATATCACCTTGAAGGCACAGATCGGCATTTTCACTCTCACTGCCATGCTTTTATCATCTTCATCAGTTTCATCCCAAGTGGCTGCAAAACTTCTCCTTTTCGAATTCTTTCCTTGGCTGAATCGATTCTGAGGACAATTGGGCTTGATATGACCGGGTTTGTTGCACTCGTGACAGATGATCTTCTGTTCTTCTAAGTTGTGTAGTGCTTTAGCTATTCTGCTTTTCAATTTTTGATTTAGAGCTAGATTTTCGTGCTTATGGTTCCATCTTTGAATTTCTTTATTAATAATGCCAGCTCAGCTGCTCCATCATAATCAACATCGTTATCACTTTCTGTTATCCCTTTGAGAGCTATCGAAATCTTTCGAGTATCACCTCCTTCAAACTCTTCCTTGAATTTCATTTCTAGCTCATAAGTGGTGAGATTTCCAAAAAGTTCTTCGACTTTAATCTATTTCAAATCCTTCGATTCTTGAATAGCAATAACTTTTGCTTCAAAATTTCATGGAAGGACTCTAAGGATTTTTTAGACTATTTCCAATTCTGTGTATGGTTTTCTGAGAGCTTTTGATTTGTATACAATATTGGAAAGTCGTCCGTACATCTCCTTGACATTTTCTTCCTTGGACATTTTGAAATTCTCATATTCACTACTCAGCATGGCAAGGCGAGTGTAACATCCCGCCTTTTCGCACACTTTAAACCGACACACGTGCCAATTCTAAGCATACGCAAGGGCGGATTGTTATGGGGTAAATAAGAAAAACAGAGAAGAAACAAAAACAAAATAGAATCTCACAGTGGAAGGATAAAATATAATAATAAATATACAGTTCAAAACAGTTTACAAACACTTGATTTGCTTTATACAATAAATATCAGAGTTACACATACCAATACAATCAATGCAGCGGAAATTTTCAGTGTGGTGCAATACTATAATTAATAATAATACGAACTCTTCGTCTTCATCCTCCAAAGCTAAAGTCATCGATCCTGAAACGCTAGGACTGACCCGAGCGAATTTGAAAAGACAAAAACACTCGAGTCAGAACTAAAAGATCTTATGTGAGTTAAATTAACAGAAATAAATATGAGTACAGTAACTCAAGAGATGTTCGGGATTTACATCTCCTAAGGATCCGTTAAACTATTTACTATGTAGTATATTGCGCTATTATAATAGTGTCTATTTATAAAATAAACTTACTTTTTAATAGCGTTAAGGGGTTACCCATATAGCCCTTAACACAAATAATGTCAGTAGTCTATACAGTACCGTAATACCTCCTGATCGGGAAGCTACCAGAGGATACTCCATAGGTACGACACAAATAGAAACTCGTAGTAAAGGCTCGGTATGGTAGGTGACACGGCACAACTAGGCAATGCCAAGGTAGATATACCAATTGCTATCCAGGCTGGTGGAAACGCGTAGCCGCAGTTACCGCCCACCTCGGACTAACTCCCCAAAATCAAAATATAGAAGTGGCCACTGAATCAATCCAAAATCAAAGTATAATATCGAAGAGGAGGGTCCGATCAGAGGAATGACCTCATTGGCCTGAGAATCGCTCCTGTTTTAGCCACCTTATGCCAACTCACGGGAGTCGGGTCCACGTATTTACCTTACAGGAAACGTCGCCACCACCTACTTCATTCTGGAATCTCCACCGCGTACACGGTTAGTCAAAGTGGTTTTCGGTATCGACAGAGAGTATGTCCATATCCGATCCCGGTCTCTTTGCCAACCCATCGTTATTATAACACCGCGGTCATTTAAAAATAGGTTACTTTAAAAATCAGAATAAACATTCCATTTCATAACCATGAATACGATATCATTTCAAAACCCAAAACCAAATTTTATCACTTATCCCAAATATAATTCTTTTCCAAAATCATAATGCTTTAACTTCATAACGTCTGAAAATCAAATATTTTCAAAGCATAATATTTTGAAAATCATAAGTTAAAACCATAACTTCTAAAAACTTGAATGGTTTGGATATTCAACGGTATATGAATTAAAAGGTTTAACTTAAATGTTACTTTGTAAAGAAAATAGTTCTCATGGCTTTACAAATACATTTCTTTATTAAAGTCTAACCCAAAATTTGTATTATCTCTCTCAAGTTCCAAAACCACTTCAATTTATATATATATATATATATATATACATACACGCATATCCATTTGGAGTATTAATATTTCAAACTAAAGTTGGATTTTATTCTTTCAACAAATCGAATGTTCTATTAATTAGTCTTGAATATTCACATAAAATCCATAAATAATAAGAACTCCAATTTCTGGTAATAAAATATATATTTTTTTCAATTCAAATTATGCTAGAATATTCATTTCAATTTATCTTGGGAAAAATCCAATTATAAATACCATATCTTAAAGTTTCCAAACTTAACACTTAAACAATATGATATAAA
Source organism: Allium cepa (assembly GCA_030765085.1). Taxonomy (NCBI): domain Eukaryota; kingdom Viridiplantae; phylum Streptophyta; class Magnoliopsida; order Asparagales; family Amaryllidaceae; genus Allium; species Allium cepa. The sequence goes on from CM060940.1 coordinate 819,073,600, forward strand.
TTATTAAACTCCATTTTCTTAATTTTCTTCCATTTTTAATAAAGATTTTATACACCTTTTAATTTCAAAATTTTCAACTTCATATGTATATATATATGGAAGAAAATATTTATACAATATAAAATTTAAGATTATTATAAACCGTATTCCTTCCAAACCATAGAAATCACATTAAAATAGTTATATATAGACCGCGGTGCCTGTATATAATTTTCTATCCTATGGTCAAGTGATACGGATATTTATCATTTCAATCCGCAATTTAAAAGATGTAAAATTTTGCGGTTGTATATCATTTCAAACCACAATCCCTAATGAAAGGAAATATGCATGATAATTTGCAATTTAATGATATACAATAAAACATCCATCAACATCACCCATCATCCAATCACAATTATCAAGCAATATCAATCAATAACAATTTATATTTGATAATATATATAACAGGTAATAACTGGCAATTTTATTCAGATTAAATTTAACAACTATTAATCTAACAGTTTATATTCAGTAATAATCTATATAACTGTTAACTAGCAGTTTATAGGCAAACAAATAAATTCTAACTATCAATTAATACGCAATAAATAAATTAAATTAACAGTTAAATTTAATAAATGCAATTCAACAAATATGAGTGAAATAAACATGCCAAATACTCATAAATAAATTTCTATTCATTTCTAAAATTAACTTAACAAACATAAAAGCTTCTAGTAGTTGTGAGTGGGTTAAAACACTCACCTTTTTAATTTAAATCGAATTTAAATTCGATTTAAATCCAAAAATTCGCCCGTCTCGGAATTCGTCCAAACCAGCGTCATCAAGTCCGGAATTAAATTACGATCCTAACAAAAAAAAATTCGTGTGAATCCGACTTCGTATGGGAAAGTTATGGCAAAAAATGATGATTGAATTCAAAATTAAAAATAACCAAAATGACACATATTTCTTCCAAGCCACGTCACCCTTTCAACTTGCTCCAGAGAAGAACGCGCACACCAGATTTACACGCACGCGAATCACCTCCCCCGCCAACGTTTGACTGTCCCTTGCCTTCGCCTGAGACATCCATCGACCAAGCCGCTACCACCATCTCGAAGCTCTTGCCAAGGCGCACCCCCCAAGGCCTCCGCCTCCTTGAAACGCGTGCGCCGCCGCCTATGATTCTAGGGGTTCGAAACCCTAATCGAAGATCTACGACGATCTAACCGTTGAACTGCCGCAAAAATTATATGGATGCACTCCCCATCGTCCATACTACAATACCCAGAAACAGAATTTCGATCAGGCGAACTTTGATGCGACGCTGATGAACGGCCACGAACTGTTTGAATTTATTCTGGGTAAACGATAACTCCATTTGAAAAACGAATTTCACCATGAGATTACGTGTTTCGAGAAGATCGACATATATTTTTGTGGAATTTTTCTGGAGATTTTGAATTTTCATTTTGTTTTTGAGCTGACTGGATCTAGGGTTAGCCCCCATTGAAGAAGAAGAGAAGCTTGAAGAAAATACGCGCAGATAAATGAAATTAGGCGGAGGCTAGGGCTGAATAGCTGGGTTTATATAGAGGGGTTTGAAATAGGGTAGATAGACCGTAGAATGAACGTGCGGAACAAACTATGGCCCAAAAAGCCCGCTATGTCTCCGGAACGAAATTTCGTAAATCTATATATCCAAATAGGTAATTTAAAATATTCTGAACGCGATGGAAAAAGTTTCACGTCCAAATTTGATCGTATGAAGAAGTTATGCTGAAAACAAAATTTCCAAATTGATTTCAAATTGATTTTATTAAAATTGATTTCAAGGCGTTCCACGCCCGTACGATCAAACGACAAGTCCGATCGATACGAAACTTGAAACCCTATAATAATTCACCGATACGGATCCGATGAAACTGGTTTCGTCGAAATCCGAGTCCGTGGCCAAAATGGCTATTTTTAATATTCATTAAATAAATTAAATAAATTATAAAAATCCAAATTTTATATTAAATTCTAAAATTGGCCAAATTTTATTTCTTATATGATTCGTAATCAATTGAAAAGATTTAACAGGCTTAGCTGTGAATTAAAAGTTGACAGTATATTAATTGCAATGTTAATTTCTACACTTTCTTATATTTAAGAATTTTATAAATTATATTCTCAAAACCCATACTTTAGATTTTTAAATCTTTATATTCTCAACTTTCACCTAAAATAAAGATGCCATAAACATTAGTTCCTGATTCACATCATTATTCTTTAAGTCTAATTTAAATCTCAATAACGTAGTATTTAACGTTAGAATCCATTTTATTATGCATAAATTCCAAATTTTACTGACCCAAATTTTCTTTTTTTCATTCCATATCAATTGTCAATCCTATAAGAAAAATTAACATTAGGTTCATACTTATTACAAATAACTCCAATTTCTTCCAAATAATAATTACATAACTATTAAATCCATTTAATTGCAATAAACTCAATTGATTGCAATTAATTTCCAAATAAATTTGGATCTTTATTTGGTTATACAACAACAACAAAAAAAAATCCGTTATCACTTACCTAACAAAGTTATTATTACTTAAGATCTCATTGCATCCACATTTTCACATTTTCATTTCTTGGTTTCTTTACTTTATTCTACATAAATTATTATAAATGGGATTTTTCTTAGTTACATCTTATTTGTATTTAACATTACTCATTCACCAATTCATTTCACTTTAACTGCGGTAAATTGGCAGATAAATTGAATTTGATTCCCAAAATTTAAATTAACAAGCAACAAGAATAGGTAACACACAATAGTCGTTACGCTAAATTCTAGTCACCTAAATAAGCTTTTATTACTTTACAAAATGGAATAACTTTTAAACTCATAAATGTAATACCAAAACCGTTATAAATCCAATAAATTTCCAAATCGAAGTTTGTACACATTTTACACAACTATTATGATTTCTCACAGAACGTTGAATTTATTAAATGACCATTCATTATACTTTAATTCCCTTAATTGAATCAAATGCTTATAATTTTTACATTCTTACCATTCCTTCCCATTATAAATTCATTAACGGATTTACAAATCTCTATCTTCCAAATATTAAATAACCAAACTGATTACAACCACTGTTCTTATCAAATTTTCATAAATTTGTTCAAATCTATACTCTTTTTCCATATAAATAAATTTTATGTTACTACTAGATTTTTTTTTCCACTACAGCCATTAAATTTTTACTATCTACACTTATTACATCTTTGTATTAATGAATCCCATTCAAGTTAATATTTATATTAATATTCACAAATTCAACATTTATATGTTTCTTAAAATTAATTTTCAACCAAATGTGCCTATTTACATTTCATTTCTATTCGATATATATTCATTTTATTCCATTCATTCGGGTACTGCATTGAAATATATTTATTCTCTAATACTAACGTTATTATCATTAAATTATGATTGGATTCCAAGTTTTTATTCAATACCTTGGACAATAACTTACATATTAACCAAATCCTTCTTCTACTTAATTCAAATTGGATTATGTTCCAATTCCTATAACCTAGGTCTTGAGTCACCATTTACATAATTAAATTTATCGTTTATTTCAATCTTCGTTTATAATTTAAAGTTCTACTAAACTAAATTACAAAACTTATGAACTTTAACAAATTTAATCCACCAATTAAATTTTTCTGATGTTTATATATTGCAATTCAATTCAGTTATTATTTCATTAATACCATTTTAATCAACTAATTATGACTTATAACCACAACACAAATCTTCGTTATTCTACCTATTGCCATATAACATTTCAAGTGTTAAATCTTTAATCTCAGTTACTATATCCAACTCCTACATTTATTATAAATTAGATTAAAAATTATATTAAGTTAATCCATTTAATATTATCAAATTTACCGGGTCGTTACAATCTCCCCCACTCAAAACTTTTCGTCCTCGAAAAGGAAAAAGAAGGGAGAAGGAAAATAAAACAGTACATCTTATTTCAAATATTATTTATAAACAATAATTTACTAAATTTATTTTCTTAAATAAAATATACCTGTTTATAATCATTATATTCTTTTATACTTAGATTATTAAAGCTAGAAAACATTTTCACAAAATTCTAAGTCCAAAATTTACGGAAAATTTTGGCAGAGTCTCCTTTGTACGGAGAGACTCTGGAGAAAATATAATATCAAAATATACAAATATATTACATATATTATCAAAATATTATATCCCAACACGGGAAAAATAGCGCTTTAAACGTAATCCGAAAACGTACCTATTTGTCGGGCAATATACGCTTATTATTTTGGAACCAAAAGCAGTAGCAGTTGCTTCCATCACCTGTATTCACTTATATAATCTAAAAGGTTAAATATTTATTTTAAAGTGAATTATTCAAGTGGATTCAATCATTAATCAACCAAACAATACAACAACCATCAATTTTACAAACAGCATACATACACAAAACAAAGCAACCATTTAATCCATCAAACAAATAGTTGTTTGGGTTCAAACTTGAAATTTGTATGAAATGAAATTAACTATCAAGTGCATCCTTTACTCAACAGTCTTAGATGGAACAAAGATTATTTATTCATCCAACAACTTCAAAATTCCTTACCCAACAAACATAAATCAACAATAACAATTCAACCAACAACCAAATTAGCTTATTATACATTTATTTCATGCTTCAGTGGTTTGATTTTCTTTCTATCATTCATGGAGGGATTTCTTTATTTCTTAAAATTTTTCATTTTCCATTTATTACAAAATTCATTATATTTGTATTCCAATTTATAGACTAAAGTTTATATCATCTATTTATACTACTTACCCTTTCTTATATAGTAAAATTTCCAATTTAACTTAAGTTTATACAATTAATTTTCATTAATAACAGCAAATTTATTGAATACCTTAATTACCTCAAGCTTCACTTGTAAGATTTCCCTTTCATTTTCTTAATAACATTGCAACTTTTATTATATGGTAAGTTATGTATGTTTTAAGAATGTAAGTGAAAATTTACAAGTTTCTTCTCAATTCCTTTTTATTAATCTATGGTTCAACAAATATATATTCGTTTTATAAATTACAATTTCAACTTACCCTTATTTCATTCCTTTATTTAATGTTTACGTTTCTATTATTTAATTACAGTAACCCTCTACTTACACTTAATTTATTAACCTTATAACCTGCATTCCTATAAGTGAAAGATTTTACTTGTTCATTACTATGGATTGCAGTCATTTAATTTTTTTTTTCTACTTTCCATTATATTAGAATAGTGGAAATTAAAACATACTTAAGTTAATAATCCTACAATCAATTTTTGTTTAGAATTTCACTTTATATACTTAAGTTCATATCACCTATTAATAATACTTAACTTTATTTTTAGTAGAATTTCAATTATAACTTAAGTTTATACCATTAAATTCTTATTTATAACAGTAATTTATTGAGTACTTCATTATTTCCAAAAATTTACTTGTATAATATTCAATTTCAATCCCTTATTTAACATTTCAAATTTTTATATTTGGTAAGTTATTTATGTTAAAGAAAAATGCAATTGAACTTATACAAGTTTTATCTCAATTCTTCTAATTCATTGATTGTTCAATAAATCTTTACCATTACTTATAAGTTAAAATTTAAACTTCCTTTATACTTAGCATTAATTCTCTTACCTAAAATTAGAGGTTTCAATCCATTTATTTCTTACTTTTTATTTCACTAAAATTTAACAATTAATTAATGGAAAATTTTAGAATTAAATTCCGGGTCAGATTTCAATTTATTTTGAAATAATAGATAATTAGTTTCCTACAACTTTATATCTCAATTATATTTAAAACAAACAAATTCAGATATTTCCAACATAAATCTGCAGCAGAATTTACTACAGTGGCCTTTCCCTTCGAAACTCGAAAATGAAAGTCGATGATGCGGCCGTCATCACCGAAATTATTTTCCAGCGACAGAGAGGAAAGTACAAAACTTATTTTCTCCAAAATCTTCTTTAAAACAATTTTTCTAAATTATACTAAATATTTATATAAGAAAATACTTATAAACAAAATTATTATAATTCATAAATCCTTTGAAAGCAAATTTCCAAAATCCCAGACTTAAGTTCTAAAATTTCCAAATTTCATTGATTTTAATTTCAATCTTATTTTACCTATTATTTAAAATTTTATTCCTAACAATCAATCTATTGCAACCAATATATATATATATATAAATAATATCATTTAAAAATTTATTTTATATATAGAAAATATAATAGGCAAAATTATTTCATTCACCTATATTAAAACAAATATTATGTCGGTCTGTCCTATTAAGTGTTTAGAAATCCCTATTGATGACATAGCGTCCCATGCACCAACCAGAATTTATAAATACAAAACGGAACAGATTAACACAATATCAAAATCTTTTTATAACACTAACAAATACGCTCTCTCATATATATACACTCAGCGACTCCCATAGGGTATTACTACCCTATTAACAAAGAGTCAAACCCCACAAAACCAAGGTTTATCGCTAAACCAAAGCTCTGATACCAACTGTAACATCCCGCCTTTTCGCACACTTTAAACCGACATACGTGCCAATTCTAAGCATACGCAAGGGCGGATTGTTATGGGGTAAATAAGAAAAACAGAGAAGAAATAAAAACAAAACAGAATCTCACAGCGGAAAGATAAAATATAATAATAAATATACAGTTCAAAACAATTTACAAACACTTGATTTGCTTTATACAATAAATATCAGAGTTACACATACCAATACAATCAATGCAGCGGAAATTTTCAGTGTGGTGCAATACTATAATTAATAATAATACGAACTCTTCGTCTTCGTCCTCCAAAGCTAAAGTCATCGATCCTGAAACGCTCGGACTGACCCGAGCGAATTTGAAAAGACAAAAACACTCGAGCCAGAACTAAAAGATCTTATGTGAGTTAAATTAACAGAAATAAATATGAGTACAGTAACTCAAGACATGTTCGGGATTTACATCTCCTAAGGATCCGTTAAACTATTTACTATGTAGTATATTGCGCTATTATAATAGTGTCTATTTATAAAATAAACTTACTTTTTAATAGCGTTAAGGGGTTACCCATATAGCCCTTAATACAAATAATGCCAGTAGTCTATACAGTACCGTAATACCTCCTGATCGGGAAGCTACCAGAGGATACTCCATAGGTACGACACAAATAGAAACTCGTAGTAAAGGCTCGGTATGGTAGGTGACACGACACAACTAGGCAATGCCAGGGTAGATATACCAATTGCTATCCAGGCTGGTGGAAACGCGTAGCCGCAGTTATCGCCCACCTCGGACTAACTCCCAAAAATCAAAATATAGAAGTGGCCACTGAATCAATCCAAAATCAAAGTATAATATCGAAGAGGAGGGTCCGATCAGAGGAATGACCTCATTGGCCTGAGAATCGCTCCTGTTTTAGCCACCTTATGCCAACTCACGGGAGTCGGGTCCACGTATTTACCTTACAGGAAACGTCGCCACCACCTACTTCATTCTGGAATCTCCACCGCGTACACAGTTAGTCAAAGTGGTTTTCGGTATCGACAGAGAGTATGTCCATATCCGATCCCGGTCTCTTTGCCAACCCATCGTTATTATAACACCGCGGTCATTTAAAAATAGGTTATACTTTAAAAATCAGAATAAACATTCCATTTCATAACCATGAATACGATATCATTTCAAAACCCAAAACCATATTTTATCACTTATCCCAAATATAATTCTTTTCCAAAATCATAATGCTTTAACTTCATAACGTCTGAAAATCAAATATTTTCAAAGCATAATATTTTGAAAATCATAAGTTAAAACCATAACTTCTAAAAACTTGAATGGTTTGGATATTCAACGGTATATGAATTAAAAGGTTTAACTTAAATGTTACTTTGTAAAGAAAATAGTTCTCATGGCTTTACAAATACATTTCTTTATTAAAGTCTAACCCAAAATTTGTATTATCTCTCTCAAGTTCCAAAACCACTTCAATTTATATATATATATATATATATATATATATATATATATATATATATACGCATATCCATTTGGAGTATTAATATTTCAAACTAAAGTTGGATTTTATTCTTTCAACAAATCGAATGTTCTATTAATTAGTCTTGAATATTCACATAAAATCCAAAAATAATAAGAATTCCAATTTCTCGTAATAAAATATATATTTTTTTTCAATTCAAATTATGCTAGAATATTCATTTCAATTTATCTTGGGAAAAATCCAATTATAAATATCATATCTTAAAGTTTCCAAACTTAACACTTAAACAATATGATATAAATTATTAAACTCCATTTTCTTAATTTTCTTCCATTTTTAATAAAGATTTTATACACCTTTTAATTTCAAAATTTTCAACTTCATATGTATATATATATATGGAAGAAAATATTTATACAATATAAAATTTAAGATTATTATAAACCGTATTCCATCCAAACCATAGAAATCATATTAAAATAGTTATATATAGACCGCGGTGCCTGTATATAATTTTCTATCCTATGGTCAAGTGATACAGATATTTATCATTTCAATCCGCAATTTAAAAGATGTAAAATTTTGCGGTTGTATATCATTTCAAACCACAATCCCGAATGAAAGGAAATATGCATGATAATTTGCAATTTAATGATATACAATAAAACATCCATCAACATCACCCATCATCCAATCACAATTATCAAGCAATATCAATCAATAACAATTTATATTTGATAATATATATAACAGGTAATAACTGGCAATTTTATTCAGATTAAATTTAACAACTATTAATCTAACAGTTTATATTCAGTAATAATCTATATAACTGTTAACTAGCAGTTTATAGGCAAACAAATAAATTCTAACTATCAATTAATACGCAATAAATAAATTAAATTAACAGTTAAATTTAATAAATGCAATTCAACAAATATGAGTGAAATAAACATGCCAAATACTCATAAATAAATTTCTATTCATTTCTAAAATTAACTTAACAAACATAAAAGCTTCTAGTAGTTGTGAGTGGGTTAAAACACTCACCTTTTTAATTTAAATCGAATTTAAATTCGATTTAAATCCAAAAATTCGCCCGTCTCGGAATTCGTCCAAACCAGCGTCATCAAGTCCGGAATTAAATTACGATCCTAACAAAAAAAAATTCGTGTGAATCCGACTTCGTATGGGAAAGTTATGGCAAAAAATGATGATTGAATTCAAAATTAAAAATAACCAAAATGACACATATTTCTTCCAAGCCACGTCACCCTTTCAACTTGCTCCAGAGAAGAACGCGCACACCAGATTTACACGCACGCGAATCACCTCCCCCGCCAACGTTTGACTGTCCCTTGCCTTCGCCTGAGACATCCATCGACCAAGCCGCTACCACCATCTCGAAGCTCTTGCCAAGGCGCACCCCCCATGGCCTCCGCCTCCTTGAAACGCGTGCGCCGCCGCCTATGATTCTAGGGTTTCGAAACCCTAATCGAAGATCTACGACGATCTAACCGTTGAACTGCCGCAAAAATTATATGGATGCACTCCCCATCGTCCATACTACAATACCCAGAAACAGAATTTCGATTAGGCGAACTTTGATGCGACGCTGATGAACGGCCACGAACTGTTTGAATTTATTCTGGGTAAACGATAACTCCATTTGAAAAACGAATTTCACCATGAGATTACGTGTTTCGAGAAGATCGACATATATTTTTGTGGAATTTTTCTGGAGATTTTGAATTTTCATTTTGTTTTTGAGCTGACTGGATCTAGGGTTAGCCCCCATTGAAGAAGAAGAGAAGCTTGAAGAAAATACGCGCAGATAAATGAAATTAGGCGGAGGCTAGGGCTGAATAGCTGGGTTTATATAGAGGGGTTTGAAATAGGGTAGATAGACCGTAGAATGAACGTGCGGAACAAACTATGGCCCAAAAAGCCCGCTATGTCTCCGGAACGAAATTTCGTAAATCTATATATCCAAATAGGTAATTTAAAATATTCTGAACGCGATGGAAAAAGTTTCACGTCCAAATTTGATCGTATGAAGAAGTTATGCTGAAAACAAAATTTCCAAATTGATTTCAAATTGATTTTATTAAAATTGATTTCAAGGCGTTCCACGCCCGTACGATCAAACGACAAGTCCGATCGATACGAAACTTGAAACCCTATAATAATTCACCGATACGGATCCGATGAAACTGGTTTCGTCGAAATCCGAGTCCGTGGCCAAAATGGCTATTTTTAATATTCATTAAATAAATTAAATAAATTATAAAAATCCAAATTTTATATTAAATTCTAAAATTGGCCAAATTTTATTTCTTATATGATTCGTAATCAATTGAAAAGATTTAACAGGCTTAGCTGTGAATTAAAAGTTGACAGTATATTAATTGCAATGTTAATTTCTACACTTTCTTATATTTAAGAATTTTATAAATTATATTCTCAAAACCCATACTTTAGATTTTTAAATCTTTATATTCTCAACTTTCACCTAAAATAAAGATGCCATAAACATTAGTTCCTGATTCACATCATTATTCTTTAAGTCTAATTTAAATCTCAATAACGTAGTATTTAACGTTAGAATCCATTTTATTATGCATAAATTCCAAATTTTACTGACCCAAATTTTCTTTTTTTCATTCCATATCAATTGTCAATCCTATAAGAAAAATTAACATTAGGTTCATACTTATTACAAATAACTCCAATTTCTTCCAAATAATAATTACATAACTATTAAATCCATTTAATTGCAATAAATTCAATTGATTGCAATTAATTTCCAAATAAATTTGGATCTTTATTTGGTTATACAAAAAAAAAATCCGTTATCACTTAGCTAACAAAGTTATTATTACTTAAGATCTCATTGCATCCACATTTTCACATTTTCATTTCCTGGTTTCTTTACTTTATTCTACATAAATTATTATAAATGGGATTTTTCTTGGTTACATCTTATTTGTATTTAACATTACTCATTCACCAATTCATTTCACTTTAACTGCGGTAAATTGGCGGATAAATTGAATTTGATTCCCAAAATTTAAATTAATAAGCAACAAGAATAGGTAACACACAATAGTCGTTACGCTAAATTCTAGTCACCTAAATAAGCTTTTATTACTTTACAAAATGGAATAACTTTTAAACTCATAAATGTAATACCAAAACCGTTATAAATCCAATAAATTTCCAAATCGAAGTTTGTACACATTTTACACAACTATTATGATTTCTCACAGAACGTTGAATTTATTAAATGACCATTTATTATACTTTAATTCCCTTAATTGAATCAAATGCTTATAATTTTTACATTCTTACCATTCCTTCCCATTATAAATTCATTAACGGATTTACAAATCTCTATCTTCCAAATATTAAATAACCAAACTGATTACAACCACTGTTCTTATCAAATTTTCATAAATTTGTTCAAATCTATACTCTTTTTCCATATAAATAAATTTTATGTTACTACTAGATTTTTTTATCCACTACAGCCATTAAATTTTTACTATCTACACTTATTACATCTTTGTATTAATGAATCCCATTCAAGTTAATATTTATATTAATATTCACAAATTCAACATTTATATGTTTCTTAAAATTAACTTTCAACCAAATGTGCCAATTTACATTTCATTTCTATTCGATATATATTCATTTTATTCCATTCATTCGGGTACTGCATTGAAATATATTTATTCTCTAATACTAACGTTATTATCATTAAATTATGATTGGATTCCAAGTTTTTATTCAATACCTTGGACAATAACTTACATATTAACCAAATCCTTCTTCTACTTAATTCAAATTGGATTATGTTCCAATTCCTATAACCTAGGTCTTGAGTCACCATTTACATAATTAAATTTATCGTTTATTTCAATCTTCGTTTATAATTTAAAGTTCTACTAAACTAAATTACAAAACTTATGAACTTTAACAAATTTAATCCACCAATTAAATTTTTCTGATGTTTATGTATTGCAATTCAATTCAGTTATTATTTCATTAATACCATTTTAATCAACTAATTATGACTTATAACCACAACACAAATCTTCGTTATTCTACCTATTGCCATATAACATTTCAATTGTTAAATCTTTAATCTCAGTTACTATATCCAACTCCTACATTTATTATAAATTAGATTAAAAATTATATTAAGTTAATCCATTTAATATTATCAAATTTACCGGGTAGTTACAATATTCCTTGACTTGAGATGTTCCTTCGTGAGTCACTTCAAGCGTACGCCAGATTTCCTACGCAGTTAGACAATGTGAGACACGATTAAATTCAATTTGATCCAATGAACAAATAATAGAATTATAGCTTTGGTATTAGCATTCTGTAATTTATTTTCTAAATCTATCCATTGATCCATCGGTTTATCTATTTTCTGATTATTTACAACTATAGCTGATGTCCTATATCTCGTCTCAACTATATTCCAAGCATCAATGGTTTTAAGAAAAATTTCATTCTATTTTTCCAGTAAGCATATTCACCATTGAACATTGATAATCTAACTATGGACAGACCTTCAGCAAAAGCATTATTGAAAGAAGACATTTTGAAAATTTTAAAACAACAATTTGTTACTGAAAAATAAAATTTAAAAATCAAAAATTGGTTTTTGTTCCTAGCTCCGATTCCGCTGTAGGATCAATCTCACCTTAGGGAGTGAATAGGGTGATACTATCAATCTTAAAAATTTAATGTGGAAGTCTATAAAGTAACCACAATACTAATAATAGCAAAATAATAGCAACACATAATAGCAAAACAAATAACAGAAGTAGAACAACATATATTTACCCAATTTTAGCATAACTCTGCCTACGTGCTGCCACCAAGGTTTTTACTAGAAATTAAGCAGTCAGACACTTACACACGTAAAATCGCAACACTCGCTATCGACTAACCTAACTCTACCCTCAAAACCCTGCCACAACTCAGCCACCTAGTTGCGAATACTCGAACTACACCACCGTAGTTCGTCCTCTAGTCACACTACTAGAATTTACAAAAGTTTAAAAGTAAAATACAAAAATAAAAACAATTTAAAAACAAAACCCTAATTTCTAAAAATTAAAGCCCAAAGGAAAGTTAGAGGAGCCGGCCCAAAAGAAAAACTTATGAGAAGTAAACATTCCCTTTCTTCTTATTTTATTTCTTCGACCCGCTTTCTTTTTCGTATCTGCTTCTTTTTCCTTTGCTCGAGAAATGGCTACCTCGTTCCTCTTCATTAAAAAATAGGGTTCTGGAAATTGAAAGTTTTCAATAATAGTTGATCAATTGAGTAGATGTTTAGCGTTGATTGCTTTGTCAATCGATCGTCTCTTGATTTTGTGAACGACTGCTTCAATTTGTCGAGTTCGGTTTGAATGATCTGGTGTGCAATTTCCTTCTTATTTATTCTTTTTTATATGCTTGAACTCGATTGCTTTTTATTGCCGATGATGATCGGGTTTAAATAGGGTTTAATTCCCTTAATTTTCGCTCGAATTGAATTCGTCTGATAATTTTTTCTACCGTTGATTATTACTTGAATGCATGTGATTTGTACTGAATTGTTCAATTCATATATCCTCATTGCTTCATTACCACGGCTTCATGAATTTGCTTTAGATTTTGGTTCCGTTCTTTTTGGGCATTTGACTTTGTTTCTGTGACTTCGGCACTTTGATTATTTAGACTCGTTCAATCCGTGTAACTTTGTTTAATTTACCATTACTACTACCTTGGTCATCATGGCTTAGAGTCTTTAGCATCTTGACTTGGTTTGAAACTACTGCTTTGATTCTTATTTGAACCGGTTTTGATTATAGTGTTTGAATTTGCTGACTGCACTTTGGTTGATTGACCTGTCCACTTTGTTTCACTATTGGTCTGTACTTCAATAAAAAAGGCCTATGGTGTGGTTGATGTTTTCGTATTGCTACTGCATATATATATATATATATATGTATGTATGTATATATATGTGTATATATATGTATATGTGTGTGTATGTGCACAAATATATGTATACTTGTGAAGCTTTGCTCGACTTGATACTCTATTGCATGACCATATGCATTTTGCTGTTTAACATTTTGTTGCTTGAAGTCTAAGAGAATTTGTTTCTGTGACCTTCATGGGTTATGATATGTTCACACTGCTTTGATCATTCCTTTCACTTGACAATTTGGTTGAGTTATCATATCATACATGTTTCTAGATCAGGTTGTAGCTTTACATTCGTGTTATATTGCTATCCACTTTTGTTTCACTGGCTTGAATTTTAGTTCTTGTTTACTGCCTGGTCTGTTTGGAGTTTTATTGCTTCGAACCAGTTTCATATTATAACTGGGCTTGCCTTTGTGCATTTGTTTGCACTGTATTTTGGAATTGGTTGTTGTATACCTGCACCTGTTTGCATGGGTTTCATTGATGTTGTGTTCATTGCTTCATGTTTTGGCCATCGTTCCATTTCTTATTTGGTTTCACTGTATACATATCTAGTTATTCATATAGCTTATCTGTGCTGATCTGGTTGCACTTGTATGCATTGAGTTGTTGAGCCACTTGGTTGAACATGTGCTCTTTTTGCCTGACCCATTTCCACTGCATATGTATACATGTTCTTCATGTTGTCTGGATTTGCTTGTGTACTTGTTTTCTTTGTGGACTGATATAGATTAAGTTGAACCTGAACTGTTGATTTGTATGTTGCATGCACTATATACATATGTAAACTGCATTACTGTTACTTCGACTGCTTGCTTTCATATGGTAGCTAAACTTGTTTCACTTGTTCCCAGACCTGAGTTGAATTCTAGTTGACTTGGGTCTGGTCTTGTTTCACTTCACCGTTCACTGGTCCTGACCTTGGTTGAGGTTGTTGTCTTTAATCATAGCATTCATGCGTACATCACTTTATACCCGCATTTTTTACAGTTTGAGGGTTTGTGTACACTTTCATCTGGATTTGTTTTTCATATTGCACCTGAGTTGAATCCAGCTTAAAGCTTTGGTTTGACCTTGTGCTCATGTCGTGACTTTATTTTTATTGCACTTGAGTTGAACCTGGTTTTTGGTTGGATTTGACCTTGTGCTCACCTGTCCCTGTAGTTTTGTCAAGTGTGGTATGCACGCCCTTGTAGCATATACATTGATATACTGTGCATGTCACAGGTTATTCATGTATGATGAATTCAAAATGAATATGATGACGAATAACCTAATAACCGAGGCAAATAACAATTTCAAAATAAACATTTTATTTTACACTACACAAATATTTCTTTTTCAATTTTACGGCGTCAGTGTGTATTTTTAGATAGCTCGGATGCTGGACTCAGGCTAGAGCAAAGTCGAAGATAAAATACGAATGAATGAGTGAATGTAGTGAGGTGAACATTGTAAATGGAAAATTATGATGTAATCAAAATTGTATTGTAATTAAATTGTGTGTATATATAACGAGAGCTTAAATTTGTATGATTCACAATTGTAATAAAATATTTGTTTGAATAAAATATCCGTTTGAATTTAAATTCTATGTTATTTATTTTATTTAGCAAATATTTATTTAATTATGTGAAAAGTAAAATAGTACATTAACAAATACATTTAAGTGAATATGTGTGTATATATATATATATATGTTTATTATCATCAAACAAAAATCATATACTAGCATATTCAACAATTTTGACAATTTTATTTTTCTTTGTTTATTTTAGTATATATGTTACTATGTCTATATTCTATATCTCAATTATAGAGTAAATACCTAGTTCTCTTTTAAATTTAGTAAAGGTTGATTGATTTAAAGGTTTGGTTGGAATATCAACTATTTGATTCTCAGTGTTGATAAATTCAAGAGAAATGATCTATTTACTTATATTATCTCTGAGAAAACGATGTTTGATATCACTATATTTGGTTCTAGCATAGTGAGTAGGATTTTTGGATAAATTTATTGTGCTTGTATTGTCACAATAAATTGGTGATATAGAAATATTTAATCTAAAGTCTTTTAGGGTCTATTGCATATAGATAACTTAAGAATAAGCCAAAGCAGCAGAGATATATTCGACTTCAGTTGTTGATAGAGGGACAGTATTTTTCTTTTTACTCAACCAGGAAACCAAAGAATGTCCTAGAAAGTGACAAGTTCCACTTGAACTTTTTTGGTCTGATTTACGACCATCATAGTCAGCATCACAATATGAGATTAAATCAAATGAATCATTTTTAGGGTAAAATAGGCCATAGTCTGAAGCGTCCTTAACATATCTTAGGATACGTTTAACAGATTTTAAATGGGTCTCTTTGGGTTGATATTGGTATCTTGCACAGAGACAGACACTATGTATGATATCAGGCCTACTCGCAGTTATATAGAGTAGTGATCCAATCATTCCCTGTATAGGTTTTGATCAACATCTTTTGACATGTCTTCTTTATTTAAGGCTGCATTGGTTGCCATGGGAGTGGGTTTTCCATTCGCAGTATTCATACCAATTTACTAATAAGATCCCTAGCATACTTTTCTTGACTAATTAAAATACCACTATTTAATTATTTTATTTGTAATCCTAAAAAGAAAGTAAGTTCATCCATATGACTGATCTCAAACTCTTTTGTCATTATTTCGGAAAATCTTTGTTCATTTCATTGTTTGTTGATCCAAAAATTGTATCATCTACATAAATTTTGTACTAATTGAATACCATTTTTGTTTTTTTAATAAAAAGAGCATTATCCACTTTACCAAATTCAAAATATGACTATAATAAATAAGATCTTAGTCTGTTATACCAGGCTCTACGAGCTTGTTCTAGACCAAATAAAGCTTTCTTTAATTTGTAAACATGTTGGAAACTTTTCATCTTCAAAATGTGTGGGTTGTTCAACATAAACATGTTCTTTAACAAAACCATTTAAAAATGCACTTTTGATATCCATTTGATATAATTTGAAATTGTTGTGGTTTGTGAAAGCAAGTTGAATTCTAATGGCTTCTAATCTTACTACGGTTGCATAGGTTTCATCATAGTCTATTCCTTCTTCTTGACAATAACCTTGCACGACTAGCCGAGCTTTATTTCTAACAACCTCGCCTTATTCATTCATTTTATTTTTATAAACTCATTTAGTTCCTTTTATAGTTTTGTCCTTAGGCCTAGGAACAAGTTCCCATACATCATTTCTGGTGGATTGATTCAGTTCTTCTTGCATAGCAAGAATCCATGAATCATCAAATGATGCTTCCTTTGGATTTTTGGGTTCTATAGTTATATAAAAGCTACATCGTTCATTTTGTTTAGTTGATTTTTAGTTCTAACAACATATTCAGTATTTCCTAGTATAATTTCTACAGGATGATCTTTTAGAAGCCTGATGTGTTTCAAACGTCTACTATCAACTATCCATTTATTTTTCTTGATTTGCACCATTTGTCCATTGAGTGTTGATTCATCAAAAGCCATGTAACACATCTGTTCCCACACAACATACCAATTCGGTAGATAACTTGATTTTCTATAATAACAATATGCAAACTTATGAGACAATGATGATTTGGATAGTTTTGAACTAGTGTTAACAGAATTTTCAAAAATTTCCATTTTAAACTTTTTCAAAAATCAGATTATGAAAACTTTGAAAACCAATGCTCTGATACCAAATGCAGGGAATGCGAACTACGGATCTTAAGGCAGAATTAACACTAGGAGGGGGTGAATAGTGTTTAATTAATATTATGTATCCTTTTAGAATCTTTTCAAACTAAACCCAACCAAATGTAATTCACAAACACAGAAACAATCACAAAATCAGACATAGATGCAAATAGTAAATAAAAATTACTAAAAGGAAGGGACACATTGGAATTTTATACTGGTTCAGAGTTACCCTACATCCAGTCCCACATAATTTCTTATGCAGATTTCTTTTCAAATGTAATGTCGATATTACAACCTCGATTTCAAGGCTACGAGGTACACCCTCCTGTCTTTGAGTCTAAGGCAAACCTCTTGGTTTAACCAGGATACAAATGCACCCAATTGATTTACGGGCCACAATTACACCCAATTGATTTACAGGTCACAATCACACCATTTCCAATCACACTTTGACAGAAAGAGACTCGATACACTTCTTTGATTACAAATGATCCTATAACTCTAAATAGCACTGAGATCTTTGAGAGAGAATGGCAGATAATCAAAGTAGAGATGATCGAGTTTGATTCACTTAGGATTTCAGCAGAGTTTTGTTAAGAATATTTAAAAATAAGAATGGAAGAGAAAGAGGAGAGAAAACTAAGAAAAGTTGAGTAAAAATTCATTCAAAACATCAGGTATTTATAGATGAACAATGGTCATGTCCATTCACGAAAGATTAAGACGAATAGACACTTCTTTTGAAAATTTAAATTTTGAAATAAACAGCCACCATGTCGACTATAACGACTCGAGATTTTCGATCCCGAAAATTTCAGATAGTTAGGAAAGAATGAAAAGAGATAGAAGAAGAAACAGGCAAGAACCACAGATTCTCACATTCGCAGCGGATAAAAATATAATATCAAATAAAATAACAGTTTACAAAGGAAAACCATATCAATCAATTACATTTTAATATATCAGGGTTACAACATTTAGACAATCACTAGATAGTTAAATAACTTGTCCCAGATAAATAACAATATATATCACAGCGGAGAAAACACTCCATACGTTCCTTCCATCTAGCTCGCCTCTTGAGCTACAGAACGTCCCTACCTAAAAAGCTATAATACTCGGTCTGACCCGAGCATTACGTCAAAGTAACACCCGGGTCAGGCTGGAAACTAGCGTGAGTAAACCCATCTAACATGGAATACAAAAGCATGCAACTTATATAAACCCGGGGTAACTTATATCAATTTACAACTCCACAAGTTGTTATAAACATCACCTATTTCACACATCAAATTCTAAGCACCAAAACTTAGATTAAATGGTCCAATCCACTTAAATCATTCCATTTCAGCCTATTGATTTCACATATCAATTTATAAAGAATCAAAGTGGTTTCGGGTATTCTCTAGTACCCGACTCCGGTCTCTTCGAATTCAGTTTCATCTAAATTCAAGTTGTTCAATTAAATACCACTCAACTTTAATTACCGGATATCCCTTTTACATAGCAATTCATAATTGATAGATAATCACATTATCTCCGTCCATCCAACATAGCACATCACAAAGCAATTCATACCAGAGATATCAACCAATTCAAAGCATTCATCATCATTTAATCATTAATAAGCAAGATTTATCACTTCCACTAATCATACTAATTAATGATCCTCTAATTACTTTGGTAGTTAATTATTCTTAAATTTCATTTAATAATTAACCTTTAACCTAATTACATTCATTAATCAACTTTGATTAATCACAATCAGAAATTAACTTTCCTAAATTACTCTATCAATTAATCCAACTCCTTGATCAATTATATTAATTAATCCTTTAATTACACTAAGAAACTATCACTTAATTCCTTCCATCCAGTAATTATCCTTTAATTATTTCACATCAAGTAATTTCCTTTTAGTTAATTACATCCAATAATTATTTAATCATTACTTCACTAAGGAATTACACCTCATTAATTTCTTAAAGTAATTATACTTAATCTTTAATTAAATATATTTATTAATCACCCTTGATTAATCTCATTCTGTAATTAATTACTCTTAATTAATTACATCACTTAATTAACTTACCATAACTTTTATTAGTCAATTCTTAAATTAATTACACTAAGTAATTAATTATTAATTACTTCTACTAAGTAATTATTCTTTATATTAATTACAGCAGGCAATTAACCCAAACCACATCCAATCTTCAATTAATTACATCCTGTAATTACCATTACTGATTAATTCATTTAATTAATTAGTCATAAATTTTCAAATCTTGATTAACTTTAAAGATAAATCTTTATCTTTATATGACTAAGTAATTATTCTTTATATTAATTACACTAGGTAATTAACCCAAACCGCATCCAATCTTTAATCAATTACATCCTGTAATTACCATTACTAATTAATTCATTTAATTAATTAGTCATAAATTTCAAAATCTTGATTAACTTTAAAGATAAATCTTTATCTTTATATATGTCTCACTAATCATGATTTAAATACATTTAAATTCATTCTACTTTTAAATTAAACTTAAATTTAAACAATATTAAATAACTTTCAACTTAACTTAACACATTCTAAGTAAAATAAATTTTCATATCTTCCAAATCAGATGTTTAAGAAAATATTTATTTTACAAAATAGTTTTAAAATTAGATTCAATTTTAAAAAAAACTTGTTTTATAAAGGCTTTTAAAAGTTTGCATTAAAACTTCTTCGGGTTTTACCCGAGATTAATTCAAGCCCAGTCTCGAGTTTTCTCGAATTTTCTTCCATTTGCAAAAGCTTTCTAAAATTTCAAAACTTATTTGATTTAAAAATTTAAAAACTGAGCCGAGCATTCTCTCTCGCAAAAATCTCGAGAATAAACTCAAGCAAAACTACCCTCGAACCCGAACTTCAACCCGAGTATCTCCTTCGTTCCCAAACGTTAATGCACATAGAAATCAGGTGCACGTGCACCAACATCGACGATGTTCCGGTACCCTTTGACCATCCTCAACAAGTCACCCATCGTCATGACAATCCATTCCAGCCATCGATTCGATACCACAAAACCCAAATCAGAATCGAGCCTTCCTGCTGAAACTCGAAAACCAAACCCCATTTGAAAACTGCCTCAACGAGGCGATTCTGGCCACCGGAACCACTAAGACTTCACCAGCGTCTTCATTCACGACCCTAGTGTCTCTTCCTCAACCCTCGTGCAGCTCGATACACCATAGAAACCACAACGACCAATTTTCAAGCCTCGATAGATCTGGGGTTTAAAACCCAATTGGCATATCACCGGCGCTACCGCGATCGTGTACCCTTTACCCCATTTTTTCCAACTTCAACGATCGCCAATCTATCTCCAGCCAAAGCGCCTTCCTCCAAAACTACTCCAGTCGGAACTTACTCAAAAACAAAAAACTGGTCATCCCAAAAATGCTAACCCAATACCCAACTAAAATTCATAACTTTAATTTTAAAAATCGAGTTTGCTTCACATTGTTTGCTTGAATTCATAAAACAAATTATTTGATTTTAACATTTTAGTTAAAATCTTACCGTATTTACATAGTTTCAGAATATTTACAAACTAAAAATACTTAAACATGTTTTTAAAACTTGAATTATGATTTCACAAACTTATATTGTTTGAAATTCTAAGTCTAACAGTAATTGGGTAAGAAGTTTGAAATTTTTTCTTGAAATGTTTAAACTCTGTATAATTTTTTTTGAAACAGAGAAGAACATGCTCTATAACTTGCATAGATCAAACACAATCACAAATATCTAGAGATTCATACTTATATATACATATGCATAACACAAATCCAATCCACAATCACATGCACAGATTTAGATCTATTTTAAGATTTTAAAGAAAAGGGTTACTCATAAGCATAAATTTTCAAACAGGATTAAGCATTAAAAAGTGTAGAAGATTACTCACAGTAAATTGTAACAGAGAAGACTGAGATGTTCATGTTGAGTTGATTCCTTGAAATGTTAAGTTGAATTTGTATTCCTGTCGAGTTGATCTTGCATGATGAATTAGAGTTGAATCCTTGCTTAGCTTGATTCAGTTTTGATTAAACTCCCTTAGATATGTTTCCCAGTCTTGATTTATTTTGATTTTATTCATTTCCAAGCTTTTGATTTGAAAAAAAAGTATGCTTGAGGATAAAACAGTTTTACAGGATTATGATTTTGGTTTGAGGAAAATTTTCAATTTTAATCTGGTTTTAGAGATGAAGTTCAAGTGAAATTTCATTATTTTTTTTTGGAAGTTGATAAGATAAAAAAAAGGGGAAGATGAATGAAGTATGTTCATATAATAAAAATTATAATTTATTAAAATTAAAGAAAATAAGAAATAAATCTTGACACTTGTCACATTAAAGGCTAATTACTTTACACATATACTTAGCATGGTTTTTAAAAGCTACACTCGTATTATTTTACTTATATTATTTTTAAATGACTTTTAAAAGCTTTTATCTTAATTAATAAATATATTTCTAAACAAATAAATGCTTTCTTTAAGATATCCATTATTTTTATATCTAATTTACCTTAAGATATTTATCTTTGAATTTTCAATCTTAAATTCAAATTAAATTTAAATTTACTCATATATATATATATATTTAAACAAACACACATTACATTTGTTTGTAAATAATGATTTTGCAAAATTTAAATAATTGTAATAGAAGAATATCAAATAAATATTTATCCAAGTATAAATATTTATCATCATATTTATTTGTTCAATCTATAAATCAATATCCTATTAATTAACCCAATTATTTATCAATTACAGATGTCTAGAATTCCGGGATATCACATCGACATGGGAGGATGGGGTATGTCGACAGTCTCATGTGTATTTTGAAAACTGATTTTGTTTTTAAAATGATTTCTATTCTAAAACTTGTCAAAACAATTTCTAAACTTTGTAAACCGTTTTGAATATAGTTTAAACTTATAAAAGAGATTTCAAAAATAATCTTAAGAAAATATAATCTATAATATAAAAGTAATATTAAAAACTAAGTATATAATATATTTTTGAGATTTAAAGGCTATAATATTAAAACCAGGAGATAGTTTGAAAACAAGAGATGATTTTGAAATCAAAATACAAAAGATAATAAAAATTGTTTAAGGCTAAAATATTTAAATCGAGAGAAATGACTTTTAAAAAGTTCTTTTGAAAAATATTTAAAATAAATCATTTTGAAAATTTGTGGATTCCATTCCACTAGAGAAGGTCGTGGGTTCCACTCCACTAGAGGAGGTCGTGGATTCCATCCCACTATTAAAGCGAGAAGGTGGATTCCATTCCAGAATTAAAATTTGAATATAGATTTTAGTGCTATTATGAAGTTTTAACATAAATCTAGACTCTAATACTTATCTCGATATCTTTAACTCTTGAAATCTTGAAATCTTGATAATCATAAGTCTTCAGTCTTGGTTTCTTCAATGTTGAATTATCAGTCTTGAATCTCTATACCCAGTCTTGAATCTTTATACTCGGTCTTGAATCTTTTACTATAAAGTCTTCATTCTCAGTACCTGCATATACACATACACACATACATACATATTCTGCATATACATATATATATATATAGACAAGAATATTAGTATTTATATATTTTATAACAAGTCCTAAGGTTGTTTTCATCAAAACCATCATCTCAAGAACTAACATTATGGTGGTGCTAGATTATGGTACGTTGGATCTAGTAGAATGACATAGGAACAAAGTCTCAATATGGTGGAGGCATCGTGTTGGCATATCGAAAGACGCGTAGATGGATGCGAGCTAAATTGGAGATTGGTTGGAGTATCTTGCATTGTGTATGGATATGAGCACATAATAGAAAAAGAACAGTCCCGCATCATGAAAAATGATGAAGATGAAGTGGTATATATATGACTTTGGTTGCATGTAACAACAATTAATTCCTTTTGTTAAAAGGTGTTGATCAAACTCTATGTTGCCCCCACGAAGGAATGTGCTGATGGATCCTAGAACATAAACATGGTACGAGAGCTGAGTGGACACCGTGCAAGAGATGTATAAATCATGGTAGCTAGCAGTGTGGGATTAAGTGGTCAGACTTAAGGTGGATCTAAATCATGGTACATTAGATTTGGTAGAATAGCACAGGAACAAAGTCTCGATACAGTGTAAGCGTAGTGGTGCCGTATTGGATAACACATGGATGGATGTGAGCCAAGATGGAGATCTGTTGGGTTGTCTCGCATTGTGTGTAGATAATGGGCGAACATTGGAAAAGGAATAGTCCCACACCATGAAAAATAATGGAGATGGAGTGGTATATATGAGTTTGCTTTCACGTAATGGCAAGAAATTTCTTTTTCTAAAAGAATGTTAATAAAACTCTAGATTGCTCCCATGGAGGGATGTGCAGACCCGATTTCAACATGGTATTAGAGCCGACGGTAATGCTTGGGACAATGGACAATGTGCAAGAGATCCGTAAATCGTGGTGGCTAGTAGTATAGGCTTAAGTAGTTGGACTTAAGGTAGAGTCGGATCATGGTACGTTGGATCTGGTAGAATGACATGGTAATAAAGTCTTGATATTGTGCAAGCATCGTGTTGGCGTACTGGAAGATGCATAAATGGATGCGAGCCAAGAAGGAGATTTTTTGGGGTGTTTCACATAGTGTGTGGGCAATAAGCACATATTGGAAAAAGTATAGTCCCACGTCGTGAAAAATAATGAAGATGGAGTGATATATATATATATATATATATATATATATATATATATATATATATATATATATATGAGTTTGGTTGCATGTAACAACAATGGATTCCTTTTGTTAAAAAGTATTGACCAAACTCTATGTTACCCCCATGGAGGGATATGCGGACGGATCCTCGAACTTCAACAAGTAGTCCACTAGAAATTCAATGTTTTAGGCCGCGGCATGTACAGGCACAAGCTGGCGTACGAAATTCAACAGCAAAAATGAATAATCACCCATAGTTACATGAGTAGTTTCATAGACAACTAAGAGTACATTAACGAGCTACATCACATTGTGTTGAAAATCAGTGTTGTGCTTGCGAGTATTGATGTGCAATGCTACATCAATTGCATGGGGTTGCACAATCTTATGAGTATTAATGTGTAAAGAATTACAATGGTGAGAACTGCGGCTTGTTTAATTAGATAATATGGATTATGGCCAGATGAAGATGAGGATAGGCGAGAGCATGCATTGAATTGAAGCTAAGCAAGGGTGGAAGTTTTAGAATTCGGTCAAAAGAGACAACCGTCTTGTATTTATGGCAGGGTGCAAATACCATGATCAATTTAAGATCATGCACTATTTGTTCACATCATACTGGATCTACCAATCTGTATTTCTTCTACAAGAACCTATCCAGGAAGTAATGTTGTAATGAACCAGTTTTTATGGCGCTTGTACATTGGTAAGGAGAGACTAATGTTAAAAAAAATCCATTTGGGAATATATTTACATACATAAGTTAACTAGATTATAGTCGGTGATATGACCAAAAAGTATATTATCAACAATCAAGTTTAAGTATGGTAGAGAAAAAAGCCTTAATAATGACTTTCTTCCACCCTCTGGCCATATTACCACCTCCCATCCGGTAACAACTCGATATTTTCAACCATTCGAATCCGCACATGTCAGACTTGAATTTCTCAAAATAACGCATTGTAGATAAAATTTGGAAAATCTCAGAATATATAGTAAATAAATAGTCACTGGTCACAGACACAGAGTGAATAATAATGCAGCGGAAGAAAAAGGAATAGTCGTTTATGAAGCTACTATATAATAATAAGATACATAGAGTTAAACAAAATACAATAGAAGAGTAACAAGATACATCAGGTACAAATCAGAATGCATCACCAATACTACTGGATACAGAAAGCAAAATAGATGGCTGGATGTTCAAGCAAGCTCCAACTCTGAAGGTGAATCTTGAATGCTGAATCACTCAGTCTGACTCGAGCATGAAGCAAAACACAAAACACTCGAGTCAGGACATAAATACTCATGAACTGTAAATCAACTCAAGTTAACAGTAACAAAATGCACCAGTAACTTAAAGGATGCTTGAGATCGCAAATCCTTTAAGGATCTGTTAAACTATTTACTATGTAGTAATATTGGGCTATTATAATAATGTCTACAGTAAAATAAACTTACTTTAAAATAACGTTCCGGGATTACCCATATCATCCTTCACACATAATAGTCCCAGTAGTTCATCCAATATCATGATATCTCTAGATCGGGAAACTATCTGAGGAAACCACACGGGATAAAGGAGAAAAACAAGCTGGTAGTAAAGGTTCGGTATGGTAGGTGACACGGCACACAAGGCAATGCCAGGGTAGATATACCAATTACGCACACGGGCTGATGATAACGCAGCAGCCACATACGCCCACCTCGGAACACACTCCCATATCGAAATCGAAGGATGGCCATCTAATCAATCACAAGTAAGAGTATAGTATCAAAGCAATGTGTCCGACCAGAGGAGCTACCCCTTTTGGCCCGAGATCGGTCCTGTTTTAGCCACCTTATGCCAACCCACGGGAGTTGGGTCCACGTAATATACCTCAAGAACGACGCCACCATCATACTTCATTCTAGAATCTCCACCGCGTACATGGTTGTT
The DNA here is from genome assembly GCA_030765085.1 of Allium cepa. Classification (NCBI taxonomy): domain Eukaryota; kingdom Viridiplantae; phylum Streptophyta; class Magnoliopsida; order Asparagales; family Amaryllidaceae; genus Allium; species Allium cepa. The sequence goes on from CM060940.1 coordinate 819,100,175, forward strand.
AAAGTGGTTTTCGGAGTTGACAGAGAGTATGACAACTTCCGATCCCGGTCTCTTTAACAACCAAACATTATTATAACACCGTGGTCATTTCAAAATAGTTTATACTTTCAAAAGATCAAATCATTTTATTTCAAAACTATTTATTCAATCAAAATAATTTATACTTCGAAACCAAAATCATTTTTATTTCAAAACTATTTATTCAATCAAAATAGTTTATACTTCAAAACCAAAAACATATCAAACATATATTCATTTCAAAATCATAATTCTTTCAAAGTATAACTCTTTCGAAACCAAAAATACTTGAAACAATTACATTTTGAAAATCATAACATTTCAAAATCATCCATTTGAAATCATGAAACATTCCTTAAATTCTTTACATTTTTAAAACTAAATTTTATAATTTCATATATCTCAGATCTAGTTTCATTATTACTTAGTTTTGAAATATTCATTTCACAAATCCAATATTATTTAAATAAACTCAATTTACAATTAAAATAAATATCCTTTCATACCAATATAAACTTCAAATATTCATTTATCAAAAATCAAATATCATTCCAAATTCATATTCTTTCTCAAAATAAAGATCAAATCATTTCCAAACCATTTAAATCATCAAAATATCATATCCTTTCAAAACCTCATTATCAAATCATTATTTGAATTCAATTTCAAATATTAAAATATAAATATCATTTAAAATCAAATATGTCATTCATTTATTATTTCAAATATCATTACAAAAGTACATTTCAAAATTCCATTCAAAAATTCATTTATCTCATTACATTTCATTCCATTTATCATATAACCAAGCATACCTTACTTAAATTCAAATTCAATTTAAATTTCTTAAAATTCAAATTTAAATATAAAATTATATTCAAAACTCCTTAAATTCACAAATAATCAATTTCCAAAAGTTACATCATTTAACACTTTAAAATATAACTCAAATAGTGTTAAAATCTATAATATTTCAAAACATGGTCAAATTATAGCAACGAAGGCATCTATAAAGTGCTATCATAGCTTATAGTCTCCAAAAATAGTTTAGTTCAAGAATAACGGCATTTATAAAATGCCGTAATAGATATTTAGTTATTTCAAACATAGTTAAATCCAAAACAACAGTATTTTAATGTGCTGTCATAAACTACAGCGTTTTAGAAATGTTATTAATAAAATTTCAGATTTTATTATAACTTCAGAAACATTAAATGTGACGCCCCACCTCTATACCCACGCTAGCCAAGAACATTACGGTGAATGCTGTCAACTAGCACGGAGAATAAGGCTGTTGAGGAGCGACCATCCGTGTAATTGCTTTGTGCGAGCATCGATATGTCAGATAGTATAGCATGCAATTCTTTTCAAGTGGAAATCCGACATGCCGACACAAACTCAATGCTACTACACAGTGGCTATAATATCTTCGGAAACAAATATAGAAGTAAACATAACATAAACCAGTCACAGACAATTCATATCACAAAGGCGGAAATAGATATGAATATAACACATGAAAGTGTTCATCAGAGTAGTGGTCTAAAAAGATCCACAATATCACAAAAGAATAGTTACATGAACTACACAATAGAATAAGTATACATTATGGAGTCTGTATCGCAAATGTATACAACAAAAACTACTAATCTAAGTAGTAAGCAAAAGGTCAGAGAAATGGATCCCCGGAGAGAAGTCAAGTCGAAGCACCTGCAACATCTCGGTCTAACCCGAGTATTATTTATAAGAAAATAATAAACGGATCAGTCTAACTATAAATATCAGATAACATGATATAGAATAGGAGATATGACTAAACACATAATAATCACAATGCCAAGCTGTGATATATATAAGTAATTGAAAATCAACAAGAGATTAATCAATATCACAATAATCTACTCAAGATAAAAAGGAATGTCATACTCCTAATTTCATTCACGAAGCCACAATAAATGACATATAAGATATGGCCTAGACGTTTAATATCCATAACGGCATGCTACTATAAGTATGTAAATGATAATCAACAAACGATTAATCAATATCAAAGAATCTTCTCAAAGATCCAAAAAGGGCATCATACCCAAAACTTGTATTCACAACAAGTTAATGACACACGAATTCACCTATGCACAAGAATTGATAAATCATATCAATAGAAATCACAAAGTTGGCGAAACATAAATTCCAGAAATCAACACAAGAAATCCAGTCAATGACACACAAATTCACCTATGCACAAGAATTGATAAATCATATCAATAGAAATCACAAAAATAGGTGAAGTATAAACTCCAGAATTCGACACACGAAATCCAAAAATTTCACAAAATAAAGGGGGGAGGCCTATCACATGAACGGGAGCATGAAAACTCACCAACAGCTGTAACACATGAACGAGAAGCTATCTCATGGTAGCTAGCCATTAATTTGACACACGAATGGTCCGAAGACCTGACACATGAATGGTACGAAGACCGTGGGTTGCTACCCCACCAAATTTGAGTCGAAACTCCACAAAGAAGACAAAGAGACATCGCACAACTGCTAGTCTAAATCACAAAAATGATCGTCATGATCATCGAGAAGTGTCGATTACAGTAAGCTAGTAAATATATGAGCTTAGCATCATGTCCCATAACCACTAGCTTAACTTAAATATTTTCGAACAAATTGTAGATCTCCACTAGAAAATTGTCACAAGAGTTTCAAACGAACAAGTCCAAGAATTAACCAACAAAGTGAACGCAAGCGTTTCATACCACTTGTTTTACTAAGTCGTTTAATTAGATTTCTCATACGAGTGAAGTAAAGGTTTATATATACTAATAGATTGGAAATGGTTTTATAAATGAATTTGGTATTAAAATAGTGTTGAAATCGTTTGAGGAAAGAGTTTTGATATTTACTACTAGTATAGAAAACCTTTATATTTTTAAAGTGACAAATCACAAAGAAGATTGTAGGAACAATCTTTCACTAAGATTCACATTCGAAAACGTGAATAAAATCCAAAGAAATCGATATAAAATCCATCAAAGTGGATATATCTAAAATTCCTAAAGAAAAGGTCATCTAAGTCGATAATAAATGACAACAACAAAAGGGAGACAACACGAATCGATTAAAGTTGGATATTCAAACGGATTAGCAAAATAGGTTAATCTGGCAAAAATCATCAGGTCGGTCGACCGGACTCCCTGAGTCGGTCGACCGAACCAAAGGTTGGAAACCTCTCGGGACAGCAGGTCGGTCGACCGAACCCTGTACTCGGTCGAACGAACCTTAAAACAGAAAGTGCTTATGCACTTGGAAGCAAGTCGGTCGACCGGACCAGAGGGGTCGGTCGGCCGAACCTGTTTCCAGCCTCTTCCCTGCCTATAACAAATGAGGTTCAATCTTGACCAAATTGCATTTTCTCGAGCAACGGCGCTAAAGGATTATGCCAATCGACTACCCGGCCCTATATGCTCCTCGATGCATCACCAAAAACATGTTCAAACATCAAAGTTAGGATTTTTAACGAACTGAACTCAAAACACTAAAAATTGGAATATACACCAATTCAATCCAATCCAAAAGCAAATGCACACGAATGAGTGTTAGGAATTCATACCTAACAATCGAAGATAAATATAAGCATTGATGTGAGATAAAAATCTCACCTTTTTCACAAAATCGAACAAGAAGAAGCTTGAAAGCAAATGGAGAATCAACCTCTCTTCAACACAACCCAATTGAGCTTGAATCTAAGCTCAAAACAAGAACATTCCCAAAATTAGGTTTAGGAATTTCTGAAATTGGTAAGAGAATAAGTTGGAGAAGAAGAAGAGAAGCTTACCAATTGGGTCTTCTTGAGTTTGGAGCTAGGAATTTGATTTGCAAGAGAAACTAGGGTTTTGGAGTTTTAAATTTCCAATCTCTCCCACCATTAAAGCTAAGAAAACTGAAAAGAGAAGAGAATGAGGGTGAATGGGGAAGAGTGGCTCAGATTTGAGCATAAGTAAAACATAGGGCTGAGCCCAAAAACCAAACCCAAAGTGGAAAGTAGCAAAAATCAACTTTCTCCAAACATATCGAAGCTTATACTCAAAAAGGTCGCAAACGGCATTTTAAACTCAATGGGAGTGGTCCCAAGTCCTAATTCAACCGTATGCAAAAAGTAGTTTTTCGGACTAAAATCCAACTAACGATGAAATATTTAAATAAAATATTTAAATATAAAATCGATAAATATGCGGGTTGTTACAGACTCCCCTCCTTAAAGAAATTGCGTCCTCGCAATATTTAAGAAGAGAACATAAAGTAACAACCATAAAAGCATATTCATTCACAAAAGAAATTTGAAATAAGAAGTTCACCTCAAAGAGCACGAGAAAGTAAGTCCGGATGTATTCGCTCGATGTACTCTCTAGATTCCCAAGAACAATCCTTAGGATTTGAAGACCATTGAACTTTAACAAGCGGAACATCTTTATTTCGAAGTCGTTTGACCTCCGAAGCAATGATACGAATAGGATGTTGCTCATAAGTTAAATTAGGCGAAACTTCAATCTCTTCCACAACACCGGACTCAAGAATAGAATCGGAATCTCGAAGACATTTCCGAAGTTGAGAAACGTGAAACACGTCATGGATAGCAGAAAATTGAGCCGGTAATAAAAGGCGATAAGCCATGGAACCAATACGTTCGGTGATAGGAAATGGCCCAATATATCGAGGCGCTAACTTTCCCGATCGACTGAAACGTACAACACCCTTCATAGGTGAAACACGAATGAACACAAGATCTCCCACAGAAAATTCTAACTTCCTTCTTCGATTATCGGCATAGGATTTTTGTCTACTCTGGGCTTCTTTCATCCTATGACGAATAAGATCAATTTTTTTCTGTGGAATCCCGAATAAAATCTGGACCTAAAACCAGCTTCTCACCGGCCTCAAGCCAACAAGAAGGAGATCGGCATGGCCTTCCATAGAGTGCCTCAAAAGGTGCCATACCAATACTAGATTGGAAGCTATTATTATAGGAAAATTCTACAAGAGAAATATGATCTTCCCAACTTCCACCAAAATCAAGAACACATGCACGAAGAAGATCTTCAAGAGTTTGATTCACACGCTCGGTTTGTCCGTCGGACTGGGGATGATAAGCGGTGCTAAAATTAAGCTTCGTTCCCAAAGCTTTTTGAAGACTCTTCCAAAATCCACTAGTAAACAATGGATCACGATCACTAACAATTGAAGTAGGAACCCCATGCAATTTAACAATCTCTTTAATAAAGAGTTTGGCCAAAATAGGAACGGTTCGGTTAAACCGAACGGGAATAAAATGGGCAGATTCAGTAAGTCTATCAATAATTACCCATAAGCTATCATAACCCGATCGAGAACGGGGTAGGCCATCTATAAAATCCATGGAAATCTGATCCCACTTCCAAACCGGAATTTCTAAAGGTTGCAATAACCCACCGGGCCTTTGATGTTCGGCCTTAACGAGTTGACAAGTCATGCAACGCTTAACGAAGTTAGCGATGTCAAGTTTCATTCCCTCCCAATAATAAAGTCGCTTCATATCCGCGTACATTTTACTACTACCGGGATGAATGGTAAATTTAGAGTGATGAGAATCTTCTAAAATATCTTTACGAAGATCACTAATATTTGGCACGATAAGTCTACCAAATTTCCGAATGCCGCCACGAGAATCGATATCAAAGTCTTTCAAACCTTCGATATCGATTTTATCCTTAATATTTTGGCCAAGAAGAGCCAATTCAGGATCTAGTCATTGAGCTTCAAGAATGCGGTCTAAAAGAGAAGGATGAGCCTCAAGGCTACATAAAACAAATGATGAGCATAAATCGGAAACACGGTCTCGAATTTCGCAAGTGGATAAAATCTCGAGATCGTTCCATTCGGATATCATCATAGAAACAACAGCTTGTTGTTTACGGCTAAGAGCATCGACGACACGATTACCCTTACCGGGCGTATAAAGAATATCAAGATCATAAGGAGCAAGTAACTCGAGCCAACGTTGTTGCCGCAAATTAAGTTCCTTTTGAGAAAATAAATATCTCAAAGACTTATGATCTGTGTAAAGAATAAATTTCTCTTCCAAGAGATAACGACGCCAAACACGAAGGGCGAAAACAATAGCCGCGAGCTCTAAATCATGAGTGGCATATCTAGTCTCAGCTGGCTTCAATTGCCTAGAAGCATAAGCAATAACACGTTCTCTTTGCATAAGAACGGCACCCAAACCAACGCGACTAGCATCGGTATAAACAATGAAATCTTGATTCCCCTCGGGAATAACAAGAATAGGAGCATTAGATAGGAGTTCTTTTAATTTCTGAAAAGAAGCTTCACATTTGTCCGACCAAATGTATTTAACACCTTTCTTCGTCAAGCTAGTGAGAGGCACGACAATCTTAGAAAAGTATTTGATAAAACGACGGTAATAACCCGCCAATCCGAGAAAACTACGAATCTCTGTCACACTCTCCGGTCTCTTCCAATCCTGAACGCTTCAATCTTTGAAGGATCCACGGAAATTCCGGATTCGGAAATAATATGACCGAGAAACTTCACACGAGATTGCCAAAAGTGGCATTTAGAAAATTTTGCCTTTAATTGATTACTCCTAAGAGTTTCCAACACAATCCGAAGATGTTTTTCATGCTCCTCCTCGGTTTTAGAATACACAAGAATATCATCGATAAAGATGAGAACAAACCGGACGAGGAAGTCTTTGAAAACTCTATTCATAATGTCAACGAAATACGTCGGAGCATTCGTTAGACCAAATGGCATAACAAGCCATTCATAAGATCCATACCGAGTACGGAACGATGTCAAAGGAATACTATCCTCTGCAATACGAAGCTGATGAAATCCAGTAGCTAAGTCTAATTGTGAAAAGACCTTAGCACCACTAAGCTGATCGAATAGATCATCAATCCGAGGTAAAGGATATTTATTTTTGATAGTAAGATCATTAAGCTTGTGGTAGTCAACGCAAATCCTAAGTGTAAAATCAGATTTGTTCACGAAAATAGCCGAAGCTCCCCAAGGCGAGGAACTAGAGCGAATAAATTGCTTCGTCTCCAATTCAGATAATTGTTTACGCATCTCCTCGTTTTCTTTATTGGACATACGATACGGAGGACGAGTGGTAGGTTGAGCTCCAGGAATAAGATTAATTATGAACTCAATTGCTCGCTTAGGTGGTAATCCTAAAATGGGCTCGAATAAGTCGGAAAATTCACGAACGACGTGAATAAGAGAAATAATATCACCCTCATCATCATCATCGTCATCACGAGGATTTAAAGAATATAAAGATGCAACCAAGCTGGAATCTGAATCTTGAAGATTAATAGAAATCTGCTTAACAAATTGAGGGTGTCGAAGATGAATAGTCCGCTCAGGACATAGGATATGGGCTTCATAACGGTTAAGCCAATCCATTCCCAAAATCATTCTAAAGCCTAAATAACGCATGACATGCAAATCGGCTCGGAAAGAAAAATCACACAAAATAATCTCGACATCTTTACACAATAAACTGATTGTTGCGGATCCACCAACCGGATTCGCAATCCTCAAAGAAGTCATTAAGCACAAAACATCCAAAGAAAAAGTATCAACAAGTTCTTTTGATATAAAAGAATGGGACGCACCCGTATCAAAAAGAACTCGAATAGGATGATCACGAAATAAAATAATTCCATCAAGGATGGAATGAGAAATACCTTGGCCACGAGATGTGTTTCCAGGGGCTTGAGTAACATTAAGTTTTCCCTCCCTCCTATTTTGAAGTTTGGGACACACATGCATAAAATGGTCCGGGCTCTTGCAATAGCGACAAGTACGAGGCTTTGAACACTTGTTCGCAAAATGGTCTTTCGAACCACAATTATAGCATTTCCCTTGAGTAGAGGAAAAGGTCTTTTCAGTAGGAGTTGCTTGCCTCCCTTTCTTATTGGGATAAGGACCTTTGAATTTGCTTGGCCTCTTCTTGTTGTTGAAGTTTGGTTTGGAACCCACCACTTCAACATCATTCTCCCTATCCGCCTCTTCAAGACGAAGAGCGATATCAACGAGCCGGTCGAATGAAACTTCTAATTTTAGAAGTAATGGCTTCTTGAGATTTTTGTTTAAGCCATAGACGAATCTCTGATTCTTCTTCAAAGGGGTGTTGATGTATTCAACCCCATATTTGGAAAGCGACACGAAGGAGGCGACGTAATCAGTCACGGAGGACTCACCTTGAACAAGGTCTATAAATCGTCGAGCTAATGTCACTTTTTCTGCTTCTGGTACGAATTTTAACTCGAAGCGTTATCGGAATTTCTCCCAGGTGAGATCCGCTTCATTAATCTCAGAAATAAGAAGCTCGTACCGGTCCAATGCTCTTTCTCGGAGCATACTAGAGGCCACCTGAACTCGGTGAAGGTCAATAAGATTCATGCGAGAAAAGATTCGATCGCATGACCTTAGCCAGGCCTGTACTTCAATAACAGTTTCGGAACCTCTGAATGGATCCCCACCCAAATTAGTGTAATCGCTACACAAGCGTGCAAAACCCGACTTTGGGTGAGTAGGTTCCGGGTTAGCTCCAGCTGCTTGAGCATTCGTCACTAAATCAAGAAGCTGTTGAGCAGTCATAAAAACTCCATCCTGGGGCGGAGTGCTAGATGGCACGGCTCTAGGGCGGCCTGGTCTAGACATTTTTCTCCCTTTAGAAAAAAAGGAAGAAGAAGAAAAAGGTTATTCACCAAATTGAATATCAAGCAATCTTGATAGATAAACAAGGAATCATAAGGAAAATAGGATGAATCAGTACGAAGACTCGAATTAAATCCTAAAGCACGACTCCTAAGATGGACTTAGGACGATGATCCTTGTTATAATATTCCATATTGTTCCGAAGTTTGGCTCTGATACCAAGCTGTGACGCCCCACCTCTATACCCACGCTAGCCAAGAACATTACAGTGAATGCTGTCAACTAGCACGGAGAATAAGGCTGTTGAGGAGCGACCATCCGTGTAATTGCTTTGTGCGAGCATCGATATGTCAGATAGTATAGCATGCAATTCTTTTCAAGTGGAAATCCGACATGCCGACACAAACTCAATGCTACTACACAGTGGCTATAATATCTTCGGAAACAAATATAGAAGTAAACATAACATAAACCAGTCACAGACAATTCATATCACAAAGGCGGAAATAGATATGAATATAACACATGAAAGTGTTCATCAGAGTAGTGGTCTAAAAAGATCCACAATATCACAAAAGAATAGTTACATGAACTACACAATAGAATAAGTATACATTATGGAGTCTGTATCGCAAATGTATACAACAAAAACTACTAATCTAAGTAGTAAGCAAAAGGTCAGAGAAATGGATCCCCGGAGAGAAGTCAAGTCGAAGCACCTGCAACATCTCGGTCTGACCCGAGTATTATTTATAAGAAAATAATAAACGGATCAGTCTAACTATAAATATCAGATAACATGATATAGAATAGGAGATATGACTAAACACATAATAATCACAATGCCAAGCTGTGATATATATAAGTAATTGCAAATCAACAAGAGATTAATCAATATCACGATAATCTACTCAAGATAAAAAGGAATGTCATACTCCTTATTTCATTCACCAAGCCACAATAAATGACATATAAGATATGGCCTAGACGTTTAATATCCGTAACGGCATACTACTATAAGTATGTAAATGATAATCAACAAACGATTAATCAATATCAAAGAATCTTCTCAAAGATCCAAAAAGGGTATCATACCCAAAACTTGTATTCACAACAAGTTAATGACACACGAATTCACCTATGCACAAGAATTGATAAATCATATCAATAGAAATCACAAAGTTGGCGAAACATAAATTCCAGAAATCAACACAAGAAATCCAGTCAATGACACACAAATTGACCTATGCACAAGAATTGATAAATCATATCAATAGAAATCACAAAAATAGGTGAAGTATAAACTCCAGAATTCGACACACGAAATCCAGAAATTTCACAAAATAAAGGGGGGAGGCCTATCACATGAACGGGAGCATGAAAACTCACCAACAGCTGTAACACATGAACGAGAAGCTATCTCATGGTAGCTAGCCATTAATTTGACACACACGAATGGTCCGAAGACCTGACACACAAATGGTCCGAAGACCGTGGGTTGCTACCCCACCAAATTTGAGTCGAAACTCCACAAAGCAAACAAAGAGACATCGCACAACTGCTAGTCTAAATCACAAAAATGATCGTCATGATCATCGAGAAGTGTCGATTACAGTAAGCTAGTAAATATATGAGCTTAGCATCATGTCCCATAACCACTAGCTTAACTTAAATATTTACGAACAAATTGTAGATCTCCACTAGAAAATTGTCACAAAAGTTTCAATCGAACAAGTCCAAGAATTAACCAACAAAGTGAACGCAAGCGTTTCATACCACTTGTTTTACTAAGTCGTTTAATTAGATTTCTCATACGAGTGAAGTAAAGGTTTATATATACTAATAGATTGGAAAACGGTTTTATAAACGAATTTGGTATTAAAATAGTGTTGAAATCGTTTGAGGAAAGAGTTTTGATATTTACTACTAGTATAGAAAATCTTTATATTTTTAAAGTGACGAATCACAAAGAAGATTGTAGGAACAATCAATCACTAAGATTCACATTCGAAAACGTGAATAAAATCCAAAGAAATCGATATAAAATCCATCAAAGTGGATATATCTAAAATTCCCAAAGAAAAGGTCATCTAAGTCGATAATAAATGACAACAACAAAAGAGAGACAACACGAATCGATTAAAGTTGGATATTCAAACGGATTAGCAAAATAGGCTAATCTGGCAAAAATCATCAGGTCGGTCGACCGGACTCCCTGAGTCGGTCGACCGAACCAAAGGTTGGAAACCTCTCGGGACAGCAGGTCGGTCGACCGAACCCTGTACTCGGTCGACCGAACCTTAAAACAGAAAGTGCTTATGCACTTGGAAGCAGGTCGGTCGACCAGACCAGAGGGGTCGGTCGGCCGAACCTGTTTCCAGCCTCTTCCCTGCCTATAACAAATGAGGTTCAATCTTAACCAAATTGCATTTTCTCGAGCAACGGCACTAAGGGATTATGCCAATCGACTACCCGACCCTATATGCTCCTCGATGCATCACCAAAAACATGTTCAAACATCAAAGTTAGGATTTCTAACGAATTGAACTCAAAACACTAAAAATTGGAATATACACCAATTCAATCCAATCCAAAAGCAAATGCACACGAATGAGTGTTAGGAATTCATACCTAACAATCGAAGATAAATATAAGCATTGATGTGAGATAAAAATCTCACCTTTTTCACAAAATCGAACAAGAAGAAGCTTGAAAGCAAATGGAGAATCAACCTCTGTTCAACACAACCCAATTAAGCTTGAATCTAAGCTCAAAACAAGAACATTCCCAAAATTAGGTTTAGGAATTTCTGAAATTGGTAAGAGAATAAGTTGGAGAAGAAGAAGAGAAGCTTACCAATGGGTTCTTCTTGAGTTTGGAGCTAGGAATTTGATTTGCAAGAGAAACTAGGGTTTTGGAGTTTTAAATTTTCAATCTCTCCCACCATTAAAGCTAAGAAAACTGAAAAGAGAAGAGAATGAGGGTGAATGGGGAAGAGTGGCTCAGATTTGAGCATAAGTAAAACATAGGGCTGAGCCCAAAAACCAAACCCAAAGTGGAAAGTAGCAAAAATCAACTTTCTCCAAACATATCGAAGCTTATACTCAAAAAGGTCGCAAACGGCATTTTAAACTCAATGGGAGTGGTCCCGAGTCCTAATTCAACCGTATGCAAAAAGTAGCTTTTCGGACTAAAATCCGACTAACGATGAAATATTTAAATGAAATATTTAAATATAAAATCGATAAATATGTGGGTTGTTGCATTAAACTTCAAAAATTTCTATTTAATTTTTTTAATCATATTTCTAGACTTTAAAACTTCATATTTAAATCAACTTAACATATGATTTATCACAACAAAATTTTATAATTAAATATCCAATTAAAACTCACTTTCATTCGTTAAGTCAAAATTTCACTGTTTCTTAACTTATAAATTTCAACAAAACTTAACATTTTTCTTCAAATATCATTTCAAAACTTTAAATTTAATTTCCATTATTTACTTACATTTTTAAAATAAAATTTAAAGTCAAAAATCACATTTACTTGAAATTTACATAGTTAAATTCACAAATTCAAAACTTAATATTTAACTTTCTTAAAACCGTAAAACATATATTTTTAAATCAAAATTCATATTTTTAAAATACATATTTTAATAAAATCATTTAAAAATATACCACGGGATCTGTATATAATTTTCTAACCTAGGTCAAGTGAAACGGATATATATCATTTCAATCCGCAATTTAAGAAGAAAAAATCGGGTTCTATCATCTCAAACCCGCAATCCCAAGTCAAATAAAATACAATAAAAATCGCCCAGGCCTATCATTTCAGCCCATAACGATTTTTTCATATTCTAAAGTCTGTTCGGGTATGTATCATTTCAATCCATGGTGATCCTCTTCTAACAGGGAACTTGCTGTTTGAACATATGCATAAATAATATAAACATTACACTAGCATGTCAGTGTCACAATATACTATCATATATCATATATCAGGTTACAAAGTTAACATGGTAATAACATGGAATAACATAACATATAATAAATATTAACTTGCATAACATTTTAATTACTAGACACTTGTCATCAATTCACTATTTCATAAGTATAAATATCAGAGTGAGACGGACTCACCTTTATCAAAGCTAGAGACAAACAACACACACAAGAGCAATTCCAAAGGAACGACAAGCACGATTTGATTTGAATGGATGGAGACCCTTGTAAACAACACAAAATATAACATACATAAGCACAAATATAGATATCGACATACAAATATAATCAACAACTTTAGTTTGCAAAACAGTTGCAAAACAAGAGAGATGACCAAACCTTAGAAGCAAAAGACTTGCACACGACAACATAAGCTTGTCATATGATCAAATGGCTTGATCTCACCATATTAGGCTCAGCCTAGGTGTCAACGTGGCTCGGCCATGGCCTAGAGACAAGGTTTAGGGCATGAAAGTGGAAGATAAAGGCAAAACAAGTGGAAGGTAAAGGAGGCAAAGGGTTTGGGTCAAGGAATGGAAGGTTTTGGTGTACATAGGCTCGGCCTATGGTCCTATGGGCTCGGCCTGGTGCATCTTCAGGTCAGGTCAGAGGTGATCATGATGGCTATAGGTTATGGCAGCAAATGGTGGTGGTGTTAGAGGTGGTGGTCAAGGCTAAACATGAAGGAAATGGGAATACAAGGCTCGGCTATGCAATATTTGGAGTTTAAGCAAAGTTTTATGGAGATGACTTCAATTGGATGGCACGGCTTGTCATGGTCAAAGGAGGAGATGTTTGCTGCCGTAGATGGCGGACGAGATGGTGGAGCTGATGGTGGTAGAGTGGGGCCGAGCCAAAGCAAGAAAACTAGAAGGCAAAAACATTGAAAAAGAGGAGAAAAGTGGAAAAGAAGAAAGGAGAGAGGCCATTTTTTTCTCTTTGAAGCATTGAAGCCGTGATTTTTGACGAGAGGAATGATTCACGTGAATATGGAGAGGAGAAAGTCACGGCAATACAAAAAAAATGGTCGGCTAAACAAAAAATGAAAAGGCAAATGAAGTGAAAAGGCAATGGTGAAATGAAAGGTCATAAGGCAAGTGAAAGGTCTAAGTCCCTTGGAATTTCTTTTCATTTATTCAAATTAAACAAATAAATTTCAGTAAATACAAATAAAAAGCTAAAAAAAATAAAATGGAAAAGAAAATAAATATATTTTATAAAAATATAAAATAATTATGAAAATAGCACAATAATAGAAACTAGGGTGAAAAATTGTAGATAAAATACAATAAGCTTTGGAAAATTATAACATCACTTTAAAAATATTTTAAAAAATAAATTATATATATAGCATGTCATATTACACATATATTCAAATTAGAAAAAACAAAATATTATTTATATAAACTAAAATAAACAATTTTGTTAAATAAAACAATGTACATACAATATTGTAAAAAGCTTAACTTCCACAATATAAATCGGATTTCAACGAAATGGAAAGCAGTATTCTTGAAATTTTATTTATTTTCATAATAAAAGAAAAAATTCAAATTTTCAAATATTTAAAATTTAAATTTTAAAGTCAAAGTTTGACCAAATTGACCAAAATTCACTTTTTTGCGAAATATTCAATATATTCAGGTTTGAAATTATTATTCACATGCCAATCAAAATTTATATTTAAAATAAAAAAATTAATTCACTTTAATAAATAAAATAAATTTTTTAAATCAGGAATTCAAAGTAGAATAATTTAAATATACAATTAAAATAATCACAAAATATAGGGTTGTTACACATCCTCCTTTTAGATGCACTGCCACCCACCTCCAAACCAATCCTCCAGCCGTCACTGATCTCCTCATGTCCAACTCTGACTCCTACCCACATTCAATACAAGTCAACCCTCACCTTTCCATTTTTAAGGACATCACCACTAACCGGCCCAAGGTTCAATCCCACCCCAGTCAAAGTGTAACATCCCTCGTTTCGAAACCCAATGATAGAACCCTAACGTGCTACGACCACCTTGGAATTATTTTTCGAAAACAGAGATGAGCATGTGACGACTCGGATTTTCGCATTTGAAAATCGACATCCATACTTCACTTGTATTCGAATGCCACAGATTCAAACGTTCAATCGGATTCGTCGGAGCTTATAACACATTAAGTACAACACACAGCGGAAGAAAAAATGAATATCATATAACTCCAATGAATACAATATCCAATGATATACAACAATGATACAAGCTCCCAACATATATCAGAGATATGATACTACAAATCACAACAGAAGATACACAATACCAGCAGTAGAACAATAACATAAACTTGAACTCCAAAAAAGGACTCCTATATCAACAATCTCCATCTCCTAAGCACCAATCCAGAAATAGCAAGAACTCCCAATCAAGTTGGACTTAATCAAGGTCAGTCATCCAAAGAATGAAGGTTATCGAATCTATACCTATTATTTGATTATCTGAAAAACCCAATTCTAAACGCCCGTATGGAAAATTATGGGCACCCAGAGTTTATGAAGGGAACAACAAACTCCGCATGAGACTGGTATGAGCAAACAAAAATAGTTTTCTTTAAAACAAACAACAAAAGAATTTAAAAGTTGAAATCTACAATATTTTTTGAAAAATGAAACTACCATAAGGCCTCATGGCACACACACCATGCAATCGCACATTTGAAGGAGATTTCTCCTTATGATAGTTAAACATGCTTAATATGCGAAAACCTTTTGATATTATTATTAGTGCATAGTGGAAAACATTTACAAGTATAATATTAATCTTAGCCAGCATACGTACCATTATAGTATGCCTATTATAACTATCATGTTAAATGGCAGGTTCTACAACTAAAATCGTACTGTGCGCGTATTGGAGATTGGATTTCCAACAATTGGCCAGGCTTAGGAACTTCCTATTGCCACATGGATACGCCTCTGGAGGGACGCCCCGAGAACATACCTGGCTCTCCGCCAACACAAGGTCGGGTTACCCCTGTCCGGAAGTAACACCTACAGATATGCCATCCCCGGTCTTTTGCGACTTTTATCCGAGAGCTCTCAACCACAAAGCAACCACAAAGTAATAAATTTGCAGTTTCCACACGAGTTAAGTATCTGGGCTCCATATCATGATGCCATCCTTTTCCAGAAGAAATGGACACACCATAGGGGCGCGACCCTTAATAACCTTTCCACGTCTTTCCTGTTCCGACCATTTTCGGGGTGTGAGGTCCTGATGCAGTCTCGTCCATAAAGCTACGCTTTACACAAAGCCTTGCTTTGATCAACAAATGATCAGCAGCACTTCGTATGCCACATTACCAAATTGGGAATGTATCACTAGTAACCATCAACTACATAACCTCTGAGCTCGTGCGTCTCACAGAAGGGTGTTAAGTTAGGAGAAAAATTCTCCGCCACCAAACAGAAATGTATTTGATAGAAACAAGCTTTTCATCTCAAAGTGTAATGTCAGACATACATCCATACAAGTCCGTTCCGGGTTCGAACAGAACCGAAGGCACTTCAAAGAAGCCCTTGCAAACTCGGATAATCCCTAATCACGTCCAGACTCTCCATCACAAAAGGTGATCAAATCTCTATACCGGGGACTAGTCGGTGCAGAGACATTCGACGGGTTATCCTTTCGCTTTCGAAAATATCAGGTCTTCACCACCGGTCTTCAAATGCAATCCATAACGTCGTATCATTATTCGGAATGGGTTATATGACAAAAAGGTCCTCTTTCGGCTAAACTGAATAATGAGCATAATATTTAAAAACGTATGGATATATGGATCTCAGTTAAGTCACAACTTATTATCCAAAACCTTCCTTTCAAATGGTTTAAATCAATTGCCATTTTCAAATCTTCAAACAAAGAGATTGCTTCACAAAGTTCGCCAATCTTTCACAAAGATTCAATCACAGCTTTCAAAACAATTTCTTTTTCAAATTGGATTAACTCATCCAATCATTAAATCAAAGACTCAATTCATAGCTTTTAAAACCATTTCCAAAGATTCATTCATAACTTTCAAAACCATTCCCATTTCAAATCTTTTATGTAAAAGATACACCATTTAAAATCCTCTTCAATTTTAAAACAAGGTTCAACCATCTTTCACAAAGATTCATTCATAGCTTTCAAACTTTCAATAAAAATTGGAAATCCTTTCTTTATATAAAAGCTATTATTATTTGAAAACAAATAGTTTTCGTTTCGGAAAAATCCAATTACATTTGCACAAGTTAAAGCGCTTCAAGTATAAAACTTCGGTTAAATTCAAATTTCCAAAACAATATTTTTAAAATGGTTTAAAACCCATACAAACACATTTATAACTTGTATACCCTTTTTAAACCATAATTTCCAAACATAGAATTCAATTTCAAATCTTAAATTTAAATTCAAATCAAACTATATAAATTTCAAAACTTTATCAAGTTATTTAAAATAACTTTTATCTTTGAAATTACTTTTCAAAGTTTTTCATATTTAACCCAATTCTATTTCCAAAACTATTTTAGATTCAAGTTTCAACTTTAAAACCATTTCAAAAATCTGTGACTTAACCAATTTCCTCGTGCAGTCCATATTTTTGTGTGTAAGGTGTGGTCCAGAGGCTTCACACAATAGTGCAACATCATCAATCATCACAGATTCAATCATATCAATATCGATAAGCGGTATAATCTATAATGCTTATTGTTCATTCACAGATTCACAGATAATATACCAAGGTATCACAGATAAATAAATAAATTATACACAACTCAATTCATAGAACAAAATATCATAGATCAGATAGGACAATCAATTCAAGGCATCTCATACAATACAAACATTCATTAGCAATCCAAGCATTCAATAATCATTTATAGGCAGGACTAATTAATTGTTTAATCCTTAGTTAATTCAACTAAATTTTCAATTAAATTAATTACTTATGAATTAATTATTCAATCCTGATTTTCACTTAACTTAACCCAGATTAATAAATTACTAATCCTAGTTAATCAACATTAATTAATTACAAACCATTTTACTTAATTAACCTTTAATAATAAATTAATTAACCTTTAATTATTAGTCAACCTTAATTAATGAATTAGTCAACCTTTA
The DNA here is from genome assembly GCA_030765085.1 of Allium cepa. Classification (NCBI taxonomy): domain Eukaryota; kingdom Viridiplantae; phylum Streptophyta; class Magnoliopsida; order Asparagales; family Amaryllidaceae; genus Allium; species Allium cepa. Next base: position 819,118,102 of record CM060940.1, read on the forward strand.
ATCATTAAATAATTAATCTTTAATTATTTAATTATTCTTTAATTAATTATACTTGATAAATTAATCACTAATCGCTTGATTAATTAATTTTGAATCATAAATTTATTATCCTTAATTATAAATTAATTAATCTTCAATTATAAATTAGTTATCCCTTAATCATTTAATTGATAAATCTTTAATCAATAATTAATTAGTCTTAATTATGTAATTAAAAATCCTTAATCATGAACTCAATTAACCTTAATTCATTCCTTAATTATTAATCAATAAATCTTAATTATTAATTAAATAATCCTTTAATTAATCACATAATTAGATTAATCACCTTGATTAATTTATCTTTAAGTAATTCATAGTTAATCCTTTTAATTACATAGGGTAATTATCCTTCTAAATTACTTTCATTAAGCAATTATCATTTAATTACTTTCATTTAAATAATAAATCTTTAATCACTTAAGGCTCAAGTTAATTAAAAGATAATCCATTTATCTTAATAAATTACTTTAATTATCATTAAAACCCTTTATTTAATAAACCTTGTAATTTATTATTATTAACAAATAAATTCACTTAGATTTTTAAGTTAATTAACAATTAAAACATTTTTCTCTCTTAATTAACTTCTTAATCATTATTAAGTTTATTTAAGATAAACTTTAAAATAGGGGATATACTTATGTTTAAAACATTTTAAACTAAATTAATTAAAAATATCTTTATTTAAAAACCTTTTTAACCAACTCAAAACTCGGATAACTTTTAACATTTCAAAAGAATTGGTTTTAACCAAAATTGATTTAAGTAAAACTAGATTTGTTTTAAAAGTTAAAAATGCTTTTAAATCAAATTCCCAGACCTGAGACACTCACCGGTAAAACACGATAACGCACTCGAGTCTCCCCACCTTACTTCACTGCTTCGAGCCAATTCACCGAATACCCGAGATCAACACCGAGACATCCTTCTTCTCCCCCTAAAACCAAAACATCACCTTATACCATATTCACGTGTGCACATGCACGGGTGAATTCGTGCTCTCCGACCATTGCCAAGTCCGTCGCTCAGTCGCAGATGAACTCATCGATAACCCCGACCAACCAAATCCCTCAAACTCACTGTAGTTTAGATTTGAGTAATTTGCTCGAATATAGGAAGCCTCGATCATCGAAAAAAATCATCTCGTACGACCACTCAAGATCACCAGAAGCCATAAAATTATAACCAGAGCTTCGCCACGATGCCACCCTTTCTTTCCCCCAGGTGCAGTTGACCATAAATCCCTGATGACATCGCAGCAATCTCATCTTTGCCATTATCCAAGATGAACCCTTAAACCCTAGAAACTCACTGCGTTGCCTTTCCAGTGATTAAAAAAATCACTAAACATTTTTTCCAGCCTCTACACCCACCAAGGTCCCTTCAGACCAAAGCACGAGTCACCGATCCTCGTCGACTATCGAAATTTGACAAATATGCATTTGCCGTTCAACGCTTAATATCTCAATAATCCCAATCTTAAAATTCAAGATATCTGCATCAAAATTCGTCATTTGCTAGCACGATCAACATATGAAATCGAATTATAAAATTATGATCATTGATTTTCCTAGTTATAAAGATCTTCACAGTGATTTCCATAAATTCAAAGTATTTGCTAAATTTAAATACTTGAAATTATTTTTAAAATTGATATCATATTCTTATGATCATTTTTCGTTTAGAAATCTTGGCCAGAAAATGTTGAGACAAGGAAATATTGATTTTTTTAATGAAAGTGAACCTGTAACTTAGGAAACATGCTTAACTTATTCACACAGACATGCATATCAGTATATATTTGTGTATTCAACATGGAGGAAAAAAATAAGCAATATTTTCATATCACACTTCAAACATCCATCACCATATCAAAGGTTATAGGCAAGGATAAGTGAATTTGCTCACTTGATGTAATGACCTGTAAATTTCGATAATTAAACTGGTTAATTTAGTGAGATTTTTGTAATTAAATTTAAGAAGAAAAAAAAGAAAAAAAAACATTTATAATTTATAATGAAGTGAGTGTTTAAAATGAAATGAAAATAAAAAGGATATAGTAACGGTTGTAAGTTACTATTTAATTGGTCTATTAATGTAGTTATAACTGTTACATTTGGGTATTAAATTGAATATATGCAAATAAACGTACAGTAATGGAGTGAATTCAACATTATATAAGCAATTCTGATAATTAGTGGAAATAATAAACTTGAGTGTAATATAAAGTTAGTGACAACATTTATGCAAGCCACCTTTTTATTTAGGGCTGCTAAATTTAGAGTAGGAAGTCAATTACATTTAAATGTAGGTAAATGTTCATTAATGTGAGATAGGACTGTAACTGTAATGTGTGAATGTAAATGAAATGAAATAAATGGAAATTTATATTTTATTCATAAGATGAAATAAAGGAATGAAACCAAGTTGAATAAATTGATTTAGGTTTTATTTATGCTAAATGTATATATTGGGGAAATTCAATATAATTGAAAATAACAAGTTATTACAAAATAAAAATGAAAATTGGAATATATATTTTTGTAAGGAAAGATAACCAAATAATAACTAGGTTTATAGAGTGATAACAGATTTAATAAAAGAGTAGGATTAAAGCATGGTAGTTATTGGAAAGTAATTAATTGAAATTTGGATGAAATGGGATTTTTTTTTATCTATTAGTATAAAAACCAATTTTAATATTACCCATAAGAGGATAAATTAATAGTTGATTCAATAACATGATTGAGAAATCAAATATATGGATTTATTGGGAATTTAAAACTTATACTTTTTTTTGATAAAATACAGCGTTTTACACGCAATAAATTTTTCTACTTTTGTTACATATTATATATATATATATATATGTTCTTATTATTATTATTTCTCATATCTACCTCTATTTTATCTTTCTATTTTTATTTTGTCTAGACAGTCATGTTTATTTATTGGATTATTGCTTGTTTATATCTTTTATTTATGGCTTGGAAGAAACTAAAAGGGTATGCGTTATATTGTCTTAATTGCTTGCCTTTTTAATTGCCTACTCTTTATTTCTTTTTATTCATAAAACCTTGAAATTTAATATAAATTTTAACTTGATTTAATCATTTCCCAAAAGTCTAAATATAAAATTGAAAGTTTTGAAATTTTAACTTTGTTAAAAGACAACTCCAATTGGAATTTTAATAAAAATGAATTATGTATATTTTAAATACGAAGAATGTAAACGAATTTAATTTTAAGTTAAGTAATAACTTTTGACAAGTCAGTGTATTTATAGACCGTGAAGTTTCGCATTTAAAAAGGCACAAATTTTTAATGGTATAAATAACGTATATAGGAAAACGTATTAATAAAAAAAAATCGACGCATTCAATTTCCTTTAAATTGTCTAATAAAACTTTACCGTTTCTTTATGAACCAATGATGGTCTACGTACAATTTCATTTGGTTAATAGGTATATAATCTATGATGTCTTTTTTTATTCTCAGCAATTAATTCTGCCGTTTCTCCACCTAAGATTTCGCATATAATTCACGAACAAAATCAAATAGGATCTTTGGATGGGATAATGTTCCAAATCTAATAATTTTGACCGAACAAATCAAGCAAGTTATTATATAAAAAGAAGGTAACATTCGAAATTCTTCAAATCGTGCTTCCTTACCGTTCTTTTATCAATCAGTACAAATAATTATTTTCTTCCCATACTCACTCCCGCAATCAATTTTTCTTACCTGGAAAGTTTTCAACGTTCAAAAAATAAAAGAAACCTCCATTTCAGTTCAAAATGGAAACGGTATTGTTTACCGTTTTCTTAATTTCAATCAAAGGAATTAAATACTTGCCTAAATACTTCAAGTTTATCTCCAAAATTCTAGTGCACGTACGCAAGTAAATGAGAAAAAATATATAAAGATTTTTACTTGCCGTTTATTCTTCTCTGCATTGATTTCCTTGCCGAAACAAACGGGACTCTTTCCCAAATTTCTATTCATGCCTAAATTATCGCAACTCGTCTCTTATATAAATCAAACCCACACCACAAAGTTTCACCACCTCAACATTATCCATTTGCATTGTTCCAGTTGCTTGCGTGAAAAACTTGTTCAGGTAAATGGCCGAACCTTGCTTTCATTTATTTTGTTCTTCTTCTTGTTTCGTTTGGTCCGATGTCCACACTACTCGGCTGCTCCACCACCTGTCCTTGCCACATCTCCTTTTCCCCTCTCTGATCTATTTTGACATACATGTCAGATTGTTGTAGGATGTCAAGCTTAATATCCTTTTGCACTCTGTAGAAAAATGCATGCGCCCCTGTAGTTGTGGCCACTTGAACTTCTTGCGTGAGTCATTTTTTTTTTAAATATGAATTGCTAAAGTGTGTCATCCTTGAAAAAAAATGGTAACAAACAAAACTAATATCCTTCATTTTGCATACACTCACACGTGAAAAATCACGTTTGTTTCAGCAGATAGGTAGAACTTTTTATTACCTAAATTATTTCCAAAATATGCAGTGACTTGTATATTTTGAGTGCATGCTTACGGGGTTTAAAATAGGCAAGGAGACCGTGCCATTTATTTAGATTGTATCACCTTGTTTTGTGAATTCATGCATGAGTCATTTTAATAAAATGTTAACAAAAGAAAAAACTATATTTTCATTTGCATCTCTAGAAGAAGTAAAAAATATATGTGCCTGTAGTTGTGGCCACGTGAATTGCATGAGTGTGGCACTTTGAATATTTAGCAAGCAAAATGGTGTACTCGGCCATAACGTGCACGTGCATGCATTCATTTATATAAAAAAATGCATCAGTGCATGCGTGAGTTGTTCCTAAGTGTTTAAAAAAAAACAAAAAAAAAACAAGAAAAAACAAAAGAAGAGAAATGCATGTTTTAAAAGATGAGGTTGGAGTGGCTGTGCTATGTTGCGTGTTCAAGCTTTGGGAACCAACATGCTTCACTTTTATGCAACGTGATTATTTATACAGAGAAAGAAAAAAAAAGATATATTAGTTGCAAATTTCACTGTTTTCAATTTCTGAAGAATTTTAGTGTACGCCATCTGTTTGTAGAAAGGGAATAACGTATTGTGTCCACCTTTTTCTTTCCAGCTTTTGCCTAAAACTTTCCACTATAATTTTCATGGGTACGTAAATAGTTAAGATTTCACTGCCTGGCCTTGAGAACGTGGGCGAGTCGAGTAGTGGGAGTGGTCGAGTCAAGTCAAATTCTATTCGTTCCAGTTGTTTCGAAAATTTTGCTTTGACCGTAATTTTAAAAGTCGCGTATTTGGTATTTGGATCTTATTATAGATTTGAATCAAGGCGTGACATCCGCGGAAATCTAATCGTGCCATTTGTACGTTCCTTTATCAAGTGGTACAATCGTTTGAATCTGATTATCTGCAGTTTTAAGGTGAGTATTTCTCACCAGACAAACATACCTATATATCTGTGAATTTATCACAAGTGTAATTGTAAAATTTATCTTATTTAATTTTATCTGCCTGTGATATAAACGTATGATGTTAAACCCCATTATTTATTGACACATCATCAGTTGTTTATTTATTGAAGTATTACTGCAGTATACTATTTAATGCTTATTTACTGTTAATCACACTGCAAGTTCCCTGTAAATTTGGGATCGTTATAGGCTGAAATGATAGGCTTGAACGATAACTATTTACCCATTTATTTATTTAATTTTTTAATTATTTATTATTTAACTTGGGATTGCGGGTTTGAAATGATAGAACCCGGGCTTTTGTAAATTGCGGATTGAAATGATATATATCCGTATCACTTGTCCTAGGCTAGAAAACTATATACAGACCCGTGGTTTATATAATATTTTATGAAATGTTTTAAAAATATTTTAGATAGAAAGTTTATGATATTCTGGCTTAAATGTATTTAAAAGATTTTATGAAATTTATAATGATTTTTGAATGAGTCAAAATGTTAAATAAATGGAAGTTTAAGTAAAATTTTGGAATATAACTTATTCTGAATTTTTGTTAAAAGTGAGATTTTAGTTAAGTAAAATAATTGATAATAAGTTATATTTGGGAATTTAAAATTAGTTGTTAAGTTAATAATTTATTTCAGCACTTAAATGCTGTCTTTTGTAAATGAACTGTTTTAACCTATGACTTTTAGGTAGCATTTTATAAGTGCTACGAAAACTGAATTTTGATTGTTTTAATAAAAGAATTTAATGGAAATAATCTTTGGGAAAAAGCTTAAATTTTGGAATTTAATATGTAATTAATAAAAATAAGGAATTGACTTTAAATGGTTTTAAATGGAAGAATTTAACTTTTAAATGTGAGTTGAAAGGCAATTAATTCCTAAATAAATTGAATAGATTTAAATGGTATTTTAAAATGACTGATGTTTAAAAATGATATTATGATATTGAAGGTATTTGAAATTTATTTTGATTTTTTAAAGTATAAATACCATTTTTAAAAGTTGTAACCACGGGTTAAAATAACGTTTGGTTGTTAAAGAGACCGGGATCGGATATCTGGCATGCTCTCTGTCGATACCGAAAACCACTTTGACAACCGTGTACACGGTGGAGATTCCAGAATGAAGTAGGATGGTGGTGACGTTTTTCTTTAAGGTAAATACGTGGACCCGACTCCCGTGAGTTGGCATAAGGTGGCTAAAAAAGGAGCGATTCTCGGATTAATGAGGTAGGACCTCTGATCGGACGCACTTCTTCGTATGCCATTCTATTACTCTTGTGATTGTTTTGGTGCGCACCTTTGATTTGGGAGTGTTGTTCGAGGTGGGCGGCAGCTGTGCGCTGCGCGTTTCCATCAGTCCGGATAGCAATTGGTATATCTACCCTGACATTGCCTAGTTGTGCCGTGTCACCTACCATAGTGAGCCTTGTACGAGTTTGGTTTTCTCCCGTAGCCCCTGTGGTATCCACTGGTGGCTTCCCGATCAGGAGGGACTATGATATTGGATGGACTACTGGGACTATTATGTGGTAAGGGCTATATGGGTAACCCCTTAACACTATTTAAAAGTAAGTTTATTTTACTAATAGACATTATTATAATAGCGAATATTATTACATAGTAAATAGTTTAACGGATCCTTAGAGGATGGGAGGTCCCAAGCATCCTTTAAGTTACTTGCTCTATATTACAGTACACTTGAATTAGCTTACACTATATAAGTATGTATGTCCTGACTCGAGTGTTTATGTTTTATTTTACGCTCAGGTCAGCCTGAGTTGCAGTTCAGCTTTCATTCCGGAGATTGGATTTCTGTAGATCTTTCAAGCTGCCGGCAAACTTTCAGTTCGTTATCTTATTTATGTAATCAAGACTATGGGATATTTGGATTTTTCTTTTGATGATTTAAACTATATTTGAGATTAAAGACTATGTAATTTTTATTTGTTTGAGACTATTTATAGTGGCTTCATGAATCACTAAGTATTTTAAATTCCGCTGCGAGGTTCTGATATCTGTCTGTGATTCTGTGATTATTTATTTACTGTATATTTTGATATTTGCCAAATTTTATTTACAACGCGGTATTTTGAACAATTCAAGTTCGACATGTGCGGATGCGAATGGTTGAAAATATCGGGTCGTTACATTTGGTATCAGAGCTTTGGCTCTAAGCAAAACTTAGAATGTATGGTAAATTTGATTTAGAGAATCACTTTCATTCGAGCTTGAATCTCTTCCTTTTCGAATTTTGGAATGTTCCCTGCGGTTCCGAAGTTCATTCGTGTCCCTCACTATTCATTTTCTTTCGATTCTGGAGTATCCCATAACCCCACTTCGGATGATCTTTATAGTGAATTGGCGGTCTCGCTAATATTCTAATAAAGGGGTGAAACTTCTTTGCAATTAGCATTGATTCACCAGAGATTTATATTTATCCTCGGTTTAGATGCTAGTATCTTTGGTTATTCTGAACTCTATTTCTTCAGATCGAATGTAGATTTACCCTAGAAAATCCACACCGATCTTATTCTTTAAGTCACGGTTGACCCGGTTAAGGTTGCCCGCGATTTATATAAACTTATCTGGTTCCTTATTCTGTTATTTAATCATCGGATCTTCTGATTCTAACTTATCTTTAAATCAAAATTCTCTTTGATTTGAGTCCTTCAAATTTGAATCTCTATACTTGTTTTGAAAAATTTATTCCTATATTTGGGAAAAATCTAATATTATATATATAAGTATAATTTTCAGAATTTAACTAGTTGTTTAGAGATAATAGTGTTTGATTTTATTTATGGTTTTGTAAACCATTGGTTTTGTCTTATATAAATAATTGAACTATAAAACATGGTTATAAATTTATTTGGAAACGGAAATGAATTTAAAACAAGAATTTAAGAATTTAATTTCTGATAGTTTCAAACCTTGTGTTTAAAGTCTTAAAAGGATATATTATTATTTAAATTATTTTCGAATATAAATTTGTTTCCAAAGAATTTTAAAGTTTTAAAAATTAGTGCTATTCTCTTTGTCGCTGGAAAATAATTTCGGTGATGTCTACAACATCATCGACATTCATTTTCGAGTATCGAAGTAAAGAGACCACGCTGTAGTTTTGCTTCAAAAATTTAATTGATTTGAATTTCTAAAATATGACTTAATTTATAATATATATAGATATATGATTTAAATTTGATTTGACATATGCTATATGTATGTATTTATTTATCTCTAAAGGGTTTGAAGTTAATTAGAAATTTATGTTAAAAGGTGATTCTAATGATAAAATAAAGTCAAATTTTGAATGAATATTTAAACTTGAATAATAGAATTGGAAATTTTTTTACTTGTATAATTGCATGCCAATATAACTTACCTAAATCAATCAGAAATGAACTATGTGATTGGATAATGTATAATATAAAAGGATTTTATAAATAAAATTTGAGTGGTTATAATAAATGTTATACACTTAAAGTTTCAGTTACAAAAAGACAAATAGAGGTAAATAGAATAAAATAATAATTGAATAATATACAATATCAAATGGTGTTAAAGGAAATTTAGAAATAAACTGGAATAGTTATAATAAATGTAATCTACTTAATATGTGCGATAAGATATATTAAGTAGAATATATTTAATAATAATCCGGAATAAAGAAGAATTAAATTTGTTGAATAAAAGATGATTATTATAAATGACTATACAAATTTATGGTTTTGGAAATTGTTAATTTCAAAATAATTGGATAATAAGATAATTAATTTGGAAATAGTTAAGATTGATTTAACTTCAGTAAAAATCAAATGAATTAAATCGATTATTGAATATTAATTAATTTAAATTGAACTTATATGGTTTAAATAAATGATTCCATTTTGAGTTTCAATTTAGTTTTCTTTTAGGGTGTTCTATTCTCCTACCTCCTTCCTTTTCGGGGACGAAAAGTTTTGAGTGGGGGAGAGTGTAATGGCCTGTAAATTTCGATAATTAAACCGGTTAATTTAATAAGATTTTTGTAATTAAATTTAAGAAGAAAAAAAAAGAAAAAAAAACCTTTGTAATTTATAATGAAGTGAGTGTTTAAAATGAAATGAAAATAAAAAGGATATAGTAACGGTTGTAAGTTACTATTTAATGGTCTATTAATGTAGTTATAACTGTTACATTTGGGTATTAACTTGAATATATGCAAATAAACGTAAGGTAATGGAGTGAATTCAACATTATGTAAGCAATTCTGATAATTAGTAGAAATAATAAACTTGAGTGTAATATAAAGTTAGTGACAACATTTATGCAAGTCACCTTTTTATTTAGGGCTGCTAAATTCAGAGTAGGAAGTCAATTACATTTAAATGCAGGTAAATGTTCGTTAATGTGAGATAGGACTGTAACTGTAATGTGTGAATGTAAATGAAGTGACATAAATGGAAATTTATATTTTATTCATAAGATGAAATAAAGGAATGAAACCAAGTTGAAAAATTTGATTTAGGTTTTATTTATGATAAATGTATGTATTTGGGAAATTCAATATAATTGAAAATAACAAGTTATTACAAAAGAAAGATGAAAATTGGAATATATATTTTTGTAAGGAAAGATAAACAAATAATAACTAGGTTTATAGAGTGATAACAGATTTAATAAAAGAGCAGGATTAAAGCATGGTAGTTATTGGAAAGTAATTAATTGAAATTTGGATGAATTGGGAATTTTTTTTATGTATTAGTATAAAAACCAATTTTAATATTACCCATAAGAGGATAAATTAATAGTCGATTCAATAACATGATTGAGAAATCAAATATATGGATTTATTGGGAATTTAAAATTTATACTTTTTTTTGATAAAATACAGTGTTTTACACGCAATAATTTTTTCTACTTTTATTACATATTATATATATATACATATACATATATATATATATTCTTATTATTATTATTTCTTATATCCACATCTATTTTATCTTTCTATTTTTATTTTGTCTAGACAGTCATGTTTATTTATTAGATTATTGCTTGTTTATATCTTTTATTTGGGCTTGGAAGAAACTAAAAGGGTATGCGTTATATTATCTTAATTGCTTGCCTTTTTAATTGCCTACTCTTTATTTCTTTTTATTCATAAAACCTTGAAATTTAATATAAATTTTAACTTGATTTAATCATTTCCCAAAAGTCTAAATATAAAATTGGAAGTTTTGAAATTTTAACTTTGTTAAAAGACAACTCCAATTGGAATTTTAATAAAAATGAATTATGTATATTTTAAATACGAAGAATGTAAACGAATTTAATTTTAAGTTAAGTAATAACTTTTGACAAGTCAGTGTATTTATAGACCGTGAAGTTTCGCATTTAAAAAGGCACAAATTTTTAATGGTATAAATAACGTATATAGAAAAACGTATTAATAAAAAAAAATCGACGCATTCAATTTGCTTTAAATTGTCTAATAAAACTTTACCGTTTCTTTATAAATCAATGATGGTCTACGTACAATTTCATTTGGTTAATAGGTATATAATCTGTGATTTCCTTTTTTATTCTCAGCAATTAATTCTGTCGTTTCTCCACCTAAGATTTTGCATATAATTCACGAACAAAATCAAATAGGATCTTTGGATGGGATAACGTTCCAAATCTAATAATTTTGACCGGACAAATCAACGCAAGTAATTATATTAAATGAAGGTAACGTTCGAAATTCTTCAAATCGTGCTTCCTTACCGTTCTTTTATCAATCAATGCAAATAATTATTTTCTTCCCATACTCACTCCCGCAATCAATTTTTCTTACCTGGAAAGTTTTCAACGTTCAAAAAATAAAAGAAACCTCCATTTCAGTTCAAAATGGAAATGGTATTCTTTACCGTTTTCTTAATTTCAATCAAAGGAATTAAATATTTGCCTAAATACCGCAAGTTTATCTCCAAAATTCTAGTGCACGTACGCAAGTAAATGAGAAAAAAATATAAAGATTTTTACTTGCCGTTTATTCTTCTCTGCATTGATTTCCTTGCCGAAACAAACGGGACTCTTTCCCAAATTTCTATTCATGCCTAAATTATCGCAACTCGTCTCTTATATAAATCAAACCCACACCACAAAGTTTCACCACCTCAACAATGTCCATTTGCATTGTTCCGGTTGCTTGCTCGAAAAACTTCTTTAGGTAAATGGCCGAACCTTGTTTTCATTTATTTTGTTCTTCTTTTTGTTTCATTTGGTCCGATGTCCACACTACTCGGCTGCTCCACCACCTGTCCTTGCCACATCTCCTTTTTCCATCTCTAATCTATTTTGACATACATGTCAGATTGTTGTAGCAAGTCAAGCTTAATATCCTTTTGCACTCTGTAGAAAAATGCATGCGCCCCTGTAGTTGTGGCCACTTGAACTTCTTGCGTGAGTCATTTTTTTTAAAATATGAACGGCTAAAATGTGTCATCCTTGAAAAAAATGGTAACAAACAAAACTAATATCCTTCATTTTTCATACACTCACACGTGCAAAATCACGTTTGTTTCAGCAGATAGATAGAACTTTTTATTATCTAAATTATTTCCAAAATATGCAGTGACTTGTATATTTTGAGTGCATGCTTACGGGGTTTAAAATAGGCAAGGAGACCGTGCCATTTATTTAGATTGTATCACCTTGTTTTGTGAATTCATGCATGAGTCATTTTAATAAAATGTTAACAAAAGAAAAAACTATATTTTCATTTGCATCTCTAGAAGAAGTAAAAAATATATGTGCCTGTATTTGTGGCCACGTGAATTGCATGAGTGTGGCACTTTGAATATTTAGCAAGCAAAATGGTGTACTCGGCCATAACGTGCACGTGCATGCATTCATTTATATAAAAAAAAACATCAGTGCATGCGTGAGTTGTTCCTAAGTGTTTTAAAAAAAACAAAAAAAAAACAAAAAAAAAACAAAAGAAGAGAAATACATGTTTTAAAAGATGAGGTAGGAGTGGCTGTGCTATGTTGCGTGTTCAAGCTTTGGGAACCAACATGCTTCACTTTTATGCAACGTGATTATTTATATAGAGAAAGAAAAAAAAAGATATATTAGTTGCAAATTTCACTGTTTTCAATTTCTAAAGAATTTTAGTGTACGCCAACTGTTTGTAGAAAGGGAATAACGTATTGTGTCCACCTTTTTCTTTCCAGCTTTTGCCTAAAACTTTCCACTATAATTTTCATGGGTACGTAAATAGTTAAGATTTCACTGCCTGGCCTTGAGAACGTGGGCGAGTCGAGTAGTGGGAGTGGTCGAGTCAAGTCAAATTCTATTCGTTCCAGTTGTTTCGAAAATTTTGCTTTGACCATAATTTTAAAAGTCGCGTATTTGGTATTTGGATCTTATTATAGATTTGAATCAAGGCGTGGCATCCGCGGAAATCTAATCGTGCCATTTGTACGTTCCTTTATCAAGTGGTACAATCGTTTGAATCTGATTATCTGCAGTTTTAAGGTGAGTATTTCTCACCAGACAAACATACCTATATATCTGTGAATTTATCACAAGTGTAATTGTAAAATTTATCTTATTTAATTTTATCTGCCTGTGATATAAACGTATGATGTTAAACTCCATTATTTATTGACACATCATCAGTTGTTTATTTATTGAAGTATTATTGCAGTATACTATTTAATGCTTATTTACTGTTAATCACACTGCAAGTTCCCTGTAAATTTGGGATCGTTATAGGCTGAAATGATAGGCCTGAACGATAACTATTTACCCATTTATTTATTTAATTGTTTAATTATTTATTATTTAACTTGGGATTGCGGGTTTGAAATGATAGAACCCGGGTTTTTGTAAATTGCGGATTGAAATGATATATATCCGTATCACTTGACCTAGGCTAGAAAACTATATACAGACCCGTGGTTTATATAATATTTTATGAAATGCTTTAAAAATATTTTAAATAGAAAGTTTATGATATTCTGGCTTAAATGTATTTAAAGGATTTTATGAAATTTATAATGATTTTTGAATGAGTCAAAATGTTAAATAAATGGAAGTTTAAGTAAAATTTTGGAATATAACTTATTCTGAATTTTGTTAAAAGTGAGATTTTAGTTAAGTAAAATAATTGATAATAAGTTATATTTGGGAATTTAAAATTAGTTGTTAAGTTAATAATTTATTTCAGCACTTAAATGCTGTCTTTTGTAAATGAACTGTTTTAACCTATGACTTTAGGTAGCATTTTATAAGTGCTACGGAAACTGAATTTTGATTGTTTTAATAAAAGAATTTAATGGAAATAATCTTTGGGAAAAATCTTAAATTTTGGAATTTAATATGTAATTAATAAAAATAAGGAATTGACTTTAAATGGTTTTAAATGGAAGAATTTAACTTTTAAATGTGAGTTGAAAGGCAATTAATTCCTAAATAAATTGAATAGATTTAAATGGTATTTTAAAATGGCTGATGTTTAAAAATGATATTATGATATTGAAGGTATTTGAAATTTATTTTGATTTTTTAAAGTATGAATACCATTTTTAAAAGTTGTAACCACGGGTTAAAATAACGTTTGGTTGTTAAAGAGACCGGGATCGGATATCTGGCATACTCTCTGTCGATACCGAAAACCACTTTGACAACCGTGTAGGCAGTGGAGATTCCAGAATGAAGTAGGATGGTGGTGACGTTTTTCTTTAAGGTAAATACGTGGACCCGACTCCCGTGAGTTGGCATAAGGTGGCTAAAAAAGGAGCGATTCTCGGATTAACGAGGTAGGACCTCTGATCGGACGCACTTCTTCGTATGCCATTCTATTACTCTTGTGATTGTTTTGGTGCGCACCTTTGATTTGGGAGTGTTGTTCGAGGTGGGCGGCAGCTGCGCGCTGCGCGTTTCCATCGGTCCGGATAGCAATTGGTATATCTACCCTGGCATTGCCTAGTTGTGTCGTGTCACCTACCATAGCGAGCCTTGTACGAGTTTGGTTTTCTCCCGTAGCCCCTGTGGTATCCACCGGTGGCTTCCCGATCAGGAGGGACTATGATATTGGATGGACTACTGCGACTATTATGTGGTAAGGGCTATATGGGTAACCCCTTAACGCTATTTAAAAGTAAGTTTATTTTACTAATAGACATTATTATAATAGCGAATATTATTACATAGTAAATAGTTTAACGGATCCTTAGAGGATGGGAGGTCCCAAACATCCTTTAAGTTACTTGCTCTATATTACACTACACTTGAATTAGCTTACACTATATAAGTATGTATGTCCCGACTCGAGTGTTTATGTTTTATTTTACGCTCGGGTCAGCCTGAGTTGCAGTTCAGCTTTCATTCCGGAGATAGGATTTCTGTAGATCTTTCAAGCTGCTGGCAAACTTTCAGTCCGTTATCTTATTTATGTAATCAAGACTATGGGATATTTGGATTTTTCTTTTGATTATTTAAACTATATTTGAGATTAAAGACTATGTAATTTTTATTTGTTTGAGACTATTTATAGTGGCTTCATGAACCACTAAGTATTTTGAACTCCGCTGCGAGTTTCTGATATCTGTGTCTGTGATTCTGTAATTATTTATTTACTGTATATTTTGAGATTTGCCAAATTTTATTTACAACGCGGCATTTTGAACAATTCAAGTTCAACATGTGCGGATGCGAATAGTTGAAAATATCGGGTCGTTACACTTGAGGTGTTGAGACAGAGAGGAACAGAGAAAAGGTTTTGCTTTGTTGATTTGGAGTTTTGAATTTGTTTTTATGATTATCAATTCTTTGCTTTAAAGCCGAGATTTGATTTCCAGTTGATTTTTTTGTTTCCTGATTTGATCTTGAATTACTTCCACACTTTGATCTATGCATTGAATCTTTCCTAGTTCTGTTTTGATTTGAATTTGGTTTCCAGATTTCAGACTTTGATTGTATTCGAGTTGAATCTGAATTTTGAATTTGTTAGCTAGACTTTACTGCATGCCTTGATTTTCAGACTCGAACTCAAACTGTTGTTTTGAATTTGAATTGCATCTTTGAATCAGGTTTGTAGTCTTCAGTTTACTTTCTAGGTTTTGATTTTAAACTTGCTTGATTTGTTTTCAAGTTTGAACATGCAAGAGGTTATTGATGTTGAGTTTGATAAATAAAAAAATTTGATTGCCAGGTTTTGGATTCCATTTTCTGGTTTCACTTTGCTTTTGAGTTTTGATTTGGTGAAAGAAAATGAGAAAGAAATTTAGAGAGATACATATAGGAATGTAATTCTTTTATTTAATAATTTTCTTTAAAATAAAATATAGGTGACACTTGTTAAATTACTTTATCATTATCTTACATTTGTCTATGCAAATGGTAATTTACTCACAAATGTCAATTTACATTTTAAATCACTTACACTTGTTAATCTTCCCATAAAAATGCTTACACATATTTATTTATATTATAAAGTGTTTATATTTGTAAATTACATATATTAATAAGAATTCTATAAAATACATACATTAGTTTATATTTAGATATATATATATATGTCGATATCCTGTTTTTAATTTTTTTATAATTACTTTTCCTTTTTAAACACTTTATTCAATTCTTTTTAATTTTTTCAAAAGATATGTATATATTTGATTTTAACTTTTTAAATAGCATTTGTAAATTTATTTATATTAAATCAAAATTTAACCTCCAAATTTCTTTTAAAAATTTACTATATTGAATTCCAACACAACTTTCAAAATATATATTACATATGTATATTATAAATTAGAAAACAAATTTCTATAAATTTTGAAATAGAGCCTTTTAAATATATTATTCATAACATTTATTTTTAAATTTCAAATTAATTTTTTATATATAATTAATTTGTATTTATAAATGAGTAAACAAATTTTTTTAAAAGTATAAATTTTATTCCGATCATAATTTGTCTATTTTCCAAATCTTTATTTTCAACATATATCTATTCGAATTTCAAATTCAAATTCCAAATTATAATCTATTTATAAAATATTTAGATTCCCAAATCAAATTCTTTATTCTAAAAGCTTATATATATATATATATATATATTTATTCCACAATTTCAAATTAGTTCATAATTAAATTTATAATTAATATATTATTCAAAATATTTATTTCTGAATTTCCAATTAGAAATTCTATTTAAAGTTATATTTATATACATTTATATTAATAAATAAACAAATATCTAAGTGATTTTGGAAAATACCAAATTAATTCACAAATTAAATTTCAAAATTATATTAATCACCAATTTAAATTTGATTTAAAAACGAGGGTGTTACAGAGCAGCTACATTATACGGTCTTAAGTACACATAACGGATAAAAGTAAAACGAGGCACACCATTGTAGATTTTGTTTAACAATTTTTTTTACATCTCAAAACTGTGTCTAATATGAGTCAAACATATAGTACAACACAGCTATTAGTGTTGTGCATCACATATAAAGATGGTGACATGAACATATATATAACGGAATTAAAACAACATAAATGATACCCAGCCCTCCTGCTTCATCTTCGACCCTCATTGCTCATTCATCCCAAAGGCAACCTATCTAAGCCCATAAATTCAACCTACTCAAATGAGTTTCCATGAGTTTATAGGAAAAACAAGGGTAAAAACACGGGTCGAGTATAAAGTGTAGTATGAGTAACATATTACCTTAAATAAGAAAATACGAGCTCATAAACAATTTACATGTCTTTTATGTCTCAAATGGTGTTATCCATATACTGGATTGGTAATTATTGAAACATGAAAAACATTCCCAAGATCCATTAAAATTCAACACATATTCCATCAGCAAATCTTCGTGCACCTGGTTGAACCTTTGAGCATGGCCATCTACCTTGGATGGTAAGCCTTACTCATACACAACTCCAAACCCAGAGCAATCTTTAGGCCCTGCCAAAACCCATTGGCAAAAGACAGGTCTCGGTCACTTACTACAGTACTTGGAATTACATAAAGCCTTACTATAGCCTTCACATATATCTTAGCTAAGCTTGGTGCCATACTTGTGGACTTTACAAGAATGAAATGGGTAGTCTTTGTCAACATATCGACTGTAACCCACATACTCTCATTTCCTACCTTTGTCCCTTGCGAACCATCTATAAATCTATCGAAACCGAATCTCACTTCCATATCAAAACCTTTAAAGGCTATAAAGTAACATTTGGGTTCTACTATTCTACCTTAACCTATTGGCATGTGAAACAATTATTCACATGTTTCCCAACATCTCTCTTCATCTCTTCTAAGTATAAGCTTTTTTTTCCATATCTCTGTACATCTTTGTACCCCTGGGTGAATGGTGAATTTCGAACGATGACATTAATCCAAAACCAACTTCCGAAGGTCTCCCTCATTTGTAACATACAACCTTCCTTTCTTTCGAAAGTAGTCTTTTTTTATCGATATCGAAGCCTTCAACCCATTGGCCTTGGCACCATACTTCAAACCTTGGATCCTTTCGGCATATAGCTGATATTCTTTCTACTTCTCAACTATCCTTTTCATGGGAATTTGATGAACTTTCTGATAGAGTTAGTGGTATGCACTAGGAACAATTATGAAATTTGTTACATATATCAAACTCAATAGCCAATCTTGTTCGAAATCAAAGGTATTTTCTTTTTATTATATACTTGATATAATGTAGTTATATTAATTAATTTAGTTAGAAGTGTATTTAATAGAAAATCCATAAATGGTATGTTTTGTGATAGTAGTTACAAAGTGTTGTAACCGTGAGTAATTTATCACAATGAAAATAAATATACCATTTTAAATCTTCTAATCAAGATGCATCGAGACTGGATATTGATGTATTTGTTGAGATTAGAGTGTGTAACGTATCCAAATGTTGGACAATGTATTACTCATGGCTGTTGGGGGCATTTAGGGGTTATGTAATAATAGTTATTGGATAACCATGAAACGACTCATTCGATAGTTTCTATTGGTTAATATAACTAAGTTATAACGTTAGGTGTATGCCATAAAAGCAATAATGTAAATTTGTACATATATCTAACTTGATAACCAATCTTGTTCAAACTAAAAGGTGTTTTCTTTCTATTATACACTTGATATATTGTGTTATATTAATTAATTAATTTAATTAAAACATATTTAATAAAAATCCTTAAATAGTATGTTCTATGATAGTAGTTACAAAGTATTGTAAGCATGAGTAATTTATCATAATGAAAATATATATACCATTTTAAATATTTCTAATCAAGATGTATCGAGACTAGATATTGCTACACCTGTTGAAACTAGAGTATATAATGCTTTTAAAATATTGGACAGTGTATTACTCATGACTATTGGAGGCACCAAGAGGTTACGTACAAATAGTTATTAAATAACTATGGAACAAATCACTCGGTAGTTTTGTAGTGGTTAATATAACTAAGGTTAAGCGGAGAATATCGACTTGAGAATACTGTTATTCTTCAATGTGGAAGTCCTACTTTTATTATAGTTAAATTGTGGCACGATGTCCATCGAACGAGTATAGTTGGGTCGAGTAGAAGTATTGGAAGCGAAATACTGTTCAAGAGAGGATTCTTCTCCTCAGTTACGAGGTTATTATCATGATCAACTAAAATCAACTCAAATTCAAAGTCTCTGGACAGAGCATTTCGGTTAATAATAATTGTTATTATTGAACCAAGGACTTTGTGTTTAGATTATAAAGTTAAAATGAACGATGTTGCAATTTTAACCATTAACAAATTCCATAAGTCCTAATGTGACATAGTTTTGACGAAGAGAGTTGGTATAAATAATTATCACTACTGGGTACCGTTTATTAATAAGTAAAATTGCATTTTACAAAAAAATGTGTAAGTGATAAATCCAGCCAAAATATCACACCACTAGCTAAGATAACGTGTGAACGTTAATATTTGAATTATTCGATGTTAAACGATGACTGAATTTACACCTTTGAGTCGCACAACCGTAATGATGGATTTTCTGAAAAACCACATGTTTTAATTAATTTATAAAATGTTGTAAATTGATTATAATTAATATCTGAAAATAGTTAATTATTATTTAATTTATTTGATGTTTGGAAGTTGTTTGTAATTATTTGAACACATTTATAATAGTTATATTAGTGCGCATTGATATACAATATCGATGTAATTTAAATAAAAGGTAACTCCATGAAATGATTTATGGAAATTTTATGTGACGACCCGGAATCCAGCGCTCGAAAATCGACATCCATACTTCACCCGTATTCAATGTCGCAGATTCAAACGTTGAAATCCGATTTGCCGGAGCTTATAACAACATCAACACAGCGAAAACAGAATGAATTTTTATTGATACACAACATTTGATACAACAATGATACAGATGAAATGATCAACACTATCAGAGATAGATGCAAAATGGAAATAATAAGATAGCAATAGCAGCGGAAACAACATCTACAATGCCAAAGCTCCAAAACACCAAATCAAGAAGCTCGAACCACCATCATGCTGAAGTGAAACAAATCCGATCCCCAAACCAGATACTTCAAAGATTGTCGAAAGCTACACCTACTAGCCGACTATCTGATAATATAACTCTAGGCTGCATGTGTGAAAAATTATAGGCAGCCAGAGTTTAGGAAGGGAACAATAAACTCCAGGTCAGTCATGAGACTAGTGTGAGCAAAAAAAAAACAGTTTAAATTTGAACAAGAGAAATAAAAAGAAATTCGCTATGTTTTTGGAAAATGAAACTACCATAAGGCCTCCTGCCACACACACAATGCGATCGCGCACTTGGAGGAGATTTCTCCTTATGATAGTCAAACATGCTTGATATGCAAAATCCTTTTGATATTATTATTAGTGCATAGTGTAGAAAACATTTCAAAAATATAATATTAATCTTAGCCAGCATACTACCATTATAGTATGCCTACTATAGCTACTATATTTTATGGGAAGTTACCACCACGCTGCATGATAGGTTATACAGCTAAAACCGTACAGGGCTCGTATTATTTTGTTTGGATTTCCAACAAATGGTCAGGCTAAGGAACTTCCTTCACTGAATGGGTACGGCTCTGGAGGGACACCCCGAGAACTTAAACTGCTCTCTGCCAACACAAGGCCAGGTTACCCCTGTAACTAGGTAAGTATGCCATCCCCGGTCGTCACCGACCTTTATCCCGGGATTCACCAACAAATTGCAACAACCACATAAGTTAGATATCTGGGCTCCATACCATGATACCACTTTTTATCCAAAAGGAAATGCACATACCCAAAAGGGTGCGACCCTCATAACCTTGCTGCATCCTTCCCGTTTCGACCATTTTTGGGTTGTGAGGTTCGACAAAGTCTCGTCCCACAAAACTACGCTTTCACAAAAGCCATGCTTTAATCAACAAATGATCAGCAACACTTAGCATGCCACATCACCAAATTGGGAATATATAAATATCAGCTGCATAACCTCTGAGCTCGTCGTCTCAGAGAAGGGTGTTAAGCTGAGAGAATAAATTCTCCGCCACCAAACATAAATGTATTTGATAGAAACCAGCTTTACATCTCAAAGTGTAACGTCAGACATACGTCCATACAAGTTCATCCTAGGTCTGAATGGAACTGAAGGCACTTCAAAAGAAGCTCTTGCAAATCTGGGTATTCACAATCCCGATCGGACTCCTTATCACATATGGAGATCTCTATACCAGAGCAACTCAGTGCATAGACATTCGACAGGTAATCCCATCATTCTCGAAAATACCCGGTCTTCACCACCATCTTCAAATGCTATCCATTCCGTCGTATCACCATTTGAAATAGGTTTTATAACATAAAGTCCTCTCCCGGCTAAACTGAATAATGAGCGCCAATTTTTAAAACATGTGGATATATTAGGATCTTAGTTAAGTCACAACTTTTAGCCTAAAACCTTTCCTTTTGGATTTTTTTAACAAATTTCCACTTTTAATCTTTTAAACAAAGGTTCACCCTTTAAGATCCTCTTCAATTTGAAGCAAGATTCACCAAATCTTTGACAAAGATTCATTCATAGCTTTTAAATCTATTTCCATTTCAAACTTGAAATACTTTCAACAAAACTGGAAATTCTTTCTTTATATGAAAGCTATTATCATTTGAAAATAAATGCTTTTTACTTCGAAAAAATCCGATTAAATACGCTCAAGTTATAGCCTTTTAAAGTAAAAACAGAAAATCAGCGAACTGCCGTATACTCGGCAAGTTCTATTTGAATTAAATTCAAATCTCCAAAATAATTTATTTGATATACTTTAAAAAATGGTTTAAAATTCACATATATATTTTGTATAACTTATATAACCCTTTCAAAACATAGGTTCCAAAATAATTTCAAAACTTCAACAAAACATAGTATATTCAAACTAAATTTAAATTTCAAAACTTCCTTTTCAAACGCTTTTCATATTCAACTCAATTTCACTTCCAAACCAATTAGATTTCAAAATTCAACTTTTAGAACCATTTTATCATTTTGAATAAAATAATATTAAATTCAAATATCCGTGACTTAACCAATTCCTCGTGAAATTCATATCTGTGTTTGTGTGGTGTAGTCCAGGGGTTTTACATACAACAATAACATATCACAACCATCATTAATTTAAACACAACAATATCAATAAGCGGTATAATCCCGTAACGCTTATCTTCATTTATAGATAAACAAGTAATATCATCAATGATAAATAAATCACATTCACAGCACAATCCATACAATTCATACCATAGAACATCACACATCAGAAATATCAAACAATTCAAAGAATCCAATCATTCATAAGCAGGATCAATTAATCACCTGGTTATAATTAATTTAAACCAGATTAATTACTTATGAATTAATCACCTAACTCTGATTGATTACAAACCATTTACTATTACTTTAATTAATAGGAATTAATTAATCAATCCTTAATTATCCATCTCAAGTAATTATCCTTAATTACTTACATTAATTAATTATCCCTTAATTAACCATATTAATTGACCTTAAATAAATAAATAAATAAACCCTTAATCAATTATCCTTTGATTAATTCTCCTTAATTAGTTATAAATTAATTAACCTTAATTAATTAATTATCCTCGATTAATTTTATTGAGTAATTATTCTTTAATCACTTGATTAATTAGACCTTATTCATTAATTAATTATCCTTTAACTATAATTTAATTAACCTTTAACTAATCAATAAATTAACTGTTAACTAATCACATTAATTAATTAATCACATTAATTAATTAATAACATAAATTAATCACCTTAATTAATGACATTAAATAATTAACCTTTAATTCCTTTCATCAAGTAATTTATCTTTTAATTACTAGCATCAATTAATTATTCTTTAATTAATCATAATAATTAATTAGCCTTAATTACTTTCATTAACAGATTAGCTTTTAATTACTTAAAACTTTAATTAATCAAAGATAAACCACTAGCTTAATCACCATAATTAAAACAATTAGAGATTTAAATAATCAACTCAATATTTATTTATCCAAATCAAAGCAATTTAATTTCAAAACATTTGCATTTAAAATCTAAATAGTTCGAAACTTGTTTTAATATTTAACTTTGGAAACTTTGTTAACATTTTTCTTTGAAAACCTTTCATTCCTTTGCTTTCAAACTTGTTAACAAATTTCTATCTTTGCTTTAAACCTTGATTATTTTAGGTTTTTTTAAAAAAATATGGTTAACTGATACAAATCAAACCCGAGCGAAAGATACAAAATCCCAAGCCCAACTTCGAGTTACTCTCCCGCTTCATTACTTCGAGTCAATCACGAAATCATCCCAAGACCAACCCGAACAACTTCCCTTCTTTCCCATCTTCACAAACAAACCCAGATGCCACTGATACTCGTGCACATGCAGAGTCGTTCCATCATCTTCGATCACTGCCCCGACCTTCAACCTGTCGACGACAACCTATACGAGATTCCTGACCACCCAGGTCGACGAACTCGACCGGGATTTGAGATCGAACACTCGAGCATCTTTTTGGAACCCAAAATGGTCGACACAATCGCCTTTCGCCAACGATTCTGATCACCAGAACCCACACTACCATGAGCAAAGTTGCGCTAGACTTTCCTCTTTCCTTTCTCCCACCTGCGATCCTCTTCGGTCCACCTACGATGAAGGAATCGACTTGGAAACATCGATGAACCCAACATGGTCTTAAACCCTAAAATGTTGCCGACACTCCACTCCGATGATCTAAAAATTTTGCGATCATCTTTCCTATGATCCATGACACACGAGCCACCTCTGGCCTTGATTACATCGACAATAACTTCGCCGTTCGTCGGGAATTGACGAAGAAGCAAATTATGATCAACTCGACGATTCTCATCAATTACTACACTAAAAATTATGAAATTGCTTTTAAAAACCATTAATTGTTAGCATGAATCTAATTATGGGATCAAAATTCAAAATTAAGTTCATCGAATTTTATGTTTTAAAAGAAATTTCATTGTATTTTCACATTTTCTAATTTAACAAATATTTCTATCTGAAACCATTTTTAAAAATGATTTTACCTTTTTACAAACATTATTCGTTTAGAGATTCTTACCTAAAAAGGTTTAAGGAAAGAGATTTTGAATTTTTTTTAAAAGGTATGAAACCTGTAATCTAAAAACAAAAGGGTGATTTCCTATATACTGGCATGCATACACATATTTATATCTAAATACAAGAATGCAGGCACATTTATCAACAAATCAAGCAATTCCCCTTTTCATCATACATCAAGTATCAAACATACATCAAAGTATAAAGGCAGAATCATGTGAGTTTGCTCACCTGGAACAGAGAAGCAGAGAAAGACAGAGCCTGGAATGTTTGAATTTTTGAAAATATGGAAATATTTTGATTTCTTGATCTGATCTTACTATGTTAAGCTTGATGTACTTTGATCTGAGACTTGATTATGTTGAGTTGAATCTGATCTTTGTTTGTTGAATTGAACTTTGAAGTTTTGATCAGGTTGAACGGATGAAGTTGTTTGAATTTGATTTTCTTTTCTTTGAAACTTGATTAGTTGTTTTGCTTTTGATTTTGTTGTTTGATTCCAGATTGAAGCTTTTAAGTTTTGATTTCCTTTTCTTTTGATCCCAGGGTGAACTCGAGCTATTTGTTTACAGTTTTGATTTTTTTCTTTCCTTTTTCCAGGTTGTAGTTTGGTTTTGAATGATGAAAGGAAAACACGAAGGATGGTTACTTTCTAATAACATGATGCTTATAAATTCAAATTAAAAGAAAAATTTATGTTGCCACTTGTTTATTTGTAAGTCATATTAAGTTACACTTGTTAATGCTTAAAATCCTTAACCTACACTTGTAATTGCATGTAGTCTCAAACTTACAAATGTTCAAATATAAAAATTTTGTGTTTAAACCCTATATTTAATTTTTTATATTTACACAGGTTTATGTTTAAATATGTTTTTATGCATTTATATTTTTTTTAACTTCTATATTTGTATATACGCAAACTACTTTTATCTCAAGTATAATTTTAAAAAGAAAATATTTTAAACCCTTTTTATTAAATCTTATTTTAAATAAGATATTTATGTTAGTTTATAACTATTTATATAATCTTAAGAAAAATGATTTTAAAACTAATTATACATTAAAAAAATAAACACATGTATTTATTATATTTTAACTCTTAAAGAAAATGATTTTAAAATCTAATGATACCTTAATAAATAATTAACATATATATGTATTAGAATTTAATCCTTAAATAGCTTTTGAAAGTTTATTATATTAAATTCAAAATATAACTTCCAAATATATGTACATATATATTAAAATTAGAAAACAAATTTTATTAATTTTAAAATATAGAGTACTTAAAATCCAATTTATATTCAATATATTTATATTTTGAGTTTCAAACGCACAATTCAATTTATAATCAATTTGTATACATATGTATAAATAAACAACATATATTATTTATTTTGGAAAATTTCAAATTCAAATTTCCAATTACAATCTATTTATATAAATAAACGGGCACATATCTTATTTAATTTGAAAATTTTAAATTAATTCAAAATTTAATCCAAAATTTTATGTTAATTACCAAATTAAATTTGGCTAAAAAATGGGATCGTTACATTTTATGTCATTTGATGGCATGATTTATGGAAATTTTATGTCATTTGATGACATGATTTATTGAAATTTTATACCATTGATGGTATGTAATTGCAGTCGTATCATGTGAAAAGAAAAGAGTGGAGAGAGAGAGAGATAATCAAGGAAACTAATTAGAGAATATGAAATGGTTAATTCTTTCAAACATAATATATTCTATAATTCATACTGGATGTAAAAACTCGTTCTTACTCATTTATTCTTTTCTTTCTCTCCTCCTAACTTTTCATGGTAGAAAACAAAAAAAGCAAAAGTTTTAAAATCTTTCAACTTCAAATAAAGGATAAGATGAGGATCTTAAAGATACGAGGAAATGCCAACATCCAAGGTGCAATTTCTAGGCAACATCCTAAGATGAGTATATTTTTATGTTGTGCTTCAAGGCTTTGGTAATAAGGAATGTTTTTATTTAATAGATAATGATATTTCATGTAATGTTTTATAAAAGATAAATTTGTTTATTATAATTCGTATGTGCATATTATTGCCTAATTTAATTTGGAAATTGTTTATGTAGTTTGAATTGTTTATCGAATGAATTGATGAGGTTTTTTTTCTAGTAAACCAAAACTATAACTTATACATGTTTAAATACAATATTTTTGGACTATGTTCTAAACACTCAATTTAAAGTCTAATTTTTAGATCTGAAATTTTGTACGTTCAATTTACCAATTGGATTCTTATTTTGTTGAATTAAAATTAAAATTTATATATGTTTAAATACAATGTTTTATTGCAGATCTAATTCTAAACGTTCAATTCAAAGTATAATCCTTTATATCTAAACTTTGTATGTTCATATTGTTCTGAT
The DNA here is from genome assembly GCA_030765085.1 of Allium cepa. NCBI lineage: Eukaryota > Viridiplantae > Streptophyta > Magnoliopsida > Asparagales > Amaryllidaceae > Allium > Allium cepa. The sequence goes on from CM060940.1 coordinate 819,144,737, forward strand.
TGGATTTTTCTTTACTAAATTAAGCAAAAATTTGTGTATGTATAATACAATGTTTTATTGAAGATTCATGCGTCAAATCACATAAAACAAAGTGTAATTTAAGATTTGAAAATTTACATGTACACATTTTATGTTTATATTATTTTAGAAATTAGAAAATAGGACGATGATTTGGCAATAAATCTAAATTTTAATTTGCTACCATAGATCTTTAATTTATACTAAGCAGAGAGATCTAATAGAATCTTACATACATACAATTAATGTTTTAACAATAAATCAATTTTTAAATTGATTGCTATAGATTTCTAATTTGTATTAATTAGACAGATTTGATTTAATCTTATGTACATTCAATTAATTTTATATGTATGTTTGTATGTTATATATATATATATATATATATATAAGTTATTGCCGACCATTTATATTCTCTAACACCTATTAATTGTCATTTATATGGTACATTGATTGAGTTTACCAAATGGAAAGTTTAATCAATGATCCTTGTTACCTTTTATTTATTTTCCTTTTACTTATATGATTAGCTATCCCTCTACACCTTGTCATCAATTGATAACACTATCATAAGTTGTGCTTATACAATTTGCACTAATATATATATATATATATATATATGGTTATACTTACATTTATGCCATGTACATGTTGCTAATTAATGACATTCAAATATTCAGTCAATTTAATTGAAGAGAGAAATAAAAGTTTTCTCTCTCCATGTCAATTACGTATCCTCACATTAATTGAATAAATTAAGAGAAGATAATAAAAGGTTTGATTATCTAAATTACATAAACTTTGGAAAAAGAAATGAAAGATTTCTTTCTCTAAATTAACTCTTATTAGTAATTGTTGATTGTATATGATATGCTATATATTTTTAAGTTTAAATTAATTATAAACTTCTTTTGATCTATTTTAAATAAGATATAATTTTATTTAAGAACTATATTAGATTGGATCTAATATACCCTTAGACTGCATAGACCCAAAGATTCAAAATGGTAATTTTTTTGAAATTCACTCATTTATTCCGTTACGGGCTGACCCACTTCCAACAATGGTATCAGAGTGCAACAATCTATGCATTCTAAATTAGTCATGTTAAGGCTAACTAATTAAGCTTTCCACTTAGTACGGTGTATAGAAAGATAATGTCCTAGATTAGAATTGGATAATCAAGTTCCCCGTCCTATCTAGTTACCAACATAGTCTGAAAGGTGAAGTGAGCCCAAAGGTTGTCCCTAATAGAAAAGGCCCAATTTGAATTGGGCCTTGGGAAAACCAAAACAAGATTTTAAATTTAAAAGTTAAATTCATAATAAAAATATATTTATCATAAAAAGGTTATAGTATAACATATTTTTCAAAATGCTTGAAAAGGTAATGAAAATTTCAAAATGTTTGAAACTATTTAAATATTAGTTTCAAAATTTTAAATTTATTAATAAGATTAATAAAATAAATTAATTAAATGAGTTGATGAATTAATACTCATATGCATGTATTATATATATATATATATTAATATATGTTATATTATTTTAAAGAGTTTAAGATAACATAAGTATACATGTATGTATGTATAAATTTTGAAATTGACATAATTTATTTAATTTTTTTAATTAAATAAATTAATTAAAGGTTAATTAATTAAATAAAAAACACATATATATATAAGATATATGTTTTATATTATAAAGGTTATAGCATATACTATAAGGTTATAGTAGATATGTGCAATATAAAAGTTGTATTGACATACCATTATAAAATTAAAGGTTAATTAATTAAATAAAAAACATACATATATGAGATATATGTTTTATACTATAAAGGTTATAGCATATACTACAAGGTTATGGTAGATATGTGAAATTTAACTAATATAAAATTATACATAAGACTGTTATACAAGTGATATGAAATATAAAAGTTGTATAATAATAAAACTTAATTGATATGAATATATAAACTAAAGGTAGAACATTAAAGAAACCCAAATAGATATATATGTAAATATACGTAAACCGTGATTTCTGATGTGTTTGACACTTAAATCACGAGGGTAAATAATAAGAAATACATTATTTAATAAGTCGATATCACTTAATACAATATATTGAATATTATGCATCTTCTATATAATGTTATTTACTACCATATATATTAATACGTTACCTATATACTCATTAGTTGTTGAGCAAACTTAAGCTAGGGAAGTTATGTGTAGTATTATTAATACATTGGATAGATAATGTAAGATAATAAACTGTATTTGTTGAGCAAACTCAAAGTACATATACTATACTTAGGCCGTCGCGATATGGTAGGTATGAGCGAATAATCTCTTTCGATTTGTTGAGAAAATTCAAGGTCGAAATAAGATTAGGACGAGGGAATATGAGTTAGGAGTTATATGTGATACAATTGATAATAAGTTATTCATCGTTTATGGGGCTACGATTTGTTGAGCAAAGTTAAGATCAGAATACCATGACAGAAGAGTCCTAACACCTACTAGTGAGGTCAAAAGACTTTTATATTTCATCCTAGAGCTTGGATGAACATAAAAGACTAGTAATAGCTTTATTAGAAAAATGAAATGATAACATTTAACATTTCTAATATTCCAAGAACATATGATATATGATGTTATAATAATCCACATTGATAAATTTATGCATTTAAAATGATTGATAAAACATATATCAATTCAGATATACAAATGAACTGAATTGAAAATTGACAAAAAAAAATGATATTTAGTGATGAATGATTATTGCATGTGATACCCGTGTAAGTGCTTAATTTTAAGATTACTTAATATTTTCATTATTTGGTCGCGATGCGTTTAGTTAGTTGAGACCATGTGTTGCGTTCTATGCATTTCAAACTCAAAAACAATATAATACTATGGATATCTGATCCATGTATAATCGCATATAAATGTTATATGGAGAACAATCACAGTTTGTAATGCACAATATTTTGATGAAATTAGTTCATCCGAAATAAGCAAATAAACCATAATGGGAGATCGAGTATTCGGTTTGGTTGATTACAAAAGGATCGTTTGTGTTAAATGTAACACTAGGCCAAAACTACAAGAACTCGATCATCGAAATGTTTGTTTGATCAGTTTATGTAAAGCGAACATATTTGATGTGCTTAACTATTAAAGGTAATCGAATATGTTTAAAGTGTTCGTTATAATGTTGTAATAAATGATTTCTTTTGAATGGTTTGACTATTTGAAAGGAAAATTAATGTATAAGAATATGTGTAATTTAAGGTACAGTTGGGATGAAAAGCATGAACGGTCATTTCTTCTTCATGAAGAAACATAAAAAATGAGAACTGTAATAATAATGATATGACAATTTACATTGGAATAAGAAATATGGTTTCTATTTTGAAACAATTATTTTCTATGAGATTTGTTTCTATGCTTTCAAGATATTTGATCAAACAACTCTCCGATAAACTTGTTACAGTATATGTAATAAATAGTCTATATTAATTGGATGATGGACCTCTATATTCGATACGATATTATACTAATAGCAGAAATAGCGGGAGCATGCCATATACACATATTGATTGCATCAAGTTATGGAAATTGTTTTTATAAAACATATTGAATATTATTTGTGAAATAATTGAAAGTGGCTATGCTCCGATACCAAATGAAAGTACGGTGTGTATACGATTATATGTGCTAATATAGTACACACGAATCGTGTAATATGGACTATAATATAAATGCGGAAATAGATGATAATAGCATAGTAAATAAAAATAGAAAAATCACACCAGAGATTTTTATACTGGTTCGGAGCACCGTCCTACGTCCAGTCCCAGACTCCTATCTGGATTTTCACTATTAACTACCTCGCTTCACCCGGAGGAACAGGTTTACAACACCCGAACAGCCGAACGGGATTTCACGCCTCTAATACACTGAGGACTTCAACACTTGCCTCTTACAACACCGAGGACTTCAACACTTGCCTCTTACAACACGAGGACTTCAACAAAAACAAATACAATTGTTGTTGACAACTTGTGTTCTTGAAAACACGGATTTGTCACTAGTAGTACACCCTTCCTATAATCTTATCCTCAAAGAATATGAATGATGTTTTGTAAAGATTAAAGAAGGTATTTACTTATTGAATCAAAAGATATGAAATAATTTCAATGATTCAATAAGCTAAATTAATTTTTAGAATGCAGGAGTGTTAGAGATTAGATTAGAGAGCATATATGATCGTGTAAAAACTTGTGTTTGAATCAATGATTTAGATGAGTATATATAGAGAAAAATAGTTGTAACTCTTTGTGAACAGTTGCCATTAAGAGTTATGATCATTGATGAAGAAGAAGAGACGCAACCATTGAAGAAGGATGTGTCTTTTGGAAGAAGTTGCTCTCTGTTTAAAAACGGTCGACAGGTCAAAAACTAACCGGTAGACAGGTTTTTAAAAATATAGTCGTTATGTGCATGTGTGCACGTTTATTGTGCACATCCAACAGGAACGGTCGACCGCCTATATTTGGACCTGTCGACCGGTCTCTGTTAAATTGCACAATAAAGTGCACAACCTATATAAATGTGTATATATATATATTATATTTTGTGCATGATTATTTGAGGATAGATTTTGACAATTTTATTACTATTATAACATCAAATAATCAACCTATAATCTAGAGTACCATATGTAGGTCTTGATTTGTCGATCGCTTTAATATTGTTGTCAGCAATCAAAATCTTCATAGAAGCTGTGACTCAACATTCTCCCCCTTTTTGATTGATGACAACATATATCTGAAGTTCTGAATCTCCCCCTGAATATGTGATCTCCCCCTGAGATTTTGTCTTATATATATATATTCCTGCAAATAATTGTTAGCACTTTCTCCCCCTTTGTCATCGACAAAAAGGAGTTGTTAAATGGAAGATGTAAAACAGATTATAGGCAACATAAAACCATAGGCAACATAAAACCACTATCACAGATCAAAAGTAACATTCACACAAGTGCCAGATAATGTCTTTAAAGCTCCACCTAAGTATAACATCTCCACCTAAGTATAACATCTCCCCCTAAGTATAATATCTCCCTCTATTTATATGCATATGAATTTCTCCCCCTTTGTCATTATCAAAAAGAATGGGGAAATATATAAAATTATATAAAATATCTTGTATATAATGAGATAAACTCATTATTAATTATGAAGGAAAAGTAAAATAAATTTTACCATATTTACCGAAGTCCATATTTTATTGTAAGCACGTAATTCTATTAAACATATGGAACATTCTTTGAAATTCCAAAATCTATCATTTTCCTTTTGTTTCTCTGAGTACCTGCAAAAAGTAATAATAATTTTCGGTACCCACTTACTATGTTAGGGTCCGGGGGGTTAGGTCTTTGGAAACCATACCCATTGGGGTGTGGTTGAACCTTTATAAATATAATTTTCATTACAAATTACATTCTTATAATAGTTGCTAATATAAAGTTGTTTATCATGATCAATCATATTAGCTGGAATCCATATCTTAATACTATTAGTTATTAGCTTAGTACTTGAAGAATAATTTCTATCATTTCTAAACAAAGTACTATTATGACTATAACTGGTTTTAAAACTATCTTGATTACTAGTACTAGCACTAAAGTTAGTATACATGAATGCATATCTAGTACTATTTTTACTTTTAGCTTGTTTATAGCCTACACCACTTCTATCATTGTGAGCTTTTGAATTCTTAGCATAACCTAATCCCTTCTTATTTGAAGCAGGTTGAGAATTTTCAATAATCCTGCATAAATTTTCTCTCCCTTTATTAAAATTGGAAATATTTTTAGTAATGTCATCAAGCTTAGTTTTGAGACTAGTGTTATCTAACTCAACAATTTTAATTTTTGTTTTTAACTCATGATTTTCAGAAGCTAGAGCATTATTCTTTTCTTTTTGAGCTTCTATTTCTTGACTTAATAGAGCGAGTTGAGAATTGTCTGAATCTTGAATTTTCTCAAGTTCTTCTTCTAATATTCTCTTCTCGTCTTTAAGCATATCTCTTTCGAATTCTGCTTTCTTCTGATTTTCCAGAGCTTCCTTATATTTTCTTTTGATACTTTTTAAAGTGTCTAGAAGTTCTGAATTTATTTCTATCATATCATCAAAAGTTAGATCACTAACCTCGTTATCTTTTGCCATGAAGCATTTGTTTGTTTGCTCCTTTGATTGTTCTTTATTGCTCTTCCTCTTCTTATTGCCTTGACTAGATCTCTTTGTAGCCATTTATTCTAGGATGTTGTTACGATCTCTAGAAAACCAGGCTCTGATACCAATTGAAAGTGGCTATGCTCCGATACCAAATGAAAGTACGGTGTGTATACAATTATATGTGCTAATATAGTACACACGGATCGTGTAATATGGACTATAATATAAATGCGGAAATAGATGATAATAGCATAGTAAATAAAAATAGAAAAATCACACCAGAGATTTTTATACTGGTTCGGAGCACCGTCCTACGTCCAGTCCCAGACTCCTATCTGGATTTTCACTATTAACTACCTCGCTTCACCCGGAGGAACAGGTTTACAACACCCGAACAGCCGAACGGGATTTCACGCCTCTAATACACTGAGGACTTCAACACTTGCCTCTTACAACACCGAGGACTTCAACACTTGCCTCTTACAACACGAGGACTTCAACAAAAACAAATACAATTGTTGTTGACAACTTGTGTTCTTGAAAACACGGATTTGTCACTAGTAGTACACCCTTCCTATAATCTTATCCTCAAAGAATATGAATGATGTTTTGTAAAGATTAAAGAAGGTATTTACTTATTGAATCAAAAGATATGAAATAATTTCAATGATTCAATAAGCTAAATTAATTTTTAGAATGCAGGAGTGTTAGAGATTAGATTAGAGAGCATATATGATCGTGTAAAAACTTGTGTTTGAATCAATGATTTAGATGAGTATATATAGAGAAAAATAGTTGTAACTCTTTGTGAACAGTTGCCATTAAGAGTTATGATCATTGATGAAGAAGAAGAGACGCAACCATTGAAGAAGGATGTGTCTTTTGGAAGAAGTTGCTCTCTGTTTAAAAACGGTCGACAGGTCAAAAACTAACCGGTAGACAGGTTTTTTAAAATATAGTCGTTATGTGCATGTGTGCACGTTTATTGTGCACATCCAACAGGAACGGTCGACCGCCTATATTTGGACCGGTCGACCGGTCTCTGTTAAATTGCAAAATAAAGTGCACAACCTATATAAATGTGTATATATATATATTATATTTTGTGCATGATTATTTGAGGATAGATTTTGACAATTTTATTACTATTATAACATCAAATAATCAACCTATAATCTAGAGTACCATATGTAGGTCTTGATTTGTCGATCGCTTTAATATTGTTGTCAGCAATCAAAATCTTCATAGAAGCTGTGACTCAACAATAATGACTATTTTTTGTGCCAACTAAAAGAAATGATATAGTTGTATTTCAATGTGAATATTGTGAATATTCATTATGAAATAAAACTTGACGTAGTGTTTGTTTTTACAACAAAGTGATGCATTGAAAATACAAAAGTATCTAAAATTATTTACAATTATTTTGGCATTATAGACTAAGTCGCAGTTTTGAGAAATAATTTTTACTATATGATTATGAATATATGGCACCGGTTAATTATATCTCAAACAATTGAAGAGCAAAGCACCCAATTAGTGGGAGTATATTAGAGTTGATGAACTCTTCGGATTGATACATGTAGATGTACGCAATCTTAAGTCTATTAATTTTACTCGCCGATTAAAATATAAAATTTCCAATTTCTTTTTATTCACCTTTAAATTCAATTTTAAAAGTAAACGATCTTAATAATTATTTAAGTAAAATTTTAATCAATTTCCAATACTATTTTCATTCACATTAATTTAAGATTCAATTTTTTAAATAATTCAATATTAAATTTAAACAATTTAATTATCCAATAAATTACATTATTTCAAATATAAGTGATTCAACTTATCAAATTTACACTTAAATGAATTTAAATAATAAACAACTACTTTCATTTTACAGTAATTCAATGTGTATTATTCAATTCTTGCTATTAATTATAAACACATTAAATACATAAAATTTTATTTCAATACTCGTTATCACCAAAATCTTCGAAATTAGTTATTTCAAAATTTTATTCGAGTTCATATTAAATTACTACATTAATAAATCATTAAAGTTTTATTTCTAACCATTTTTATTCAATTATTATATTAAATTTAATAATTTAAAATAGTTAAAAATACGGGTCGTTATAATATTTCACAATAAGAATATGTTTATGAACATAAAACCATTAAAATCATTTAATACCTCGTTATAAGGAAAGGAGGTGGGTCGAACCACTTAACACCTTCCATTCCAGAAGCAGGTATCTAAAATCTCATATCCCAATTATATGTCATAAATAGCTAATAATTTGAGAGACGGTACTGAAGCCATTTAATAAATTTAATTAGAAAATAGGCATACTTTGGTCATTTAATACCTTAAATATGGCAATCCCATCATTTAAGACCTATTTCCACGGTGTGCTCCTTAGTGGTACTATCTAGTCGACATCATACTGAATCTTATAGATCACTTACTTCCAAGTCGAAAATAAGCAGACCCTGATCATTTAATACTTTAATTAAGCAAACCCCGTCATTTAAGACATATTTCCAGAAGGACCTCTGTAGAGATCCCATCTAACATATCCCTTTGGCCATTTAATACTTCATTTGAGAAAAAGAGGCAGGTCCAACCACTTAATAACCGAAGACCCCAAGCAGGCCCTTCGTCTTATGGCCCATACTCACAATGACATCTCACATTAATCCGACTATTTGTAGGAATTGGTAGCCAGATTAGCTGGGTAGATTTCCCCTGCAAAATTTAGGACCAACTTTACGTCATTATAAATATTTATCATAAGGATTTCTCACATCAGTCAAGTGTACACAACTGCTGATTACCTTAAAGTGAGGGGCGGACTTCCGTCATGGAACTTTATTAACCTCACATCCCTATGATATAGCCATACATAAATTACTCCCTATATATACACTCATCTCACCATTTCATAAATAAGGGCTTATAAGGGATCTTCCTTATTACGCCTTAAAATCATAATTCATCCACATAAGAGTTTCCTCTGATTTTCATCTAACAATCACTTACCTTCTTAATAGGGGGAACAAGTAAAAATAAATGCCTAATTAACCACGCTATATGCGCAATATTTATACGTTAATTACGCAAATTGTAACGACCCAGAATTTATATTAATTAAAATTTATATATTTAATTAATCTTAAATATTAATAAGTGAAATTTATAAGTCAAATAATTTTTATATCGAATATCTGGATTTAATTGAATAATTAAATCGACCAATTAATAGTGGAAATTACAGAAATAATTGTAAATGGGATTATATATGATTGAAAATGATTTGTAAAATTTTATTTAATCATGTTGGAGTTAGAATGATGTTATAGAACTTTTAAAATTGAATTTAAAGTTAATTTGTGAAAATTGAATATTTTAATATTTAATTGACAAGTTAAAATAGCCATTTTTCAAACAGTTTCGGATTTGCGACGAAACCAGTTTCATCGGATCCATAATGTGATATTGTTGTATGGTTTCAATTTTCGTGTCAATCAGATTTACCGTTTGTCCGGGGCAAGCTAAAACGCATAGAAATTTAGTTAACCGATTTAATTTGAAATCAATCGTTTATTGCCATAACTCACACAGATGATCGAATTGGCCTCCGAAACACATTCCATTGTGTTCGGAACGTGGGTAAACCTTAGAAACGCCAACCGGCACGCTTCGTTTGGAGTTCGGAAAAAATCCGGGATGAATAGTGTCGCGTATTTTTCTATAAAATGACCTACATGTTTTCATTTGCAAAAGAAAAACAAAACCCTAGGTCAAACTACAGCCGCTGCCTCCATAGTAATCAATGGCCGAAAAATACTCTTCTTCTCCCTCTATTATCATTCAATCCATCAATCTATGCAAGAAATGTTCAACTAGTAAATTGTAGAGCACGTTGTGAACTTCAAATCCAACGGCTATGATCAAAATCGAGATAATAGATTAACGGCAAATTATGTTCAAAGTCGCACGTTCATCTTCGTTTTTCATGCTATGGTGATGGCCGAGCTTCACCATACTCAGGCTGTTAGTGGCCTCGAGTAGTGCTTTGAGGTGGTGTATCCTGATCGAAGTGGAAGTGTTTGATTTTAGTGCGAAAATTGGAAGAAGAGGGACGGCTATGGATAGATGTGCGTTCGAACGAATGTGAATTTGGAGGGAGGGAAGAAAGCAAGGAGCGGCTCTGATCTGGGGGGAAAGAAATGCACGGTTGTGATGGAAGTAGGGTTTGAAATTGAGAAATAAAATTGTAATTTAATTATATTTAAGTTCGTACAATGTTTAAAAAGCATAACTTTTTCATACGAGGTCGAAAACGCACGAAACAAATTGCGTTGGCTTCATTTTGTCGAGCACTACGGAATGGAGCTGGATTGGAATTTATTGGAGCTAGTGAAAACTTTGGGTAAAATTAAACGCGTGTTTAATTTTATTCGGAATAAAACGCTAAAACAGTATTGGAAATAAGGTGAGAACTTCTCACTCAATCGAATCGGTTTCGATTTATATTTTAAATAGTTAGATTTAAAATAGCTTGAATGTATGTTGAATGTTGATTGTTATATATTGATTGTTAAAATAGACATTATGCGCCGTTAGTAAGCGGATGTTATTTATTAAAAACATATACCGCGATAATTCCAACTTGTATGGAATTGGTATCATATATGTACTTGGAGTTGATTTCCCACGTTATATAGCGGATGAGACCCTATTGCGCCGTCTATTAAGCGGATAGTATTTTATAAATCCCATATACCGCGATATTTCGTCTTGAAGCGAAATTGGTATTGTTCTAACATCTTTGGATGCAGGAAAAAGGTTGGAGGAATCCAACTGGATTCCTCAAATAATTGAATTGGTTTCAATGTTGTGTGTTGACCTATTTATTGAACTATTTATAATCTGCGTGATTATCTTTGTGATTGATATTATTAAAGGCTACTATATTTTGATATCGTTAGATGCCGAAAATAAATAAAATTTGATTCTTGAAAATTTAAGTTGAGAATTTATAATAAAATTTAATTTTGAAACCGATTCATTTTAAATGAATAAACGTTGTAATCTATATGTTATAAAGATTATGATTTTTGAGAAATATAACCAAAATGTGATTTTTTAGATAAATAGTTGATAAATTTATAAAATAGTTTAAATTGGGATTTTTGAATTATTATAAATGATTTATATAAAATATTTATAAAATTGATATTTATAAATTAAAAAATATTGGAATTATAAAACAAGTTTTTATAAGTGTTAAAATGGAATATAAATGGATTCCATAAGTTAATGAAATTTATAGATTTATAAATTGTGAAGTTATAATATGAACAGATTTTGTAAAATAAAAGATTTATAAGTAATTCACTTATAAATTAGATTTTGGCATTTAAGTGAGATGTAAATAGAATTTGTTCATTAAGGGATTTTATAAGTGGAAGTTTTTATAAAATAAATATAAGTGGAATTTATAAACGTTGTTTTATAAATCCGAAAACGACTTATTTTGATAAGTTAATTATTATAGCTTATTAAAGGAAATATATCCGCGATTTTGGACAGTGGATAATCCTTTAAATAAAATATGTAGAAATGTTGAATTTGGATAAGGAAATATATTCACAATTTTGGGACAGTGAATAATATATTAAAGAAATATTTTGGAAAAGTGATATTTTAAATAGAATTAAAACGATTCAAAAACGTTTTAAAATGTATTAAGTATCGAAACCATAGATTTCAACATTTATTGTTGAAATAGATGTTTCGAGAAATAGAAGGAAATAGTGGACTATAACACTGTTGTTATAGTAAATGATTTCCGAAAGGAAATGTTTTATATTGTATTGGGATTTATATATCTATTTTAAGTTCGAATCCCTATACTAGTGATTTTGGGTTGTCGTAACAGTGTTTTACATAACATTCGTTTTGACCCAAATAAATGTGTTTAAGAAGATGTTTTCCTGAAAGAATAAAAGATATACTTAATTTGAATTTAAGTATATTGAATATTTTCAATATTTTGAAAATGAATAGATTGGTGAATTACTTATTATTAAATAAGTATGGAAATGTTTTTTTCAATATGAAGTGAATGTTTGAGATTTTATCTTTTAAAGATAAATTGAAAATGAATATTAGAAATTGATTTAAAAATCATATATTCATAGATATTTTGGAATTGTAAATTCACTATGGAATTTATAAAAGAATGGGAAATTAGTTAAAAATAAACGTTGATTTATTTTGAAGTGTGGAAATTAATTTACGGATTTGGAACGTAAATTTAATAAATAAGTAAGGATTTATTTAATTGGTTTAAATGAACCATTTTGAAATGAAAGTTGTAAGGGTGTAAATTTATTTGAAATGGGTTTTCAAATGGTTGAAGTGTGGGATATATATCTTATAAAGATATTTTTGAAAATAAATAATTTAGGAAATTATTTGAAATCGGGTGATGTTGTGAATATTGATTGATAGTTAAATAACCGACTATCAATATTGACCTTTAAATAGGTATTTGTTGTGATTTGCTTGAATTTGAATGCTGCACTTATTTTTGAATAAGCGCGCACTATTCGGGTTAGCCGAGAAAGGACCTTGGGGTCGTATAACCCATTCCGAATATGTGATATGTCGTTATGGATTGCATTTGATGACCGGTGTTGAAGACCGGGTATTTGTGAAAACGATAGGATGACCTATCGATTGTCTCTGCACCGTTAACTACGGTATGAAGATTTCCTTTGTGATGGGAAGTTTTATCGGGATTGTGAATACCCGGATTGCAAAGGCTTCTTTTGAAGTGCCTTCGGTTCTGTTCGAACCCGGAACAGACTTGTATGGTTACGTGTCTGACATTACATTTTGAGATATAAAGCAGATTTCTTTCAAATATATTTCTGTTGGTGGCGGAGAATTTGTTCTCTTAGCTTAACACCCTTCTCTGAGACATACGCGCTCAGAGGTTATGCAGTTGAAGGTTATCAGCGATATATTCCCAATTTGGTAATGTGGCATGCTGAGTGTTGCTGTGTGATGATTATTTATTGATCATTTGTTGATCAAAGCGTGGCCTTGTGCCTAGCTTTGTGGACGAGACTTCATCAGGCCTCACTCCCCGGAAATGGTCAAAACAGGAATATGCGGCAAGGTTATGAGGGTCGCGCCCTTTAGGGTATGTCATTTCCTTCTGGAAAGGGTGGTATCATGGTATGGAGCCCAGATACTTACTCATGTTGACACACTATGTTTATTACTGTGTGATGTTGGTTATCGAGCGCTCGGATAAAGGTCCAAAGGGACCGGTGGATGACATATTCGTGTAGTAGTTACCTAGTGACAAAGGTAACCCGGCCTTGTGTTGGCAGAGAGCTGGTTAAGTTCTCGGGACGTCCCGCCAGAGGCGATCCCATGTGGCAGTAGGAAGTTCCTTAGCCTGACCATTTGCTGGAAATTCAAATAAAACAATACGCACCTTGTACGGTTTCAGTTGTAGAACCTATCATTCACTTATGGTGGCGCCCCGCTGTTTGGATGGTAGCTATAGTAGGCATAAGTGCGGAATGCCTATGCTGGCTAAGATTTATATCTTTACTTCAAATTTTTTTTCTACACTATGCACTAGTAATAATACCAAATGTTTCTTTTTAATGCGTATCAAGCATCTTTGACTATCATAAGAAGAAATCTCCTCCAATTCTGCGTTTGCATTGTGTGTGTGGCGGGAAGTCTTATGGTAGTCTTATTTTCCAAAAGCATTGCGAATTGACTTTAAAATTATCCTGTTCTTTGTTTTAAAAGATAATAACTGTTTTAAGTTCTCACACCAGTCACATGACTGACTTGAAGTTTATTGTTTCCTTCCTAAACTCTGGGTGCCCACAAATTTCCACACGGGCAGTCAAGAGTCAGGTTTATCAGGATATTCTGGAATTCAGGAGTTGCTGGAGGCAAGCTGGATGGCATGGCGTATTCACTAGTATATAGTACTTCTTTTCCGCTGTTTGTTGTTGTACACTCTGATGATGTAATGTAATGTAATGTGATGTAATGTAATAACTGATATAGTTCTTGGTTTAAAAATTATTCATTTATCTATTATATGTTGTTCCGCTGTGACTGTGAGATTTTGATATTGTTTCTGTTCCGTTTCCTTATTTCTTCTATTCTTTTCTTCCACCTCTTCTTATTTAACCCTCATAGTTCGGTTTTCCGGCATTCGATTGTTCGGCAGTTGATACAGTGGACGTATTGATGTCGATTTTCGGAAGTCGAAGAATCGGGTCCTGACACAAATAGAGATAAATAAATATTTGTGCTTAATAAGTTCTAAGAGCATGGATTTTTATGCTCTAAACTGGTGTTAAATGTCAATTCTCTAATCAATTATTATTACAAGTCCTTTTCTTCAAAATCCGAAGATTTCATGGGATTCTAATATCCAAAGTAAGGAATAAATATTCATAACCAAAACTGCAAAAAAGGACTTGCATATAAAATAGAAACTTAATTTATTACATCAATTCAACGGAATATCTTAGACAATAAGAATTGCAACCTAAACCTCATATTTTATTCAACTCCTTTCTTTTACAAAGAAATTGGTAAGAATAAGTGGTGTAAACTACGAATATAATTCATAGTTTAAACCCCTTATTTTATTGAAGAATAACAATTTGACCCAACGAAGAAGGAGATGTGGAATAGACTATGAAATTATCAAAAATTGCATAAACGAAACAAATTCCATCAAATTAATATTAAAACTGGAAAACTCATCATAGAATTGACATATCAAAGTAAAAGTAATATTAGGGGATTTTATCTATCATATTTATGAAATCCCAAATTCCCTAAGGCATATTCAAATCCATAAAAAATACACTAAACAATTGATAAAAAGAAATACTAAGGCTTCCACTCACAGGATAGCCTTAGCTTTGCCTTCCTTGGATTTGCATGCCTCATAATCTCTTTCGGAATTTCTCTCTTTTGATATATACACACATAATAGGAAAGATGTATATATATTTATTAGATTCAAAATAGTTGGAGGAGACTAGAATAATAATAGGTTGGAGGAAGAAGAAATAAATAGAAAAAGTATTGGATTCTTACCTGAATTCTCAATGGAGTTTTTGAAACTAATTTGAAGAGATAATAATGGCAGAGTTTCGCTATTGTTCCTAAAATGTTTGTGGATAAAAGTGAAAGTTACAAGGTCTAATTTATAGTGGTTGAAAATTTCACCATAACGTTGAATGAGAATAGATTAAAAATGGATAAATATGGAATGTACAACTCATCAAAATATGCGTAATAACATGAAAATAGTCAACCCTCATGCTCCAAGCGATCGACCCCTATGGTTGACCTCTAGATCGACCCTTTGAGGTGCTAGGGTGATTCTTCCTGGGAAGGTATTTATTTTTGTTTTACCATTGCTTGGTTATTTATTGATTTCGTACCCTAATTAACTATTAACCCTCCTTTTTGCAAGACCATGGACATGCGAGTTTAAATTAATCGACTGCACGTTTATCGAGGCTGGTGCACGATGGATTCAGTCGATTGGATGGATGGATGACGCAATGTACTTGGGAGATGGAAATATGATTGGATAAAGATGAATTAACTATAATTTGGGTCTAGGAAACATGGTTCGGCCTAGAACATGGTTCGGCATGGTGGAGGTTCGGCACAAATGGTTCGACTGGCATTCACGTTCGAATGGCATTCAAGAGTACTCGAAATACATAGAGCGTTCGGCATACATGAGTGGTTCGGCATTTCAGGAGCACTCAGCATTCAGTGGCGCTCGGCATCCAGGAGCGCTCGGCATATAGTAGCGCACGACATCTAGGAGCGCTCGGCATTCAGTAGCGCTCGGCATCCAGGAGCGCTCGGCATCCAAGAGCGCTCGGCATTTAGAAGCGCTCGACATTAGAGATCGTTCGGCATGATGGGCGCTCGGCATTAGAAACTGTTCGGCATCAAACATGGTTCGGCATCAAACATGGTTCGGCATCAAACATGGTTCGTCATCTGGAGACGTTCGGCATTGGACGGATCGTTCGGCATCAGGGAGCGTTCGGCATGCGTAGTGCGTTCGGCATGACAACCTCGTTCGGCGTACGAGTGCGTTCGGTATGGCATTTTGGTTCGGCATGGGCTGTTCAGCCCTGATGGCCTCTGGTTATTCAGAGAGCCCACCAACTATCTGGACGCGTCTATAAATAGAGCATGTAGGGCTTCAAAGAAGGGATCTTCTCTTCGGCTCTCTGACTTTCTACTTTCTAAAACCAAGGCTAGTCTACCACTTTGTAACCGTAATCAATTGTTACATCAATGAAAAGAAAACTTTTGGAGTGGACGTAGGCTGGAGTTAGCCGAACCACTATAAAAACCTATTGTTCTTTACTGCTTAATTTCTATTCTGACCGTTCTTCATATTATTACTCTCTACACACACTTTATCTATTATCAGTGACTGTTAGTTGGTGCTTTCATTTACATTTGGGTGTTAGTGACCAATTTTGGCGCTAACATTTTAGTGTTTTCACTGAGAACGCAAGCACTCATGAATTTTGGAGTTAGGAACTTGGATTCCAAGGAGCAATGGCTAAGCCATCAACAAGAAAGCACTTGACAGGAAGAAGCAATCAAGAGGGAAGTCAGGAGGCTTCCTCTGGAAATGGAGTAGGTCAAACATCCGTATACATCACCAGAGAGGAGATGGAAGCGATGATGAAACGGCAAGAGGAAATGATGCAGGCTCTTCTTAGGCTATTTGGACAATCAGGAACTGCAGGTACTCAAGCTCTTGGGGCTGGACCAGAGGAACTCGATCAGCAGGTTGATGGAGTGACTCAATAGGGGGAAGCCCCCAATCGATAGACAACTATCAATCTGGAAGGACCTGGGCTCGGGGGCACACCACCAGGAAATGCTGGATCAATTCATGGAGGGATTCCAGTTAGCACTATGCAACAAGATGCTGACAGGAATGTAGGAGCACGGGATGAAGAGTATGTACCAGAATTCCCTTGGGGACTCAGGGGCAACCCTTGACGGACAATGCTGGATTAGCCGAGATCATCAGGCGAACAATGCGCGGAGGTTTGACCAATAGAGATCTGGAAGGAGTGAACAAGAGTCAGTTCACTCGTGAAATCAGGATAGCTCAGAATCCGCCAGATTTCAAGCCACCTAACGTGGAAATGTACAATGGCAAAGCCGATCCAACAGATTACTTGATGAGATATATAAGACACATGGAGGTGCTGGGGGCATCAGAAGAAGTTATGGCTCGATGTTTCCCTTTATTCGTGATGGACATAGCTGCTATGTGGTTCAGGCAGCTGGAAAAATGATCTATTGGGACATGGACAGAGTTGGTGGACAAGTTTCTGAAGCAGTTTCGGATACATATCAAAAAGCCAAAGAATGTAATGACGCTGACATCGGTAAAATAAAGAACAAACGAATCACTCAGAGTTTTCTTAACTCGATTCAATGCAGAGGTTGCTTCGGTGGATCGGTCAGATCCATCGATGGTTTTAATGACGGCAGTGTCAGGAGTTAGAGAAATTTCAGATTTCAAAGTGTCACTGATACGGGACCCTCCAATGAATCTCGAAGAATTCTTTCGCGAAGCTGAGAGGTTCCTTCGGCAAGAAAATGCGTGCTCAGATATGAAGTTAAAGGAGGTGAACGCGGCCGAGGATGGAGGGTCATCTAGCGGTAAAGGCAAAAGGAAAAAGGAAGCTGGATGACGAATTAGGAAAAGCTAGAAAACAACGGAGAGAGCCAAAATTCTTGACCTGCAAACACTACAAGAAAACGGCTTATAAATTGCAACGAGAAACAGCGTTGAATCGTTGGTTGCAATTATTACAACTGTCTAACATACAGGAAAATATACATGGCGTTGAGCTGTGCTGTAAAACTATCGAACGTCAAAATTTATGAGCGGGCATGCAATAAATTTTTTACGCCACTTCGTTTCCAATTCGCTCACGCGTTTGCTTTCCCATTCCCGCCTCTCAATTAGAACCCTAAGAAAACAAATTCCCAATTTACTTGTTTTGTTGTTACTCTGGACAAGTGAACTCTACCCCTTTGTCGATGTGCTTTTCTCGCGTAAGTCACCTTCATCGTTGATTAGTGAGCACTCCTTCTTAAAGCTATCGACAAAATAATTTTTTTGATTTACTTGGGATTGGTTGCTTGCACTTCTCAAAACAAGGGTTAGTTTTTATTTATTTATCACGATTTCAATCTGAGACGAATTTGATTATGATTATTATTTACACCTTTTTGTTCTACGGGTCAGACTAATTTTGAACTTTATTGGATTGTGAATTTTAATGGTTGATGTTGCCAGCAAATATAACATTCACTTATCATTTTTGAATAAATATAAGAATCCTTCATGTACTTGCATGCATTAAGATTACAAGAAGAAACATGGGCATTGTGACAGTTATATGTTTAAGTTGTCATGTTTAAATTATGATTTTGATGTAGAAAATACCAACGATTTTTCAGTTAAAGGATCCTAGTGGAATTCTATGGCATGTCAAGTTGGTAAAAAATGAAAATGGTGCTTTCTTTCAGAATGGCTGGAAAGATTTTTCAGTTGCTCATCGCTTAAAGGAAAATGATTTCTTGCTCTTCACGTGCATCTTGAACTCCTACTTTGAAGTCAATATTTTGGAAACAAGTGGTTGTGAGAAGGAAAATTCGTATTGTCTTAAGATGAAGAACTTGTTTGAATAAGAAAAGGGCAACTCTATTGAACTTCTCTTAGAGAGTAAGTATTATGTTGCAAATTTTTTTGATCAGTTCAAGGTCTATGTCGACCATTCTATTCTTAATGCTTTTTTATGATCATATAATGATCATCCATTTTGGTCCATTAAATTTCAAGGAGAAGGCACAGAAGGTGATGAGAATGTGATGGCCTGGGTGAAAAAGAAAAGATTTTTACCAAAAACGTATGTTTACCAAGGTTTTAAACATGTAGTACAGAAGAAGAAATGTGAGTTTCTCAGCTAGTTCAGTCAGTTCATTTTGATAATCCATGTTTCATCTCAGTTATGAGCAATACAAATATAAAAAAAAGGCTTCATGGTAAGGCTCTTTTGATCTGTTTTCTTCCATTGTAAATACGTAACGTCTTTAATCTATTATTTATTTTGTAGATAATTCCAAAAGACTTTAGAATTCACCTTCCTTCGCATGATACTCGCATTATTCTACAAGTTACAGAAAGGAGACAAATGTGGAATATTGGCTATCATGTTAGGCAAGAATGTGAAGGACTTTATTCATGTTTTCAATATTTAGTTAGAGACAATGGTCAACATATACGGGATATATGCCTTTTTGAACTGATTAACAAACACAAAAATAATTTAAAGATGTAAAAATTTCAGTCGAATATCAAGCAGCTATAGTTTGGGAAGCAAACGAGAAAATCGAAGGGTCGTAGTATCAACAAGCGATGCCATTTCTAGCAGCTCAAATTCCACTGAAGAGGAAAATAGTAAGTTTTTATTTTCCTGGTGTGATGTCAATTTCATCAAAAGGACTTTTGTTTTTCTTGTTATATATAATTAAGTAAATTATATGTTCAGGGGAAAGTACTGAGATAAACAAGGAAAAGCTTAGTGATATATTTGCTAATGGGAACTAGAAGTTAAGCATTTGCATGGCTAAAAAAACAACACTGAACCCCAAGAAGAGAAACGAGCTTCTCAGTTGGTTCGTCCATTTTCCACTCATAACCCATTTTTCCTATATGTTATAAGACCACATAATTTGGTGCCTTTGGTAAACCCATCTCGAAGTATAATGTATTATGTATTGTATTATATACCGTGAAGTATTATAAGCTTGTTTCTGTAAAATATGGATGCAGTGTGTCCCAGCAAGCTTTGTTATATACCTGCCATCAAAAAGTTGCCGAGTTACTGTACATATTCAAGTACCATGAAAATTTGGCGTGCTACTATATTTAAGAATGAGGGTCATGCAGGTTCGTTGTAATTAAGAAGTTTTGATTATTAAAAGTAGAGAAGAGATTTCACAAAAACAATGAATAAAATAGCTATCGAAATTATATATATATATATATATATATGTATATATATATATATATATATATATATATATATATATCCTCTTCTTCTGTTTTCTTTGGAAATACTTCTATTTTGTAAGCAATAAAATTAAGAACCATTTTGAAGATAGAATTCAAATATTATATTACTCTACCAAATTTATCTTTATATCCATAGAACTTGAAATATCAAAATATATCTAAAATTTCTTGCTGGTGAACACAGATTATACAAAAATTAGTGTATGAAAATAAGTAAATCCAAGGCCATTAAACTATATTATATGCAATTGGATACAGACCAAAATCTAATCCATTTAGGCAAATGACACGTCTGCTACTAACTAGTGCTAGATGTTCCAAATAGCTAAAAACACTATTTGATTAGAAAGGTGGGTAAAAGAAACTAAAATAGATAAGAAATCTACCCCTAATTGTTGCACCAATCATCGTTTACTGGCTAATAAAACAGTTGATTTTCGAAGATGATTTTGTTATACAAATTCTAAATCCTAAAGGTAAACGTACATACACCATGGTTTAATAAAAGCTGTTCTCCACCTGATCAATATTATAATGTTTGTATGATAATATATAAGTTAACAACTAAAATTCATTGTTCGTCTATTTTTTGTATTTCCATTTTAATAAATTTTGTCATATTGTCCTTCTGTACAGCACATCCACCGTTATGAAATTTGATTGACATTCTCACCTTTGCACAGGAAAATGCAGAATTCCAGACTTATGTATTACCTAGATTCCAACCTAGTTCTTTCCCATCTTGCTTGTAGGCTATAGTGTCGCTCCATGGAATGGTTTTACCTAATCAGACTGTACTAAATCTTGAGCCTTAAATATAAGGCATGTTTGATATGTTTTAGAGCTATAAAGTTGAGAACTGAAAAGAGTTTTATAAGAGATGGATTAGGTGTCAGTAACTTTCAGTTTATGAATCTAATGCAATTAGGTTTTCAGTAAAATCAAGCAGACTTCTTATTGTCTGAGTGATCAGAAAATGAGTCTTGTGAACTTTTATCACTTATGGTCTTCTGGTTTTACTTTCAAACTGTAACATTAATTTATGGATTCAGTCATTTTATTCCTTTTTAATTTTTCCTAAATTCCCCAGTTCTTTATTTTTGTCAACGTGTATATTAAAATCCTCCTTCAAATTTAATTCGACATGTCCACCTGTCAACTGTGTTTTCTTATTCTTATTACTCTGCATCTATGGTACATTACCTAATCAAACTTTGTATTTCATCATTAAACCAGTTAGTTAAAGTATTAAAATACCATAATGAATAAAATAATAAATGTTCGGTTAAACCAATAAACAGAAAATATTATTTCACAAACCAGTTTCAAATCAATTTAGTTTCAAAAAATATTATTTTACAAACCGGTTTCAAATGTATGTCTTAATTTATTACAGGTACCCTAAGTACATGATACCGATAGTTCAGACATTAAAGGATTTGGGTGCTTGCTTTCTGACCTTTCACTTGCTGTCCACTCCTCCGAGCAGCGGTAAGCTTTGTCTCTGTTCATTTATATTTGATCATTATGAATACAAAAGCAATCAACGGAAGCCGGTAATTTATTTGCACTGGATAGCTGCAGTAAACTACCATATTTAGTCTCTCAATCAAGAATTATTTTTAACATATCACTTTTATATGTGTTGTATCTTCAATCAAATACATTTACATTTTCATTATATGATGCGAAATGCAGGTTAAGCTCGCATGAATAGAATCTCTAATGCTATGGTAGATTTAAGAACCACTTTGTTTAAGAAATAAACAAAATTTTGGCAAAATGTTGCTTTTAGTATTTATATATGAGATTTACCGTTTTAACTTCAGATGTCGAATTGTTTCAATAGATATTCTTTTTTGATTTGGGTGACACAAGCACCATTGTTTCAATTTATATTTTGCCTGTCAAACTTAGGTTACTTGGATTTTGTTTGTTCCATTTCAGTGGAATTATATTCTTATATCAAATTGCTTGTATTTGGGTGACGTTTGTATGGCAGAGGCATATGTCAGATGTCGAATTGTTTCAATAGATATTCTTTTTTGATTTGGGTGACACAAGCACCATTGTTTCAATTTATATTTTGCCTGTCAAACCTAGGTTACTTGGATTTTGTTTGTTCCATTTCAGTGGAATTATATTCTTATATCAAATTTCTTGTATTTGGGTGACGTTTGTATGGCAGAGGCATATGTTTTTGACATGAATTCACTTGGTCGGTTGGATGTAATCGTTTCAAGCAATACTAATCTCTCAAATGCTGGTATATGTTACTTGAGTGTATTTGTCTTTATTATCATCCCTTTTATTCTTTGTCAGTTAAATCACTATATCAGATTACTTTAATTTTGGTGTTAATTCTGAGGCAGAAGAAATGTGGCCAAGGTGAATTCAGATGGTCAGTTGGATCTGAATGTTTCATCAATAATGAGTGTAAGCGTTATCTTTCTTTTTTGATGGTTCCATGTCATATATACTAGATGTTGATCAGAATAACATTTTTCTATCATAATTAATATCATATCAGTTTAACATTAAGCAGTACCCATCAGTTATATAGTTTACATATGTAATATATATTTTCAAGAAAGAAGGCGAAGAGGTTTATTTTCACAAACATTATTATGTGGAATAATTTTTGATATGGAAACAGTAATGCTTCATTGACTTTTATTGTTTAAATGCAGGCAACCTGAATTTGCCTGGTCAATCTCAGTTGGGTCTGAATGTTCCAATCAGAGATGAATGTAAGTGTTTTCTTGTTCCTTTTATGGTCTCACGTTATGTATACTTAGTTTCTTAGTTTGCATTGCATGTACATAAGTAACAGATTGGTTGATTGATACATTGTTTCATTATCGTAAATATCATCTATCTGAAGTTGGTTGTTGGTGTCAAAAATCACAATTTTATGTGGGTAACCATTCGATGTGGTTAGATTTTGGTCCTCTTTTTGCCGAACAGAAGCTTGTTTTGGAGATGCAGTTCAAAGACAAAAATAAGAACACCGAGAATAAGAAGAGGTTAAGGAAGGCTTATATGGACTCCAAGAATGATCTGACAATCATTATGTAAGGACCACACAAAAACCTGCAAATTGGAATAATTGGATTCTACATGTGAGCCTTTAATTATCATTGCCCTTAACAGTATCATTAGCTTATGTGTATCACGTTCGAGGGATATATTCGAAATTGCAGATATTATCTCCCCCATTTATAATTGTTTTGTTTTGAATTAAAGTACAGTAAATTTAACATGTGTGCATAAACTACTGCTGTTTTGAAAATATTTGTACAATAGTATAGAACCATATTTAAGCTTTAAATTTATAGTATAAAATAAAGTTAAATACAACTCTCTATCCTGATATGTTAATTGCAGTATTTTTTCTGGGTCCAACTGACTTTTTTTCTTTTCTTTTCTAGGTACTATGATATGTTAATTGCAGTATTTTTTTATTTTTGGTTAAATTCATCTAGTGTCTCTGTTGCTGGAGAGAAGATGAACCCATTTGCCGGACAAGAAGCATGGGAAGAACATCAAATCGATACAATATTATCGCTTTTAACATCATATATTTTTCCTACATTACAGTGCTAAATTATTATGGCAATTTTGTTTGATTTTATTCTGAATGTAGGAAAGGCCACTATGAAGTTTGGTTCAAATAAAAAGCAAGAAGCTGATGATTTTCAGTAAGTAAAAGCTTCCTTTCTTAACTCAATGCCATGAAACTTTGTTTAATGACATTGTACATGTATTAGTACACTTTTAAACATGTTAATTATTGCCTCTTCATCCAGTAGACTGCACCCTTAAGCTGCATCATCATCAGACACCATGTATATCATCTATCATATTTTAGCAATCAAATAACATGCCATTAATTTTCATATGTAACCTAAGCTTATTCTATGCTTGCTATTTGTAATCTTAGGTACGTATTCGATGATGGTATTGATTTTATTAAGGCATAGACGATGGACGTCACCAAGGCAAGTTGAACAATGACTTGTCTTCAGTTGCAGTTTTATATGTATATGATACTAATATGCATATTGGAAACTCACTTGCCCTACTTTCACTGTAGCAGAATAAAGATGAGATGACGACCACTAAGAGCCGTGAAAGATTCTATTCAAAAATCTGAATTGCAGAAAATACAAGTAAGATAAACTTGTTGGTTTTGGTAATAAATTCCCATATTTTAGATGTTTTCAGTTCTGTATATATCTTCTAGTTATCTATTTGTTGATGATCAAACAAAGACCTCTGACAATTTTTGGATGTTTATTCAAGATGATAGAAAAACTTTACCTTTTTAGTGTGATGAATAGTTAATGTTTTCATTATGAATCCGATTTAACTTTGTGTACACTTTTTTGATGAATTGATTATCAAGCATTACTTTTGCTTTATAGGTAGATAGATGACTGTGATGCAAAAAAAGGTTGCAACGAGTTATGGATCAAAGTTATTTTTGCTGCTAGAACTACTTTTTGGTTTTAAAGTATGTATTACTTGCTTTTGTTTTGCTATTGCCACTTCTAATGTAATGTTCATTAAATATTACGATATGTTATGCATCATTCTATGTGAATGTTGAACGGTTAGTTATTTTTCGTTTAATGTGATATATATGATTATGTGAAAAGATACAGTGTGTTTATGTAAATTTATCGATTGTAATGTGATAATGGATATATACGTATTGCATGATTTTTAAAACGCTGTTAAGAACACCATTAATAAGACTTTTTATTTCATGTTCAAAATGCTATAAAAAACATGTTTTTATAGCGTTTCTTCTGTTGCAATAATAGGTCATTGATTTATTACAATATGTTGATTTACAACGTTTATAAAAACGCTGTAAAAGCCTTTTATTGCATATTAAGAACGCCATTAATATGATTTTTTATAGCATGTAAAACACGCTATAAAAACACGTGATTTTATAGCGTTTCTTCTGTTGCAATAATAGGTCACTGATTTATTACAACACGTTGATATACATCGTTTATAAAAACGCTGTAAAAGCCTTTTATAGCGTTTTTTAAACACTATTAAAGGGTATTTTTGTAGTAGTGAAAGGATTGAACGAGACGCTGGAATGGATTTATTTGGAGACTCGGAATCGCCTTCCCTACCGAAGGTCGGCTAGGAGAGAACCGACCGAACGTGAGAGGGCATCAGGGAAACACTGCATCTTCCACGATTTAGATGGGCATGGTACCAACAGCTGCAGGCACTTAATGGACATAATTGAGGAGCATGTAAGGAATGGACAGTTGCGACAGTACGTCGAAGCTTGGAATGCAGCGGTGGGGCAGGAGCAACCACCGTCCACCTCACGCAGTGATAGTACGAGGCACAGGAATGATGGTCGATTAGTTATCAATTGACTGGAATATTACGAAATAAGTAGCAAACTACAGGCAAACGGCCAAATCACTTACTTATGTACGGGGACGGAGATAGCCCCTAGGCATACTCTGAGATGACGATAAATCGCGACACTCTAGTTTGTGAAATCTGCTTTCTCTTTTTTGGCTTGGACATTTGCTTTTTCCTGGTTTGGTTAGAACTTACGGTTTTGTTTGTTTCTTGGTTTGAACTTTTTATTTGGGTGATTGCTTATCGGTTTGGATTTTTGATATGGATTTTTTGTTTTCTGGTTTGATCTGGTTTTTGGATTTGCTTTTGATTGGATTTTTGTCTGGTTTTTGGTAAACGGTCGTCGGGTATGGATTGTGCCTGGCAAGGGGTAAGTCTCTTCGCCTAAATGCGGCGAATCGACTTATTTAGGTCGTCGAGTATGGATTATGCTCGGTAAGGGTCCGGAGAGACCAGGATTCGGCCTAGGACTTAGGCCCTGTATTATTAGTTATTATTCAGGTTGTCGGGTATGGACTATACTCAACAAGGGTCCGGAGTGACCAGGATTCAGCTTAGGACTTAAGCCATGGCATTACTCAACGTCCAGAGATACTGGACTACGGTCGTCATGTGGAAATTGCGCTTGGCAAGAACCCGGAGAGGTTACCGATTCATATATTTACCCGGAGAGGTCATGGATTCAGTTACTGGTTATTGGATAAGGTTGGATTAAGATTCGGTTATCGAGTCCGGAGGGATATGGAATTGGCTATGGACTTTGGATGTCAGATTCAGAATTATTCAAAACACACCTTTCGACAGCAAGGCATGTTTTGGAGGGCAAGTGTTACCCCGCCTTTTTGCAAGACCATGGACAAACGGGTTTAACTTAATCGACTGCACGTTCGTCGAGGCTGGTGTATGATGGATTCATTCGACTGGATGGATGGATGACGCAACGTGCTTGGAAGATGGAAATATGATTGGATAAAGATGAATCAACTTTAATTGGTTCTAGAAAACATGGTTCGTCCTAGAACATGGTTCGGAATGGTGGATGTTCGACACAAATGGTTCGACTGGCATTCACGTTCGAATAGCATTCAAGAGTACTCGACATACTAGAGTGTCCGACATACATGAGTGGTTCGGCATTCCAGGAGCACTCGACATTCAGTAGCGCTCGGCATCCAGGAGTGCTCGGCATTCAGTAGCGCTCGGCATCCAGGAGCGCTCGGCATTCAGAAACGCTCGGCATTAGAGATCGTTTGGCATGATGGGCGCTCGGCATTTGAAACGTTCGGCATCAAACATGGTTCGGCATCTGGAGACGTTCGATATTGGATGGATCATTCGGCATCAGGAAGCGTTCGGCGTACGAGTATGTTCGGCATGACAACCTCGTTCGGCGTACGAGTACGTTCGATATGGCATTTTGGTTCGGCATGGGCCGTTCTGCCCTGATGGGCTCTGGTTATTCAGAGAGCCCACCAACTACCTGAACGTGTCTATAAATAGAGCACGTAGGGCTTCAAGAAAGGGATCTTCTCTTCAGCTCTCTGACTTTCTACTTTCTAAAACCAAGGCTAGTCTACCACTTTGTAACTGTAGTCAATTGTTACATCAATAAAAAGAAAACTTCTGGAGTGGACATAGGCCGGAGTTAGGCGAGCCACTAAAAAAACCTGTTGTTCTTTACTGCTTAATTTCTATTCTGACTGTTCTTCATATTATTACTCTCTATACACACTTTATCTATTATCAGTGACTGTTAATTGGTGCTTTCATTTACAATTGCGTGTTAGTGACCAATTTTGGCGCTAACATTAACCTTCAACATTAATTGCTAATTTTTAATGTTACTTAACCCCCAAGTCTAATCACAATTAAATTAAAATTTCAAATTAGGGAATTAATTATTTATTTAAACCCTATTCAATTTCTTTTAAATCTAAAAACTTCAAACGCTTACAACTTCTTCATTCAAGCTCCATTTTCAGCATATTATATATCGAAATTAACCAGAATTTCACCACGAATGCAACAGTATAACTTTCGTAGTTAATTTCCAACTTTTATAAAATTTCCAATTTCTACCTTATCGCATTTAATTTAACTTACTTCATTTATTTATGGTTTATTTTGTAGGGTGTTACATTCTTCCCTCTTTAAAAAAAAATTTCGTCCCAAAATATTTCAGGAGGCAAACAGTGTAATGTGCAATAACATATATATAAGTTATCTACACAACCATATACTCAATCAATAAAGCAATGTGATTACGTATATAGACATACTAAAATGAGCTTAATCCTAGGAAATCCTAGCGTGAGTGTGTAATCCTGTCATGAAAGTATGTATGCAAATACGCTAAACATGCATAAAATTTTCTACATGAGTGTAAAGTAGTTGTGAAAAATGTAGCAACCATCTCCTACCTTCCAATCTAGCAACTACTATGCAACCAAAATCCTAATTTTGGAGAAATTTATTTTCAGAGAAAGGTTTAGGACAAAGAGTCCTCATATCTTCCATCAGATTTCTCACTATTGTACTCGACCAAATCTAATTTTTTGTTGCTGAGCCTCGAAGTTTCATGCTCTACGATGCACGTAGTGGCACAGGACGTTATTCGCTTCGTCTTGAAATCACATAATCGATTAGGCTCTACAATAATTGGTATGCTATGAAGGTACTTGCTCAAATGCAAAAATGTCACGGACTCCAGCTAACATAAAAGTTTTCATGTTTTTTCCCATATCGGGAAAATGCCCAATAAATTTGGTGCCTACTTTCCATTTACCCAAATCGTACACTGCCTAATAAATTCTGACTATCCAAAATTTTGCAATTCAAATCTGGTCCAAGTAGAATTTGTCGGTGGTTTCTCACCCACAATTTGACGCTTGGCCTCCAAAAATTGCCTCAAGGGTGCTATACCAATCGGCTATTGATGACTACGATCCTAAGCGAATTCTACTAAGGATAAGCACTACTCATGGGGTCCTCCAAAGTCCATGATGCAAGCTCTCAACATATTCTCCAAATCCCATAAATTCCTTTAGTTTGTCCTGAAAGTCGCTATGCTCTGATACCAAATGAAAGTGTGCTATGGATCGTGTAATATAGATATATGATAACATAAAGTATAGTGATAATAATAATACTATAAATAGTGCGGAATATAAAAAACAGTATAGTAAAATGACACCAGAAATTTTTATACTAGTTCAGAGCACCATCCTACGTCCAGTCCCAGACTCCTTTTGGAATTTCACTAAAACAACAACCCTCACTTAACCCAGAGGAACAGATCTATACAACCCTTGAGCAGCCGAACAGGGACCTGAGCAGTAGAACAGGATTTCGCCTAAGCAGCCAAAGAGGACTTCACTCGCCTGAGTAGTAGAGCGGGACTTCAACAAATACAGAAAATAGATTTGACTTTTGTGTGTTTTGATAACACAGATTTGTCACTTGTAGTACAGCCTTCCTATAATCTTCTCCTCGAGTATAAATACATATATTTGAATTATATGAAGAATAAAAGGTATAATATTGCTTTTAAGGAAGAATAACTGAACATATAATAGAAAATAGATTCCAGAGAGTTAGATTAGAGAGATAAGAAAATTCGATTGTAATTCAGTGATTTGGAATCAAGTTGGAGTTTGTATTTATAAAGGTTAGAAAGCAGCGACTGTTGTTGAAGAGTTTTGATTGAAGTGTTGCGTCCAATCTTTTCTAGAGGTTCGTATCTATTCACCAAAAGTCGTGTCATTTCAAAAAGTGACTGTTATAGAAATTCAGTCAACTGAGCCTCTGGGTCAGTCGACTGAATATTCAAAATAATATTTAAATTTAAATTCATATAGCCATGTATCTGTGCATGATGCACAAAATTTCCAGTGTCAATCGACTGGACCTCTAGGTCAGTCGACTGACCTGGTTAAATTTGTGCAATAAGCACAGTTTACATAGGTATATTACTTTATATAACTTTAAAACACTTTTATAATTTAATTATATGCTTATATATGTATAAAATATTTGTGAAATAGAATGATAAAATATATAAGCTAATATATGTGTACCCGAGGAGAGATTTTAACAATATCGACCTAAGATTTAAAAAACAAAATAATACAGTTGATGCACCGGTTTCAAAGTCTCGTCTCCTTGTCTCTATTTGTTGTAGCAGTCGTCAAATCTGTATGTCGCAATGATAGCTTTGTGTCATGAATCAAAACCAAGTCTCAACATGTCTGGCTTTCTTCAGTCGGTAAGCGATGTTACGGTTCAATGAAGTTCCTAAACCTACTAGCATACCCCTTCAAGTTTTCTAGTAAGCTAGGCGTCTCTATCACTAATGATGCAAAGTGCAACTCCATAAAGCTGAGTTGGAATGCTGTGGTTCCACCGCTTCTATCGAAAAATATTTGCCACCTTATTTTTAATCCTTGATCAATAAGAAATTCTGTTCTCATTCCTATACATTTTCTTTTTTCCTTGCATGGTGGCATTTTGTGAGCTAAATCCCTAATGCTTTCCAAAATCTAAAGTTTTAGGATTGAAACATTTACTTACTTTAGGCAGCTAACCTAATTTTCTCATTAACTTCCATTTTTACCTATGGTCCATCGCTAGTTAAGTGTTCTCATAAAAGTTCCTTATTTGCTTTGCTTTCCAATATACATCAAATGGTTTAAATCTCATTCATAAAGTCTACACATGAATAAAATGGAAAAATATCTTATACCACATCATTCACTTTTCTAAAAACTATGGAAGACAATTAGCGACTATAATCTAAGAACTTAAAAAGAAAATTTTACTGGGAGTTGCCATTTATCGGTTAATATAATTGGTGTTGAGGTCCTACCACTCCTTTATAAATTAAGATGGGCTATCTTTAATATTTCATTCCATTGCTACCCATTTTCTTAATTCCCTTTTTCGGTCTTTAATAAACATGATCCGTTTGTTGCTTCAATTAATATCCATAGCAACTGATCATGCTATCAGAATTGGAACATTCCCAATTAATCCTTCTTCAATGTTTTAACCTTCTTCTCGTTTCGAAAATCCCTTCATTCCTCAAATTTGTTTCTTCCTCAAACGCAACATCAACTTTCCTTGATCAGTCTTTATTAGATTATTTTTCCTCTCATTAACTACAAATTTATTGCCTGCTAAATTTGTAATTAACATCCATAAATCCCTATCCGTCAATTACTAAATAATATGCATATAGTCGTAATATATGCTACTATATATATTCTAGTCGTTTGGCATAGCTGTACGACATCTATATCTAACTACTAATTATACAATTAGAATACTCATTTCCATATTTAATTTATCGAAGCTATCCTTCCAGAAAGATTACCATCTTAATTTCTCATAGATTAACAGTAAGTGAGGGTTTGCTTTGTTTGAAACTACAAGAAATTGTTTCATTTTCTTTTTGTTGAAATAGGCTATGTAAACTATGGAAAAGAATATCCATCTCTTACACATCTCTTTCTTTTCTAGTCCTTGTTACTTAAAACAATGCACTTTTATACAAATTTTTAGGAATTGGATAATTTATGGAAATTAAACGGAAATTGCTTTAATTTTAAAATATAGAAATTCATATTATATGAGCAATCTAATTCACAACACGACAATAGATCTGAATACCTTTACATTTTACCAACTTCTTTAAATAGGAGTTTGGGACTGACTTCAAATTTCCAGATCAGGTTGTACATTCTATTTCTATTTTACTCATATCCTAAAAAAACCTTAGTCTATCCTACCATGGTCATGACCGGTATCTACTTCATATTTTTTTATAAAATCATAATTTTTGCACACAAAATAAAATATTTGTATACAAATATAAACTTATTTAAAAATAAGCGTTTATTACTTCATTTCTTGCAATACTTAAAACGTGAAGTATCGAACTCAAAATCTCCATCTTTGAAAATTTCAACTTTAATAAAAACTTTTATTAAAGATTCAAAATTCCTCTATTCCCAAATAGAAATAAAATAATCTCCCCTTTTAAAGATTTATTTATCAAAACTTTTTTTCTTTAAACTTAGACTTTCTAATTTATGGCAATCAAAATTTTCTTGGTCTTTCAAAAAGGAACTTATGAAAAACTTTCCTTTCAATAGCTTACTAAAATAAGGATTTATTCCTTATTGAAAATAGTATTTTTAACACAAAAGATACAAAACTTAATTATCTTTTCAAAATAATATGTTTGACCATTTTTGTTTCAAAGAGTTTTCCAGCTATAAAAATTATCGTTTACAAAATAGTAAAATTTTCATAATCATCATTTTAACATAATAGTTATTTCCCCTCTAAAGCATACAATAATTTTTGTTACACTTATTACTCAAAATATGCTTTTATTTGATGAAATATATATCGTTACTTTGCTAAAAAACTCTTAAAATCTCTTGCAACAATTTTCTTTTTCAAATCCAATATTGCTATTATTCAAATAACTTTTGTATTCAAACTAGGAAAAACATATAAAATTCTCATCTTTACATAAATGCTTGTTCTTATACAAAATCATCTAACTTATTTACCAATCATCATTTAAATCCAATCAATGGTCAAAGATGCCTTTCATAACTTTACATGGTAGAAAAATAGATGGAGTAAACAAAGATAACTTCTTTCTTATTCTCTTAGTCCTTTCAATATTTCATTTACCAGAATTCATAATTCTATTATTACCTAAATTCTAGCCATTACTATCTTCATCATCTTATAGAGAATGCTCTCCTTCCGGCCGACATTCCTTTCTTCCTATTTTCTATTTTTCTATCTTAAATAGATGTTATTTGTATTTATAAACCCCTAAAGTGAGTTCTAAAGAAAGAACTTTTAGGTTTATAAACAATGAAAATAGAAAGATCAAAGAACCAAAAATTAAAATCTTTTTAATCAAATTAAAAAGGTCAACAAATGAAAACTTTTCAAGCTAGTAATTTACAATTGTTTAAATTTAATATTACAATTATTTAAATAATTGAATCTTGAATTAGTTTGAATGAAAATAACATTGGAAATTGATTTAAATTTATTTAGACAAGAATGAAGATCGATTACTTTTAAAATTGAATTTAAAGGTGAATAAATAGAAATTGAAAATTTTATATTTTAACTGACGATTAAAAACAGCCATTTTAGACATTATCTCGGATTTTCATGAAACTAGTTTCATCAGATCCGTAATAGTGAGTTATTGTAGGATTTCAAGTTTCCTACCAATCAGATTTGTCGCTAGGATGTGCGAACTTGAAATGCGTAGAATTTAATTTTAGAATTTAATTAAAATTGATTTTGAAAAGCTATCTTCTGCATACGATTGAAATAGGCCTCGAGATTAGTTTTGTTATGTTCGGAATGAGGGTAAAACATATAGAACGTCAAGCGGCATGCTTCGTTTGAAGCTCGAGAATTTTAGGCGTTTATAGGTGAGAAATTTTCAAATTATAATAATATAGATATTTCTTCCTTCCTCCAACATATCGTACAGCCAGCCTCCTATTTGTCTTTCCCTGTACTTCATCTCCTTTCCTATATCTTTTCAAAACTGCAATGATCGAAAAAAAAGAGAAGAAGAGGCTGAAGTCGCGGCCTGAAGGAGCGAATGCACGTGAGGCGTGTGAATTGAAGGTCACGCGTGTTAGGTTTGGGTCACGACCGCATGTGCGTAAGTTGGAGGTCGCGGTCGCGTGCGATGGTGAAGGAGGCTCTGAGGAGGGTGGTCTTGCTTTTGGCGGTCATTGGGGTGAAGTCTTATCAAGCTCCAGTCGTCTAGATTAGCGTGCGCACGTTACGGTTTCGCATGCATGTTGGGTTTCTCGAGCGTGAGCGTCGACCTGGAAATCGCGCCTGGAACGAGAGTAATTAGGTAACAGATTGTTTTTTATTTGTTAATTACTTTTTTAATTAAGTTTACTTATATTCAAATGATAACTAATCGATATCTTTTACTTAAGAGGACTGACTCGAGCAAAACGAGTCGCGTTGCGATCATATCAATGTCTAGGATCGAATTGGAATTTATTTGAAGGTGTAATTATTTTTAGTTTTAATTAAAAAGTGAGTGTTTTATATGCTAATGAAGTACTAAAATAATTTTTATGTTAGTTAAATTTATATCGTGAAGTGATTTAAATTGATTGACTATTGTTTGGTAAATTTAACTAACATAATAGATATGAATTAAAATGATAGGAATTTGAATTGATGGTTCAAATTTGAAATGGGAATTAAACTGATAGTTAAATTCCTGATTATTTATAAGTAGTAAATGTTAGTCCATGAGATGATGGTTTTGATGATAACAACCTTAGAATAGATTATAAAATATAAATACTGATATTATAAGTTTAGATATATATGTATATGCAGGTACCAAGAATGAAGACGGTACAATATAAAGATTCAAGATATCGAGATAGAAGACTAATGAGTATCAAGATTATCAAGAGTTCAAGATTTCAAGATTTCAAGCATAAATATTTTTATTAGGAATTTTTGTTAAAACTCGTAGAAAAGCACTGGCATCTTAAAATTCAATTTACTCGTGGAATGGAATCCATTTCGATCCTGTTAAAGGGATGGAACCCTAAGTAGGATGGAACCTACGAAAATCTAGTGGAACATTGTTTTGTATTCACTAATTTTAATTCAAATGATTTTACAAAATTATCTTGTTTTCAAAATGATTTCAAAACTTTCCTTTTAAAAACATCAAAACCCTCTATTCTGATTTTAAATAATTTTAGCCTCGAAATTATGTTTAATTTCAAAGTCAAATTACTCCTAATTTTAAACTATCTTTTTGAATTATATATTTAACTTTTATACTTAGATTTAAATATAAAATTATAGTTAAAATCTATATATTATTCTCCGTATTTACATATGAATTTTAACTATAGTCAAGTATATTTGTAAAGTTTAAAATAGTTTTAATATAAGATAAAGGTTATTTTCAAAGAAAATCAAATCATCAAAAATTGCTTTGGGATGTCGACATGCCTAGGGTAACCATGTCGACATGGTGTCAGTTGAATTCAAAAATTAAATTTCAAAAGAAGTGTCTATTTGCCATAACTCTTCATGAATGGACATGGCTGTTGTTCTTCTATAAATAGGGGTTAGTTTCAACGAATTTTAGATTAGATTTTCTGGGTTTTCATTCCTCTTCTTCTTCCATATTTCTTAATACATATTCTTACCATTACTCTGTCGAAATTAACATTGAATCAAACTCGATTACTTCTAGATTCTCTATCACTATCTCTACAAGGTTCTCAGTGCTATTCAGAATTATAGACTTCTTTGTAATCTATTAAGTGAGAAAAGGTGTGATTGTAGCCTTGGAAATCAATCAAGAGAGAAAAGGTGTGATTGTAGCCTTGGTAAATCAATTGGGTAAACTTGTGGCCCGGAAATCAAGTATCTCTACCCAGAGGATAGAAATTCTGGACGGTGTACCTCGTAGCCTTGAAACCGAGGGTGTAATTGTACAATTGCTTTTGAAAGGAAATCCGTATTTGTGTTGCGGGATTGGATGTAGGGTAACTCCGAACCAGTATAAAATCCGGTGTGTTCTTTCCTTTACTGCTTTTATTTTATTTCTGCATTTGTGCTTGTTTTTGTGATCATATTTGTGTCTGTATATTGCATACATCGGTGTCTATATTAACATAAACTCAAAAAGATTTAGTAATTATTTATCAACACTATTCACCCCCCTCTAGTGTTAATCCTAACCTTAAGATCTGTAATCTGTATTTCTCACAATTGGTATCAGAGCGAGGTTTTCAAAGTTTCATAATCTGATTTTTGAAAAAGTTTTTAAAATGGCTATATTTGTTAACATTCATTTATAAGTATTCAAACCATCATTGTTTCTTGAGTCTGCATATAATCAATATTCAAATTCAAGTTGTCTACCAAGATTGTTTGATGTGCATGAATCATGCTTCATGGGTGTTGAGGAATCAATTCACAACGGACAAATTGTGCAGATCAGAAAGAACAAATGGATACTTGATAGTGGGTGTTCTAGACACATGACTGGCAATCCAAATATACTGAATGATATAATATACAATGATGGAGGACTGGTTAACTTTGAGACAATTCAAAAGGATATGTGATTGGCATCGGCAAAGTCGGTAATTCTGAAACTCCTACTATTACTAATGTTTTGCTAGTTAAGTATCTGAAACATAATCTGCTAAGTATAAGTCAACTATGTGATAAAGGATATAAATTAAATTTGAAAAAGATAAGTGTCATATAGAAGATAATTATTCAACCATTATATTTGAGGGAGTTAGAAAAAAGAATATTTATATTCTTAGCATGAAAGTTTCAAATGATAACCTGTGTCTGTTGGCAAATACAAGTGACCCTTGGATTTGGCATAAGAGATTTGGGCATTTGAATTTCAAACTCTTATCTAGACTGTCAAAACATAATCTAGTAAGAGGTCTCCCTAAAATGAATTTTAAAGTAGATAGTTTATGTGATGCTTGTCAATTAAGAAAACTTAGAAAAAGGTTCTTTAAGTTAAAAGATATGATTTCAACTTCAAAACCACTTGAATTACTTCATCTTGATTTATTTGATCCATCTCAAATTCTATCAATAAATCATAATAAATATGTCTTTGTAATTGTAGATGGCTATTCTACATTTACATGGACAATATTTTTGAAACATAAAAGTGATACTTTTGAATGTTTTAAGACATTTTCAAAAAGAATTCAAAATCAATTTTCTCTAAAATTACAACTATTCGAAGTGATCACGGTGGTGAATTTGAAAATGAAAAGTTTGAGGAATTATGCAATAAAAAGGGAATAACTCACAATTTTTCATTTTTGAGAACTACACAACAAAACGGAGTAGTAGAACGTAAAAATAGGACGATTCAAGAGTGTGCGAGAACTATGCTTACAGATAGTAATTTACCAAATAATTTTTGGGCAAAAGCAGTTGCTACCGCCTGTTATATTTTAAATAAAATTTTAATTAGACCTTTAACTGGTAAGACATCTTTGAACTTCTTTATTCAAAGAAACCTAAGGTATCTTATTTCAGAATTTTTGGAAGTAAATGCTTTATTTTAAATACAAAAGACAATTTGGATAAACTTGATCCTAAATCCGACAAAGGTATCTTTATCGGATATTCTAATAGAAGTAAAGCGTACAGAGTGTTTAATTTAAAAACCAATTCCATTGAAGAAACAATGCATGTTTCATTTGATGAAAATTTCAAAATTTTTGAACATATAAATGATGAAGAGGATTTAATCATTCAAAATCAAGACTAAATTGAAACTAATAATGAAATTAATCATCCTAATAAAAGGACTAAACTTTTAAAAGATCATCCTATAGAAAATATACTGGAAGATATGCAATCTATTGTTAAAACTAGAAATCAACTAAGTCAAATGAGTAATGTAGCTTTTATATCAACTATTGAACCCAAAAATTCAAAAGAAGCATCAACTGATGATTCATGGATTTTGGCTATGCAAGAAGAATTAAATCAATTTACTAGAAATGATGTTTGGGAACTTGTTCCTAGACCAGAAAATAAAATTATAATTGGAACTAAATGGGTTTATAAAAATAAAACGAATGAACAAGGAGAGATAGTTAGAAATAAAGCTCGATTAGTCGCTCAAGGTTATTGTCAAGAAGAAGGAATAGATTTTGATGAAACCTTTGCTCCCGTAGCAAGATTAGAAGCCATTAGGATTCTACTTGCTTTTGCAAATCATAATAATTTCAAATTATTTCAAATGGATGTCAAAAGTGCCTTTTTAAATGGATTTGTAAAAGAAGAAGTATATGTTGAACAACCACCACTTTTTGAAAATGATAATTTACCAAATCATGTTATAAACTTAAGAAAGCATTATATGGTCTAAAACAAGCTCCTAGAGCATGATATGATAGACTAAGATCTTATTTATTACAATCTAATTTTGAAATTAGTAAAGTAGATAATACTCTTTTTATTAAAAGAAATAAAAATGATTTTCAACCAGTACAAGTTTACGTAGATGATACCATTTTTGGTTCAACTAATTTTGAAATGGATAAAGAATTTTCTAAACTAACGACAAAAGAGTTTGAGATGAGTCATATAGGCGAATTAAATTTCTTTTTAGGATTACAAATAAAACAATTAGATAATGATATCTTTATTAGTCAAGAAAAATATGCTAAAGACCTAATTAGTAAATTTGGTTTGACTACTGCGAGTGGAAAACCCACTCCCATGGCAACCAATGAGTACCTTAGTAAAGAAGATCTCTCGAAAGATGTAGATCGAAAACTATATAGAGGAATGATTGGATCACTACTCTATTTACTGCCAGTAGACCTGATATCATGCATAGTGTTTGTCTCTGTGCCACATATCAATCCCAACCTAAAGACACCCACTTAAAAGCCGTAAAACGAATCATAAGATATGTTAAACATACATCTGATTATGGTTTATTCTACCCTAAAAATGATTCTTTTGACTTAATATCTTACTGTGATGCTGATATGCTGGTTGTAAATCAGACCGAAATAATACAAGTGGGACTTGTCACTTTTTGGGACATTCTCTGGTTTCTTGGCTTAGTAAAAAGCAAAACACAGTTTCTTTATCAACAACTGAAGTAGAATATATTTCTGCTGCTTTGGCTTGTTCTCAAGTAATATATATGCAACAAACCTTAAAAGATTTTGGTTTAAAATTTTCAAAATCACCAATTTATTGTGACAATATGAGTGTGACAAATTTATCCAAAACTACTACTCAACATGCTCGAACTAAACATATTGATATCAGACATCATTTTCTCAGAGATAATATAAGTAAGGAAGTAGTTACTCTCGATTATATCAATTCTGAGAATCAAATTGCTGATATCTTAACAAAACCCTTAAATGAATCAATATCTACTAAATTAAGAAGAGAATTAGGTATTTGTTCTATAACTGAAATATAAAATATAAATAATAATATAATTAATAATTCATATTAAAATAATTCAAGGAGTTAAAATATAAAATACCATGTCGACATCCCCCATATACCCATGTCGACATGCAACGTTTTGAAATTTTGAAATTTTTCCCACCAAAATTCAAAATAATTGGTTATAAATTCTTCACATTTTCGAAATTTTATTCATCCTTTCTATTATCTCTCTATTATTCTCACTGAAATCAAATAATTAATGGCCACCTCTTCTAAATCAAACATAAAATCAACCTTTTCATTCCCCTCTCCTATGTCTGGTCCATTTCAACGTACTACTCTCGCTCGTGTGACTAAAATAGAGGACTCTCTGAAGGATGCACTTCAGATGATGACTGAAATTCAAGTGACTCAACTTCGTATGGTAAAGGAACAAGAGAGGCAAGGCAAGATTCTCAGGAATTTGCAAAAATTCCTATTGGATAACCACGCCAATCCTATCTTGATTGATGAAGACACTTCACTCAATCAAGAACAACAGGCCGGCAAAGAAGAAGAAGAAGAAGAACCCATGGAAGAAGAAGCGCAAGCGAAAGATGATGATGAAGTCGTGTGTGTTGGAGAAGTGTGTTTTGACAAAAATGGGACTCTTGTCGAACAATGTGGAAATCCGTTTCCACTATCCAAACTGTTCGATTCATAAATCTCCTATGTTTAAAAACACACAATAGTTTCTTTTCTTTCTTCTCCATTGTTGTTTGTGTTTCTTTATGTTTTCTATACGCTCATGTATATACAACTTCATACGTAATAAATAACTCGTGTTCTTATACGTGTTTTAATTATAAGTGCTATCATGAATTCTTAGTTAGGATAGTTAATTGTTTAGGACTATGTTTTAGTATTAGATTTAAGTGATGATTACTTATGATAACACTATCATTATAATCATATGTCATAGAGTGTTAGTTTAGGGGGAGTTATATAGTTTGGAGTGAGTTTTTGTTGATGACAAAAGATAAATATAAAATAGGGTAGTTAGGCATAAATTAAGGGGGAGTTATTAGTTTTAGGGGGAGTTATTAGGATAGAAATAATATTTTATAAACAAAGGTTGTCATCATCAAAAAGGGGGAGATTGTTAGTCCGTGAGATGATGGTTTAGATGACAACAACCTTAGAATAGATTATAAAATATAAATACTGACATTATAAGTTTAGATATATATATATATATATATATATATATATATGTATATGCAGGATTTAACTATGTAGATACCAAGAATGAAGACTGTACAGTATAGAGATTCAAGATATCGAGATAGAAGACTCATGAGTATCAAGATTATCAAGAGTTCAATAATTCAAGCATAAGTATTTTTATTAGGAATTTTTGTTAAAACTCGTAGAAAAGCACTGGCATCTTAAAATCCAATTTATTCGTGGAATGGAATCCACTTCGAGCCTGTTAAAGGGATGGAACCCTAAGTAGGATGGAACCTACGAAAATCTAGTGGAACATTGTTTTGTATCCACTAATTTTAATTCAAGTGATTTTACAAAATTATCTTGTTTCAAAACTTTCCTTTTAAAAACATCAAAACCCTCTATCCTGATTTTAAATAATTTTAGCCTTAAAATTATCTTTAGTTTCAAAGTCAAATTACTCCTTATTTTAAACTATCTTTTTGAATTATATATTTAAATTTTATACTTAGATTTAAATATAAAATTATAGATATATTATTCTCTATATTTACTTACGAATTTTAACTATATTCAAGTATATTTGTAAAGTTTAAAATAGTTTTAAAATAAGATAAAGGTTATTTTCAAAGAAAATCAAATCACCAAAAAATGCTTTGGGATGTCGACATGCCTAAGGTAACTATGTCGACATGGTGTCAGTTGAATTCAAAATTTAAATTTCAAAAGAAGTGTCTATTCGTCATAACTCTTCATGAATGGACATGGCTGTTGTTCTTCTATAAATAAGGGTTAGTTTCAACGAATTTAGATCATATTTTCTAGTTTTTCACTCTTCTTATTCTTCCACATTACTTAATACGTATTCTTACCATTACTCTGCCGGAATCAACATTGAATCAAACTCGATTACTTCTAGTTTGATTCTTTATCACTATCTCTACAAGGTTTTCAATCCTATTCAGAGTTATAGACTTCTTTGTAATCTATTAAGCGAGAAAAGGTGTGATTGTAGCCTTGGAAATCAATCAAGAGAGAAAAGATGTGATTGTAGCCTTGGTAAATCAATTAGGTAAACTTGTGGTCCGAAAATAAAGTATCTCTACACAGAGGATAGAAATTCTGCAGGGTGTACCTCGTAGCCTTGAAACCGAGGGTGTGATTGTACAATTGCTTTTGAAAGGAAATCCGTACTTGTGTTGCGGGACTGGATGTAGGGTAACTCCGAACCCGTATAAAATCTGGTGTGTTGTTTCCTTTACTGCTTTTATTTAATTTATGCATCTGTGCTTATCTCTGTGATCATATCTGTGTCTGTATATTGCATACATCGGTGTCTAAATTAACATAAACTCAAAAAGATTTAGTAATTCTTTATTAACACTATTCACTCCCTCTCTAGTGTTAATCCTAGCCTTAAGATCCGTAATCCGCATTTCTCACAGTAATTGTTATGATATTTGACTCCCTAACAATCAATTAAATGTAACGTACGCGATTTTTCGTTGCCGGAAAACCGAATACTTAGGGTTTTAAGAAAAAGGAAGAAAAAGAAAAAGACAGAAGAAGAGAGAAAAAGATAGAATAGAACAGAAAGAAAACAACAGAACAATATCAGAATCTCACAATCGCAGCGGAACAACGTATAATACATAAATGAATAATCTTTAAACAAAGAACTATATCAGTTATTACATTACATCACATTTCATTACATTATCATCAGAGTGTACAACAACAAACAACATCAACAGCGGAAAAGAAATACTATATACTAGTAATACGCCATGCCATCCAGCTTGCCTCCAGCAACTCCTGAATTCTAGAATATCCTGATAAACCTTAACTCTTGACTGCCCGTGTGGAAATTGGTGGGCACCCAGAGTTTAGGAAGGAAAACAATAAACTCCGAGTCAGTCATGAGACTGGTGTGAGAACTCAAAACAGTTTATTTATCTTTAAAATCAAAATAGAGGAATATTTTTTTTAACTCAATTCGCAATGCTTTTAAAAATGAGACTACCATAAGGCCACCCGCGCACACACACAATGCAAACGCAGAATCGGAGGAGATTTCTCCTTGTGATAGTCAAAGATGCTTGATACGCATTAAAAAGAAACATTTGATATTATTACTAGTGCATAGTGTAGGAAAAATCAATTCGAAAGTAGAATATAAATCTTAGACATACGACCATTATCGTATGCCTACTATAGCTAATATGTTCAATAGCAGGTTACCGCCACATTCCATAGCAGGTTATACAACTAAAACCGTACAAGGATCGTATTGTTTCTTTGGATTTCCAACAAACGGTCAGGCCAAGGAACTTCCCATTGCCACATGAGAACGCCTCTGGAAGGACGTCCCCGAGAACCTAACCGGATCTCTGCCAACACAAGGCCGGGTTACCCCTAACCGGGTAACTACTGACACGAGTATGCCATCCCCCGGTCCTTTGGGACCTTTAACCGAGCGCTCATAATCAACATCACACAATCATAAATAAAGTGTTTCAACATGAGTAAGTATCTGGGCTCTATACCATGATACCAACCTTTTCCAGAAGGAAATGCACATACCCTAAAGGGAGCTACCCCTCATAACCTTGAAGCATCTTTCCTGTTTTGACCATTCCGGGGTGTGAGGCTCGACGAAGTCTTGTCCACAAAGCCACGTTTTATACAAAAGCTGTGCTTTGGGTCAACAAATGATCATAGAAATGATCACAAAGATAAACGATCAAACAAATGATCATATCACAAATGATCAACACAATGATCATTTCACAGCAACACTCAGCATGTCACATTAC
Source organism: Allium cepa (assembly GCA_030765085.1). Lineage (NCBI taxonomy): Eukaryota > Viridiplantae > Streptophyta > Magnoliopsida > Asparagales > Amaryllidaceae > Allium > Allium cepa. Next base: position 819,187,656 of record CM060940.1, read on the forward strand.
CAAATTGGGAGTATATTGCTAAAAACCTTCAACTACATAACCTCTGAGCTCGTACGTCTCAGAGAAGGGTGTTAAGCTAAGAGAATAAATTCTCCGCCACCAACAGAAATATATTTGAAATAAGTCAGCTTTATATCTCAATTGTAATGTCAGACATACAATCCATACAAGTCTGTTCCGAGATCGAACAGAACCGAAGGCACTTACAAAGAAGCCCTTGCAATCCGGATATTCACTAATCACGACCGGACTTCCCATCACATATGGAGTCTCTATACCGGGGACCATTCGATGCAAAGACATTCGACGAGTTGTCCTTTCCCTTTCAAAAATATCCGGTCTTCAACACCGGTTATCAATGCTATCCATTACGTCGTATCACTATTCAGAATGGGTAATCCAAATAACGAGCGTAATAATTTAAAAATAAGTGTGGCTTTCAAATTCAGCAAATCACAACAAATACCTTTCAAAGGTAAATACTGATAGTCGGTTATTGAACTATCAATGGATATGCACGACATCACCAAATTCCAAATAATTTCCAAATTATTTATTTCCCAAAAATATCTTTACAAGATATATAACTTCAACACCTCAAAAATAAATCAATATTTATTTTTAAACAAATTCCACTTTCTTTTATAAATTCCATAGTGAATTTATATTTCATAATATCTACTGATATACGATTTTCAATAGGTTTCAAATATTCATTTTCGATTTATCTCCAAAAAGATAAATTCTCAAAATATTCACTTTATATTGGAAAACATTTCCATACTTACTTATTAAGTAATTCTCAAATCCATTTATTTTCAACACTTGGAAAATATTCAATATACTTAAATCTAAATTAAGTATATATTTCATTCTTTAAGGAAATCATTCTCTTAAGCATATTTATTTGGGCCAAAACGAATGTTGCGTAAAACATCGTTACGACAACCCAAAATCACTAGTATAGGGATTCGAAATTAAAATAGATATATAAATCCCAATACTATACAAAACATTTCCTTTCGGAAACCATTTACTATAACAACAGTGTTATAGTCCACTATTTCCTTCTATTTCTCGAAAACGTCCATTTCAACAATGAATGTTGAAATCTATGGTTTCGAATCTTTAACACATTTAAAAACATCGTTAGATCGTTTCAATTCTATTTAAAACATCACATCTAAAACATTTTCTTTAACATGTTATTCACTATTCAAAAACGTGAATATACTACGTTAACCAATTTCATCATTTCTATACATTTCATTTTAAAGAATTATTCACAGTCTAAAACGTGAATATAACTCCATAAATAAATTTCAACAATTTACTTATCAAAACAAGTCGTTTGCGGATTTATAACACAATGTTTATAATTTTCATTTCTATTTATTTTATAACAACTCTTTTTATAAATTCCTTTATTAAGCTATCTCAATTCATAACTCAATTGTATACCGAAAGTCCATATTATAAGTTAAATGCTTATAATTTATTTGTTTGCAAAAATCGTTCCTTTAAACTTCCCAAGTTATAAATCTTATAACTTATAAGATTCATTTATTTACCCAAATCTATTCCTTTTAATATCTTTACAAATTTTATAAACCTACTGCTTATAAAATTTCATTTATAACTTCACCGTTTGTAATCCTATAAATTTCATTCATTTATGAAATTCATTCACAATTCATTCTAACACTTATAAAAACTCGTTTTATAATTCAAATGTTTTAATTTTACAAATATCCATTTTATAAATCTTTTATATAAATCAATTTATATTATTCTTTTAAAATGTCTTTAAACTCCTTTATAATTTCATCATTTTGATTTATAAAATAATCAAATTTCATAAATCCTATATTTTTTTTAACTTTTTATAATAAATTCAGAAATCTCAATTTAAACTATTTTATAAAATCATTAACCCCATATTTTCAAATCAACTTTTAACTATATTTCTCAAAAATCATAATTTTTATAACATTAAAATTTATACGTTTATTTATTTAAAATGAATCGATTCCAAAATTATTTTATAAAACGTATACTTTCAAAAATCGCTTTAAAAATCATTTTAAAATTCCAAAATTTGGCCCAATGATGCTACACACCAAATAGTCAATCACGACAACAACGACATCATATATCAATATGATAATCAATGAATATCAAAATATCCATAATCACATAAATACTGTTGAGGAATCCAGTTGGATCCCTCCAACCTGTTTCCTGCATCCAAAGATGTTAGCACAATACCAATTCCGTTCCAGTACGAAATTATCGCGGTATATGGGATTTAAAATATTATCCGCTTAATAGACGGCGCAATAGGGTCTCATCCGCTATATAATGCGAGAAATCAACAACTGCAATATATACATATGCCAATATATATATATATATTGCTATTATATATAATACCAATTTCACTGTTTATGAAATATTCGCGGTATATGTTTTTAATAAATAACATCCGCTTACTAACGGCGCATAATGTCTATTTTAACAATCAATAGATAACAATCATCATTCAAACATGCATTCAAGTATTTTAAATATAACTATTTAAAATAAAATCGAAACCGATTTGATTGAGTGAGAAGTTCTCACCTTGATTTCAATTTCATTTTAGCGATTTATTTCGAATAAAATTAAACGCGCGTTTAATTTTACCCGAAATTATCACTAACTCCAAACGACTCCAATCCAATTCCATAGCGTAGTGCTCGTCCATACGATTCTAACGCAACTGGTTTCGCGCGTTTTCGACCTCGTATGAAAAAGATATGATTTTTTCAAAGTTACACGAATTTATTTATATAATTTACAACTTTTTATTTCTATTTAAAAACCTACACTTCATCACAGCCACTAGATCTTGCTTTCTGCCAACGTGACCGTGTGCTTTCCCCCCTTCTCCTTCCTCTTCACGTACGCACGTTCTCAGAGAATTGGAGCCGAACCCATTTTGATTTTTAGGGTTAATAGCCGCGACCACCACACTTGATAAAAATTCGATCAGGCACTACCACTCGAAAGCTTGTGACGAACGCTACCCTCGGCCACGACCCTAGCAAGCTCGGTCATCATACCATCCTCGAAATGCATGCGCAACATCAGGCCTTTGAGCCACGATTTCGACCACTACACTGCTCCGAATGCGATCTCCACCGTTGAGATCGAAGATCTCAATGCCCTCTACCTTTTGCTAGTTGAAAACTTCTTGAATCAACGCATGGATTAGAAGAAAAATTGGGAAGAAGGTAATTGTTTTCTGGCCAAAGGTTGAAGAGGGTGGCGGCTGCTTCAGTTTAGGGTTAGGGTTTGATATTTTTGCAAATTATGAAGGAGGGGGGGGGGGCTTTTATAGATAATTTCACCGATTACTATTCACCCGGAATTTCCGAACTCCAAACGAAGCGTGCCGGTTGGCGTTGTTAAGGTTTACCCCGCGTTCCGAACACAATGGAATGTGTTTCGGGAGCTAATTCGGTCATCCGTGCAAGTTATGGCAATAAACGTTCGATTTAAAATTAAACCGATTAAACGATTTTCTAGGCGTTTTAGCTTGCACCGGACAAACGACAAATCCGATTGACACGAAATTTGAAACCTTACAATAATATCATATTACAGATCCGATGAAACTAGTTTCGTCGAAATCCAAGACAGTTTGAAAAATGACTATTTTAACTTGCCAAATTAATATTAAAACAATTTCGATGCGTTTCGAGCTGCCACGATCAAACGATAACTCCAATTACTACAAAAATTGAAATCCGATAATAATAAACTATTACGGATCCAATGGAACTAGTTTCGTCCAATTCTGAGACTGTTTAAAAATTGGCTAATTTCACTAGTCGATTAAATATTAAAATATTCAATTTTCACAAATAAACTTTTAATTCGATTTTAAAAGTTCTAAAACATCATTCTAACTTCAATATGATATAATAAAATTTTACAAATCAATTTTAAAAATATTTAACCCAATTTTTAATTATTCCTGTATTTCAACTATTAAATTATCGATTTAATTATCCAATTAAATCCAATTATTCAAAATAAAATTTATTCGACTTATAAATTTCACTTATTAATATTTAAAATTAATTAAATACTCAAATTTTTAATTAATAAAAGTTCTGGGTCGTTACATACTTCCCCCCTTAAAAGAATTTCGTCCTCGAAATTACCAAGTAAGAAAAGTTACAGAATCTATTAACTTTCCCAAAATTTATAGTTAAATTTCTTATAATACTTTACTAAGTTTTCAAATTATACTTAGTTATCTTTTCAAAAACAACTACTATTGTTTGACTTTCAATTCCAAAATCAAAGTTATAGTTTTCAAAATTTTCCAAAAATTCCCAAAATTTTCTAACGCCTTAAATTTTCGGAAAAATTCGCCATAGTCTCCTTTGCGCGGCTCGATCTGAAAAAAAATGATAGTATATATATCACAAATATACATCTCATCAAGTAATGAGGCATCCCGCAGGGAAAAAGTGTAAAAGTACGATATGTAATCCGAGATATGTACCTTATATTTTATTAGCGAGCATATACGGCTAATATAGCGCGAAAGCGAGCTCCAAATGTGAAGCAAACGCGATCCGCACCTACTAAACACTCAACAAACAGATGAGAAACATGTATATAGACAATAGTATCGATATAGAACATATAGCAACATAATAACTATATATGCCAACATAGAAAATGCAGTAAAAGCAATATATTCAACCATCAACCAACTATCATCCAACTAGCATTCATAACCAATAAATATTCATTCATATTCTCATTAATATTCAATGAATTGGGTTTTCAATTTAATCACATTTGATTTATTAACAGTGGATGCTTTTACTAACGTTCATTTTCAATTAGTTTATATTTACTAATTCATATTCAAGTTGGTTCACTTCCAAATCAAATTCAATTCTACTTAAGATTCACTTAACTTCCAATTGAATTTCAATTACTTTAACTTTCAATTTCATTAACACTTAATGAATTATTTACAATCAACTAACAATCATATAACAACCAATGTATATTAATCACAACCAAATTCCTTTGCTTATATTCATCTTGGTTTAACTCCATCACTTTCAATTGGTTCAATTAAATTGATTTTCATTCAATTATTCAACCTCCAATAACATTAGATTTTAATGAATTAACACTTACATTCATTATTTCATACCAATTATTCACATTCAATTGATTAACATTCAATCCATTAATTCAATTCAATTACTAAAGTTGAATTTCATTTATATAACTTAAGTTCACATTTATCATTAACCTTTATTAATTTACTTTGATATCAATATCAACTTCGTTCAACATCTCTTAAGTTATATTTCATTTCAAACATTATCTGTTTTTCTTAACTTAAATTCCAACTTATAAATAATTCAAATTTCAATTCTAAATAAATTTCCATTTAACTTTAAATTCATTTTTATTTATAACTTATATTCATAAATATATTCATATAGTTTCACTTCTTATATATATATATAGGTTTATTTCACAATTGTAAATCACTTTAATTATAATTCCATTTCTTATAATTCTTTTGCTTATACAATTATTCTTCAATTTAGATTATTCAAACATCTTATTCAACAACCAACAATCTACTTATATACACTTTAATAATTCTGAAAAAATTATTCCTTTATATATAAAATAAAATCAAGGTAAAATTATTTCATTTACCCAATTTAAAACAATACTGTGTCGAATTGTTCTGTACAAGTGTTTAGAGATCCCTATCAACAACTTAAATTACTCGTATTAACCAGAATCTATATACCACTCAACAAACCAATCATCACAATATAAAACAATTTTATATTCAATAAAAAATACGCTCTCATAGCTATTATTACACTCAAACTCATTCTAGAGTACTACTGACTCTATCTCTAATGAGTAATACCCAACAGAACCATGGTTGTCGCTTAACCATATGCTCTGATACCAAATGTAACGTACGCGATTTTTCGTTGCCGGAAAACGAATACTTAGGGTTTTAAGAAAAAGGAAGAAAAAGAAAAAGACAGAAGAAGAGAGAAAAAGATAGAATAGAACAGAAAGAAAACAACAGAACAATATCAGAATCTCACAATCGCAGCGGAACAACATATAATACATAAATGAATAATCTTTAAACAAAGAACTATATCAGTTATTACATTACATCACATATCATTACATTATCATCAGAGTGTACAACAACAAACAACAACAAACAACATCAACAGCGGAAAAGAAATACTATATACTAGTAATACGCCATGCCATCCAGCTTGCCTCCAGCAACTCCTGAATTCTAGAATATCCTGATAAACCTTAACTCTTGACTGCCCACGTGGAAATTGGTGGGCACCCAGAGTTTAGGAAGGAAAACAATAAACTCCGAGTCAGTCATGAGACTGGTGTGAGAACTCAAAACAGTTTATTTATCTTTAAAATCAAAATAGAGGAATATTTTTTTAAGTCAATTCGCAATGCTTTTAAAAATGAGACTACCACAAGGCCTCCCGCACACACACACAATGCAAACGCAGAATCGGAGGAGATTTCTCCTTATGATAGTCAAATATGCTTGATACGCATTAAAAAGAAACATTTGATATTATTACTAGTGCATAGTGTAGGAAAAATCAATTCGAAAGTAGAATATAAATCTTAACCAACATACTGTAACGTTTCGGATTTTGCCCGCTCAAAAATCGACATCCATACTTCATATCGTATTCGAATGCCATAGATTTGACCGTTCAAATCCGATTCGCCGGAGCTTATAACAATCATTAAGTAAACAACACAGCGGAATAAAAGAATAATACATTGATATACAGCTTTGATACAATATCTGATACAACAGATGATCCAATAGATATCAATATACATCAGAGATATGATACAATAGAATAGCAGCGGAAAGAAAATAGATAACATCTAGCATACAGAACAAATAACTCTGAGATAATCTTCAAGGAAGAACTCCGAAAATAACTGCAACTCCATTTCCAAGAATCAATCCAGCAAAAGCTCGAACTTCCCATAACGATGCCCAAAGCTTAGCAAGACTGGTGTGATCTAAAGACTGAACTAGCTCCAGATAATCTACTACATCTGACTATCTGAAAAACCCAACTCTAGACTACTCGTGTAGAAAAATTTTGAGCACCCAGAGTTTAGGAAAGAAACAATAAACTCCGGATCAGTCGTGGGACTGGTGTGAGCAACAAAAACAGTTTATCTTTTATTCAAAATCAAATAGAGGAATATTTTTAAAGTCAATTCGCAATGCTTTTAAAAATGAGACTACCATAAGGCCTCCCGCACACACACACAATGCAAACGCAGAATCGGAGGAGATTTCTCCTTATGATAGTCAAACATGCTTGATACGCATTAAAAAGAACATTTGATATTATTACTAGTGCATAGTGTAGTAAAAATCATTTCGAAAGTAAAGATATAAATCTTAGCCAACATAGACATTTCGAACTATGCCTACTATAGCTACCATCCAAACAGTGTTGCGACACCATAAGTGAATGATAGGTTCTACAACTAATACCGTACAAGTTTCGTATTGTTTTTTTGGATTTCCAACAAATGGTCAGGCCAAGGAACTTCCCATTGCCACATGAGAATGCCTCTGGAAGGACATTCCCGAGAACCAAACCGGAACTCTGCCAACACAAGGCCGGGTTACCCCTAACTGGGTAACTACTGACACGAGCACGCCATTCCCCGATCGTAAACGACCTTTCTCACGGGATCCCGATAACCAACAACCACAAAGTAATAAATTCGCGGTAACCACATAGGTTAAATATCTGGGCTCCATACCATGATACCACCTCTATCCAGAAGGAAATGTACATACCCTAAAGGGAGCTACCGCTCATAACCTTGCTGCTTCTTGCCTGTTTTGACCATTCACGGGGTGTGAGGCTCGACGAAGTCACGTCCACAAAAACATACTTTATACAAAAGCCATGCTTTGGGTCAACAAATGATCATAGAAATGATCACAAAGATAGACGATCAAATAAATGATCCTATCACAAATAATCAACACAATGATCATTTACAGCAACACTCAGCATGTCACATTACCAAATTGGGAATATATCGCTGATAACATTCAACTACATAACCTCTGAGCTCGTATGTCTCAGAGAAGGGTGTTAAGCTAAGAGAATAAATTCTCCGCCACCAACAGAAATATATTTGAAAGAATTCGGCTTTATATCTCAATTTGTAATGTCAGACATACTATCCATACAAGTCTGTTCCGGGCTCGAACAGAACCGAAGGCACTTACAAAGAAGTCCTTGCAATCCGGATATTCACTAATCACGTTCGGACTTCCCATCACAGATGGAGTCTCTATACCGGGGACCAGTCGATGCAAAGACATTCGACGAGTTGTCCTTTCGCTTTCAAAAAATATCCGGTCTTCAACACCGGTCTTCAAATGCTATCCATAACGACATATCACATATTCGGAATGGGATATATGACACAAAGGTCCTCTCCCGGCTAAACCGAACAGTGAGCGCAGTATTTCAAAAACATATGGACATTGGGATTTCAATTAAGTCACAACTTATTACCCAAAACTTTTCTTCAAATGGTTTAACAAATCACCATTTCAAATCTTTTAAACAAAAGGATTCATTTTCACAACCTTTAACGGTTTAAACAATTTTCACAATTTAATCTTTTAAACAAAAGATTCATTCACAGATTTTCCAAATCAATTTTTATTTCAATTTGATTAACTCGTTAAATCTTTAAATCAAAGATTTAACTTATAGCCTTCAAAACAATTTCATTTCAATTTGATTTAAACAAATCATCAATTTAAATTTGTTAAAAATAAACAGATTTAATTCATAGCTTTCAAAAAGAATTCATTCATAACTTAGGAAAATCATTTCTCTATTCAATCTTGAAATTCCCCTAATTAACTGGAATCTCAGTTCTTATCTAAAAGTGTTTATCATTTGAAAACAACAGTTTTCATTTTGGAAATCTGATTCATTTATACAAGTTGAAATCCCTGGGTTAAATTCAAATTCCCAAAAAAAAAAATACTTTAAAAATGATTTAACTCATAATGACTAGTATAATATCATTAATCCCTAGTTTCAAATTACAGAATTCAATTCCAAATATCGAATTCAAATTCAAATTGAATTATTTAAATTTCAAAACTTAATCAAGTAAATTACAATAAATTTTAACTTGAAATTTCATTCCAAAAGCTTTTCACATTTATTCCGATTCCATTTCCAAAACATTTGAATTTAAATATTCAACTTTAAAAATCATTTTAAAGTCATTTTAAAATCTGTGACTTAATCGATTTCCTCGTGAAATCCATAATTGTGTGTGTATGGTGTGGTCCAGGGGTTTAACACAATAAAAGTGCCACATCATCAATCATCACAGACTAAAACACAGAAATATAGTTGATAAGCGATATAAACTATAACGCTCATCGTCCATTCACAGATTCACAGATAATATACAGATGCAATAAATATACACAGTTCAATCTATAGAACAAAATATCACAAATCAGATAGGATAATCAATTCAAGGCATCTTATACAATACAATCATTCATAAGTAAGGTCAAGCATTTAATAATCATTTATAAGTAGGATTAACTAATCGTTAAATCCAAATTAATTCAATTTTATTTCCAATTAAATTTATTTACTTATGAATTGATTATCCAATCCTGATTTATTAATTCCAATCATTTGATATAAATTAATTTATCAAACACTTTAATTAATTTAAATTATTCTTAATTTATCATATTAATTAAATTAACCTTTAAACCAATTTCATAATTAATTGACACCTTAGTTAATTATTTTAAGAAATTAAACCTTTAATTACTTACCATACAGTAATTACACCTACACAATTTCATAATGATTATCATTAATTTATTAATATAAATTAATCATTAAAAATTTATCACATTATCCTTACATGAATTTTTGCTTAATCACTTGATTAATCAATTTTAATCATTAATTAATATTTAATTAAAAATCCTTAATCATAAATTAATATTTAATTGATAACCCTCAATCACCATTTAATTTCTTCAACCGTTAAATTTCTTCCTTAATTAATCCAATCATTAATAAATTAAATAATTAAATTATTCATTTTAATTAACTTAATTATAAATCATTAAATATTTATTACTTAAAGTATAGCTCATTCATACTTATGATTAAATTATTATTTACAATGTGTTTGGAAACATTGTTTTCAAATCCTCTTCTAGATTTCAAATTAAATTTCAAGCTTTAAAATAATTACCAATTTATCTTTAATAAAGTTTAAAAATCCAAATAATTTCTAACTTTTAATTTCTCATGTTAAAGTAATATTTTTGTTATAAAGAAATTTCAAGAGTAAAAAAAAAAAATCAAATTCTTTTTCTTGAATTCACATCTTAAAATAATAATAAATACTTTAACATTTAAATCTAATTTAATTCATTCAAATGTATAAAACGTTATTTCATTTCAAATCTGAACTTGAATTTGTGTTTGTACTTTGTTTCAACACCCAATTTAAACCTTGGTTTATAAAATTTAAATTTAGTTTTAAATTTCGAAACAAAACAGGCTTTGAAGTCTGTTACAACATCTACCCGAGCCACTACCTTCCCTGCTTCGAGTCCAACCCTCAGAAAACACATACCTACTTCGAGATTTTCCAGAAATCTACCCGAGTGACCCAGAATTTAATAAATTTTTTTTTTATAAGTATTTCACTTAAAACCAAATTCCTGCTTCGAGCCAAAACATCACGTACCCGAAGTAAACTTCGAGCTTCCACCCTTCTTCTCCCAACAACCCAACAGTTAAACCCAAACAATACACCGTGCCACTGTGCACGTGCACCACCATCGGGGCAACTCCGATGAACTCCCTCATCGCCAGCAAATCGCATACCACCCCTACATTCGATTACCATCCACGTGAACATCGTTGTTCTTCGAAAAACGAATTCGACCTAAAACTTAAAACCTGGAAACGCTCGAACCCATCTCCTCCCATACCTGTCAACAGCGCGCCCTCGCTCCTCCGACCACCAGAGAATCACCACCACCGGCCACGACTTCGCCTACCATCCCTCTACGCATTCCCAAACCCACGTTGAACTCGACGCCTTGTGGCGTTCGAACAGACCAAAAAAACTCCACTCAGCTGAAACTAGGTTTAGAAAATAAAACTAGCCACCATTGTCACCTTCGGCTACTGATCAACTTCCTACCAATTTTCCTGGCCTCACCGTTCACTTCTCTTCCTCCAGAAGAAACTCCAACCTCACCAATCCCAGAGATCACCAGATTTACACATATTTACGTTTTCAGTTCAACAATGAACTGCTCCCTGCCTACTCAACTAAAACACGCCATTTTAGTTTTAAAATTCATATTTTTTGTTGAGGAGTCAATTTACATCCCTGAATTTAAAAATCAAGATGTTTGAATTTTTGACTTATATTAAGTTCATACTGTGATGTTGTATTTCCAGAACGATACTACTTTGTTTTTAACTTAAACATGTTTTTAAATTAAACTCTATGGTTTAACTAACATGTTTCATTTAATACTTAAACCCAAATATAGATTGGATCAAGAGATATTGATTTTCAAATAAGTCTTTAGCTTGAAATTTTGGTAACAGAATGTTACAGGGAATGCAAATACACATATACACACATTCATATATCAATATACAGAGAGGTTGCCAAACATTTATATATATAGGAAGCACATACTTTCCAGACCACTACATAAACAAGAGTCTACTCAAAGATTTTTAAAAGTGTAAGGTTACTCACATGGCTGATGAAGCAGAAATAAAAACTTGATAGACAGAGAAGCAATCCAATTTGTATTTTTAGCTGCCTGAAGTTTTAAATAGTTTGAATTTTTGTTTAAGTGTGAATATGATATTTGCTTCATATTTTCTGCTCAGCTGGAATGGAACGACATTGAAATGAGGAGAGGATGTATATATGGAAATGAGGCTTACAGGTGATGATATTACTCTGTACAGGGTAATGTATTTTTTTTTTGTACAAAGTGATACTATTTTGTTTAATAAGCATGGTTGATATGCTTGCATTAAATGCATGAAGCATGTTGCATTAATTGCCTGATACTTTCCCTTTTATGCTAGAGATACTAGTATTTATTATTAAGTACTTGTTTATTTATGTATTTGTTTACTTGTTTCATTCCATGCTTATATTTGTACTTGCTTACTTACTTTTATATTTGTTTGTATTTATTATGTTTGATTTGTTTATAAAATTTTAACTCAAGTATAAACACACTTTTAAACTTAAACAAAGTTTTAAAATCTTACCTTTCCTTTATTTTTAAACTTATATTATTAAATACTTAATTTACTTAAAATTATTTCAAACTTATGTACATTTTTATAAGATTTGTTTTATATTTACAATCGTAGTTTCCCAAAGTACATACATATATTATTTTATTTTTATACTAATGTTTTGTAATATAAATAAATTTCTATTTTATTATGTTGTTAGAATTTAGCAAATGTTCTACTTCCTATTTTATTAAAATTTATCTCATATTATTTTTCTATTTCTAGTTTAAATATTTATTGTTATCTTACTTTAATATTTATTGTCTTATATTATTTTATCTGCTCACACATTTTGTTTTAATGTTTAAATATAGCTGGTTTGTTTTGCAAGTTAATTCATATATATGTTTTGTTCCACTGCTTTGTCCTATTACTTTATAGTATGAATAACTTCTATGTTAACATGTTGTTAAAATTTATTTATGAGTTACTATATATATATATATATATATATATATTTTTCTTAATTTATTTCATAACTCAAATATTTATTAAACCATTCATCTAAGATTTAAATCCAAATCAAAATATATATATATACACACACAAGATTTTATAATTTCAAATTGAATCATATATACCCAAATATACATATATATATATATATACATTCACATATATACATATTTATACAATAATTAAAAATTTAAATGATTTATATAGAATATATTTGAACTCGGGGAAACTCACATCACTAAATCGATTAATTTCACCGTTTTCTTCAAAAATAGATTTTAATTATCATTTTAAATTTATATAAAAATCCGGGGTCGTTACAGACTTCCCACCTTAAAAGAATTTCGTCCTCGAAATTCGCAGGCACGAAAACAACACAGAGATAGACAGATTCGATCTTTTATAATTCCTCAAATACAAGATATGGATTCCAAATTCAAGTCGGAATATCTCAAAATATATACCAATTTGTCCCTCTTCGGATTTCGACTAACCCAAGAAATTACAATAGAATTTCAAAATTTGGTTATAAACGAATCGTTTTATCGATACTATTCGATTTGGCTTCTTCTTCTATTAATCAATTTAACTCAATTTCAAATTTCCAATTTATTCAAAATTTTAATTCTAAATTTCAAATTCATTAAAGTTTGAATCAGAAATTGATAAGAAATCGATAAAGATATGGATTTTCTATAACGTATCGTAGAGCCACATCATCTCGAAACTTCTTTCTGTAGCTGTCACGAAGCAATCAAAAGAATTTAGAAACGAATCAAAGAAAATTGATAAGAAAGTTGTTTCCACTGTTGTTACAGAGTATCGACCATTTATAGTCGTATTTCCCTGTTCCCTATCTCGTTCTCTTCTTGCACTCATACTTACTATCAGTGGACAGTAAGAGAATTTACTGAGGCATTCAAATGGATATCTTAGGGATTACTCATTCTAGGGTTTACTTCACCCTATCTCTAATGAGCTACTTAATGTGTTATACTCCTGAGCTAAAGTTCAACCTTCAGCTCTGATACCAAAATGTAACGTTTCGGATTTTGCCCGCTCAAAAATCGACATCCATACTTCATATCGTATTCGAATGCCATAGATTTGACCATTCAAATCCGATTCGCCGGAGTTTATAACAATCATTAAGTAAACAACACAGCGGAATAAAAGAATAATACATTGATATACAGCTTTGATACAATATCTGATACAACAGATGATCCAATAGATATCAATATACATCAGAGATATGATACAATAGAATAGCAGTGGAAAGAAAATAGATAACATCTAGCATACGGAACAAATAACTCTGAGATAATCTTCAAGGAAGAACTCCGAAAATAACTGCAACTCCATTTCCAAGAATCAATCCAGCAAAAGCTCGAACTTCCCATAACGATGCCCAAAACTTAGCAAGACTGGTGTGATCTAAAGACTGAACTAGCTCCAGATAATCTACTACATCTGACTATCTGAAAAACCCAACTCTAGACTGCTCGTGTAGAAAAAATTTGAGCACCCAGAGTTTAGGAAAGAAACAATAAACTCCGGATCAGTCGTGGGACTGGTGTGAGCAACAAAAACAGTTTATCTTTTATTCAAAATCAAATAGAGGAATATTTTTAAAGTCAATTCGCAATGCTTTTAAAAATGAGACTACCATAAGGCCTCCCGCACACACACACACAATGCAAACGCAGAATCGGAGGAGATTTCTCCTTATGATAGTCAAAGATGCTTGATACGCATTAAAAAGAACATTTGATATTATTACTAGTGCATAGTGTAGTAAAAATCATTTCGAAAGTAAAGATATAAATCTTAGCCAACATAGACATTTCGAACTATGCCTACTATAGCTACCATCCAAACAGTGTTGCGACACCATAAGTGAATGATAGGTTCTACAACTAATACCGTACAAGTTTCGTATTGTTTCTTTGGATTTCCAACAAATGGTCAGGCCAAGGAACTTCCCATTGCCACATGAGAATGCCTCTAGAAGGACATTCCCGAGAACCAAACCGGAACTCTGCCAACACAAGGCCGGGTTAACCCTAACTGGGTAACTACTGACACGAGCACGCCATTCCCCGATCGTAAACGACCTTTCTCACGGGATCCCGATAACCAACAACCACAAAGTAATAAATTCGCGGTAACCACATAGGTTAAATATCTGGGCTCCATACCATGATACCACCTCTATCCAGAAGGAAATGTACATACCCTAAAGGGGGCTACCCCTCATAACCTTGCTGCTTCTTTCCTGTTTTGACCATTCACGGGGTGTGAGGCTCGACGAAGTCACGTCCACAAAAACATACTTTATACAAAAGCCATGCTTTGGGTCAACAAATGATCATAGAAATGATCACAAAGATAGACGATCAAATAAATGATCCTATCACAAATAATCAACACAATGATCATTTACAGCAACACTCAGCATGTCACATTACCAAATTGGGAATATATCGCTGATAACATTCAACTACATAACCTCTGAGCTCGTATGTCTCAGAGAAGGGTGTTAAGCTAAGAGAATAAATTCTCCGCCACCAACAGAAATATATTTGAAAGAATTCGGCTTTATATCTCAATTTGTAATGTCAGACATACTATCCATACAAGTCTGTTCCGGGCTCGAACAGAACCGAAGGCACTTACAAAGAAGTCCTTGCAATCCGGATATTCACTAATCACGTTCGGACTTCCCATCACAGATGGAGTCTCTATACCGGGGACCAGTCGATGCAAAGACATTCGACGAGTTGTCCTTTCGCTTTCAAAAAATATCCGGTCTTCAACACCGGTCTTCAAATGCTATCCATAACGACATATCACATATTCGGAATGGGATATATGACACAAAGGTCCTCTCCCGGCTAAACCGAACAGTGAGCGCAGTATTTCAAAAACATATGGACATTGGGATTTCAATTAAGTCACAACTTATTACCCAAAACTTTTCTTCAAATGGTTTAACAAATCACCATTTCAAATCTTTTAAACAAAAGGATTCATTTTCACAACCTTTAACGGTTTAAACAATTTTCACATTTTAATCTTTTAAACAAAAGATTCATTCACAGATTTTCCAAATCAATTTTTATTTCAATTTGATTAACTCGTTAAATCTTTAAATCAAAGATTTAACTTATAGCCTTCAAAACAATTTCATTTCAATTTGATTTAAACAAATCATCAATTTAAATTTGTTAAAAATAAACAGATTTAATTCATAGCTTTCAAAAAGAATTCATTCATAACTTAGGAAAATCATTTCTCTATTCAATCTTGAAATTCCCCTAATTAACTGGAATCTCAGTTCTTATCTAAAAGTGTTTATCATTTGAAAACAACAGTTTTCATTTTGGAAATCTGATTCATTTATACAAGTTGAAATCCCTGGGTTAAATTCAAATTCCCAAAAAAAAAAAATACTTTAAAAATGATTTAACTCATAATGACTAGTATAATATCATTAATCCCTAGTTTCAAATTACAGAATTCAATTCCAAATATCGAATTCAAATTCAAATTGAATTATTTAAATTTCAAAACTTAATCAAGTAAATTAAAATAAATTTTAACTTGAAATTTCATTCCAAAAGCTTTTCACATTTATTCCGATTCCATTTCCAAAACATTTGAATTTAAATATTCAACTTTAAAAATCATTTTAAAGTCATTTTAAAATCTGTGACTTAATCGATTTCCTCGTGAAATCCATAATTGTGTGTGTATGGTGTGGTCCAGGGGTTTAACACAATAAAAGTGCCACATCATCAATCATCACAGACTAAAACACAGAAATATAGTTGATAAGCGATATAAACTATAACGCTCATCGTCCATTCACAGATTCACAGATAATATACAGATGCAATAAATATACACAGTTCAATCTATAGAACAAAATATCACAAATCAGATAGGATAATCAATTCAAGGCATCTTATACAATACAATCATTCATAAGTAAGGTCAAGCATTTAATAATCATTTATAAGTAGGATTAACTAATCGTTAAATCCAAATTAATTCAATTTTATTTCCAATTAAATTTATTTACTTATGAATTGATTATCCAATCCTGATTTATTAATTCCAATCATTTGATATAAATTAATTTATCAAACACTTTAATTAATTTAAATTATTCTTAATTTATCATATTAATTAAATTAACCTTTAAACCAATTTCATAATTAATTGACACCTTAGTTAATTATTTTAAGAAATTAAACCTTTAATTACTTACCATACAGTAATTACACCTACACAATTTCATAATGATTATCATTAATTTATTAATATAAATTAATCATTAAAAATTTATCACATTATCCTTACATGAATTTTTGCTTAATCACTTGATTAATCAATTTTAATCATTAATTAATATTTAATTAAAAATCCTTAATCATAAATTAATATTTAATTGATAACCCTCAATCACCATTTAATTTCTTCAACCGTTAAATTTCTTCCTTAATTAATCCAATCATTAATAAATTAAATAATTAAATTATTCATTTTAATTAACTTAATTATAAATCATTAAATATTTATTACTTAAAGTATAGCTCATTCATACTTATGATTAAATTATTATTTACAATGTGTTTGGAAACATTGTTTTCAAATCCTCTTCTAGATTTCAAATTAAATTTCAAGCTTTAAAATAATTACCAATTTATCTTTAATAAAGTTTAAAAATCCAAATAATTTCTAACTTTTAATTTCTCATGTTAAAGTAATATTTTTGTTATAAAGAAATTTCAAGAGTAAAAAAAAAAAATCAAATTCTTTTTCTTGAATTCACATCTTAAAAAAATAATAAATACTTTAACATTTAAATCTAATTTAATTCATTCAAATGTATAAAACGTTATTTCATTTCAAATCTGAACTTGAATTTGTGTTTGTACTTTGTTTCAACACCCAATTTAAACCTTGGTTTATAAAATTTAAATTTAGTTTTAAATTTCGAAACAAAACAGGCTTTGAAGTCTGTTACAACATCTACCCGAGCCACTACCTTCCCTGCTTCGAGTCCAACCCTCAGAAAACACATACCTACTTCGAGATTTTCCAGAAATCTACCCGAGTGACCCAGAATTTAATAAATTTTTTTTTATGAGTATTTCACTTAAAACCAAATTCCTGCTTCGAGCCAAAACATCACGTACCCGAAGTAAACTTCGAGCTTCCACCCTTCTTCTCCTAACAACCCAACAGTTAAACCCAAACAATACACCGTGCCACTGTGCACGTGCATCACCATCGGGGCAACTCCGATGAACTCCCTCATCGCCAGCAAATCGCATACCACCCCTACATTCGATTACCATCCACGTGAACATCGTTGTTCTGCGAAAAACGAATTCGACCTAAAACTTAAAACCTGGAAACGCTCGAACCCATCTCCTCCCATACCTGTCAACAGCGCGCCCTCGCTCCTCCGACCACCAGAGAATCACCACCACCGGCCACGACTTCGCCTACCATCCCTCTACGCATTCCCAAACCCACGTTGAACTCGACGCCTTGTGGCGTTCGAACAGACCAAAAAAACTCCACTCAGCTGAAACTAGGTTTAGAAAATAAAACTAGCCACCATTGTCACCTTCGGCTACTGATCAACTTCCTACCAATTTTCCTGGCCTCACCGTTCACTTCTCTTCCTCCAGAAGAAACTCCAACCTCACCAATCCCAGAGATCACCAGATTTACACATATTTACGTTTTCAGTTCAACAATGAACTGCTCCCTGCCTACTCAACTAAAACACGCCATTTTAGTTTTAAAATTCATATTTTTTGTTGAGGAGTCAATTTACATCCCTGAATTTAAAAATCAAGATGTTTGAATTTTTGACTTATATTAAGTTCATACTGTGATGTTGTATTTCCAGAACGATACTACTTTGTTTTTAACTTAAACATGTTTTTAAATTAAACTCTATGGTTTAACTAACATGTTTCATTTAATACTTAAACCCAAATATAGATTGGATCAAGAGATATTGATTTTCAAATAAGTCTTTAGCTTGAAATTTTGGTAACAGAATGTTACAGGGAATGCAAATACACATATACACACATTCATATATCAATATACAGAGAGGTTGCCAAACATTTATATATATAGGAAGCACATACTTTCCAGACCACTACATAAACAAGAGTCTACTCAAAGATTTTTAAAAGTGTAAGGTTACTCACATGGCTGATGAAGCAGAAATAAAAACTTGATAGACAGAGAAGCAATCCAATTTGTATTTTTAGCTGCCTGAAGTTTTAAATAGTTTGAATTTTTGTTTAAGTGTGAATATGATATTTGCTTCATATTTTCTGCTCAGCTGGAATGGAATGACATTGAAATGAGGAGAGGATGTATATATGGAAATGAGGCTTACAGGTGATGATATTACTCTGTACAGGGTAATGTATTTTTTTTTTGTACAAAGTGATACTATTTTGTTTAATAAGCATGGTTGATATGCTTGCATTAAATGCATGAAGCATGTTGCATTAATTGCCTGATACTTTCCCTTTTATGCTAGAGATACTAGTATTTATTATTAAGTACTTGTTTATTTATGTATTTGTTTACTTGTTTCATTCCATGCTTATATTTGTACTTGCTTACTTACTTTTATATTTGTTTGTATTTATTATGTTTGATTTGTTTATAAAATTTTAACTCAAGTATAAACACACTTTTAAACTTAAACAAAGTTTTAAAATCTTACCTTTCCTTTATTTTTAAACTTATATTATTAAATACTTAATTTACTTAAAATTATTTCAAACTTATGTACATTTTTATAAGATTTGTTTTATATTTACAATCGTAGTTTCCCAAAGTACATACATATATTATTTTATTTTTATACTAATGTTTTGTAATATAAATAAATTTCTATTTTATTATGTTGTTAGAATTTAGCAAATGTTCTACTTCCTATTTTATTAAAATTTATCTCATATTATTTTTCTATTTCTAGTTTAAATATTTATTGTTATCTTACTTTAATATTTATTGTCTTATATTATTTTATCTGCTCACACATTTTGTTTTAATGTTTAAATATAGCTGGTTTGTTTTGCAAGTTAATTCATATATATGTTTTGTTCCACTGCTTTGTCCTATTACTTTATAGTATGAATAACTTCTATGTTAACATGTTGTTAAAATTTATTTATGAGTTACTACATATATATATATATATATATATTTTTCTTAATTTATTTCATAACTCAAATATTTATTAAACCATTCATCTAAGATTTAAATCCAAATCAAAATATATATATATACACACACAAGATTTTATAATTTCAAATTGAATCATATATACCCAAATATACATATATATATATATACATTCACATATATACATATTTATACAATAATTAAAAATTTAAATGATTTATATAGAATATATTTGAACTCGGGGAAACTCACATCACTAAATCGATTAATTTCACCGTTTTCTTCAAAAATAGATTTTAATTATCATTTTAAATTTATATAAAAATCCGGGGTCGTTACAGACTTCCCACCTTAAAAGAATTTCGTCCTCGAAATTCGCAGGCACGAAAACAACACAGAGATAGACAGATTCGATCTTTTATAATTCCTCAAATACAAGATATGGATTCCAAATTCAAGTCGGAATATCTCAAAATATATACCAATTTGTCCCTCTTCGGATTTCGACTAACCCAAGAAATTACAATAGAATTTCAAAATTTGGTTATAAACGAATCGTTTTATCGATACTATTCGATTTGGCTTCTTCTTCTATTAATCAATTTAACTCAATTTCAAATTTCCAATTTATTCAAAATTTTAATTCTAAATTTCAAATTCATTAAAGTTTGAATCAGAAATTGATAAGAAATCGATAAAGATATGGATTTTCTATAACGTATCGTAGAGCCACATCATCTCGAAACTTCTTTCTGTAGCTGTCACGAAGCAATCAAAAGAATTTAGAAACGAATCAAAGAAAATTGATAAGAAAGTTGTTTCCACTGTTGTTACAGAGTATCGACCATTTATAGTCGTATTTCCCTGTTCCCTATCTCGTTCTCTTCTTGCACTCATACTTACTATCAGTGGACAGTAAGAGAATTTACTGAGGCATTCAAATGGATATCTTAGGGATTACTCATTCTAGGGTTTACTTCACCCTATCTCTAATGAGCTACTTAATGTGTTATACTCCTGAGCTAAAGTTCAACCTTCAGCTCTGATACCAAAATGTAACGTTTCGGATTTTGCCCGCTCAAAAATCGACATCCATACTTCATATCGTATTCGAATGCCATAGATTTGACCATTCAAATCCGATTCGCCGGAGTTTATAACAATCATTAAGTAAACAACACAGCGGAATAAAAGAATAATACATTGATATACAGCTTTGATACAATATCTGATACAACAGATGATCCAATAGATATCAATATACATCAGAGATATGATACAATAGAATAGAAGTGGAAAGAAAATAGATAACATCTAGCATACGGAACAAATAACTCTGAGATAATCTTCAAGGAAGAACTCCGAAAATAACTGCAACTCCATTTCCAAGAATCAATCCAGCAAAAGCTCGAACTTCCCATAACGATGCCCAAAACTTAGCAAGACTGGTGTGATCTAAAGACTGAACTAGCTCCAGATAATCTACTACATCTGACTATCTGAAAAACCCAACTCTAGACTGCTCGTGTAGAAAAAATTTGAGCACCCAGAGTTTAGGAAAGAAACAATAAACTCCGGATCAGTCGTGGGACTGGTGTGAGCAACAAAAACAGTTTATCTTTTATTCAAAATCAAATAGAGGAATATTTTTAAAGTCAATTCGCAATGCTTTTAAAAATGAGACTACCATAAGGCCTCCCGCACACACACACACAATGCAAACGCAGAATCGGAGGAGATTTCTCCTTATGATAGTCAAAGATGCTTGATACGCATTAAAAAGAACATTTGATATTATTACTAGTGCATAGTGTAGTAAAAATCATTTCGAAAGTAAAGATATAAATCTTAGCCAACATAGACATTTCGAACTATGCCTACTATAGCTACCATCCAAACAGTGTTGCGACACCATAAGTGAATGATAGGTTCTACAACTAATACCGTACAAGTTTCGTATTGTTTCTTTGGATTTCCAACAAATGGTCAGGCCAAGGAACTTCCCATTGCCACATGAGAATGCCTCTGGAAGGACATTCCCGAGAACCAAACCGGAACTCTGCCAACACAAGGCCGGGTTAACCCTAACTGGGTAACTACTGACACGAGCACGCCATTCCCCGATCGTAAACGACCTTTCTCACGGGATCCCGATAACCAACAACCACAAAGTAATAAATTCGCGGTAACCACATAGGTTAAATATCTGGGCTCCATACCATGATACCACCTCTATCCAGAAGGAAATGTACATACCCTAAAGGGGGCTACCCCTCATAACCTTGCTGCTTCTTTCCTGTTTTGACCATTCACGGGGTGTGAGGCTCGACGAAGTCACGTCCACAAAAACATACTTTATACAAAAGCCATGCTTTGGGTCAACAAATGATAATAGAAATGATCACAAAGATAGACGATCAAATAAATGATCCTATCACAAATAATCAACACAATGATCATTTACAGCAACACTCAGCATGTCACATTACCAAATTGGGAATATATCGCTGATAACATTCAACTACATAACCTCTGAGCTCGTATGTCTCAGAGAAGGGTGTTAAGCTAAGAGAATAAATTCTCCGCCACCAACAGAAATATATTTGAAAGAATTCGGCTTTATATCTCAATTTGTAATGTCAGACATACTATCCATACAAGTCTGTTCCGGGCTCGAACAGAACCGAAGGCACTTACAAAGAAGTCCTTGCAATCCGGATATTCACTAATCACGTTCGGACTTCCCATCACAGATGGAGTCTCTATACCGGGGACCAGTCGATGCAAAGACATTCGACGAGTTGTCCTTTCGCTTTCAAAAAATATCCGGTCTTCAACACCGGTCTTCAAATGCTATCCATAACGACATATCACATATTCGGAATGGGATATATGACACAAAGGTCCTCTCCCGGCTAAACCGAACAGTGAGCGCAGTATTTCAAAAACATATGGACATTGGGATTTCAATTAAGTCACAACTTATTACCCAAAACTTTTCTTCAAATGGTTTAACAAATCACCATTTCAAATCTTTTAAACAAAAGGATTCATTTTCACAACCTTTAACGGTTTAAACAATTTTCACATTTTAATCTTTTAAACAAAAGATTCATTCACAGATTTTCCAAATAAATTTTTATTTCAATTTGATTAACTCGTTAAATCTTTAAATCAAAGATTTAACTTATAGCCTTCAAAACAATTTCATTTCAATTTGATTTAAACAAATCATCAATTTAAATTTGTTACAAATAAACAGATTTAATTCATAGCTTTCAAAAAGAATTCATTCATAACTTAGGAAAATCATTTCTCTATTCAATCTTGAAATTCCCCTAATTAACTGGAATCTCAGTTCTTATCTAAAAGTGTTTATCATTTGAAAACAACAGTTTTCATTTTGGAAATCTGATTCATTTATACAAGTTGAAATCCCTGGGTTAAATTCAAATTCCCAAAAAAAAAAAAAAACTTTAAGAATGATTTAACTCATAATGACTAGTATAATATCATTAATCCCTAGTTTCAAATTACAGAATTCAATTCCAAATATCGAATTCAAATTCAAATTGAATTATTTAAATTTCAAAACTTAATCAAGTAAATTAAAATAAATTTTAACTTGAAATTTCATTCCAAAAGCTTTTCACATTTATTCCGATTCCATTTCCAAAACATTTGAATTTAAATATTCAACTTTAAAAATCATTTTAAAGTCATTTTAAAATCTGTGACTTAATCGATTTCCTCGTGAAATCCATAATTGTGTGTGTATGGTGTGGTCCAGGGGTTTAACACAATAAAAGTGCCACATCATCAATCATCACAGTCTAAAACACAGAAATATAGTTGATAAGCGATATAAACTATAACGCTCATCGTCCATTCACAGATTCACAGATAATATACAGATGCAATAAATATACACAGTTCAATCTATAGAACAAAATATCACAAATCAGATAGGATAATCAATTCAAGGCATCTCATACAATACAATCATTCATAAGTAAGGTCAAGCATTTAATAATCATTTATAAGTAGGATTAACTAATCGTTAAATCCAAATTAATTCAATTTTATTTCCAATTAAATTTATTTACTTATGAATTGATTATCCAATCCTGATTTATTAATTCCAATCATTTGATATAAATTAATTTATCAAACACTTTAATTAATTTAAATTATTCTTAATTTATCATATTAATTAAATTAACCTTTAAACCAATTTCATAATTAATTGACTCCTTAGTTAATTATTTTAAGAAATTAAACCTTTAATTACTTACCATACAGTAATTACACCTACACAATTTCATAATGATTACATTAATTTATTAATATAAATTAATCATTAAAAATTTATCACATTATCCTTACATGAATTTTTGCTTAATCACTTGATTAATCAATTTTAATCATTAATTAATATTTAATTAAAAATCCTTAATCATAAATTAATATTTAATTGATAACCCTCAATCACCATTTAATTTCTTCAACCGTTAAATTTCTTCTTTACTTAATCCAATCATTAATAAATTAAATAATTAAAATATTCATTTTAATTAACTTAATTATAAATCATTAAATATCTATTACTTAAAGTATAGCCCATTCATACTTATGATTAAATTATTATTTACAATGTGTTTGGAAACATTGTTTTCAAATCCTCTTCTAGATTTCAAATTAAATTTCAAGCTTTAAAATAATTACCAATTTATCTTTAATAAAGTTTAAAAATCCAAATAATTTCTAACTTTTAATTTCTCATGTTAAAGTAATATTTTTGTTATAAAGAAATTTCAAGAGTAAAAAAAAAAATCAAATTCTTTTTCTTGAATTCACATCTTAAAAAAAATAAAAAAATACTTTAACATTTAAATCTAATTTAATTCATTCAAATGTATAAAACGTTATTTCATTTCAAATCTGAACTTGAATTTGTGTTTGTACTTTGTTTCAACACCCAATTTAAACCTTGGTTTATAAAATTTAAATTTAGTTTTAAATTTCGAAACAAAACAGGCTTTGAAGTCTGTTACAACATCTACCCGAGCCACTACCTTCCCTGCTTCGAGTCCAACCCTCAGAAAACACATACCTACTTCGAGATTTTCCAGAAATCTACCCGAGTGACCCAGAATTTAATAAATTTTTTTTTATAAGTATTTCACTTAAAACCAAATTCCTGCTTCGAGCCAAAACATCACGTACCCGAAGTAAACTTCGAGCTTCCACCCTTCTTCTCCCAACAACCCAACAGTTAAACCCAAACAATACACCGTGCCACTGTGCACGTGCACCACCATCGGGGCAACTCCGATGAACTCCCTCATCGCCAGCAAATCGCATACCACCCCTACATTCGATTACCATCCACGTGAACATCGTTGTTCTTCGAAAAACGAATTCGACCTAAAACTTAAAACCTGGAAACGCTCGAACCCATCTCCTCCCATACCTGTCAACAGCGCGCCCTCGCTCCTCCGACCACCAGAGAATCACCACCACCGGCCACGACTTCGCCTACCATCCCTCTACGCATTCCCAAACCCACGTTGAACTCGACGCCTTGTGGCGTTCGAACAGACCAAAAAAACTCCACTCAGCTGAAACTAGGTTTAGAAAATAAAACTAGCCACCATTGTCACCTTCGGCTACTGATCAACTTCCTGCCAATTTTCCTGGCCTCACCGTTCACTTCTCTTCCTCCAGAAGAAACTCCAACCTCACCAATCCTAGAGATCACCAGATTTACACATATTTACGTTTTCAGTTCAACAATGAACTGCTCCCTGCCTACTCAACTAAAACACGCCATTTTAGTTTTAAAATTCATATTTTTTGTTGAGGAGTCAATTTACATCCCTGAATTTAAAAATCAAGATGTTTGAATTTTTGACTTATATTAAGTTCATACTGTGATGTTGTATTTCCAGAACGATACTACTTTGTTTTTAACTTAAACAAATTTTTAAATTAAACTCTATGGTTTAACTAACATGTTTCATTTAATACTTAAACCCAAATATAGATTGGATTAAGAGATATTGATTTTCAAATAAGTCTTTAGCTTGAAATTTTGGTAACAGAATGTTACAGGGAATGCAAATACACATATACACACATTCATATATCAATATACAGAGAGGTTGCCAAACATTTATATATATAGGAAGCACATACTTTCCAGACCACTACATAAACAAGAGTCTACTCAAAGATTTTTAAAAGTGTAAGGTTACTCACATGGCTGATGAAGCAGAAATAAAAACTTGATAGACAGAGAAGCAATCCAATTTGTATTTTTAGCTGCCTGAAGTTTTAAATAGTTTGAATTTTTGTTTAAGTGTGAATATGATATTTGCTTCATATTTTCTGCTCAGCTGGAATGGAACGACATTGAAATGAGGAGAGGATGTATATATGGAAATGAGGCTTACAGGTGATGATATTACTCTGTACAGGGTAATGTATTTTTTTTTTGTACAAAGTGATACTATTTTGTTTAATAAGCATGGTTGATATGCTTGCATTAAATGCATGAAGCATATTGCATTAATTTCCTGATACTTTCCCTTTTATGCTAGAGATACTAGTATTTATTATTAAGTACTTGTTTATTTATGTATTTGTTTACTTGTTTCATTCCATGCTTATATTTGTACTTGCTTACTTACTTTTATATTTGTTTGTATTTATTATGTTTGATTTGTTTATAAAATTTTAACTCAAGTATAAACACACTTTTAAACTTAAACAAAGTTTTAAAATCTTACCTTTCCTTTATTTTTAAACTTATATTATTAAATACTTAATTTACTTAAAATTATTTCAAACTTATGTACATTTTTATAAGATTTGTTTTATATTTACAATCGTAGTTTCCCAAAGTACATACATATATTATTTTATTTTTATACTAATGTTTTGTAATATAAATAAATTTCTATTTTATTATGTTGTTAGAATTTAGCAAATGTTCTACTTCCTATTTTTATTAAAATTTATCTCATATTATTTTTCTATTTCTAGTTTAAATATTTATTGTTATCTTACTTTAATATTTATTGTCTTATATTATTTTATCTGCTCACACATTTTGTTTTAATGTTTAAATATAGCTGGTTTGTTTTGCAAGTTAATTCATATATATGTTTTGTTCCACTGCTTTGTCCTATTACTTTATAGTATGAATAACTTCTATGTTAACATGTTGTTAAAATTTGTTTATGAGTTACTATATATATATATATTTTTCTTAATTTATTTCATAACTCAAATATTTATTAAACCATTCATCTAAGATTTAAATCCAAATCAAAATATATATATATATATATACACACAAGATTTTATAATTTCAAATTGAATCATATATACCCAAATATACATATATATATATATACATTCACACATATACATATATATACAATAATTAAAAATTTAAATGATTTATATAGAATATATTTGAACTCGGGGAAACTCACATCACTAAATCGATTAATTTCACCGTTTTCTTCAAAAATAGATTTTAATTATCATTTTAAATTTATATAAAAATCCGGGGTCGTTACACATACGACCATTATCGTATGCCTACTATAGTTAATATGTTCAATAGCAGGTTACCGCCACATTGCATAACAGGTTATACAACTAAAACCGTACAAGGATCGTATTGTTTCTTTGGATTTCCAACAAACGGTCAGGCCAAGGAACTTCCCATTGCCACATGAGAACGCCTCTGGAAGGACGTCCTCGAGAACCTAATCGGATCTCTGCCAACACAAGGCCGGGTTACCCCTAACTGGGTAAGTACTGACATGAGTATGCCATCCCCCGGTCCTTTGGGACCTTTAACCGAGCGCTCGTAATCAACATCACACAATCATAAATAAAGTGTTTCAACACGAGTAAGTATCTGGGCTCCATACCATGATACCACCCTTTTCCAGAAGGAAATGCACATACACTAAAGGGAGCTACCCCTCATAACCTTGCTGCATCTTTCCTGTTTTGACCATTCCGGGGTGTGAGGCTCGACGAAGTCTCGTCCACAAAGCCACGCTTTATACAAAAGCTGTGCTTTGGGTCAACAAATGATCATAGAAATGATCACAATGACAAACGATCAAACAAATGATCATATCACAAATGATCAACACAATGATCATTTCACAGCAACACTCAGCATGCCACATTACCAAATTGGGAGTATATTGCTAAAAACCTTCAACTACATAACCTCTGAGCTCGTACTCTCAGAGAAGGGTGTTAAGCTAAGAGAATAAATTCTCCGCCACCAACAGAAATATATTTGAAAGAAATCATCTTTATATCTCAATTGTAATGTCAGACATACAATCCATACAAGTCTGTTCCGGGATCGAACAGAACCGAAGGCACTTACAAAGAAGTCCTTGCAATCTGGATATTCACTAATCACGACCGGACTTCCCATCACATATGGAGTCTCTATACCGGGGACCATTCGATGCAAAGACATTTGACGAGTTGTCCTTTCGCTTTCAAAAATATCCGGTCTTCAACACCGGTCATCAATGCTATCCATTACGTCGTATCACTATTCGGAATGGGTAATCCAAATAACGAGCGCAATAATTTAAAAATAAGTGTGGCTTTCAAATTTAGCAAATCACAACAAATACCTTTCAAAGGTAAATATTGATAGTCGGTTATTGAACTATCAATGGATATGCACGACATCACCATATTCCAAATAATTTCCAAATTATTCATTTCCCAAAAATATCTTTACAAGATATATAACTTTAACACCTCAAAAATAAATCAATATTTACTTTTAAACAAATTCCACTTTCTTTTATAAATTCCATAGTGAATTTATATTTCACAATATCTACTGATATACGATTTTCAATAGGTTTCAAATATTCATTTTCAATTTATCTTCAAAAAGATAAATTCTCAAAATATTCACTTTATATTGGACAACATTTCCATACTTACTTATTAAGTAATTCTCAAATCCATTTATTTTCAACACTTGGAAAATATTCAATATACTTAAATCTAAATTAAGTATATATTTCATTCTTTAAGGAAATCATTCTCTTAAGCATATTTATTTGGGCCAAAACGAATGTTGCGTAAAACATCGTTACGACAACCCAAAATCACTAGTATAGGGATTCGAAATTAAAATAGATATATAAATCCCAATACTATACAAAACATTTCCTTTCGGAAACCATTTACTATAACAACAGTGTTATAGTCCACTATTTCCTTCTATTTCTCGAAAACGTCTATTTCAACAATGAATGTTGAAACCTATGGTTTCGAATCTTTAACACATTTAAAAACATCGTTAGATCGTTTCAATTCTATTTAAAACATCACATCTAAAACATTTTCTTTAACATGTTATTCACTATTCAAAAACGTGAATATACTACGTTAACCAATTTCATCATTTCTATACATTTCATTTTAAACGATTATTCACATTCTAAAACGTGAATATAACTACATAAATAAATTTCAACAATTTACTTATCAAAATAAGTCGTTTGCGGATTTATAAAACAATGTTTATAATTTTCATTTCTATTTATTCTATAACAACTCTTTTTATAAATTCCTTTATTAAGCTATCTCAATTCATAACTCAATTATATACCGAAAGTCCATATTATAAGTTAAATGCTTATAATTTATTTGTTTGCAAAAATCGTTCCTTTAAACTTCCCAAGTTATAAATCTTATAACTTATAAGATTCATTTATTTACCCAAATCTATTCCTTTTAATATCTTTACAATTTTATAAACCTGCTGCTTATAAAATTTCATTTATAACTTCACCGTTTATAATCCTATAAATTTCATTCATTTATGAAATTCATTCACAATTCATTCTAACACTTATAAAAACTCGTTTTATAATTCAAATGTTTTAATTTTACAAATATCCATTTTATAAATCTTTTATATAAATCAATTTATATTATTCTTTTAAAATGTCTTTAAACTCCTTTATAATTTCATCATTTTGATTTATAAAATAATCAAATTTCATAAATCCTATATTTTTTTTAACTTTTTATAATAAATTCAGAAATCCCAATTTAAATTATTTTATAAAATCATTAACCCCATATTTTCAAATCAACTTTTAACTATATTTCTCAAAAATCATAATTTTTATAACATTAAAATTTATACGTTTATTTATTTAAAATGAATCGATTCCAAAATTATTTTATAAAATGTATACTTTCAAAAATCGCTTTAAAAATCATTTTAAAATTCCAAAATTTGGCCCAATGATGCTACACACCAAATAGTCAATCACGACAACAACGACATCATATATCAATATGATAATCAACGAATATCAAAATATCCATAATCAAATAAATACTGTTGAGGAATCCAGTTGGATCCCTCCAACCTGTTTCCTGCATCCAAAGATGTTAGCACAATACCAATTCCGTTCCAGTACGAAATTATCGCGGTATATGAGACTTAAAATATATCCGCTTAATAGACGGTGCAATAGGGTCTCATCCGCTATATAATGCGGGAAATCAACAACTGCAATATATACATATGCCAATATATATATATATTGCTATTATATATAATACCAATTTCATTGTTTATGAAATATTCACGGTATATGTTTTTAATAAATAACATCCGCTTACTAACGGCGCATAATGTCTATTTTAACAATCAATAGATAACAATCATCATTCAAACATGCATTCAAGTATTTTAAATATAACTATTTAAAATAAAATCGAAACCGATGAGAAGTTCTCACCTTGATTTCAATTTCGTTTTAGCGATTTATTTCGAATAAAATTAAACGCGCGTTTAATTTTACCCGAAATTCTCACTAACTCCAAACGACTCCAATCCAATTCCATAGCGTAGTGCTCGTCCATATGATTCCAACACAACTGTTTTCGCACGTTTTCGATCTCGTATGAAAAAGATATGATTTTTTCAAAGTTACACGAATTTATTTATATAATTTACAACTTTTTATTTCTATTTAAAAACCTACACTTCATCACAACCACTAGATCTTGCTTTCTGCCATCGTGACCGTGCACTTCCCCCTCCTTCTCCTTCCTCTTTCACGTACGCACGTTCTCAGAGAATTGGAGCCGAACCCATTTTGATTTTTAGGGTTAATAGCCGCGACCACCACACTTGATAGAAATTCGATCAGGCACTACCACTCGAAAGCTTGTGACGAACGCTACCCTCGGCCACAACCCTAGCAAGCTCGGTCATCATACCATCCTCGAAATGCGTGTGCAACATCAGGCCTTTGAGCCACGATTTCGACCACTACACTGCTCCGAATGCGATCTCCACCGTTGAGATCGAAGATCTCAATGCCCTCTACCTTTTGCTAGTTGAAAACTTCTTGAATCAACGCATGGATTAGAAGAAAAAATGGGAAGAAGGTAATTGTTTTCTGGCCATAGGTTGAAGAGGGTGGCGGCTGCTTCAGTTTAGGGTTAGAGTTTGATATTTTTGCAAATTATGAAGAGGGGAGGGGGCTTTTATAGAAAATTTCACCGATTACTATTCACCCGGAATTTCCGAACTTCAAACGAAGCATGCTGGTTGGCGTTTCTAAGGTTTACCCTGCGTTCCGAACACAATGGAACGTGTTTCGGGAGCTAATTCGGTCATCTGTGCAAGTTATGGCAATAAATGTTCGATTTAAAATTAAACTGATTAAACGATTTTCTAGGCGTTTTAGCTTGCACCGGACAAACGACAAATCCGATTGACACAAAATTTGAAACCTTACAATAATATCACATTATGGATCCGATGAAACTGGTTTCGTCGAAATCCGAGACAGTTTGAAAAATGACTATTTTAACTTGCCAAATTAATATTAAAACAATTTCGATGCGTTTCGAGCTGCCACGATCAAACGATAATTCCAATTACTACGAAAATTGAAATCCGATAATAATAAACTATTACGGATCCAATGGAACTAGTTTCGTCCAATTCTGAGACTGTTCAAAAATTGGCTAATTTCACTAGTCGATTAAATATTAAAATATTCAATTTTCACCAATAAACTTTTAAATCGATTTTAAAAGTTCTAAAACATCATTCTAACTTCAATATGATATAATAAAATTTTACAAATCAATTTCAAAAATATTTAACCCAATTTTTAATTATTCCTGTATTTCAACTATTAAATTATCGATTTAATTATCCAATTAAATCCAATTATTCAAAATAAAATTTATTCGACTTATAAATTTCACTTATTAATATTTAAAATTAATTAAATACTCAAATTTTTAATTAATAAAAATTCTGGGTCGTTACAATTAGCTTCCTAATGGAGGAGGTGAATAAATGCCTAATTAACTACGCTATATGTACAGTATTTATTTGTTAATTAGACAAATAGAGAAAAATAAATATTTGCACCTAACAAGTTCTAAGCGCATGGATTTTTACGTTCTAAACTGGCATTAAATGTCAATTCTCTAATCAATTATTATTACAAGTCTTTTTTATTCAAATTCACAAGATTTCATGGGATTCTAATATCCAAAACAGGAAATAAATATTCATAATGAAAACTGCAATAATAGACTTGTAAATAAAATAGAAACTCAGTTTATTACACCTATTCGATGGAATATCTTAAATAATAAGAATTGCAATCTAAATCTCATATTCTATTTAACTCCTCTCTTTTACAAAGAAATGGATAAGAATAAGTGGTGTAAACTATGAATAGAATTCGTACTCTATACCTCTTATTTTATCGAAGAATCATAATTTGACCCAACGGAGAAGGAGAAGTGGAATAGACAATGAAATTATCAAAAATTGTGTAAATAAAAACAATCCCATCAAATTAATATAAATAATTAGGAATCTCAGCATAGAATTGACATGTTGGAATAAAAGGGAATTTTAGGAGATTTTATCTATCATATTTTCCAGACTCCAAAATCTCTAAGGCATATTCAAAACCAAAATGAAATACACCGAACAATTGCTAAATAGAAATACCAAGGTTTCCACTCATAAGATAGCCTTAACTTTGCCTTCCTTGGATTTACTTGCCATGCAAGCTCTTCCAGAATTTCTCCCTTTTGATATACACACACACACACAATAAGAAAGAGGTATATATATTTATTAGATTCAGAATAGTTAGAGGATAATAAAATAAGAATAGGCTGAAGGAAGAAGAAATAAATAGAAAATAGATCGGATTCTTACCTGAATTCTCTATGGAGTTTCTGAATCTAATTTGGAGAGATAAAAATGGCAGAGTTTTGCTATTATTTTCAAAATATTTGTGGATAAAAATGAAAGGTCTAGGGTCTAATTTATGGTGGTTGGAAATGCACCAGAACTATTGAATGAGAATAGATTAAAAACTAATAAATCTGAAACATACAATTTATCAAATAGGCTCCACAACAAGGAAGTGGTTGACCCTCATGCTCTAAGCAGTCGACCCCTATGGTCGACCTCTAGGTCGAACCCTTGAGGTGGGTCGACTTCTTATCTTATTTTGGGAAGATATTTATTTTACTTTACCATTACTTGATTATTTATTGATTTTATACCCTAATTAACCTTTACCATAATTGCAAATTTTTAATGTTACTTAATCCCCAAGTCCAATAATAATTAATTTCAAATTAGGAAATTACTTATTTATTTGAACCCTATTCAAATTATTTTAAATCTGAAAACTTCAAATGCTCATAACATCTTCGTTCGAGCTCCGTTTTCAATATATTATATATGAAAACTAATCTGAATTTCACCACGAATGCAATGACATAACTTTTGTGGTCAAACTCCAACTATTATAAAATTTCCATTTTCTACCTTATCACATTAAATTTAATTTACTTGATTTATTTATGGTTCATTTTACATGATGTTACAACTATAATTATTAGATGACTAATTTATGTTGTGAATATAAATACATTCATAACTGATACAAAATCAGTTTTACATAAAGAAAATTATCAAATGTTTATAAACATCCATTCTATTGCATTAAGAAAACAATCATTGTTGCAAGAATACCAGCTTTGTAGTAAAGGAATTTCTTTGAGAAATTATTGGTATAAAATGGATTTGGATATAATCCACGGATAAAGCTGATTGCAAGGGATGAAATGATTTAACCAAACATAAATGAATACAAAGCATTAGAATGTCCAATAAGTATTCTTGTACATTGAAGAGAAACTATAAGTTTCTTATGAATGTCGAAAATAGATAATCCTCAGAAGTCAATTAAACCATTAAGAGTATCAACTCTATGATATTGTATGATGCACAAATCCAAAATTGATTCCAAGTACATTATGAAAATATGATTTTGAAAGTTATACCCAAAGGATATGATCCATTGGCCCCAAGCATGTCTTTAAGATAAAGACAAATGTAATTGGAATATAGTGTGCCCAATTGATAAGAATAATACCTTAAATTTGAATTGTCGAAATTAATACAATAGATACACCATTTGATGTACTGAAGTAGGTTCTGCTTTTACTCACAAAATTATCACATAGCGTGACTTTATATTTTGGCACATATGTGTTGAAAAAGAAAATTCTAAATAATGATTTAGATGTTTACACGTAATGACCAAAGCATCTCGAAGTCACTGGAAGCGATATTGAGTTTGTGAGTTTTTGGATATGGTCCAAGAAAAGATTCGAAAGTGTCATTCGACAAGCACCAAAACTGAACAAATGTTTTGATAAGAATGTCAAATAGTTTGATTGTGAATCAAAATACAGAGGAAGCTTTTGCTCATAAGAAGAAAGTAAAAACAGTACATAGATTTTTCTACACCATAAGTAAACAACACTCTGCTTGTGATAACCCGGATTTGGAAATATCTGTAAATTGATATTTAACTGGGTCCATTAATAGAAATGCTGATTTATATATTGAACAAATAAATCTGATCATATCTGGATAAATATTTATGTGATAATCTCCTAATATAATTACTTAAACTTTGACAAATTCTTCTTTTAAAAACAAATAATAATGGTTGTTTATATATATATATATGGATATAAGAAAATTTTAAATAGAAAATTTGTAATTTCCAAACAAATGGAAGTTGTGTTTGTTTTAGTAAATATATTTGTGTGAGTTGATTTCAAGTTGGATTTTAAATTGTACTGGAATTTGAATTTGAAATTCAAAGGATAGATATATATCTTAAATATATTTTGGATTTGAAATATATTATATATGATTTTATTTAGAATATAGTTTGTTTTCTTTAAAAGGATTTTTTTAGAAAAGTATTTAATAATTAAGAAATTTAAATATAAAAGCTTTATAACCATTTAAAAACAAATAAACACATGCATAATTACAAGTGTAAATTTATAAAATCTTTTTAATAACATGTGTAAGTTTATAAACAATTGCAAATGCAAATGTTAATGAATTTAACAAGTGTCACATATTTCCTTTAAATTTTAATTAATAAAATAAAATAAAAGATATATATATCAGCCTATGTATCTCTATACTCTCCTCTTTTCTCAATTTCTTTTATCACTTTCAAATTCAAATTTTTTTTAAGAAACCAGATAATTTAAATCTCTAAATAACCCCTGCCTGATTCGAAGCTAGAATTTTTTTTTGGATCATCTCAAAGCTTCAGATTCAACTTAGTAATCAATGCAAAGATCAACATCAAATTTCAACACCAGATCAGTTTTCCAGCTTTCAAAATCAAATTTAACTTCTAGGTTTTAAGTCTCTGTTCTTCTTCAACAGGTGAGTAATTTTTTTTTCTAGAAATCAGGATTTTTCTTGCTTTTTGAAACCATGATTGAAGTAAAGTGACAAAGTGGTGTATGTGTACAAATATGAATGAACATATGTATATAAGGATTTGACTGTGCACGTCTAAAAATAGACATATGTACCTCTGTTTCAAGTTATGCATGTTTCAAATCTGTTCAAAAAATTAAAATCTCATCCTCTGATCATCAATAGACTTGGATATCTAAATGAAGCAAGTTCGAATTGGCAAGATCAAAATTTTAAAAATATTTTTAAGTGTTAAAATGAATGGGAGTGCTGGAAAATTAATAAAACACGGCGAAATCAGATTTGTACAAAAATTTAGTTGATTAAAATTTTGGGTTTGATTGCATGATCCTGATCGTTTTCTTAAATCATGAATTTTAAAAGAAGAATTGAGATTTTTAGTTTAGTATTGTGTGTGGAAGCTGAACGTGAAGTTGTTTTTTTGAATTCCGGCGATTGGGAAGAGAGGTAGGTCTCATAGTTGAGGCTGGAGTAGGAATGGTGGTCAGGGATCATCGGAAAATTATTGGATGAAGTGATAACCCTCGGTGGTGACGGCACGGCAACATTTTAGGGTTTAAAACCCGATTTTTCTCGTCGATGATGCAGAGACTGGTACGTTGTTTAGGTCAAATCGAA
Organism: Allium cepa; assembly: GCA_030765085.1. NCBI lineage: Eukaryota > Viridiplantae > Streptophyta > Magnoliopsida > Asparagales > Amaryllidaceae > Allium > Allium cepa. Next base: position 819,224,367 of record CM060940.1, read on the forward strand.
CTTCATGGGACTGAGGGGAATCGGTGCGTGGATGTTTATCGATGCTTTGGACGGAGTTGAAGGGCCTCGGATGGGCTGAGGCGTCGGAGCGTGATGTTTTTCTGGCGATCTTGTTAGTTTCTGTAGGTAGTAAATGGCTTGATTTTGAGCTTATTGTTAACTCACCAAACTGGGTGATTGGAGGTTTAGTTGGGGTGAACGATGGCTACTAGCGATGGTGGTGATGGTCAGAGGTCGATCTGGTAGCGGTGCATGTGCACCAGGTTCAGTGTACAGGTTGATTTGGCTTTGGGAACATGGATTTTTGACTCGAGTGATAAGTCGGGAAGGGAAAGGAATTTCTCGAAGATGGACGCGATTTTTTGAGCAAGTGTGGTATTATAGCAGTTTCAATTTTAGCCACGTAAAAAAAAATAGGAGAAGAGGAAACTCGAGGCGAGACTCGAGTAAATATCGGGTAGAACCCGAAGCAGTAGTTTAAATCTTGGTTTTGAAGGTTTTGAAAAGCAAAGTATTTGATATTAGATGTTTTAATCAACTTAAATTTGTTAAAGTTATTTTAGAACATAATTTTTAATATAAATTAAGGTTTGATAAATATGTTAAAAATATGTGATTAGGCAATTAATAAAGGAAATGATTTGTCTTAAACATTAATCAGGGTTTGATAAATTAATGAGGTAGTTAAAGAATCATTAGTTATTTTAATTTGTTAGTAATTAGAAATTAGGATTAATTAATTAGGAATTAATCACTTAAAAGCTAATTACTTAATGTAGGTAATTAAAGGATTAATCTGTTGAGGGTCAATTAATTTAATAAGAAATTAAAGGTTAAATAATTAATGATCAAGGTTAATTAATTAAGGATAATTAATCAATGGGATAATTACTTGATGAAAGTAATTAAAGGTATATTCCTTAAGGGAAGTAATTAAGGATTAATTACTTAGTGTAATTAATTAAAGGATTGATTAATTAAGGAAATTAATTAAGGGTCAGTAAATAAATGAAGGATAATTAATCAACGTAAGTAATTATAGGATAATTAATTCGAGAAATTAATTAAAGATAAATGTAATTAATGTGAATGGGTGAAGGTTAATTAATTTGTGTTATTAACTAAATGCTAATTACTTAATGTAATTAAAGAGGATAATTTAGGGATGATAAATTAATGGTTGTAATTAATTAAATTTATTTAATTGAAATGGTGCGACTAATTTATCTTGCTTATGAATAATTGAATGACATTGTATGCCTTGGACTACTTGATATCTTTGATTAGTGATTTTTGATGCTATGTGATATGATATGATTAGATTAAATTGAGGTAATATGGTTTGTCTATCTGTGATGAATGGCTATGTATATGTAATTCTGGATATAAATGAAATTGTTTAAACTTAAACAGCTTTGTTTTTAAGATGATATTGCATTCGAAGAGATCAGGGTCGGGTATCAGTACATACCTGAAACCACTTCGATTTGTAATATAAAATAATTCTTATAGATTGATAAGTGAAATCAATAGGCTGGGATGGGATAATTTTAGTAAATTTGACCATTGAAACTATGTAGTGGTACTTAGATATTGATGTGTAAAATAAGTGTTGACTATAATAAGTGTTGACTATAACAAGTTATGAACTTGTAGTGAAGTACAAGTTACCTGGATTTTAAATAAATCTTTAGCATTAGTATTTCATGTTAGATGGTTTTACTCACGCTGGTTTCCAGCCTGACCCGGGTGTTACTTTGATGTAGCTCCGGTCAGACCGAGTATTATAGTTTTTCAAGTGAGGATGTTCTGGAGCTCAGGAGGCGAGCTGGATGGCAGGAACGTATGGAGTGTATCCGTTGTGTTATATTGTTCTATATCTAGGATAAGTTGATTTTAACTGTCTAGTGATTGTGAAATGCTGTAACTCTGATGCATTAATGAAAATTAACAGATACAGTTTTCTTTTGTATAACTGTTATTATGTGAAATTATATTTTGATTCGCTGCGAATTGTGAGATTCATTGTTTTATTCTTGTTTCTTCTTCTATCTCTTTTTTCTTTTCTCTAACAATCTGGGATTTTCGAAGTCGAAAATTTTGGATCGTTACATTTGGTATCAGAGCGAGGTTAAGCGAGAACTTTGGCTTTGGTGGGCTTACTCATTAAGGATAGGGTCAATGGTACCCTAAAATGAGTTAAGTGTGAATGTGTATATATATACACATATATGTGGGCGTACTTATTATTTTCTTATATAAGGGTTTTTAAAATGATTTTAATGAATGATTTTATAAAAGCTTATATTTTGATATAAAGCAATAATTGGTTGTTGGATATTGTAATTAAATAAGAATTTAAGCGGTGTATATATATATATATATATATATATATCCAAATAGGAATTGAATAGAATGAACCATACAAATAAGATGAATTAGAATTGGTTTCAAACCAGAATAATAAATGGTTATCGATGGGATTATTATTTTCCAATAAACAATGATAAAGAAAAATGAAAAGTTTTAAGGGAGTAACAATTTAGATAAAATTGACTATTTTGAAGTGCTAAAGGAAATAATAAATAAATATTATTCAGACTATTTTGAATATATTCTTATTTTAAAATAAGAAGTTGTTTGAAAACTTTAAAAGAATTTGTTTTGAATTAAAAACAAATGTGGTTTTAATTTTAAAATTTGGCTTGGTAGGCCAAGAAGTAACTATGTTATATGTGTGGATATACATAATTTCAAAGATGATTTGAAATAAACTCTAAAGTGATGAGTTTTGATTTTCCCTGAAGTGTGATGTAAAAACCCAAAGTAAAATAAATTTTTGAACTTTTAAGTGACAACAATTTGAAATGAAGAATTCAAATTTTGAGTGGGATTAATGGGATTAAATTGAATTTAACTTAGAAGAAGTTAAATAAGTTTGAATAAACAACCCGATTCGGAAATTTCATGATGAAATTAAGATTTAACTTGGGAAGTTAAATGGTTGATTTGAATGTGAAGTTTGTATGATCTCAAAATGGGTTTGAGACCTAAAAATTGAAAATGGATGTATGTTTAAATAATTTGGATGATATAATCCCGTTGTTTTTAGTAATCTTTAAACTGTGAATTGGATTTGTTTAAATGAATGAAGAAATGGATCGTGGTAATACATCCATTATTGGGATAAATTGGACAATAAACTGAATTTTGAAGATAAAATTGTTTTGAACTTTTATTTGAACTTTGAAATAAGTTAAGTAAGATAAATTAAAATGGAAATAAACTTTAAATTGAAATTATTTAAGTAATTTTGATTTTTGAAGATAAAAAGTGAACATGTGAAAGTGAAATCACTTTGAACTTAAGTTTTGGATGTTTAAAGGAACTTGGAAATTCAAATTGTTAAGGATTGGTTTCAAAATTGAAATTTGGTGATAAATTGAATTTCAAAGATTGAGTTGTTTAAAAAGGGTTTGAACTATGATTTGAATTTAGAAATAAGTTTATGAAGAAGTAAAGGTAATTTAAATTGGAATATGTGAAATTTGGACTCAGAATTAAGTATTTAAAAACTTTGAAAGTAAAGGTAAATTTGATTTAAGGGAATTAAATCAACATTTAAAAATTGAACTCGAATTTATATAATTCGAGATAATTTAAAGTGAGATTGAATTTGGAATTAGTTCAAATTGAAATTGGATTTAAATAATTTGGATTTGTGATTAAAGTTGAATAGTTTTAAATTCAAATGGAATTTGATTTGAATTTGGAAAGAATCGAGGTTAATTCAACTTGAATTGGGATTGAATAAATTTACTGGGATGGAAATTGATTGGAAATGGAGATTCTAATTAAGATTAATCCAAAACCGAGATTGAATTGAATTGAAATTGAAAATTGGTTCAATTTGAAATTTATTCGAATTAATTGAGATTGAAAGCGAAGTTGAATAAAGTTTAAATTTGGAATGGGAATTGAAGTTATTTAAATTGAATTGAAATTGAGTTAATTCAAGAGAAAGTGGAAATTTAAATGGAATTGATGGGAATGAAGATTTGGAGGTTAAACAATTTGGCTCTGGACTATTTTCAAAATAAATTGTTTTAATATAAACCTATTTTTCCAAGCTATTACCATACAACCTTTCTTTTCAAAATCAAACTATCTTATACTTATTTTATAACTACTTTTGAAACTATTTAACTATGTTACAACTGTTTTATAAACTAATTACTATTCTTCAACTACTTTATAACTAATTTTTATTTTACAACTTTTTTGCAATTATTTAAAATTTCTATAAATATTTAACTATTTTCCAACTATTTTACAATTACTTAAGTATTTTACAGCTATTTTACAAACTAATAATTATTTTTCAACCACTTATCTATTTTTAACCTTTCAAATTATTTTCTAATTTTAAGATGGTCCGAGTGCAAACGGTTTATGATTAAATACCCAATTAAGATAAGAATTGAGGTGATAATCCAAATGGGATCGAAGCTACTATGAATAATTGAATGAAAATCAAGATGAATGTGAATGGAAAAGGAGGATTGATTTAGCTAATAATCAATGAAGATAAATACGTAGGGTGTACATATGTTATTCTATTTGCATAGTGATTTGATCCAGATTCGAGCATAGAATTTCGAGATAGTTATATCGATCCAAGTTGAGATTTTTCACTCGATTTTCGACGGCGAACCTGGATATGGATTTTTGATTGATTCTGGGAATTCTCTATCATATTTGTGGCTATGCAAGGAGAATGACGGTTTCTGATCAAGAAACCAGATCTGAGTCCGCACCAGGAAGTCGGGTGGACGGTACTACTTAAAAAGTGAAATTGTACGATCGAGTGAGTGATCAGATTGATATAGCGTACGAATGATATGTGTACATCGTATGGGTTTGAATGAAATTGATATTGAAAATTAGTGAATAAGAATTATAAAATGATTTTTGAAATGAAAAATATATTTTGTGAAATATATGATGAAATAAAGTGGAAATTGGATATTTCTATATTAGAAATTTATGTTATGGAAGTAAGTAATTTGTAAGTGACTTTATAAAGTAATCAAGCTTGAATATTGTTTTGGTATAAACAAAGTTATGTATATATAACTGATAAACTCCCCTTGCTGAATCTATAGCCAGAAGAAAAGTTTTTTTTGAAGGTATTTGAAGTATAAAAAGGGAATTTATACAAGTTTGAAGTGATCCAAAGATTTTTAAAGTTATATATATATATATATATATATATATATATATATATATATATATATATATATATAGGATCCTATGAGAATGATTTTGGAGAAAAGGTTTTTGGAACCTATGGATTTTGGAAAGGCTTTTGATTTTTGGGGAAAAATCAATTTTGGAAATTTGGAAAGCCTAATTTGAGAATTATAAATTTTGAGAAAGGAGATATATATGAGATTCATACTAGGTGTATGATTTGAAAGATACTATATGTGCATAGTATAAAGTATTTTGAAAATTGCTTTGGAGAAAAAGGCGCTTCCTTGAAATGAACTTCTCAAGAGTACCATAGGTTGGTACTGCCTTGAGCCTCAAAAGGGGGGAGGCTCTAAAGTGGATCCTGTGAGGAAGTCCGGACAAAATGAAGTTCCTGAGGATTATTGGGTGGCGAAAGTCAAGGGCGCTGATGCCTACAAAGCCATTTGGGTTATGCTGTAACGACAGTGTAACTCGATGTCGCTGCGATCTACTGTGGACCATAGTAGAAATCACGTGGAGGTGAGTGTCAACGGTCTACGTTTGATTTTGCGGGAAGGCAACGTAACATCGGTAGACTGCGATCTATGGTCGAGTGGAGTGGAGAAGTTTCATTTTTTTGGCAGTGGAATTCGAGGGCGTTGATGCCTACAGTTATATGGGTTTTTGCTGTGATAGCAACGTAACACTGTTTGTAGCTGCGATCTGTAGCGGGTTCCATGGCGTAATCGAGGGGCTCGGAGAGCCTACAGTTATCTATGGATTTTTTTTGAAAAGCAAAGAGCTATAAGCTCATTTTATTGACTTAAACGAAATTACAACTCACACTGACAAAACCCAAGGTACAATAACACCAATACAAGACAACCTGCAGCCACCTTAAACAAAAAGAAAAACACACACATTACAACACTCAATTACTACTAGTCACTTTACAACTGACTACCTATATCACAACCACATATACTCAATCAGCATGATACTTAAAGTTTACAGTAACAACTACTACATCTGAACCAACAATCAATTACAACCTCTGACTGAAGACAGACTTCAATATTATCACATGCTAGGAAAAGAGCAATCCATCAAACTTCAAAATCAAACAGAGCACTTTAATTTGGGATTCAGGGAGGAAACAAAGAGCAAATCATCAAATACAACCTGATTTCATATCAGAAAGAATACTGCAATGTATCATGTTATAGAGTTGAGAAGCATTCTTAACATCAAAGCCAAAAACTCTATTGTTTCTTTCAGTCCAAACTGCATGTATCAACTTCTTGAGCAACTTTAGGAGCATAAAAGTCCTTCTAGTTTTCCATCTAGTAGCTTTAAACACATTAAACCACTCAATAGCACTAACAGTTGATGGTTTGTAGTATCCACCATTGGACAAAAGCTTAAACCAAATTTGATATACATATGTACATTCAAAAAACAGATGAGTATTAGTTTCCAGTTCAGCTCTGCATAAAACACAGGTATCCTCTGATAATAAACCCAATCTACGTAGCTTATCTTTAGTATTCAATGCATTTGCCATCACCTTCCATAAAAGTAAATTTTCCTTAGCACTTCCACCACATTTCCAAATTCTTGAATACCAAGGAAAATAATAACCAACTCCACAGAGAGATTTGTATACAAGTTTAATAGAATGAGGCTTTCCTTTATCAGACCAAATAAGAAAATTATCATTATTGGTAATTTGATTGTTAGTAATAACATTCCAGAGCTTCCTGAGTAGACAAGAACTAGAGTATGGAAAAACAATATTCTCATCATGAATAAACTCATCAACTAAAGCTGAATCAGAGATGCCAGAGTTACTTCTGAGATTATAATCCACTACATTACTTAAAATTAAACCTTTCCTATCCCAAGGAGAATGCCAGAATGAGAGGCCTTTAATTTGTGTATAGTTACATTGTAAAAAAGAAATAAATGTTTGCCTTAGCCTAAGAATACTTCTCCAGCTCCAGCTGCAATTCTGTGGAATTTCCATAGTCCAAAAATTCTTATGACCAATCAAGTAATGATTAACCCATTGAGACCATAAGCTTTTATCAGATTCAAAATTTTTATTGAAGTATACTGATATTGCAGCCTTATTCCAAAGAAAAATATTAGTTATACCAAGACCACCATTCTTCTTAGTTTCAAACAGTTTGTAAAATGAAATTGGGATTAATTTTCTGGAAAAAGGGTCTCCATGCCATAAAAATTTATTAAGAGCACTAGATATCATTTGAATCAGCTTTACAGGAAGAATGTAATGCCTTGTCCAATAATTGGTAATAGCAACAGCAATGGATTGAATAATTGTTAATCTACCTGCTTGAGAAAGCTTGTCAATGGGCCAAACAGTAAGCTTTTGAATGATCTTCTCAAAAAGAGGTAAGCAGTTATGCATTGTAATTCTTGAACTCAAGATAGGCAAACCCAAATAAAAGGAATTCTTTGGTAATTCAAGCAAGCCTGAAAATTCTATAATTTCTTTCTTCTTAGAAGAATTTAATCCAGCAATGTAGATATTTGATTTCTGAAGATTTATTTGTAAACCAGTAATAGAGTGGAAAAGATCCAGAGATGAAGTAATAGATTGAATATTATGGAAAGTGGGTTTTGTGAAGATAATAAGGTCATCAGCAAAAAGCAAATGAGTGATCAATGGATTATTACATTTAGGATGAAGCTGTAACTTGTTTTTAACTACCAGATCTTTCAATATGGAATTTAAAAGCTCCATGACTATTATGAACAAGTAAGCTGATATTGGATCACCTTGTCTTACACCTTGCTTTCCTTTGAAATAACCATACAAACCACCCTCTCTAGAAATAGAATACCCAGGTGATGAAATACATGTGTAGATCCATGCCAAAAAAGGTTTGGGGAAATTCATTCTGGACATAATAGCCAAAATAGAAGGCCAAGTAATGGAATCAAATGCTTTTTTAATATCAAGTTTAAGCATGCATCTTGGAGAAATATTTGCTCTCTCATATCCATACAACAATTCTTGAGTCAAAAGAATATTATCACTTATTGATCTACCAGAAATATAAGCAGCTTGATTATTTGAGATGATAGAAGGTAAAACAGTTTGCAATTTATTTGACAAAATTTTTGAAATTATTTTGTAGATAATATTGCAACAAGATATAGGCCTGAAATATGAAACAGAAGATGGATTATTATTTTTGGGAATCAGGGTAATTGCTGTTGCAGCAAGACAATCAAGGAGTTTATTATGGAGGAAAAAATATTGAATGGCTTTAATAATATCAGATCCTATTATATTCCAACTTTTTTGAACAAAATGAGCATTAAATCCATCCGGTCCTCCACAGCTATTGGTATCCAGGCTAAAAACAGCAGATTGAATTTCATTTTCAGAAATTGCAGTAATCAAATCATTTGATTGAGAGGTAGTAATTGTAGGGAGATTAATTTGAAAAAGAGGATTAATATCTGGTTTGAATAAATTGGATGGAGCCAGAATGGATTTGAAGTACTGAACAAAAGCCTCATTAATTCCATCAAAAGTATTAACCATGTCACCAAACATATTGTTGATCTGATGAATACATTCATGATTCCTTTTAACTTTAAGAAAATTATGATAGTACCTCGTATTCCTATCAGCCTCCTTCACCATTCTCAAGTGAATCTTTTGCTTAAGTGAAAAGACTTCCTTTTGAATAGCATTGTCCAGAGAATTTTTTAATTGTGATTCCAAATGAATTAAGGAAATATCAAATGGTCTCTCAGTCAACATAGCCTGAATTCTATGAAGCTCATTTCTAATTTGTGTGGAAAGATTAAAATCCTTACCAAAAATGGTAGCAGACCACTTCCTAAGATGAAATTTTAGGGCCTTCATTTTGAAAGTAATATTTGACATAGGATCCCTTCCAAATTGTAAGTTCCACACCTGCTTCAAAATAACAAAATATTCATCTTGCTTAGTCCAGAAATTAAAAAATTTAAAAGAGTGTTTTGTACCATGTATATCATCCATTCCACAATGAAATAATAATGGGCAGTGATCTGACAAAGAGGGATTTAAGATTTTATAAAAAGATTTTGGCCAGTGTTGAAGAAAAGAAATAGAAGATATGATCAAGCTTACGTAAAGTAGGATTACCATTCCTATTATTATTAGACCAAGTGAAGTCAGGACCAATGCTAAATGCAAAGAAAAGATTAGATTGAATAAGAGCACTGTTTAATGGAGAAATGTCTTTAAGAGATAAAGGGCAGCCACCAAATTTTTGATTACTAGCATACATGGAATTTTGTCGGGATGACAACGTAACCATCGGGTTATCTGGGACCATGGAGGGGGGTGATGATTTCCAGAGCATCCTTACCAATGATATTTCCTCTATTTTCAAAATAAATGGTTTCTATATTTTCAATAAAATTATTTTCCGAAGTATTTTCAATGGGTGTTGAAAACGGGTTTACCAAGTACTTATAGATTTTCAGTCTTGCGCCTGATCAACGTATGACCGAATTTCTGTGAGAATGAGGATGGACTTGTTGAGACATCAAGTTATAAAAGTATTTTTTTAAACTATTTTTGCAATATTATATAGATTTTAGAGTGTTTTAAAAGTGATCAAAGAATGATTTATCTGATTTTAAGTATTGAATAAACTCTGGCTTCATTCCTTTTCGAGGACGAAAAGATTCAAAGGGGGAAGGAACGCGATAACCCGGATTTTGAAATATTTGTAAATTGATATTTAACTGGGTCAATTAATAGAAATGCTGATTTATAGATTGAACAATTGAACAAATAAATCTGATCATATCTGGATAAATATTTATATGATAATCGCCTAATATAATTACTTAAAATTTGACAAATTCTTCTTTTAAAAACAAATAATAATGGTTGTTTATATATATATATATATATATAGATATAAGAAAATTTTAAATAGAATTTTTTTTATTTTCAAACAAATTGAAGTTGTGTTTGTTTAAGTAAATATATTTGCACGAGTTGATTTCAAATTGGATTTTAAATTGTGCTGAAATTTGAATTTGTAATTCAAAGGATAGATATATATCTTAAATATATTTTGGATTTGAAATATATTATGTATGATTTAATTTAGAATATAGTTTGTTTTCTTTAAAGAATTTTTTAGAAAAGTATTTATTAATTAAGAAATTTAAATATAAAAGCTTTATAACCATTTAAAAACTAATAAACACATGCATAATTACAAGTGTAAATTTATAAAACTCTTGTTAATAACATGTGTAAGTTTATAAACAATTGAAAATGACAAACGTTAATATATTTAACAAGTGTCACATATTTCCTTTAAATTTCAATTAATATATATAATAAAAAAAAGAAATATATCAGCCTATGTATCTCTAAACTCTCCTCTTTTCTCAGTTTCTTTAATCACTTTCAAATTCAAAAAAAAAATAAGAAACTAGAAAATTTAAATCTCTAAACAACCTCAGCCTGATTCGAAGCTAGAATTTTTTTTAGATCATCTCAAAGCTTCAGATTCAACTCAGTAATCAATGTAGAGATCAACATCAAATTTAAAAACCAGATCAGTTTTCCAGCTTTTAAAATCAAATTTAACTTCAAGGTTTCAGGCCTCTGTTCTTCTTCAACAGGTGAGTAGTTTTTTTCTTCAGAAATCAGGATTTTTCTTGTTGTTTGAAATCATGATTGAAGTAAAGTGACAAAGTGGTGTATGTATACAAATATGAATGAACATATATATGGATTTGACTGTGCATGTCTGAAAATAGACTTATGTATCTATGTTTCAAGTTATACAGGTTTCAAATCTGTTCAAAAAATTAAAATCTCATCCTCTGATCATCAATAGGCTTGGAAATCTAAATGAAGCAAGTTCGAATTGGCAAGATCAAATTTTTTTTTTTATGTGTTAAAATGAATGGGAGTGCTGGAAAATTAACAAAACACAATGGAATCAGATTTGTACAAAAATTTAGTTGATTAAAATTTTGGATTTGATTGCATGATCCTGATTGTTTTCTTAAATCATGAATTTGAAAAGAAGAATTAAGATTTTTAGTTTAGGATTGTGTGTGAAATTGGAAGTTGAACGTGAAGTTGTTTTTTTGAATTCCGACAATTGGGAAGAGAGGTAGGTCTCGTGATTGAGGCTGGAGTAGGATTGGTGGCCAGGGATCATCGAAAAATTATTGGATGAAGTGAAAACCCTCGGTGGCGACGGCGCGACAACGTTTTAGGGTTTAAAGCCCGATTTTGCTCGTCGCTGATGTAGAGGCTTGTTCGTTGTTTAGTCAAATCGGACTTCATGGGACCGAGGGGAATCGGTGCGTGGATGGTCATCGATGCTTTGGCCGGAGTTGAAGGGCCTCAGATGGCCTGAGGCGTCGGAGCGTGATGTTTTTCTGGCGATCTTGTTAGTTCCTGTAGATAGTAAATGGCTCAATTTTGAGCTTATTGTTAATTCACAAAACTGGGTGATCGGAGGTTTAGTTGGGGTAAACGGCGGCTTGCCAACAATGGTGGTGATGGTTGGAGGTCGATCTGGTGGCGATGCATGTGCACCAGGTTTCCGTGCACATGTTGATTTGGTTTTGGGAACATGGATTTTTGACTCGAGTGATAACTCGGGAAGGGAAAGGAATTTCTCGAAGATGGATGCGAGTTTGTGAGCAAGTGTGGTATTATAACAGTTTTAATTTTAACAAGTAAAAAAAAAATATAGGAGAAGAAGAAACTCGAGGCGAGACTCGAGTAAATATCGGGTTGAACCCGAAGTAGTAGTTTAAATCATGTTTTTGAAGGTTTTAAAAAGCAAAGTATTTGATATTATAGGTTTTAATCAACTTAAATTTGTTAAAGTTATTTTATAACATAATTTTTAATATACATTAAGATTTGATAAATATGTTAAAAATATGTGACTAGGTAATTAATAAAGGAAATGTTTAATCTTAAACATTAATAGGGTTTGATAAATTGATGAGGTAGTTAAAGAATCATTAATTAATTTAATTTGTTAGTAATTGGAAATTTAGGATTAATTAATTAGGAATTAATTACTTAAAAGCTAATTAATTAATGTAGGTAATTAAAGGATTAATTTGTTGATGGTTAATTAATTTAATTAGAAATTAAAGGTTAAATTAATTAATGATCAAGGTTAATAAATTAAGGATAATTAACCAATGGGATAATTACTTAATGAAAGCAATTAAAGGTATATTGCTTAAGGGAAGTAACTACGGATTAATTACTTAGTGTAATTAATTAAAGGATTGATTAATTAAGGAAATTAATTAAGGGTTAGTAAATAAATGAAGGATAATTAATCGATGTAAGTTATTATAGGATAACTAATTCGAGAAATTAATTAAAGATAAATGTAATTAATGTGAATGGGTGAAGGTTAATTAATTTGTGTTATTAACTAAATGCTAATTACTTAATGTAATTAAAAAGGATAATTTAGGGATGATAAATTAATGGTTGTAATTAATTAAATTTATTTAATTGAGATGGTGTGACTAATTTATCTTGCTTATGAATAATTGAATGACATTGTATGCCTTGGACTACTTGATATCTTTGATAATGATTTGTGATGCTATGTGATATGATATGATTGGATTAAACGATAATATGGTTTGTCTATCTGTGATGAATGGCTATGTGTATGTAATTGTAGATATAAATGAAATTATTTAAACTTAAACAGCTTTGTTTTTAAGATGATACTGGATTCGAAGAGGTTGGGGTCGGGTATCAGTACATACCCGAAACCACTTCGATTTGTAATCTAAAATGATTCTTATAGACTGATATGTGAAATCAATAGGCTGGAATGTGATAATTACCATTGAAACAATGTAGTGGTACTTAGATATTAATGTGTTGAAACGATCCTGACTCGGCCTTCGAAAATCGGCAATGAATACGACACTTGTATTCCACTGCCGCAGATCCAAACGTTGAATCTGGTTTGCCGGAGCTTATGACACAATTAAATATAACAACACAGCGGAAGAAAAAAAAATACATTGATATACAACACTGATACAACAGAGAGATACAATGAATATCAATATACATCAGAGATATAATACAAGAAAATAGCAGCGAAAAGAAAATAGATAACACCAGCAGCGGATAATCTCCATCTCTAAAGCACCATTCCAGAAATAGCTCGAACTCCCAATAAAGATGCACAAAGATAAGCAATGTATGTCTTGATCCAAAGACTGAACTAGCTCCAGATAATCTACTAAACCTAACAATCTGGCAAAACCCAACTCTAGACTGCCCGTGTGGAAAAATTGTAGGCACCCAGAGTTTAGGAAAGAGAACAATAAACTCCAGGTCAGTCATGGGACTGGTGTGAGATCTTAAAACAGTTATTTTTACAAAGAAAATAAAAAGAATCCGCAATGCTTTTGGAAAATGAAACTACCATAAGGCCTCCCGCCACACACACAATGCAAACGCAGAATTGGAGGAATTTCTCCTTATGATAGTCAAAGATGCTTACTACACAGAATCATTTGATTATTATTATTATTAGTGCATAGTGTAGAAAATATTTCGAAAGTATAATACTAATTTTAGCTAGCATTGGCGTTTCACACTATGCCTACTATAGCTACCATCTAAACAATGGTGACCACCATAAGTAAATGGCAGGTTCTACAACTAAAACCGTACAAGGCTCGTATTTGTGATTGGATTTCCAACAAATGGTCAGGCCAAGGAACTTCCCATTGCCACATGGGTACGCCTCTGGAGGGATACCCCGAGAACCTAACCGGATCTTTGCCAACACAAGGCCGGGTTACCTCTGAACTAGGTAACTACTGACACGAGTATGCCATCCCCCGGTCGTAACCGACCTTTATTTGAGGATCCTCAATACCAACAACCACAAAGTAATAAATTTGCAGCAACCACATAGGTCAAGTATCTGGGCTCCATACCACGATACCACCTCTATCCAGAAGGAAATGAACATACCCTAAGGGGGCGCTATCCCCAAATAACCTTGCTGCATTCTTCCTGTTTTGACCATTACCGGGTTGTGGGTTTCGACGAAGTCTCGTCCGCAAAGCTACGCTTTTCACAAAAGCCACGCTTTGATCAACAAATGATCAGCAGCACTCAGCATGCCACATTACCAAGTTGGGAATATATTACTGATAACCTTCAACTACATAACCTCTGAGCTCGTACGCTTCAGAGAAGGGTGTTAAGCTAAGAGAATAAATTCTCCGCCACCAACAGAAATGTATTTGAAAGAAATCTTCTTTATATCTCAAAATGTAATGTCAAACATACAATCCATACAAGTCTGTTCTGGGTTCGAACAGAACCGAAGGACTTCCGAAGATGCCCTTGCAAATCCGGGTATTCACAATCCCGATCGGACTTCCCATCACTTAGGGAATTTCTATACCGGCGCGACTCAGTGCAGAGACAATCGATAGGTCATCCTATCGCTCTCGCAAATACCCTGTCTTCACCACCGGCCTACAAATTCTATTCATATACGTCGTATCACTATTCGGAATGGGTAATATGACACAAAGGTCCTCCCCGTCTAAACCGAATAACGAGCGCAACATTAAAAATCATATGGATACTGGGGTCTCAGTTAAATCACAGCTTAAAACCCAAAAATTTCATTCAAATAGTTAAAACAAATTACCATTTCCAATCTTTTAAACAAAAAGATTCATTTCAACAACCTTCAATGGTTTAAATAATTTCCACACTTTTAATCTTTTAAACAAAAGATTCAATTCACAAAGTTCACCCTGTTCACAAAGATCTATTTACGGATTACGAAACAATTTCCATTTTAATTAACTCGCTAAATCTTTAAATCAAGATTTAACTTATATTTTTAAAAATTCGTTTCCAAAGATTTAATCATAGCCTTTCAAAACAATACCATTTTAAGTTGGATTAACTCATCCGGTCTTTAAATCAAAGACTCATTTCATAGCTTCTAAAACATTTTAATTCTATTTCGAACTTGAAATCTTTTAACACAATTTGGAAATCCTTTCTTTAAATGAAAGCTATTATTATTTGAAAAAAATAGTTTTCGTTTCGGAAATATCCGATCTCTTTTATACAGGTTAAAATCTTTGGGTTAGTTCAAATTCCCAAAAACAACACTTAAAAAATGGTTTAAAACCCGTATAAACTTGTATAATTCTTTTTAAATCATAAATACCAATATAGGATTCAATTTCAGATATTGAATTCCAGTTTAAATCAAATTATTCAAATTTCAAATCTTTATTAAGTTATTCAAAATAACTTACATTTTTAAAACATCTTTTCAAAAGCATTTCACTTTAAACCCAATCCATTTCCAACCCATTTGAATTTAAAATTCAAATTTTAAAACTATTTTCAAAAATTTGCGACTTAACCGAGTTCCTCGTGAAATCCATATTCGTGTGTGTATGTTATGGTCCAGAGATTTAACATAATAGTGCAACATCGTTCAATCATGACAGATCAAATACAACAATATATCTGATAAGCGATATAAACTATAATGCTTATCTTCATTCACAGATATATATATCACAAGTAATGAATTACATCACAGATAATTAATTACATCACAGATAATTAATTACATTACAGATCACAGCACAAATCGGGATATAACACGAAGCATCACATATCAGGGATATCAAACAATTCATCATCCAATATAATCCAAACATCCATAAATAGGGTCAATTTAATTATCTGATGGGTTTAAATCAGATTAAGTTTTGTGAATAAATTTGCCGGTCATGGTAAATTAATAATCAGTTAATTACAAAACTTTTAATAAACTACCCTTTAATTAATCATTAATTAACCCTTATTTAATAATTAATCCTTAATTAATTATTCTTAATTAATTTGCAATAACTAAGTAATTGCTCCATAATTAATAATTAATCTTTAATCACTTTCATTAAATCAATTAACCTTTAATGAATTAATAATTCTCAAATAAATTACCAAATTAATTTATCATATTATCCTTAACTCAATTTATTGCTTAATTACTTGATTAATCAATTTTTTCTTTAATCATTAATTAATATCTAATTTATAATCCTTAATGTACAGATTAATTATTCCTTAATTAATAATCAAACCTCAATTAAATAATTTAAACCTTTAATTACTTATTTAATTAATCCAAATCGTTAATTAAATTAAATAATTAAATTATCCATTTTAATTAACTTAATAATGGATGAATTACAAATCATCATTATATCTTCATCACTTAAGTTAAAACTCATTCAATCTTTCAATTTAAATTCCAAGATTCAAAATGAATCCTAATTTATCTTTACTAAAGTTTAAACTGATTTTCAAAACCTTTAAATTTACATGTTAAAGTAATATTTTGTTATAAAAGAAATTTAAAGAGTTAAATCAAATTCTTTTTAAATTCACATATTTAAGAGTATACTTTAACACTAAAACTTATTTAAACATTTTAATTTATAAACTTAAACCCCTTAAAGTTATTAAACAATTTAATAATAAAAATTTATTTAATTCCAACCAAGTTTCAAACTATGCTTTAATTTATATTTGAACTCTGATTTAAATATCAGTTTAAAACTTGATTTAACATTTTAAAATTTAATTTAAAATCCAAAACAGGAGCAGGTTTGGTTTTAAACCTGGAAAACAACTTATACCCGAGCCTCTCCTATTTTCGCTTCGAGCCCACCACTCAAAAACTTCGAGTCAACCGCAGGAACTCCTCAAGGAAACACTCAAGTGAAACACGCGAAAGCCCTGCTTCATTTCCAACTAACAAAAATTCCCAGATCACCAGAGCTAGTGCACGTATACGTGCACCACACCGTTGATCGCCTCCAGCCATCGCCTCGTCGTCGAGCAAGTCGATGATCGTCCTCGAATCAATCTCAGACCATCAGAATCCCCATTCTCCTCTCGAAATCGAATAAAAACTCGAAACCTGGAACACGAACCAGAAACACCACCTAAACCTGTCAACACCTCGCCTCCTCATCTCCGACCTACGGAGGCTTTGCAACTTCGGCCAACCCCTCATCCACACTCCCTCTACTATCACCCACAATCACGCGTCACTCGATCAAACAATAGTGACGAACGAAACAAAAATCTCGACCTCACAAAAACTAGGGTTAGAAACTTCAACCAGTGGCCGTCGCCACCACAGTGGTCAAGGCCACCCCCTACCGTTTTTCCTACCACCACCGTAGGTTCCTTCACTTCCACACACAACCTCGTCACCCCCCGTTCATTGTGTCGCCGACAATTGGTTAAAATACCAATTTTGATCATCTCTGATCTGCTCTTTACTCATGATATTAAAAATCATAAAAGATGCCTTAAAAATCCTAGTTTTTAGTGACTCAAATTATGTAATTGAATCAATATTTCATGATATTCAAAATCATCATAAAATGATGTTTTGCTCTGCAAATGTTAAACTTTTCACTCTGCACACGCTCTTTTTCCTTGAAACTATTTTTAAACTTTAGTTTATACTTAAACTCTCACATTTGCTGTTGGGAACAAAGCCCAACAACAATAGAATGATTAGATATTTAGTTTTGATCAAGGTGGGTGCTCGGAAACAAGAAGACAGAGGTGGTTATTACTCCAGTTGTTTGAGAAGATGACAGATAAAACTCTAACACACAAAGCCATTACATATGCATAACTGTAGAGTTAACTGACAGAAAATACTTAAGCAAACACTGAAATTTTCTTGAATCATACACAAGGATTTGATTATACTTTTAAGTTTAATAAAAACAAAGGTTACTCACCTGATTTTCCAGGAAAAAGAACAGAACTTGCTTTTCAATGTTAAATTTGATATGAATCCTAATTTGTTTGAGTATGTAGTTGATCATGCATTTGTTTGAATTGCTCCACTGGTTTTGATTTCTGAAAATTGAAGCTTGTTTTCATTTTTGATTTTTTTTTGAATGGAGAACTGATGATGAAGTTGATTAATATATAGAAAAGAAGGTGACCGGGTATACAATATTTTGTACAGGGTGATGTTATCTTTTCTTTGTACTAAAGATATCTTTGCATTAATTACTTAAGTCCTTTTGTCGTTTTCTTATACATTTCCATATCAATTTTGATTTGCTTACAACTTTATGCAGGCTGATATACATTTATTGTGTGCTAAAGGATATGGCATTAATTGCTTTTACAAATCTACATACACTTATCTAATTTGTTTGTACATTCCTATATATGTTTGCTGTCTTCTATTGCCAGCTCAAAGATTTTATATTTTCTTTCTTTTGTCTTGTTACTTTGTATAGACTTTATACATAATATTTACTTTATATTTATCTCATTTTTTTTCTTTTTTTTTCAACATAATCCATTAACTCTTAATTTTAAAAGTATTTATCCTTATACTTGTATCAATATTATATTTCTTAAGTCTATATGTTTATTTCATGTTTTACATAATTCTAAATTTATTTGAAATATTTGTTCGACATTAAACACTTATTTGAATTCCTTTTAAACTTTAATTTTCTAACATTAAATTTAATCATATCCAAAATCCAAATACAATATCATTTTCTATGATATTTAAAAATTTAAATCCCAATTCAAATGTAATTTTCAATCTATTTTATATACATATTTATTTTCAAATATCCAAATTAAGTTACAATTAATTCTTAATTATTTCAAAAAATTTATTCAAAAATGAAATTAATTATCAATTTAAATTTAATTAAAATCCGGGATCGTTACAGATTCTACCCCTTAAGAAATTTCGCCCCGAAATTTGCCAGGGAGACACAAAGATAGATGAAGAATATTTCATCAAATCAATCTGAATATCTATTCTGCATTTGGCTTACCAAATCATAATATCGACAATAGATACAAGAACGAATCTATTTAACACTCACAAGATACTTGGGGTCACCAGATCTACGAATACGGAAGGTACTGGTTAGTCCGAAGGATAACTAACCGTTCGAAGAATATATCGAGACCCAACCAATAGATAAATGAATTTAATTTTCCACAACCCACGAACACTATATATGGATTCCAAACTCAAGTCGGAATACTTATACTTTGGGGTATATATAACTTGTCCCACTTCGGACTTTGACATTCATAAGAAAATAGAATTTCAAATTTGGTTTAATCGAAATTGTTTTATCGATACAAATCTTCATATTCAACCTTATATTTAATTCACCAATTAATTTAAAGTTTTCAGTTCCAAATTTCAAATTCATTAAAGTTTAAATCGAGAATTGATAAGAAAACGATGAAGATACGAAGTAAGGATTTTTTTTAACAACGGTTCGTAGGGGACCATCACACCGAAACTTCTTCTTGCAGCTGCTACGAAGCTATCAAAATAATTCGAAATTGAATCAAAGGAAATTAATAGAGAAAGATTGTTTCCGCTATTGCAAGGTATTGACCATTCGTAGTGGGGCTCCCATATCCCCTATCTCGTTCTCTTCTTGCACTCATACTTACTATCGATGAATAGTAAGAGAATTTACTGAGGCATTCGAACGGATATCTTAGGGATACACATTCTAGGGTATACTTCACCCTATCTCTAATGAGCTACTTAATGTGTTATACTCTTGAGCTAAAGTTTTAACTCTCAGCTCTGGTACCAAAATGAAACGATCCTGACTCGGCCTTCGAAAATCGGCACCGAATACGACACTTATATTCCAATGCCGCAGATCCAAACATCGAATCTGGTTCGCCGGAGCTTGTAACACAATTAAATATAACAACACAGCGGAAGAAAAAAATACATTGATATACAACACTGATACAACAGAGTGATACAATGAATATCAATATACATCAGAGATATAATACAAGAAAATAGCAGCGGAAAGAAAATAGATAACATTAGCAGCGGATAATCTCCATCTCCAAAGCACCAATCCAGAAATAGCTCGAACTCCCAATAACGATGCACAAAGATAAGCAATGTCAGTCTTGATCCAAAGACTGAACTAGCTCCAGATAATCTACTAAACCTAACAATCTGAAAAAACCCAACTCTAGACTGTCCGTGTGGAAAAAATTGTGGGCACCCAGAGTTTAGGAAAGAGAAAAATAAACTCCAGGTCAGTCAGGGGATTGGTGTGAGATCTTAAAGTAGTTATTTTTACAAAGAAAATAAAAAGAATCCGCAATGCTTTTGGAAAATGAAACTACCATAAGGCCTCCCGCCACACACAATGCAAACGCAGAATTGGAGGAGATTTCTCCTTATTATAGTCAAAGATGCTTACTACGCAGAATCATTTGATTATTATTATTATTAGTGCATAGTGTAGAAAACATTTCGAAAGTATAATATTAATCTTAGCTAGCACAGGCATTTCACACTATGCCTACTATAGCTACCATCTAAATAGTGGCGACGACCATAAGTAAATGGAAGGTTCTACAACTAAAACCGTACAAGGCTCGTATTTGTGATTGGATTTCCAACAAATGGTCAGGCCAAGGAACTTCCCATTGCCACATGGGTACGCCTCTGAAGGGACGCCCCGAGAACCTAACCGGATCTCTGCCAACACATGGCCGGGTTACCTCTGAACTAGGTAACTGCTGACACGAGCATGCCGTCCCCTGGTCGTAACCGACCTTTATATGAGGATACTCTACACCAACAACCACAAAGTAATAAATTTGCAGCAACAACATAGGTCAAGTATCTGGGCTCCATACATGATACCATCTCTATCCAGAAGGAAATGAACATACCCTAAGGGGGCGCTATCCCCAAATAACCTTGCGGCATTCTTCCCGCTTTGACCATTACTGGGTTGTGAGGTTCGAAGAAGTCTCGTCCGCAAAGCTACGCTTCTCACAAAAGCCATGCTTTGCTCAACAAATGATCAGCGGCACTCAGCATGCCACATTACCAAGTTGGGAATATATTACTGATAACCTTCAACTACATAACCTCTGAGCTCGTACGTCTCAGAGAATGGTGTTAAGCTAAGAGAATAAATTCTCCGCCACCAACAGAAATGTATTTGAAAGAAATCTGCTTTATATCTCAAAATGTAATGTCAGACATACAATCCATACAAGTCTGTTCTGGGTTCGAACAGAACCGAAGGCACTTCCGAAGAACCCCTTGCAAATCCGGGTATTCACAATCACGATAGGACTTCCCATCACTTAGGGAATCTCTATACTGACACGACTCAGTGCAGAGACAATCGATAGGTCATCCTATCGCTCTCGCAAATACCTGGTCTTCACCATCGGTCTTCAAATGCTATCCATATATGTAACGCTCCGAAAATTTTCGACTTTCGAAAATTCAACATCGATACTCACTTTATCGACTGCCGAGAAATCGAAGGCCGAAAAACCGAAATGTTATGGGTCTAAGAAAGAAGAAAGAAAGAAGAAGAGAAGAAGGTAGAAGATGGAGAGAAGAAAGAATAGAAAATTAGAAAATAGAAGAAAAAGAGAATAGAAATTTTATACTTTAAACAAAGAACATAGAACAGAACAGAACAACATTAGAATCTCACAATTCGCAGCGGAGCAACATATAATAATAAATGAATAATCTTTAAACAAAGAACTATATCAGTTATTACATCACATTATATTACATTACATCAAATCATCAGAGTGTACAACATCAAACAAACAGCGGAAAAGAAAGTACTATGTAAACTAGTAATACGCCATGCCATCCATCTTGCCTCCAGCAACTCCAGAATATCCAGAATATCCTGATAAACCTTAACTCTTGACTGCCCGTGTGAAAATTGGTGGGCACCCAGAGTTTAGGAAGGAAAACAATAAACTCCAAGTCAGTCATGTGACTGGTGCGATAACTAAAAACAGTTTATTTTTCTTTAAAAATCAAAATAGAGAGATATTTTTATTTCAATTCGCAATGCTTTTAAAAATGAGACTACCATAAGGCCTCCCGCACACACACACATGCAAACGCAGAATCGGAGGAGATTTCTCCTTATGATAGTCAAAGATGCTTGATACGCATTAAAAAGAACATTTGATATTATTACTAGTGCATAGTGTAGAGAAAAATTTATTTCGAAAGTAGAATATAAATCTTAGCCAACATACGACCATTATCGTATGCCTACTATAGCTACCATCCAAACAGTGTTGCGACACCATAAGTGAATGATAGGTTCTACAACTAAAACCGTACAAGTTTCGTATTGTTTCTTTGGATTTCCAACAAATGGTCAGGCCAAGGAACTTCCCATTGCCACATGAGAATGCCTCTGGAAAGACATCCCCGAGAACCAAAACGGAACTCTGCCAACACAAGGCCGGGTTACCCCTAACTGGGTA
The DNA here is from genome assembly GCA_030765085.1 of Allium cepa. Classification (NCBI taxonomy): domain Eukaryota; kingdom Viridiplantae; phylum Streptophyta; class Magnoliopsida; order Asparagales; family Amaryllidaceae; genus Allium; species Allium cepa. The sequence goes on from CM060940.1 coordinate 819,247,048, forward strand.
ACTACTGACACGAGCACGCCATTCCCCGATCGTAAACGACCTTTCTCACGGGATCCCGAAAACCAACAACCACAAAGTAATAAATTCGCAGTAACCACATAGGTTAAATATCTGGGCTCCATACCATGATACAACCTCTATCCAGAAGGAAATGTACATACCCTAAAGGGTGCTACCCCTCATAACCTTGCTGCGTCTTTCCTGTTTTGACCATTTCCGGGGTGTGAGGTTCGACGAAGTCACGTCCACAAAAACATACTTTATACAAAAGCCATGCTTTGGGTCAACAAATGATCAACACAATGATCATCAAGATAGACGATCACATAAACGATCCTATCACAATAATCAACACAATGATCATTTACAGCAACACTCAGCATATCACATTACCAAATTGGGAATATATCGCTGATAACTTCAACTATATAACCTCTGGGCTCGTACGTCTCAGAGAAGGGTGTTAAGCTAAAAGAATAAATTCTCCGCCACCACAGAAATATATTTGAAAGAAATCGGCTTTACATCTCAACTTGTAATGTCAGACACACAATCCATACAAGTCTGTTCCGGGCTCGAACAGAACCGAAGGCACTTACAAAGAAGTCCTTGCAATCCGAATAATCTCTAATCACGTTCGGATTTCCCATCACATATGGAGATCTCAATACCAGGGATCAGCCAGTGCAGAGACAATCAACAAGAAACCCTTTCGTTTTCGAAAATATCCGGTCTTCAACACCGATCTTCGAGTGCAATTCATAACGACGTATCACATATTCGGAATGGGTTATACGACCCCAAGGTCCTTTCCCGGTTAACCCGAATAGTGAGCGCTTATTTTAAAAAAACAAGTGTGGCATTCAATTTCACAACAAATACCTATTTAAAGGTAAATATTGATAGTCGGTCATTGAACTATCAATAGATATGCCAGCATCACCAGATTCCAAATAATTTTCCAAATTATTTATTTCCCAAAAATATCTTTATAAGATATATACTTTTCACACTTCAAAAATAAATCAACATTTATTTTCAAACAAATCCCCTTTTCATTTATAAATTCCATAAGGAATTTACATTCCCAAAATATTTATGAATATACGATTTCCAGTCAATTTTTAATATTCATTTTCAATTTATCTTCAAAAAGATAAATTCCAAATATTCACTTAATATTGGAAGAGCATTTCTATACTTATTAAAAATAAGTAATTCACAGATCTTTTTATTTTCTATACTTAGAAAATATTTAATATACCCTAATCGAAATTAAGTATATATTTCATTCTTTTAAGGAAACCATTCACTTAATCATATTTATTTGGGTCAAAACGAATGTCGCGTAAAACATCGTTACGACAACCCAAAATCACTAGTATAGGGATTCGAAATTAAAATAGATATATAAATCCCAATACTATACCAAACATTTCCTTTCGGAAATCATTTACTATAACAACAGTGTTATAGTCTACCATTTCCTTCTATTTCTCGAAAACGTCTATTTCAACAATGAATGTTGAAATCTATGGTTTCGAATCTCAATACATTTTAAAACATCTTTAGATCGTTTTAAATTCTATTTAAAACATCACATTCAAAACCATTTCTTTAACTTATTATTCACTATTCAAAAACGTGAATATACCTTGTTAATAAATTTCATTACTTCTATTCATTTTATTTTAAAGAATTATTCACTGTCTAAAACATGAATATAATTCCATAAATAAATTACAACAATTCCTTATCAAAATAAGTCGTTGCGAATTTATAAAACAATGTTTATAAATTCTATTTCTATTTATTTTTATAACAACTTCCTTTTATAAATTTCCTTTATAAATCTATTCAATTTCATATCTCAATGATATACTAAAATTTCATATTATAAGTCAAATACTTATAATTTATTTATTTATAAAAATCATTCCTTCAAACTTCCCAAATCTATAAATCTTATAACTTCTAAGATTCATTTATTTATCCACATCTATTTCCTAAATAACTTTATAAATTTTATTTATAAAATTCTATTTAGAACTTCACCGTTATAATTCTATAAGTTTCATTCATTAATGAAATTCATTCACAATTCTTTCTAATACTTATAAAAGCTCGTTTTATAATTCCAATATTTTTAATTTATAAATATCAATTTATAAATCTTTTTAATATAAAACAATTTATATTACTATTTTAAAACGTCTTTCAACTCCTTTATAATTTCATCATTTTAATTTATAAAATAATCAAATTTCATAAATTCTATAGATTTCATTCCTTTATGAAATCCATTTACAAATCATTCTATCACTTATAAAAGCTCGTTTTATAATTCAAGATATTCTAAATTTATAAATATCAACTTATAAATCTTTTAATATAAAACAATTTATAGTATTACTTTAAACATCTTTAAACTCTTTTATAATTTCATCACTCTGATTTATAAAATAAATTTTTTATAAATCCTATCTTTAAACTTCTTATAATAAATTCAGAATTCCCAGTTCAAACTATTTTATAAAATCACTAATCCCATATTTTCAAAAATCAACTTTTAACTGTATTTCTCAAAAATCATAAATTTTATAATATTAAAATTATAACGTTTATTTATTTAAGATGAATCAATTCCAATATTTTTATAAACGTATACTTTCAAAAATTATTTTAGAAATCAAAATAGTTATTTTTAAACTTCAAAAATTGGATCCGATGATGCAACACATCAATAGTCAATCACGACTTTTCAAACATCATATATCATCCATGATAAACAATCAAATATCACAATATATGAAATCAAACAAATATTTGTGAGGAATCCAGTTGGATCCCTCCAACCTGTTTCCCTGCATCCACAGACATTAGCACAATACCATTCCGTTTCAAGACGGAATATCGCGGTACATGGGATTTTATAAATATATATCCGCTTACTAACGGCGTATAGGGTCTCATCCGCTAAAAGAAAATGCGGGAAATCAATCAACTGCAATATATACATATGCCAATATATATATATTGCTATATATAATATAATACCAATTCCACTTCGAGGTGGAATATCGCGGTATATGTGTGTAATAAATAACCTCCGCTTACTAACGGCGTATAGGGTCTATTCACATCCAATAACTATATATAACAATCATCATTCAATCATTCAATCAACACAGTCAAGCAAATTTTAAATCTAACTATTTAAAATTTAAATAAACAATAAAATTCCTTATGAGTGAGAAGTTCTCACCTTAGCTTTAATTTGCAGTCCATTTTCCTTTCTGACTCGATTCCCTTGTTTTATACCTATTTTAAATTATTTACACAATTCGTTAATATTCGAACAATCGAATAATAAATTTCTGATTTAATTGATTAAATTAACCTACCCCTAATTTAAATTTATTAAACAAATTATTAAATTTCCTTTCTAACCAAAGATTATATTTTTCTTTTGATAAGTCATTTTATCTAATAAATTAAATTAACTAACCATTTATTTTTAACCAAGGATTTTCTTTTTCAATTAAAAATTTAAAATTCGAATTGATTCCTTTTAAATAAATCTATCCAGCCAAGATTTTTTTTTTATTTTTTAAATCCATTCCTTTTAAATAGAATATTCGAACTAAGTGAAAAATCACTTACCCTTCAATAACTTAATTAATTTATTTCTTTATTTAACTTAAAAATCAAATTTCCTTAAATAAATCATTTTATCATCAAATTTGAATTCTTAATAAATTTTCTTTAATAAATTTAATTGTCTAACCAATTTCTTCTTAATAAATTATTTTAACTACAATCTAAATTTAAAACTAAATTCTTTTTAACCATTTCCGTTTAATAATTTATTTTTAACCACTTAACTTAAATTTTAAACAAATTTTCTTCTTTAAAATATTTATTTTGACTAAAAATTTAAATTTGAAACAAAATTTACTTTATGAAATTATTTTAAAAAAAACATATATTTAAACTAGATTAAAATCAAACGATTCGATACCTTACTGTTGAAATCACGGTCTGGACTCAATCCAAATTCCATTGAAGTCGAAGTCGAGCACGTCGCTGCCGAATGTCCTTCTAGTCGCGAGCTTCAGATCTGCACTCGATCCAAATTGCCTTGAATTCAAACTGACAACGTCGCCTACGTCGCTAAACCCTAGACCCACGCGACTCAATCGCCTTCCCAAACATCGCGCGCCCTAGCTTCGACATCTTTTTGCCCGCCATTGCCGATGCTTCACCGCCATCGCAACGCCGCCGCGACCTCGAGTGTTCGCGTGAATCGAAACCCTGATGAATTGATCGATTGGCTAAATGGAAGCGAGAACGAAGCTGCCGACATCATCGTGCACGAGCCACCTTCTCACATGCTTGCTGCCGCCCCTCAGCCTAGAACCCATCGTGCCATCGCGATTTTTTTTTTTTTTTTTTATTTTCTTCGGCCTTGATTTGCTGATTTGGGGGGGGGGGGAATAGGAGAGGCTTGCGATTTTAAGGTTGAGGAAGGCTTCGACCATTTATATTTTTTTCTCGTGAATTTGAACTGATGGAAGAAGAAAGGATACGGGGTGATTTTAAAAAGGCGAGGGGGAAACACGAGTACGTGCTTGCACGATTTTTCCCACAATTGCAGGCGTGATTTTTGGCGTGAGAAAAGGAAAACGTGCTGATGTTTGACTCAATTTAAATTTAAATTTAAATTGAATTCAACTTAATTTCCAAATGCGTTTACTCACCGTGTGATCACACATTAACTCCGAAAAATACGAAACTTGAAGTCCAGCAATAATTCAATATTACGGACCCAATGGAACTGGTTTCGTCGAATTCCGAGACTGTGCCTCGGACGGCTATTTTTAAATATCGATTCGAACGATTAAATTTCAAAACTGAACAAATCACTTTCAAATTAAATTCTGAAGCTTCTATTATCTTCAATATTATCAATATGAATTTTACAAGCCTCTGAAATATTTTTAATCGGCTTAAAATTGAAGATTCAAATTTTTATTCAACTTTCAATAGATTAAATTCTATAATTTAATCGCCAAATTCAAAGTTATATTGAAAATTCAATTCAAACCATCATTCAAATATTTAAATTTAATTAAATATTTTCAATTTAAATTATTCAAAATTCAGGGTCGTTACAATATACGTCGTATCACTATTCGGAATGGGTTATATGACACAAAGGTCCTCCCCGACTAAACCGAATAACGAGCGCAATATTAAAAATCATATGGATACTGGGGTCTTAGTTAAATCATAGCTTAAAGGCCAAAACCTTTCATTCAACTGGTTAAAACAAATTACCATTTCCAATCTTTTAAACAAAAAGATTCATTTCAACAACCTTCAATTGTTTAAATAATTTCCACACTTTTAATCCTTTAAACAAAAGATTCAATCCACAAAGTTCACCCCATTCACAAAGATCTATTTATGGATTTCAAAACAATTTCCATTTTAATTAACTCGTTAAATCTTTAAATCAAGATTAACTTATATCTTTCAAAATTCGTTTCCAAAGATTTATTCATAGCCTTTCAAAACAATACCATTTTAAGTTGGGTTAACTCATCCAGTCTTTAAATCAAAGACTCATTTCATAGCTTTCAAAACATTTTAATTCTATTTCAAACTTGAAATCTTTTAACACAATTTGGAAATCCTTTCTTTAAATGAAAGCTATTATTATTTGAAAACAAATAGTTTTCGTTTCGAAAATATCCTATCTCTTTTATACAAGTTAATATCTTTGGGTTAGTTCAAGTTCCCAAAAACAACACTTAAAAAATGGTTTAGAACCCGTATAAACTTGTATAATTCTTTTTAAATCATAAATACCAATATAGGATTCAATTTCAGATTTTGAATTCCAGTTTAAATCAAATTATTCAAATTTCAAATCTTTATTAAGTTATTCAGAATAACTTACATTTTTAAAACAGCTTTTCAACAGCTTTTCACTTTAAACCCAATCCATTTCCAACCCATTTGAATTTAAAATTCAAATTTTAAAACTATTTTCAAAAATCTGCGACTTAACCGATTTCCTCGTGAAATCCATATTTGTGTGTGTATAGTATGGTCCAGAGGTTTAACATAATAGTGCAACATCGTTCAATCATGACAGATCAAATACAACAATATATCTGATAAGCGATATAAACTATAACGCTTATCTTCATTCACTGATATATATCACAAGTAATGAATTACATCACAGATAATTAATTACATCACAGATAATTAATTACATTACAGATCACAACACAAATCAAGATATAACACAAAGCATCACATATCAAGGATATCAACCAATTCATCATCCAATATAATCCAAACATCCATAAATAGGGTCAATTTAATTATCTGATGGGTTTAAATCAGATTAAGTTCTATGAATAAATTTGCCGGTCATGGTAAATTAATAATCAATTAATTACAAAACATTTAATAAACTATCCTTTAATTAATCATTAATTAACTCTTAGTTAATAATTAATCCTTAATTAATTATTCTTAGTTAATTTGCAATAACTAAGTAATTACTCCTTAGTTAATAATTAATCTTTAATCACTTTAATTAAATCACTTAACCTTTAATGAATTAATAATTCTCAGATAAATTACCAAATTAATTTATCATATTATCCTTAACTCAATTTATTACTTAATCACTTGATTAATCAATTTTTTTCTTTAATCATTAATTAATATCTAATTTATAATCCTTAATGTACAAATTAATTATTCCTTAATTAATAATTAAACCTCAATTAAATAATTAAACCTTTAATTACTTATTTAATTAATCCAAATCATTAATTAATTAAATAAATAAATTATCCATTTTAATTGACTTAATAATGGATGAATTACAAATCATCATTATATCTTCATCACTTAAGTTAAAACTTATTCAATCTTTTAATTTAAATTCCAAGATTCAAAATGAATCCCAATTTATCTTCACTAAAGTTTAAACTGATTTTTAATTTACATGTTAAAGTAATATTTTGTTATAAAAGAAATTTAAAGAGTTAAATCAAATTCTTTTTAAATTCACATATTTAAGAGTATACTTTAACACTAAAATTTATTTAAACATTTTAATTTATAAACTTAAACCCCTTAAAGTTATTAAACAATTTAATAGTAAAAACTTATTTAATTCCAACCAAATTTCAAACTATGCTTTAATTTATATTTAAACTCTGATTAAAATATCTATTTAAAACTTGATTTAACATTTTAAAATTTAATTTAAAATTCAAAACAGGAGCAGGTTTGGTTTTAAACCTGGAAAACAACTTATACCCGAGCCTCTCCTATTTTGGCTTCGAGCCCACCACTCAAAAACTTCGAGTCAACCGCAGGAACTCCTCGAGGAAACACTCGAGTGAAACACGCGAAAGCCCTGCTTCATTTCCAACTAACAAAAATTCCCCGATCACCAGAGCTAGTGCACGTATACGTGCACCACACCGTTGATCGCCTCCAGCCATCGCCTCGTCGTTGAGCAAGTCGACGATCGTCCTCGAATCAATCTCAGACCATCAGAATCCCCATTCTCCTATCGAATTCGAGTAAAAACTCGAAACCTGGAACACGAAGCAGAAACACCACCTAAACCTGTCAACGCCTCGCCTCCTCATCTCCGACCACCGGAGGCTTTGCAACTTCGGCCAACCCTTCGTCCACACTCCCTCTACTATCACCCACAATCACGCGTCACTCAATCAAACAATAGTGACGAACGAAACAAAAAATCTCGACCTCACAAAAACTAGGGTTAGAAACTTCAACCAGTCCCCGCCGCCACCACAGTGGTCAAGGCCACCCCGACCATTTTTCCTACCACCACCGTAGGTTCCTTCACTTCCACGCACAACCTCGTCACCCCCAGTTCATTGAGTCGCCGACAATTGGTCAGAATACCAATGTTGATCATCTCCGAACTGCTCTTTACTCATGATATTAAGAATCACAAAAGCTGCCTTAAAGATCCTAGTTTTTAGTAAAGATTCAAATTATGTAATTGAATCAATATTTCGTGATATTCGAAATCATCGCAAAATGATGTTTTGCTCTGCAAATGTTAAATTTTTCACTCTGCACATGCTCTTTTTCCTTAAAACTATTTTTAAACTTTAGTTTATACTTAAACTCTCACATTTGCTGTTGGGAACAAAGCCCAACAACAATCGAATGATTAGATATTTAGTTTTGATCAAGGTGGGTGCTCTGAAACAAGACGACAGAGGTGGTTATTACTCCCAGTTGTTTGAGAAGATGACGGATAAAACTCTAATACACAGAGCCATTGCATATGCATAACTATAGGGTTAACTAACAGAAAATACTTAAGCAAACACTGAAATTTTCTTGAATCATACACAAGGATTTGATTATACTTTTAAGTTTAATAAAAAAAAAGGTTACTCACCTGATTTTCCAGGAAAAAGAACAGAACTTGCTTTTCAATGTTAAATTTGCTCTGAATCCTGATTTGTTTGAGTATGTAGTTGATCATGCATTTGTTTGAATTTCTCCATTGGTTTTGATTTCTGAAAACTGAAGTTTGTTTTCAGTTTTGATTTTTCTTTTTCTTTTTTTCTTTTTTTTTAAATGGACGAACTGATGAGGAAGTTGATTAATATATAGAAAAGAAGGTGACTGGGTATACAATATTTTTACAGGGTGATGTTATCTTTTCTTGGTACTAAAGATATCTTTGCATTAATTGCTTAAGTCCTTTGATCTTTTTCTTATACATTTCCATATCAATTTTGATTTTCTTACAACTTTATGCAGGCTGATATATATTTCTTGTGTGCTAAAGGATATGGCATTAATTGCTTTGTACATTTCCATATGTTTGCTGTCTTCTATTACCAGCTCAAAGATTTTATATTTTCTTTCTTTTGTCTTGTTACTTTGTATTGACTTTATACATAATGTTTACTTTATATTTATCTCATTTTTTTTTTCAACATAATCCATCAACTCTTAATTTTAAAAGTATTTATCCTTATACTTGTATCAATATCATATTTCTTAAGTCTATGTGTTTATTTCACATTTTATATAATTATAAATTTATTTGAAATATTTTTTCGACATAAACACTTATTTGAATTCCTTTTAAAGTTTAATTTTCTAACATTAAATTTAATCATATCCAAAATCCAAATACAATTTCATTTTCTATGATATTTAAAAATTTAAATCCCAATTCAAATTTAATTTTCAATCTATTTTATATACATATTTATTTTCAAATATCCAAATTAAGTTTCAATTAATTCCTAATTATTTCACAATTTTTATTCAAAAATGAAATTAATTATCAATTTAAATTTAGTTAAAATCCGAGATCGTTACATGTGTGAAATAAGTGTTGACTATAACAAGTTATGAGCTTGTAGTGAAGTATAAGTTACCTAGATTTTAAATAAATTTTAAGCATTAGTATTTCACGTTAGATGGGTTTACTCACGCATTTCCAGCCTGACCCGGGTGTTTACTTTGATGTAATGCTCGGATCAGACCGAGTATTATAGATTTTTAGGTAAGGACGTTCTGGAGCTCAGGAGGCGAGCTGGATGGCAGGAATGTATGGAGTGTATCCGCTGTGTTATATTATTGTATATCTGGGACAAGTTGATTTTAACTGTCCAGTGATTGTGAAATGTTGTAACTCTGATGTAATAATGAAAATTAACATATACAGTTTTTCTTTATATAAATGTTATTATGTGATATTATATTTTGATTCGCTGCGAAATGTGAGATTCTGTGTTTTGTTCCTGTTTCTTCTTCTATCTCTTTCTTTTTTTCTCTAACAATGTGGGATTTTCGGAGTCGAAAATTCCGGGTCGTTACACAGCTGATGGTTGAAGATGGACTGGTGTTAAAATTAGCTTTTGTTGTTTTAACACTCAACGTTGAATTTGTAAATGATGTCTTTTATAGAAAGTACAAATGATACAGGGAATGTCCCAAACGATATGCGAGGACATCTTATTAAAATGTTTAATAAGGAACATGTAAGAAGGATTCCTTATGTATTGGCAACGTGAATTATCATAATCTTATGTTGTCTATGATATCGTGATTTATTTAATATTTAATAAATGAAGCAAATGTCAAATCCAAATTGATATCACTAAATGATTGCTTAAGGTTTTCTCATGTATTTATGAAATACTATAGAATTGTTTACAGAAATAATAAATTCCTTATGAAGAAGTGTTCAGATCCAAAATTCATAAGTGATATTGAGTGTACTATGTCAGTAATAAAGTCAATTAAGAATTTTTAAGTTGAAAATGTTCAAATAAAAGACTATGGCTGATTCAATGAAATGGCTAAGTACATCGCCTTGAATATCCCCGCAATAAAAGCAATGTATATAAATATATAAATGTACAAATTTATAACCGAGTTGAGGGTGATTCCAAATGTTAAGAATCCCATAACATTGTTATATGATAACAATGTCGCAATAAATTTCATAAAAAAACATAGATCTCACTTGAATTCGAGAGATATACTCCTAATTATTCTACATGATAAAACAGTTTATCATCGTCGAAGAGAGTTGATTGGCAGAATATATAATTAAAACATAACAGCATACCCGTTCACTAAGGGATTGACCTAATTATTGTGAGGAAACCGATTGGAGAAGTTGGAATAAGATTCCATAATTGACCCTATGTGCAAGTGGAAGATTGATAGAGTTAGGGGTATGCCCAAGGGGTAATTACGTAATTTGTTACATATATCTAACTTGGTAACAATCCTCTTCAAACCAAAAGGTGTTTTCTTTCTATTATATTCTTGATATAATGTGATATATAATTAATTAGTTTATTAAAAATAGAACATCTATAAATGGCATGTTTTGTGATAGTAATTACAAAGTGTTGTAACCGTGAGTAATTTACCACAATGAAAATAAATAAACTATTTTAATGATTCCTAGTCAAGATGTATCCAAACTGGATATCGATACATCCATTGAGATTAGAGTATGTAACACTCTCCAAATGTTGGGCAGTGTATTACTTATGACTGCAAGGGACATTAAGAAGTTACGTACTGATAATTATTAGATAACTATGGAACGACTCACTCAGTAGTTATCTCTTGGTTAATATAACTAAGGCCAAGCAGAGAATATTGATGCGACTAATTTACTTAGTTCTCTCGACTTGAGAATACTATTTATCATCAGTATGGAAGCTCCACTTTGATTATAGTCAAATCATGGCATGACATCCACCTAGTGGCTATAATTGGACCGAGTGGAAGTATTGGAAGTGAAGCACTATTCAAGTAAGGATTCTTGTCCTCAGTTACACGGGGTTAGCATCATGGTCAACTCAAATCAACTCAAAGTCAAAGTCTCTGACCAAAGCATTTCGATTAATAATAATAATAATAATTAAACCAATGACTTTATGTTTGGGCTATAAAGTTAAGTATGGATGATGTTGGAATTTTGGGCATTACCAAATTCAGCAAGGCCAAAGTGATATAGTTTTGATGAAGAGAATTGGTGTAAATAATTGTCACTACCAGATAACACTTAATTAACTAAAATTGGATTTTATCAAAACTATATAAGCGATAAATTTAGCTAAAATATCACATCACATGCTAAGTGACATGTGAACGTCAACATTCGATAGTTCGATGTTAATCGCTGATCAAATTTACACCCAACGAGTCATACAATCGATATAATGAATTCTCTTTAAACCGAACAATTTAGTTAGTTTATAATTGTTAAAATTAATTAATATTTATGACATATTGATTATGAAATTTTGAATGTGATTTGAGGAATAAATATCAGTGTGTATATATATAATAGTTATAAATATATTGATCAAAATACAATATAAACAAGTATTTAAATCAGATTTAATTAGTAATATTTATTTGGAACAAAATGGGTAATTATCCCATGATGTATTACATACGGCAGCAACGTATATGATCGGGGCGCCTAAAAGATGGGTAGGAGGATCTTTGATGAAAGGCTCTAATTTAGAGAGAATAGGTAAAAGTGTGATCCACCTTTCTCTCTATTCTTTCCACTATAAAAGAACCCATAAACCTAATTCATTTGAGACTTTTTGGCTGCCATTTACATCTTATTGTTGGCCGATCCCATCCGCATAAAGTTTCGTCAAAGCTCATCTCGAGTCAATTTCAAATCAGCAACTATTAGATAGTCAACGGTCTACAGTTCAAAGATTAGCAGTCCGTCGAATTGAGAAGAATTCTAAGGAGGGATATTCAACATCGTAAGGTGTACTTCAAGGCATAATGTTGGTAATTTTTCTTATTTCATATGACTTATAATTCATGTGTAATATTCCATTGCTTGTATATATATATATATATCATATTTATATTATTAGTTAGGTGAGATTCATATATATATATATATATATATATATATATGAATGTTGTCATGTATTGAATGGTTATGTGTATGTACATAGAATAAAAAAGCTATTTTTTTTAAATTTGACGTATACACAACCGAAATTATTTTTTTCAATATATATATAATTTATTATATTTATATTAATAAGTCATGTAAATTTAAATAACCTATAATTCATTATATCATCGTATCACCATATCATGCTAAAAATTAATTTAATACTTTACATATGCAAATTTATACTAAATATTTTTAGGCAATAGCAAAATATTCTTTTGTAAATTTCTACTAATTTAATATTATTTAAGTCAAAATAAAGATTATACAATTAATATAAAATAACATATGATTTGAAAACTATATTTTAAATTTTATAAAAAATTTCCGTCGTCATATTAACTTTTGCCCAAAATTCCAAAATTTAAAAATCAAATTTATTACTTTTATAAAATTATTTATTATAATGACTGAAATTAATTAAATAATGAAAATATAATTTTAACTTAGAAAATTATGGAAATTTTCCCGTAACTGTATAATATCATATTCAAATTTAAAAAAATATAAAATTTGTAAAATATTTTACAAATTATTTTTAATATTATTTTTATGTTTTTTGGCTAATAAATTTATATATAAATAATTTAATGATAATAATTATAATAGAATATTTTTTATGCAATTTATTAAATATGAAATGTTATAAGATATACATATATTTAATTTTAATTAATTTTATAATTGATATAATTATATATATATATATATATATATATATATATATTCAAATGCATGCATTTATAAATATTTTTAGATATTACAAATATAATTATAAATAAATAAATACATGAATGCATGCACGCATACATACATATATATAAATTTTATTGCTGTAAAACACATGTACATAAAAAAACTTTGCATAATTTATATATATATATATATTAATATATAATCATTCATCAAAGTATTATCTAATTTAATACGCACACACAATATATATATATATATATATATATATATATATATATATATATATATATATTACATTTTTGTATACATACATTCAAATATGTATGTGTGCGCACACACAAATATTTGTATTGTTTTAATACTCATTTTAAAATAACAAGTCTGTGTACACATACCTACATACCTATATTTGGACAACATATAAGATGGGCTAGCATGTCCATTGCGATGCAAATCCCAATATTTATATTCGGCCATGCTATACCATTGTCGGATTATTATGTTACGCATGCACACACACATATATATAGATACATATATGTATATGATACATACATGTACCATGCTTAATTTAAAATATAAATTAAATAAAATTCAGTTTATTGATTTTAACCGAAATAAATAAAGATTTTATTTAAACTAAATTTAGAAATGTCCTAAATAAATTAGACTTCATAGGCCCGATAAGGATCCTATAAGGAATTTTTTTTAAATTAACCCATGTCTTTCGTTGCGAGCAGCCCAGTTCCAACACTTCTAAGCAATATAACATCATAGAGTCTCGGCTTGGACCTGCATTCAATCGAAACTGCACATCATGTGAACTAATGTCTCTAAGATATTCCACTAATGATTGTAGCCAAACACAATTCTACTGCTTTCGGCACAAGGCACCAACAACTCTATATCCATTCCTTAGAGTTTACTATATTTCAAAATCATATGATGCCAAAAACTCCAACCATCTTTATTATCTCATGTTCATCTCATTTCAAGAGAAAAATATCTCAAAGACTTATAGTCAGTAAACAACTCAAACATTTTCCTCACAAGGTAATGCCACCAAATCTTTACCACAAAGATATCTGCCACTAATTCTAAGTAATGAGTTGGGTACCTAACCTCGAACGTCAATTGTCTAGAGACATAAACTATTAACCTTGCCCTTTTGCATCAACGCCGCCCTAAACCTGAACTTGAAGTATTTGTGTACGCAAGCCATCCTCATTCCCTTTAGGCATAACTAAACGAACTTCTTCTACGTAGAGCTTCAAATCTCGAAATGTTGCTTCACACTCCCCCGTCCAAACATACCTTTCATGTAGGAATCTAACAAGCATGCAATGGAAGAAATGGATGAATTTTAAAATAAATTACCATTTCAGACGTTAATTGATCCCGTGAAGCCTGATTTAATTAGACCATTTCTAAATTTATTTTAAATAAAATCTTGTATTTTATTTAAATTAGTTAAAGGGAGGTTTAATTAAATTTAATTTTAAATGTATAGTGTATCAAATACACCTAACATTTATTAATTAGAGTTTATATATATACATGGAAGGAAACTTTTAATTTCTTTCCTTAAAATGAGTAGTTAATTGAGAGCATTAATAAGATTTAATGTATATAGGGAAGGGAACCTTTGATTTCTTTCCCTGAAACAAGTAATGAATTGAGATTATTAATTGCATTAAATAGAGAGATGGACCTTTCATTTCACTCTTTAATTTGAATTAAGTGATTAGATTTAATTAACATATATACATATCAAATACATATGTGTGTGTATGCATGTATAATGTGATAATCTGTGAAATGTATAATGTGCCTGTATGTAGATGTTGGGATTCACATTGCAATAGACACATTAGCTCATTTTGTGTATATTTTGATTGTCCAAATATATGCTTATACAATATGGAAAAACAAGATATTAACATACGTAAAGGAATACACACACACACACACACAAAAACAATGACATTATATATATGTATATATTTGAATAAAATGGTTTCTATCATAATAAATTATTGTAAAATAATTATATGAAATTACAAGTTTATAATTATAGAAAACATTGAAATGCATTTTGGGCTTAAAAACAATTTATGGAATTTTCTCAATGAAAATAATATTTATCATTAAATAATTGATAATAACCCAAAATCAAATTAATTCTCAAAAATATGAAATTAAGTTAAAAATTCTAAAACATTTTCTGAAGGAACCCGAGACTCATTTTAGGCTTATGAAAAATTTCTGGAATTTTCTCGATTGAAATTATATTTTTAATTAAATAATTTATTGTCAGACAAAATCAAATTAATTATAAAATTATAAACTTAACTTATAAAAATCTGAATTTTTTTATAAAGGAACCTGAGGCAATTTTAGGCTTAAGTAAAATTTCTAGAATTTTCTCATTTGAAATTATATTTTTAATTAAATAATTGATTGCAGAATTAAAGTTAATTATTTCTACAAAATATTAAATTAATTTTTAAAATTTTAATTTTTTTACAGTAAGCTTCTTGTATGGTGAAGCAAATTTAAAAAATTAAAAATTAAAAATTTTAACCATTAATTATTTTATACATAATAAACAACTCATAAAATCATTAAACGATGATAAAATATGTATATACATATTTAATAAAATATATTTATATTTTATGATCCATGATAAGTATAAATCATTTTGAAGATAATTTAAGGATCAAATATACACAATATGTAATCAAATATACAATTACACGTATTAACAATTTGTAGGTCTTTGTACATTTAGTCTATATATATACACATTAATATATACAAAAATTAAGTATATTTTTTCTCTCCTTTTTTCATAAATTTAATTAAATAGTAAATCAATAAACAAAATATTACAACGATCACATAACCAATCCAATTGTAATAAACACATGTACCCATAAAAGTCTTAGAAAATCGAAACAATAAACAGATCTGAATACAAATAGATGATTTAACAATTTTATATGATAAACTTGATATCAAACAATAACAATAAATAAAAATTCACCTCTTAATGAAGCCTTTGAGTCCACGTTGAACAATAGTTTCTCTTCTTAGAACAAGTCCCAACCCATCAGTTTGTTAATCTAGGATTGGAAACCTTCTACTACAAATTAATATTTTTAATTTGAATTAGGTTTGAAAAAAAATTGGGATTTTTTTAGGGGATAGTTGATGCCATTAAAATGAGGAAGGAGAATAAGAAAGTGGGGGCCAAAAAACGAATTGATTACTAGATTAGGATTTTGAGATTAGTATTTAATTGTGTAGGATAAGTGAGCATACAATGTAAGTTTCTCACTAGATCTTATCCATGCATCTCCAAATCCTAATCCTTTGTTGTAACCACTTCCAACCTCTCTCAAACCAACGCCCATTCTCTCCAATCTCATGGGTTGTGAGCCTATGTAACCCAAATTAAATATGTACCACCTATTTTGTTCTTGATATTTCATATCGATCAATAAATTTATAATTTCTATAAATATAGGCAACAATTTAATTTGTTAGATCACATTCAAATTTCATAATTAAAATTTTATAAATATTAACTTATTTAATTAATTTATAATAGTTATAAACTAATTAAATCATTTGGTCCAAAGAGAATTCATCGTCTCGGTTGTGTGGCTCTAGGGTGTAAATTCGGTCAGCGAAATTATTCATGTTAACGTCATACTTCACTTAGCAGGTGGTGGTAATATGGCCAAATTTATCACTTACTCATTTTTATAAAAATCTCAATCTAATTTAATAAGCGTTACCTTGTTGTGACAATTGTTTACACCAATTGTCTTCATCAAAACTATATCACTTTGGACTAATTGAATTTGGTAATAGTCAAAATTCCAACATTGTCCGCATTCAACTCTATAGTCCAAACACAAAGTCCATGGTTTAATACTGACAATTATTATTAACCGGACTACTCTGGCCAGAGATTTTGACTTTGGGTTGACTTAAGTTGACCGTGATACCAAACCTATATAACCGAGGAGACAAATCCTCTTTTGAATTGTGCTTCATTTCCAATACTTCCATTCGACCCAAGTATAGTCACTCGATGGATGCTCTGCCATAATTTGACAATAATCAAAGTAGATCTTTCATATTACAGATTCATAGTATTCTCAAGTCGAAAGAATTGTATATTATTCACATCGAAATTTTCTGTTTGACCTTAGTTATATTAACTAAAAGAAAACTATCAAATGAGTCGTTCCATAATTATCCAATAACTATTAGTACATAACCCCTAGACGTCCTCAGTAGTCATAAGTAATACACTTCCCGACATATAGAGAGCATTACATACTCTAGTCTTAACGGATACATCGATATCCAGTCTTGATGCATCTTGACTAGGAACATTTAATACGATAAATTATTCACGGTTATAATACTTTGTAACTACTGTAACGACCTGGAATTTTCGATCCCGAAAATTCCAGATAGTTAGGGAAAAGAAGAAAGAGATAGAAGAAGAAACAGAAATGAAACATAGAATCTCACATTCATAGCGGATCAAAATATAATATCAAATAAATAACAGTTTTACAAAGAAGAACCGTATCAGTACACTTATATTTTTATACATCGAGTTACAACCATTACACAACACGGGACAGTTTAAAACATGTCCTAGATATACAACAATATATCATAGCGGAAACGCTCCATACGTTCCTACCATCCAGCTTGCCTCCTGAGCTCCTGAACGGCCTTACCTGAAAATCTATAATACTCGGTCTGACCCGAGCATTACATCAAAGTAACACCCGGGTCAGGCTGGAAACCAACGTGAGTAAACCCATCTAGCATGGAACATAAAAAATATACTACTTATATAAACCCGAGGCAACTTGTATCAATTTACAACTTCACAAGTCGTTATAGACATCACTTACATTACACATCAATTTCTAAGTACCAAAACTTAGATTAAAATGGTCTAATTCACTTAAATCATTCCAATTCACCCTATTGATTTCACATATCAGTTTATAAAGAATCGAAGTGGTTT
This sequence comes from Allium cepa, assembly GCA_030765085.1. Lineage (NCBI taxonomy): Eukaryota > Viridiplantae > Streptophyta > Magnoliopsida > Asparagales > Amaryllidaceae > Allium > Allium cepa. The sequence goes on from CM060940.1 coordinate 819,265,365, forward strand.
CGGGTATTTACTAATACCCGACTCCAGTCTCTTCGAATTCAATACCATATTATCCCAAATTATTCAAGTGAAACACGATTCAAACTTTAAATACAGGGTGTCACCTGTACATATTAATTCATCATCGATAGATAACCACATTATCTCAGTTTAAACCCAACATATCATATCACATAGCATCACAAATCACATATCCGAGATATCAATCAATCTAAGACATACAATATTATTCAATCATTCATAAGCAAGATAAATTAGTCATATCATTTCTAATTAATTTAAACAAATTAAATTAATTACGTCAATCACCCTTAATCCTGCTTATTTAACATTAATTAATTACAAACAAATTAATTAATCATCCTTTAATTATCCTTGATTAATTATCTTCAATTACATAAAGTAATTATCCTTTAATTAATTACACAAATTAATTATCCTTAACCATTTACAGTAATTAATCTTTAATTACTTTCATTAATTACATTAATTAATTACATTTATGATCCTTAATTAATTACTTCCTTTAATCAACCTTATTCAGTCATAACCAGTAATTAACCATTCTGTAATTACTTACCTTAATTAATTAACTCCTTAATTAATTATATTAATCCTTTAATTAATTACACCAAGTAATTAATCCTTAATTACTTCTCCTAAGTAATTAACCCTTAATTACTTTCCATTAAGTAATTTTCTTATATCAATTACATCCAGTAATTTATCAATCAGTTACTTCACTAAGTAATTACACTTATAAATCTCATTAAGTAATTATACTTAATCAATTACCAAGTGACTATCTTTAATTAATAATCAAATTAATTAATCACATTCATCTCATTAAATATAACTGAGTAATTCATCCCTTAATTACCCTATAAAACCAATTAATTAACCTTCAATTACCATCATAATTAATTATTTATGATTAATTACCTTAACCCTCAATTAATTACATATTCTATAATTGCTTTCTTTGATTAACTATCCTGATTAATCAATCCTTAATTAACTAATTAATTTCCCTCAAATTAATCTCTTTAATTAATTATCCATATTAATTAATTATCATTTAATTAATCACTCGATTACCTTTCCGAAATTAAGTTTAAGTTAATTCAAAAATTTAGACTAAACAAATCACATAGCTTCTTAAATCAAATGTTATATAAAACATATATTCATATAAAAGAATTTGATTTAAGAAACAGTCTTAAAACTTGATTTATTTAATTCCTAAAACTGATTATTTACTATTTTAAAGTTAATACCCCGCTTCAAACAAATCCAGACAAACTCTTGTCAAATAATTTCTTTGAAAACCTGTTAACATTTTCCTATCTTCTTTTCTTTTTCTAACTTTTATTACTTTCTCCCCTTATTTACTTTACTGGGCCCAAACTTTCTTTTCCCGTCCCAGTACTTCTTCTCTTCTTTCCCTTAACCCTTTTACTTCCAGCTCCTTCTTCCAATTAACCCAACCGTGTACAACTGTGCATGATATACGTGCACGCCGCCACATACCCTGGTCGACGAATTTCACCGCCGACCTCTCCATCACATCGACTTCGACCCCCATGCCTTGCTTGACCATCAGGAAGAACACGATGACCCCTGGATCACGAGGCCGACCATCATCTCAAACCTAGAACGAAACGAACCACCTTCCAACACCTTGCCTCGCCGACCATCTCCACCATTGCTCGCTAAAATTTTCCTAAACGAGCACCGCATCATTCCCTTACTTCCTCCCATATACCGCAACCTCAAATCCTTGCAACGACACCGTAAATTGACTGGAACCATCCTCCACCAAACCAAGCTCCAAAACCCTACACTGCCTTATTGCCATCACCTCTGTGACATAAAAATTGTGCCGCCAATTTTCCCATGAACCCTGAACCACAACCTTCCTCCAACTTAAATCCCGACCCTACTGAGTTCCCCGATCGCCTGAATTTGGACAAACCCTAATTCCGTTCAACCGGGAAAATCTCGATAACTACTAGCTTAAAAATCAAGAGACCTATACCTAAAATCACCATTTCGAGATACGATTTTGATTATGTAATCAGATTTTAAAATTCACACGTTTGATTGTTGTGATAAAAAAATATTTTACTGTAAAATCATTATTTTACAATATTTCTTAATATTTTTATCTACAGTTTTCTTTCAGAAATCATATTACATAGCTACAATCATTTTTCTTTTAAAGGTCTTAGCCCGATTTACATTGTAAAAGGAGAAACTAATTTTTTTTAAACTTGATTTAAAATCCTATAACTAAGAACAAAGGTTTGTACAGGCACACATATTCAAATATCTTCATATTTACAGACATAATCTCATCATGCAAACAATTTCCACAAGTTTATTCAATGTTTTATTCACAAGCATTAATTTTAACAGGATTTAGCATAATTAAAAGTAGCAATCTACTCACCTGTTCAACTTAAAACAGAGAAGCCCTGAAATTTTTTGAAATCTGGAAGCTTGAACTGCTTTCTGATCTTGATTAGAAATTGAGTTGTATTTGTTGAGCTAATCTTTCCTAGATTGCCTCAGGTTTGAAATTATTTGAAAGTATTGATTGCTGTTTAGATCCTTTTTAATTTTGTTTACTGGTTTTTTTTTCTTTGGTTTCAGATTTCCTTTTCTTTATTTTTTTTAAATTTGAAGATAGAAAAAGAAGATAGAAATTAAGACACTTGTATGCATTAACTTACACATGTCATTTTTGTTTTATAAATTGTTTACATTTGTTAAAATGCATAGTGAATTTGTTTACATTTGTAATTATAATGTGCCTAATATGTTTTATGTACTTTTGTATAATATTCTTTATTAAATCTTATTTTACCCAAGTCTTATGCGTTCATTAATTTCTTAAATCAATATAATACCTTATACATATATGTTTTTATCCTTATATATTTACAGACTACCTTTATTTTAAGTATAACCTTTAAAGACATTTTTATATATATATATACACCTTTATCAAATCTTACTTTAAGCTAAAACCCCTTTTAAATATATACCTTATAGAAACTATTTTAGTGTTAAATATAGAATTCAACTTTAAATAAATCTTGAAAATCAATAAAAATATAACTTCCAATTCAATGTATATACATACCTATATATTATATATTATGATTAGAAAATCACTTTTGTTAATTCTGGAAAGATAAATTTGCCCAACTAAATAATTATAAAAGAAGATTATTAAACTAATATTATGAAACTTTAATACTTTAGTTAGGACATTATTAATATAAATATTTATCTAGATATTTATAATTTAACCTTTATTATATTTTTAAACCTTCATCTCTTAATTTCCAATTAACAGATGCCCAAAAATTCGGGTTATCACAACTACTATCACAAAAAATACCATTTATGGATTTTCAATTAAATATACTTTTAATTAAATTAGTATAGCCACATTATATCAAGTATATAATAGAATGAAAATGCCTTTATTTATAACAAGATTGGTCAACTGGTTGGATATATGTAACAAATTACATAACTGCCCCTAGGGCATGCCCCTAACTCCATCAATATCCTACTTGCACTTAGGGTCAATTATGGAATCTTACTTCAACTTCTCCAATTGGTTTCCTTACAACAATTGGGTCCGTCCGTTAGTGAATGGGTATGCTATTATGTTTCGATTATCTACTCTGTCAATCAACTCTTTGACGGTGATGAACTGTTTTATCGTGTGGAACAATTCAGAGCATGTATCTCAACTTTAAGTGAGCTTTATGTTCTGTTATAAACTATATTGTGACGTTGTTACCATAAAACAATGTCATGAGATTCTCAATCTTTGGAACCAACTCAGTTATAAATTTATGCACTTATATTTTTATATACATTTCTTCCATTGTGTCGCTATTCAAGGTGATGTACTTAGTCTTTTTATTGAATCAGCCACGGTCTTTCATTTGGAAAATTTCCAACTTAAAGATTTATTATTGACATACCATACTCAATATCATTTATGAAAGTTTTGAGTTTGAAAATTCCTTCATAAGGAATTTGTTATTTCTATAAACAATTCTCTAGTATTTCATAAACATACGAGAACACTTCAAATAACCATTTAGTGATATCAATTTAGATTTGATATTTACTTCATGTATCCAATACAAAAACAAGTCACGATAATGTAGATGACATAACATATATGATAATTTCTATTGTCATTGCATAAGGAATTCATCTCACATGTTCCGTACTAAACAATTTTAACAAGGTGTCTTTGCATATCGATTTGGGACATTCCTAATATCTTTTATATTCACTATAAAAGACATTATTTACAATCCAAAGTTGAGTACTAAAACAACTAAGGTTGATTTTAGCATAAGTACATCATTAAAATCATCAATGTGTTGTTAAATTATAGTTTAGAAATATTAGTGTACCTTTTAACGCTATTTCTTATGAACACATGCTTCCTCTGCATTCAGTTTGATAATCAAATTATTTGATATTTATGTCAAAATATTTGTTTGATTTTTATGTTTATAAAATGATACTTTCTATCATTTCTTGGGTCATATCCAATGACTCACAAACTCAATATTGCTCTCACCGACTTTAAGACATTTTTGGTTATTATGTGCAGATGGTTTACTCTAAATCATCATTTAGAAATTTTCGTTTCAATACGTATGTACCAAATATAAAGTCATACCAAGTGGTAATTTTGTGAGTAAGACAGAATTAACTTGAGCATGTTGAGTGCTAAATCTATTACGCTAATTTCAACAATTGAAATTTGTAGTATTACTCTTATCAATATTGCTCATTTAATTCCAACTGCATTAATTTTTCTCATAAAGACACAGTCGCGGTCGATGGACCATATCCCTTCGGTTACGACTATCAAAATCATATTTTGATAGCGTACTTGGAATTCTTTTGGATTTGCACATCATATGATGTCATAAAATTAACACTCTTAATAGTTTAATTAAATAATCAAAGATTATATATATTCGATATTGATAAGAAACTCATAGTTTCTCTTCAATGTGTGAGAATACTTATTAGACATCCTAATGTGATGTTAGTTTATGTTAGTTTATTTCATCTTACCTAACCAGTTCTATAAATAGATTGTATCCAAATCCATTTAACTACCAATAATTTCTCAAAGAAGTTCCTTCACAATGATGTTGATATATCTTGAAACAACAATTTTTTCTCAATGCAATAGAATAAGTATTCATAAACGCTTTAGGAATTTATTTATTTATAAAACTGGTTTGATTTTAGTGTATAAAACTTATGTTTAAAACACAAATATGCCATTCAATGACAATCTTTCTCAAAATCCTTATGGGGAGATTCATATAAGATCCATTATGAATAATTATTACGTGCAAGCTTTTGACTCGCACAACCTGCAAACTCCTTGGCCTAATGTAATTACCCACTTTTGCGTACAATTCAAGTGGATAATCAACCGCACATGACCCACTTTAATTGAATGGAAAGGTAGATAGTTAGTTAAAAAAAGAAGAAACTAAACAATACATAATCACACAGTGGAACGAATAATCTATAATATACAACAAATCTTGACATAAAGAAAAATAAGTAATATACATACACCATTCAAAGTATACTAACCTATTTCAGCCCGAACAATTATATTAGTCCGTCCTTATGGTTGCTGATAGATACAACCGATAAACAACACAGTAGAACACAAAGAATTACATAGATACATATTAGACCTCTAGCTCGTCTCTTTTTCCAATGCATCCGAAGCAATCTGTAAATATGCTCGGTTTGACCCGGGCATTTGAAGGGAAGGACGCCCGGATCAGTCTGGTAAACCAATATGAGAAAATCACATCCAAGTGGAACAAAAACCTTTCAAATAAAGGCATCTCTTAAGACCACACCGCCTATAAACATGGATGGATTTTTACCTTAGATAACCAAAACATTTTCTATAGAAAATCCGTTGATATTATAGTAATGTGTAAGGTTTAAAGTAAAATATGAAGATAGCTAAAATGCTTTCATCTCACGTTTCAGCATAGTTGGGAACAACTAAATCCATAAAAATCGTATTAGAGAATGGATTCCATACTACGACAAGGTAAGGAACTACCTTTCGACGGTACATCTCTAGATAAAATGCACTGGGGTTAGACAGGAACAATTGTACCCCTTCCATACAGGATTGGCTTGCCACTTAACTAGTAGTACCGAATATGATTACCCCACTTTGGGCCCTGAAGAATACACGAGTAGATGGTAATCGATCAAGATTTAAGATGACCATATCCTGATGGGAGGGACCCACATGGCCCTACTGCATGCCCTTTTTTTTTTATCATTTTCCGGCTGACGAGGCTTGAGGCTACGTTTTAACTTTTTGTAGCACTTCCCCTTTAGAATGCTACATTGCCTTCCAGTCAATGACATAATGTCAGCATTCATTCATACAAGTCATTCAGGAGATGAACGAATCGAAGATACTACTTCTACCACATCCATTTTGGAATCACCCTTAGGATTAGTAGCAAGCAATCCTTGCACTTCAAAGAGCTCCGTCTTTTAATTCCATCATCTTCAAGATTTCTTCACTATGAAACGCTTGGGTTGGATCAAAATGGTTTTCAGATAACATATCCGATCCTGGTCTCTTTGAACAACATTCGATAGTTTTCGATAAACTCAACCCCGTTCCTTTAGGAAATAAACATTCAAAGATAAGAGCGGAGATCACCTCCTAACTGTTAGTGGACGGATTTCTTTATCATTTGTCCTAGGAGAACGAAGTGAAATTTATATGCAAAGTAGTACATTATCGAAGATGACTATACCATATAACTCATGTGTTTCTCCTAGATATTTCCAAAGTTATGTTTTAGGTCCATATTTGATAATCGGTTATTTAACTATTAACAAACATACATCCAAATTAGGTGTTTATTTCAAAAGGGAAAACTAACATTTGGTTAAGAAAATAAATAACCACTAACCTCCTTTGTAAATCTTTTCATTAATTAAAATCACTTTGTAAATTACTTGTATAAAAATACCTATACAGAGATATCCGCAAAAATCCTATATTTTCAATACTTGGAAAATATCCATATATTTATCCCAATGGTATAAGTATATACATAGAACAGAGGAAGATTTACTTTTTACACAATTCTAAAACCATTTATAGACTCCTTCGTAAATTCTAAAACTTATTATAAACTATTTTATAAATCTCTAAAAACCATTTATAATGTCTCTAAATCATTTCTCATATCATTTATAAACTCTTTATGAATCCATAAAACTAATTATAAAACTCCTCTTATAAATATATAAACCCATTTCTAAAATTCTTTTATAAATTCTAATCATTTAAAAACTCCTTTACCTTGTAAATAATCTTCCTTTGAATCTTTAAACCATTTTATAAAAACTTCTCTTATAAAACCTAAGTCCATTTATAAACTCTATTTATAAGTCTTGGAGACATTTATAAATAAATAAAAATCATTTACTTCAAAACACTATTATACAATAATAACTATTAACAATAAACATTATAAATAATTAATAATTATTAACTTCAAAACATCTTAAAAATAATAATAAATAATTTCAAAACATTATTGAATAAAAATAATTAATCTTTACCATTATTATAGATAGCAATAATTTATTTCCAAACATTATTAATAAATGGTTATTGTTAATTTCAAACCATATTAATTATTTAAATAATTAACTTTTCAAATATTAAAATATTGATAAATAACTTTCAAAAACAATATTAAACGTAAATCAATAATTTTAAAATGATATTAAATACAAAATAAATAATATTAAATATAAATAAATATCTTTGGAAAGACAGGTATAAAGGATGGAGTAAAATAGAAGTTAAATCTTTTAAAACAAAATAATTTTAAAACCAAATTTCAGATTTAAAAATCATTTCCTGTCCTGAAAATCAACTCTAACTCAAATGGCAATTTATAGCATTTTTAAATACTAATTTGATGCCAATAGCTATCAAATGTTTAACTAATATCGATATTGATTTTCTGTCTCTATACAGTTTAAGTTTGAGCATATAACAATGTCACAATCAATAGAGCCAACAATCAGGTTTAATATTTAATAATTCATATGACATGAATATCATTGAAATCCAAATCAACAACGATAAGGAATCTTGTTGGATCCCTCCAACCTATCCCCTACATCACAAACTGTATATAATCATATAATATGGGTCATTCTCTACTTGGCAGGTATATAAAAAGGTCATCCGCTCTAGGGCGGAAATAAATCCAAACCAACTGATAAAGCAGTAAATCATCCAAACATCCAATCACAATTTTAATCAGTTATATAACATTACCGGTTAACCAAAAAAGTAAGTTCAACTCACTGAATTCCAGTGATCACCGAAGTGTTTTGAATTAGAATTAAAGAGCGTTCAATTTTAACCCAAATTTCCACTATTCTAAATCCATCCAATCTAATTCTATATCGCAGTATTCGCCAATATGATCTCAACACAACTCGTCATGTTAGATTTGGACCTCATATGAATTAGATATGAATTAATGAACGTTTAAGATTATTTAAAATTTTTACTACTTAAATTAATTAAGTTTTCAAACTAATTATCTTTCCCTCCTCACTCTCATTTACAACCTAGGCACGCAAAACCGACACCGATCACATTTCCCACCGTGCCGCCGCCGACTCGAGCCATCTGCCACCGCAAGTCACCAAGGGAAAGCCCTAATTCCCCTCTTTCAATCAACCCTAGTCACGACAGCTCTATTGCCCCCAATCTTCGGAAATCGGCTGTGATTATCGCACCGTTATTTCTATTTTCCTACCGCCACTGGCCATGCCGTGCCACCAAAATTCGACCAATCCTAGCCTTAGTCATACCCTGCATTTCTCCTTCATGGCACATCACCCCAAAGTCCACCATTCATCAAAATCGATGAAACAACTACTGCCATTCATCTCACCTTTGCCACTTCCTTGCTCCATGATACTCCATCGCCACCATTAATGTAATGACCTAGAATTTGACCACACTTAAAAATGACATTTAATATGATTTTAAAATATAAAATATGTAAAGTTATATGATTCAAACAATATCAGATAGGATTTGGAAGGAGAAGTATACACAAAAATTGTAACATTTGCCTATATTGACAAAAGTAACAAAATGATAATTTCATAAAAGTAAGTTTCAATGGTTAAATAAAGTATTTTAATTAATTTATGAATGTTTATATTATTAAATAGCAATATAAAAATTTATTTTTAAATTTGATTTACATAAATAAATAGTTTAACTAAAATGTCAAAATATGACCATAAAACATTTTGTCGAAAATCAACGTTTTGTCAATTAAAAGTTGTCACAACATTGTCGCACCTTTGTTAGCATGTTTTAACATATAAATTACACATTTTAAATAATAAAATAAGATTACTTTTACTAAACATGATTAGAAAATTCTAGAATATAATTAAGAAAAGTAAGTAATTAACAAAAGTAAAAAAAAGTAAACATCACATCAAATCACGCCAAAATTAAACCAAATCTCCTCTTTAGCCACTTTTCCATCCAAATACATTTGCTAAGCTCCTAAGTGACTATGATATAAAGTAAGAAGTGATAAGTGATGGTCAGTGTTTAAAAAGTAAGTTTACTTTAAGTTTAAGTAGGTTATTTTGGTAATTTGGTAAAGGGATATTTTGGTAACTTACCGCTTCATTTTTTCCTATAAATAGCCATGCATAGCTCTTCCATTCTCATACAAACAATTCTTTTCTCTTCTTCTTTAGAGCTTTGATGGCTTCTTCTCTTCCATTTCTTTACTAACTTTTTCAAAACCATATCAAATAAAGTCAAAACTCCACCAAACTTTGCCAAAGACCTTAGAATATCACCGAAACATGGTTTAGAATCTAAAATGTTGAAGAATGATGGAGGATGGTGGAGACCTTGTTGTGGCCAAGCCTTATGAATGTTTGGCGGTTATTCTTAAATTAACATGATTAAATGTCATTTTTTAAATATGTCATAAATTTTTACAAGTCTAAAGCTATCAATAGGTTACATTAAAATGTTGTACTCATTCATATGAGTTGTTACAACCCGCATATTTTACGATTGTATATTTATATATAGCATCGTTAGTCGAATTAAAGTCCGAAAAGCTACCTTTTGCAAATAGCCGAATTAGGACTCGAGACCACTCCCATTGAGTTCAAAATGACGTTTGCAACCTTTTTGAGTATAAACATCGATATGTTTGGAGTTAGCTTGAATTTTGACATTTTCACTTAGGGCTTTGGGTTTGGGTTTTAGCCCAATAACCTAACATAAGACCCTAGCTCCATCCCCTGTTCTCTTCATTCATTCCCATTTCCTAACACTTTAAGCTTTTGTAAAAATGGGGGAAGAGAAAAGGAAATAGAAATTCCTAAGCCCCAGCTTTGATTAGGAAACTCAAATTCAAGTCTAAAGTCCAAGAGAAGCTTAGGTAAGCATCCTCTCCATCTTCTCCATCTCAATCTCTCTTCCATTTTTAGAAATTCCTAAACCCTATCTTAGGAAATATTTTCTTATGATCTTGGATTGAAGCTTCTTGAATTGAGATTGAAGAGTGGTTGATCTTGCCTTGTTTTAAAAGCTTCTCCTTCATTGTTTTGAGTAAAAGGTGAGTTTTGAACTCACATCTATGTCTATAACTTTCTTTGTTGTTGGGTATGAATTCCTAACATCTATTCTTGTTCATTTTACTTTGGATTGAATTGGTTTTATAAATATTCCAATATTTGGCGTTTTGAACTCAAATCTTTAAAAATCCTAGCTTTGGTGTTTGATAATGCTATTGGTGGCGTATCGAAGAGCCTATAGGGCTGGGTTGCCGATTGGCGTAAACCCTAGCGCCCATCGCTCGTCAGATCGAATATTGTTTGGGTTTTTGCCCTTGGAAGGCTAGGCTGAGAATACTGAAATTTTCAGTTCAGTCGATTGAACTAGAAGGTCAGTCAACTGAACCGAAACCCAGGAATTTTTCTGGGCCAGTATTAGTTGAATGACCACTCTGGGTCAGTCGACTGAGCCTGGAAACTGAAAGTTTCCAGGCATGTTTCAGTCGACTGACCACCTTGGTACAGTCGACTGAACCTGGAAATAGAAAGTTTCCAGGATTTGTGTCAGTCGACTGACCACCCTGGTCCAGTCGACTGAATCTGGTGTCTCTGCCTATTTTGCCTTTTGTGTTTGAATTTTTAATTTTTAAATTGATTCTTGTCTCTCCGATTAGTGTAATCACTTTTGTTGACTTTTAGAGAATATCCATTTTGATGGATTTGGTATCGATTTCTTTGGATTTAATTCACGTCTTCGAATGTGAATTTTTGATGATTGATTGTTTTTACAATCATTTTTGTGATTTGTCACTTTGAAATATGAAGGTTTCTATACTAGTAGTAAATATTCCAACTCTTTCACAAAGATGATTTCAACTCTATTTTTAATACAAAGCTCGTTTATAAAATCATTTTCCAATCTATTAGTATATACAAACCTTTACTTCATTCGTTCGAGAAATCCAATTAAACGACTTAGCAAAACAAGTGGTATGAAACGTTTACGTTTACTTTGTTGGTTAATTCTTAGACTTGTTCGATTGAAACTCTTGTGACAACTTTCGAGTGGAAATCTACAATTTGTTCGTAAATATTTAAGTTAAGCTGGTGGTCATGGGACATAAAGCTAAACTCATTTACTTACTAGCTTAGTGTAATTGACACTTTTTGGTGATCGATGATGATCATTTTTGTGGTTTAGACTAGCGATGTGCGATGTCTCTTTGTCCACGTGGGGCTGTACCACGTTTTATTGAGCTTCGTCTCATTTCTTTTATGGGATAGCAACCCATGTTCCGTATTATTGGAGTTCGGTTCATCGGGCGTAACGCTGTACTACATCGTGGTTGCATATTATTGGAGTTCGATTCATCGGGCCTAACGCTGTGCTACGTCGTTGTTTCAAATTATTGGAGTTCCAGGTTCATCGGGCATAACGCTGTACTACGTCGATGCATCAGCGCTATGATTAGCGACCATGGAATAACGTTCAGTTTGTGATGCACGTGTTGGTGAGTTTTCATGCTCCCGTTTGTGATAGGCCTCCCCCTTTTGTGATTTCTGGATTTTAAAGTATTGATTTCTAGAATATGTTTCACCAACTTTTGCGATTGGCATTGATATTATTGTCAATATTTGTGGTTTGGTGAATAAAATAAAGAATATGGCATTCTTTTTGATGTTATGAGATTTTTGAGATATTGTATGATGTTGGTTGATTTTCTCATGTATACTTTTCACAGTATGACATTATTGTTATCATACGTTTTTATCGTATCTCTTATTCTATCTCATTTTTTTATTTGACATTTATAGCTAGATTGATCCGTCTATTATTTTCTTATTAAATGATTCTCGGGTCAGGCCGAGATATTACAGGTGCTTCTACTTGACTTCTTATCAGGGACCGTCGCCTGATTTTTGGCTAACTACTTTAGATTAGTAGTTTTTGCTTTATACATTCGAGATAGAGACTCCATGATGTATACTTATTCTTTTGTCTAACACTTATATCTATTCTTTTCTGATGTTGTGGATTTGGTATGACCACTACTCTGATGTACACTTTTATGTGATATATTCATATCTATTTCCGCCTTTGTGATATGAATATCGGTGACTGATTTATGTTATGCTTATTTCTATATTTGTTTCCGTGGTTCACATAGCCACTGTGTAGTAGCTTTGAGTTTGTATCGGCATGTTGGATTTCCTTTTGAAATTAAATGCTTTACATGATATTTGACATGTCGATGCTCGCACAAAGCAATTACGCGGATGGTCGCTCCTCAACAGCCTTATTCTTCGTGTTAGTTGACAGCATTACTCCATAGTGTACTTGGCTAGCGCGAGTATAGAGGTGGGGCGTCACAGTTTGGTATCGGGGCCAAACTTCGGAACAATGTAGAATAATCTAGCAAGGATCATTGTCCTAAGTCCTTCTTAGGAGTCGTTCCTTAGGATTTATCCGAGTCTTAGGACCCATTCTAACCTATTATCTTTTATGATGCCTTATTTTATCAATCATGATTGTTTGATATTCATTATGAGAATAACTTTTTCTTCTTCTTTCTTTCTTTTAAAGAAGAGAAATGGTTAGACTAGGCCATCCTAGCGCCGGTCAAACTAGTGCTACTCCTCAGAAGGGAGTATTCATGTCTGCCCAGCAGCTTTTAGATCGTGTAAAGAATGCTCAAGCCTTCGGACCCATTCCAGAGCCTACTTATCCTAGATCTGGATTTGCACGCTTGTGCAGAGACTACACCGATTTGGGTGGAAGGGCATTCAAGGGATCCGAAAGTGTTATAGAAATCCAAGCTTGGCTTAGATCATGCGAACGCATCTTTTCTCGCATGAATCTCGTTGATCTCCATCGAGTCCAAGTGGCTTCTAGCATGCTCTAAGAAAGAGCATTAGATTGGTGTGAGATTTTAGTTTCGAAGATTTTTGAAGCGGATCTTACTTGGGAGAAATTCCGAGAAAGGTTCGAGTTGAAGTTTGTGCCGGAAGCTGAAAAAGTAACTTTGGCCCGGCGTTTTATTGACCTTGTTTAAGGTGAATCTTCCGTGACAGACTATGTCGCATCTTTTGAATCTCTCTCTAAATATGGGGTCGAGTATATTAATACCCCATTGATGAAAAATAGATGTTTGTCTATTGGTTGAATAAGAACCTCAAGAAGCCTTTACTTCTGAAGCTAGAAGTTTCTTTTGATCGGCTTATTGATATCGCTCTTCGACTTGAAGAGACCGATAAAGAAAGAAATGTTGAAGTTGTGGGTGTCAAACAGAACTTCAACAACAACATGAAGAGGACTATTAAGTCCAAAGGCCCCAATCTCAATAAGAAAGGTGTAACTACCCGCATATTTTACGATTGGGTATTTAAATATTCTATTTAAATATTTTATCGTTAGTCGGATTATAGTCTGAAAAGTTACTTTTTGCATACGGTCGAATTAGGACTTGATACCACTTCCATTGAGTTCAAAATGACGTTTGCGATCTTTTTAAGTATAAACATTAATATGTTTGGAGCTAGCTAAAAATTTGACCTTTTTCACTTCGGGTTTGGGTTTGGGTTCAGCCCAATGTTCTAACTTAATACCCAAACTGAAACCCCCTCTTCATTCACTCCCTCTTCCTCTACTTTTCAGTTCTAAAGAGATTACTGGTGAGTGGAATGGGAAATTAAAACTCAAGCCCTAGTTTTATATTTTCAAATCAACTTCTAGCTCCAAATTCAAGAGAACCCATTGGTAAGCCTTCTCTTCACCTTCTCCAACTCCTTCTCCCTTGGATTTCAGAAATTCCTAAACCTAACTTTGGGAATGTTCTTCTTTTGAGCATAGATTCAAGCTCATTTGGGTTGTGTTGAAGAGTGGTTGATTCTCCCTTTGTTTTCAAGCCTCTTCTACATTGATTTCGTGAAAAGGTGAGATTTTTATCTCACATCTAGGTCTATAACTATCTTTGAACGTTGGGTATGAATTCCTAACAATTATTCATGTGCATTTGCTTTTAGTTTGGATTAATTTGGTTTATATCCCAACTTTTGGTGTTTTGAAAGCAAATTCTATGGAAATCCTTCTATGGATATTTGAACAAGTTTTTGGTGATGCATCGAAGAGCCTATAGGGCTGGGTTGCCGATCGGCGTAATCCCTTAGTGCCCGAGGCTCGTCCGGTTGCGAAATGGGAAGGGTTTCTTCTTCCGTTGATAGGCAGGGAAAACTGCCTTAGCTCCAGTCACTCGACTGGACTTCTTGGTCAGTCGACTGGCTGAAGCTAATAAGCAGGGTGAAGGCTTCCTGCAGAGACTTGTGGGCTCTGTTTACTGCAGTCAGTCGACTGACTCACTAAGTTCAGTCGACTGACCTGCATCCCGAGAGTTTTTTGGGACTGTGATCAGTCGACTGAACTCAGTGAGTCAGTCGACTGACCTGCTCATATTTGCCTATGTGATCCTTGTTTTGCTTGGTTTCCAATTTTTACCGACTCGTTTTGATTTCTAGTTGTTGTTATCAATTATTTGACTTTGATGACTTCTAATTTGGAATTTTTGGAAATATCCACTTTGATGGATTTGTTGTCGATTTCTTTGGATTTTATTCACGTCTTCGAATGTGAATTTTTATGGTTGATTGTTTCTATAATCACTTCTATGATTTGTCACTTTAAAATATAAAGGTTTTCTATACTAGTAGTAAATATCAAAACCCTTTCATTAAAACGATTTCAACTCTATTTTCAATTACAAAGCTCGTTATCTAAAACCGTTTTCCTACCTATTAGTATATACAAGCCTTTACCTCACTCGTATGAGAAATCTAATTAAACGGCTTAGTAAAACGAGTGGTATGAAACGCTTGCGTTTACTTCGTTGGTTAATTCTTGGACTTGTTCGATTGAATCTTTTGTGACAATTTACTAGTGGAGACCTACAATTTTTTCGCAAATATTTAAGTTAAGCTAGTGGTTATGGGACATGAAGCTAAACTCATATATTTACTAGCTTATTGTAATTGACACTTCTTGATGATCGATGATGATCATTTTTGTGATTTAGACTAGCAATGTGCGATGTCTCTTTGTCTGCGAGGGAGACTAAACCCCGTGTCTGTGGAGCTTCTGCTCAAATTGGTGGGGTAGCGACCCATGGTCTTCGGGCCGTTTTGTGGAGCCTCGGCTCAAAATAAATGGTTAGCAACCATGGAATAGCGTTCCGTTTTGTGATACACGTGTTGGCGAGTTTTTATGCTCCCCTTTTGTGGTAGGCCTACCCCTTTTTGTGATTTCTGGATTTCTATTGATGATTTCCGGGATTTGTGCTTCACCAATTTTCGTGATTTTCATTGATAAGTTTTATCAATATTTGTGCATTGGTGAATTTGTGTGTCATTGACTTTTGTGATTGACATTGATATAATTGTCAATATTTATGGTTTGGTGAATGAAATAAGGAGTATGACATTCCTTTTGATCTTTGAGAAGATTTTTGTGATATTGATTAATCTATTGTTGATTTTCAATTACTTATTTATCACATCTTGATAATGTGATTATTATACGTTTAGTCATATCTCTTATTCTATATCATTTCATCTGATACTTATAGCTAGACTGATCCGTTTACTATTTTCTTATTAAATAATACTCGGGTCAGACCGAGATGTTACAGGTGCTCCTGCTTGACTTCTCATCCAGGATCATTACCATAACTTTTGGCTAACTACTTAGATTAGTAGTTTTTGTTGTATACACTTGAGATATAGACTCATGGTTGTACCCATATTCTTTTGTATAGCACTGATAGCTATTTCTTTTGTGATAGTGTGGATCTTTTTGACCACTACTCTGATGAACACTTTTAAGTGTTATATATATTCATATCTATTTCCTCCTTTGTGATATGAATTATCTGTGACTGATTTGTGTTATGTTTATTTCTATATTTGTTTCCGAAGACATTATAGCCATTGTGTAGTAGCTTTGAGTTTGTGTCGGTATGTCGGATTTCCTCTTGAAAAGAATGCAAGTTATATATTATCTGGCATATCGGTACTCGCACAAAGCAATTATACAGATGGTCGCTCCTCAACAGCCTTATTCTCCGTGCTAGTTGAAGGCATTACACCGTAGTGTCCTTGGCTAGCGTGGTTATAGAGGTGGGGCGTCACAGCTTGGTATCAGAGCCAAACTTCGGAACAATGTAGAATAATTTAACAAGGATCACCGTCCTAAGTCCATCTTAGGAGTCGTGCCTTAGGATTTAATTCGTGTCTTCGTACCGTTCTATCTTCTTTTATGATTCCTTGTTTTATCTATCAAAATTGCTTGATATTCATTTGGTGAATAACCTTTTTGCTTCTTCTTTCTTTCTTAAGGAAGGGAAATGGTTAGACCAGGCCGACCCAGCGCCGGTCAATCTAGTGCTACTCCCTAAGATGGAGTTTTTATGTCTGCCCAGCAGCTTCTTGATTTAGTTAAGAATGCTCAAGCAGCTGGTTCTACTTCGGAACCAAATCATCCTAAGTCTAGATTTGCACGCTTGTGCAACGATTATACCAACTTGGGTGGGAAACCATTCAAAGGTTCTGAAACTACTATTGAAGTCCAGGCTTGGCTGAGATCATGCGATCGAATCTTTTCTCGCATGAATCTTATTGATCTTCACCGAGTTCAGGTGGCTTCTAGTATGCTCCAAGAAAGAGATTGGACTGGTACGAACTTCTTATTTCCGAAATTCATGAAACGGATCTCACCTAGAGCAATTCCGGGCACGTTTCGAATTAAAGTTTGTGCCAGAATCTGAGAAGGTGACTTTGGCTTGCCGTTTTATTGACCTTGTTCAAGGTGAATCTTCTGTGATTAACTATGTCGCGTCTTTTGAATCTCTCTCTAAATATGGGGTTGAGTACATCAACACCCCATTGAAGAAGAACCAGAGATTTGTCTATGGCTTAAACAAAAATCTCAAGAAGCCATTAATTCTAAAATTAGAAGTTTCTTTCGACCAACTCATTGATATAGCTCTTCGTCTTGAAGAGGCGGATAGGGAAAGTGATGTTGAAGTGGTGGGTTCCAAACCAAACTTCAACAACAACAAGAAAAGGCCTAAAAAATTCAAAGGTCCTTATCCCAACAAAAAGGGGAAGCAAGCAACCCCTGTGGCAAAGACTTCTTCCTTTGGTCGTGGAGAATGATATAATTGTGGTTCAAAGGACCATTATTCAAATAAGTGTTCGAGGCCCCCCTCTTGTCGCTACTGCAAAAGTCCTGGCCATGTTATATCTTCATGCCCCAAGCTTGAGGGCAAGAAGGAGGGAAAGTTAAATGTTGCTCAAGCCCCTGGCAACACATCTCGTAATCAAGGTATGTCTCATTCTATCCTTGATGGCATTATTATATTTCGTGAACAGCCTATTCGAGTTCTTTTTGATACGGGTGCATCCCATTCTTTTATTTCAAAAGAACTTGTTGATACTTTTTCTTTAAGTGTTGTTGCTTTAATGACTTCTTTGAGAATTTCGAATCCAGTTGGTGGGTCCGCAACTCTTAGTTTGCTTTGTAAAGATGTCAAGATTATTTTGTATGATTTTCCTTTCCTAGCCGATTTGCATGTCATGCGTTACTTAGGCTTTGGAATGATTTTGGGAATGGATTGGCTTAACCGTTATGAAGCTCATATCCTATGTCCTGAGCGGACTATCCATCTTCGACATCCTCAATCTGTTAAGCAGATTTCTATTATTCTCAAAGATTTGGATTCCACTTTATCTGCATCTTTATATTCTTTAAATCCTCGTGATGATGATAATGATGATGAGGAAGACGTTATTTCTCTTATTCACGTTGTTCGTGAATTTTCCGACATATTTGAGCCCGTTTTAGGATTACCACCTAAGCGAGCAATTGAGTTCAGAATTAATCTTACCCCTGGAGCTCAACCTATTACTCGTCCTCCTTATCGTATATCCAATAAAGAAAATGAGGAGATGCGCATACAATTATCCGATTTTGAAACGAAGCAATTTATTCGCTCTAGTTCCTCACCTTGGGGAGCTTCGGCTATTTTTGTGAAGAAATCCGATGGCACGGTTAGGGTTTGCGTTGACTACCGCAAGCTTAATGATCTTACTATCAAGAACAAATATCCTTTACCTCGGATTGATGATCTATTCGATCAACTTAGTGGTGCTAAAGTCTTTTCACAATTGGACTTGGCAACCGGTTTTCATCAGCTTCGTATTGCAGAGGATAACATTCCTTTGACATCGTTTCGTACTCGATATGGATCTTATGAATGGCTTGTTATGCCATTCGGTTTAACGAATGCTCCGGCTTATTTCGTTGACCTAATGAATCGAGTTTTCAAAGACTTCCTTGATCGATTTGTTCTCATCTTTATTGATGATATTCTTGTGTATTCTAAAACCGAGGAGGAGCATGATAAGCATCTTCGGATTGTGTTGGAAACTCTTAGGAGTAATCAATTGAAAGCAAAATTTTCTAAATGCCACTTTTGGCAATCTCGTGTGAAGTTTATCGGTCATATTATTTCTGAATCCGGAATATCAATGGATCCTTCAAAGATTGAAGCGACTCAAAGTTGGAAGAGACCGGAGAGTGTAACGGAAATTCGTAGTTTCCTTGGATTGGCGGGTTATTACCGTGGTTTTATCAAATACTTTTCTAAGATTGCCGTGCCTCTCACTAGCTTAACGAAGAAAGGTGTTAAATACATTTGGTCGGACAAATGTGAGACTTCTTTTCAGATACTAAAAGAACTCCTTTCTGATGCTCCTATTCTTGTTATTCCCGAGGGGAACCAAGATTTCGTTGTTTATGCCGATGCTAGTCGCGTTGGTTTGGGTGCCGTTCTTATGCAAAGAGAACGTGTTATTGCTTATGCTTCTAGGCAATTGAAGCTTGCTGAGACTAGATATGCCACTCAGGATTTAGAGCTCGCGGCTATTGTTTTCGCCCTTCGTATTTGGCGTCATTATTTTTTGGGAGAAAAGTTTATTCTTTATACCGACCATAAATCTTTGAAATATCTATTTTCTCAAAAAGAACTTAATTTGCGTCAACAGCGTTGGCTCGAATTTCTTGCACCTTATGATCTTGATATTCTTTATGCTCCCGGAAAGGGAAATCGAGTTGCCGATGCACTTAGTCGCAAGCAACAAGCGGTTGTTTCCATGATGATATCTGAATGGAATGATCTCGAGGTTTTGTCCACTTGTGAAATTCGAGGTCGTGTTTCCGACTTGTGTTCATCTCTTGTTTTGTGTAGCCTTGAGGTTCATTCTTCTCTTTTAGACCGCATTCTTGAAGCTCAAGGGCTAGACCTGAATTGGCTCTTCTTGGCCAAAATATTAAGGATAAAATTGATATTGAAGGTTTGAAAGACTTTGATATCGATTCTCGTGGCAGCATTTGGAAATTTGGTAGACTCATCGTGCCAAATATTAGTGATCTTCGTAAAGATATTTTAGAAGATTCTCATCATTCTAAATTTACCATTCATCCAGGTAGTAGTAAAATGTACGCGGATATGAAGCGGCTTTATTATTGGGAGGGAATGAAATCTGACATTGCTAACTTTGTTAAGTGTTGCATGACTTGCCAACTTGTCAAGGCTGAACATCAAAGGCCCGGTGGGTTATTGCAACCTTTAGACATTCCAATTTGGAAGTGGGATCAAATTTCTATGGATTTTATTGATGGCCTCCCCCGTTCTCGTTCGGGTCATGATAGCTTATGGGTGATAGTTGATAGACTCACTAAATCCGCCCATTTCATTCCCGTTCGGTCCAATCGAACCGTTCCTCTCTTGGCCAAACTTTTTATCAAAGAAATTGTTAAATTGCATGGAGTTCCTACTTCTATTGTTAGTGATCGTGATCCATTGTTTACTAGTGGATTTTGGAAGAGTCTTCAAAAAGCTTTGGGAACGAAGCTTAATTTTAGCACCGCCTATCATCCCCAGTCCGATGGACAAACCGAGCGTGTGAATCAAACTCTTGAAGATCTTCTTCGTGCATGTGTTCTTGATTTTGGTGGAAGTTGGAAAGATCATATTTCACTTGTTGAATTTTCCTATAATAATAGCTTCCAATCTAGTATTGGTATGGCACCTTTCGAGGCACTCTATGGAAGGCCATGTCGATCTCCTTCTTGTTGGCTTGAGGCCGGTGAGAAGCTGGTTTTAGGTCCATATTTTATTCGTGATTCCACAGAAAAGATTGATCTTATTCATCATAAGATTGATCTTATTCTTATTTTGGTTTGAATATTATCAATTTTATTTTGTATTTGTGTTAACATAGCTATTATTGTATTATTTTGTAGTATTTGTATTCTATCACTTTTTCCTGGAAAGTCGTCTTTATTATACCCGACATTTATATTAGGATCACTAAATCTATAGTTTGATTCTACGTATTTAGTTGCTTCTTGGAAATATTTATTTTCAAAACTCATTAAATTAAATTTAAAAGTTTGATTTCTTTCAACATTTCTTCAATTTGTTGTATTTGTTTGTCAAATTGGTTTTTATCCTTTTCTGTTTGTTCTTTTAGTTTTATTATTAACTCTTTAGAGTGTATTTCTATGTCTTTTGGTTTATTTTCTTCAATTAAATTTTTTAATTGGATTATGTCTTTTTGTTAGAGAATTCTTTTAATTTTATTACTTTGAATTTTTCCGATAATTTTTTTTAAGGTTACTTCAAAATTATCTATTTTATAGAGATTTGTTTTCAAGTATTCTTGGTTATTTGTAATTTGTTTTAATAATTTATTTTTCTCAATTATTCCATCAAGGACTAATTGCATTAAGTTATAATGTTTTTCATTATAGAGATTTAAGTTCTCACTTAGTTCTATGATTAAATCTGTTAATGAATTCATGTGTTCCATTTTTGAATGAATTTTATGTTTATATTCAGAATTATTAATGTAACATATGTGTTTCTGTTTGTCTAGAGTAATAATCCTTTTTGTTGGGTTGTTAATCTCTAAATTTAAGTAATTGAATTTTGTATAACTCATTTTAATTGGGCCTAGTAATCTTTAGGCTCTGATACCAAAACAAAGGAGGGGGTGTGATACTTGGGTGTGATACCAAATGTTGATATGTAAAAGTGTCCATATTTTTTTTTACTGATATCTATGAAAAATAACTAAAATGTTCTGTATAATGTCTTGGATATATATGCTAAAAGCAAATCCAGAAATAAACTTTATAGTATATGTCAAAATTTCTATCAAAATTAATATTATATTTTGTGAGAATTTTTGTTTGCTTTGTATATTATCCATGGGGTTACCTTATTGGCAGCTTGAAAGTGTTTAGACCCAAGGGTGCAGTAAGTAGATTAGTAAAATAGGAATTAGGAACCCATTTCATTTTATTATGTTCAGAGTCTTCTAATTTTTGTTCTACCATCTTGTAACTTTCCTCCTTAATAAAACTCATTGTAAGTATAGTCTTCGTACCAATAGTCTGTATCTATATGGACCAAGTCTAGAGGTTCATTTAACCATTTTCTGTTTTCTTTGAGTATTTTTTGTCTAACTTGTTCATAATGTTCTTTAACATAAAGGTCTAGCATCCTGTTAGTAATGTTTCCTTCTGATTTGTGAGAACCAAAAATAAAGTAGGTTTGCTTAAACACTTTCTCTTTGTCTAGTTTAGGTTCATCATCAAGGTTTATGAATTTTTTTGTATAGTTATGTTTAAATGTTTTTGCAATATTATATTGCTGGTTTTCGTTTAGATCTGTATATTTTAGGATTATTAATACCTTTGTCATAAATTTTTGTTCTAAGAAATTTTGTAGGGCTTCTATGTTTTTGATCATTGGAAGATTGACCAATTTAGTTTTCCCAATCGGTCGTCTGTAATTTTATAGTTATTTTTTAAAATTTTCCATTTATTCCATTCTATGCAAAAGTCTCTACAGAATCTTTCAGTTATTATTATGTTTCCTGGTTCTCTGAGGTAATTAAAGTTATTAAATATTTGTATGAAATATGTGTCGCAGTCATCTATATTTATTAGCTCATGTATATATTTTTGTTTAAATATTGTCAGGATTTCAGTTTTTTGGTTTTCTGTTGTACTTGTGTTATGTTTTAAAATGTTTATTATGTTTAACATAAAGTTGTCTTCTAAGTTTTTTTGTAGATTTTCCATGAAATTTTTTTATGAGTGGATATGTAAAACTTGTTCTTTAAGTTTTAAAAGGGTCTGATTAAAGACTTAAAGGTGTTTTTAGAACGAGAGGAACATTTCTGTGAGAAATCATATTATCATAAGGGCCATAATTAGACAGAAATTTAAGTTTTCTTAATTTTGCTAATAAAATTCTTATCTCAAAACCTATCACTTACTGGGACAATTTAAGTTTGAAATCATAACTAATTATCACTGGAAATACCTCACCTTGTCATCCTAGAGTCTACTGTTTTCCCCTAACGGCCATTTTGCCTAAGCGGGTACTTTTTCAACTTTAAAACGGATTTACGTCTTTTGGATTTTAAGTGAATTTATGAATCAAACTAATTGTGTTAACCGCTCAAGTGATTGTTTTAAGTAAGAAACATATTAGTAGCAGAAGAAGATTAAATAACTTCTAATTATAATCTAGAGAAAAGAGTTTCTTACATGGTTGCCTTGTGCGTTCTTCCTCTTTGTCTTTGATCAGAGATTGCTTAGTTCCAGAACATTTGTTTCAGCATCACCATTATTGAAAGGAAATATAAAAAGGAAGCTTTTATTACACACTAGAGTTTTTACAAATGAAGAGAGATTGTTATGATTTTCGATGTCCCTTCTTACTACCTACTAACTCCTTATATAGATGGAGTAGTTCACAAAGAAAAACGGACAGATGTCCCAAAATAACTTACATCTGGAGATAATATATTCTCCACTAAAAAAGAAAAAAGGAAAAGGGAAAATAGCACTAATAAATCTTTACATTTGTCACAAAAGTAGAAGGTGCTAGTCTTTACTTTCCATAGTGCGGAATCTAAAGCCTTTAAGTCTTTTCTCTTTTGTTTTTATCCATCAGTAGACATGCTGGTGGATAACACGTCATCTTTGTCATCATCAATATTGTTTTTTCTGTCTCTTTCCTTTTTGTAGCTTTTGACAAGAGATGGTTTAGGATGAAAGATGTCAAAACCTCTGTAGTTTAGTCTCTGGTCTTGGAGGAATTTTGTTATGTAAATCTTCATAACTGGGGTTTCAGCATAGAGATAAAGTTTGTTATTGTTCCAGTCTTCATCTGGAGCTATTTTGTCTGCCCTATACCTTTCATATGTTTTTTGGACTGTAGGAATGTCGTCAGCATGAGTTGAGGGATAATTATTATACCAATCTTCGTACGTTGGATAAATGAATTTGGCTTTAATAATAATTATATGTTTTGTTGGTTCGTATATGGATTTCCCAAAATGGGGAGGTGTTGATTTCAGATCCATATATATGTCTATGGCCAAAACATTTGTAAACTGGTGAATAATACTTCCTATAGGTTCAGGAAGATCATCAGTGTGCCATTCATCAAAGTAAATTCTTTTAACAATTCCAAGATTTATGAGGAGGGAAGGATCAAAAGTGGTGTCCTCATAAACTAAATATTTGAAATTTCTGAGGTTAATAGTAAGTTGTGGTATTGCACAGATTGTAGTGCAGGAACAGTTTGTGGGGGAGGAGAGGCATGAAGAAAATTTATTCGTACATGGGACATTAAGGTTTCTCAAAATATCCCAAGAAATTTGTAATCCTTCAACAGTCGAACTTGAAATTTTTGCCATAAATTTGATGGCTTTGTTGAAAATTTGTGGAGAGAGCTCATAAGGGTGATGTATGAAAAATAGTTCTCTAATAAGATTTTCAAAAAAATTTGGCAAAATTGTTTTGTTTTGTAAAGTAGGTTTTTCTGGAAACGTAGCTTTTTGTATGGGTTTCCCCAAATTTGTAAAGTTGCTTTTCTCAGTTTTAATAACTGTAGCAAAAGAGGTCTGTGGCCTGAGATTTGTAGAAGTTTCCGGGATTTCTGTTCTTATGAATTTCCCAAGAGATATGTTTTGTAAGCTATGTATATCTTCAGAGACAACATAATCATCTCCAAATTTTTTCCGTAATTCTGTTTTGGGTTCATCAAAACTAGCAAGCCTTTGTAAAGTGGTGTTCCCAATCTGGGGTTTTCTTGTATGTATTTGATCTTTGTGATCATTTGTTCCCATGTGGAGTAAATTCCAGCATCAGGTCCTGTAAACAGACCATAATAAAGGAATTTTCTTTGTTTATCAGTTGTAAATCTTTGTACTAGAGTATACAAGATGCTCAATTTTTGTTTGTTGGCTTCATGTGGTGTTTTCATATTCCATATGTTGTCTAAAATCTGTTGATCTTCATCTGTAATTTTTGCCTTGGTGAAAAATTTGTTTTGTTTTGAGTATGTCTTCAAGTACATTGAAGGATTTTGTTGTTCCTCCATAGTTGCTGAGTATCTGCAAGAATCATGTTAGCAATAAAATGGAAAATCTTATCTTAATAACCTAGATAATTTATCTGGTAGAAAGTTGTCTTTTCCTTTTATATGTTCCCAGCAGATGTTTGTTCCACAATTCGTTATGGAGTGTTTAAATTTTAGCCATCTATTATTTAAAATTCCTTTGTCTTTTTTGTTTTCTGTATATTTGACTATGGATTCACAGTCAGTTCTTAATGTAATTTCCTTTTGTGAAATTATGAAAAGCTTGAAGGATTCTAACACATAGATTATGGCTAGGATCTCATAGTCTAAGGATGTCATATATCCTTTTTCTTTGTATACACAGAAGTGTATCTACATATTTTTTCTGTATTTTTATTTTCATATTTATTATTTTTGCTTAATAAAATTCCACCACAACCAAGGGATGATCCATCTGTTTCAATTATTAAGTAATCTGTTTGTAGTGGTAAGCTTAGAGGTTTTAGATTATTTGCAATTTCTTTTATTTTTTGTATCTGTTTTATATCTTCAATATTAAAATCTCTGTTTCCCTTTGGGCTAGCTTTATTGTACAAAGGTCTAGTGTATTTTGAAAGATCTTCAATATATGGTCTTGCATAATTTACAAGTCCGAGGAAAGCTTGCAATTGTTTTAAGTTTTCAATTTTATCAGGAAATTCTAATATCTTTCTTGTTATATGTGGTTGTAATTCTATGGTTCCTTTGCCAATTTTGGCTCCAAGGAATTCGATAGTGTTTTTTATTAATTCTATCTTCTTTTTGGATATTATTAGACCACGAGCCTCAATTAGTTTTAGGACCATGTATAGATGTGATATGTGTTCTTGTTTTGTTTTAGAGAAAACAAGTATATCATCTATGTATACACATGTATAATTGTTACAATGTTGAAAAATGTTGTCCATCTTTCTTTGGAATATCCGTGGAGCATTTTTTAGTCCGAATGGCATAACTAGCCATTCATAATGTCCTTCACTACAAGTGAAAGCAGTCCAAGGTATGGATTCTGGGTGCATTTTAACTTGCCAGAAACCAGATTTAAGATCAAACTTGGAGAACCAGTTTGAGCCTTGTATTTTGTTGATGAGAACCTCTTTGTTTGGTATACAATATCCATCTTCATGGGTATTGCCATTAAGTCTTGTATAATTCATGACCATTATAGATTGGCCACGTTTCCTTTCAGATTCTTTTTGTACGATAAACGCTACCGTTCTATGTCTTGAATCTGTTTTTCTTATGATATTTAAATCAGTAAGTATTTTAATATGCATTTTGAATTCATCCATAATCCAATTATCATATTTGGGCGAACCAGTTTTTATTGTTAAGTCTGGGTTTATTATGTTCAACTTGCATTGTATTTTATCTTTTTCCTAAAACTTTAGTGGTTTTTCTCCTATGATTTGTATTTTTTCTAATTTAGAAATCAGTTGGTCAATATCATCTTTTGTTAGTAATAATTTACTAATATCCTGAGGATTTATCATTTGTAAATCTTTTGTTAATTCTTTCCTTTTGTAACTATAATTCTTTGTTGGAAGAAAATCATGCTTATTTTGCTCATGTTCAACGGTTGTTTTATTTGTATGATTTAAGTTTTTGCATTGGCCAGGAATTGGGCAATTGCAAGGTTCCAATATGTCTGAATACGCTGATGGCGACGTTGTTGATGTATGTCCACCATGCTTTGTAAGCGCAAACTCTGATAAGATGGGTGTAAGTGTTGTGTTTTTAGAAATTTGTATATAATCTTTATTAAATGAAAAACTCCCATTATCATTTAATAAAAAATCTAAACCAAGTATTAATTTGATATCTTGTAGGTTTAATTCTAAAACCCAGAGTTGTTTTATGTTATAATATGGAGACCATTCTCCACATGTATTTGTAAAACTTATATTTATATTTTTGACAATATCGGTTATTATAGTTGTTGTTCCATCAAACTGGATACTTTGTTTGGGTTTAGCTGCTTTTGTAACGTGTTTAGAAGGAACAAGACTGGAGCAAAAAGTAGAACTAGTTGCACCGGTATCAATGAAAGCTAGAACTTGTATATCTATTCCTTTTATATTGAGTTTTGTTGGAATTCGTAATTCTTTTAGACTGCCAGTATTACAAATTAGTGGAATTTGTATTGGTTTATCAATAATATTTAAATGAGCATGATGTTCATGGTTAGTACCTGGATAAATATTGTTTAAGTTTATTTGTTCTTGGTTACAAGCTTGTTCGTTTAATAAATCATTGTTAAGGGTGATTATGCTTTTTCCTTTGTCAAGAGATAAAAGTTTATCTTTTAAATCTTCTATTTCTATTTCTATTTCTATGTTGTTTGTTCTTTCTTCAAGAGTTTTTATTCTATCTTCATTTATTTTATTTTTATCAGTATAAATGTACTTAACTTCTTTAGGGACTTGTATAGCGAATTTGTTTGTAGCACAAATTTGGCAAATTTCAATTGTACAAGTTGTACATTTATATCGTTTGTCAAAGGCAGGATACCAAGGACAAAACTCACATTTTTTTGTGTCAGTTCCCATTTTATACTTAAAAGTTATGGGTACAAATTTCTTTATTCATTATGTTAAAAAAGGATTCATTTGTTAAATTTTCTTCAAATGTTGTTAGTTCATTGATTAGACCATAATCAGATGAACTTTTTTGTTTATGGTCTTCTAATCCTTCAAGAGAGATTATGGAATAAATTGTTGATGTTTCTGAGACATCAGAAGCAATTTCAATTAGATCTTCTTTGACAGAATCAACAAGGTTTGATTCTCTTGTATATAAGTTTTGTTTTTTCGGACATGAGGATGATAAATGTCCTTTTTCATTACAAGCAAAACATGTAATTGTATTTGCGTATGTTTTTTTGGGATTATATTTTCTAACATTTTTATCTTTATTTAAGTATGGTTTTCTAGCATTTGATCTTCTTAAGTAATATTTTTTTTTATATTTCTTTTTGAATTTTGGTTTGTTTTCAATCCTACTAGAACCATATTGTTGTGGTGTATATATTTGTCCACAAAACCCATAATTCTTTTATTTTAGTTCTTTTTGGATTTTTATGTAAGTACACCTCTTTTTCAATTCTGAGATGATATGTGTAATTCTTATCCCAATATTATTATAACTTGGGGGTAAGTTTTCAGGTTTGTCTTGATAATCTGTTATCCAAGATCTATGTATTTCTTTTCCTAAATCACCTGGTAATTTAGAAAAAAGTCTGTTGCCTACTTCAGTATTATAATAATTTCCTGAAATTGTAGCATAATGAAGATATTCTTTTAGAAATTTTATTATGTATCTCCAATCTAGGAGTTGTATCTGTTCAAGATCACGCATTGCTTCTTGTTGCCTTATTGTTATTCCGGTGTTCACATCTCTTCCAGTTAAGATAGTGTGTATGGAGTAAGCAAAGTTATAGATATTGTTTCCCTGGGCGATAAGGTTTGCAATATCCCCTGGGAAATCTTTTTTATATGATTCCCAAATTGCTTTGGCGTTATCGCCTAAGTAGTTTTCAGCAATTCTGATCATTTCTTCACCAGAATTGATGTTTAGATGTCTTCCCGAATAGTCTCTAGCTATTGCGGCAGTCCATTGTTCTAGATATGTATCTAGCAACTGGGGATGACATTCAGTTATGTTTAAAATGACTGAGTTGTTTTGGAAATAAGATTTCTCATCAGGTAATCTTTTTCCTATCGTTCTTAAATTTGGATTATTATCTGTATACGTATTGTACGCCCTTCTAGGAGGTTGTCCTATTTCATATGGCATTGTTTGGTCTTTGTTTCGATCTGGATATTTGTGGCTAATTCCTGACTCAGCACTTGTTTCAGGATCAGCTAAATCCATGTGTTCTGTAAATTCAGAAATGATATCTTCAAGAATATCATTTTTATGAATTTCTGTAGATAGTAACGAATCGTTTAGGTAATTATCAATATTTTGTATTTCCCTCATTCTTACATTGTTTTCATCATCAATATAAATAAAAGTGTCTTGGTTTATTTGACTTGATGATCTTAAACTTTGTTCAAGATTAAATATGTCAGATGGTTCAAGAACCATCCCAAGTTCTTTTGGATAAATGATTCTATCCATTTATTCTTTTGCTTAATTCTTCAGTTTCATCATCTGTTTCGACTTCTTGTTGGTTTGATGGGCCATAATCTTTAAATCTTATGGACATAGATTTGTTTAAATTATTATATGTTACAACATTGTTTGGTTTTATTGTTGCAGCTGTTTCATTTGGATTTGTTATATTCCATTCATGACCAGCAAGAACAGAGGAATCAATTTCCATAGGTTTTATGAAAGTTATTCCAGTGGAGTTTAATGTTTCAATGATCTTGTCTAATTTTATTTTTATTTTAGGGGCATGTCTGGACATACATTTTCCCAAAAATGTTATATCTAGTAATATGTTTTTTCCTTGGAAATTTTCATATCCTTTAGTTTGTATGACTAATTTTACATGTTTGTAAAAATCATTTATGTCCATTGTAAAGTTTGGGGCAATATACACAATACCAATGTTGTTGTTCATATCAACTTCCATGGTTCCAAATATAGCTCTGTCTAAGTCTTGATGTCTGTCATCTATTAATATCAGTAGAAGTTTCGCTCCTATTTTTTGTTTTGTTAATCCTCTTACTCCTATGACAATAAGTCCTAGGTGGATCATTTTATATTTTTGTATTTTAAGTTGGTTTATGGCTTCTGGAGCCATAAGATTTATTATCTGTTGGTTTCCATCTGGAACAGCAAACATTTGTTCTCTGTGGTGTTTGTATAATCCTGTTATTACCGTAAATACGCCAGTTCTATATATTTCTCTAGGATTTAATGTATTTAGTTGGTTATTTGACAATATTTCGATATCTCTGTTTAGGTCTATTATTTCTTCTAATTGAGTTTGTGTGTTTGTACTCCTTCTAAGTACATTATCTATCCATCCTAATGATGAGATAGAATTTGTTTCATTAGTCCTGTTAGATCTGTCATCTGTTAAGGTCCTAGAAGGGCCACTAAAGGATAGTCTTCTATTCATATTTTATCTAATTGTTTGTACATAAGAAAGTTCATTTTTGATTTTTTGCTTATTATTGTTGTTGTAGGCTCATTTGGTCCTAAATTCAGTTTTTGTAAACTTTCAGCTAATTTATTTATTTCAAATTCTTGGCCTTTACTTGTGTGATCTATGTCAAACATCTTGGTTTGAATATTATCAACTTTATTTTGTATTTGTGTTAACATAGCTATTATTGTATTATTTTGTAGTATTTGTATTCTATCACTTTTTCCTGGAAAGTCGTCTTTATTATACCCGACATTTATATTAGGATCACTAAATCTATAGTTTGATTCTACGTATTTAGTTGCTTCTTGGAAATATTTATTTTCAAAACTCATTAACTTAAAATTAAAAGTTTGATTTCTTTCAACATTTATTCAATTTGTTGTATTTGTTTGTCAAATTGGTTTTTAACCTTTTCTGTTTGTTCTTTTAGTTTTATTATTAACTCTTTAGAGTGTATTTCTATGTCTTTTGGTTTATTTTCTTCAATTAAATTTTTTAATTGGATTATGTCTTTTTTGTTAGGGAATTCTTTTAATTTTATTACTTTGAATTTTTCCGATAATTTTTTTTAAGGTTACTTCAAAATTATCTATTTTATAGAGATTTGTTTTCAAGTATTCTTGGTTATTTGTAATTTGTTTTAATAATTTATTTTTCTCAATTATTCCATCAAGGACTAATTGCATTAAGTTATAATGTTTTTCATTATAGAGATTTAAGTTCTCACTTAGTTCTATGATTAAATCTGTTAATGAATTCATGTGTTCCATTTCTGAATGAATTTTATGTTTATATTCAGAATTATTAATGTAACATATGTGTTTCTGTTTGTCTAGAGTAATAATCCTTTTTGTTGGGTTGTTAATCTCTAAATTTAAGTAATTGAATTTTGTATAACTCATTTTAATTGGGCCTAGTAATCTTTAGGCTCTGATACGAAAACAAAGGAGGGGGTGTGATACTTGGGTGTGATACCAAATGTTGATATGTAAAAGATACCAAAACAAAGGAGGAGGTGTGATACTTGGGTGTGATACCAAATGTTGATATGTAAAAGTGTCCATATTTTTTTTACTGATATCTATGAAAAATAACTAAAATGTTCTGTATAATGTCTTGGATATATATGCTAAAAGCAAATCCAGAAATAAACTTTATAGTATATGTCAAAATTTCTATCAAAATTAATATTATATTTTGTGAGAATTTTTGTTTGCTTTGTATATTATCCATGGGGTTACCTTACTGGCAGCTTGAAAGTGTTTAGACCCAAGGGTGCAATAAGTAGATTAGTAAAACAGGAATTAGGAACCCATTTCATTTTATTGTGTTCATAGTCTTCTAATTTTTATTCTACCATCTTGTAACTTTCCTCCTTAATAAAACTCATTATAAGTATAGTCTTCGTACCAATAGTCTGTATCTATATGGACCAAGTCTAGAGGTTCATTTAACCATTTTCTGTTTTCTTTGAGTATTTTTTGTCTAACTTGTTCATAATGTTCTTTAACATAAAGGTCTAGCATCCTGTTAGTAATGTTTCCTTCTGATTTGTGAGAACCAAAAATAAAGTAGGTTTGCTTAAACACTTTCTCTTTGTCTAGTTTAGGTTCATCATCAAGGTTTATGAATTTTTTTGTATAGTTATGTTTAAATGTTTTTGCAATATTATATTGCTGGTTTTCGTTTAGATCTGTATTTTTTAGGATTATTAATACCTTTGTCATAAATTTTTGTTCTAAGAAATTTTGTAGGGCTTCTATGTTTTTGATCATTGGAAGATTGACCAATTTAGTTTTCCCAATCGGTCGTCTGTAATTTTATAGTTATTTTTTAAAATTTTCCATTTATTCCATTCTATGCAAAAGTCTCTACAGAATCTTTCAGTTATTATTATGTTTCCTGGTTCTCTGAGGTAATTAAAGTTATTAAATATTTGTATGAAATCTGTGTCGCAGTCATCTATATTTATTAGCTCATGTATATATTTTTGTTTAAATATTGTCAGGATTTCAGTTTTTTGGTTTTCTGATGTACTTGTGTTATGTTTTAAAATGTTTATTATGTTTAACATAAAGTTGTCTTCTAAGTTTTTTTGTAGATTTTCCATGAAATTTTTTTATGAGTGGATATGTAAAACTTGTTCTTTAAGTTTTAAAAGGGTCTGATCAAAGACTTAGAGGTGTTTTTAGAACGAGAGGAACATTTCTGTGAGAAATCATATTATCATAAGGGCCATAATTAGACAGAAATTTAAGTTTTCTTAATTTTGCTAATAAAATTCTTATCTCAAAACCTATCACTTACTGGGACAATTTAAGTTTGAAATCATAACTAATTATCAGTGGAAATACCTCACCTTGTCATCCTAGAGTCTACTGTTTTCCCCTAACGGCCATTTTGCCTAAGCGGGTACTTTTTCAACTTTAAAACGGATTTACGTCTTTTGGATTTTAAGTGAATTTATGAATCAAACTAATTGTGTTAACCTCTCAAGTGATTGTTTTAAGTAAGAAACATATTAGTAGCAGAAGAAGATTAAATAACTTCTAATTATAATCTAGAGAAAAGAGTTTCTTACATGGTTGCCTTCTGCGTTCTTCCACTTTGTCTTTGATCAGAGATTGCTTAGTTCCAGAACATTTGTTTCAGGATCACCATTATTGAAAGGAAATATAAAAAGGAAGCTTTTATTACACACTAGAGTTTTTACAAATGAAGAGAGATTGTTATGATTTTCGATGTCCCTTCTTACTTCCTACTAACTCCTTATATAGATGGAGTAGTTCACAAAGAAAAACGGACAGATGTACCAAAATAACTTACATCTGGAGATAATATATTCTCCACTAAAAAAGAAAAAAGGAAAAGGGAAAATAGCACTAACAAATCTTTACATTTGTCACAAAAGTAGAAGGTGCTAGTCTTTACTTTCCATAGTGCGGAATCTAAAGCCTTTAAGTCTTTTCTCTTTTGTTTTTATCCATCAGTAGACATGCTGGTGGATAACACGTCATCTTTGTCATCATCAATATTGTTTTTTCTGTCTCTTTCCTTTTTGTAGCTTTTGACAAGAGATGGTTTAGGATGAAAGATGTCAAAACCTCTGTAGTTTAGTCTCTGGTCTTGGAGGAATTTTGTTATGTAAATCTTCATAACTGGGGTTTCAGCATAGAGATAAAGTTTGTTATTGTTCCAGTCTTCATCTTGAGCTATTTTGTATGCCCTATACCTTTCATATGTTTGTTGGACTGTAGGAATGTCGTCAGCATGAGTTGAGGGATAATTATTATCCCAATCTTCGTATGTTGGATCAATGAATTTGGATTTAATAATAATTATATGTTTTGTTGGTTCGTATATGGATTTCCCAAAATGGGGAGGTGTTGATTTCAGATCCATATATATGTCTGTGGCTAAAACATTTGTAAACTGGTCAATAATACTTCCTATAGGTTCAGGAAGATCATCATTGTGCCATTCATCAAAGTAAATTCTTTTAACAATTCCAAGATTTATGAGGAGGGAAGGATCAAAAGTGGTGTCCTCATAAACTAAATATTTGTAATTTATGAGGTTAATAGTAAGTTGTGGTATTGCACAGATTGTAGTGCAGGAACAGTTTGTGGGGGAGGAGAGGCACGAAGAAAATTTCTTCCTACATGGGACATTAAGGTTTCTCAAAATATCCCAAGAAATTTGTAATCCTTCAACAGTCGAACTTGAAATTTTTGCCATAAGTTTGATGGCTTTGTTGAAAATTTGTGGAGAGAGCTCATAAGGGTGATGTATGAAAAATAGTTCTCTAATAAGATTTTCAGAAAAATTTGGCAAAATGGTTTTGTTTTGTAAAGTAGGTTTTTCTGGAAACGTAGCTTTTTGTATGGGTTTCCCCAAATTTGTAAAGTTGCTTTTCTCAGTTTTAATAACTGTAGCAAAAGAGGTCTGTGGCCTGGGATTTGTAGAAGTTTTCGGGATTTCTGTTCTTATGAATTTCCCAAGAGATATGTTTTGTTAGCTATGTATATCCTCAGAGACAACATAATCATCTCCAAATTTTTTCTGTAATTCTGTTTTGGCTTCATCAAAACTAGCAAAGCCTTTGTAAAGTGGTGTTCCCAATCTGGGGTTTTCTTGTATGTATTTGATCTTTGTGATCATTTGTACCCATCTGGAGTAAATTCCAGCATCGGGTCCTGTAAACAGACCATAATAAAGGAATTTTCTTTATTTATCAGTTGTAAATCTTTGTACTAGAGTATACAAGATGCTCAATTTTTGTTTGTTGGCTTCATGTGGTGTTTTCATATTCCATATGTTGTCTAAAATCTGTTGATCTTCATCTGTAATTTTTGCCTTGGTAACAAATTTGTTTTGTTTTGAGTATGTCTTCAAGTACATTGAAGGATTTTGTTGTTCCTCCATAGTTGCTGAGTATCTGCAAGAATCATGTTAGCAATATCTGAAAATGGAAAATCTTATCTTAATAACCTAGATAATTTATCTGGTAGAAAGTTGTCTTTTCCTTTTATATATTCCCAGCAGATGTTTGTTCCACAATTCATTATGGAGTGTTTAAATTTTAGCCATCTATTATTTAAAATTCCTTTGTCTTTTTTGTTTTCTGTATATTTGACTATGGATTCACAGTCAGTTCTTAATGTAATTTCCTTTTGTGAAATTATGAAAAGCTTGAAGGATTCTAACACATAGATTATGGCTAGGATGTCATAGTCTAAGGATGTCATATATCCTTTTTCTTTGTATACACCAGAAGTGTATCTACATATTTTTTCTGTATTTTTATTTTCATATTTATTATTTTTGCTTAATAAAATTCCACCCCAACCAAGGGATGATCCATCTGTTTCAATTATTAAGTAATCTGTTTGTAGTGGTAAGCTTAGAGGTTTTAGATTATTTGCAATTTCTTTTATTTTTTGTATCTGTTTTATATCTTCAATATTAAAATCTCTATTTCCCTTTGGGCTAGCTTTATTGTACAAAGGTCCAGTGTATTTTGAAAGATCTTTAATATATGGTCTTGCATAATTTACAAGTCCGAGGAAAGCTTGCAATTGTTTTAAGTTTTCAATTTTATCAGGAAATTCTAATATCTTTCTTGTTATATGTGGTTGTAATTCTATGGTTCCTTTGCCAATTTTGGCTCCAAGGAATTCGATAGTGTTTTTTATTAATTCTATCTTCTTTTTGGATATTATTAGACCATGAGCCTCAATTAGTTTTAGGACCATGTATAGATGTGATATGTGTTCTTGTTTTGTTTTAGAGAAAACAAGTATATCATCTATGTATACACATGTATAATTGTTACAATGTTGAAAAATGTTGTCCATCTTTCTTTGGAATATCTGTGGAGCATTTTTTAGTCCGAATGGCATAACTAGCCATTCATAATGTCCTTCACTACAAGTGAAAGCAGTCCAAGGTATGGATTCTGGGTGCATTTTAACTTGCCAGAAACCAGATTTAAGATCAAACTTGGAGAACCAGTTCGAGCCTTGTATTTTGTTGATGAGAACCTCTTTGTTTGGTATACAATATCCATCTTCATGGGTATTGTCATTAAGTCTTGTATAATTCATGACCATTCTAGATTGGCCACGTTTCCTTTCAGATTCTTTTTGTACGATAAACGCTGCCGTTCTCTGTCTTGAATCTGTTTTTCTTATGATATTTAAATCATTAAGTATTTTAATATGCATTTTGAATTCATCCATAATCCAATTATCATATTTGGGCGAACCAGTTTTTATTGTTAAGTCTGGGTTTATTATGTTCAACTTGCATTGTATTTTATCTTTTTCCCAAAACTTTAGTGGTTTTTCTCCTATGATTTCTATTTTTTCTAATTTAGAAATCAGTTGGTCAATATCTTCTTTTGTTAGTAATAATTTACTAATATCCTGAGGATTTATCATTTGTAAATCTTTTGTTAATTCTTTCCTTTTGTAACTATAATTCTTTGTTGGAAGAAAATCATGCTTATTTTGCTCATGTTCAACGGTTGTTTTATTTGTATGATTTAAGTTTTTGCATTGGCCAGGAATTGGGCAATCGCAAGGTTCCAATATGTCTGAATACGCTGATGGCGACGTTGTTGATGTGTGTCCACCACGCTTAGATAAGATGGGTGTAAGTGTTGTGTTTTTAGAAATTTGTATATAATCTTTATTAAATGAAAAACTACCATTATAATTTAATAAAAAATCTAAACCAAGTATTAATTTGATATCTTGCAGATCAAAACTTCCCCTCCATCATATATATATATATATATATATATATATATATATATATAAAACCATTCACTTGCACTCTTTATACTCATTGAATCACCTACACCCACTAAAATAAATATGCAGTCGATGCCTTCATGGGTTTGGAAAAACAATCAATGGTGGTGGTATGAAGGGAATGAAGTATCATTTGAAAAGTGAAAGAAGAAAAAGACAATTTGATTTTAATTTCCATGTGCGAAGATAAAAGAATGGAAAAAAAAGTGAACGTGGATGGAAAGGTTCTTGTGCACATTTGGATTTTGCAGAGAATTGGAGAAAAGAAAGGTAATTGTCTTAGACAATTTTATGATATGTATTCACCCCTTCAGGATGTATTGTTCTACAATTTAAATAAATATTAACTGATAGCT
Organism: Allium cepa; assembly: GCA_030765085.1. Lineage (NCBI taxonomy): Eukaryota > Viridiplantae > Streptophyta > Magnoliopsida > Asparagales > Amaryllidaceae > Allium > Allium cepa. Next base: position 819,302,371 of record CM060940.1, read on the forward strand.
AAGTGAAAGGTAGTACACACGTTAAGTACAAGCCACCAAAATGTTGGGAAATGAACATGCAAGGACAGACATAAGTGCATGCATAAGATTTAACAGATATGTTTAGATTTTTTTATGTTTCATGTATGTGTTCTTTTGTCCAATGCAATTACATTTTACTTTATACCTAAGGTGAACAAAAGCACAATCATTGAATGCATCAGCACAATGAAAGATTTGCAAAGATATGTGGCAAATAACGTGTTGTTGTAAAAGTTTTAGGGTATACCACCGTACAATATCCGGACGAACGACAAATGACAGAAATAAAAATGCAATCGTACACAATAAGAGACGACCATAAAACAACAATAAAATAGACGATTCAAAAGTGCCGACGTTTGTCCAAAAAGCGTCATACAAAAGTTTAAATTTTATCCAAATTTAAAATTATAGAAAAATTCTATAAAATGAATTAAAAATATTCCATTAAAAATCAAGTCTAAATTTAAAACGTATATTTTATTATAATTTAATTCAAATCCGAATATTTAAACAAAATTTAGAGACCCAAAAATATGGGTCATTACATAAATGTTTACTATCTTCATTCTTATTCAAATAGAATTTAAATTAACTTTCAAAATAAATTTTATTCACATCAAATTCAGGATTTAATTTTTTTAGACAATCCTAAAAATCAAATTTAACAATTCAATATCTAATAAATCATTGAATTTGAAATATAAGTTGTTTAACTTATAAAATTAACTTTTCAATATTTAAAATCAATTAAATATTTCAAATTTGAATGACTGAAATTTTGGGTCATAACACCAAGGATATGTTGGGGTTTCTTATAAACCCTTATCTTGTGTGATTTTGTTAACTATTATTTAGATGAAATAATATTGACCTTGTGTACTACTCTTACGTACACGACCTTATAGAAAGAAACTAACTAAACTTCCTTCACAATTAATCATACCTTGTCCAACAACGTTTGATTAGTCCTTATCAATGCATCATTATGTATCACATGGAAGAGTGACTTTTTAGGTTGAATTTTGATTCATTTCTAGGTATATTCGGAACCTTTTCGAATATACCCATTCATTCGATCAAATCGAATCATTTCTATCACATGTTATTTTATTTACTTCTGTTTTATACTCTATGATTTTAGCATAGACATACAACATGTGTATCAAATAAACATGCCCATTTTGGTGATAACACATCAGTGAATGTGAAAAGGTACGTGGAATCGTTTTGGTATCAATAGGCTTATGATTGCATGCATATATATGTATCAATCCGAAGAGTTCATCAACTCTTATGATGATCCCACTGAATGGATGCATAACCATTGATTGTTGGAAATATAATTAACGGGTATTATATGATTCATAATTATATAATAAAATTAGTTCTCAAAACTAGGCTTAGTCTATAATTCCAAAATAACTGTAAATAATATTAGATACTTCTGTATTTTCCATTGCATAAATTTTGTTATGAAAAAAATACCATATCATAGTTTTATTTCATAATAATATCATAATATTCATATTGAAATATAGATATGTCTATTTCTCAGTCGACCCACAAAAAATAGTCATTATTTCATACATAATGTTCGATATATTTTATGAATTTTTTTCATAATATGATGCAGTCAATAAGTGCTATATGGCATGCTCTCACTATTCCGCCATTACTATAATAGCGTACTAAATTCGAAGGTCCATCGTTCATTTAATATAGATTTATTTCACATATTGCAACTAGTTTACCGTTGAGAGTTCTTCGACCAAATATCTTAAACTCAAGAGAAATAAATATCATAGGAAACAATTTTATATATGAAAATACATTTTGGAAAATAAATCATATCTCTTATTCCAATTTTATATATCAATCACTATTAATACAATTCATCCTTTTGTTATTTTTTTTGAAATGGTACTTTATATACAACAAATCATTGGGACAACATATCCCATGTCAATAAACGTTCAAAAGCAAGTTTCGAACTTGTGACCTCTTGCACCAAAGCTGAATCAATTAACCACTTGGACAATGGTGCTTGTCTTTTTTTTTTGTTATTTCTTTATGAAACAAAAACGGCTATTCACCCTCTTTATCCTAACTGTACCTTAAGTCATATTTACTCATACATTCATTATTCATTCTAAATGGTCAAACCATTTGAAAGAAAATCTTACTACAATATCATAACAAACACTTTACAAAAGCACACTCGATCATCCTTAACATTTATAGACATCAAATATGTTACCGGTTTCCTAAACTGATCAAACTAACATTTCAACGATTGATTCTTAGATCTATTTCGTAGTTTTGTCCTAGTGTTACAGTTAACACGGTACAATCCTTTTATAATCAATCAAATCAAACACTTGATCTTGCACTAAAGTTTATTTGTTTTTCCGAATGAACTAATTTCATCGAAATATTGTACGTTATAAATTTTGACAGTTCACCTTATAACATTAATATGTGATTGTATATGATCAAATATCCATAATCTTGTATTGCTTTTAGAGTTCGAAACTCATATAATGCAATACATGATCTCATCCAAATAAATGCATAAGTGAACAAAAAACAAATATATTTAGTAGTTGTAACATCAGGCACTTGCAAGGGTGCTAAAGTATTAACATGCAGTAATCTTTATTGGTAGGCATATGTTATATTTCTATTTAACAATCTTCAATTCATTTATATATCTTAATTGATAAACATTTTATCAATCTTATTAAATGCACATATTTATCAATGTTGATTATTATAATATTATATAGCATACATTCTTACAATATTAGAAAGATTAAATGTTATCATTTCATTTTTTGATAAGGCTTCCACTAGTTTTTAATGTTTCACCAAACCCTAAGCGAAAGATGGAAGTCTTTCGACTTCAATAGTAGGTATTAGGACTCATCCATCTTGGAATTCTGACCTTGAGTTTGCTCAACAAGTCATAGCTCCACGGACGATGGATGACTCCTTATCGATTGTATCACATAAAACTCCTAACCCATGGTTCCTTGTCCTAATCTCATTTCAACCTTGAGTTTTCTCAACAAATCAAAAGAGATTATTCACTTATGCTAGTAATTGAGATATTTATTTTGATGACAACAACTTTAGGAAATCATATAAAATAAAAATACTAATGTTTTACCAAGATATATAGTATGTAGCGCAGGATATTAGACAAGTAATGCTTTAAAAAGATTGTACAGTATCAAGTATAGATTGAAGAGATTCAAGATGTAGATATAGAGACTCAAGAGCTAGAAAATGAAGAATCATGAGTATTCAAGAGTTCAAGATTTAAAGATATTCCAGATAAGTTATAGAGTCATGGATTTATGCTAAAATTTTGATAGCACTTGATCTCTCTCTTGTCCCTCTCTCTCTATATTTTTAAATAAGTTTATAATATTCTTTTCAAAACAACATTTAAGTAGTTTTCAATTTCTTATACTTATAAATATTACTTTAAGTTTTTGATATTTTACTAAATTATTGTTTTTATTAAATTTTGATTTATATTGGTTTAATTTTCAAAAATATTATCATATAATTTTACTTAAATTTTATTATAATTTAAAAGTTTATAAATTATATTCAAGCATGTTTACAAAGCATCAAATTAGTTTACAAAGCAATAAATTTTCAAAACAATATTTTAAAGTATTTTTCAAAATTACAAAGAGTATGTCGATATACTCTACCCCTATATGTCGGCATACTAGCCATGATTTTCAAAAATTAAATTTCAAAAGAAGTGTCTATTTATCATATCTCTTCACAAACGGACATGACCGTTACTTCTTATAAATACCCGTCTTCCCAATGAATGTTATCATCATTTTTCATTCTTCTTCCTCTCCTCCTTATACTCTTTCATTTTCAAAACAAACATTACTTTATCAAATTTCAACCAGAATCAACCTTAATCACCACTAATTTATTCTCCAGCCTTTGCTCTCTAATTTCTATCATCTCTCTCACTCCAATCAAGATCAAAGTGCTATTCAAGAGGTGTTGGATCAACTGTAATCAAGATCGAAGTTCTGAGTCTACAAACTCTATCATACTCTTATACTCTGTGGTGTGCTTGATATTTCTTGAAATCCAAGTATGTGTGGTTGTTGCTTGATCAAATTAATTGGATGTGATTAGTATCCCGTAAATCTAGTGGATGTGCTTGTGGCCCGGAAATCAAATAGCTCTAACTAGAGACCGGGATTCTGGAGGATGTATCTCATAGCCTTGAAATCGTGATTGTATTTGCATTTAGTAGTTGAAAATAAATCTGTATAAGGAATTATATAGGACTGGATGTAGGGTAACTCCGAACTAGTATAAAATCCTGGTGTATTCTTCCCTTTTACTTTTACTATATTTACCTTTATCCGTGTTTTGATACTATGATTGTTTCTGTGATTAATAATTACATAATCCCAAATATAATTTCAAAAGATTTCGAAAAGATTCATATAAATTATAAAACACTATTCACCCCCATCTAGTGTTAATTTAGCCTTAAGATGCCTATTCCGCGATCTTTCATTTGGTATCAGAGCTTTGGTTTTAAAAATGTTCATAATTTGATTTCTAAAATTTTAAATGGTTACCAATACTGGTAATAATACTGTTAGTAACATGGTTAATACACTTGTTAGCAATTCATTTCTGAAGGACAATCTACTACTAGACCATCACTTTTTAATGGCAGCAACTACACATATTGGTCATGTAGAATGAATATGTATTACTTCAATTGGATTAAACATTTGGAATATCACAAAAAATGAGTACACCGAACCCGAGACTAAATTTTCACAATGGGCCTTGAAAAAAAGGTAGTTGCACAAAGTAACTCTATGGCCATGAGTATATTACTATGTTCAATAGATTGAAATGAATTCAATAGAGTATCTATATGTAAGTATGCATTTGAAATTTAGAGAACTTTGCAAGTTACACATGAAGGCACGAGCAAGGTTAAACAGACCAAGATTTTGATGTTAACAAACCAATTTCAATTATTTAAAATGAGTCCTAACGAGTCCATATCTGATATGCATGGTAGATTTCAAGATACAGCACACTCACTTTTTGCATTGGGTAAAAGTTTCTCCAAGGAGGATCAAGTTAGAAAAATCCTTAATTCACTTACTCTTGAAGGGGACTAAAAGACTCTTGCAATCGAAGAGATTAAAGATATAAGGAAACTAAAGATTGAAGAGTTAATTAGCAATTTAATGTCTTTTGAGACACAAATGCAAGGCAGAAGAGAAAAAACAAAGCAATAGAAAGAAATCCGTAGCATTCATTGTAATGATAGATGATTTGGATTCAGATAGGGGTAGTGATAAAGAAATTTCTTTCATGACAAGGAACTTTCAAAAATTCCTGAAATATATGAAGATGAACAATTTTAAAAGAAATGACAATAAAAATCCTGAAAACGGTAGCGGAAGCGGAAATGGCAACAGATGTTATAACTGCGATGAACCTGGTCACTTAAAACGAGACTGTCTACATCCTAAGATACTAAAAACCACACCAAATATTGATTTATCTAGAAAATAAGGAAGAGCCTATACTGCAACACTAGATGACTCAGATACATCATCAAGTGAAATGAATCAGATATGGAAATAGGCAACATGTGCTTCACAGCAATATAGAATTCAAATATAATTGGTGAAATATGATTAGAATAATGTACACATTCAGTATATTAAAAGCTTTATATCATTTGAATTTCGGTTGGTTGAATATTATATGATTTTTATAATTTTTTTATAATATAATAATAATATAAATATATTTAAAATAATTTTTAACTATTTTTTACATGTTTTTTTGTAAATAGAATAACTATATATAGTTATATATAAAATATAATAGGATATAGTTAAAAAAAATCGCTTTTGAAAAATTAAATGCATATGTCGACATACATCACTAACATATGTCGATATACATGTGCAAAATTTGAATTTAAATTTCAAATTCAAAATCTAAATTTTCCCTCTACCTCTTCACCTACCCAATGTTCTAAAAAGGCGTCTCTTAACAAGAGAATATGTTATTTAATTCTCTTTATTATCTCCATTACTTTTCATTCAATTCACCTTTCATTTCCAAATTCAAACTTTCATCAACTCTCTTATCTCATCAAAACATTCATCTATGGCTTCCTCAAGCACTTCAACCTCCGTTAGACTCTCCAAAACTATCAAAAACTTTCTCTTCCATGACTAAAAGTCATGAAAGCTTATATTTGCTATGTGAATTATTTAAAAGTTTCTACCGGAAAGTTTACCATTTTTAATGATTTTTCTACTTATGAAATCGATACTCTTTGTTCTCAAAATGGAATTCTCGGTTTAATTTATGCTTCTTAAAATGATTTGGTTTTCTATCCACACTTGGTCAAAATGTTTTATGCAAATTTGAATGAGAAATTTCATGAAGGCGGAGAGAGAGAAGTGTGGAGTAGTGTTAAAGGAACTTTAATCGTTTTTAATTACGAACTTTAGGACACCATTCTTGGATGCAAATCTATCGGAATGGAACTTACTTCTTTCAAAATTGATGAATATGATCGTAAAGTTTTTCATAACATTTTCGAAGATGATAATATATTTGAGTTAAAAAACAGAAATTTCCGTCCAAAAGCTAGATTTTTAATCTTCTTTTGCAATATACTATCATTCCTCGTTCGATAAATTTTAATAATCCTACCTTGAAGGGTTGTAAAACTCTTTTTGCCATTAGTGGTCGATATGGCATAAACCGAGCATAAGTTATTTTGGATGAATTTTATCCCAAAAATTTTTCCAACCATGAAAATACACTATTTCATGGTATTTATCTTACTCATAATTTCAACTGCTTTGGTGTTGACTTTAAAGAAGAGGAATTTGTCTCTCGTAAAGTGTTTAATCAAGAAAATATAGCTGTTATGAAAATTCCACCAATTTTCGAGCCATATGAAAGACTTGCGGAGAGGTTAGCACATGAAGAGGAGGTAAAAATGCAAGAAGAGGATGAAGAGGAAGAAGGGAAGAAGTGAATATCGAAGAAGAGGAGGAGGAGAAACCTCCTTGGAAAGCATTGAGTATCCAATCCATCCAACCACCCAAAACTTTCTCAACAATCAAAAGAAGATTGTTGAAAACCAAAATATTCTTAAGTGTTCCATGAGTAAGAACTTAAACGCTATTTCTAACAAAATGGAAAAATTCTTTGGAAAAGTGAAAGCAAGCTTGGAATCTCTTCATCATCCTCTTCATCCATATCCTTCTAGTTAATATGTAGTTGTTTAAATGTTCTGTATTTGGTTGTTTTAGTTTAAGTGTAGTTTAAATCTATGTATCTTTTCATTTTCTTATGTTCTATGTATTCTCTACCTTAATATTAATGAAAAATCTATTTCCTTACCGTTATACATTGATTATCATCTCTGGAAATCATAACTAGTATAATAGTATAAGTTAAATACATTATAATACTAAAACAAAACTGTTTTGAAAATTTGTATGTATATGTTGACATACCCTAGGTATGTATGTCGACGCACAACAGTAAGTTTCAAAAAAAATTAATTTTGAAAATTGAATGGATAGCAAACATCTATTCAATTCCAACGACTTTCCACCACTTTATATATATACATTCAGACTAGAAATCACCCTTTTCCACTCTCGTTCTTCTTTCTTTCCATTCCTAAACTCCAAACCATAAATAATGGCTTCTCCTATTCAAAAATTAACCGAAAACCTCGAATAAATGCTTAAATCTTTCAAAAACATTCTCTCTTTCATCCTACGAAACCAAAGACGCTTAGAATTGAGTCAAACACAGATGATCAAGGAGCATGAAAGGCATTTCGGTGCGATTCGATGGATGATCTCTGCCATGAACATAGAAGAACCAACTACTAATCTAGAATGCACCATCAACAAAGACAATGAAGATTAGGAGGCTATTAAAGCAATCCCATCTTTGGCACTGATGGATGGGTTGAAGTCCCACAAAATGTCTAGTTTTAAACATAGGTTTGATTGCATATACGTAATTAGTTTGATTCGATTGGTTTATTTAGTTTGTTTGCATTTGATCGGTTTTGAGTTTGCTTAAATTTGAATATTATTGAAATATCGAATAATTTTATCTTATTTACATATCATATTTCTTATATAGCATTCTTGTCATTTTGTATTTCATGATCACATTACTTATCATATATATATATATATCTGTGTGTGTGTGTGTGTGTGTGTATCATTATGAGTATATAATGTTAGAATTAATATTAAGAGATAGGTTAGAATTATAGTTATAGTTAGTTATTTTTAAATGATGACAAAGGGGGAGAAATATATAAAATACTAGGCATAGATTAAGGGGGAGTTTTATTAGGTATAGATTAAAGGTTATATTTTATATATAAAGTTGTCATCATCAAAATGAGGAAGATTGTTCGTACCTGAGATATTGGTTTTGATGACAAAAACTTTAGAAGACCATAAAAAATATAAATAATAATGTTTTATCAAGGTATATAATATATAGTGCAGGATATTAGACATGTAATAATTTAAGAAGACTATACAATATCAAGTAAAGATTGAAGAGATTCAAGATGTTGATATAGAGACTCAAGAGCTAGAGAATGAAGATTCTTGATTATTGACGAGTTCAAGATTTTAAGATATTCCAAATATGTTATACGGTCATAGATTTATGTTAAAATTTTGATAGCACTTGATCTCTCTGTCTTCTTTTAAAATAAGTTTTTAATATTCTTTTCAAAACAACTTTTAAATAGTTTTCAATTTTTATACTTATAAATATTATTTTAAGTTTTTGATATTTTACTAAGTTATTGTTTTTATTAAATTTTGATTTACATTGGTTTATTTTTCAAAAATCTTATCATATAATTTTACTCAAGTTTTATTACGATTTAAAAGTGTATAAATTATATTTAAGCATGCTTACAAAGTATCAAATTATTTTACAAAGCAATACGTTTTCAAAATAATATTTTAAAGTATTTTTCAAAATTTCAAAGAGTATGTCGACATACTCTACCCCTATATGTCGATATACTATCCGTGATTTTCAAAAATCAAATTTCAAAAGAAGTGTGTATTCATCGTATTTCTTCACGAACGGACATGACCGTTATTCCTCTATAAATACCTGTCTTCCCAATGAATTTTGTTATAATTTCCATTCTTCTTCTCTCCTCCTTATCCTTTATCATTTTCTAAACAAAAATATAACCTTCGTCTAACCAATTTCAACAAGAATCAAACTCAATCACCATTAGTTAGATTCTGTATCGTTTGCGTTCAGATTTCTGTCATCTCTCTCAATCCAATCAAGACCAAAATGCTATTCAAGAGTTATAGGATCGAACGTAATCAAGATTGAAGATCTGAGTTTGTAAATTCTATTAAATATTACTCTTATACTCTATGGTGTGCTTGTTATCCCTGAAATCCAAGTAGGTGTGATTGTAGCCTGATTAAACTAATTAGGTATGCTTAATAGCCCGTAAATCTAGTGGGTGTGGTTGTGTCCCAAAAATCAAGTGGCTCTACACAGAAGTCGAGATTCCGAAGGGTGTGTCTCATACCCTTGAAATCGAAATTGTTTTTGCATTTACTAGTTAAAAATAAATCTATATAAGGAACTGTGTGGAACTGGATGTAAGGTAACTCCAAACTAATATAAAATCTTGGTGTGTTCTTTCTTTTACTTTTACTACATTTAATTTTATCCGCGTTTTGATTCTACGATTAATAATTGCATTTCAAAAGATTTAAAAAAGATTCATATAAATTAGAAAACACTATTCATCCTCCCTCTATTGTTAATTTAGCTTTAAGATCCCTATTCTACAATCTACAACTCATACCTAGCATATCGTGACGGCCTAAGTACAGTATATGGGCCTTGAGTTTACTCAAAAAATATATATCGTTATCTTACCTCATCTATTTAATATATTAATAATACCACACATAACATCCCCGGCTCGAGTTTGCTCAACAAGTAAGGAGTATGCAAGTAATTTATTAATATATATGTTAGAGGACATCATTATATTGAAGATTCATAATCTTTAATATATTATATTGAATGATATCGACTTAAGGAATAATGTATTTTTATGAAATACCCTCGTGTTTCAAGTGTTAAACATATCAAAAATCACGGTATATGTACATTTACGTATGCATTTATTTCTTAGGTCTATTTGGGTTTCTTTAATGTTCCACCTTTAGGTATACATTCATATCGTATAAATTTTATTGTTATATAACTTTTATATTTCATGTTACTTATACGATAGTCTTATGTATAATATTTTATTTAGTTAAATCTTATTTAATTGATTTAAATTAGTTATCTCTTTAACTAATTTTAATTAGTATTTCAGTGCAACTTTTATACTGGACATATCTATTATAACCTTTATAGTGTATATCATAACCTTTACAATATAACACATATATCTTATATATGCATTTTTTATTTATTTAATTAATTAAATTATATTATTTTCAAAATTTATCTTATATGTACATATATGTAAAATTATGTCATCTTAAACACTTAAAATAACATAACATATATCAACACATATAATACATGCATATAAGTATTAATGAATTAACTCATTTAATTAGTTTATTTTATTAATTATATTAATTAACATTAAATTTTGAAATTAATATTCAAATAGTTTCAAACATTTTCAAAATTTTATGTTATATGACAACCTTTCATAATAAACATGTAATTATTTTAAATTTAACTTTTAAATTTAAAAACTAGTCTTAATATTCAAAACTATTTTGAAAATTGGCACAAGGCCCAATTCAGATTGGGCCATTTCTATCAGGGGAACCTTTGAGCTCACCTCACCATTTAGACCAGGCTGGAAATTAGGTAGGATATGGTACTTGATTACTCAATTCCAATCCTAGAAATCACCTTTTTAGACACCGCACTAAATGCGCAAGCTTAATCAATTAGCTCTAACATGACTAATTTCGATTGCATATGCTATTGGGCTTTGATACCATTGAAAGAATTGGGTCAGTCAGCAGTGGAAGAAATGGGCGAATTTCAATAAAATTATCCTATTGAATCTTAGTTAAGCCTATTAAACCTAATTTAATTAGAACATTTCTAAACTTGTTTAAATAAAATCATGTATTTTATTTAGATAAGTTAAAGAGGAGTTTAAACAATTTAGTTTTAAATGTATAATGTATCAAATACACCTTACATTTATTAATAAGAGTCTATATATACATACATACATATATATATATATATATGTATATATATATATGGAAGGAAACATTTCATTTCTTTCCCTAAAAAAGTAATTAATTGATAGCATTAATAAGATTTAATGTATAGGGAAGGAAATATTTTATTTCTTTATCTAAAGTAAGTAATTAGTTGAGATTAACTGCATTAATTAGAGATATGAACCTTTTATTTCTCTTTTTAATTTGAATTGATTGATTAGATTTAATTGACACATATATATATATAATATATGTATCAAATACATATACTTACACATGCACATACATATACATAAATGCATATATATTATATATATATGTGTGTGTGTGTGTGTGTGTGCATGCGCATGTGTAACATGATAATCCATGAAGGGTATAATGTACCCGTATATAGTTATTGGGATTTACATTGCAACAGACATATTAGCTCATTTTGTATGTACTGTAATTTGTCCAAATATGTGCTCGTGCAATGTGGCAAAATAAGATATTAATATATGTAAATGAATATACATATATATATGTATACACAGACACATAATATACATACATACATATATATATTATTGAATAAAACATTTTCTACCACAATAAATTAATGTAAAATAACTATATGTAAAATTACAAGTTTTATAATTTTAGAAAATAAGGAAACACATTTTGGACTTAAAACTAATTTATGGAATTTTCTCAATTAAGGTAGAATTTATCATTAAATATGAATTAATAATATGAAATCAAGTTGAAAAATTATAAAACTTTTTCAAAAGGTACCTAAGACAAATTTTAGGTATAGGAAAAATTTATTGAATTTTCTTAGTTTAAATTATATTTTTAATCAAATAATTGACTGTAGGCCGAAAATAAATTAATTCTAAAAATTATTAATTTAAGTTATAGAAGTCAATTTTTTTCTAAAGGTACCTGAGACCGATGTTAGGCTTAAAAAATACTTCTAGAATTTTCTTAATTGAAAATTTTCTTTTAATTAAATAATTGATTGATGGTTGAAAGTAAATTAATTTTAACAAATATTAAATTAAGTTTTAAAAATCTTAAAATTTTATAGTAAACTTCTTGCATGGTGCAAAATATTTCAAAAATATAAAATTGTAATTTTGAACCATTGTTTATTTTATATATAATAAACATATCATAAAATCATTAAATAATAATAAAAAAAATATGTATATAAATATTTAACAAAATATTTTTATATTTATGATCCCATAATAAGTATAAATCATCATAATAAAATTTTAAGATCAAATATATGCAATAAGTAATCACATATACAACGAAACATATTGATAATTTGGAGATCTCTATATATTTAGTGTGTGTGTGTATTTAAAAATGCTATATATATATTTATATATATATATATATTTATTTATATATATATATATCAAAATTTAAAAAATTCTTCTCAATTTTTCTTTCAGAAAGTTAATTCAACAATAAATCAATAAGTATATATTAAAACAAGCGCATAACTAATCCAATTGTAACAAACACTTGTACCTACAAAAATTTCACATAGTCTAAACAATAAATAAATTTGAACATAAATAGATGATTTAGATGTAAATCAATTTTATATGATAGACTTGATATCATAACAATAATAATGAATGAAAGTTCACCTCTTAATGAAGCTTTTGAGTCCACTTTGAACAGTGATTTCTCTTCTTGGAACAATTCCTAATCCGTCAGATTGCTAATTCGGGATTGAAGACCTTTTACTACATGAATTGGATTTGAGAATTTTTTTGGGATTTTTTTTGGAGGATAGTTGCTGTCATTAAAATAAGGGAGAAGAAGAAGAAAGTGCGGCTTAAAAAATGAATTGATTATTAGATTAGGGTTTTGAGATTAGTATTCATATGCATAGGATAAGTGAGCAAACAATGTAAGTTTCTCACTTGATCTTAGCCACACATCTCCAAATCCTAACCCTATGTTGTAGCTGCCTCCAACTCTCTCAAACCAATGCACTTCCTCTCCAAATCTCACGGGTTGTGAGCCCATATACAACCTATTTTGTTATCGATATCTCATATCGATCAATATATGCATATCTTTTGTAAATATAAGCAACAATTTTATTTCTCAAATCACATTCAAATTTCATAATTAATATTTCATAAATACTAGTTTATTTAATTAATTTATAACAATTATAAACTAATTAAATCATTTGGTCTAAAGAGAATTCATCTTTTCAGTTGTGTGACTCAAGGGTGCAAATTCGGTTGGCAATTAATGCCAAACTATTCATGTTAACGTTCACACTTCACTTAGCAAGTGGTGTGATAATATAGCCAAATTTATCTCTTACATATTTTAGGAAAAATCTCAATCTAATTTAATAAGCATTTCCCAGTTGTGACAATTATTTACATTAATTCTCTTCATCAAAACTATGTCAGTTTGGCATTATTGAATTTGGTAATGGTCAATCTTCCAACATCTTCCACACTCAACTCTATAGTCTAAACAAAAAGTCCTTGGTTTATTAATCGAACTACTCCAGCCAGAGATTTTGTCTTTAGGTTGACTTGAGTTGACCGTGATACTAACCCCATATAACCGAGGAGACATATCCTCTTTTGAATAGTGCTTCACTTCCAATATTTCCACTCGACCCAACTATAGTCACTCGATGGACGCTATGCCATAATTTGATTATAATCAAAGCATAGCTTTTATATTAAAGATTCACAGTATTCTCAAGCTGAAAGAATTGGGTAAATTATTCACATCTATATTTTCTGTTTGACCTTAGTTATATTAACCAACAGAAAACTATCGAATGAGTCATTCCATAGTTATCTAATAACTATTAGTACGTAACTTCTAGTTGCCCGCAACTGTCATTAGTAATACACTTCCCAACATTTGGAGAGCGTTACGTACTCTAGCCCCAACAGATACATCAATATCCATTCTCAATGAATCTTGACTAGGAACATTTAAAATGGTATATTTTATTTTATTATGATAAATTACTCATGGTTACAACACTCTGTAACACTATCACAAAACATATCATTTACTGATTTTCTATAAAATATACTTCTAATTTAATTAATTAATCAATATAATCACATTATATGAAGTATATAATAGAAAGATAAAACCTTTATTTCTAATAAGATTGGTCATTGGTTTGAAATCTTCAAGAGATTGAGGTGGACAACAAAGCAGGGCAATCGCATGCTTATTATTCTTAAATGTTTCCTTACTGTTGTCTGGAAGGAGAGAAGTCAATGTATTTTCGAAAACAAGAGTAAAGGCACGCATGAGTTACTTGCAGAAGTAAGTGGTGCTGTTAATAGGAGAATGCGATTCTTATAGTCAAATGGATCGAGTAAAGAATGGCGTTTTATTTAAATCGGTATTTAAGCTCCTTTAGGCCTCAGTCCTTATCTAATTAATTTGGTCTTTGTTATCTTCTTTTTTTTATATGTATATTCATTCCTTTCATTAATAAAGATTAGGTAGGGCCTAATATAAAAACCTGTTTACTTTAAAAAAAGATTGGTCAACAAGTTAGATATATGTAACAAATTACATAATTGCCCGTAGGGTATACCCTTAACTCTATCATTTCATTCCTCCTGCTAAGCCCGATCAACGATGCTGTTATCCTTGAGAGGATCTTAATAAATCTCTAGCAGTATCCCACCAACCCTAAGAAACTTGAATCTCTTCCAATCATTCACGATGTCGACCTTCAAGGATCTATAACTAATCCCTCCTTAGAAACAACGTGGCCTATGAATTTCACGTTCGGTTTCCAAAAATGACAGTTGGAAACTCTGCCTCAACTTGTGTTTTCTTAAAGTCTTTAATACCAATCTAAAACGAACTTCATTATCTTACTCATCCTTAGAATACAGTGAAATATCATATAAAAAGACCAACAAAAATCTATCTAATTGATTGCAAAAGACTCAGTTCATTAGGTCACCATGAAAGTCAGATCATTAGTCAACCCAAAGGGATAACCAACCACTGACATGAACCACATCTTATCCTAAATGTGGTCAAAGGAATACTCTCTTCTGCAACCCTTAATTAATGGAATCTCATAGCCAAATCCAAATCCAACCGTAAGAACTCTATAGCTCCACTCAACTGATCAAATAACTATCTTTGGCAGTGGATAACACTTTTTCACCATCAACTCATTCAACTTTCTATAGTCAATGCATATCCGAAGTGATCCATCCGACTTTCTGATGAATACCATAGAAACTACCTACGGCGAATCACTTGGTATAGTGAAGCTACTATGCTCAAGCTCCTATTCCCTCAACACCAATCGATCTAAAAATTAATTGCTCTTCTCAACGATAAACCAAATACTGGTTTAACAACATTAGCGAATTCTCAAACCACAAAAACCCTATTTATCTCCTCCTCTAGGCTCCCTATTGTACGCAACGAGGCCCTTGATCCTGCTTCTATCTCGTCCAAAGATACCCTACCTCTACCTTTCATGTTTCATAATGCAATTATTTTTATAACGTAATAAATTTTAGCTTCATTCTATAATAAACCAATCCATACCCAAAATTTCTCCATACTCCTCGAAGTCGAACACAAATGGATCACCCAAAAACAAATTGTACCACACAATAAAATCAAGGTTGGTGCACCATAACTCAGGAGTGGCATACCCACCTATCAAATTAACCACACATAAAGAAGTAACTAAGTAAGTAACATCCAGTCTTGCTCCATCAACCATATCCTTGGAAATAAAAGAATGGATAACTCTAGTATTAAAGAGAACTCTAACTAAAAGACCAAAAATGTAAATGATACCTTTCAACACAACAGTCTTGCCTTTTCTCCTCATAGAAGGTCCTACTCTCTGTCCTTCTAAGGCAAACAATCTTGTCTGCTTTGGCAATGGACAATCCTTCTTCTTATAGTTCAGTCGATCATAAGTGAAACACTTGACCTTGGCTGCAATAGCTAGCGGTGGACACCTTGATGCATAAAATCTATTCTATTCGCAATTATAACCAGCAACTTTTGAAAGCTTACGGCTTTCACCTTCTGGAGCATTCCCCTTCGGTTATTTCCCTTCTTTCCCTTTTGGTAAGGAGTGAACCTCTTTTTATATTTTGGTATGGGCATCCTTCCATTCTCCTCTAGGTCAAATACATAATATCATATCTCCTTGCCATATTCATAGCAAATTCAAAAAGGAGATGTTAGGTGCGCCATCACCTTATGACCAAGACCTTGCTTCAAAGCCCTAATAAATTTCTCGTTCTTCTTTGTTGGGGTGCTAATCAACTCTGATCATAGTTTGCCAAGCCACTGAACCTTTTAATGTACTTTTCAATGAAAAAATATATTGTTGCATAAGGCCAAGGAAATCTCTTAACCAACACTCCTATGCAACTTAGCAATGAACTTGGCCTCAAACCTCTCCCTAAATTGTTCCCAAGAAATCTTGGATTCCAGGGTTTCAACGATCACTTTCTCCTAACAGTTTAAGTCATCTTTATGCAACATCCTAGAGGTTAGCCACCTCTTCTACACATCATATAGACCCAATTATTAGAAAATGCACTCACTAACTTTCAACCAATTTAACACCTCCAACATTGGCTCTTTCCCTTTAAAAAATTTTCCTCCCAGGTTTCAATAGACCTGTTCCAAATTTGAAAAGTCTTTCCTCGCAACCGGCCTTAGGTCAGCCACTTTCGACATAGCTTCTCTCATTATCTAGGACAAACTATAAGAATAAAACATTTACATCCGTGGCTAGGATTAGCCGAATAGCCTCATCCACGGCCATTGGGGGTGTTTCTTTTTATCATTGCCTTTGATAGACTGAGTACTAACATTCTCCCTCTTAGCATTTACTCCACCAATTATAATTCATCAACTTCTCAAATCCATTTTTCTATTAAGAAAGCCTTCATCGAGAAGATAATTATTTAGCAATATAAAATCTCTAGTAAACTCATATACATCTCCATATATGAAAATACAAGTACATCATATATTAGCATATGCCCACCCAAGGTGTTTATTTTCAATTAACTTATTTATTGTTTGCCCTATCCTACTTAATTGTCCCCTAACCAATGCTCCAATACTGACTATAACATCCCTCTTTTTGAAACCCAAATATGGAACCACAATATGCCATAGCCACCTTGGAATTATCTTTTGGCGACAAAGATAAGGTCCGTTATATTATACGGTCTTAAACACACAAAGTGGATAAAAATAATATAAAGCACATCGGTACAAATCTAGTTAAACAATTTTTTTACATCTCAAAGCTGTTCCTGATGGAGTTAAGGAAGTGCCTTAGAGGCAATTCTATAATTCGTTATAAATTATTAACTTTATAGTAAAATATAGTTCAAGTAAAAAGTATTTTTTTCTATTATATGCTTAATACAATATGTTATATGAATTAATTGTTTAGTTTTAGTATATTTAATAGAAAATCCATGAACGATAAGTTTTATGATTGTAGTTACAATGTGTTGTGATCATGATCAATTTGTCATAATATAATAAGCATATTATTTTAAATGTTCCTACTCAAGACGTATGTTGATACATCCGTTCCTGTTGGTCGCCTAGCCAATTCGTCCAAAAAGATACTAGAGTATGTAATGTTCTTCAAATGTTGGGAAGTGTACTACTCATCTTTGCCGGGGGATAGTTATTGGATAACTATAGAATGACTCCCAAAGAATTCTCTATTGGAAATAAGAAACTATGGTCAAACATAGAATCTTGAAGTGATGATACTGCACAATTCTCTTGACTTGAGAATACTGTCGATGTTCAATATGAATGCTCCACTATGATTATAGTTAAACCATGGCATGTTGTCCATTGAATGACTATAGTTGGGTCTAGGTAGAAGCATTGAAAGTAAAATACTATTCAGTAGAGTATTTGTCACATTAGTTATATGAGGTTAGTATCATGGTCAACTATAGTCAACTCAAAGTCAAAATCATTGTCTAAAGTAGTACGGTTAATAATAAATGTTATTGCTAAACCAAGGACTTTGTGTTTGGAATTACAAAGTTGAATGTAGATGTTATTGGAATTTAGACCAAAACCAAATTTCATTAGTCCTAATATGATATAGTTTTGACGAAGAGAATTAGTGTAAATAATTATTACTGCAAGGTGGGCTGTCAATGGATACCCAAAAATTCAAAATTCATCCGCACCATATTTGAAAAGTGGGTAAATATCCAATATTCGAAAAAATGGATGCGGATGGGGATACGAAGACATCCACATCCAAAAATTATCCATCTGGTTTCTGTTAAGATTATAATTTAAATCATGCGTGTTTTAGTGCAATGAAAGATAATTATTTATTATTTCATGAAGTTCGTAGTTTATATTACATGCACTTAATGCTTATTAACTGCCCAAAATTATTTATTATAATCATATTCGTTTATTTTTAATAATTCTAAAATTAATGGGATCGAAATCTTTTTATGTTAAACTGAAATTTTTCTATTTATATTTCTTGATTTGTTAGTCATTAGCAGATAGGATAATTATCTAATATCCACCCGTATCCACGGATGTAGATATCCGATATTCGATATCCGAAAATGGTTTCGGATGTGGATATGACACTATCCGCACCTGAAAGTAACCGTTGACAGGCTTACCACTAGGGACCGATTATAATAATTAAAATTAGATTTTACCAAAAGACGTATAGGTGACAAATTTAGCCAAAATGTCACACCACTAGCTAATTTGACGTGTGAACATTAATATTTAAGTTTTCAATGTTAATTGCTGACTGAATTTACACTTACGAGTCACACAATCGAAATAATGAATATTCCAAATAAACCATCTGATTTAATTAACTATTAATCATTGAAAATTAATTAGCTTAATTAATATTTATGAAATATTAATATTGAATTATGTTTAATTTTTTAATATCATTAGTATTTAAAAAATACATAAATAGAAGTTATAAATGCACATATCGATATATGATATCGATAGAATATTTAAATTCAATTTAAATAATAATAAAAATTAAATTAATTAATATTTGTGAACTATCGATTATTAATATTTTATTTGATTTGTTCGAATGCCATTTGTATTCTACAAAGTGCGTACATAAGAGTTATAAGCGCGCGTATTGTTATATAATATCGATAAAAGAACAAATTAGATTTAAATGGGAAAAATGCTGATCGGCTTTTGGGGCCCAAATAGCCCATGATATGGCCAGCTATCATTTGAGGAATTAGAAGAGTCTAATATTTTGAAATAAAGAGACAAATCTTAATTAAAGGAAAGTGAGCATTATATCTTGAATATGACATTTATTTTCCATGTTTGATTCCTTTTAGCCTTTGTCATTTGTGATTCATTCTAATTCCAACCAGGGTCAGAATCTCCATGGAGGTAAGTATGTTTCAAAGTTCTTAAACTAAACTCAAACAAATTAAATTAAAAATGGTTAACTCTCGATTGTTTTAAGATCTAGCGAGTGATTCATTATATCTAGGATGTTTGTACCAAAATCGGGCATAACACTATTCAGAAGTATTTGAAGAGATAAAATGAAGAAAGTAAATGTAAAAAGAGGATTATCTAACAAACACTTCAAAGATAAATAAGAAAAAGATGCAAAAGCATAGAGATTTAGAGCGGTTTGACATATGGCTTACGTCCACTATGAAAGTGATGATTTTATTGATGTTTGTTTGTTTACAACTAGTTACAGCAGATTACAACACTAGATTTCGAGTGCAACAGTGATCTTTGAGTGCAAAAATGGTTTCGGTAGAGTATGGACATGGGAGAGCTAAAAGTCCCTTTTTTTGTAGGCTCTGGGATGCTATTTATAGGCATAGGTGCAAATATCTTGCTCAGGTCTTGGAAGATCTCTTCTGGCATGTGGGTGGGCCGAGGCGATCGATCTCATGTGGTTCGCACTCGATCCGTGATCGGTACGAACGAATTTTGTATCGATTAAGATTTGGTCCAATCGAGTCGAAATTGAGCATGAACATTTTTAGATTGTACGTAAGCTGCTGTGAAAATTTGGTGGCATTTGGACTTGTAGATTGTGAGCTATGATCGTTGCAAGTTTGGGCTTTTCGATCGCCGTTCTCTTCGTAGCGATGCTTGGACACGTGCTTGCAAGTTGACGTGACGCTAACTCCTCGGATCGATCCACTTTTCATGCCGAGTGACCGAGTCTTTCAAAGGGGTGTACCTTATTCGTATCGATCCAGTTGAGTCTTGCTCGTATCGATCGAAGTTATCTTATTCGTATCAATTGCCATGGCCTTGTTCGTATTGATACCCATAGGCTACTTCGTATCCATAGCCGAGGTCCATTTCGTATCGATAGCTGGAGGTTGTTTTTGTATCATTCGTTTGATGTTTTGTTCATATTGATCGTTGATCGATCAATACGAACTGTGCTATTGGGATCAATGCGAATTGACTCAAATTGATCAATACGAAGTTGAACCAATTTGATGGATATGAAGGAGAACCAGGCCTAGTGGACACGTAGTTGAGTGTACGTGATGGATACGGACAACAGATAATGTGATTGATACGAACAGATGGATGCGAAATGGTGGATACGAACAGTCGAATGCCTGTGAGTTGATTTCCTTGGATTGCATTGATCGTATCTTGAGCACACAAACTTCGATTGACCTGAAACTTAGAACGTTGGATTTTATAGTTTGCTAGTCCTGTCACATCAATTGTAGCTTGATCTGGACTCGGATAAAATTTACTGACATCCATAGTGAACCTGTGTATAACCGATCTTCGAGATGAACCGACTTCTGTTTCCATCCAATTCCTTGGTGTCACGGACTTGCCAAAAGGCGGAATAACATTTTCCCCCCAAAGTACGTCTTGTGAGAACATGACGTGCTTTGAAAAGTTGCAATCTTCATCCTGAACAGTGTTATCTGACCTATCTAAACGGTTGTTGTCTTCTCATCGAAAGTTGTGACCTTTGATTAATCAATAGAAGCATAAATCATGAACTGTTGACTGCCAATAGTGGTACCATGTACCGTTGCAACTGAGTGCTGTATGATAGTGATCTGTCGTTTGTTGTTGTAATCGTCACTAGACGAGTATTCAATTCTTGTGAATTTTAAAAAATTGGTTGTTATTCCGAGATACATGTACGTATGTTAATTTGACTCCCGTTAACGTTCACATGTTCATCTGTCGCTGTCAGTTTTTCGGTCAGTTTTTTTGTATCGAATTCCGTATTGACCCTCTCCTAAGTGAATGTGAAATTTGATTTGTAATAACACTTGATGATTGTCTTTGTGTATTCCTTCGTATCGATCCTCTCTTTGCATCGATAGGGATCGATATGAGTTTGTTGATTTGATCATTATTCTTTGTGTCTCGCATCGATGAATACAAATACAAGTGGACCTCAGAGTAATGGATATGAAGTTGTCATGTCGCATCGATGGATTACTGGTGGGTCAAAATTTTCCAAGTAAGCCTCTGCTGACTCATTCGTATCGATGGATACGACCTTTAAGGTCTCTGAGCAGATAGATACGAAATTGGCACTTTGTATGATATGTTGTCGATGGGTTCGAATAGTGTCGTATCAGACCGATGGTGAATGGATACGAACAGCTTCACTTTGGATCGCTCTAGATCGGTGGATACAAATAAGCTTCTTTGTATCGATGGTAGTTGCGACCGTTCCAACCGACACTTGGCTATTGGGAGACGCATTGTCTCTTGCTTGGGTTCGAAACATATAAATACGTTGTACTTAGAATTTTTTTACTTGCTCATTTTTTAACTTTCTACTTTTGTATCGCTCCGGATTAAGGGAAATTGAAACTGCCTTCGCCTTCGAACCGAATCAACCTTTCAATCTTTTAAATCAACCGTTAAATCTAGGTAATTCATCAAACGAATCCAACATGTAAATGATGAGACTTGAAATCCTTGACATTCTGTTTGCCTCCGTGACCAATTCTGGTGAAATGGAGGCCAGAGATGGGCCAAAGCAAGGTCAAGCATGGAGGAGATGGCATCTGAGTGATTTTGGAAAGGATGAAGTGAGGAGAGACGTGTAGCTTCAACTTCATATCCATGAAAATGAAGAGAAGGCCTGGCTTCGATCGACTTTGGGCATGAGATTCGCATCAATGAGTAATTGATCGATGAAATAGTGAATTTCGTATCGATCCGAAGCGATAATAATTCGTATCGATTAGAGATGATCGACACGAAATCGAATAGTCAACAATAGATAAAAAATTCATGGTAGGGGATCGATACGAATCTCACGGCTTAGGGGGGTCGATATGAAACTAGTAATCTCTGACCGACGCGAATTCTTTATAACTTGATCTATACGAAGTCGTTGAGCTTCGATCGATACGAATTTAATAAATTTCGATCGATACGAAACCAAATCTCTTTGCCGATCGATCCGAACTTGGATTTTGATGGATACGAAATTTCATGCATACTTGAACACTCGACTCCGAGCGCGCCTCTGCCTTACATAACTGGACATAAAAACTTCATATTTGATATCTTTTGAGGCTCGTCGATGGAACTGTAACTTAACAAAATTTTAACAAATTTTTACTCGGATCGGTCTCTAAAGTCTGGATGGAATGGTTGTGACGGTCAGCGATGATGGTCACTCCAGTTGAATTTCGAAGTCTTGTCATTTTAATATTCTTTCAAACTCTGTAGAATTTCTCAAGTAATATGTAGCACTACACTGCAAACACACTAATTCACTTCACACTGGAGAACATGCATGCTTTTTATCATCTAATGGTGAGTTTTTGATAAGTTGATTAGCTATGGAATCCACAAGTTCTCAACAGCAGGAAACTCGAAGTTCATCTCTTGCAATAATAAAGTTGCCGGCCATCACGACGGAGGTCATCGATTCAGCTCCGGACGAGTTGCCAGGAGCAACTTTTATTGCAAACCCACAAGATTCTATGCCATCCAACATCTCCGAAGATATGTTGGGACAGATATGCCTAAGACACGGTTTATCGTTTGACGACGTCTTGTTACCAAGGCCGAACAATAGACCACATGCTCCCCCGAAAAGGTTTACTGCTTTTAACAGGCATTCATGCAAAGCTGGAACACTTCCCCTATTCAACCAATACATTTAGGAAGTGTTGGCTTTTTTCGGAATTTCCCCCTCACAATTACACCCGAACGGATATGTATTGCTAAACAGTTTGTTTGTTGTATTCATGGAGCATCTTTTCCGACCTTCGACTCCGATCGAAATTAGATACCTATTTAATGTTAAGAGTCAGAGAGATAGTCCTTCGTTCACATTCTTGGAGGAAGTTAGGAACTGTCAAGTGGTGACGGGCTCTTGGACTAGGCTCAGCTATTTTAAGACAGAATGGTTCTATGTTCGACGCCCTCCAGGATTTGCCAGTCGACGGTTAGCCAGACGAAAGTGTCACAATTTTCTTCGATAATTCATGAATTTGTTATAATCAATGTTGAATCTCATATCTTCTTTCCTTTTACAGCCGTAATCCCATGACTGAAGGCACACATTTTAAAGAAATAGTACGGGTCCTTCAAGAAGTGCCGAGAGAAATGAGGGACATAGACTCGGTGCCAACAAATATAAACTTGAGGACCGTTGGGCTAATCGAGCGAAATCAGAGCATTATGCTTGAAGGAATGTTGAGGGCGGCTTCGATAAAACGGGTAAACGCAGTGGAGAACCTTTTTGAAGGGCTTGCGGATTTCCCAATTCTGGATTATATATCACTTCAACGTGACGCCTTATTGGAGAAGCTTCAGAGTTCTCTAGACTTAAGTGAGTCTCTTCCCACAAGCGTGGCCGACATTTCCGGTTGGTCGGGGGGTTGCGCATACATATACACTTCACGGCACTATACGATTTCCGATCACAAGTTGTTTACTTTAGCAGATTACTAACTCTATTCTTCTTTCTTCTTTACATATATAATGACCAGAAGAGATTCTATGTTGGGAAGTCTCCGCTCTGCACGACAACCATCTAGCTCGTATTACGAGTCCCGTCGGAGGGAGGACGATAGAAACTGTGATCACGGTTATTCGAGCCAAGGACGTCATGAGAGAGAGAGGGATAGGGATTATAGATATCGATCTCGATTGCATTCTCCTCCTCGAGCCCCCACACAACCGTCAGGCCATGGAAAACAACCAGTAGAGCCTCCTCGCCAGAAATCATCTTCTCAAACCTCTAATCCTAAATCACAACGTCGTAGACATGAGGCCGAAACTCCAATTGTTGCTGAACAAGCTATTACTGAGCCCACCGGGGTAGGGGCTATTATACTTTCCTAGTTGAAGAAAGATTTTCCAAACTTATGCTTTGACGGCTTTGTTTTCCCCCCTCACTTGAAGAGAATTCCATCGGAGGCAGAACACACAATGCATAATTATATTCATGATATCTATACCCAGTACAAGGAGTGGGGGAAAGCTGTAGAAAAAGCATCAAAGGTGGCCTTTGAGCGGGTGAATACCATTGAGAAATTAGAAGCCGAGCTCGCTCAAAAGGACCAGATTATTCAAGTGCTTAACGATGAAGCTGAATCCTCTCATAAATCAGAAATAGAGGCCACCCAAAAGGCCGACGAGGCAAACCTAGCAATGGAGAGGATGCGACAAGCACATTTTGCCTTGGTGGAGGAGATGGGCCACCGAACCACCACTGTCACAGCCGAACGGGATGCTGCTCTTAAAGAACTTAGCGAGCTAAAAGACAAATTTTCTAAAATCATCAAGGAGAGGGATGATGCAAATAG
Organism: Allium cepa; assembly: GCA_030765085.1. Classification (NCBI taxonomy): domain Eukaryota; kingdom Viridiplantae; phylum Streptophyta; class Magnoliopsida; order Asparagales; family Amaryllidaceae; genus Allium; species Allium cepa. Next base: position 819,327,602 of record CM060940.1, read on the forward strand.
CACATCCCAGGAGGCATGTGAACAGGTTGTAGTGCTTCGGGGCGAATGGGATGCCGCCACAGCCAAGGTCCGGGAGGTGGAGACTGAGGTCGAGGAGTAGGTCCAAATGGTAGAGTCCAGGCTAGAGGCTGACATTGAAGATCTCCTCATTACTTATAATTCCAACGTCTTGAAACATAGGAACCTAGTCTGGCTCGATAATTATCCGACACATTTATATAATGCCTGGGGCCGATTAGTAGAAGATGAGAAGGCTGCCCATCATGATGAGTCGGTTGATGAATTCGAGCTTGAGAACCAAGTGCTGAATGAAGATGAAAGGAAAGTTCTCCATGATGCCATGATTTCATATGAAAAGGAGAAGCTTGGTACTCAGCACTCGGAGGTCGGAGAAGGTTTTGGTATCGAGCACTGCGACACAAGTCCCAAAACTCTTGTGCCGACTCAGCCTGAGCCGACTTCTGCAGTTGACTCTCAATCCGTTGCTGCTTGCAATCCAGATCAGCCGTAGTTATCTCAAGTTAGCGAGTAAATTTCTGAGGCCATTCAACCGCCAACAAGTCGAACAGAGGAAGGTGCTATGAACATTTCGTATACTTGTTCACGATCAGAAGCTTCACTTGAAATACTTAATAACGGTTTTTCTTTGTCTCTTTCCAGTGATTGGAGCCACATCAGTCGCACCTCATGCAACTCAAGAGCTGCATCATCCACATGAGGTGATAATTATGGAAGCGACCACGACATCGGCCACTGCACCTACCGATGATGTACGAGGGAGCACACTTTCATTCGATGAATAGATGATGGAAGAACTTCTCAGTCATCACAGTGACCCATTTTCGGATTTTTCGTTTGTCATGAGTGGAAGTGCACCTACAACCAACTCTTAGGCCCAATCGCAAGTGTTTCGAACGAAACACAAACACTTCATAAGGAAGAAATTATAGTCGAGATCAATACTAAAATGGAAGCAGCTGCCCCGGCCAGTAGCTTCGGAGGTGGAATGGCGGGCCTTGGTCCAACCCCATTATAAATGATATCTCCTGGTGGCACTGTTGTCGACACCAGCGTGCTTATTCCGTCTCCTGTTGTGGAATCGACCCTCCAACTCCGCCTGCTGGAAGTGTTCCTGTACGCTCGAGTTCGGAGGAGGAAATCGATGTAATGCCCCCTCGAAGGAGATCAGCCACCGAAGGGCAAAGGCTCAAGAGGAAACTCAGTGGCAGCTCTAGTGGGTCAACGTCGAAGAAGAAACCAAGAAAGAAGGAAGAGTAGATATGCTTCTTCAGCTCATTTTTGAGTAGATAAGAATTGCTTTAGCTTTCGTTGGCTGTGTATAGATGCAGGTTCGGTCCCTGCTAGTAGGATTTTTGGAAATAACTTGTACATAAATTCCTTCCACAAATAGTTGAAATGAAATTCTATTTTTATCTTCAACTCAACTATCATTTATTTTCTTAAGTGTTCCATCATTTGAATTCTTGTTTAATAAACTTATGAAGTTTCGACCTTTGGATCGGGTTTTGAGTTTATTTATTAAGTCTTGGAATCACAGCTACGAATCGTGTCCATATACTAACCTTAACTTCGATGTTGCACTGCTTCAGTCAGTGATCGACACTTAAGTTCTATCCCTAATTTTAGGAATGAGTTGTGAAGATCAGCTAACAATTGCATTTTGCCTCCAATACATTGAGCTTAACGTCGTTGAATTGATGTTGGAACAACTGAGGGTCGAGTGGTCGAATCACAGTCGCTCGCTTATTGATGATCACATCCGCACTCCGAGGATTTGCATTTGTGCGTCTGCGGTCGGTCATGCCTGTTTAAGTTTGAAGTATATGTCCACGCTCCGGGGACTTAAGTTATTATATGGGTGGTCAATCAAACTTGCTTACTACTTAGCATTTCGTCCGCACTCTGGGGACTTAAATAGGTTTGCGGGTGGTCAGTCACACCCGAGTTGTGTTTATACTCTGGGGATTCAGTGTTGGGTTGTGGATGATGGATTCGTATCCGGTTTGTTTTTATGCTCTAATCCACTCTCTGGGGATTCAAAGTTAGTCGATGTTTATTCTCCAATCCGTGCTCTAGGGACTTAGAGTTAGTTACGGTCGATACTCCGGTTCGCACTCTGGGAATCCAGAGTTAGTCGATGTTTGTACTCCAGTTCACACTTCGGGAACCTAAAGTTAGTTGATGTTGACACTTCGGTTCACACTCTGGGAATTCAGAGTTAGTGTTTATACTCCAACTCACATTCTGGGACTTGGAGTTGATGTTTATACTCCAGCTCGCACTCTAGGAACTTAGTGTTGATGTTTATACTCGAATTCACACTCTGGGTACTTGGAGTTGGCCTGAATTTCGTTCGCACTTTGGAAACGATGGATTTATCAAGATCGTGGATGGTCGATTCACATCCACCTTGAGTTAACAAGCGAGGTCGTTAGATGGACGGGTCCATCCTCCTCAAACTTGGTCAAGATACGGGCTAAGTCGTTAGGTGGACGGATCCACCCTCTTTGAAACCGCATTTATAAGTTTATACTCCAGCTCACACTCTAGGAGACTAGAGTTAGTTAAAGGATTCCCGTGTATCGATCCTTTTTTGGCTTTAGTGTGGTTACTTGCCCCCAAGCTCATGTTTTACTTAATGAGTGGCCGGTCGTATCACAGTCACTCCCTATTTGAATAAATCCCACCGTATAATGGAACTTAGCTCTTCGTATTGTGATGGTTGTATGACACATTCAATAAATCACACCCTTGGCTCGAAGAGATTGCATTTTCTCGCTAAAATAAGAAAATACAGCAAAATTAGTTGCCTTATTACAAATTCAAATTTCGAAATGCAGAAACAAATTGCAGATGAAAAATAGACTAAATAATTAAAGCCTGTCATGTGTAGTAGCGATGAAGACTCTCAATGTTCTAGGGCTCTTGGTAGAGTAAGACCGTCAATGGTCCACAATTTAAATGTGTCATCTCCGAGCTTTCGTTCAATCAAATACGGCCCTTCCCACGTTGCTTTCATGTGCAAAGGAAATGGATAGATTCTTTTGAGGACGAGATCGCCGAGTTCGAAGGTTCGGGGTCAGACCTTGGCATTGTACAATTGGGTGACTCGACTTTGGTATGCAGTTTCCCTCAAGTCAGCCTCTTCTCGCTTCTCATCCAACAAATCCAGGGATTCGACAAGTAATATAGCATTAGTCTTCGGACCATAATAAATCACACGATGAGAAGGTACTTCCATCTCGACCGGAATAACGGCTTCTGAACCGTAGGAAAGAGAGAATGGAGTACGTCCGGTCGTGGACTTGTGGGTTGTTCGGTAAGCCCATAGAGCCATAGGAAGTACATCGACCCACTTACCCCTATGCTTTTCCAGTCGTTTCTTCAGGATAGACTTGTTAACTTTATTAACAGCTTCAACTTGTCCATTCGCTTTAGGGTATGAAACTACAGAGAATTTTTTCTAAACGTGGAATCACTGACAGAAATTCTTAAATTCAACACTGTTGAATTGGGTTCCGTTATCGGTGATGATGGTATGAGGGAGACCAAATCGATAGATAATATTGCGGACTACAATGTTGATCACCTTCTTCGTCGTTATTGTAGCAAGGGGTTCAGCTTCCGCCCACTTGGTAAAGTAATCAACTGCGACGATGGCGTACTTTGCACCACCTTTGGCCAGAGGTAGAGAGTCGATAATATCAATACTCCATACTGCAAACGACCATGGACTGACCATCTGGTTATTTCGATAGAAGGGGCTTTAGGAATCCAAGCATGTTTTTGACATCTGTCACATTTTCTGGCATAATCCGATGCATCACGATTCACGGTCGGCCAATAGTATCCATATCGGAGTACTTTCTTAGCTAGAGCTTTGCCCCACGGTGTGATCGCCATATTCTCCTTCGTGTACATCATATAACACTCATTTAATTTCATCGTGAGCGATATACCGGAGTGGGGGAATAGAGTATCCTCTTCTATACATGATTCCATTCTGAATAGTGAACCGCGAGGCTTTTTGAAGAACTTGTCTTTTTTCACTCCTACGCTCTGGCGGTGTTCCATGCTCGAGATAATTTCTAAACGGAATCATCCATGACTCCTTATTGAGAACGACCTCAAATACCCAGTATGTTTCTATTCAATCGATGCTTGGGGAAGACAATGTTTCCATAGGAACGAGTCCCCTTTTTTGTGCTTCACCTGTGCTGGCAAGTTTTGCCAATGAATCGGCTTTTTGATTGCACTCTCGGGGGATGCAATAGATTGCATAATAATCGAACTGATTCAGTATCTCCCAGACTCGAGCTAGATAAATAGCCAATCTTCGATCTTTGGCCCGGTACTCCACCTGAAATTGACATACGACCAGTTGCGAATCATAATAAATCTCCACAGTAATGACTTTAAAATCTCGGGACAGTCTCAATTTGGCAATTAAGACTTCATACTCAGCCTCATTGTTAGTCGCACGAAAATCAAACTTCAAAGCATAGCATATAGATCGACCTTCAAGAGTTTCAAGTACAACCTCGTCACCTGAACAACGGTCATTTGATGCACCATCAGTATGTAGCTTCCAGATATATTTAGGAGATTCGCTGGTTTCAGGCAAGTCCTCTGGGATGGTAAATTCAGCTATGAAATCTACTAGGATTTGTCCTTGAATGGCTCGCCTTGGAGTGTAGGCAATATCAAACTGATTTAGCTCGATATTCCACTTAAGTAATCTACCAAACGTCTCGGGCAGCGTAAGGACCTGTTGTAATGGCTAGTCAGTGTAAACGGTGATAGGATGAGCCCGGAAATACGGACGAAGCTTCCTTGAGGCAATAACAAGACAATAAGCCAACTTCTCTAGCTTTGGATAATTTCTTTCAGCTCCGGTTAGACGTTTTCTAATATAGTAGACCTATTTTTATACTTGGTCTTCAACCTGAATTAGGGCAGCACTGATTGCATTTTATGATACCGTCAAGTAAAGGTACAATTTCTCATGATCGATAGGCTTTGACAAAATAGGCGGTGTGGAGAGATGCTGAACTAGTGCTCGCAATGCGCCCTCACATTCCATGGTCCATTCAAAGTTTTATCTCCCTTTCCGGATCAAATCGAAGAAGGGAATGCATTTGTCAGTGGATTTTGAAATGAACCTGCTCAGCATTGCTACTTTCCCGTTGAGGCTTTGGACTTGCTTTATAGTCCTTGGAGTCTCAAGGTTTTTGATCGCCCATATCTTTTCGGGATTGGCTTCAATTCCTCGAGCATTGACGATAAACCCCAGGAATTTTCCAGATGCGACCCCAAAGTGACATTTCAATGGATTGAGCTTCATTCTGCATTCTCGGAGGATATTAAACATTGACTCCAGGTCTTTAATATGATCAGTGGATAATCATGATTTCACAAGCATGTCGTCCACGTATACCTCCATAGTTTTCCCAACCTGGTTGGTGAACATCCAATAAACCAATCATTGGTAAGTTGCACCGGCGTTCTAGAGTCCAAAAGGCATGGCTTTGTAGCAATAGATTCTCAGATCAGTCACGATGCTGGTATGCTCCTGGTCGGGCAAGTGCATGGGTATCTAGCTGTAGCTTGAATATGCGTCCATGAAGGATAGGAGTTCATGTTCAGCTGTTGAATCTACAAGCTGATCGATTCGAGGAAGTGGAAAACTATCTTTGGGGCAAGCTTTATTCAAGTTTGAATAGTCGACACACATTCTCCATTTCCTATTTGGCTTTCGGATGAGTACAGGGTTGGATACCCATTCTGGGTATAAAGCATCTCTTATAAATCCATTCGATTTAAACTTATCCACCTCTTTCTTAAGGGCGGCAGATCTCTCTGGATTCATCCCATGCCTTTTTTGTTTGATCGGGACGTACCGCGGGTCAATGTTCAATGTGTGGCTCGCGATGTCCGGATAGATTCCACACATGTCAGAATGTGTCCAAGAAAACACGTCAATGTTTGCTCGGAGAAATTCAACTAATTCCTCATGCATTTGTTGGCTTTACTAAGATCCAATCTTTATCATTCTAGAATCGTCGCTATCATCAATCGGGACATCGATCGTCAGTTTAGCCGGAGAAGCTTGACTGTCTTTACTTTTATATTTGCTTTCGTTATCCCTTGGGTCAAGAGCTCTTTGGAATTGGTTGGGGTACCCTGGCCTGGGCCTAGGCACCAATTGTCAGTTTTCAACAAAGCGGACGTAGAGAGATTCCTCTACGCCCTTTTCTTTTGCTGTGCCTCGCGCAACTCAGCAACATAACAGGCTCTCCCAACAGCCATATCTCCTTGAACGACTCCAACTCCACGATCGATGGGGAACTTTAGAGTCAAACACCATAGGGCAATGGCAGCCCTAAACTCAGCTAGGTCCGGTTGGCCCAAGAAAGCATTGTACGGCGAGTCGATATCCAGCACAACAAATTGTGATATCAAGACTCTTCGGCGTTCTCCGATTCCTAACTCCACTAGCAATTCCACCACTCCAGTGGGTATGGTTGCACTTCCATTGAAGCCATGAATACGGGACTGACAAGGCTTCAAATCTTTAGCCTCCATCTTCATCTTGTCATAGGCTCGCTTAAACAATATATTCACAGAACTTCCATTGTCGACTAAGATCCTCTTCATCCAAGCAGGACTTACTTGAGCTGATATGACAAGTGGTTCAATGGTGTGGGCTTCAACCCTGTCAGCATCTCTATCTCGGTACACGATGTCATCAGTCATTATCTTATGTTGTTTGGTCGGATCCCCATCTTCAAAACTACTACAACATTCGAAGTCCGCATGTCTAGTAGAACTAACATACGACTCCATTTCCTTCCAGCTTCGGTCTGCTGGATGAGGATCACCACTAACAGTATTTATCACTAGCCTCCCGCCGATATGAACGGGTTCCTCCTGTCTTTCCTGATTAGGGACACGATTCTGATTTGGTGGGCCCATACCTCCAGACTTCGGCGCCCGAACAAACTACTCTAACTTCCTTTCCCTTATCAACTTTTCAATGAGATCCTGCAAATGACGGCTCTCATTCATGTTATGGCCATAGCTATCGTGGAATCTGCAAAACTTTCCTATTTGGATTTTTTTTCTCCGATGATGGACTTGGGGTAGGTTTCTTATATTGAATGGTATTACAAGTCTATAAGTACACATTCTCCAACGACTTATTCAAAGGAGTGCAATTATCAAACATGGGAGCCCTACGTCGTGGACCACGATTTTGATCCCGTTTCTTATTTCGATCTCCATTGCCTCTCTGCTGATTCTGTTTATTTTGTATATTCAACTACACTTTTTCGGAACTCTTTTGGATTGTTTAACAGCTATATTACTCTGGATTCCTTCCACACTGGGCCTTGCATCATCCTTTTTCCTAAACTATTTCGCATCATCCCTTCTCAAGAATTGGGTTGCCTTGGAATAGAAACGGTCCAAGGTCCAGGGGGTTTTTCGGGCCAGCCAGTTGCCTAATTCAACATCGGGATCAATTCCCTTAGTTAGTGCCATCAGAATAGAGTTATCGTTGGGATTTCTAATCTCAGCACACGTAGCATGAAATCTTTCTAGATAACACCTGAGTGTCTCTCTAAGAGCTTGAGTGAGACCAGACAAAGTGTTAACATTCTTCGGCCTCGCTACATGCATCTGAAACTACTCAACAAACTTTGTTGCCAACTGATCAAAACACGAGATAGATCGAGGTGGTAGACGGGTAAACCACATGGTAGCTATGCCTCCAAGAGAGATCAGAAAACTTCGGCATTTAACTGCATCATCAGCTCATGCAGCATTCATCAACCATTCATACTTCAAAATATTCTGATTAGGATCTGAACTTCCTTCATAGACGGGTAGGGTTAGCATCCTGAATCGCCAAGGTGGTTCAGCATAGAGTATGTCATTAGTGAATGGGGTTTGACTTCGGGAGATTCCCCAATCGTCGTTAGTGAGACCCTGACTTTCATGGATCATTTGATGTATCATCATCTGTATATTCAACAACTGGACATTTTGAGCGCGCTGGGTCAAGGTGTGGTCGGGTTCGACAACACAAGGCTAGGCCGGACGTGGTCGACAGTCCAGGTCTCGCATCCTTGGTTCTCAGGCTTCAGTGATGTAAGGTTCGGGAGTATGCTGACGTTGGATCAGATCTGTCCGGTTTCGAGCATCAACTCCTGGCTTAGTAGCAGTGGTGGTAGCTTGGTTGTTTGTAACATGATATGGAATGGTACCTCCTTGGAAGAAGGGTCCACTCTGATGGCTGGTTGATAGGCCAACTCTAGGTTGCCTAAGGCTCAGTGCATGCTGATGTCTAGTAGCTTGGGTGTAACTCCCATCTAGCCGTGGGCGCGTAGATATGTGATGATAGTCTGAAGAAGCTGAACTCTCAGTAGATGAATAGGAAGCCTGTTCCCTCTTGGATCTCCTACGCCTTTGGCGATTCAGCCGATTGGTTAATTCTGCGTTGGCACGTAGATGTTGAGTAAGTTGTTGATGGCTTTGTGTCAGCTCTTGCATTAGCATCTGAAACTCTTCCCTAGCGATAGGGCTTTGCAGATCTAATGGTCCGGTAGCGTTCTGATCAGTCGGAGGTAGTTGTAAGGGATTCTGTCGATCCCATCCCTTTGGATCTGTAGCAGTAGAAGTGGTCCTTGTGTTTACCATAGTGACTAGCGAAGCTCTTTTCTAGATTTGATGCAAATCTGAATAGGATGGAAGAACTTTGGACTTGAGATCTGGATCTTCTTTTTAGATTTATGCAATCCAATATCGATAGTAGATCCAATGAGCAGGAGAAAAACTACGTCTTCTCAGTGAAAGTACCAAAGTGTTTATACCAAAATTAGGCATAACACTCTTCGAAAGTATTTAAAGATATAAAATGAGGAAAGTAAATGTAAAAAGAGGATTATCTAACAAACACTTCAAAAACAGATAAGAAAAACACGCAGAAACATAGAGATTTTGAGTTGTTCGATATATGGCCTACGTCCACTATGAACTTGATGATTTTATTGATGTTTGTTTGTTGATTACAACCGGTTGCAGCGGATTACAGCAGTAGATTTCGAGTACAACAGTGATCTTTGAGTGCAAAAATGGTTTCGGAAGAGTCTGGACATAGGAGAGCTAAAATTTCCTTTTTCTGTAGGCTCTGGGATGCTATTTATAAGCGTAGGGTGTAGAAATCTCGCCCAGAACTTGGGCGACCTATTCTGGCACGTGTGTGGGCCACACAATCAATCTCACGTGGTTCGCACTCGATCCGTGATCGATACAAATGGATTTCGTATCGATCAAGATTTGGCCCAATTGAGTCGAAATTGAGTATGAACATTCTTTAGGTTGTACGTAAGCTCCTGTGAAAATTTGATGGCATTTGGACTTATAGATTTTGAGTTATGATTGATGCAAGTTTGGACTTTTCGGTTGCCATTCTCTTCGTACCGATGCTGTTCATATCGCATTTTGGACATGTGCTTGCAAGTTGACGTGGCGCTAACTCTTCGGATCGATCCACTTTTCATGCCTAGTGACCGAGTCTTTCAAAGGAGTGTACCTTATTCATATCAATCCAGTTGAGTCTTGTTCGTATCGATCGAAGTTGTCTTGTTCGTATCGATTGCATGGCCTTGTTCATATCGATACTCATAGGCTACTTCGTATCCATAGCCGAGGGCCATTTCGTATCGATAGATGGAGGTTGTTTTCATATCATTCGTTTGATGTTTTGTTCGTATCAACCGTTGATCGATCGATACGAACCGTGCGATTGGGATGATGCGAATTGACTCAAATTGGTCGATACGAAGTTGAACCAATTTGATGGATACAAAGTAGAACTAGGCTGAGTGGACATGCAGTTGAGTGTACGTGATGGATACGAACAGATGGATGCAAAATGAAGGATACGAACAGATGGATGCGTGTGAGTTGATTTCCTTGGATTACATTGATCGTATCTTGAGCACACGAACTCCGGTTGACTTGAAACTTCGAACGTTGGCTTTCATAGCTTTGCTGGTCCTGTCACATCAATTGTAGCTTGATTTGGACGCGGACAAAATTTACTGACATCCATAGTGAACCTGTGTATAATCGATCTTCGAGACGAACCAACTTTTATTTCCAGCCAATTCCTTGGTGTCACGACCTTGCCAAAAGGTGGGATAACATAGGATTTAATTTTCATTCAAGGTGTTTCTCCTGGCAATATCACAAAGGTAATTTTCTATTTTATTTACATATAAATTATCATCTATATGCTTTTAATTCTCTGCTCTTCCATCTCTCTTACCTATATAAATTTTGGATTATGATTTGGACATTAAATTATTAAATTTCTTCTTTTAAATTAGTTGTATTGTCATCCTGTTAATATGTTTTAATATCCCCTTTTATTATTAATATGTCATTCATGTGCTATCAATGATAATAATTATGAATTCATTACTGCTCTTGTATTTTTGTCCGTATTGTGTATATATTTCAGATCTGAATCTCATTACCATAAAGTTATCTATGTCTAAGTCATCTGATTCTCTTATTTCAAAAATCATTGTTTGAATGAAATTTTGAAACAAGTTTAGTAATGGATTTAGTTTCACATTATAAAGGTTAAGAATTGAATACATTTATTATAAGTTGTTTTGAAACAATTTTAATTATAGTTTACATGAAATATAAGTGAATTTAAAATTCATATGTTCTTTTACAAGAAAGGAAATAGTTGAAATATTATGATTTGTTTCTTAAATTAACAATTGGATCTATGTTAAGTAATTTTATTTAAAGATATGACTTTTAAATTACTAATGTTGTTTTTGTTTTCAAAGCATTAATTAATTTGTGTGTGTCTATGTACGAATATATATATATATTTATATTTTATATACAAACACACACAGATACACACACACACGTGTGTGTGTTTGTGTGCATGCGTGCGTGTTTTAACTCTAATTTATAAAATTGGACTTTTACGTATATTATTTAAATAAGTTTTAAACTATCTTTTAATCAAAACCAATTTTAAATTGATTACGTTAACTCTAATACATATTATAAAAACATAGTCTATTCAATGTAAATAACTATACATAAATAAATATATAAATAAATACATACATACATACATATGTGTGTGTGTGTGTGTTTTTGTGTGTGTATATATACACATCTTATTTAAAAACAATAGTTTGAATGAGAAAGGCATATATAAAGTCAAAATATGTTTGTTGCAGTGTAAATTCTAGCACCTAAACAATGTTCACATTAACTTTATACACTTTCCATCTTTTGCACTTACACTTTTAAACATGGATGCATTTGGTGCACTCATTTAACAAGCATACAACTTAAAATTAACTTTAAAGTAAGTTTAATTGAAAGAAATAAAATGAAAATTTTATTCAAAATTTCAGATTAGATCTAAAATCAATTTAGGCTTTATCGGCCCAACCAAGATGACAATGGACAAAAAATTAAAATTTACCAATTTGACCCACTTCCGACTGGCCAATTCCAACATTGGTATTAGAGCCAGATGGTTTATGCGGTCTAAATTATTCGTGTTAGGGTTAACTAGTCAGCCTATCCATTTAGTAAGGTGTTTGAAGTAGTGTATAGGACGACTTTGGGTAATCAAGTATTATGCCTTACCTAGCTACCGGCAAGGCCCGAAAGGTGAAGTAAGCCCAAAGTTTGTCCCTAATGAAAAATGCTCAGTTTGTATTTGGGTATTGGACTAATTTAAAAAAATTGAAATCAAAATGAAATTTTAAATGTAAAAGTGAAGTTTAAAATGAGATGTATATTATAAACGTTATAATATGATTTTCAAAATTGATTTCAAATTTAATAAATTAATTTTGAAAATTAATTAAACTTTACTTAGATTAATAAATTAAATGAATTAATGAAATTGTTAGTCAATAAAATAATAAATAACATGTATAATGATATATGTAAGACAATTTAAGTATATATAAATTTTTTAAAATTAAAATAACTAATTAAAATTATTTAGTTAAATAAATTAACTAAATGTTAGTTGATAAGTAATTCAATAAATATATAAAGATATACTTGTATAACTATAAATGTTATAGTGTGTATATTTAATATAAAATGTTTAATTGAATAATATTAAATTAATTTAAATGTTAACTAATTAATTTAATTTATTAAATAAGACTTAATTAATAATATTAATTTAAAATTATACAAAAGGTTATTATATAAGTTAATTAAATTATAAAATTATAATATAATTAAGACTTATATAATGTGAATGTGTGATAAAAGGCGGAACAATAAGAAACCCTAGTTAGACCTAAGGGTTAATACATATATAAAGTATGTACACCGTGATATCAGACGTGCCTGACACTTGAATCATAAGGGTATTTCATAGAAATTCGTTATTCCATAGGTCGATATCATTCGATTAATTGTATTAAAGATTATGATTCGTTAATTAAATTTGTCCTCTACCACTTATATATTAACGGATTACTTGCGAACTCCTCGATTGTTGATGTTCCTTAAGCTGAGAATGTTATGTGTAGTATTATTAACATGTTGAATAGACGAGGTAAGATATATGTACATATTTGTTGATATTCCTCAAGACACGTATATTTATACTTAAGCCGTCATAGAATGTTAGGTATTACTGAATAATCTCTTTCAATTTGGTGATATTCCTCAAGATCGAAATAAGGTTAGGGAAAAGAACCAAAGATTAGGAATTGTATATGATATAATCGATAATGTGTTATCCATCATTTGCTAGAGTATGATTTGCAGATATTCCTCAAAGTCAGAATCCCAAGGCAAACGAGTCCTAACACCCACTAGTAAAGTCGAAAGGCTTCTATGTTTTGTCTTAGGGTTTTCAGAAATACAAAAGACTTATGGGAGCTTATTAGTAAAATGAAACGTAATGTTTAACCTTACTAATATTCTAAGAACATCTATTATGATTAATGTACTAATCTACTAAATAAAAATTTATAGAAAATTTCTACTACTCAGGAGTTTATCCGTACATTATTGGAATATGTTATTCGTTTCTTCTTATCTTCATCAAGTTTCTTAACTTCTTCAAGTGGTAATAACACTATCCTTACAAGCTAAGAGCGCTCTCATTTTCATATTATCATCCAATAGTTTCTAGTTCACTTGACTTTATATTCTTGTAATCTTTTTTCTTGATCTAAAATGTCTTATAGGAGAATTCGTAGTCATTTTGACATCAAATGAAAGAGTTGAGCCCCCAGTAGTCCCTTTTCTATACCAGTGTGATAACATAACAGAAGGGATTTTGTGAAATCAATTTTCCAATGCTTGTTGATGGCTCCCGCTGCCGAGTGTAACTCCTAGACGTGGACAAGGAACACTTGAAAGCCTAGACAAGGCGGCCCACCTAGGTTGTTTTCTAAAAATGAAAAACTCATCGAACCTAACTACACCAATTAGTTAATGGAAATAAAGTTATCACTCATATGTGAATGTCAACTATTGTCTATAACCGAACCTTCAAACAAAAACCCATCGATGATGCAGACCCCGAACTAAGATTAGCCTATGACAAATTGGTCTTGGACCTAAAGATCCCCCAAGTTTACATTCTTTTTACATTAGACAAACCATTATAAAACAACATAAAAACACAAAGAAAGTGTGCGTATACTGAAAGGAACAAGGAAGTGCTATAATGTTCTTAATTTTATATGTTGATGATCTTCTATTGATTGGCAATGACATTTGCTGTTGCAATCAGTGAAAGCTTGGCTTTTCAAAAATTTCCCCATGAAGTATATGGGAGAAGCGACCTATATACTAGGTATAAAGATCTATAGAGATGGATCCAAGAGGGTGCTGGGATTTCCCAATCCATTTACATAAATATCATACCGAAAAGGTTCAGTATGGAGAATTCCAAGTGCAAAAAATGTTACGTCACGATTGGGATCATCATCTCTAAAAAGGACGCTCTCTAAACTGATGAGAAGAAAGTGCATATGAAGGAAATTATATGCATCGGTAATTGATTCCATAATGTGTGATATGCTACGTACTAGAATGGTTGTGGCACTACATTAGGATGCGCAAGTCAATACTGGTCTGATTCTAGAGAAAAACATTAGATAGTTGTAAAATGCATACTAAAGTATTTGAAAAACATTAGAGATTATTTTTTATATATGGGCATGGAGACCTTCTTATGAAGGGGTATACTGACTCTAGCTTTCAAAGTGATATCGATGATAGGAAGTCAATGTGAGATTATTTCTTTAATATAAATGATGGTTCCGTTAGTTGGAAAAATTCCAAATAGGAAATGGTAGCAGATTCCACGATGGAAGCCAAATACATAGCCCTTAATGAGATAGCTAAAGAAGCGGTTTGAAAGTGCAAATTTTTAAGTGAGTTAGGAGAGGTTCCCAACATGAAGAATCTAATGATAATGCTTTGTGACAACATGCGACGATGCAGATCCAAAAGGACCCAAGAGTTTACAAGAAACCATTACACTTTCTTCAGAATTTCCACATAATCAGAGAATTCATTGAGAAGAAATAGTCATGGTACAAATAGTGGATACCCAAAGACAACATAACAGATCAAGTAAGTAATAAAATCTCGTTCAAAATAAAAGTTGTTTTTATTTTTATTATATACTTGATATACTATGTCATATTAATTAATTATTTATAATTAAGTCTATTTAATAGAAACTAAATAAATGATACGTTTTTTGATAGTAGTAACGATGTGTTGTGATCATGAGCAGTCAATCACAATATAATAAACATATCATTTTAAATATTTCTAGTTAAGATGCATTAAGACCCAATATCGATACATCCATTTAGATTAGAGTACGTAACACTCTCCAAAGTCGTGCAGTGCATGACTCTTGGCTGCTGGGCGGACCAAGGTACTGATACCTATTAGATAACTATGGAATGACTTACTCGAAAGTTTTCAATTATTTAATATAATTAATGTCAAACAGAGAATCTTGAAGTGAGGATGTTGCACAATTCTCTCTACTTGAGAATATTATTGAACTTTAATGTAAGTGCTTCATTTTGATTATATTAAATCATGGCATATCGCCCATTGAACGATTATGGATGGGTATGAGTTGAAGCATTAGAAGCAAAACACTATTCTATAAAGAATTCGTCTCCTTAGTTATATGAATCAGTATCAAGGTCAACTACAGTCAATTCAAAGTCAAAATCTCTGGCCAAAGTAGTACAGCTGATAATAAATGTTATTATTAAACTAAGGAATTTGTATTTGGACTTAAAAATTTAAACGTTGATGATATTGGAATTTTGACCAAAACCAAATTTCAGAAGTCCTAATGTGATATAGTTTTGGCGAAGAGAATTGGTTTAAATAATTGTTACAACTAGGAACTTCTTATAATAAGTAAAATTAGATTTTACCAAAAGATGTATAAGCAATAAATTTAGCCAAAATGTCACATCACTAGCTAAGGTGATATGTGAATGTTAATATTTGAATTGTTTAATATTAATCATCTATTGAATTTACACCTTTGAGTCACATAACCGAAATAATGAATATTTTGAATGAACCAAATGAATTTAAATTAATTAATATTTATGAAATATTAATTATTGAATTCTGTTGAATTTTTAATGTCAATAGTATTTGAAAAGGTGCATATATAAAAGTATAAACGCCTGTATCTGTACAATATCGATAAAATATTTAAATAAATAAGAATAAATATTAAAAGTACTTCAAATTAATTAAATTAATTAATATTTGTGAAATATAGATTATTAGATTTTTATTTGATTTGTTTTTATACCATTAGTTATTAAATACATATATAGGTTATAAACACGTGTATTGGAATACGACATCAATAGAAATTTTAATTTGGATTTATATGAGAATGATACTAGCTGGTTTTGGAATTGTTTAGGTCCCAAATAATCCATGATATGGTTGACCATCTGTTGAGGAATAAAAGGACACTATTATTTTGAAATAAAAAGGAAAATTTAAAATAAAGGAAGGTGAGTCATCATTCAACGACTAGTATTTTACGTATTGGAGGATCATAAAATATTATTTTTTAATTCATATAAGGTCGCATGACTCTATAACTTTGGGAATGCATACCAATGACATTTCCTATCTTTAGAATTTTTCCAAACGATTTTACCACTGAAAACCTGTAATTATTATAACTTTTGATAGAAACTGAATTAACATCCGAGACTACTTCCATTGAAAAGATATGATGGTTTTCCTTTATATAAAGTGGTTATAATTATTTGGACTTTCTGACTAGGAGATATGGTTGTTTGAAGATTGACAGTTTTTGAAGTGGCTTTGTGGGTAATTAGTAAGGTTGGGATTAAGCCTGCTAACCCATTTCGAGTTTGGTGGGTGTTATGATAGACTGAATCATCATCCCTAAATCATTTTTAGCATTCTTAAATAGATCTAAATTCCCACTAACCCATTCATCACTCTAGTCATTCTTTTTCCTCCTTCAAATCAAGTCTAAATCATACATTAAGGGTAGAGTAGCAAAATAATTCATTAGAGATATTTAAATCTGCATTTTTGGGAAAGAAAGATTGGGTTTCGGCTGTTGATTTTTGGATTTGCCTAGATTTACATGCAAATCTCCACTTTTTGGGTGTTTGGTGACTAATTTATCATCTCACACTTTACTATATATGTACCTATAGGTTTTAACATGTTTTCAATCTATTTTTAAAGTCAAAATTAACTTTTAATGCCGTTTGAAAACCCAACCTATAGTAAAAACGTGAATAAATGGAATTTTGACGTTCTATACGTGTTATTTGGATGTAAGATTGCCTTGACATGTGTTAGGCTATGTTGTAAACTCCATGTATGATGATTACTATGGTTGATTGTGCGATTTGCATGTTCGAATATTTTTTTTTTGGCATGTATGGTGTTTGTTTGTATGCTTGTATGGTCGAAAATGCTTACCAGAGTGAACTAGAGATAGGAAAACTTCGATGGATAGACTCTAGAGCTTTTGGAGTCATATTGTTGTACATGCATTGCATGAGGGGTGAAATGTTGAGTGTGGTGATGGAATCGGCGTAATGTTGATGTGCTGAAGGAGGTACCGGTTTATGGTTAGGTGGAGCTTGGTCCGGCATGCGGACGCTCTGATGGTTTTCTTTGCACGGCAAGGTAAGGCCGAGCATGAAATCATGTCTGGTAGTTGCTTGGTTTGAAAGTGGAGGACCAGATAGGAAATCCTATTTAGTAGTTGCTTTGTTCTAAAGTAGATGGCTGAATAGGAAATCATGTCCGATAGTTGCTTGGTTCGGTGGTGATGACCTGATAGGAAATTTTGTTTGGTAGCCAATCATGGGATGCTGTTCAGTAGCTTCAGTTCGGATGTAAGAGGAATGCCGAATAGAACATGGAATGAAGTTTTTAGGGTGTTTGCTTTGAACTTGGCATGGAGGAGCTTCAGAGCAATACTTGGGGTTTTCTTGTGGTTTTGGAAGCTAGTTTGGAGTAGGGACGGATGACTCCAGGATAGCTCAAGATGACTTTGGAATGGCAACCAATGAAGTGTGATGTCTTCGATGGCTCAATGTGGCAAGTGATTATGGCATTTGGTGATGGACCAAAAGGATAAGTTATGTGTGATAGCTCATAGAGTAGAACGTGAGGTAAAGATGCTCATTGGTGGGAATCTGCATATACCCATGTGTTTGGACATCTATGTATGTCCAGTCCTTAGTCATCTGTGTAGTCTTGAGTTGAGAATTTACGAAGAAGTTCTACTATCGGTACTTGCGCTAAGGGATAAATGTATGACTTTGATATTGTGATGTTGATTGTTGGGACAGGGTAGCCTACGTGTGCCAAGAGTAGTCTGTGTGTACCCATATTTTGGACGTCTATGCGCATCCAGTCCTTAGCCATCTGCATGGGAAATCAGTTGAACATCTAAAAGATTTATCGTATATCTGAAGCATTTCAGTGAGAGATGCAAGGTCCTGTGATGGATTATATATTTGTTGTGTGCTTGATATACCATGTGGTACCCCTATATCCAATGTTTCACATATAATAGTAATTTAGCATATATTACGTTTATATGCTAACTCTTTGGATTGAAGGACGTGTCAGGTATGGTTTTCGTATCATATTCCCCTATTTACTATATATAGTTTTTATAGTATTTTGAGATGATGTATCGCTCATACCAGACTATTGTCCGACCCGAGGTTTTATGCTTTGCTTCTTATTATTTTGGGTACTTTTAAATGGGTAGATAAGGGATAATAGGTTTGGATAGCACATAAAGTTGTACAAAGTACAAGTAGGAGGCTACACTTTCATATATCATACTTTGTAGCCTATTATCGGTTATATTTTGTTGTGTTGTACTATGGAGCTATATCGGTACTTGTATTACCTTAGTGATAGTTATAGAATTTATTTTGGAGATTTGGGATGTACAAACTCTATTATTTTCGTTTTTTATTACCTGTGAACCTATTTCTCTTTGATGTTTTTATTTATGGTTCATTTGATTATATCACCATCTTACCTATTTTGCATCCATGTTGTTATATTATATTTTTTCTATGCATTATAAGGTATTCTACAGGTTCTACGTTTGGATTTTTCTCTTTCGCACACTTGGCTACCTCCATCATCACCCAGGTACTTCCACGGCGAACAATACAAGTATATTAGGTATTGAGGTATAGAGCGGTCGTCACATTTAGTATCAGAGCTTTGGTTGCATAGACGACCTAAGTTGATACTTGGATCCATTAGAGATAAAGAAGGAAAAATCGCTTTAAAATGGATTGGGCGATATATGAGAGAGTGTACTCGTTATTGATTTTCAAAACTATATAATAGTATATATATATAGTATATGATAGTAAGTCGTATTGCACATTTGAGTACCATCGATGCGGATTTCCTCTATGAGAGATAAGAATGGATAGGCATACTTGGAATTATACATTAGAAGCTAAGGACGGAAGGGTCATCGAGATAGCTAATGACTTGGAACTATAGGGATAGTAGATAGTGGTGCTCAAATGCAATCATAGTAGGTTTTTGTTCCTCAAGAAGAAGCTAAGCCACAGGTAGGTGGAAGCAGTAGAGATTAAGGAACAACGAAGGTAGGAAACGGTCCAGAATAAAGGTGTGACCAAAAGAAAGGCACATGGAAGCCAAGATGATTAATTGCAAAGATAGGGTCATACTAGTGAGTACTGTAAGGAACCAAAAGATGGTGAGAGGAAGTGCTTCAACTATGGTAGGACAATGCATGCCAAGATAGATTATCCAGAGTCAGTCAAGGAGGCACAAACCTAAATAAACAATGGTCCAAGAAAGAGCAAATGGATGCCAATTTGCTATGATTGTCGGAAGAAGGGCCATTTATGCTAAAGACTGTACGACGGAGGGCAAGAAGTGCTACAACCACAACAAGCTTGGGCATATCCAGAAGGATTGTCCAGAATCACCTAAGAATAAGCAGGTTTAGTCTGCTTATGCTTTAAGCATTGTCCCACTTCGTCGAGTGCTCTATTTGCAACGAAAAAGGGAAAGAGCGTCATTATACAGTGTATGTTTCTATTTTCGATACACTTGTACTTTTTTATTCGATATCGGGGCTTCACATTCCTATATATCTGGTGATTTGGTATATAGAATAAGATTGAAACCTGAGATAGTTGACCAACCTTTATTATGAAGAACCGCATTAGGAGTTCAGCTAGCCACTGCATGGTTCATTGAGACTTAGCCTTATCGAGTCATGGATGTTTGTTTTTTATAATTGTTTTGTTTTGGGTTTTGTACAATCGGTATTATTATGGGGTTGGCTAAGGAGGTACAAAATAGTGATGGGCTATGAGAGGCTATTGGTGAAAATGGGGATGGATGATGGGCACGGATTGGAGACAGGCCACCAACTTGACGATTATGTGATGGTTAGCTTTTTTATTTGCCCGAGATTACTCACAACGAGTTGTCATCTGTGCCTATAGCTAGAGAATATCTGGACATATTCGAGGAGGTGACCGAATTGCCACCACCTAGATGGATAGGGTTCTGTATTGATTTTGTGAAGGATGCCAGACCGACTGTTATGTCATCAAGGCATATTGCATCAAAGGAGTGGAAGGAACTAAAGGTGCAAGTGGATGACCTATTGAGATTAAGGTTCATTCGATGGGATATATTTGAGTGGGGTGCACCTAAGACAAATGGCTATGTAGGATTGTGTGTAGGATACCGTGAGTTGAATAAGATGATGCATATCAATGACTTGTTCAATCAACCCCACGGTGCTAGAGTGTTCTCTCAGTTGGACCTTGCAACGGGATTTCATCAATTGAGAGTAGCAAAGGAGAATGCGCTAATCATATCATTTCATGCATCGTCTGGATTCTATGAGTGGTTGGTTATACTGTTTAGGCTAACCAACGCACTGGCATACTTGTTGTCTTGTGAACCATGTTTTCAGAGATCAACTAAATAAGTCTGTACTTGTGCTTATGGACAATATCATTATTTATTAGAGGATGGAGGAAGAACACAAAGAGCATTTGAGGGTTGTGCTCGAGATGTTGAGGAAACATCGATTGAAGGCAAAGCTTTTGAAGTGTCACTTCTGGAGGAGGAAAGTGCAATTTCTGGGCCACGTTGTGTCCAAACAGGATATTGCTATAGATCCCATGGAGGTGGAAGTAGTACACGATTGTAGATTAAAATGGAAACTCACCCATTTGACCCGCTCTTGACTGGACCTGTTCCTATGATGACCATGTTGGATCAAAATATAGTACAACATAGTTATTAGTGTCATACACTACTTGTGAAGATGATGACATGAACATTTTATATAGTAGAGTTAAAGAAACATAAATATAAATCAAGCCTCCTGCTTCGTCTTCGCCCTACATTACTCGTCCATCCCAAAGGCATTGAGCTCATAAACTCGGCCTACTCGAATGAGTACCAGTGAATTTATAGAAAAAACAAGTATGAAAACACTAGGCAGACATGAAGTCTAGTATGAGTAACATATTATAACATACAGGAAAATAGACACAAGGAAGAAGCTAAAAAAAAATATAGTCTTAAGGACAACAAGTTTTCTTTTTAGTCTAAAGGACATTTTCTAGTGTAAATTGAAAATGATAGTTACAACTATCATTCTGTGATTTACACTAAAAATGTCCTTAAGCCTAAAAAGCAAACTTTTTGTCCCTAAAACTAAATTTTTGTCCAATTTTTTCCTTAAGCCTGAAAACCTCTTATAACATATTACCCTAAATAAGAAATAGTAAAATCGTTCTACTAATATACGTGATGGGTCTTCCCTTACTATACTAAGTAATAAATTACTCCATTTACAAGCGAGCCACAGTTATAGGTTTGTTTCATAGAAACGTAATAGGACTAAATACCAAACTTTATACATAATTTTGCTATGGATATATATCATTAAATTCTGATCATTCGGCTACCACTAAGGCCATATGCCTTTACTTTCATAATTCTGTTGCCGCACCCGGCTTCACACCTACTTTAGTTCAGAAGTTACCTGTTCTGATTTACACACTTTACTAAGAGTTAAGTACTCTCGATAATCTCTACCCTAGTACACGTTTGGGAAAACCTGTCTTAGTTTTTCTTTAGTGATTTTCAATTAATAAATCTTTGAATTTTCGAAATCACCTGCTCTACCCAAAATTCATGCTTAGATGTTCACCGTCTTCGACTATTCGTACCTAAAATGGTCAGAAACACCCAAGAATAGTTTTTGTAAAGAAACAAGTGAAGAAAAGAAAAATTAAACTGAGTAGATGAACAAGTAAGCAACATAGAATCAATAATAATCAAAGACAAAGAAATTTATAGTGGTTCGACGTTGTATGCCTATGTCCAGTTTGAAGATTATCCTTTATTACTTTGGAATGTGACTACAATAGTAGAAAACAGCTAGTACTTGATTACGATGGAGCTTAGAGTAACAAGTAGCATAAAGATCATGAGAAAGGTCTATCATGCCAGTATTTATTGACGAAGACGGTCAAATATCTCTCTAAAATCTCGGCTGAAGGAACTTCTAATCCACGTAGGACCACTAGAGGGGTTACTATGCCTAATTCCTAAAGAGGAGGGATCAGTACAAATACCTTCTTTGGTCGAATTTTGAGAAGCAATCACTATGGTGGCTTCCTCATGCAAAAATATGTATAACCTCCAAATTTCATGTCATTTGGATCATTGGAGATTGAATTATTGCTTGATCTTTGATTCAAATTGCTTACATGCTGCTATCTACCAATCCATTCCAAGGGATGTATACTGATCCCTCCAAATTTTTCCTTTTGTTGTGCGATCCCTAGGGTAAGTTTCTAGGTTCCTTATATCTTGCTTTTCAAATTTCATAAGCGTTGGACTTATAAATCTTGAGATAATGATTGTTTTCCATAAGAATACTTTTGTACTTTGAAACATGCCAATCCCTTTTGTTGGAGAAATTCTATGCCAATCCATCCTATGCGTTGAACCATATTTCATACATCGAAAATTCTACATTGCACGTCTATCAATTCCATTCAATCCTGACTTCATATTACCATCTGTACTTGACTTCTAGGCCCCATAATCACCAATCTAAAGTCGTCGACCTTGATAGGAGTCAAATCTGATTTCTACAATCAGTTCAATATAGACGGGTTAAAATGCTGGATAACAATTGCCTCCAAAGTACATCTTGAGATGAACATGACGTGCTTTGAATTGAAGCAGGTTAGAGTCGTGGACAAGAAATTCATCAAGTTTTCTGAATAGTTTCTATCCATCTGCCGAATTATTTTTCCAAGTTGTTGTATTTCTCATTGATCATCATGATGCTTGGTTGATTTCCAATGGTATAAATCCAAGGATTTTCCATCAGTTAATATATGTAAGTCCTGTCCAACAAATCTAACTAGTTTTGGTTATTTGGTTCAGCTTCAAACTTGAAAGCTTCGAGTTTGATTTCAATTTCTATCGATTTGAAAAATTGAAATTTCTAGGCTATATACGTGTATGTTCATATATAAGTTCTTGCCATTGTCCCATGGATGTGGTCGCACGTTCATGGGTCGTTGCCAACTTTCCTTACATTTTGTATGTTCCCATTTTTTACAATCTTTATGCCTATACTCATTTAAGTACATACTCATAGTCAATCCCTTACTCTCTATTATTTAATAATATTTTTTAGGGATCGGCATATACTTTGCCGAACCCTTTTTCCTTCTCTTCATGCTTGTAGGGGTCGGCATGTTCCATGTCGAACCCTTCTTCTTTGCTTCAAATAGAAAAATTGGACTGAAACATATTTTCCTCCATTCCATGTCGATCCCTCCATCTTGCTAGCCTATCCATCTTCTCTTGCTTTTCATGCTGAACCACCTTTCCTTATATAAACTACCATTCTACCTTCCTAACTTCACTTGCCTTATTTTCCTTACATCTCCTTTTGCACCGAACCTTCTTGCTCCATACACAAAACCGAAACCTCCAACCTTGATCTTGAAATCCCTTTACAATCCAACACGCCCCATAAAGCTTTTTGCCAAATCATCTAATCTAGAAACAAATCATGGGGGTAACCTTGTGAATCACATCGTTGCTATTCTAGAGAGGGTTATAGAAAAGCATCCATACTAGGTAGCATCATCCACTCGCGCCGAATCCATCAGCCGTTCATATTTCATGATGTGTTGCCTGAGGTTACATGTAGAACATTATCAGTAAACAGGGTATGGTTTCTCAAGATTTCCCAATCATCGTTGGTCATGCTTTGGCTCTCTCTCACTAACTGTCTGACTATAGTCGATAAGTTCAGCGTTTGGATAGTTAGTACCAAGGGTGGTCGTTTCCACCTCACGTGAATGGTTTGGTCGATGTCTATGGGTCATTCCATGCCTTCTTGGTTCACCATCTTCCCGATGTATATCTCATAAATTCGTTTCATCGTCATTCTAAGGAAGCACTTAATCAACATTTAATTTAAATCCAGCATCCAAACCAACTGAAGAAGCTCTAGCTTGATTCCCATGTGCATGGTTGGATTCCCTCTTCTAGGGGAGGGATTGGTGCCGATCCCTCCGATCTTGGCAGACCACAATGGTCTGCCGATTGATGCCTCAAAGCTTCTGCATGATATTCGTCTGTTCTGCGCACCTATACCTATGATACTCATCTGATGAACTATAACTCTCCGATGCCGAGTAAGGAGTAGGGTCCCTCATAGCTTTCCCTCACTGCTGTTGATTGAGTTGGTTCATCAAGTTGATATTGGTCTGAATATGTTGATTTAATTGTCAATGGCCCTCTATCGGCTTTTTTATTAGATTATGAAATTCAGCTCTTGTAATAGAATCAGAAGGATTCTAAAATTCAAATGGTTCAGCTTTTTCATCCATTGGTCGATTGCTTGGATCTCCTTGCAGGATGCTAGCATTCTCATTTCCTTCCATGTTCTGAGAAGTAGATCTAGTGATCCTCACCATTGTCGATAGCTTCACTTAGATTTATGCAAATTTGAGTAGTATGTGCAGCATATCTCCTTTAGAGGATTTATCCAATCTAGTAGCAATAAAAAGATCCTAATAAGCAGAGAATCAAGGTTCTTAGTGAAAGAACCAAAATGTTTGCACCTAAAATGGTCACAAACACCCAAGAATAGTTTTTGTAGAGAATAAGTGAATAAAAGAAAAATTAAACCGAGTATATGAATAAGTAAGCAACAAAGAATCATCAATAATCAAAGATACATAAATTTATAGTGGTTCGGCATTGTATGCCTACGTCTATTTGAAGATTATCCTTTATTAATCACTTTTAAATCTGATTACAATGGTAGAAAATGGCAAGTACTTGATTACAATAGATTCTAAAATAACAAGTAGCATAAAAATCCTCAGAATGACCCATTTATGCCAGTATTTATAGACGAAGACGGTCAAATATCCCTCTGAAATCTTGGCTGAAGGACCTTCTAAACCACATAGGCCCACTAAAGGGATCGCAAGGCCCAATTCCCAAAAAGAGGAATCAATACCGATCCTTTCTTTGGTCCAATTTTGGGAAGCGATCCCTATGGTGGCTTCCTCATACAAAAATATATATAGCCTCCAAATTTCATGTCATTTGGATCATTAGAGCTCGAGTTATTGCTTAATCTTTGATTCAACATTGCTTGCATGCTGCTTGCTGCCGATCACTTCCACGGGATGTATACAGATGCCTCCAAACTTGTCCTTTTGATGTGCGATCCCAAGGTAGGTTTCCTAGGGTTCTTATTTCTTGCTTTTCAAATTTAAAAAGCATTGGACTTGTAAATCTAAAGATATTGATTATTTTCCACAAAAATACTCTTGTACTTTGCAACATGCTTACCCCTCTTGTTGCAGCCAATCTATGCCGATCTCTCCTATTTGTTGAACCGTATTTCATACTTCTAACATTCTACATTGCACCTCTATCAATTCCATTCAATCCTGACTTCGTATTACCATCTGTACTTAACTTTCGGGCCTCATAATCACTACTCTAGAGTCATCGACCTTGATGGCAGTCCGACTTTTCTATTTAAAGCAAAGAAAAAGGGTTCGACATGGAACATGTCGACCCCTACAAGTGTGAAAAGATGGAAAAAGGGTTCGACAAATTATATGACGATCCCTAAAATAATATTAATATTAATATTAAATAATAAAGAGTGAGGGATCGAGCATGATTATGTAGTCAAATGAGTATAGGCATGAAGATTATAAAAAACACGAACATACAAAATGCAGAGAAAGTTAGCAATGACCCATGAACGTGCGACCATGTTCGGGAGCCAACTATAAGAATGTATATACAACATACATGTATATGAACTTGAAATTTCAAATTTCAAAATCGACAGAAATTGTAATCAAACCTGAAGCTTTCAAGTTTGAAGCTGAACCAAATAACCAAAACTAATTTGATTTGCGGAACCGGACTTACATATATTAACTGATGAAATATAGCCCTAGATTTATACCATTGGAAATCGACCAAGCGTCATGATGATCAATGAGAAATACAATACCTTGGAAAAATAAGTCGATATATAGATAATAACTATTTATAAAAGTGGATGGATTTCTTGTCGATGACTCTAACTTTCTTCGATTCAAAACACATCATGTTCATCATAAGATGTACTTTAGGGGCAAGTGTTATGGGGCATTTTAACTTGGCTATATTGAATTGATTGCACAAGTCAGATTCGACTGCTATCAAGTTCGACGAATTAAGAGTGGTGATTATGGGGCCTGGAAATTAAGTAGAAATGGTAATGTGAAGTCAGGATTGAATGGAATGGATAAGTGTGTAATGAGAATGTTCAAAGTATGAAATATAGTTCAATACATAGGAGGGATCGACATAGATTGGTTCTAACATGAGGGATCGACATGTTTTAAAGCATATGAGTATTCTTGCAGAATATAATCAATATCTCAAGATTTACAAGTCCGGTTCTTATGGAATTTGAAGAGCAAGATATAAGGACGTTAGGAAACCTAGCCTACGGATTACACATCAAAAGGACAAGTTTGGAGGGATCGGTAGAGAGCTGCATGCAAGCAATGTTGAATCAAAGATCAAGCAATAAATCGACCTTCAATGATCCAAATGACATAAAATTTGGAGGCTATACATATTTTGCATAACGAAGCCACCTTAAGGATTACTCCCTAAAATTCAAACAAAGAAGGGATTGGTACCGACCCCTTCTCTTTGGGATGAGCCCAGTGATCCCTCTAGCGGGCCTATGTGGTTTAGAAGGTCCTTCAGTAGAGATTTAAGAGAGATATTGACCATCTTCGTCTATAAATACTGGCATGATGGGTCATTCTAAGGATCTTTATGCTGCTTGTTACTCTAGGCTCCATTGTAATCAAGTACTAGCTATTTCTACCATTGTAATCTGATTCAAAAGTGATTAATAAAGGATAATCTTCAAAGTGGACGTAGGCATATAACGCCGAACCACTATAAATTTCTATGCCTTTGATTATTACTGATTCTCTATTGCTTAACTATTCTTCTACTCGGTTTAATTTTTCTTTTCCTCACTTGTTTCTCTACAAAAATTATTCTTTGGTTTTTGTGACCATTATAGGTGCAAAGATTGACCCTCGTTTAGCACCTTCGATTTACTTAACTTTTCTTTACCTTCCCCTTAAGCCTTTATATTTAATTTTCAGTTTATTTACCTTTTGGTATGGATCCGCCTCCTTTGGCACTACCCTTCATTTCAAGTTGGGAACCTCTTTCATTGAACTACCACTAACTTTTAATGTGCCCATCTTTGATTCGTTTGACTTAGTCTTTTTTGACCATTATTTAGCAAATTATTGACACGTTCAGCCTAAAAATTGGGTCTAGTCCCTTGCCCTAATGTATATTACTTGTTTTTATTAAAATATATGTCAGCAACACATAATTACCCTTCAAATCCTTATTATAACCTTTCTTTATACATATCTCCTTTCAACAATTACTTAACTTGTTCCTTGTTATCTATATTAAAATTAATGATGGTTTATTTCTATGCAATTTTCCCTAAGCTCTTCATTTTTACCATTTTCCCAAGCCCCAGATCTTAATTAAATCATGTTAGTTTATTAGCTTAATTGGAAGATTCTATATGTTGAATATGCGCTTATATGATTTTTGTTTGATGATAATAAACATATATATATATATACATTTAAATGTTTTTGGTAATGTACTATTTTATTTTTCATAGATTAAATAAATATTTGTTGAATAAAATAAATTACGCAGAATTTGAATTCAAACAGAATAAGTTACACAGAATTTGAATTCAAACAGAAATTTTATTCAAACAAATATTTATTACATGTTTGAATAGTACAAATACAAGCTCTCACTATACATAAACAATTTTGATTCTAATTACATCACAATTCAGTTTACATAAAATCCTCACTAAATATCACTCACACTCGTATTTTATCTTCAACTTCATTCCAGTTAGAATCCAGCATCTGAGAAATCTGCAAACATATTCACTAACGCGGTAAAATTGAAAAAGAAATATTTTTGCAATATAAAATAAAATATGAATTTCAAAAATAATATTTTCCTCAGTTATTTGGGTTGTTCGTCATCATTTACATTTGAATTCATCACACACGAACAATGTGATATGCACAGTGAATCACTGTACATGCCACAAGGCCATGCACACCGATATACACTTGATAATGCTACAGGGACAGGTGAGCACAAGGTCAAACCCAAATAAAAAGACAGGTTCAACTCAGGTGCAACATAAATAAAATCTCGACTTCAGCACAAGGTCAAACCCGAGTTGTGAAACTGGATTCAACACAGGTGCACCCAAAAATGTGCAAGTATGGAAAAACAGTCTCGACCAAAATTCAGTGACATAAGTCAAAGCCCGAATCCAAACTATATCAAACAATGACAATATGTATGGGGCAATGCACAAGATAGTGTACAACATCAACTACACAAAGCTAAGCATGATACAGGTGGACAGTGAAGACAGCTACTACCACAAAGTACAGTGCAACTCAAATCAGCAATGCATGCAACAGGACTAAGGCGACAATGTGCACAGGACAGAGACCAGTAGTGAATTCAAAAAACGCAGCAACATGAAGTAAATCTCAAACAAAGGAGTTACTGACCAAAGAATAATACAACATGACAAAGGTCAAACATAAATTCAATCCCAAAGCAACCAGTAATGACACAGCAACTACCATCAACTACGAGCACCTAAGTGACACAGTGAACCAGACAACAACACAAACCAGTGGCCATAACCAGAGGCAATATGCATCAGTGCACAACAAACTTCAAATGACTCAAGCAAATTATATCAAACAGTGACACCAATGAATGCCCAATGAACAGAGGCAACAAAGAGGGATGCATGCAAGTACACAGTGAAATCGCCACAGTCTCAAACTCAAATGACAGACCGAACCAAGATATCAGCAACAACAACAGTAATGATACAAGAACAACATCATGAAGGAACCAGACCACAAAAGTGTTTGAAAATGCAGCAAATACTCGAGACAGAAACAACTGAACAATGAACTCGAACATCAACATTGAAAAGTAAGGAACCAACTACAAAAACTGATGTCAAAGTCGAACCCAGATAAAAATGAAGCCACAGCAATCAGATGCCAACAAGCCAACATAGCTGCAGTATACATCAGTGCATATATGAAGTGACTCAAAACAGATAACCAGTGATACAAGACTACATGAAAACTATAGGCCGAAATAAAATGCAACAAAAACAAGTGTACAGCGACAATAACCAAGGCACAAAGGAATTTCAAAATTATACATGCAAATTCGACAAGCAACTGAAGGCAACAGGTCCAATTACAACAAAGACCAAGTGCAGCATCAGGTCGGGCACGAAGGAATGTGAAAGAACAGAATTACTCACATATATGCAACATTTTTTTTATGTACCAATATACTATGCAGTGAAGCCTAAAGAAGCTACAGAGTAACCACGGTCAAAATCAAGTGGCCGAAGTCAGAATTCGATGAAAAAAAAAATACGCCTTTGAAAAAGTCCAAGCAAAGTAAAAGAGGAAAGTGTTTGCCGTATCAACCAAGAAAAATTGAACGCTTCAAAATCAAAGCCATACGCATCAAGGCAAGAATATATCGGGAAAGAATCAAATTGATACCGAAACAAGTGTTTCGGTATTCATATAAATACCAACACCAAATTGTCATCATTGGCATGAAAAAACGATAGAGTTCAAGTACGAATACACAAAAGTACAAAAGCATAAAATTACATACCGAAGCAAGGAGACGAACTCGATCCAAATTGAAGAGCCATGAGCAAATCAAAGAGCACCGGAGTCTACTATTGAACAGTATCGAGCAGCCCTTCAATTCGACAAAGAAGCCTTAATCTGGATCGAGAACAAAGCCCTAAATTCACAAAGAGAAACGAACGAGAGAACGGCCGCCATTTTCCCAAAGGAAAGAATAAAAAGGATCGGGTCGAAATAATTAAAGGGGCCGACCATTAAGTTTTAGGGTTTTTAGTATTTTAAATAAGGGTTTTAGTTTTTAAATAAGGGCTTTATCTTATTTTTGTTTTAAATTTGTTTTTAATTTTAAATCTCTTTTCAAACCGTTGTATTTGCTAGTCGTGTGACTAGGGGACAAGCTACGTGGTGTAGCTTGAGAATTCGCAATTCAGTGGCTGAGTTGTGGCAGGGTTTTGAGCGTAGAGTTAGGTTAGTCAGTAGCGGGTGTCGCGAGTTTACGTGTGTAAGCGTGTGACTATCTAATTTCTAGTAGAAACCTTGGGGGCAGCACGTAGGCAGGTTTTTGCTGAAGCTGGGTAAATTCCGTGTCGTTCTATTTCTGCATTTATTATTCTGCTTTTATCTGAGCTGCTACTATTCTGTGATCTGTGTTGAAATTATTTTATAAGCTTCCACAATTAATTTTTATAATTAATACTATCACCCTATTCCCCCCCTCTAGGGTGAAATTGATCCCACACTATAATTCAAAGCCTATAATTAGAATGGAGTTCTTAATCACATATAAAATTCTCAAATCAGTCGAAGTGCTAGAAATCAAAGAGATCTGTGGGAAATTTATAAGAACAAAAAGGAAGGAATTAGAGAATATACTACTCACTTCAGCCTTAGATTTCCATTAATTTAGAAGCTTTATATTTTCCTTACTTTGATCTTCCTCTCTTGTGTAATGGCGATTGACTATGGTTTGTTTTTATTTTAATTTGTAGAGAATGAAAAGTGAGGTAAGGGAAATGTTAGGGGCACTTATATAGTAAAGGTTTTAGATTTAATTACCCCTTTCTAGTTATTTATTTTCCTCTTTACAAATCCTCTCCTTTCGAATATAAATATAGTTACTCCATTTTAAGGCCGTACTAATTTATTTCCTTATTATCTTAAATACTTAATTGATGACTGCCTAATATCACTTGATTCACTCATTTAGAATGAGTAAATAATCGTCTACGGATATTTACCTTATCACATTTATTTAATTTCCTTATTTGAATAATTAATTCCTTAATTAATTAATTATTGACTTATGGGGTTACACAAAGCCCGTAAAGGAGACAGTCAGTGCAAATCTGAGCGGTCCGTTTCAATTTAAATCGATTCAATTCCGATTTCAATTCGAATTAACTTCGATTCCAATTTCAATGCAAATTAATTTCGATTTTGATTTCAAATTAATTCAGTTTTGATTACAATTCCTGTTAATTTCAGTTTTGATTCCAATTTGAATTTGTTTAAATCCAATTCTCAATTTAAAACCATTTCAATTTATATTTATTCGAGTCGATTTCAGAATATCAATTTAAATCATTTAAATCAAATTTAACTTCAATATTCAATTGAATAAATATTCAAAATAATTCAATTTCGAGCTTAATTTTGAAATATCATTTTAAGTTATGTTTACTTAGCAATATTTCAAAGTTCGAATAAAACCAAATCTTTTAAAACGAATGAATTTCCAAAACTCAAATCATATTTCAATTATAACTTTAAAATCTCAAATTTCATTTTTAAACAATTTCGTTTAACACATTTTAATTCCACATTTTTGAGCTCAAGTTCGAAAATAATTCGATTTCCATAAATTCTATTTTTGTTTCTCTAAATCAAAATCATTTAAATAATTTCAAAACAAAAATTTTAAAATCATTTAATTTAGCCAAATCCGGTGTCTGTATATAATTTTCTATCCTATGACCAAGTGAATGAATTATTTCAATTTAATTCAGGGGTGGATATATATCACTCAATCCAAAATAAATGTCGTAGGTATATATCATTTAAACCAATTTCTTAATTTATTTGAAAAAATTCGATTATGTACTATCAAATAATATACAAGGTGATAACAGGATATATCAAAATAAATAAACACCCAAATCATCAAAAATATTAATCAATGGCATCTGTCACAACCTACATCCAAACCAGTCAATTATCATAATAATTTCTAGTTATCAACATTCAAAAATTTAATTATCAATCTAATTCCCATTTCAAATTTGAACTGTCAATTTAAATTCCTATCATTTTAATTCATGTCAATTTAAATGTCAATTAAATTTATCAAACAACAGCCAATCAATTTAAATCACTTCACGACATAAATTTAATTAACATAAAAATTATTTTATTACTTCATGAGCGTGTAAAACACACCTTTTTATTTGAAACTGAAAATATTTCTAGTTCAAATAAATTTCAACGCGATTCCAGACGTCGATATGATCGCAACGCGACTCGTTTCGCTCGATGAACCTCGTAAGCAAAAGATATTGATTAATTATCATTTTAATATAATTAAAATTAATTAAAAAAGCAAATAACAAATAAACAAAAAATTCGTTACCTAATTACTCTCGTTCCAGGCGTGATTTCTAGGTCGACATACATGCTCGAGAAACCCAACCCACACATCCTAACGTGCGTACACCAATCTAGACGACCGGAGCTCGATCGGACTTCGCCCTAATGACCGCCACATGCCAGACCACCCAACTCAGAGCCTCCTTCACATTGCCTATGACCGCAACCTCCAACTTACGCGCATGCGGTCGCGATCCAAACCCTAACACGCGCAACCTTCAGTTCGCCACGCCTCATGCGTGTTCGCTCCTCCAGGTCACACTTTGACCTCTTCTTCTCTTTTTTTCGTTGCAGTTTTGAAAAGATATGGGAAAGCAGATGAAGTACAGGGGAAGACAAATAGGAGGTTGCATGTACGATATGTTGGAGGATGGAAGAAATACCTATATTATTACAATTTCAAAATTTCTCGCCTATAAATTCCTAAAATTCTCGAGCTCCAAACGAAGCGTGTCGCCTGACGTTTTATAAGTTTTATCCCCATTCCAAAGACATTGGAACTAATCTCGAAGCCTAATTCGATTGTATGCAGAAGATAGCTTTTCAAAATAAATTTATATTAATTAAATTCTGAAATTAAATTCTACGCTTTTCAAGCTCGCATGGCCAAACGACATGTCTGATTGCTACGAAACTTGAAATCCTACAATAACTTACTATTACGGATCCGATGAAATCGATTAATTCAAAATCCAAGAGAGTGGCCAAAATATCTACTTTTACTCGTTGATCAAAATATAAAATTTTCAATTTCAATTTATTCACCGTTAAATTCAATTTTAAAAGTAAACGGTCTTCATTCTTGTTTAAATAAAATTTAAATCAATTTCCAATACTATTTTCATTCACATTAATTCAAGATTCAATTATTTAAATAATTTCAATATTGAATTTAAACCATTTAATTATTCGATAAATTACATTATTTCAAATATAAGTTATTCAATTTATAAAATTGAACTTTAAAACGAATACAAATAATAGACAACTAATTTCATTTTACAGTAATTCAATATGTATTATTCAATTCTTGCTATTGATTATAAACACATTAAATAAATAAAATTTCATTTCAATACTCGTTATCGCCAAAATCTTCAATGTTAGTTATTTCAAAATTTTATTCGAGTTCGTATTAAATTACTACATTAATAAATCATTAAAATTTATTTCTAACCATTTTGTTCAATAATTATATTAAATTTAAAATAGTTAAAAATATGGGTCGTTATAATATTTCACAATAAGAATATGTCCATGAACATAAAAAGTTAAAATCATTTAATACTTCCTTATAAGGAAAGGAGGCGGGTCCAACCATTTAACACCTTCCATTCCAAAAGCAGGTATTTAAAATCTCAAGTCCCAATTATGCGTCATAGGCAACTAATAATTTGAGAGACCGTACCCAAGCCACTTAATACATATAATTGGAAAATATGCATACTTTAACCATTTAATACCTTAAATAAGGCAACCCATTCATTTAGGACCTATTTCCAAGGCATGCTTTTAAGTGGTACTATCTAATTGACACCATATGGAATCTCTTAGACCATGTAATACTTCCAAGTCAAAAATAAGCAGACCCTGATCATTTAATACCTTAATTAAGGTAGATCCCGACATTTAAGACCTATTTCCAAAAGCGGACCCCTATAGAGATACCACCTAATGTGTCCTTTGGTCATTTTATACTTCATCTAGGAAAAAGAGGTAGGTCCAACCACTTAATAACTCAAGACCCTGAAGCAGGCCCTTTGTCTTATGGCCTATACTCATAATAACATCTCACGTTAATCCGACTATCTCTAGGAATTGGTAGCCAGATTAGTTAGGCAGATTCCCTTACAGAATTTGGAGCCAACCTGGGGTCATTATAAATATTAATCATAAGGATTTCTCAAGTCAATCAAAGTGCACACAACTGCTGATAGCCTCAAAGTGAAGGGCAGACTTCCACCATGTAACTCTATTGACATCACATCCCTATGATATAGCCACACATAAATTACTCCCTATATATATACATACACTCATCTCACCGTTTCATATATAAGGCCTTATAAGGAATCTTCATTATTACGCTTTAAAATAATAATTAGTCTATATAAGAGTTTTCTCTTATTTTCACCTAATAATCAATTACCTTCCTAATGGGGGAATAAATGAAAATAAATGCTTAATTAACTACGTTATATGCACAGTATTTATACGTTAATTATGCAAATAAAGATAAATATTTGCGCCTAACAAGTTCTACACGCATGGATTTTTACGCTCTAAATTGGCGTTAAATGTCAATTCTCTAATCAATTATCACTACAAGTCCTTTTTCTTCAAATTCAAAAGATTTCATGAGATTCTAATATCCAAAATAAGGAATAATATTCATAATGAAAACTACAATAATAGACTTGTAAATAAAATATAAACTCGGTTTATTACACCGATTCGATGGAATATCTTAAATAATAAGAATTGCAATCTAAATCTCATATCCTATTCAACTCCTCTCTTTTACAAAGAAATAGATAAGAATAAGTGGCGTAAACTACGAATAGAATTCATACTCTAAACCTCTTATTCTATTGAACAATCACAATTTGGCCAAACGAAGAAGGAGAAGTGGAATAGATTATAAAATTATCAAAAATTTCATAAATAAACAAATCCCATCAAAGTAATGTAAATAATTAGGAATCTCAGCATAGAATTGACATATCGAAAGAAAAGAAAGGAATTTTAGGAGATTTTACCTATCATATTTTCGAAACCCCAAAATCCCTAAGGCATACTCGAATCCAAATGAAATACACTGAATAGTTGCTGAAAAGAAATACCAATGTTTCCACTCATAGGATAACCTTAGATTTTCCGTCTTTGGATTTGCATGCCACACAAGCTCTTCCAGAATCTATCTCTTTTGATACATACACACACAATAGGTTAGAGGTGTATTTTTATATTTACTAGATTTAGAATAGTTAGAGGAGAATAGAATAAGAATAGGCTGGAGGAAGAAGAAATAAATAGAAAATAGATCGGATTCTTACCTGAATTCTCTATGGAGTTTCTGAATCTAATTTGGACAGATAGCAGTGGCAGAGTTTCGCTATTATTTTCAAAATATTTGTGGATAAAAGTGAAAGGTCATGGGTCTAATTTATAGTGGTTGGAAATGCACCAAAATCATTGAATGAGAATAGTTTAAAAATTGATAAATCTGAAAAGTACAACTAATGAAAATAGGCTCTATAATAAGGAAGTGGTTGATCCTCATGCTCGAAGTGGTCGACCCCTACGGTCGACCTCTAAGTTGACCCCTTAAGGTGCTGGGTTTAGTTTTTCTCTTATTTTGGTAAGGTATTTATTTATTTTACCATTGCTTGATTGTTTATTAATTTTATACCCTAATTAACCTTTAACATTAATTGCTAATTTTTAATGTTACTTAATCCCCAAGTCCAATAATAATTAATTTAAAATTTCAAATTAGGGAATCACTTATTTTTTTAAATCCTATTCAAACTATTTTAAATCTGATAACTTTAAATGCTCATAACATCTTCGTTCGAGCTCCGTTTTCAGTATATTATATGTGGAAACTAATCCGAATTTCACCACGAATTCAACGGTATAACTTTTGTGGTCAAATTCCAACTATTATAAAATTTTCATTTTCTACCTTATCACATTTAATTTATTTTACTTCATTTATTTATGGTTCATTTTACATGGTGTTGCAACTATAGTTATTAGATTGCTGATTTATGTTGTGAACATAAATATATTCATAACTGATACAAAATCAATTTTACATAAAGCAAATCATAAAATGTTTACGAACATCCATTCCATTGCATTAAGAAATAATCGTTTCAAGAAATACCAACTTTGTAGTGAAGGAATTTCTTTGAGAGATTGGTATAAAATGGTTTTGGATATGATCCAAGGATAAAGCCGATTGCAAGGGATGAATTGAAATTAACCAAACATAAGTGAATACAACACATTAGAATGTCGAATAAGTATTCTTGTACATTGAAGAGAAACTATGAGTTTCTTATGAATGTCGAAAATAGATAATACTTAGCAGTCAAATAAACCATTAAGATATCAACTCTGTGATATCGTATGATGCACAAATATGAAATTGATTCCAAGTACATTATAAAAATATGATTTTGAAAGTTGTACCCAAAGGATATGATCCATTGGCCCTAAACGTGTCTTTAAGAGAAAGATAAATGTAATTGGAATATACTGAGCTCAATTGATAAGAATAATACCCTAAATTTCAATTGTTGAAATTAACATAATAGATTCACCTTTCGATGTGCTAAAGTAGGTTCTAATTTTACTCACAAAATTATCACATTGTGTGACTTTATATTTTGGCACATATATGTAGAAACAGAAAATTCTAAACAATGATTTAGATGTTTTCAAGTAATGACCAAAGTATCTCGAAGTTAGCGGAAGCAATATTGAGTTGTGAGTTTTTGGATATGATTCAAGAAAAGACACGAAAGTGTCATTCGACAGGCATCAAAATTGAACAAATGTTCTGATAAGAATATCAAATAGTTTGATTGTCAATCAAAATGCAGAGGAAGCTTGTGCTCATAGGAAAGAAAGTTAAAATGGTACATAGATTTTTTTACACCATAAGTAAACAACATTCTGCTGATTGTTGACGTTAGACTAGTGTTAAAATTAGGTTTAGTTGTTTTAATACTCAACGTTGAATTTGTAAATGATGTCTTTTATAGAAATTACAAATGATACAGGGAGTGTCCCAAACGATATGCGAGGACATCTTACTAAAACGTTTAATAAAGAACCTGTAAGACGGATTCCTTATGTATTGGCAACGTGAATTATCACACATGTTATGTTATCTATGATATCGTGATTTATTTATGTATTTAATACATTAGAAAATATCAAATCCAAATTGATATTACTAAATAGTTGCTTAAGGTTTTTTCATGTATTTATGAAATACTATAGAATTGTTTACAGAAACAATAAATTCCTTATGAAGAAGTGTTCAGACCCAAACTTCATAAGTGATATTGAGTTTAATATGTCAGCAATAAATTCAAGTTAAGAATTTTTATGCTGAAAATATTTCAAATGAAAGACTATGGCTGATTCAATGAAAAGGCTAAGTACATCGCCTTGAATATCCCCACGATAAAAGCAATGTGTGTGTGTGTGTATAAATGCACAAATTTATAACTGAGTTGAAGGTGCTTCCAAATGTTAAGAATCCCATAACATTGTTATATGATAACAATATCGCAATAATGTTCGTAACAAAACTTAGGTCTCACTTGAAGTCAAGAGATATACTCCTAATTATTCTACATGATAAAATAATTTATCATTATCGGAAAGAGTTGATTGATAGAATATATAATTAAAACATAATAGCATACCCGTTCACTAAGGGATTGACCTAATTGTTGTGAGGAGACCAATTGGAGAAGTTGGAATAAGATTCCATAATCGACCCTATGTGCAAGTGGGAGATTGATAGAGTTAGGGGTATTCCCAAGGGGTAATTACATAAATTATTACATATATTTGACTTGGTAACAATCGTCTTCAAACCAAAAAGCGTTTTCTTTCTATTATATACTTGATATAATGTGTTATATAATTAATCAATTTACTAAAAATTATAAAATCTATAAATGGTATGTTTTCTGATAGTAATTACAAAGTGTTATAACCGTGAGTAATTTATCACAATGAAAATAAATAAACTATATTAAATATTCCTAGTCAAGATGTATCCAGACTGGATATCGATACATCCGTTGAGACTAGAGTATGTAAAACTCTCCAAATGTTCGGCAGCGTATTACTCATGACTGCAGGGGATACAAAGGAGATACGTACTGATAATTAGTAGATAACTATGGAACCACTCATTCTATAATTTCCTCTTGGTTAATATAACTAAGGCCAAGCAGAGAATATCGATGAGGCTAATTTACACAGTTCTCTTGACTTGAGGATACTATTTATCTTCAATATGGAAGCTCTATTTTGATTATAGTCAAATCATGGCATGACATCCACCTAGTGACTATAATTGGGCCGAGTGGAAGTATTGGAAGTGAAGCACTATTCAAGTGAGGATTCGTCTTCTCAGTTACATGGGGTTAGTACCATGGTTAACTCAAATTAACTCAAAGTCAAAGTTTTTGGCCAAAGCATTTTGATTAAGAATAATAATTATTCTTAAACCAAGGACTTTATGTTTGGACTATAAAGTTAAATATGGACGATGTTGGAATTTTGGCCATTATCAATTTCAGCAAGTCCAAAGTGATATAGTTTTGATGAATAGAATTGGTGTAAATAATTGTCACTAACAGGTAACACTTAATTAACTAAAATTGGATTTTATCCTAACTATATAAGCGATAAATTCGGCTAAAATATCACATCACCTTCTAAGTGACATGTGAACATGAACATTCGAGTAGTTCGATGTTAATCGCTGATCCAATTTACAACAGACGAGTCCTACAATAGGTATAATGAATTCTCTTTAAACCGAACAATTTAGTTTGTTAATAATTGTTATAAATTAATTAATATTTATAAAATGTTGATTATGAAATTTTAAATGTGATTTGAGGAATAAATATCAGTGTGTGTATATATATAATAGCTATAAATATATTGATCAATATACGATATATATAGGTAATTAAATCAGATTTAATTAGTAATATTTATTTGGAACAAAATGGGTAATTATCCCATGATGTATTACATGCGGCATCAACATACATGATAGGGGTGCCTAAAAGATGGGTAGGAGGATCTTTGACAGAATGCTCTAATATAGAGAGAATAGGTAATAGCTTGGATCCACCTTTCTCTCTATTCTTTCCACTATAAAAGACCTCATAACCCTAACTCATTTGAGACTTTTTGGCTGCCATTTAGATCTTGTTGCTGGCCGATCCCATCTACACAAAGTTTCTTCAAAGCCCATCTCAACTCAATTTCAAATCAGCAACTATTAGATAGTCAACAGTCTACGGTTCAAAGATCAGCAGTCCGTCGAATTGAGAAGAATTCTATGGAAGGATATTCAACATCGTAAGGCGTACTTCAAGGCATAATGTTGGTATGTTTTCTTATTTCATATAACTTATAATCATGTGTAATATTCCATTGCTTGTACATATACATCATATTTATATTGTTAGTTAGGTGAGATTCCTATATGTATGAATGTTGTCACGTATTGAATGGTTATGTGTATGTACGTAAAATAAAAAAACCAATTTTTTTTAAATCTAACGTATACACAACCAAATTATTTATTTCAATATATATAAATATATATTAATTTATTATATTTATATTAATAAGTCATGTAAATTTAAATAACATATAATTCATTATATCACCATATCATGCAAAAAATTGATTTAATACTTTATATATACAAATTTATACTAAATATTTTTAGGTAATAGCAAAATATTTTTTTATAATTATTTACTAATTTAATATTATTTAAGTCAAAATAAAGATTATACAATTAATATAAAATAACTTATGTTTCGAAAATTATATTATAAATTTTATAAAAATTTCCATCATTATATTAACTTTTGCCCAAAATTACAGAATTAAATATCAAATTTATTTCTTTTATAAAATCATCTATTATAACGGCTAAGATAAATTAAATAATAAAAAATATAATTTCAACTCAGAAAATTATGGAAATTTTCCCGTAACCGTATAATACCATATTCGAATTTCCAAAAATTTGAAATTTGAAAATATTTTTAATATTATTATAATATTTTTGGTTAATAAATTTATATATAAATCATTTAATGATATAAAATTATAATAAAATATTTTTTATGCTATTTACTGGATATGAAATGTTACAAGATATACATATATTTAATTTTAATTAATTTTATAATTGATATGATTATATTATATATATATATTTAAATGCATGCATTTATAAATATTTTTAGATATTACATATATAATTATAAATAAATAAATACATGCATACATACATATACATACATACATACATACATACATATATATATATATTATTGCTGTAAAACACATGTATATAAAAAACAACTTTGCATAATATATATATGTATATGTATTAATATATAATGATTCATCAAATTATTATCTAATTTAATACACACACAATATATATATATATATATATATATATATATCACATTTCTGTATACAGACATGCATATATTGTGAGAAATGCGGATTACGGTTCTTAAGGCTAAGATTAACACTAGAGGGGGGGTGAATAGTGTTAATATAGAATTACTAAATCCTTTTAGTTTATGTTAATTTAGACACAAAAGTATGCAATATACAGACACAGATATGATCACAGAAACAATCACAAATGCAGAAATAAAATAAATGCAGTAAAGGAAAGAACTCACCGGATTTTATACTGGTTCGGAGTTACCCTACATCCAGTCCCGCAACACAAGTACGGATTTCCTTTCAAAAGCAATCATACAATTAAACCCTCAGTTTCAAGGCTACGAGGTACACCCTCTAGAATTTCGATCCTCTGGCTAGAGATACTTGATTTTCAGACCACAAGTTTACCCAATTGATTTACCAAGGCTACAATCACACCTTTTCCCTTTTGATTGATTTCTAAGGCTACAATCACACTTTTTCTCGCTTAATAGATTACAAAGAAGTCTATAACTCTGAATAGCACCGACAATCTTATAGAGATAGTGATAGAGAATCAAACTAGAAGTAATCGAGTATGATTCAACGTTGATTTCGGCAGAGTAATGATAAGAATATGTATTAAGAAACGAGGAAGAAGAAGAGGGGTGAAAACTAGAAAATTATGATTAAAAATTCGTTGAAACCGACCACTGTATATTGAAGAACAACAACCATGACCATTCACGAAGAGTTATAGACGATAGACACTTCTTTCGAAATTTGAATTTTTAAATCAAACTGACACCATGTCGACATGGTAGCCATAGGCATGTCTACACCTCAAAGCATTTTATGATGTTTTGAATTTCTTTGAAAATAACCTTTATCTTATATAAAAACTATTTTAAACTTTATAAATATACTTGACAATAGTTGAAATTCATAAGTAAATATAAAGAATAATATATATAGAATTTAACTATAATTTTATATTTAAATTTAAGTATAAATATTTAAAAGTTAAATATATTATTAAAAAAGATAGTTTAA
Source organism: Allium cepa (assembly GCA_030765085.1). Classification (NCBI taxonomy): domain Eukaryota; kingdom Viridiplantae; phylum Streptophyta; class Magnoliopsida; order Asparagales; family Amaryllidaceae; genus Allium; species Allium cepa. The sequence continues at coordinate 819,369,529 of CM060940.1, forward strand.
AATCAGGAGTAATTTGACTTTGAAAATAAAGATGTTTTTGAGGCTAAAATTATTTAAAATCAGGATCGAGGGTTTTGAATCTTTTAAAAGGAAAGTTTTGAAAACATTTTGAAAACAGGATATAATTTCGAAAAATCATTTGGAATAAAAGTTAGCGGATACAAAACAATGTTCCACTAGATTTTTCATAGGTTCCATCCTACTTAGGGTTCCATCCCTTTAACGAGCTCGAAGTGGATTCCATTCCACGAATAAATTGGATTCTAAGATGTCAATGCTTTTCTACGAGCTTTAACAAAAATTCCTAACAATAAAAAATACTTATCCTTGAAATCTTGAACTCTTGATAGTCTTGATGCTCATTAGTCTTCTATCTTGATATTTTATCTTGATATCTTGAATCTCTATATTGTACAGTCTTCATTCTTAGTACCTGCATGGTTAAATCCTGCATATACATATATATCTAAACTTATAATGTTAGTATTTATATTTTATAATCTATTCTAAGGTTGTTGTCATTAAAACCATCATCTCACGGACTAACAATCTCTCCCTTTTTGATGATGACAACCTTTGTTTATAAAATATTATTTCTATTCTAATAACTCCCCCTAAAACTAACAACTCCCCCTTAATCTATACCTAACTGTCCTATTTTATATTTCTCCCCCTTTGTCATCAACAAAAACTTACTCCCCTTCATTCTTGGACTTCAGTACCTGCATTGATAAACTATACAATGGAATATATAGAGTAGGAAATAATTATACTTCTAAGCATGATAACTATTTTAAAGATTATATACATTTCAATGTGTATATATATGTTTCACACACCAATCTTCAAATCAATAAGAAATCAATCCACACAAAGTATCAATTCAAACCAAATCAATTCAAACAAATCAAACATTACATGGAACTTCCACCCACCCTTCTTCTCCAAAGATTGGATCTGCCTTAATAGCATCCCAATTATCATTGTCATTGGTGAGAGAGACAGGAGGATGTACCTCGTTATCACCCTTGTGCAGAGAGGAGATCATCCATCGTATCACATCGAAGTGCCTTTCTTGTTCCTTTATCATCTACATTTGACTTAATTCTAAATGACGCTAGTTTCGTAGAATAAATGAGAGAATATTCTTGAATGAATTAAGAGTTTCTTCAAGATTTTCGGATAAATTGTGAATAGGATTAGCCATAGTTGAATTTGTGAAAGAAATGGAGGATATAGATGATAAGAAATAAATTTCAGTGAAGAATTCTGGAAGAAACAGGTATATATAGGTGTAGAAATTCGTTTGAATTGAATAGAAATGTGGTAGTTATTCAAATTTTCAAATTCAAAATCAATTGACATTTCTGACCAGTACATGTCGACATGGCCACATAGGGGATGTCGACATGGGTTAGTGAAATGTTATGACTAATTTGATTTTGTGAATAATTGTGTGTGTATATATATATAATATACTAACATTTATTCTAGAGATAAGATAAGGTAGATAACAGAAAGGAAATTTCATTTCATTGCATACTACGATAATACAATGATTAAGCACACAACAAACTATATGAACATTCGAAATAAAGCAAACTAAAACAAATACAACAAGATACGAAAAGATAAAACTAGTTAGAGGATGAAGATGATGAAGATAGTCCAAGTATCTTGCTGACTTTGGAAAAGAACTTATTCATCTTCGAAGAAATGTTTCCAACTTTTTACTAACGGATTGTTTTAGAATCCGTTGATTCTCCACAATTATCTTTTGGTTTTTGAGAAGGGTTTTGTTGGATGGATTGGAAGGATATTCAATGCTTTCCAAAGATGTTTCACCTTCTTCTTATTCTTCAATTTCCATTTCATCCCCTTCTTCTTCTTCTTCAACTTCCTCTTCTTCCATTTCCTCATGAGCCAAACACTCTTCCTTTTCGGTAAGTGTCTCATAAGGTTGAAAAACAAATGGAATTTTCATAAGCGAAATGTTGGAACGATTGAAAACTTTTCTAGAAACAAATTCTTTGCCTTTGAAATCCACTCCAAAATAGTTGAAAATCCAAAAGATAAATTCCATGGTATAAAGTATTCTCACCCATTTCAAGATTTTTAGGACGAAGTTCATCCAAAACAACTTGCGCCCCGTTTATGTCATAGTTTCCGAAAATAGCAAAAAGTTCTTTGCAAACTTTTGAAGTAGGATTGTTAAAATTTCCCTATCTTGGGGTCAAAGTATGTTGCAAAAGAAGATTAACAATTCTTGCTTTTGGTCGAAAATTTCTATTTTTAAAATCAAAATCATCATCTCTTTCGAAAATGTGATGAAATGTCTCACGTTCATGTTCATCGAATTTAAATTTAGAAAGATCCATTCCCGAACTCTTGCAATTGATAATGGTACCCAAAAGATCACAATTCAAAACAATTTGAGTGCCTTTGGCACTACTCCAAATTTCATCTTCGTTTCCAACATAAAATCCACGATTTAAATTTGCATAGAAAATTTTGACAAGATTAGGATAGCAAACAAAATCATTTCGAGAAGCATCAATAAGATAAGAACACCATTGTTTACAAAAAGAGAATCAATTTCATAAGAAGAAAAATCTTGAAAAATAGCAAATTTTCCGGGATGGACTTTGGCATAGTTAGCATAATTGGTGTATGCTTTAATTGCGTCCGGATCATTGAATAATTGCTCTTTGATTTTTCTGGAAATTCTCACGGTTAAGGGGTTGCTTGAAGAAGCCATTAGAGTAGAGAGTAGAGAGCTTGAAGTTATGAAGAGAGAGTTTGAATTTGAAAATGAAAGTGAAAAGATATGATAAAAGATATTGAATAAATAGATTCTTAAAGGACATATTCTCTGGTCAAATGGTATCTTTTTAGAGAATTGAATGAAGTGAAAAGGTGGAGGGAAATTCAAACATTTGAATTCAAATTTTGAAATTCAAATTCAGGTAGCCATGTCGACATCATGGTAGGGACCATGTCGACATGTGCTTTTGAATTTTCATGAATTGATTTTTCCTAAGATCTCTAATATATATATATATATTATTAATGTCTATTATATATTTCTGTAATATTTTTATACTTATAATATATTTCAAAAAGTATTAAAAATAATAAAAATAAAAAATTGAAAATAAATTTTAAAATTCAACGACACACTAATTAAAAATCAATCAATCAAACAATCAAACAACTAATCTTAAGCAAGCAATTTCAACCAATTGTATTGTAAACGTGTACCTTTTTCTGAGTCCGTTTCTTTGAATTCGTCGGAGTCCTGAACAGCTGTGTAACACAAATTCGAATTATCCGACTTCTGATCATCATCACTTGAGGACGAGTCTGAGTCATCTAGAGTAGCAGTAAATGCACGCTTTCATTTCTTTGCTGGTTCATTGTTCATAGGAGGATTCTGCCTTTCTGGATTCGAACAGTCTCTTTTGAAGCAGCCTGGTTTATCACAGTTGTAACACTTGTCATTATTTGGCACTATATTCTAATTTTCAGAACTCTTATAGTTGTTTCTCTTGAGATTATTCATTTTTTTGTATTTCAGGAATCTCCTAAAATTTCTGGTCATAAAGGCTATATCTTCATCATTATCGCTGTTTGAGTCTGATCCATCGGTCAATGCATTGAATGCCATTGATTTCTTTTCCGATGTTTTACTTTCTCTTCTCTCGATCATTTGAACTTCATACGACATTATATTTCCAATTAATTCTTCAATCTTCAAAATACCGATGTCATTTGCCTCTTCGATCGCAAGTGTCTTTTGATCCCATTCTGGATTTCTGACTTGATCTTCTTCGGAAAATTCCTTTCCCAAAGATATTAGAGAATGCACAATATCCTGAAATCTACTATACATATCTGAAATAGACTCATTAGTATTCATTTTAAATAATTGAAACTGATTTGTGAGCATGGAAATTTTGGTCCGTTTAACTTTGCTTGTTCCTTCGTGAGTGACCTGCAAAGTTTTTTCAGATTTCATATGCAGACTTACAAACTGACACTCTATTGAATTCATTTCTATCTAGTGAACAAAACAGAATATTCATTGCCATAGAATTATTTTGTGCAGCATTCTTTCGCTCAGCAGTCCACTGTGCAAAATCAATTATGGGTTCAGAATATTCAGTTTGTATGATATTCCAAGTGTCTAATCCTATAGATTGTAAATATATTTTCATCCTACAAGCCCAATATGCATAGTTACGGCCATTAAAAAGTGGTGGTCTGACAGTAGAGTGACCCTCTACAAATGAACTAGTGACAGAGGTACAAGTGTTAATAATAGTACCAGTGTTGGTAGCCATTTTGAAAACTTTTCAGAAATCAGATTATGAAACTTTGAAAACCTTGCTCTGATACCAATTGTGAGAAATGCGGATTACGGATCTTAAGGCTAAGATTAACACTAGAGGGGGGGGGGGTGAATAGTGTTAATAAAGAATTACTAACATTTTTTAATTTATGTTAATTTAGACACAAAAGTATGCAGTATACAGACACAGATATGATCACAGAAACAATCACAGATGCAGAAATAAAATAAAAGGAGTAAAGAAAAGAACATACCGGAGTTCGAAGTTACCCTATATCTAGTCCTGCAACACAAGTACGGATTTCCTTTCAAAAGCAATCGTACCATTACACCCTCGGTTTCAAGGCTACGAGGTACGCCCTCTAGAATTTCGATCCTCTTGGTAGAGATAATTGATTTCCGCGCCACAAGTTTACCCAACCGATTTACCAAGGCTACAATCACAAATTTTCCCTTTTGATTGATTTCCAAGGCTACAATCACACCTTTTATAGCTTAATAGATTACAAAGAAGTCTGTAGCTCTGAATGGCACTGAGTATCTTGTAGAGATAGTGATAGAGAATCAAACTAGAAGTAATCGAGTATGATTCAACGTTGATTTCGGCAGAGTAATGATAAGAATATGTATTAAGAAATGAGGAAGAAGAAGTGGAGTGAAACCAGAAAATTATGATTAAAAATTCGTTGAAACTGACCCCTATATATAGAAGAACAACAGCCATGACCATTCATGAAGAGTTATGGCGAATAGACACTTCTTTTAAAATTTGAATTTTTGAATCAAACTGTCACCATGTCGACATGGTACCCATAGGCATGTCGACATCCCAAAGCATTTTATGATGTTTTGAATTTCTTTGAAAATAACCTTTATCTTATATAAAAACTATTTTAAACTTTATAAATATACTTGACTATAGTTGAAATTCATAAGTAAATATAAAGAATAATATATATATAGAATTTAACTATAATTTTATATTTAAATCTAAGTATAAATATTTAAAAGTTAAATATATTATTAAAAAAGATAGTTTAAAATCATGAGTAATTTGACTTTGAAAATAAAGATGTTTTGAGGCTAAAATTATTTAAAATCAGGATCGAGGGTTTTGAATCTTTTAAAAGGAAAGTTTTGAAAACATGATATAATTTTGAAAAATCATTCTGAATAAAAGTTAGCGGATACAAAACAATCTTCCACTAGATTTTTCGTAGGTTCCATCCTACTTAGGGTTCCATCCCTTTAACTGGCTCGAAGTGTATTCCATTCCATGAGTACATTGGATTTTATGATGCCATTGCTTTTCTACGAGTTTTAACAAAAATTCCTAATAATAAAAAATACTTATCCTTGAAATCTTGAACTCTTGATAGTCTCGATACTCATGAGTCTTCTATCTTGATATTTTAGCTTGATATCTTGAATCTTTATACTGTACAGTCTTCATTCTTAGTACTGCATGGTTAAATCCTGCATATACATATATATCTAAACTTTTAATGTTAGTATTTATATTTTATAATCTATTCTAAGGTTGTTGTCATCAAAACCATCATCTCACAGACTATCATATATGTGCGTGTACACGCGCATACAAATGTTTGTATTGTTTTAATACTCATTTTAAAATAACAAGTCTGTGTATACATACCTATATACATACATACACACATACAAACATACATACATACATACAATATATGGATAATACATAAGATGGGCTAGCGTGTCCCTTGCGATGCAAATCCTAACATTTATATTCGGGCATGTTGTACCTTTGTCAGATTATTATGTTACTCATGCACACACATACACATAGATACACATATGAATATGATACATACATGTTCCATGCTTAATTCAAAATATAAATAAAATAAAATTCAATTTATTAATTAAAGATTTTATTTAAATTAAATTTAGAAATGTCCTAAATAAATTAGACTTCATAGGCCCGATAAAGATACTATAAGGATTTTTTTCTTCTGAAATTCACTCATATCTTCCATTGCGGGCTGACCCAGTTCCAACACTTCCGATCAATATAACATCGTAGAGTCTCGGCTTGGACCTACATTTAATCGAAATTGCACATCACATGAACTAATTTCTCTTAGATATTCCACTCATCGATCGCAGCCAAACAAATTCTACTGCTTTCGGCTCAAGGCGCCAACAACTCTATTTCCATTCCTTAGAGTTTACTTGTTACTTGGTTGCTTGGCCTAGCTACTAGATGCTAATTGTTGAGTTTTTGATTGAATCAAAATGGTACTCGAGCCAGTGGAAGGTTGGAAAATGTAAAATGTTGACTCGAATTTTGAGAGGTTCAACATATATACATGTCGTTCGGCACGAAAGCACGGCTTGGCCTATATACATGGGTCGGTCAGTATGAACGGTTCGGTCAGAGGAGGTGAGATGTGTGCCGCATGGTCTTGTGAGATAACGTATGTCGCATGGCCAAAGGAAGATGTTGGTAGGAACTCCGTATATATCGCTCGGCTTACAGGGGAAATTCGTCACTCGAATGACAGAGATGTTATTTCGTTCGGATTGGGTAGATCCGTATATATCGTTCATTCTAGATGCTTTGGTATGCGCCACTCGATCGAAGAAGTGAAGACATATATGGTTCGGTAGAGAAGTTTTTGCTCAGTTTAGTTTCAGTGCTTGTGGCTTGGTCGAAGTGGTACAGAACGCATGGCTTGATCAGAGTAGATTGGATCGCATGGCTCGGTAAACGACGAAAGTCGTGTATGGCTCGACCTAGACAGGTTAGCAGGTGTTTTTCGTAGAAGGGAATTGCTTCCGTACGGTCAGAAGTGTTTTGGTGCAATGTGAAAGAGTTAGCCAATTCTTGGAAGCCAATATTGTGGCAAGGAGGTCGACATTGTTTTGCTCAGAGATCCACTATGAGTTGCTCTGAGTTCTTTAGAAGTTACTTCGGGACATTTTCTTAACGGTCAATAATCAGCTGCGATGGTTCGGCATTCCTTGCTTGGTCGAGGATCGTTTGGCACGCCTGGTTCGGCCAGCCTGGGATTAATATATTTAGGCCGAGTCATCTTTGCTCCTAGGCCTGAGCAGGTGTTTGCGCAAAAAATGGGCAAACACCTCCAAGTCGTGTGATTTAGTCGATTTTATGTGATTCTTAATGATTCAGATGAGTTATGTAAATATGAAAAAAGCAGGGGCTGAAATGTAAAAGACACAGATTTATAGTGGTTCGGCCAGAACGTGCCTACGTCCACTTTATATGTTATTATCTTCTTTGTTTCAGATTACAAGTACAATGCTTTGTGTACAAGTATATGAAGTTGTTTGAGAGTTCCTTCCAGGCTTGAGCTCTCAAACTTATCTGCCATTGTTGTACCCCTGCCCCTCTATTTATAGAGTGAGGCAGGGGGCAGGGGTCTTGGATGTATATAGCTGCTGGTGGGCCCGGGCTGAAGCAATCTGGACTGGCAATTCTGGTTCGGCGAGCCTCCATTCGGTATGGAGCTTGGACCGGTGATGGAGCGGGATGGAGGTCCATTCGGTGGTGAGGTATGTGGTTGGCTCGGTGGTGTTGGTCCGGCCATGAATGGTCCGGTGATGGTGGTCCGGTTGTAGCTTGGGAGATGGTTCGGTAGTGGGGTATTGGAGAGGTGAAGTATGGTGGACCGGTATGGCTGGTCCGGCTACCGAACGAGATATGCCGAATGGAAATGCAGTATGTCTTGCCTTTGCCGAATGGACCATTGGTTGGGCTTTGCCGAATGGAGATTGCCATGCTCTGCCGAATGAGGCTCTATTTGCGAATGTCGATTGAACCTTGGCTTTGCTGAATGAAGTGTAGGATGCAAACACGAGCGAGACTGACGCTTCTTGGTCTTGAAATTTTCTGGGTGAGAATTCGCCCAACATTTGCCCCCCAAAGTGGGGCACGTGCTTGCATGTGTCGCGCTTTGTTTCCCTGTGGTAGGAAGGCCTGTTTTGTAATGCCATGGGCTGGATGTTCCTATGCTGTTGGTGTCCTGCGAAGGAATTGACAGTTTTAATGTGATTTCAAGTGACGACCATTCAGGATCGAAATATTTGAGATGAAGTGAATTGTGCCGTTCGGGGCGAGTAAGTGTGCCCCGAGGGGGCTTAGCATTATCGATGTCAGGTTCACGTTCGAGTGGGTTCCTGGATCGTTTGTTAAGGTGGTTTATCGCCATCTCAGAGCATGTCTAAGAATCGTTCGCGACCCCGTACATGTGTAAGTAGCTTAGCCATTTCATAATTATCAGAATCAAATATCCATTTAACCGATGAGCTTAAAAACGATGTCAAAGTGTAAATTTTCACGATGATAGGGTTAATAGTTATTCAGAGCATGCCTGTGGACTGTTCGTGGTCGCGTACATGTGTATATGATTAACCCGTGTTAGTGAGAGATTTACTACTTGTTCATCGTTATCATAATTTCTACTTTATTAGTAGGCCCTAGAGTTCGGTACTTATCTGAGTGACGTGCTTTGCGTGCCCCTTGTTTCTGGTTTCTGCCGGTAGAGACAGTTTCGTTTGGCTTCGAGTAGGTATAGGTTTTCATTCGGCTGGAGGTTGGTCCGGTATGCCGAACCATCTGGTCCGGTGGTGTTGCTTCAGTCTATATATAGGGGCTACACCCCCTTAGCTTTTTTTTACCGAATCAACAAGCGTCGAACCGATAATATACCGAATTAAACACTTTGCCGAATCCAGTCATTTCCGAACCAGGTATATTCTCCTTTGCCGGATGACCTTTATTACCGGATGATCCTGATTTGCCGAATACATACGAAGGGCTTTGCTTTACCGAATGAGACTTAGGCCTTAGGGCCGAATGATATGTATACCGAATCAAATTCAAGTGCCGAACGGCCATACACTTAATGCCGAATGAACTTATCCTTTCACTGTCGAATGAGATTATCATCTTACTGCCGAATGAACATAGGACCCTAGTACCGAATGGCCTTGAATCCCAGTGCCGAATGACTTTTGTATTCGGACTTAGAGTGGAACTCCAGACTTATTCATGCTTGCGTGCCTATACTTTTGTTCTAACATCATGTTTTTCACTTTTGTGTACGCAGATAAATGTCTCGCAAGGCGGAAACACGATCAGACAGACAGAAATCCAAGGATGGAGGAGAGTCTTCTTCCGTGCCCCCAGCCCAACCAGGATCCGGGCAACATCGACCTGTTCCGAGGTCGTTAGTGGACGGATATGGTCCACAGGAACTTCTGGTCTCCCCTCCCGATTGCTTTCCTAGCTCCCTAAAGGAGGAGCAACTTGACGTTATATCCCGTTCCTTTGGGATAGACAGGACTTGCATGCTGTTGCCGGGAGATGGAGTGATGCCGTATAATCCCCCCGAAGGCTACTTTGCTTACAGCAGATATCATTGCATGTGTGGTGCTATCCCTCCTATCAATGCCTGGATAGTTAGTTTTACCACATATTTGAAGGTGGCTCCATTCCAGCTCCAGCCGAACTCTTATGCCATTCTGGTGAGCCTTTTCGTTATCTTTCAGAGGAGGTACGGGCGCCCTCCTTCTAACCGGGAAATTCGATATTTGTATAACCTGAGAGGCTACAAGAAGGGGTCTCCGTATATTAGTCTAGAAGCGGCCGTGCCTTTCAAACCAGTCCTGGACTTATATTCAAAGTTTACCATGTTCAAGAAAGAATGGTTTTTTATCAAGGACGATTCTGTTTCTTTCCGCCTTTTCACTTCCGGCTGTAAGATGAATTTCATTTGTATTTTCCATGTTCTGATTGTAGTGCTTTTTCTGACATGCTTCTATTTCTTGCTAGCGACAGGTGGTATTGCAGTCGCGGAAAATGATTCTTTGGCGCGGATGGCTGCTGAAATAAAGGCCATTCCGACGCGGGACAGGTCGGCTTCTTTCCTGATCAGGAACGCTACCCTCCTGGAGTACAACTTGATCCTGTCGCACCAGTCCGTGGTTAAGCAGAGGGACACGGCTGAGGAGAAGGCCGCTAAAGCTAAGGAGGGGGCCACGGTGAAGAGTGGCAAGAGGAAGCCCTTTGCACAACACCCAGTCGTGGGAGGTAAGAAGCTTAAGGAGTCTGATGGCCCCTCTCCTAGTACTAGCCCGATCATCCCAGAGGAGGAAGGTGTGGAAGAGGGCGAAGGAGGCGATAGGGGAGGAGAGTCAGAAGGCGGAGGAGATGGCGAGGGAGATGGTGATGGTGATGCTGGCGCCTTAACCTCTGGGCGAGACCCTGAACTGGATGAGGCTCTCCGTCAGGCCTTCGAGGAATCGGAGGAAGAATCGGAAGCGGAAAAGGCAAAGGAGGCGGGCAAGGCTGTGGCTGGTGCCGATCCATCCCCTAAAGGCTCCTCAGCTAGGGTAACTTCGGCGGTGCAAGGTGAACTTTTGACTTCCGCCGATTCCATTTTCAATAAGGACTTAGGAATATTTTATGGTTCACTTCCGTCCTGGAATGAGATTCAGGACTTATTGCAGTACCCCACTCCTCTGCAGGGTTTGTATAATAGACGTGCCTTCTCACTTTTCTTTCTTTTTAACTTAACATGTTTCTTGAATTGTGGACCATTGTATGTTCGTAACACTTATCTTTTATTCCAGGGGCAGGCCAGGTGGTTAAAACGTCAGATGTTCGACACCGCCTCGAACAATTCAAGTTGATGAGAGCTTCTGCGAAGCCTGCCACTGGTCGTACTGGGGACGTAGTCAGTTACCGTCCTCTTCTTGGGGTCATTGAAGAGAGCATTCAGAAAAAGAAGAGGAGTCGTTCCTTATTTGAGCCTTCCCCTGGTCCGCAGCTTCCTGTTCAGCCTCCTCGTGATACCACGGAGGAAAGCACGGAGTTTATCCCCCCTCCACCTCCTTCTAAGAATCCCACTGTTATCCGTATAAGGCGTCCTGACGTGCCTCGTGACCCCTTTGCCGGTCATCCTGATTTAGATCCAAGCTCTCAGGATATTTCATTTGATGAGGCCACGAGTGAGCACCTCCTTCCCCGCAACCCCATGGTACGAGTGTTAGACGAGGCAAAGTCCCTAGATCTTGATCTGCTTACCACTCGGGTAGTTACCATGGGAGACGAAGCCAAAGCTAATATCGATCGGGTGGCTGAAGAGACCAAGAAGTTAATGAAGTATCATGCTCAATTGGTCAAGGCCGGGGAGGAGATTGGGAGTGCTAATATTCGGTTGCGGCTGAAGGTTGCCGATCAGGCCGAACAGCTTGCCGGTCAAGCCGTTCAGATTTCTCAGCACGAGGAAGCCTCCAGGCGGCTGAAAGAGACCATGGAAAAGGCTAGTAGGGCAGAATTACGGAAGATGGAGGCCGCCTGTAAGGAGCGGATCGACATGGCCATTGCGACAGTGCATGAGGTTCGGAATGCGGATCTCGAGCAGGTAGAGGAGTTGTCTGGAAGGCTTGAGGCCGCGGAGATGGCTCAAGTCAAGTTAAAGGAGGAGATGGAGGAGATGAGGAGGTCTCTCCAGGCTGACTGCTTGAGATACCGATCAGAGAGGGATGTCGCTGTCGCCAAGTTGCAGGCTTCCGAGGCCCGGGTGAGGGAGTTTGAGGAGAATGAGGGGATGATGGACGAGATGCTGCAGGACATGTACTTCCGCACTTGGAAGGAGGGCAGCTTGTCTTGGATGGATGACTATCCCCGGGTCATGGCCAAGATATATCTTCGGGCTTTAGAGGAGGCCAGGGTCAATGCGGGTAAGGAAGGTGGAGTGGCTTTTAGTCTGGATGTGGTCACTGCTCAATTCTCGAAAGAGGAGCAAGCGGCGGTGAAGGAGGGGATGCGGTTGCTTGCTGCGGAGGAAGCGGGTGCGCAACTGGAGGATGAGGATCAAGCGGCGGACGCTGGTGAGTTATTCTTCTCTTTTCCTTTTCTTTCTGGGTTTCCATAACTTGATCGTTTTATCGTTTGTTTAATGAGTTCCTCTTCTGGATTGAACAGGTGGAACTTCCGATCAACACGCTGGGAGCTCCGACCCTGCGGCTAAGTAGGCTTGGGGGAGTTGGTAGGATGAGAGCGAAGTTTGGACGCAGCTGGTTACTTGTCCGGATTTGGCTACCTTTTTATTTCCTTTTATCGCTGTTTATGTTAGTCCAAAACATTGATGTGACTGTAATAATATTATTTGCAAAGAATAACTTTATGTGATTTTATGACATAAGCTGATTTTGTTATGTTTAAATGTTGTTGTCATTTTGATGTGGTGCGTGAGAAGTATGCATATGCCTGTGATTTTAGTTGTGTTTGATGTTAAGCAGTTGCTTGAAATACAATTTCATGTTTTGCAATGTTAGCGTGACGTATGAATAAACTGTAGTTACATATTCATGTACAAGAGAAGAGAGTACTGCCCTTCATGTTTTAGTTGCAGGTGGTAGCTTTGAGCGTCTTGTGTAACTGATCATGGACTAGCTGAGTACCTTGCCACCCAGTACGTAGGCTTAGATTCTCATGAGTGAATGCTCCCTATTTGGTTTCCTGTACTTTGGAGTTTGTTATACAGGATAGGAGAAAAGTATTTAAATGAAATGGAAATATGGGAAAAGTAAAACTTCGAGTCACGGAAGGCCGTCGATGTGCTTAAGTTCGTGGCAAACGGGTTTTGTAGTCACTTTCCCTAGCTGTGGGTCTTGGAGACATTTGTCACCCATCTTACGCCTCCGCGGGGATTTTTCTTTTTTACCACAGCCGCACTTAAGACACATCGGAGCCGAGATCGCGCACGGTAACTACCCGAACCATTATGGTCCGTAATCGTGGGTATTACTCGATTTACCGTGGCCGGCTAGCGTGGGTGCCGTTGGCCGTGAACTACCCCTGGCTGGCCACACCTTATGTTTGGGCTTAAAGTAGGTTCACAGTTGCCGGCGAGCCGAACGCCGTAATGAGCTGCCATCGGCTATAGTCGGCCTTTATGATGACTTATAATCGGCTCATTACAGTTGGCTTTGAGGGCAGTCGCGAGCAATGAGTTAACCCGCAGCAGAGGGATGCTGGAGCAAAAGAGTCTCATTGGCGAGTGCATAGAATCGTAGCGTACCTATTAGGCCTTGTCCAGATGAGGCCATGATGCGTCTTGAGTGAAGATGCCATAGAATTTTGTTCAACAGAAAAGGATAAAGCTTAACAAGCAGCCAAGATATAAAGGAACAAGTTAAAAAGAGACAAGATTTTTTAAAGTGGTTCGGCATGAAAATGCCTACGTCCACTGATTCTCTTTGTTAATTCACTTCATATGGGCAGTACAAGTTAAGAAAAGTATCGACGGAGGTGTCGGATGTTCCATGCCCTCTGGAACACCTCTCCGTCCACTGTTGACAAAATATAAGCTCCGTTGTGGAGATCTTTATGAATTACATATGGTCCGTCCCAGATGGGGTCCAGTGCCCCGGGGCGTGGAAAGATTCGCCTGAGGACAAGATCTCCTTCTTGTAAGATGTGATGCTTGACTTTGGAGTTGTATAGCGCTGCCACTTTTTGTTTGTGAGCTGCTGCTTTGAGTGCTGCATCGTTTCTCCTTTCCTCAATCAGATCCAAAGATATGAGGAGGAGTTCTTCGTTTTCTTCTGGATTGTAGTGGATCCTACGGTGGGAAGGAATAATAGTCTCAACAGGGAGCATTGCCTCCGATCCATATGCCAAAGAGAAAGGAGTATGTCCCGTTGATGTTCTGAAAGATGTGCGGTAGGCCCAAAGTGCCGTAGGATGTTCGTCCACCCAAGCGCCTTTTGAATTTTCAAGTTTCTTCTTGATTAGGGTTTTGAGAATTTTGTTGACAGCTTCGACTTGCCCGTTTGCCTGAGAATAAGCTACTGATGAGAAGCTTTTATGAATTCCATGCTCTTGGCACCAGTCGGCGAATTCTTCGCTGTCAAATTGCAGTCCGTTGTCCGATATGATCTTGAGTGGTACTCCGTACCTGCACAGAATATTTTTGATCAAGAAGTTGATAACTTTTGCTGAAGATATTTTATTTAGGGGTTCCGCTTCCACCCATTTGGTGAAATAATCGACTGCCACTATAGCATATTTGGCTCCGCCCCTGCCCGTTGGTAGTTCGCCAATTAAATCAATTCCCCATACAGCAAAGGGCCAAGGGCTGGTCATTTGAGTAATCTCATTTGTGGGTAGTCGAGGAATCTTGGCAAATTTCTGACATCTGTCGCATCTCTTGACGAAGTCTAAGGCGTCTTTGTTTAGTGTGGGCCAGTAATATCCATGTTGGAGCATCTTTTTCGCCAGAGTCTGCCCTCCAGTGTGATCTCCGCAACTTCCTTGATGGATGTTGAATAAGATTTCCTTGGCTTCCCTTCCAGCGACGCATCTGAATAAGGGGCTAGAGAAGCCACGCCGATAGAGGATGCCTTCTTGTATTGTGTAGTGGGGAGCTTTCCTCAAAATTCTCCTGACTTCATCACGTTTGTCTGGTAGTGTGCCGTCCTGCAAATATTTCCGGATAGGAGTCATCCAAGTTCCTTCTTCGATTGCAGTTATCAGATTCACTTGTTCGAAACTTGGGGCTAGCTACCTTGAGATGGCTAGTGCTCCGGAAATGGTGCTATTCTTCATACTAGCTTGCTTTGCTAGTTCATCGGCCTCTTGGTTATCTTCTCGAGGAATGTGTTTGATTAGATAATGGTCCAATTGATCGAGCAGCAGTTTGGTTTTCTTTAGATATGCTGTGAGTCGTTCTCCTCGTGTCTGGAATTCTCCTAGTACTTGGTTTACGATAAGTTGAGAATCACTATGAAGACATAAAGAATTGACTCCAATTTCTAAGGCAAGCTCCAATCCCGCTATTACTGCCTCATACTCCGCATCGTTGTTAGTGGCCGCGAATTCCAACCTTAATGCATAGTACAGCTTTCTTCCCCTAGGGGTGATTATCACAATACCTGCCCCCGAGCCTTGTTCGTTCGATGCTCCATCTACAAAGAGGTTCCACTTGATGTTTTTTGCTATTTCAAATTGATCCTTGCCTTCGTTGGTAGTGAATTCGGCAATGAAATCGGCCATGGCTTGCCCCTTGATGGCGGTGCGAGGATGGTAGGTGACGTCATACTGACTTAGTTCAATGCACCATTTGAGGAGTCGTCCAGAAGTGTCGGGACGATGGAGCACTTGTCTTAGTGGCTGATCGGTTAGAACTTTGATGGAGTGAGATTGGAAGTAGTGTCGCAGTTTTCGTGACACGATCAATAAACAATATGCCAATTTCTCAAGT
Organism: Allium cepa; assembly: GCA_030765085.1. Lineage (NCBI taxonomy): Eukaryota > Viridiplantae > Streptophyta > Magnoliopsida > Asparagales > Amaryllidaceae > Allium > Allium cepa. Next base: position 819,385,156 of record CM060940.1, read on the forward strand.
TTAGGATATCTGGCTTCTGCCTCTGTAAATCTCTTACTTATAAAGTATACCGGGCATTGTGTGCGGTCTTCTTCTCTTACCAGGGCAGCGCTTAGAGCATGAGATGATACAGCGAGGTATAGGTATAGCTCTTCGCCTTCGTTTGGGGTTGAGAGTACTGGTGGTCTCTGAAGGTGTTCGATCAGGTTAAGGAAGGCTTTTAAGCATTCATCGGTCCACTCGAACTTTCCTTTGTCTTTCATGAGAGCTTCGAAGAAAGGGACGCACTTGTCAGTTGCTTTGGAAATGAATCTGCTTAGGGCGGCCACCTTTCCGTTTAGGCTCTGCATTTCTTTTCGAGTGGAAGGTATCCTTATTTCTTTTAGAGCCCGGATTTGTTCAGGGTTTGCTTCAATTCCTCTGGCATGGACGATGAATCCTAAGAATTTTCCCGATGACACTCCGAAGGAGCAATTTAGAGGATTCAGCTTCATTCCATATCGGCGAAGTACCTGAAACATCTCGCTCAGGTGGCTTACATGATCGTCGGCTCTCGTGGACTTTACCAACATGTCATCCACATATACTTCCATAGTTCGTCCTATTAATTCCGCGAACATCTTGTTGACGAGGCGCTGATAGGTAGCTCCGACATTTTTGAGTCCAAAAGGCATGACTTTGTAACAATATAATCCCCGGTCAGTGACGAAGCTAGTGTGGTCTTAATCGGGAGCGTGCATGGGAATCTGGTTGTATCCGGAGTATGCATCCATAAAAGATAAAAGTTTGTGCCCGGCAGTGCTGTCCACAAGCTGATCGATTCGGGGGAGCGGGAAGCAGTCTTTCGGGCAAGCGTCATTTAAGTTGGAGAAATCAATGCATGTTCGCCACTTCCCATTAGCTTTCTTTACTAGTACTGGGTTAGCGATCCATTCTGGGTAGATGGCTTCTCGTATGAAGTCATTAGCAAGTAGGTTCTTTACTTCCTCATCGAGGGCTGCTGATCGTTCTGCTCTCATGCTTCTCTTTTTCTGCTTTATCGGTACCTTGGTGGGATCGACGTTCAGCATGTGGCATGCTATGTCTGGGGAGATTCCTGTCATATCGGCATGTGTCCACGCAAATACATCTAAGTTGTGGCGGAGAAAGTCAATGAGTTGATCCTTCAATTCTGTTTTTAGCTGAGATCCTATTTTTAATAGTCTACTTGAATCATGTTTGTCTACAGATACGAATTCCATGGCCTCCGCAGGCTCAGCGGTAGCCTCCTCCTCCTTATCCCTAGGGTCTAGTTCATTAAAGGATCGCTGGTGTATCGAAGAGGAGGGTCTTTCTTTAGTTGCTATGCTTCCAAGCTTTTCATGCAGAGAGTAGTCTCTGCATCTTTCCCTTTATTCTTTCTACGGTTATTGCGAAGTTCAGTTACATAGCAATCTCGAGCGGCATCTTGATCTCCTTCAACTTCTCCTATTCCGTTATCTGTTGGGAATTTCATCTTTAGGCACCACGGGGCTAGGACAATTTGGAAGTCAGACAAGGCTGGTCTTCCCAAGAAGGCGTTGTAGGCCGAGTGGTTTTCTATTAGTACGAACGTTTGTTTTCGCACAACGGAGCGGGGATGACTTCCTATTTCGACGAAGAGGTCAAGTTGCCCGAGGGGCATTTTCGCATCTCCAGTGAAACCATGCAGGGGTTTGTTGCAGGGAGACACATCCTTCATTGACAGCTTCATTTTGTCGAAAGCATGCTTGAATAGGATATTTACGGAGCTTCCTGTGTCTATTAGAATTCGGAAAACTTTAGCTGGACCGAACCAGGCAGAGATGACCATGGGATCCATATGCGGATACTGTCTTCCTTCTAAATCACGCCTACTGAATACGATGTCGTCACTCTCTTTCCGTTTCGGGTGGCGTTCTTCCATAATCGAGTTAATATAGCCTTCAGCATTTCTAAGTGACTTGCCGTATCTTTCCATCTCTGTCCAGCTTCTGTCGGCGATGTGTGGTCCTCCCGAGATGGTATGGACCACTATCTTCTCTTGACTAGAGCCACAGGTGTTGCGATTCCCTCCGCCTACTTCTGGGACGGGTCGCTTTGAGTTCTCATTGGCAGAAGTTGGAGTCCTGTTCTGACCTTTCACATAGCGTTCCAGCCTTCTTCTTCTGATGTGTTCTTCGATCAAGTCCCGGAGATGGTGGCATTCATTGGTGTCATGTCTGTGGGATTCGTGGAAGCGGCAGAACTTTCCAGACTTGAGTGCGTTATCAAATTCTTTCTTGTGCGGGGGGCGCTTGTATCCGAGTTCGCCCTGAGTGGCTAGAAAGATGTTTTCGATTGTTTCATTCAAAGGAGTGTAGGAGTCAAATCTTGGTCCCGGTCGATATTGGCGTTTTTCAACCTTCCTGCCCCCAGCATTGTCTCTAGATTCATTTCTTCGAGTGTCCTTAGCTGCAGCGGGAACCTTGTCCGAAGTTGTCTTACCTTGTTGCCCTGACTGCCTCTCAGTGGCGGCGTCTTCAAGTCTCATATACTTTCCAGCTTCATGGACGAAATCAGGTAAAGTAGCTGGTTTTTCCTTAGTTAGTCTTCTAGCGAACTTGGTATCTAGGTGTACACCACTACAGAGGGCCATTAGGGTGAGCTTCTCATCGGCATCTTGGACTGCGGCCGCTGCGGCGTTGAACCGGGTTAGATATTGTTGCAGTGTCTCTCCGGATTTCTGTTTGACATTGGATAGAGAATAAGCATCCTTGGGTTGTTCTACATGGATGCGGAACTGGCTAATGAACCTTTCTTTCAACATCTCTCATGAGCTGATAGATCCTTGAGGTAGATGGCAGAACTAGGAGGTAGCTAGATCTGCTAGGAATAGCGGAAAGCATTTACACATCACCCCTTCTGTTGCTCCGCTCATGAGCATATGCTGGGTGTGTCTTTGTAAGTGTACGATGGGGTCGGAAGTTCCCTTGTAAGGTTCCATGGTTGGCATTTTCCATTCCCGGGGGGTGATGGCAGTTTCGATATTGCGGGTGAAGGGGCTGGTGACCCTAGCGCCTATTCCTCGGTCCCTTTGCTCCCGTTGGACGCATTCTCTGAATAATCGTGCCATTCTTTCATCAGAATTTGGAGCGGATAGAAATGAACTTGGTTCTTCCCTGCGGGATCGATCTCGTCCAGATGACCTGTAGGGATGGTATAGTCTATCACTTCTGACGTTATCCAGTGGTTACCTCTGGCTGCTCGGATGCATGCTAGGACCAGCTACAGTTGCCCCCTGCCTTGATCTTCCCCTGTGGGGTTCTGTTTTGAGCATTTCCATGGGGTCAACTTTGGGCTGGGTTCTAGCTCGGCTCCGTTCAGCGGGGTTTCTATGATTAGGTGGCATGACTGGCTCAGCAACATCCGACCCTCGTCTGGCGCCTCCCCCACTGGGTTCGGTTCCAAGCGCTTCCTCGAGTCGGAGTTCGGGCCGAGTTCGGGCGCGGCCCCTATCATTGTTGTTCCTGTTGATGGCTTCCTCGAAGAGGGAAGACCTTTGCTGTCTCCGAGATCCTCCAGATTGAGATTCATCCCATGATTCAGTGTTGCGGTTGGATTCTTTGACATCCCTCAAGAGTGACATGAGTTGGTTCACCAAAGCTTCTTGTTGGGATGCGAAGCGGTTAGTCACTTCCACCACAACTCTGTCTAGGTCTGCTCTAGTGATTACTGCCGGTTGTTCCGCGGCAGGGGCTGTTGGAATTGCCTGATCTACATGTGGCACTGCTGCTGTAGTGGGATGGTTCTCTTGATCTGGATCCACTGGATTTGGAGCGCTGCTAGTTGCAACGTTCTTTCCCTTGTTGGCGTCTTTTCTTGGCCTGGAAGTCATGTTTCCTAGGCAATGAAGGGTGCTATTGGGAAAGAAGGTTGAATGAGGGAGGCTGAAGCTTCGAGTTCGAAGTTCTCAGTGAAAGCACCAAAAATGTTTGCGCAAAAAATGGGCAAACACCTCCAAGTCGTGTGATTTAGTCGATTTTATGTGATTCTTAATGATTCAGATGAGTTATGTAAATATGAAAAAAGCAGGGGCTGAAATGTAAAAGACACACAGATTTATAGTGGTTCGGCCAGAACGTGCCTACGTCCACTTTATATGTTATTATCTTCTTTGTTTCAGATTACAAGTACAATGCTTTGTGTACAAGTATATGAAGTTGTTTGAGAGTTCCTTCCAGGCTTGAGCTCTCAAACTTGTCTGCCATTGTTGTACCCCTGCCCCTCTATTTATAGAGTGAGGCAGGGGTCTTAGATGTATATAGCTGCTGGTGGGCCCGGACTGAAGCAATCTGGACTGGCAATTCTGGTTCGGCGAGCCTCCATTCGGTATGGAGCTTGGACCGGTGATGGAGCGGGATGGAGGTCCATTCGGTGGTGAGGTATGTGGTTGGCTCGGTGGTGTTGGTCCGGCCATGAATGGTCCGATGATGGTGGTCCGGTTGTAGCTTGGGAGATGGTTCGGTAGTGGGGTATTGGAGAGGTGAAGTATGGTGGACAGGTATGGCTGGTCCGGCTACCGAACGAGATATGCCGAATGGAAATGCAGTATGTCTTGCCTTTGCCGAATGGACCATTGGTTGGGCTTTGCCGAATGGAGATTGCCATGCTCTGCCGAATGAGGCTCTATTTGCGAATGTCGAGTGAACCTTGGCTTTGCTGAATGAAGTGTAGGATGCAAACACGAGCGAGACTGACGCTTCTTGGTCTTGAGATTTTCTGGGTGAGAATTCGCCCAACAGCAGGAAGTTCAGCCTATCTTCGTCTATAAATAAAGGGGAAGGTGTGCAGTGAAAGGGGACCTTTTTTCCGAGAACACTGGGGAGATTCTGCCGTTTTCAAGACTCGTTTCTTTTCTATTAAAACTTGTATTCAAGTTTTTGGTGTATGGATTGTATATGTATTCAATTATTGAAAGAAGTAATAAAGATTACGATCAAAGTGGACGTAGGCAGTTACGCCGAATCACTATAATTCTAGTGTTCTCATTTCTTACGGTTCTTATTGCATTCTACTGTATTATTCCTCAGTTTTAATTTACTTTCTTCATTAATCTCTCTACACAATCCTACTCAAGGGTGTTAGTGACCAATTTTGGTGCTTTCACTGGCCATTCTCAAGTTATTAGGATCTATTTTGTCGCTGCTGGATTGAAGAAATCCCCTCGAAGGAGATCCAAGTTCATTCACAAAAAGTCAATTGGTTCTACTCAGAGTTCCTACCAATAACTCTATAATGGGAAGAACGCGTACCAAATCATCCTCCTACAATGCGGATGTCAATGAGATCGCTAGCGTCCAACAAGTAGGACCCAGCAATCAATAAGATAATCCAGGTGCAGGGACTGCTACCGCCTTGAACCAAACAGAAGTTGTCACCAGAACGGAGTTCAACAATCTGATATAAGAACTAATGCAAAGCAGGAGACAGCTTAATGAGAAAATTCAAGCGAACACCAACCTCATGACTCAGCTTACTCAACAACAACATCAGAATGCTGGAGGAAGTCCCACTGCGTACTCCTAGTTTGACAGCTCTGCTTCATCTGATGAACCACCCGAGCACATATGCTGTAGAACTGAAACAATGCAAACATGTGCAGCTGAACGATCCACCAAGGATGGTCTAAATTCCCTGCCTGGAGCCATGGCCCCTCACTTACACTAGGGTAATCGTACTCAAGTTGGAACGGGAAACATTGGATCTGGAGCACGAGTGGAAGTTGGATGACCGATTCACAAAGGTCACAACGAAGCAAGTCCCCAGGACATGCATTTGGTAGATCGCCAACCGAGGAGGCACAAACCGGAACGGTCCCGCATGACAGATTCCAACATGCCACCCTCCATACAAACCCCCGACCTATCAACTATGGTCAGACAGCTAATGAGGGAAAATCAAGGCTTATCTAATGATGATTGGGGTGTATCAAGGAGCCACACTCTATTCACAAATGCTATACTACAGGCTGAATCCCCAGGAAGTTTAACATGCCGACTACTCCGGCCTATGAAGGGAAGACTGATCCCTGATAGCATGTAATGAGATACGAGTGGATGATCGATTCAACAAGGGAAAACAATGAAACTAAGTGTGGATGCTTCCCAATAACTTTATTTGGAATCGCTACCATTTGGTTCATCCGACTCCCTTCGCGGTCTATATCCAACTTCGATGAGTTAGCGACCAAATTTGTGGAACAGTTTAGGATTCATGCCACACGTCCCAAGGACGTGATGTCCTTGTCCAGTGTGATCCAGGCTCTAGGGGATTCGTTAAAGGAGGACTTATAAAGATTTCACGTTGCTGCTACTGAAATTAGCAACCCGAATGACCATGCTATTCTAATGGCCGTGATGCGAGGGGTAGATCTAGATTCGGAGTATGGTGATTGGTTGGTGGGAAAAACTTCGACTACTCTGGAATGTTTTTATTCAAAGGCACATCAATTTATAAGAAGAGAGGATTCCAGGTGGACGAGACGAGATAATGCACCAAGGCCTGGCAAGGAGACTATGAAGAGCAACATTATTGTAAAACAATCCAGTGATAACTCTGGGAAGGTCCAGATCAATGTTCAGAACAAGCCAGAGCAATCTAAAGGATCCGGAGGAGGAAATACCAGAAAGAAATTATCCTAAAATTAAGAAGCTAGCCTACTTCTTGGTGATTGCATCACGCAAGCTTCGTCCGTACTTTAAGGCACACCCGATCAGTGTTATACCGATCAACCCTTGCGACAGGTACTCCAACGACCAAAAACCTTTGGATGGCCGTTAAAATGGAATATTGGTTAGAGTCAATTCGATATCATTTACCTGCCATGGAGGGCCATACAAGGCAAGCGCTAGTGGACTTCATCGCTGAATTTACCATATCAGACGAACCAAACAGTGATGATGTTATTCCCTCCATTCGATGGAAACTATACACCGATGGGGCATCCAACGACCGTTGTTCTAGGGCTGGTGTAATTCTTGTGACTCCCGAAAATCGATCAATTTGTTATGCTTTGAAGCTCGATTTCCCAGCTACAAATAACGAAGCCCACTATGAAGCATTGATTGCTGGCTTGAAACTTATCAGGGAACTTGGAGTAAAATCGGTTGAAATCTTTTGTGACTCACAATTACTGGTGTACCAGGTGCAGGGAGACTATTAGGCAAAGGGTAGAGACTTTCCCCATACTTTGCTCGTGTTCAGGAGCTGTTGGCAGACCTCGAATATTATGATATTTCACACATCCCATGTGAGAAAAATGGGAAAGCTGATTCATTGGCAAAATTTGCGAGTACTAACGATGCATAGTAGATGGTATTGGTTCCCATGGAAATCTTGCATGCTCCGAGTGTAAATGAGATGGATGTAGATTTTGTGTTAGAGATAGAAATCAATAAGGAGTCATGGATAACCCCATTCAAGTAATACCTGTTACATAGGGGCTTGCCCGAAAGAAAGAACGAAAGATGATAAGTCATTCGCAAACCTTCGTGATATGTAATGTAGGATGGAATAATGTATCGGAAGGGATTCTTGGTCCCTTTACTTTGGTGCATTGCCCACAGTGAGATAAAACGAGTCCTGGAGGAAGTTCATGAAGGAGAATGTGGTGACCATACTGGGTGGAAGACACTAGCAAAAAAGCTCCTCCGCTATGGATACTATTGGCCAAGTGTAAATCGGGATGCTGCGAACTACGTAAGAAATGTGAAAAATGTCAAAAGTATGTGAAAATCCTAAGAGATCCACCAATGGAACTCACACAAATGGTTAGTCCCTGGCTATTTGCAATATGGGGAATCGATATAATCGGCTCCTTTCCTATCTCCAAAGGTGGTGCAAAATACGCAATAGTTACGGTCGATTACTTTACCAAGTGGGCAGAAGTAGAGCCCTTAGATACAATCACCAGCAAAATGGTCATTAATTTCGTTGTGCGAAACATCATATGCCGTTTTAGCCTCTTGCGAACTATCATTACGGACGATGGAACTCAATTCGAAAGTAGGAAGTTCAATTTTTTTTCCAAATGTATGGCATTAAGAAAAGGTTTGCTACAGTTGAGCATCCAAAAGCCAATGGACAAGTAGAAGCCATAAACAAAATAATCAAATCCATATTGAAAAAATGTTTGGAGAAGGCTAGAGGAAAGTGGGTGGATGAGCTTCCGATAGCACTTTGGGCTTACAGAACCATCCATAAGTCCACGACTGGCACACTCCGTTCACATTGGCATATGGCACAGAAGCTATTATACTCGTGGAACTTGAAGTTCCTTCATATCGGGTATCTCATTATGACGCTAAGATGAATTAGGATCTCTTGCTGAAATCACTGAACTTTGTTGACGAAAAACGTGAAGAAGCTGATTTAAGGGAAGCTGCATATAGACACCGAGTCGCTTGATATTATAATGAAGAAGTCCGACGAAGAATCTTTGATGTGGGCAATCTCATTTTGAAGCGAGTTTTTCCGACCCATCGCATATGAATTCCACATGGAATGGTCCATACGTCATTGAACGGAAGCTTGGAGAGGGAACATTCAAGCTAGCGACCGTTGATGGTGCGACACTCCCCCGAGCATGGAATAGCGAGCATCTATGACATTATTACACTTAGTCTATTTCTTTTGCATTTTAGTTGCAATAATATCCGGTGTATGTTTACTTTGTTGTTCTTAGTTTTCAGCATGTAATAAGACAATTCAGTTTGTTATCGTTAATAAAGACATGAAGCCATCTTTTCCATGAACTATTGATGTTTCCGTATGTTGTAATTCCATGGCAAAAATTAAGTTACATTGTTATGTCTGGCGTATGAATGCGCACACAAACTTCAAAATCTCCAAGTCCTTGGAGTGCGGACTGGAGTGCTTTGAGTCCCCAGAGTGCGGACTAGAGTATAAACGACTTAAAAATCTTCAAGTCCCCAGAGTGCGGACTGAAGTACTCTGAGTCCCTAGAGTGCGGACTAGAGTATAAATGACTTAAAAATCTCCAAGTCCCCGGAGTGTGGACTTGAGTACTATGAGTCCCTAGAGTGCGGACTAGAGTATAAACGACTTCAAAATCTCTAAGTCCGCAGAGTGTGGGTTGGAATACTCTAAGTCCCCAAAATGCGGACTAGAGTATAAACGACTTCAAAATCTCTAAGTCCTCAGAATGTGGACTGGAGTGCTCTGAGTCCCCAGAGTGCGGACTAGAGTATAAACGGCTTCAAAATCTCCAAGTACCCAGAGTGCATACTGGAGTGCTCTGAGTCCCCAGAGTGCGGACTAGAGTATAAACGGCTTCAAAATCTCCAAGTACCCAGAGTGTATACTGGAGTGCTCTGAGTCCCGAGAGTGCGGACCAGAGTATAAATGACTTCAATATCTCTATGTCCCCAGAGTGTGGACTAGAGTACTCTGAATCCCCAGAGTGCGAACTAGAGTATAAACGACTTCAAAATCTCTAAGTCCTCAGAGCGTGGATTGGAGAAATCTGAGTCCCCAGAGTGCGGACTAGAGTATAAATTACTTAAAAATCTCCAAGTCCCCAGAGTGTGGACTGGAGTACTTTGAGTACCAAAGTGCGGACTAGAGTATAAATGACTTCAAAATCTCTAAGTCCCTAGAGTGCAGACTGGATTACTCTGAGTCTACAGAGTGCGGACTTGTGTATAAACGACTTAAAAATCTCTAAATCACACAGCGCGAAATGGGGTACTCTGAGTCCCCAGAGTGCAGACTATAGTATAAATGACTCAAAAATCTTTAAGTCCTCAGAGTGCGGACTAAAAGTATTCTAAGTCCCCAGATCACAAACTAGTGGATCTACGATTCCAAAAAATTTCGAGTCATATGGAAGTGAACTGGAGCTAGTGTGACTTACAAGATTTTGAATTTCGGCAATAAGTTGTACACTAAGCAGAACAATGAAAATCATCGAAAGCAAAGAAACAAAGTTTTATTCACTAATCCAAACTGAAATTAAACTATAACTTCTCCTGAAATTGGAGCAAAAAATCTATTTACAACGAGTATGAAAATAAATAGAAATAATTACATAATCCAGGCCTATTCGCGTTGAACGAGGCATGATAGCTACCTTTTCGGCTTCTTTTCGTTCCTCGATTTATCTGAAGACTCCTCTCCTAGGTGTTTCCTCTTGGACGCCTTGCTTGCTAGGAAGCAGTGCCCGGGGAAGGGAGAGGAACTTCCAGTGGAGAGGTCCCACCGGGGAGAATAACCTTCAGAGGCATGTTCAGTGGGTCATCAAGTTCCACCACTTGGAGCTCAGCCTTAATTTTAGTTTTCTTCTTCCCCTTTTCGATTTTTTGTTCCTCCGTGCTTAGTTTTGAAGTGTGTTCGAAGGAGCCCGTAATTCTTTAATGGGCGTTGGACTTTTAGATTTGTCTTCATCAAGCGCCTCGATCACTTGAGCATCAGGTCCTAGAGTCACTCCCATTTGAATTGCCTCCCCCGTTTTCTCCTCCTTCTCCGTGGCGACATCGCTTCTTGGAGTTGGCTCGGTATCATAATGGCCTGCATGAAAACATAAGATAGAAATGTTAGAACACGTTTACTACTCGCCAAAAACGATGGCCCTTTGAACTCTAGGAAGAAAAGTTATGTACTAGTTTCCGGCTGACTCTCAACTGTTCAGGGGTTTTCACCCTCTGGAATAGGATATAAAGTGTGAATATCAAGTCTATGCTCCTCTAGGTCATAGTCGATATGCTGCTTGAAGGGATCGAGTGATGGGCGACTAGTCGGCTGAATAGGAGGAGGAACCGAGAACTCGGTTCCGGACGGACCGACGGTGTCATTTTTTCCTTTTGATGAGGATGAGTCCCTTTTGTAAAGAGCCTTTGCCGCAGATAGGTCAATACACTCATTGTCGCGAAGAAATTCCTTCACAAGAGACTCCTCATCAACTTCTTCAGTTCCTACTCAACATTTTTGATTTTTATTAAAGTGTCCCATGCTTTGGCCAAAGATTCGAGGTACCAAGAAATGTTAGGTCGCGATGCATAAGAACTCGAGCGTTGTACTCAGCTATGAGTGGATCAAACATGCACTTAATTTCCTCCCTACCAGCCTCAGTAGCCGTCTCAAGGTGAGAATCTATTTCTGAGCGCGTCATTCTTTTGCATTCCTCATGGGCTTCGTCCTTCAGCGCTTCAGCCTTGGAAAGCTCCTCATCGAGCTTTGTGTTTAGGAGTCGTGTAGCAACAATCTCGTCACAATATCATTGTGAATCCTCTTGACCGGCAGCCTTTTCTTCCTTTTCTTTGAAGAGTATCTCCTCTAACTCGTTGAGCAAGGACATCTTTCTTCTTTTGAATGGAGTCTTTCTCTAAGGCTAAGGCACCACAGCGTTGATCCACATCATAGATGTCTTTTTTTGTGTATGGCCTCCAGGCAATCGACTACGTCAGCAGTATCTTTAGCATTCTTCTGAGCGGCCTCAAGCTGAGATTTATATGAGGAAATCTCTTCATCCTCGGCTTTGATGATCTCTTTATCATGAAAGGCCTAAAGCTTCAGGCAATCGATTTCGTGCTTGCGCTTTGTAGAAACTTCAAAAAAAAATTTGGCCAAGTGAATGAACGCGTCATGTTGGACGTAGACAGCGTTGTTGCAAGCAATGGAACTTTGTTTAACGTGCCCTAAAATGGGACGGATCGCAGGAAGAAATTTTAATCCATCAAAGCATATTTTTGGGAATATGGATTTAAGCTCAGCTAGCCCTTCTGCTATCGATGGATGTGTGTAGGGGCTGAAGAAGTTTGTTTAGTCGAAACTACGGACTACTTATAAGGCTCGCAAGGTTGTTTAGTGCTTGATGAACCAGAGTATTGGTCATAAGGAGCTTCAGAATGACATCCCCTTTGAGCCAATTTCTCCCTGCTTTGTTCTGGTTAAGGAGGAGGATCATTGGGGTACGAAGAATGGCTGTAAGTTTTCCTTCGAGATGACGACAAATCTCTGGGATGATAGTCTCTATTTATGTTGTCGTCTCTATCTCAGAGTTTACCGAACCCCGAGTCTCGGCTGGAATGATGGAAGACAGAGGACCTGCGAAGGCGGTTGAATCCATGAGAGCGTCCCATATCACCTACACAGAAATTAAGTGAGGACAAGTTAATAAAATTAACATGGTGGCTGAAGTTTAAGTGTAAGGTGAAGTGTAAGCGTTAGTGTGTGTGTCCTAGTGTTTCCGCCCAACGGACTAGTTTCTTTAGCTTTACTTATCGGAGTTTTTTCTCCTTGGTGATGGACTTGAACGCCTTCATCGCCCCTCGCGGGCGAATGAAGTTTAAGGGTTTCTGGATCATTGAAGCCGCAATTGAGCAAGTCCTTGGGAATAGTAAGGTCTGATAAGCCTTTCAATAAACCATCTAAATGTTGTGGAGATGGCTCTTTCTCCATTGGAGTAATTGTAACCTTCGAGGTTCCGTCCACCATGTCCTTCCTTAGTTTGTAAGCTAGTTTCTTTTTCTCCTTTGAAGGAGGAGGTGGTCCATCAATGCCAGGTGCCTCAACCACCAGTTCCAAAACAGGACTTATATGCTCACCTGGTGCTTCTGGCACCCCAATTTCTCTAATCTCACCCTCCCCGGATGTGTCGGGGGCACCACTTGTAGGAGGCACTGAAGGCCCGGCCTGTTCTTTACCCTTCTTCGACGCGGACCCGGTTATAGTAGCTCGGATGGAAGGTTTGTTCGACAACCCTCCGCCGACAATCCGAACTTTGAAGGTGGTTCATTGGAGATAATAGATTTGATCTCCCAGTCTCCCGCTGGAACAACCCTAATGGCCTCGACGACCTCAGAATACCCGGTACCTTTGGGACGTTGGCTGATACTTGTAGAAATCGAAAGAAGTTTAGAAACAATCCACTTTGTGCTTTAGACAAGTATTGATCCGAAAATGGAACTTACTCCCTTCCAGCCATCTTCTCGCAAAGCCCGAGGGGCAGCATACATAGAACCATTCCTGCTTATATTGGGAGAATTTACTCCATGCCCCCAGCAGTATTTGACACTTGGTGTATGGATCGAGGAATATGAAAGATGGGCTGTCAGACCGTCTCTTGAAACGATAGATATAGCGGATATCACCGGGAGTGGGGAGCCTGGATATGATGCTCATGAAAAGACTACAAGTGCCATAAACGAACGCGTGACTATTAGGATGTAATGCCGAGGCAATCTCGATGTACTGTAACACATCACGGAGAAAGGAGTTGAAAGGTGCACGCTACCAACCCAGCACATGAATATATTGCAAGCTGTATATCCAACTGAGGGCAGGTAAGGTCGATCTTGCCCCGATGGAACTAAGACGTCGTCAAAAGGGATTCCGTGAATTGTTCACAATCGATGAAGACTGGCTTCGTCGATTTTTGAAGCTTGGAAATCAATAGGATTATCTAGAAAAACCGCTCAGTCTATTACATCAGGAGCTAGGTCAATAGTTGCTGCTGATGGATTTTGGATATTCTGCGTAGGAATTGATGGATTCGAAGTTCCCACTGCTTCCTGCTGAGAACTTGGCTCTAGTTTATCTGAAACTATGGCGGAGCTCGACTTTTAGACATCCTCAACGAGCGTCGTATTTGGGTAAATATCCATTTGAACTATACTTGAAAGACAATCAATTTTCGATATAATAACAAAAAATGTTCCTCCCATTGTGGTGTGTGGACTAGTGCAATCGTTCAAGTGTAAGGGTGAAAGAATTAAAGATTGAGAGACTGATGAAGTGTTATTGAGCATTAAACTGTCATCTTCGAAGACCGTCATTGCTGACCGTCTCCATGAGCCTTTCTTATGATTCGACAGTAATGGTTTGGGAGTCGAACATTGGCATTGTAGAGTGTGGAGACTGTCCATCTGAATTTGATCAGTTGAGCTTGCATTGAATAGTATTCAAGTTGTGGGTGCTTGGTTGTAGAGGTGGATTGGACACACGAAAGTTATGTTTAAATTAGAATAGTCCTGATTATGAATGCCGATCAGCTGCCCTATGGAGTGACCGAACCTCAATACCTCCCTCTCTTCCTAACTACCAAACCGACTCTCTTAAACCATACCAAACCGACTCCCTTAAACTATACCAAACCAACTCCTTTAAACTATACCGAACCTCTATCCTTAACAATCGAACAGCCTCACTCTAACTTTGACCGACCCACCATCCTAATTCCCTACCGTCCTGTGCTCTCCCTCAGGGCTGAATGACACACTGGACCAGGGACACCGACCCACTCACTCACCTCCATCTCACTTCCTCAAATCACTGAAACACTTTCATTGGTGCTTACCGAACGACACTCTCATTCGTACACTACCCCCACTAGGGACCTAGCAGTTAGTAGGCTTCAACCTAACCTATTGACTCAGTATTGACACTCGGCCTACACCTTCTAAACTTACTAACTCCTACCGACAAACTTCTACTTCCTTCTCCCTCGTTCCATATTAACCGAGCTACATCATACCGAATCACCAAACCAACTCTACTTCAATAACCTAACAACCACACTCCCTCACTCGGTGGCCCAACAGGAGCGTGCGTCCTAGAGACCACCAATATCTTTCCTTTTCTCCTCTCTATTTCACTGATCTCGAAATCAGTTAAAACTGTATCGAGTTCCAACCCTAAGGCATGTTCTAACCTCAGATTCGTGTTCCTCATCTACATGATTCCCACCGTCCGTAATCTGAAGAAAATTCGTGAATTTGAATTTCGTACGAAACCCCTAATTTGGGAAACTCGATCGAATGAGAATTTCATACCTAAGAGAATGAATCAAAGCTTAGGGAACTACTTGATTTGGGAATGAAATTCGTTTAGACTCGTTATCGGGGGGAGTTGTGGAGCAAACATACTGGATTCAGGATGAGAGAGGAAGATTGAGGAGGTAGCCGAAGTTTGGGAGAAGGTAAGTTAAAAGGTCCTATAGAGTTGAAGTGAAAGTAAAGGGAAGAAGAGGAGAAGTGATGCAGCTCAGACCAGGATTGAAAAATTGCAAGTTATCGACATGAGTCGTTCACGACTTTGTGGGAGTTTAAGTCATTCATGACTTAACAGATCAGAAGGAGAAGTCATGAGTCGTACACGACCTAAGTTGTCACGAGATAAGGAACAAAGCTTTAAGTCGAATGGAAGAATTGAGTCGTCCACGACTCAACATGGAGGAATTGAGTCATACACGACTCAACTGGAGGCCAGAAGGGACACGGGGAAGGAGACGCGAGTTAAAGAAGGAGATTTGAGTCGTATCTGAGTTAACAAGCCATAAGAAAGGAAGGCGCATGGAGCTTAAGACGCGGCTTGCTTGAGTCGTATGGACCTTGAGTCGGTCCTTAGTTGAGTCGTGAGTCGTTCACGACATAGGTTGAGTCGTGTAACCTGTGTTGTTTTGTTGAGTTGTAACATTTTTAAGTCGTAAGTGTTGTACTATGTGTTGCTCTTAAGTCGGTAAGTAAGTGAGTCGTAAGTCGTAAGACTTCGTGTATTGAGTCGCCGTGTGATTGTGTCGCTGTGTGGTAACTCAATGAGTCGTTGTAACTTGTGTCGTAAGTCGCATACGACTTAAGGATGTGCTGAGTTGAAGGGGGCTAGGTCGCTGTTGCGATAAGTCACTACCGACTTATAGTTGAGTCGTAAGCCGTGTACGACTTAAGGGGCTGTGTTGTGAAACTCTATAAATAGCGAGTGAGTTGTAACTTTTTAGGGGTTGATTTTTGGAATAAAATTTCTTGTTGATTGATGTGTGCTTTCTTCTAAAATTGGTAGTTGAGTGTAATCTCCTATCTCCTCTTTCGGTTAATCGAGTGCGCTCGATTCAACGATCGTAGAAGCCGATTCACGGTATCTAGTGCGCTAGATCAACGTACGAAGAATCGTAGATCTTTGAACACGGTATAGTGCGCTATCAACGTGTTTGAGATAGCTAGAATTCGGTATCTTCGGATCAACGAATTTGGGCATTTTGGTATTCATCAATCCACCGATTGCTATTTTCACCGATTGAAGTTTATTTTGATTAATCCGCCGCGTCAGTTTTGGTATCGGAGCTAGACTTAGCCAATCATAGCTAAGCCGAGACTTGGAGCCAATTTTTGAAGTTGAAGTTTGAAGTTGTTCATCGTGTTCATCTTGAAGTTGCAACGAGTTTGAAGATTTTGATCCATTTCATTTTGGATCTAAAGTTGGAAAAGTGTTTGTATTTTGGCCGTGAGATTTTGCGCGCCAAAGTTGAGGGTGAAGGCCGAGCATAACATTGTGTTAAGTATAGGCCGTGCATCAGTTTTGGTATCATTGTTTGAAGTAGGAGCCGTGCCTAGTTGTATGAATTGAAGGGTTGAAGCGAGCCGAGTCAAGTGACACTTGTTGCCGAGTTAAGTGTTAAGCCGTGTAGAGCTATTGCCGAGTCAAGGTTGAGGCCGTGACTTGTTTGATTTGAGTTGAAGATTTGTGAAGTTTTGAAGTATTTGTTAAAGTTTTTGAGAAGGTTTCAGTCATGCCGCCAAGGAGAGCTAACCGTCATCAAAATATTGAAGCATTGTATAGAAGAGAAGAAGCCGAGCTTATGGAACAACGTATTAATGAGAAATTTGATGAAGGCATTGGAAAGTTAGAGAAGTTGATGAATGATTTGAATCAAACTCAAAGGAGGAGATCACCAAACTCGAACCATGGAGGAAACCGAGTTTCGCCATCGGTTACGGAAGCGAGGAGGGTATCACCGCATTCTTTTAGAGATAGAAGAGAAACATCAATTTCATCACGGAGAGATCATCATGACTATGGACATGAAGAGAGAAGAAGTCAACGTGAATTTGACAATGAGCCATATAGAGATGAAGAGAGACATAGTCGAAGAAGCATGCATGAACGGGGAGATGATAATGGTCGAGATCGATGTAGGCGTACTTTTGATGAAGAGGGTGATAAAGCTAGCATTCATTATCGAGATCGAGACCAAGTTCGAAATTCATATCGGGATGTTGAAGATGATCGTCGATGGGAATCGGGTATGAAGATGGAAATTCCTGAATTTAAAGGTGGAATGGTAGCTGAGGAATTCTTAGATTGGTTGTCAAATGTGGAGGAAATCTTTGATTTCAAGGAGGTTCCGGAGAATCGTCGAGTGAAATTGGTTGCTACTAGGTTGAGGGGGAGAGCTTTGGCATGGTGGCAGCAAACTAAACTTACAAGGGAGAGAATGGGCAAGTCAAAGATTGAATCATGGGAGAAGATGAAGAAGTTGATGAGAGCTACATTTTTGCCTTACAACTACCAATCACTTATGTTCCAGAGATTGCAGAATCTGAGGCAAGGGACGAAGTCTGTTAGTGATTATGCTGATGAATTTTACCAACTCATTGCCAGGAATGATATTATGGAAATGGAAGAACAGCTAACTGCTAGGTTTGTTGGAGGACTGAGAATGCAGATCCAGGATATGGTTAATATGTTTGATCCTAGATCAGTAGCGGAGGCACATCAGAAAGCGTTGGCTTGGGAGAAGCAGGGAAGGCGTAGAGGTGGTGTGTTTACTAATTCCAATAATCAAGCGAAGGGTGTTAGTGGAAGTTCTAATGTTCCTAAACCTGTTACAAAACCAGTGGTGAAGGAGGCTGAGAAGGCAAAGGTTAGCAGTGGTTTCAAATGTTATAATTGTCAGGAGTTGGGTCACAAAAGCAATGAATGTCCGAAGCCGAAGAAGAGAGCAATGGTTGCTGAGGTTGAGGATGATGGTGAGGAGGCAGAATATTCAAATGCACCTTATGTTGAGGAGGAAGAAGAATTGTCTGGGGATGAAGGTTGTAATCTTATGATGAGGAGGTCATGTCTTACACCAAAGCAAGAAGAGGATTTTAGTTGGTTGAGAAGCAATATTTTTCAGTTGACATGCACTATTCTAGGGAAAGTTTGCAAGTTCGTTATTGATGCTGGAAGCTGTGACAATATTATCTCTACGGAAGCAGTAAGGAAGTTAAACTTGAAAACTGAGAAGCATCCTAAACCGTACAAATTAGCATGGTTGAGGAAGGGTGGTGAAGTGAAGGTGTGTCGAAAGGCTTGTGTGAATTTCTCAATTGGAAAGAAGTACAAAGATGAAATTTGGTGTGACGTTGTAGACATGGATGTGTGTCATCTGTTGTTGGGCAGACCATGGCAGTTTGATAGAGCAGTGCAACATGATGGTCGTGCTAATAGTTACAGTTTCATGTTCGAAGGTACTAAAATCACTTTAGTTCCTAAAAAGCAACAACAGAAGGAAAGCAAGTTGGAGGAGATTGAAGAGCTGAAAACTTTGCTATCTTTGAAGGAGTTTGTTAAGGAAGTTGAAGATGAGCCTGAAGTCTTTCTGTTGATTGGACGAGAGTGTAGTGAAGAGGTTGAAATTCCAAGAGAAGCAAAGCCAGTTTTGAAAGAATTTGAAGACGTATTTCCAAAGGAGTTGCCCAAGGAGTTACCGCCACTGAGAGACATTCAACATCAAATTGATCTTGTTCCGGAAGCAGTATTACCGCATAGACCACATTATCGAATGGGTCCGAAGGAACATGAGGAGTTACGAAGGCAAGTGGAAGAGTTGTTAGAACAGGGACGTGTTCAGGAAAGCTTGAGTCCTTGTGCAGTACCAGCATTGTTGGTGCCGAAGAAGGATGGAACATGGAGAATGTGTACCGATAGTGGAGCTTTGAACAAGATTATTGTTCGCTACAGATTTCCTATGCCGAGGTTGGATGACTTGCTAGATCAGTTGAGTGGGGCTACTATTTTTTCGAAGATTGATTTGAAAAGTGGTTATCATCAGATTCGAATTAGACCTGGAGACGAATGGAAGACCGCATTCAAGACGAGAGAAGGATTATATGAATGGTTGGTTATGCCGTTTGGTCTATCGAATGCACCAAGTACATTTATGAGGGTGATGAATCAAATTTTCAGACCGTACATTGGAAAGTTTGTTGTAGTTTACTTTGATGATATTCTGATTTATAGTGCGAGCACAGAGGAGCATGTAGAGCATTTGAGAAAGGTGTTAATTATTCTTCGTGAGGAACAATTTTATGCCGCTACGAAGAAATGTGTGTTCATGACGGGAAGTGTTTTATTCTTGGGATATGTTGTATCTGAGAAGGGAATCCAGGTGGACCAGAGTAAGTTTGAAGCTATTAGAAATTGGCCACAGCCGAGAACTATCACTGAAGTTAGAAGTTTTCATGGATTGGCATCATTCTACCGAAGGTTTATTCCACATTTCAGTAGCGTGATGGCACCGGTTACTGATTGTATGAAAGGGAAGCAGTTTTCTTGGTCGAAGGAAGCGGGGGTTGCTTTCGAACGAATCAAAGAACTTTTGACGACAACGCCAATTCTTGTATTACCAAATTTTCAGTTGTTGTTTGAGCTACACACTGATGCATCAAAGGTTGGGATTGGAGGAGTGTTGAGTCAGAGTGGGAGGCCAGTTGCTTATTTCAGTGAGAAGCTATCAGGGGCAAAGATGAGATATAGTACATACGATGTCGAGTTTTATGCTGTAGTGCAAGTAGTGAAACATTGGAGGCATTATCTATTTCAGAAAGAATTTGTTCTTTACACTGATCATGAAGCGTTGAAGCATTTACAGGGGCAGGATAAGATTTCAGCGAGACATACATCGTGGATTGCATATTTACAGCAATTTACCTTTGTTGTTAAGCACAAATCTGGGGTGACGAATCGTGTGGATGATGCTTTGAGTAGAAGGAAACATTTGTTGACTACAATGAAAGTTGAGGTGACAGGGTTTGAATTATTGCCAGAATTGTTTGAAGAAGATCCTTACTTTGCAAAGTTTGTTGAAAAAGTTAAGGATGGGAATTCTGATGAATTTGTGTTAGTTGATGGATTCTTGTTTAAAGGAAATCGATTATGTATACCAGATAGCAGTTTGAGATTGAAGATTATCAAAGAATTACACGAAGAAGGCCATGTGGGTAGAGATCGTACTTTGCTGTTAATTTCTCAATCTTATTTTTGGCCATCAATGAGGAAAGAGGTTGAAAAGTTTGTGGAGAGATGTCATATATGTCAGGTTTCGAAGGGAAAAGCGACAAATGCAGGATTGTATATGCCGTTACCTGTGCCATCTAAACCGTGGGTTGATTTCAGGATGGATTTCGTTTTGGGTTTGCCGAGAACTCAAAGGGGAAATGATTCTATATTTGTTGTGGTGGATAGATTTTCGAAAATGGCACATTTTATTGCCTGCAAGAAGACAGCGGATGCAGTTCGAGTGGCACGATTATTCTTTAAAGAAATCTATCGTTTACATGGGTTGCCGGAGTCTATTGTTTCAGACAGGGATACCAGATTTTTGAGTCATTTTTGGCTTAGTTTGTGGAAGATGGTGGGAACAAAGCTGAAATTTAGTAGTGCTTATCATCCGCAAACGGATGGACAGACCGAAGTTGTTAATAGATCGTTGGGAAATTTGTTGCGATGTCTTGTGAAGGACAGTCTGAAAAGTTGGGACATGAAGTTATGCCAGGCAGAGTTTGCACATAATCATGCAGTGAATCGTAGCACAAGATTCAGTCCATTTCAGATTGTATATTCAAACGTACCCAGGGGACCGTTGGATTTGGCAGTAGTACCACAACCAAAGGGGACGGTTAAACGAGCTGCTGATTTTTTTGATGAGTTGACTAAATGTCATAAAATCGTTCAGGAACGATTGGTGAAAGCAAATGAGAAGTATAAGCGAGCTGCAGATTTAAAGCGACGAAATATAGAATTTAACGAAGGTGATTTGGTGTATGCTGTGGTAATGAAGGATCGTTTTCCAGTGGGCGCTTATAATAAGTTGAAAGCCAGAAAAATTGGTCCTGTAGAAGTTGTGAAACGGATCAATGAAAATGCTTATATGTTGAAGCTACCGGAGGACGTATACACTTCTGACGTGTTCAATGTCAAGCATCTTGTACCATATTAAGGGGATGAACAATCTAAGGTGGAGGAATTTACAAATTCGAGGTCGAATTTTGCTCAACCAGGGGAGGATGATACAGCTCAGACCAGGATTGAAAAATTGCAAGTTATTGACATGAGTTGTTCACGACTTTGTGGGAGTTTAAGTCGTTCACGACTTAACAGATCAGAAGGAGAAGTCATGAGTCGTACACGACCTAAGTTGTCACGAGATAAGGAACAAAGCTTTAAGTCGAATGGAAGAATTGAGTCATCTACGACTCAACATGGAGGAATTGAGTCATACACGACTCAACTGGAGGCCAGAAGGGACACGGGGAAGGAGACGCGAGTTAAAGAAGGAGATTTGAGTCTTATCCGAATTAACAAGCCACAAGAAAGGAAGGCGCATGGAGCTTAAGATGCGGCTTGCTTGAGTCGTATGGACCTTGAGTCGGTCCTTAGTTGAGTCGTGAGTCGTTCACGACATAGGTTGAGTCGTGTAACCTGTGTTGTTTTGTTGAGTTGTAGCATTTTTAAGTCGTAAGTGTTGTACTATGTGTTGCTCTTAAGTCGGTATGTAAGTGAGTCGTAAGTCGTAAGACTTCGTGTATTGATTCGCCGTGTGATTGTGTCGCTGTGTGGTAACTCAATGAGTCGTTGTAACTTGTGTCGTAAGTCGCATACGACTTAAGGATGTGCTGAGTTGAAGGGGGCTAGGTCGCTGTTGCGATAAGTCGCTACCGACTTATAGTTGAGTCGTAAGCCGTGTACGACTTAAGGGGCTGTGTTGTGAAACTCTATAAATAGCGAGTGAGTTGTAACTTTTTAGGGGTTGATTTTTGGAATAAAATTTCTTGTTGATTGCTGTGTGCTTTCTTCTAAAATTGGTAGTTGAGTGTAATCTCCTATCTCCTCTTTCGGTTAATCGAGTGCGCTCGATTCAACGATCGTAGAAGCCGATTCACGGTATCTAGTGCGCTAGATCAACGTACGAAGAATCGTAGATCTTTGAACACGGTATAGTGCACTATCAACGTGTTTGAGATAGCTAGAATTCAGTATTTTCGTATCAACGAATTTGGGCATTTTGGTATTCATCAATCCACCGATTGCTATTTTCACCGATTGAGGTTTATTTTTGATTAATCCGCTGCGTCAAGAAGTGTTGGATTTTATATGAAGAAAGGGAGGTGAATAGGCATTAACTAGTGGACCCGGTCAAAGTATCTCACTGGGTCGGTGAACTATCATACCGGGAGACAATGAGTATGCCAAACGAGTGGTTCGACGTCTGTACGTCGACCGAACCACACCAAAGATGATAGCGCAATGGAGAAACAGATTCCACCCGATAGGTGAAGAAGATTGGGAAGCATGGTTTTCTTATGACTCAAAGCACATCATCATTAACTCTCACAATATGCTTTGGGGGACAAATGTTACTCGGTTGCTTGGCCCGGCTACTAGATGCTAGTTGTTGAGTTTTTGATTGAATCAAAATGATAATCGAGCCAGTGGAAGGTTGGAAAATGTAAAAGGTTGACTCAAATTGAGAGGTTCAACATATATACATACCGTTCGATAGAAAGTACGGCTCGGCCTATATACATGGATCAACCTGTATGAACGGTTCGGTCGGGGGAGGTGAGATGTGTGCCACACGGTCTTGTGAGATAACGTATGTCACACGGCCAAAGGAAGATGTTGGTAGGAACTCCATATATATCGCTCGGCGTAGAGGGGAAATTGGTCGCTCGGCTAAGAGAGATGTTGTTTCGTTCAGATTGGGTAGTTCGTATATGTCTTTTGGTCCAGATGCTTCGGCATGCGCCGTTCAGTCGAGGGAGTGAAGCCATACATGGTTCGACAAAGGAGTTTTTGCTCAGTCTAGTTTCAGTGCTTGTGGCTCGGTCGAAGTGGTTCAGAACGCATGGCTTAGTCAGATTGGATTAGATCGCATGGCTCGATCAAAAATGAAAGTCGCGTCTTGCTCAGCCTAGACAGGTTAGCAGGTGTTTTTCGTAGAAGTGGAGTTGCTGCCGTTCGCTCAGGAGTGGTTCGGTGCAAGGTGAAAGAGTTAGCCAATTCTTGGAAGCCAACATCGTGGCAAGGAGGTCGACATTTTTTTTCTCAGAGTCCACTACAAGTTGCTTCGAGTTCTTTAGGGGTTTATTTCGGGACATTTGCTTAACGACAATAATCAGTTGTGATGGTTTGGCATTCCTTGCTTGGCCGAGGATCATTAGGCATGCCTGGTTCGGCCAGCCTGGTATTAACATATTTGGGCCGAGTCATCTTTGCTCCTAGGCCTGAGAAGGAAGTCCAGCCTATCTTCGTCTATAAATAGAGGGAAAGGGGTGCAGTGAAATGGGACCTTTTTTCGAGAACACTGGAGAGACTTTACCATTTTTAAGACTCGTTTCTTTTCTGTTAAAACTTATATTCAAGTTGTTGGTGTACGGATTGTATCTATATTCAATTATTGGAAGAAGTAACATAGATTACGATCAAAGTGAACGTAGGTAGTTATGCCGAACCACTGTAATTCTAGTATTCTCGTTTCTTACAGTTCTTATTGCATTCTACTGTGTTGTTCCTCAGTTTTAATTTACTTTTTTCATTAATCTCTCTACACAATCCTACTCAAAGGTGTTAGTGACCAATTTTGGTGCTAGCATTACTATATTTCAAAATCATATGATGCCAAAGAGTCCAACTACCTTTATTATCTCATGTTCATCTCATTTCAAAAGAAAATATCTCAAAGACTTATAGTCAGTAAACAACTGAAACATTTTCCTTAAAAGGTAGTGACACCAAATCTTTACCACAAAGATAACTGCCATTAATTCTAAGTCATGAGTTGGGTACCTAACCTCATGGAATGTCAACTGTCTAGAGACATAAACTATTAATCTTGCCCTTTTGCATCAACGTCGCCCTAAACCTGAAAGTGAAGTATTTGTGTACGCAAGCCATCCTTATTCCCTTTAGGCATAACTAAAACGAGCTTCTTCCAATCAGAGCTTCAAATCTCGAAATGTTGCTTCACACTCCCCCGTCCAAACATACCTTTCATGAAGGAATCTAACAAGCCTGCAATAGAAGAAATGGATGAATTTCAAAAAAATTTACCATTTCAGACGTTGATTGAGCCCGTGAAGCCTAATTTAATTAGAACATTTCTAAATTTATTTTAAATAAAATCATGTATTTTATTTAAATTAGTTAAAAAGAAGTTTAATTAAATTAAATTTTAAATGTACAGTGCATCAAATACACCTAACGTTTATTAATAAGAGTTTATATACATATATATATATATATACATGGAAGGAAACTTTTCATTTCTTTCCTTAAAATGAGTAATTAATTGAGAGCATTAATAAGAATTTAATGTATATAGGGAAGGGAACCTTTTATTTCTTTCCCTAAAATAATTAATGAATTGAGATCATTAATTGCATTAAATAGAGTTCATTTCGCTCTTTAATTTGAATTAAGTGATTAGATTTAATTAACATATATCCGTATCAAATACATATATGTGTGTGTGTGCGTGCGCAAGAATAACGTGATAATCCGTGAAATGTATAATGTGCCCATATATATATATATTTAGGATTCACATTTCAATGGACACATTATCTCATTTTGTGACATTGTAATTATCCAAATATGTGCTTACACAATATGGAAAAACAAGATATTGACATATCTAAATGAATGTACATATATACACACACACATATATATATATATATATACAGATATAATATATATATACATATATATATTATTGAATAAAATGGTTTCTATCATAATAAATTATTGTAAAATAATTATATGAAAAATTACGAGTTTTATAATTGTGGAAAATATTCAAACGCATTTTGCGCTTAAAAATAATTTATGGAATTTTCTCAATAACAATAATATTTATCATTAAATAATTGATAACAACCCAAAATAAAATTAATTCTCAAAAATATGAAATCAATTTAAAAAGTCCTAAAATATTTTTTGAAGGAACCCGAGACAAATTTTAGGCTTATAAAAAATTTCTGGAATTTTCTCAATTGAAATTATATTTTTAATTAAATGATTGATTGCAGGACAAATTAAAATTAATTATAAAATTATAAAATTAAGTTAAAAAAATTTGAATTTTTTATAAAGGTACCTGATGCACATTTAGGCTTAAGAAATTTCTAGAATTTTCTCAATTAAAATTATATTTTTGATTAAATAATTAATTGTAGGATGAAAGTAAATTATTTATACAAAATATTAAATTATGTTTTAAATATTTGAAAATTTTACAATAAGTTTCTTGTATAGTGAAGCAAATTAAAAAAATATAAAATTGAAAATTTTAATCATTAATTATTTTATACATAATAAACAATCATAAAATCATTAAATGATAATAAAATACACACACACACACACACACATACATACATATTTAATAAAATATTTTTATATTTATGATCCATAATATGTATAAATCATTATAAGATAATTTAAGGATCAAATATATATAATATGTAATCATATATACAATTACACATATTGACAATTTGTAAGTCTCTATATATTTAGTCCATATATATATTAATATATATAAAAATTAAATATAATTTTCTCCCTTTTTCCATAAATTTAATTTAATAATAAATCAATAAATAAAATATTACAACAAGCACATAACCAATCCAATTATAGCAAACACATGCACCCATAAAAATCTCACATAATCTAAACTATAAATAGATTTGGATACAAATAGATGACTTACCAATTTCATATGATAAACTTGATATCAAACAATAACAAGTAATGAAAGTTCACCTCTTAATGAAGCCTTTGGGTCCACGTTGTACAATGGTTTCTCTTCTTAGAATAAACCACAATCCATCAGTTTGTTAATATAGGATTGGAGACATTTTACTACAAATTAGTATTTTTAATTTGAATTGGATTTGAAAATTATTTAGGGATTGTTTTTAGAGGATAGTTTCTGCCATTAAAATGAGGAAGAAGAATAAGAAAGTGGCTGCCCAAAAAATGAATTGATTATTAGATTAGGGTTTTAAGATTAGTATTCATATGCGTAGGATAAGCGAGCAAGCAATGTAAGTTTCTCACTAGATCTTAGCCATGCATCTCCAAATCCTAGTCCTATGTTGTAACTGCTACCAACCTCTATCAAACCAACGCCCATTCTCTCCAAATCTCAGGGGTTGTGAGCCTATTTATCCCAAATTAAATATATACTATCATACTTAACCTATTTTGTTATTGATATATCATATCGATCAATATATTTATAATTTTTATAAATATAGGCAACAATTTTATTTCTTAGATCACATTCAAATTTCATAATTAAACTTTCATAAATATTAACTTATTTAATTAATTTATAATAATTATAAACTAATTAAATCATTTGGTCCAAAGAGAATTCATCGTCTTTGTTGTGTGGTGTTAGCACCAAAATTGGTTACCCACACCCTTAGAAAGATTTTGTAAAGAGATTAATGAAGAAAGTAAATTAAAACAGAGAATAAAGTGTAAATTTAAATGCAGAGAACAAGAACACCAAATTTATAGTGGTTCGGCGTAGCTGCCTACGTCCACTTTGAAGTTGATTTCCATTGATTTCCTTGATGGGTGGTTACAGATACAATCTGTTTTTTTCGTTACTAGAATACAATTGCAAAGTAAAAGAAATAAGTCTGGAATGAGTCTTGAAAATGGCAGAGTCTCCCCAGTGTTCTCTAAAATCTCCCCCTTTTTTTTGTGCCTCTGCCCCTCTATTTATAGATAAAGGTAGTTTGGACTTCCCTGGTGGGCCTGGTAGCTGAATAACTCGGTCCAAATAGGACAAGCCCTGTACACCGAACCGAGCAGGCCGAACGGTCGAGTACTGACCCATTCTCTTTATGCCGAACGACACGTTTGTTGTGGGGAAGAGTAGGCTGAGCAGTGATTGGACCGGGCGTGCTGGAGAGAATGCCGAACCATCCTTGATTGCCGAGCGTCTTGGGAGGCCGAATGAGGCGCTTGATGTTCGAACGCAATCTTGACCGACCGAGCAGTTGGCCGAACAATGCCCTTGGCCGAACTGGGCTGGGATGCGGAACCATCTAGGCTCACCGAACTTACTCGGCCGAACTGAGCTGGGATGCCGAACCATCTAGGCTCGTCGAATGATGACTCTGGCCGAGCGTACCAAGAGGCCGAGCGATCTTTGATCTCTGAATGATCTTATGTCGAGCGTCTTTGGCCGAACGATGCTTTTGGCCAAACGAAGCCTCTGGCCGAGCGCTATCTTTGGACGAGTAATATCTTAGGCCGAACGTTCTTTAGATGCCGAGCTCTATGGTGTCGATCCACCTACAGGACGAACGCCTTTGGTAGGCCGAGTACTAAGTTGCCCGATCAATTCCCTAGGAAACATGTGGCTCTGGGGTGTAAATTCGGTTTGCAAAACTATTCATGTTAACGTTCACACTTCATTTAGGAGGTGGTGTGATAATATGGACAAATATATCACTTATTCATTTTTAGAAAAATCTTAATCTAATTTAATAAGTGTTACCTAGTAGTGACAATTATTCACACCAATTCTCTTCGTCAAAACTATATCACTTTGGACTAATTGAATTTGGTAATGGTTAAAATTCCAACATTGTCCACATTCAACTCTATAGTCCAAACATAAAGTCCTTGGTTCAATGCTAACAATTATTATTAACCAAACTACTCCGGCCAGAGATTTTGACTTTGGGTTGACTTAAGTTGACCATGATACTAACCCAATATAACCGAGGAGACGAATCCTCTTATGAATAGTGCTTCACTTCCTATACTTCCAGTCGATCCAATTATAGTTACCGGTGGATGCTCTGCCATAAATTTGACTATAATTAACGCAATCTTTCATATTAAAGATTCATGGGATTCTCAAGTCAAAATAACTACATATTATTCACATCGATATTTTTCGTTTGACTTCAGTTATATTAACTAATAGAAAACTATCGAATGAGTCGTTCTATAGTTATCCAATAACTATTAGTACATAACCCCTAGTTGTCCTCAATAGTCATAAGTAATACACTTTCCAACATATAGAGAGCGTTACGTGTTAGTCTGTGAGATGATGGTTTTGATGACAACAACCTTAGAATAGATTATAAAATATAAATACTAACATTATAGTTTAGAAATATATGTATATGCAGGATTTAACCATGCAGGTACCAAGAATGAAGACTGTATAGTATAAAGATTCAAGATATCAAGATTGAAGACTCATGAGTATTAAGATTATCAAGAGCTTAAGAGTTCAAGTAATTTATCTTTTAATTAGAAATTTTGTTAAAACTCCTAGAAAAGCACTGACATCTTAAAATCCAATTTATTCGTGGAATGGAATCCACTTCGAGCCTGTTAAAGGGATGTAACCCTAAGTAGGATGGAACCTACGAAAAATCTAGTGGAACATTTTTTTGTATCCGCTATTTTTTATTCAAAATGAATTTTATAAAATTATATCTTGTTTTCAAAATGTTTTCAAAACCTTCCTTTTAAAAGCATCAAAAACATCTATCCTGATTTCAAAATAATTTTAGCCTCAAAATAATCTTTAATTTTAAAATCAAATTATCCGTGGATTTAACTATCTTTAATAATAATATACTTAATTTTTAAATATTTATACCTAGATTTAAATATAAAATTATAGTAAAATTTTGTATATATTATTCTATATATTTACTTATGTATTTTAACTACAGTCAAGTATATTTATAAAGTTTAAAATTGTTTTAATATAAGATAGAAGTTATTTTCAAAGAAAATCAAATCATATCCTTTGGGATGTCGACATGCCCATGTACCCTATGTCGATATAGTATCAGTTGAATTCAAAATTTAAATTTCAAAAGAAGTGTCTATTCGTCATATCTCTTCACGAATGGACATGGCTGCTGTTCTCTATATAGGGATGTTTTCAACGAATTTAGAAACAGATTTTCTAGTTTTTCACTCCTCTTCTTCTTCCACAAGTCTATATACATATTCTTACCATTACTCTGCCGAAATCAACATTAAATCTAACTAGATTATCTCTGGTTTGATTCTCTATCACTATCTCAACAAGATCCTCAGTGCTATTCAGAGTTATTGGCTTTTTGTCATCAACTTAGCGAGAAAAGGTGTGATTGTGGCCTTTGAAATCGATCAAGCAAGATAAGGTGTGATTGTAGCCTTAGAAATCAATTGGGTGAACTAGTTGTCCGAGAAATCAAGTATCTCTACCTAGAGGATTGTGAATCTGGAGGGTGTACCTCGTTGCCTTAAAATCGAGGGTGTAATTGTAAAGATTGTTTCTGAAAGGAAATTCGTACTTGTGTATAGGACTGGATGTAGGATAACTCCAAACCAGTATAAAATCCGGTATGTTCTTTCCTTTACCGCTTTTGCTTTATATTTCCATCTGTGTTTGATTCTGTAATCATGTCTGTGTTCGAATATTGCATACATTTGTGTTCAAATTAAAAAACTCAAAAAGGTTTAATAATTCTTTAAAACACTATTCACTACTTCTAGTGTTTATCCTAGCCTTATGATCCTTAATCCGCATTTCTCACATTTGATATCAGAGCAAGGTTTTCAAAGTTTCATAGTCTGATTTTTGAAATTTTTTAGAAATGGCTATGTTTGTTAATACTAGTTTAGAAATATTTAGATCATCATTGTCTCACGAGTCTGCATATAATCAATGTTCAAATTCAAGTTGTCTACCAAAATTGTTTGATGTGCAGGAAATATGCTTTGTGGGAATTGAGGAATCAATCCACAAAGGACAAATTGTGCAGATCAAAAAGAACAAATGGATACTCAATAGTGGATGTTCTAGACACATGACTGGGAATCCAGAAATGTTGAATGATATAATATACGAAGACGGAGGACTGGTTAACTTTGGAGACAATTCAAAAGGATATGTGATTGGCATCGACAAAGTCGGTAACTCTGAAACTCCTATTATTACTAATGTTTTGCTAGTTAAGAATCTGAAACATAACATGCTAAGTATAAGTCAACTTTGCGATAAAGGATATAAAATTAAATTTGAAAAAGATAAATGTCACATTGAAGATAATAATTCAACCATAATATTTGAGGGAATTAGGAAAAATATATTTATATTCTTAGTATGAAAGTTTCAAATGATAACTTGTGTCTTTTGGCAAATACAAGTGACCCTTGGATTTGGCATAAGAGATTTGGGCATTTGAATTTCAAACTCTTATCTAGACTGTCAAAACATGATCTAGTAAGAGGTCTCCCTAAAATGAATTTTAAAGTAGATATTCTATGTGATGCATGTCAATTAGGAAAACTTAGAAAAAGTTCTTTTAAATTAAAAGATATGATTTCAACTTCAAAACCTCTTGAATTACTTCACCTTGATTATTTGGTCCATCTCAAATTCTGTCAATAAATCATAGTAAATATGTTTTTGTAATTGTAGATGATTATTCTAGATTTACATGGATAATATTTTTGAAACATAAAAGTGATACTTTTTAATGTTTTAAGAACTTTACAAAAAGGATTCAAAATAAACTTTCTCTAAAAATTATAACCATTCGTAGTGATCACGGAGGTGAATTTAAAAATGAAAAGTTCGAGGAATTCTGCAATAAAAAGGGAATAACTCAAAAAATTTCATTTCCAAGAACTCTACAACAAAACGGAGTAGTAGAACGTAAAAATAGGACGATTCAAGAGTGTGCGAGAACCATGCTTTCAGATAGTAAATTACCAAAGTATTTTTGGCAAAATCAGTTGCTGCCGCCTGTTATATTTTAAATAGAATTTTAACTGATAAGACATCTTATGAACTTCTTCACAGAAAGAAACCTAAAGTATCTTATTTTAAAAATTTTGGAAGTACATGTTTTATTTTAAATACCAAAGATAACATAGATAAATTTGATCCTAAATTCGACAAAGGTATCTTTATCGGATATTCTAATAAAAGTAAAGCGTACAGAGTATTTAATTTAAGAATTAACAACATCGAAGAAACAATGCATGTTTCGTTCGATGAAAATTTCAAAATTTTTGAAGGTACAATTGATGAATAGGATTTAATCACTCAAAATCAAGAGTCAACTGAAACTTAGAATGAAATTAATCATCCTAATAAAAGGACTAAACTTTTAAAAGATCACCCTATTGAAAACACACTAGGAAATATGCAATCTGTTGTTAAAACTAGAAATCAACTAAGTCAAATGAGTAATGTAGCTTCTATATCAACTATTGAACCCAAAAATTCGAAAGAAGCATCAACTGATGATTCATGGATTTTGGCTATGCAAGAAGAATTAAATCAATTCACTAGAAATAATGTTTGGGAACTGTTCCTAGACCTGAGAATAAAACTATAATTGGAACTAAATGGGTTTATAAAAATAAAATGAACGAACAAGAAGAGGTAGTTAGAAATAAAGCCCGATTAGTCGCTCAAGATTTTTGTCAAGAAAAAGGAATAGATTTTGATGAAACCTTTGCTCCTGTAGCAAGATTAGAAGCCATTAGGGTTCTACTTGCTTTCGCAAATCATAATAATTTTAAACTATATCAAATGGATGTTAAAAGTGCCTTTTTAAATGGATTTGTAAAAAAAGTAGTATATATTGAACAACCACCACTTTTTGAAAATGAAAAATTACCAAATCATGTTTACAAACTTAAGAAAGCTTTATATGGTCTAAAACAAGCTCCTAAAGCCTGGTATGATAGACTAAGATCTTACTTATTACAATCAAATTTTGAAATTGGTAAAGTAGATAATACTCTTTCTATTAAAAGAAATAAAAATGATATTCAACTAGTACAAGTTTACGTAGATGATATCATTTTTGGATCAACTAACTTTGAAATGAATAAAGAATTTTCTGAAATAATGACAAAAGAGTTTGAGATGAGTCTTATGGGTAAATTAAACTTCTTTTTAGGATTACAAATAAAACAATTAGATAATGGTATCTTTATTAGTCAAGAAAAATATGCTAAAGACCTGATTAGTAAATTTGGTTTGACTACTGCGAGTGGAAAATCCACTCCCACGACAACCAATGAGTACCATAGTAAAGAAGATCTCTCGAAAGATGTAGATCAAAAGTTATATAAAGGAATGATTGGATCACTACACTATATTACTGCTAATAGACCTGATATCATGCATAGTGTTTGTCTCTGTGCAAGACATCTATCCCAACCTAAAGAGAACGTATCATAAGATATGTTAAACACACTTCTGCCTATGGCTTATTTTACCCTAAAAATGATTCCTTTGACTTAATATCTTACTGTGATGTTGATTATGCTGGTTGTAAATCAGACCGAAAAAGTACAAGTGGAACTTGTCACTTTTTAGGGCATTCTCTGATTTCCTTGTTTAGTAAAAAGAAAAACACAGTTTCTTTATCAACAACTGAATCAGAATATATTTCTGCTTCTTTGGCTTGTTCTCAAGTAATATATATGCAACAAACTTTAAAAGATTATACTTTAAAATTTTCAAAATCACCAACTTATTGTGATAATACTAGTGTGATAAATTTATCCAAGAATACTACTCAGCATGCTCAAACTAAACATATTGATATAAGACATCATTTTCTCAGAGATAATATAAGTAAGAAAGTAATTACTCTAGATTAAATTAATTTCGAGAATCAAATTGCTGATATATTTACAAAACCATTAAATGAATCTGTATTTAGTAAATTAAGTAGAGAATTAGGTATTTGTTCAATAACTGAAATATAAAATATAAATAAACAAAGTATAATTAAAATTAAATCAAAATAAATCAATTAATAAAAAATTTAAATGACCAATCGACATACCCTCCAAACCCATGTCGACATATAACGATTTTTATTTTTAAATTTTTTCCACCAAAATTCAAAATAATTGGTTATATATTCTTCTCATTTTCGAAATTTTATTCATCTTTTCTGTTATTTCTCTGTTATATCCGCTGAAATCAAATAATCAATGGCCTCCTCTTCAAAATCAAACAAAAATTCTACCTTTTCGTTTCCTTCTCTCACTTCTAGTCCATTTCAACGTACCACTCTTGCTCCTGCGACAAAAATGGAGGATTCTCTAAACGATGCACTTCAGTTAATGACTGAAATCCAAGTAATGCAACTTCAAATGTCCAAGGAACAAGAGAGGTAAGGCAAAATCTTTAGGAATTTGCAAAAATTTCTAATGGAAAATCATGCTAACCCAATCTTGATTGACGAAGACTCTTCAGGAGATCAAATACTAGAGGCCAGCAAAGAAGAAGATGAAGTCCACATGGAAGAAGTGCATGCGAATGACCACGACTAAGTCATTTGCATTGGAGAACTGTGCTTTGGCAAAGATGGAAATCTTGTCGAACAACGTGGAAATTTCTGTTTGCACTATCCAAACTGTTCGATTCATAGATCTCCCATTTTCAAAGACACTCATTAGTTTCTTTTCTCTTTCCTTTTGGTGTATATTCTTTCTTACGTTTCCCATGAAAATGTAAATACTACAATATAATTAATGAATAATTTGTGTTCTTATTATATGAATACTTAGGTACGATTATTAGTAGTTTAGGACTAAGTTCTAGTTTTAGATCTAAGTGTTGATTATTTATGATAACACTATCATTATAATCACATGTCATAGAGTATTAACTTTAGGGGGAATGATATAGTTTTTGTCGATATATTTGGAGTTAGTTTTTATTGATGACAAAGGGGGAGAAATATAAAATAGGGTAGTTAGGCATATATTAAGGGGGAGTTATTAGGATAGAAGTAATATTTTATAAACAAAGGTTGTCATCATCAAAAAGGGGGAGATTGTCAGTCCGTGAGATGATGGTTTTGATGACAACAACCTCAGAATAGATTATTAAATATTAATACTATCATTATAGTTTAGAAATATATGTATATGCAGGATTTAACCATGTAGGTACCAAGAATGAAGAGTGTACAATATAGAGATTCAAGATATCAAGATTGAAGACTCATGAGTTTCAAGATTATCAAGAGCCCAAGAGTTCAAGTAATTTATCTTTTACTTAGAAATTTTGTTAAAACTCCTAGAAAAGCATTGGCATCTTAAAATCCAATTTATTCGTGGAATAGAATCCACTTCGAGCCTATTAAAGGAATGGAACCCTAAATAGGATGGAACATACGAAAAATCTAGTGGAACATTGTTTTGTATCCACTAATTTTTATTCAAAATAATTTTAACAAAATTATATCTTGTTTTCAAAATGTTTTCAAAACCTTCCTTTTAAAAGCATCAAAAACATCTATCCTGATTTCAAAATACTTTTAGCCTTAAATATTATTTAATTTCAAAATCAAATTATCCATGGATTTAACTATCTTTATTAATAATATATTTAATTTTTAAATATTTATACTTAGATTTAAATATAAAATTATAGTAAAATTTTGTATATATTATTCTATATATTTACTTTTGTATTTTAAATATAGTCAAGTATATTTATTGTAACGATAGGGATTTTTCTCGCTCGAAAATCGACATCCATACTTTACATCGTACTCGAATGCCGTAGATTCGACCGTTCAAATCTGAGTCGTCGGAGCTTATAACAAATTTAAGTAAACAACACAGCGGAAAAGAAGAATAATACATTGATATACGACATAGATACAATATCTGATACAACAGAGTGGTACAATGAATATCAATATACATCACAGATATGATACAAGAAATAGCAGCGGAAAAGGAAAATAGATAACATCTAGCAGCGGAACAATATAACTCAAGATAGTCTTCAAAAGAGAACTCCAGCAGCATCAGCTCGTTTCAACATCACGATACGCAAAGACAAGCAAGTCTCGTCCGCATCCAAAGACCGAACTAGCTCCAGATAATTCACTGAACCTAACTATCTGAAAAAACCAACTCTAGACTGCTCGTGTAGAAAATTTTGAGCACCCAGAGTTTAGGAAAGAAACAATAAACTCCGGATCAGTCATGGGACTAGTGTGAGCAACAAAAACAGTTTATCTTTAAAAACAAACAAAGAAATATTTTAAAATAGATTCGCAATGCTTTTTAGAGATGAGACTACCATAAGGCCTCCCGCACACACACAATGCAAACGCAGAATCGGAGGAGATTTCTCCTTATGATAGTCAAAGATGCTTGATACGCACTAAAAAGAAACATTTGATATTATTACTAGTGCATAGTGTAGTAAAAAATCATTTCGAAAGTAAAGATATAAATCTTAGCCAGCACAGGCATTTCGCACTTATGCCTACTATAGCTACCATGTTCAATAGCAGATTACCGCCACATTCCATGGCAGGTTATACAATTGCAATCGTAAAAGTTCGTATTGGATGAATGGATTTCCAACAAATGGTCGGGCCAAGGAACTTCCCATTGCCACATGGAAACGCCTCTGGAAGGATGCCCCGAGCATCCCAACTGGATCTCTGCCAAACAAGGCCGGCTACCCCCCTCCGCGGGGAATATACAAAACCTCAGATATGCCACCCTCGGTCCTTTGGGACCTTTATACGAGGCGCCTCTAAACCAACAACCACATAGAAATAAATATAGTGTGTCCACATGATTAAGTATCAGGGCTCCATACCATGACACTACCCTTTTCCAGAAGGAATGGTCATACCCTAGGGAAGCTACCCCTGAAACCTTGCCGCACAATTCCTGTTTCGACCATTACCGGTTTGTGAGGCTCGACGAAGTCTCGTACACAAAGCTACGCTTTTTACAAAAGCCACGCTTTGATCAAAAAATGATCAGCAGCACTCAGCATGCCACATTACCAAGTTGGGAACATATCGCTGATAACCTTCAACTACATAACCTCTGAGATCGTACGTCTCAGAGAAGGGTGTTAATGCTAAGAGAATAAATTCTCCGCCACCAACAGAAATGTGTTAGAAAGAAATCTGCTTTATATCTCAAAATGTAATGTCAGACATACAATCTATACAAGTCTGTTCTGGATTTAGAACAGAACCGAAGGCACTTACAAAGAAGCCCTTGCAATCCGGGTATTCACAATCCCGATAGAACTTCCCATCACTTAGGGAATCTCTATACTGGAGCAACTCAGTGCAGAGACAATCGATAGGTCATCCTATAGTTCTCGCAAATACCGGTCTTCACCACCGGTCTTCAAATACTATCTATAACGACGTATCACATATTCAGAATGGGTTGTACGACCCAAAGGTCCTTTCCTGGCTAACCCGAATAGTGAGCGCAACATTTAAAACATATGGATATGGGATTTCAATTAAGTCACAACTTAATAATTCAAAACATTCTTTCAAATGGTTTAAACGAATTACCATTTTCAAATCTTTTAAACAAAAGATTTATTTCACTAAGTTCACCCATTTTCACAAAGATTCATTCCCGGATTTCAAAACAATTTCATCTCAATTGGATTAATTCATTTAAATCTTTAAATCAAGATTTTATCTTATAGCTTTCAAACAGTTTCGATAACTTGGGAAATCATTTTCATTTTTAACTTGAAATCCTTTTTAACACAATTTGGAAGTTCACTTCCTATATGAAAGCTTTTATTATTTGGAAACAAATAGTTTTCGTCTCAGAAAGATCCAATTTTATTTACACGAGTTAAAGTTTTTGAATTTAAATTCAAATTTTCAAATCAATATCTTTAAAATAGTTTAACCCATATAAACTGGTATAACATCTTTAGTCCCTAGTTTCTAGATCATAGAATTCAATTTCAAATATTGAATTCAAATTTAAATCAAAATATTTAAATTACAAAATTCAATCAAGTTATTAAAAATAAACTTCGTCTTTGAAATTCCATTTCAAAAGTTTTTCACTTTATGCCAAATCTGTAACATTCCTGAAATTTATCAAGTTTAATTGGCAATTAAATTTATTTTGGAAAATAAATTGTGAAGTATTTAAAGATTTTAGGATAAATAAATAATTTTGATTATAAATAGAAATTTATATTAGGAATTTAAGGATAAATGATTTATAAAATAAATATTGAATTTCAAAATAAAATGTATTAAAAAAATAAAAATAGAATTTTAAAAGCTTGAGATTAATAAAATGATAGTAAAAGTTGTTTTCTAAATTTTTAATTACATTAATATTTGGAAGTGGTTAAAAAGAAAAAAAATTAGTGTACTCATTTTTGAAATATTATTCTTAAGTCAAATTCCCTCAAATAAATAAATTTAACTATTGTTAATATAAAATCAAAGTATTTAAAAGTCATTCTTTTCATTTTATAAAAGATTGTACAAAAATAAATAAATAAATAAAAATATGTATGAATGTAAATTGTGTAGATATAACTTTTTTCTAAATAAATGTATGGATATGAATATATATAAATGTACATAAGTGGTTATAATTCAATTTGAATTGGAATTTAAAATAAATGTTAACATACATAATAGAGATAATCAAAGCAAATCAACATGCATAGATCTCCTAATCATTTCTTCTTACAAATGGCATTCACCATAATAAATTGAATAAAATAATAAGATTAAATTTTTTTAGAAACTTTTCATTTCCCCACAAGGCAATCAATAGATATCTCAGCAAATCTGAAGCAAATAGTAACAATAGATTTGAGAATCTCAAATCTCAACATCCAAGAAAAATAAAGTAGAAGATCTTGCAAATCTTAATAACCATCAAACCGAAAAAAAAAACAGAAAAATAAAAATGCTCTCTGCCTTAATTCAAGTTTGAAAATCTGAAACCATACAAAACAAAACTCAAGCCAAAGTCAAATCTGGAAGCTCTTAATCTCAAATTCTTCAACCTGCAATGGTTCATTCAAGTCTTCAAGCTTGGAAGCAAGATTAAGTTCAAAGAGCAAATCAAAGCTAAAAAGAAAAAAACAACAAAAGGAAAATGCAAGTTCAAAGTTTCAGATAGAATCTAAAAACAAAGATCTGTTCAGAAGATCAAGCTTCAACCAATTCAAACTGCAGTACAAACCAAGTATGGTTTTAAAATCAATCTTTGGAAACAGTTTCAAAGGCAAGTCATTTTTTTTAAGAATTGAAATTTTTGAGTTGTGAATCAGTAACAAAAACAAAAGAATTTAAACTATTTTATTAATAAGTTGCAGAGAAAAAAAAAAGGAAGAGAAAAAGGAAATCAAGTTTCAAATACCAGATCAAAACTCAGTCTTCAAGCAGCAGACCAAAGTCTTTCTCTGTTGCATTAAAACAAAATTGTAAGTAGAACTGACTCTTTTGTTTGTTATTGATAAGGTAAACAAGTGAATACAACAGGAGATTGAGCAAACTTTTGTATTTACAAATTTTTGCAGAACTAACCATCAAAAGGAAATTAAAGAAAATAATATTCAGGCTTGATTCCCCTTTGTTTCTTCTCTGTTGCAAAACTTTCAGGTGAGCAAACCCACTTCCATTTACCTATACTCTTTGATATCATATTGATGATGCTCTGGAATGATGGTTAATATGCCTGCATGTTGTTTTATGTATGTATATATATGAGTATGAAATTGATTGTATGTATGGTATATACACAGTGCTCTGCTCTGTGTTAACAGGTTTCAGAATTTGTTTTAAAAACTCAAACTTTCCCTCGGATCTTTGGCATATTTTAGGCATGAATAAGACGTGTTTGTCAAAGTAAGATCCAAGATTTAAATATATTTTAGTGGGGATTGGAAAAAAAAATTATTTTATCTTACTGGGAAAGAAATATATACAGGAGAAATTGAAATTTCATAAAATTCGAATGTTTTAAAATCTTGATTCAATTGCACAATATAATTTGTCTTCGAAAACCATGATTTTTAAAGTAAAAATCAAGACTTTTAACTTGATTGATCGAGTGGCATTTCGAGTTGAACGAAAATTCAATTTGTGAGAAATTCCGGTGACCTCGAGATCGTGTGATCTCGAGCTTGGCGTCAGGGTTAGCATGAGCGCTGATGATCATTAGAAAAATGGATACAACATTTTTTGATCATCGGAGAAACTATACAAGAGGGATTTAGGGTTTGTAAGTTTGTTTTTGTCAGTGATGGGTCTCGAGTTCGTTCGTTGCCGTGGAGGGATCGAGTCGCTTGAGGTTTGGGGAATGGCTATGTGGGAGATCCACGTAGACGTGGCCGGAGGCGGTGACGTTCTGGTGGCCTGGCGCGGTGGTACGAGGTGAATTTGTGAATTGGGTTTTGGGTTCCAGGAAGAATCGAAGTGTTCGATTTCGAGTTTCAGGCAATACAACGAATCTGAATGGTTAAGTGGCTTGGGCAGGTCATCGAGGACCTGATGGTGACGAGGACGATGATCGGAGGCGCGACGATGGCATGTGCACGTACACCTGTGTCACTGTGTATCAGGAATGATTCGTTTGTTTGGGAAGAAGTTTTTCCCCAGGTTCGATTCGAAGGTGCCGATGTGTTTTCTCGAAGCACGTTACGGGGAGGATGATGAATGGCTCAAGTGAAATAGCGTGGGTACTGGGTAAACACTTGGGAAAATTTTGAAGTTTGGAAATTTTGTTGCACTGGGTTGGGTTTTTCAGAAAACTCGAAGTGAAGGGGGAATTTTCTCGCGTAAGACCCAAAGTGGCTCGGGCTTGTTGAAGTGAACATGTTTCCAGGTTTTACAATACACAGAACCCTGTTCTCTGTTAAATAATAAATAAATAAAAAAAAAATTAAAAGTTAAGTTTGAATGTAAACTGAAATTTTAAAATTAGTTTAAACCTGAGTTGAAATTTGATTACAAGTTGTTTGAATCTGAGTTTGAAATAATTTAAATTTTGAAATTTTAAATTTAGTTTTAAACAACTTTTAAGTATAAAAGAATATTGGTTTTGAATTTAAACTGGAAGTTTAAATTTAAATTATAGACTTTAAAATAAGTTTGAATCTGAAATTTAAAATCTGGAATTTGGTTTGAATTTCAGTTTTAAAATAAAATGAAGTTTGTAAATTTAAATTGTTTAACTACTTTAAAATTGGTTAAGTGATTTGGAATTTAAAATGAAGTTAAATATAAGTAAGTTTTTGAATGTAAGTAACTTGGAATTAAAATTCAAACATGTATTCAAGTTTAGAATAAAATGAAGTTTCGAGATAAAAAAATAATAATTTAAACAACTCTGAATGTCATAGTGTATTTTTAATTGATTTAAATTTTAAAAATGAATTGGGTTTTAAAACTTTTAAACCTCTTTTATAAAATGAATAATCCTTTAACTTGTGAGATACTTTGTTTAAGTTAAATTTGTAACCATTTTAAATCCTAAATTTAAAATGAAATTTAAAATAAATTTGAAAGCAAATTATTTTTAATGCCTTATTTAAGAAAGAGATGTTTTTATCTTAAAAATAAATAAATAGAATTTAATAATTCGGATTCATTGAATTATTAAGTCAATAAATCAAATAATTAATGAATGATCAAATGAAAATAATAAATACTTAGTGAAAATAATTAAGAGAAGATAATTAAAGGTTAAGGATTGATTTATCAAATATTCGAGATTAATTACTTTAAAGAATAATTAATTAATGTGGTTAATTAATTAAGAGAACTAAATCGATTAAGGTTAATTAACTTAAAGTGATTAAGAAATCATTATTAATTAGGGAGTAATTAATTATTGAAATTAATTAAGGGAATAATAAATCTATTGATTAATTAATTAAGGACAATTAATTATAATTTAATTAGTCAATAATTAAAAGTTTATTATTTAAAGTAATTAATTGAGGAAGAGGTAATTAAGATTTAATTAATTACAATCAAAGGATAATTAATTAACTAAATGATTAATAAATGAAGATGGTTAAGACTTAATTAATTATAGTTAACGATAATTACTCATTGGTTTAAAGATTTCAAGTAGAAGTAATTATTGTGGGTAATAAATTTATAACCCCATGGTTTATTCATCTTAATTAAAGATGTTTGATTGTTATTGAATGCTATGTGATGGATTGATATATTCGATGTGATGCTATGTAATGTTTTGCGCTAAGCTGTTATATCTGTGATGTATATATTGTTATGCAAACCCTTTGACCCGTAAAACGACATTTGAGTTTCGATGCGACAGGGAGTCGGATTCCATTTGGTTATCCGAAACCCACATCGAATTGTAATGATTTAATCTGTGCTGATTGATGATGTTGCACTTCTATTGTGTTGAACCCCTAGACCACACTTATACACACACAAATATGGATTTCACGTGGAAATTTGGTTAAGTCACAGATTTTGAAATTGTTTTAAAATTTAATTTTTAAATCCAAAATAGTTTTTGGAATTAGAATTGAAGCATTTGAAAAATGAATTTCAAAAATAAAAGTTATTTGAATAACTTGATTGAAT
The DNA here is from genome assembly GCA_030765085.1 of Allium cepa. Taxonomy (NCBI): domain Eukaryota; kingdom Viridiplantae; phylum Streptophyta; class Magnoliopsida; order Asparagales; family Amaryllidaceae; genus Allium; species Allium cepa. The sequence continues at coordinate 819,426,648 of CM060940.1, forward strand.
CTTGATATTTAAATGAATTGATTTAAATTTGAATTCAATATTTGAAAATTGAATTCTATAATTTGGAAACTATGGTTTAAAAGGTTATTCAACTTATAAATGGGTTTATATGTGTTTTTAAAATCATTTTTAAAGTGATGTTTTGGAATTTAAATTTAACCCAAAGATCTTATCTTGTATAAATGAAATCGGATTTTTCCAAAAAGAAAACTATTTGTTTTCAAACGATTGAAGCTTTCACATAAGAATGAATTTCCAATTTGTGTTAAAGGATTTCAAGTCTAAAAATGAAAATAGTTTTCCAAGTGTTATATAAATCTTTGGAAATGTGTTTTGAAAGCTATAAAGCTTTAATTTAAAGATTTAATTGGGTTAATCTAAATTGAATGGGAATTGTTTTGGAATCTATGGATAGATCTTTGTGATATCGGGTGAAACCTTGTGAAATAAATCTTTTTGTTTAAATATTTAAAATGGTAATTTGTTTAACCATTTGAAAGTAAACTTTTGGATTTTTAAGTTGTGACTTGACTGAAATCCCATATCCATATATTTTTAAATATTGCGCTCATTATTCGGTTTAGCCGGGGACCTTGTGTCATATAGCCCATTCCGAATAGTGATACGACGTTATGGATTGCAATTGAAGACCGGTGGTGAAGACCGGGTATTTGTGAGAACGATAGGATAACCTATCGATTGTCTCTGCACCGAGTAGCTACGGTATAGAGATTCCCTTAGTGATGGGAAGTCCGATCGGGATTGTGGATACCCAGATTTGCAAGGGCTTCTTCGGAAGTGCCTTCGGTTCTGTTCGAACCCGGAACAGACTTGTATGGTTGTATGTCCGACATTACACTTTGAGATATTAAACTGATCTCTATCAAATACATTTCTGCTTGGTGGCGGAGAATTTATTCTCTTAGCTTAACACCCTTCTCTGAGACGTACGAGCTCAGAGGTTATGTAGTTGATATTTATCAGTGATGTATTCGCAATTTGGTAATGCGGCATGCTGAGTGCTGCTGTGTGATGATGATCATTTGTTGATCATTTGTGATCGAAGCATGGCTTTTGTATAAAGCGTAGCTTTGTGGACGAGACTGCATCAGGACCTCACACCCTGGAAATGGTCGAAACAGGAAAGATGCGGCAAGGTTATGAGGGTCGCGCCCTTTAGGGTATGTCATTCCCTTCTGGAAAAGGGTGGTATCATGGTATGGAGCCCAGATACTTACTCATGTGGATACTGCAGATCTATTACTTTGTGATACTTTGTGGTTGTTGTTGCGCGCGCTCGGATAAAGGTCCCAAAGGACCGGGGGATGGCATATTCGTGTAGTAGTTACCTAGTTACAAAGGTAACCCGGCCTTGTGTTGGCAGAGATCTAACCGTAACGTTAGTTCTCGGGACGTCCCGCCAGAGGCGATCCCATGTGGCAGTAGGAAGTTCCTTAGCCTGACCATTTGTTGGAAATCCAATCAAAACACTACGCGCCCTGTACGGTTTTAGTTGTATAACCTTCCATGGAATGGGGCGGTAACCTGCTATTGAACATGGTAGCTATAGTAGGCATACGACGAAATGTCGTATGCTGGCTAGGATTAATATTCTATTTTCGAAATGGTTTTTCTGCACTATGCACTAGTAATAATATCAAAGAAAACTTTCTCGTATAAAGCATATTTGACTATCATAAGGAGAAATCTCCTCCAATTCTGCGTTTGCATTGTGTGTGTGGCGGGAGGCCTTATGGTAGTTTCATTTTCCAAAAAGCATTACGGATTTATTTTAAATTCCTTGTTGCTTGTTTTTAAAGACCAAATATTTTTGTTTGCTCACACCAGTCCCATGACTGACCTGGAGTTTATTGTTCCTTTCCTAAACTCTGGGTGCCCACTATTTTCTTACACGGGCAGTCTAGAGTTGGGTTTTTCAGATGGTCAGGTTTAGTAGATTATCTGGAGCTAGTTCCGTCTTTGGATCGGGACTGCACTTGCTTCGCTTTGTGCATCGTTATTGAGAGTTCGAGCTATCGCTGGATTGGTGATTTGGAGATGGAGATTACCGATGCTGGAGTTCTTTCTCGAAGACCATATTAGAGTTTTTTTTTTCCGCTGCTGTGTTATCTTTTCTTTTCCGCTGTTGTTATCTTGTATCATATCTCTGATGTATAATGATATCTATTGTGTCATCCGTTATCTTGTATCAAATGTTGTATATCATATGTATTATTCTTTTTCTTCCACTGTGTTATTTACTTAATGTGTTATAAGGTCCGGCGAACCAGGTTCGACGTTTGGATCTGCGGCATTTGAATACGAGTGTCGTATTCGGTGCCGATTTTCGAAGGTCGAGTCAGGGTCGTTACAAAATCCATTTCCGAAACATTTGAATTCAAATATTCAAATTTAAAACTATTCAAAAATCTGTGACTTAATCGATTTCCTCGTGAAATCCATATTTGTGTGTGTATAAGTGTGGTTCAGGGGTTTAATACAATAGTGCAACATCAATCAATCATCCCAGATTAAAACGCAGAAATATAGTTGATAAGCGATATAAATTGTAACACTTATCGTCCATTCACAGATTTACAGATGATATACAAATTTATTACAAATAAATGAATAAGATACACAGCTCAATCCACAGAACAAAATATTACAGATCAGATAGGACAATCAATCCAAGGTATCTCATACAATACAATGATTCATAAGTAAGGTCAAGTATTCAATAATCATTTATAAGCTGAATTAAATAAATTTATTAATCCTAATTGATTCAATTTATTTTCAAGTAAATTAATTACTTATGAATTTAATTATCCAATCCTGATTTATTAATTACAAATCATTTGATATAAATTAATTTATCAAACATTTTTAATTAATTAAATTTTCTTAATTAATCATATTAATCAAACCAACCTTTAATCCAATTACTTAATTAATTAATCCCTTAATTAATTATCTTAAGAAATTAACTTTTAAGTACTTATCATAAAGTAATTATCTCATAACCAGAAATCATTAATTTCCAATTTAATCTAATGATTTTCTTAAACTAAATTAATTAACTTTAATTTATTAAAGTATCCAAAATTAATTACAATAAGCAATCAATTCCTTAATTACTTTAATTAAGTAATTAACAATTTATAATTGATTTTCTTAATTAATTAATTGTTTAATAATTCTTAGTTAATAACTTTTATTAACTATTCTTTAAATTACTTTCTAAAGTAATTAACTTAGATCAATCAACATTAATTATAAATTAATTAACCATTTATATCTCATTGATTAATCCTGATTTCATTCTTAATTATGTGATTAACTAATTCCAAATCGTAATCTAATTGAATTAATTAATTATCCTCCTTAATCACCTTAATAATTTTAATTAATTATAAGCCATTAAATCTTCATTACCTAAAGTAAAACTTATTTACATTTATGATTAAATTATTACTTACAATATGTTTAGAAATATTGATTTCAAATTTCAAATTAAATTTCAAGCTTTTAGAATAAATACAAATTTATTTTTAATAAAGTTTAAGCAATTTCAACACCTTTTAAATCTCATGTTAAAGAAATACCTTTGTTATAAAGAATTTTAGAAGAGTAAAAATAAATCAAATTTTCTTTTAACTTCACATATTTAAATGTATAATTCCTTTCACTTAAACCTTTTGAATTTGTCAACTTTATATTTTTTTTCTTCTTCAAAATCTTGAATTTAAATTTAGATTTAAATTCAAATTTTTAAACTTTGATTTAGTCTCTGATTGAATCATTCCTTCGTGATTTTAAATCCCATTTTTTTTTCAAATTCAATTTGTTAAAATATACTTTTAATTGCTTCACCATTTTTTCTAGTTATTGAAACGATTTTAAATTTAAAACTTTTGTTTTCCAATCTAAGATCAAACCTAACTTAAATTTATACTTAAACTTTAAATAAAAATTCAGCTTAAATTTGAAAGGAAACAGAACATGGTTCTGTTTAAACCTGGAAATCAGGTTATACCCGAGCTACTCCATATCGTCTTCAAGTCCAACCCCCCTTGTTTCGATAAAAATGTTCGAATAACCCGAGTAAAAACCGAGTGCACTTCCTACCCAAACCCAAAGTTCACCAGGATATCAAAGTGCACGGTGCACGTGCACTGTGGCTCTGGCCAACTCCGGCCAACCACCAGCCCATCCACACATCAGCGACCATCACCGAAAATGAACACGGCCCTTAGAAATCATCACCGCGACCTGAAATCAATTCGAGCACTAGATCGAAACCTGGAAATTTACAAAGCAACACCCCTTCGAACCTGTCAATGCCAAGTTCTCGACGCTCCGACCACTAGGCAACTCCAAACTCCAGTCACCACTCCGCCACCCTCCTAGCTTCTTCCCGCTCCAATGACGTGCAACTCGACGCACTATGGAGGACGATCGAGAAAAAAATGCGAACCCTCATTAAACTAGGGTTAAAAATTTTAAATGTTCATCGCCGACGTCACAGTCATCTTCGCCACCTCCAACTATTTTTCTCCGACACCCCATAGGCTGCTCCTTCTCCAGCCACGAATTCGACCACCACGAATCGGTCGATCACCAGAAAATGGAAAAAACCCGTTTCCAGTTCATCCCAGGAATGCATTTTCATTCCTTCGCTAAAAATTATGATTTTGTTCTTAAAAATCAAGTTTTTGTATGATGTTTCAGTTCATATTCTTGAATTGATATATTAGAATGATAAATTTTACCCCGATATTAAATTTGCTCTGTTATTTTCCTATTTCCAGAGATATTTAAGCTTATTTTATCTAAAGAAATTTTTTAAACTAAGATTGGTGATGAACACACAAGTTCCATTTGAAACTTGAATTTAAACAGAGATGAATCAAGAGGTTTTGAATTAAAATCAAAACTAGAACTTAAAAACTGAGAATAGAAGAATTTCTGGCATGCATAAACTATATATCAGAAACTTAACAACATAAATACACAGATAATACTTAAAGATATGTGATATTTATCCAGCACAACATGCAATTATACTTTTACTTTTAGATTTTAAAAGTGAAGTTACTCACCTGGAAATAAACTTGAACAGAGACTTTTTCCATTTTGAAACAGACTTGCATTTTCAAGCTGAAGCTTTTAATTTGATCCTCTGGTTTGAAGTTGATTGTATTGTTATCTAAATTTTGAATCTTTGTTTAAGTATGAAGTAGTATTTACTTCAGCTTTGATGAACGAAATGATGAAGATGAGATATATGAAAATGAAGTGTACAGGTTAATAAATATAAACAAGTTGCAGGTGATAAAATATTGTTTATACAATATCAAGGACAAAGATTTCTTTCCTGCTTGTTCTTTTAACTAGCTGGTATGATTTTGTTGTGGAGGCTATTTATTTACATTTGTTTACTGATAAAATCATCCCATTTTGGCTGAGAAGATACGAAGTTGTGCTGAGGTATTAAATGCAAGTTCTTTCTTGTTTACAACCCATCACTTATACTATTTTATTTTATTTTATTATTATGTATGTATACCTTGTTTGTTTTGTATAAGTATGCACATATGTACTTGTGCTTATATAAAATCCATTTGATTTTATTGATTTGCAGTCTTTTTGTGTTTCAGCCCTCTTGCATTGTTTTAAATGTAATATTATTCTAGTTTACCTGCATTGCTTCAAATTTGTTTAAAACAAATCCACTTTGTTTTATTATTTTATTTACAACCTATGTCATTTGTTTTGTAGATATTTCTTTGTCTTTTGTTTGTATGTATTTATTGTCTTTACTTTTGTTAAATATATGTTTACTGCCTTCATGCTCTTGGCTTGTTACTTTAAAATTATAAATGAAATTCTATAACTATTATGCTGTTATAATTTTAACTACGCGTATTTATTTATTTTATAACATTTATTTTTGATAGCTTAAACAATTCTAGAATTATTTACCATATTCATTTCATATTTTATAAAATTATAATTTATTTGAAATGTTTTGTTTTAACCTTATATCAAAATCCAAATACAAAATTATTTTCTAAGATATTCGCTTTTAAATCCCAAATTAAATTTCCAATCTATTTTATATACAAGTGTTCAAATATCCAGATTAATTTCAATTAATCCTTAATTTAACTAACATTATATATAAATTTTCAATCAATTCACGATTTTTATTCAAAAATGAAATTAATTGTCGAATTAAAATAAATTAAAACTCGGGATCGTTAAAGACTTTCCCCCTTAAAAAGAATATCGTCCTAGAAATTCGCAGGCACGAATAACAAAGGTAGAGAAAAGATAGAGAAATATCTTTCCATATCAATTAGGTATAAATTCTGCATTTGGCTTACTAAATTAGAATATCAACAATATGAGAACAAACTCATACAATACTACACAGGATACTCAGGTCATTAAATTCTACGAAATATGAAAAGCACTGGTTAGTTCGAAGGGATAACTAACCGTTCGTAAAATATATCGAGATCCAAACAATAGATAAATGGATTTTTATTTTCCATAACTTCCAAATACTAGTTATGAATTCCAAATTCAAGTCGGAATATCTCAAAATATATACCAATTTGTCCCTCTTCGGACTTCTATCAACCCAAGAAATTATAATAGAATTTCAAATTTGGTTTTAAACGAAATCGTTTTATCGATACACTTCAAATTTATCCTTCATATTCCATTAATCGATTTAACTCAACTTAAAATTTCCAATTTATTCGGAATTTCCAATTTTCAAATTTCAAATTTCAAATTTATTTAAGTTTAAATCAAAAACTAATGAGAAATCGATGAAACACAAAGTAAGAATTTTCTACAACGATTCATATGGCATCATCACACCGAAACTTCTTTCTGGAGCTGTCACGAAGCAAACAAAGGAATTTGGCAACGAATCAAAGAAAATTGATAGAGAAAGATTGTTTCCGCTGTTGTAGGGTATTGACCATTTATAGTCGTATTTCCCTATCCCCTATCTCGTTCTCTTCTTGCAATCATACTTACCATCGGTGGATAATAAGAGAATTTACTGAGACATTCGAACAGATATCTTAGGGATATACTCATTCTAAGGTTTACTTCACCCTATCTCTAATGAGCTACTTAATGTGTTATACTCCTGAGCTAAAGTTTAACCTTAGCTTTGATACCACATGTAACGATAGGGATTTTTCGCGCTCGAAAATCGACATCCATACTTTACATCGTACTCGAATGCCGTACATTCGACCGTTCAAATCCAAGTCGCCGGAGCTTATAACAACACTAAGTAAACAACACAGCGGAAAAGAAGAATAATACATTGATATACGACACAGATACAATATCTGATACAACAGAGTGTTACAATGAATATCAATATACATCAGAGATATGATACAAGAAATAGCAGCGGAAAAGGAAAATAGATAACATCTAGCAGCGGAACAATATAACTCAAGATAGTCTTCAAAAGAGAACTCCAGCAGCAGCATCTCGTTTCAACATCACGATATGCAAAGACAAGCAAGTCTCGTCCACATCCAAAGACTGAACTAGCTCCAGATAATTCACTGAACCTAACTATCTGAAAAACCCAACTCTAGACCGCTTGTGTAGAAAATTTTGAGCACCTAGAGTTTAGGAAAGAAACAATAAACTCCGGATCAGTCATGGAACTGGTGTGAGCAACAAAACAGTTTATCTTTAAAAACAAACAAAGAAATATTTAAAAATAGATTCGCAATGCCTTTTAGAAATGAGACTACCATAAGGCCTCCCACACATACACACACAATGCAAACGCAGAATCGGAGGAGATTTCTCCTTATGATAGTCAAAGATGCTTGATACGCATTAAAAAGAAACATTTGATATTATTACTAGTGCATAGTGTAGTAAAAAATTATTTCAAAAGTAAAGATATAAATCTTAGCTAGCATAGGCATTTCGCACTTATGCCTACTATAACTACCATGTTCAATAGCAGGTTACCGCCACATTCCATGGCTGGTTATACAATTGCAATCGTAAAAGTTCGTATTGGATGAATGGATTTCCAACAAATGGTCGGGCCAAGGAACTTCCCATTGCCACATGGAAACGTCTCTGGAAGGATGCCCCGAGCATCCCAACTGGATCTCTGCCAAACAAGGCCGGCTACCCCCCTTCTCGGGGAATATACAAAACCTCAGATATGCCACCCCCGGTCCTTTGGGACCTTTATACGAGGCGCCTCTAAACCAACAACCACACAGAAATAAATATAGTGTGTCCACATGAGTAAGTATCAGGGCTCCATACCATGACAATACCCTTTTCCAGAAGGAATGGTCATACCCTAGGGAAGCTACCCCTGAAACCTTGCCGCACAATTCCTGTTTCGACCATTACCGATTTGTGAGGCTTGACGAAGTCTCGTCCACAAAGCTACACTTTTTACAAAAGCCACGCTTTGATCAAGAAATGATCAGCAGCACTCAGCATGCCACATTACCAAGTTGGGAACATATCGCTGATAACCTTCAACTACATAACCTCTGAGCTCGTACGTCTCAGAGAAGGGTGTTAATGCTAAGAGAATAAATTCTCCGCCACCAACAGAAATGTATTTGAAAGAAATCTGTTTTATATCTCAAAATGTAATGTCAGACATACAATCTATTCAAGTCTGTTCTGGATTTAGAACAGAACCGAAGGCATTTCCAAAGAAGCCCTTGCAATCCGGGTATTCACAATCCCGATAGAACTTCCCATCACTTAGGGAATCTCTATACCGGAGCAACTCAGTGCAGAGACAATCGATAGGTCATCCTATCGTTCTCGCAAATACCCGGTCTTCACTATCGGTCTTCAAATGCTATCCATAACGACGTATCACATATTCGAAATGGGTTATACGACCCAAAGGTCCTTTCCCGGCTAACCCGAATAGTGAGCGTAACATTTAAAACATATGGATATGGGATTTCAATTAAGTCACAACTTAATAATTCAAAACTTTCTTTCAAATGGTTTAAACGAATTACCATTTTAAAATCTTTTAAACAAAAGATTTATTTCACTAAGTTCACCCGTTTTCACAAAGATTCATTCCCGGATTTCAAAAGAATTTCATCTCAATTGGATTAATTCATTTAAATCTTTAAATCAAGATTTTATCTTATAGCTTTCAAACAGTTTCGATAACTTGGGAAATCGTTTTCATTTTTAACTTGAAATCCTTTTTAACACAATTTGGAAGTTCACTTCCTATATGAAAGTATTTATTATTTGGAAACAAATAATTTTCATCTCAGAAAGATCCAATTTTATTTACACGAGTTAAAGTTTTTTAATTTAAATTCAAATTTTCAAGTCAATATCTTTAAAATAGTTTAACCCATATAAAGTGGTATAACATCTTTAGTCCCTAGTTTCCAGATCATAGAATTCAATTTCAAATATTGAATTCAAATTTAAATCAAAATATTTAAATTACAAAATTCAATCAAGTTATTAAAAATAAACTTCATCTTTGAAATTCCATTTCAAAAGTTTTTCACTTTATACCCAATCCATTTCCAAAACATTTGAATTCAAATATTCAAATTTAAAACTATTCAAAAATCTGTGACTTAATCGATTTCCTCGTGAAATCCATATTTGTGTGTGTATAAGTGTGGTTCAGGGGTTTAATACAATAGTGCAACATCAATCAATCATCAAAGATTAAAACACAGAAATATAGTTGGTAAGCGATATAAACTGTAACGCTTATCATCCATTCACAGATTTACAGATGATATACAAATTTATTACAAATAAATGAATAGGATACACAGCTCAATCCACATAACAAAATATTACAGATCAAATAGGACAATCAATCCAAGGTATCTCATACAATACAATCATTCATAAGTAAGGTCAAGTATTCAATAATCATTTATAAGATGAATTAAATAAATTGATTAATCCTAATTGATTCAATTTATTTCCAAGTAAATTAATTACTTATGAATTTAATTATCCAATCCTGATTTATTAATTACAAATCATTTGATATAAATTAATTTATCAAACATTTTTAATTCATTAAATTTTCTTAATTAATCATATTAATTAAACCAACCTTTAATCCAATTACTTAATTAATTAATCCCTTAATTAATTATCTTAAGAAATTAACTTTTAATTACTTATCATAAAGTAATTATCTCATAACCAGAAATCATTAATTTCCAATTTAATCTAATGATTTTCTTAAACTAAATTAATTAACTTTAATTTATTAAAGTATCCAAAATTAATTACAAGAAGCAATCAATTCCTTAATTACTTTAATTAAGTAATTAACAATTTATAATTGATTTTCTTAATTAATTGATTATTTAATAATCCTTAGTTAATAACTTTTATTAACTATTCTTTAAATTACTTTCTAAAGTAATTAACATAGATCAATCAACATTAATTATAAATTGATTAACCATTTATATCTCATTGATTAATCCTGATTTCATTCTTAATTATGTGATTAACTAATTCCAAATCGTAATCTAATTGAATTAATCAATTATCCACCTTAATCACCTTAATAATTTTAATGAATTATAAGCCATTAAATCTTCATTACTTAAAGTAAAATTTATTTACATTTATGATTAAATTATTACTTACAATATGTTTAGAAATATTGATTTCAAATTTCAAATTAAATTTCAAGCTTTTAGAATAAATACAAATTTATTTTTAATAAAGTTTAAAAAATTTCAACACCTTTTAAATCTCATGTTAAAGAAATACCTTTGTTATAAAGAATTTTAGAAGAGTAAAAAAATCAAATTTTCTTTTAACTTCACATATTTAAATGTATTCCTTTCATTTAAACCTTTTGAATTTGTCAACTTTATACCTTTTCTTCTTCAAAATCTTGAATTTAAATTAAATTTAAATTCAGATTTTCAAACTTTGATTTAGTCTCTGATTGAATCATTCCTTCGTGATTTTAATCCCATTTTTATTTCAAATTCAATTTGTTAAAATATACTTTTAATTGCTTCACCATTTTTTCTAGTTATTGAAACAATTTTAAATTTAAAACTTTTGTTTTCCAATCTAAGATCTAACCTAACTTAAATTTATAGTTAAACTTTAAATAAAAATTCAGCTTAAATTTGAAAGGAAACAGAACATGGTTCTGTTTATACCTGGAAATCAGGTTATACCCGAGCTACTCCATATCTCCTTTGAGTCCAACCCCCTTGCTTCGATAAAAATGTTTGAATAACCCGAGTAAAAACCGAGTGAACTTCCTACCCAAACCCAAAGTTCACCAGGATATCAAAGTGCACGGTGCACTGCACCGTGGCTCTGGCCAACTCCGGCCAACCACCAGCCCATCCACACATCAGCGACCGTCACCGAAAATGAACACGGCCCTCAGAAATCATCACCGCGGCCTGAAATCAATTCGAGCACCTAGATCGAAACCTGGAAATTTACACAGCAACACCCCTTCGAACCTATCAGCGCCAAGTTCTCGACGCTCCGACCACTAGGCAACTCCAAACTCCGGTCACCACTCCGCCACCCTCCTAGCTTCTTCCCGCTCCAATGACGTGCAACTCGACGCACTGTGAAGGACGATCGAGGAAAAAAATGCGACCCCTCATTAAACTAGGGTTAAAAATTTTAAATGTTCGCCGCCGACGTCACAGTCATCTTCGCCACCTCCAACTATTTTTCTCCGACACCCCATAGGCTGCTCCTTCTCCAGCCACGAATTCGACCATCACGAATCGGTCGATCACCATAAAATGGCCAAAACCCATTTCCAGTTCATCCCAGGAATGCACTTTCATTCCTTTGCTAAAAATTATGATTTTTTTCTTAAAATCAAATTTTTGTATGATGTTTTAGTTCATATTCTTGAATTAATATATTAGAATGATAAATTTTACCCCGATATTAAATTTGCTCTGTTATTTTCCTATTTCCAGAGATATTTAGGCTTATTTTATCTAAAGAAAATTTTTAAACTAAGATTGGTGATGTAACATACAAGTTCCATTTGAAACTTGAATTTAAACAGAGATGAATCAAGAGGTTTTGAATTAAAATCAAAACTAGAACTTAAAAACTGAGAATAGAAGAATTTCTGGCGTGCATAAACTATATATCAGAAACTTAACAACATAAATACGCAGATAATACTTAAAGATATGTGATATTTATCCAGCACAACATGCAATCATACTTTTATTTTTAGATTTTAAAAGTGAAGTTACTCACCTGGAAATAAATTTGAACAGAGACTTCTTCCATTTTGAAACAGACTTGCATTTTCAAGCTGAAGCTTTTAATTTGATCCTCTGGTTTGAAGTTGATTGTATTGTTATCTAAATTTTGAATCTTTGTTTAAGTATGAAGTAGTATTTACTTCAGCTTTAATGAACGGAATGATGAGGATGAGATATATGAAAATGAAGTGTACAGGTTAATAAATATAAACAAGTTGCAGGTGATAAAATATTGTTTATACAATTCAAGGACAAAGATTTCTTTCTTGCTTGTTCTTTTAACTAGCTGATATTATTTTGTTGTGGAGGCTATTTATTTACATTTGTTTACTGATAAAATCATCCCATTTCGGCTGAGAAGATACGAAGTTGTGCGGAGGTATTAAATGCAAGTCCTTTCTTGTTTACAACCCATCACTTATACTATTTTTTTATTTTATTATTATGTATGTATACCTTGTTTGTTTTGTATAAGTATGCACATATGTATTGTGCTTATATAAAATCCATTTGATTTTATTGATTTGCAGTTTTTTTGTGTTTCAGCCCTCTTGCATTGTTTTAAATGTAATATTATTCTAGTTTACCTGCATTGCTTCAAATTTGTTTACAACAAATCCACTTTGTTTTATTATTTTATTTACAACCTATGTCATTTGTTTTGTAGATATTTCTTTGTCTTTTGTTTGTATGTATTTAGTGTCTTTACTTTTGTTAAATATATGTTTACTGCCTTCATGCTTTTGGCTTGTTACTTTAAAATTATAAATGAAATTCTATAACTATTATGTTGTTATAATTTTAACTATGCGTATTTATTTATTTTATAACATTTATTTTTGATAGCTTAAACAATTCTAGAATTATTTACCATATTCATTTCATATTTTATAAAATTATAATTTATTTGAAATGTTTTGTTTTAACCTTATATCAAAATCCAAATACAAAATTATTTTCTCAGATATTCGCTTTTAAATCCCAAATTAAATTTCCAATCTATTTTATATACAAGTGTTCAAATATCCAGATTAATTTCAATTAATCCTTAATTTAACTAACATTATATATAAATTTTCATTCAATTCACGATTTTTATTCAAAAATGAAATTAATTGTCGAATTAAAATAAATTAAAACTCGGGACCGTTACAGACTTCCCCCCTTAAAAAGAATTTCGTCCTCGAAATTCGCAGGCACGAAAATAACAAAGATAGAGAAAAGATAGAGAAATATCTTTCCAGATCAATTAGGTATAAATTCTGCATTTGGCTTACTAAATTAGAATATCAACAATATGAGAACAAACTCATACAATACTACACAGGATACTCAGGTCATTAAATTCTACGAAATATGAAAAGCACTGGTTAGTTCGAAGGGATAACTAACCGTCCGTAAAATATATCGAGATCCAAACAATAGATAAATGGATTTTTATTTCCACAACTTCCAAATACTAGATATGAATTCCAAATTCAAGTCGGAATATCTCAAAATATATACCAATTTGTCCCTCTTCGGACTTCGATCAACCCAAGAAATTATAATAGAATTTCAAATTTGGTTTTAAACGAAATCGTTTTATCGATACAATTCAAATTTATCCTTCATATTCCATTAATCGATTTAACTCAACTTAAAATTTCCAATTTATTCGGAATTTCCAATTTTCAAATTTTAAATTTATTAATGTTTAAATCAAAAACTGATGAGAAATCGATGAAACACAAAGTAAGAATTTTCTACAACGATTCGTAGGGCATCATCACACCGAAACTTCTTTCTGGAGCTGTCACGAAGCAAACAAAGGAATTTGGCAACGAATCAAAGAAAATTGATAGAGAAAGATTGTTTCCACTGTCGCAGGGTATTGACCATTTATAGTCGTATTTCCCTGTCCCTTATCTCGTTCTCTTCTTGCACTCATACTTACTATCGTTGGATAATAAGAGAATTTACTGAGACATTCGAACGGATATCTTAGGGATATACTCATTCTAAGGTTTACTTCACCCTATCTCTAATGAGCTACTTAATGTGTTATACTCCTGAGCTAAAGTTTAACCTTAGCTTTGATACCACATGTAACGATAGGGATTTTTCGAGCTCGAAAATCGACATCCATACTTTACATCATGCTCGAATGCCGTAGATTCGACCGTTCAAATCCGAGTCGCCAGAGCTTATAACAACATTAAGTAAACAACACAGCGGAAAAGAAGAATAATACATTGATATACGACACAGATACAATATCTGATACAACAGAGTGATACAATGAATATCAATATACATCAGAGATATGATACAAGAAATAACAGTGGAAAAGGAAAATAGATAACATCTAGCAGCGGAACAATATAACTCAAGATAGTTTTCAAAAGAGAACTCCAACAGCAGCAGCTCGTTTCAACATCACGATACGCAAAGACAAGCAAGTCTCGTCCACATCCAAAGACTGAACTAGCTCCAGATAATTCACTGAACCTAACTATCTGAAAAACGCAACTCTAGACTGCTCGTGTAGAAAATTTTGAGCACCCAGAGTTTTGGAAAGAAACAATAAACTCCGGATCAGTCATGGGACCGGTGTGAGCAACAAAAATAGTTTATCTTTAAAAACAAACAAAGAAATATTTTAAAATAGATTCGCAATGCTTTTTAGAAATGAGACTACCACAAGGCCTCAAGCACACATACATAATGCAAATGTAGAATCAGAGGAGATTTCTCCTTATGATAGTCAAAGATGCATGATACGCATTAAAAAGAAACATTTGATATTATTACTAGTGCATAGTGTAGTAAAAAATCATTTCGAAAGTAAAGATATAAATCTTAGCCAGCATAGGCATTTCACACTTATGCCTACTATAGCTACCATGTTCAATAGCAGGTTACCGCCACATTCCATGGCAGGTTATACAATTGCAATCATAAAAGTTCGTATTGGATGAATGGATTTCCAACAAATGGTCGGGCCAAGGAACTTCCCATTGCCACATGGAAACGCCTCTGGAAGGATGCCCCGAGCATCCCAACTGGATCTCTGCCAAACAAGGCCGGCTACCCCCCTTCCCGGGGAATATACAAAACCTCAGATATGCCACCCCCGGTCCTTTGGGACCTTTATACGAGGCGCCTCTAAACCAACAACCACACAGAAATAAATATAGTGTGTCCACATGAGTAAGTATCAGGGCTCCATACCATGACACTACCCTTTTGCAGAAGGAATGGTCATACCCTAGGGAAGCTACCCTTGAAACCTTGCTGCACAATTCCTTTTGACGCTATTTCTTATGAACACATGCTTCCTCTGCATTTGGTTTGATAATCAAACTATTTGATATTTATACCAAAATGTTTGTCCAATTTTGATTCTTATAAAATGATACTTTTTATCATTTCTTGGAACATATCCAAAGAATCACAAACTCAATATCGCTCCTACCAACTTCAAGATATTTTTAGCTATTATGTGTAGACGGTTTACTCTATATCACCATTTAGAATTTTCCATTTCAATACATACGTACCAAGTAGAAAGTCATACCAAGTGGTAATTTTGTGAGTAAAACTAAATTAACTTGAGCATGTTGAATGCTGAATCTATTACGCTAATTTCAACAGTTGGAATTTGCGGTATCATTCTTATCAACATTGCTAATTTAATTCCAACTACATTAATCTTTCTCATAATGACACAACCGTGGTTGATGGACCGTATTCCTTCGGTTATGTGTAACGACCCAGAATTTTTAATAATTTAAATTTGAATATTTAATTTATTTTAAATATTAATAAGTGAATTTATAAGTCAAATAAATTTTTATTTGAATTTTTGGATTTAATTGGATTATTAAATCGATAATTTAATATGTTAAATTATAGAAATAATAATAAATTGAGTTAAATATGATTGAAAATAATTTGGAAAATTTTATTTAATCATACTGGAGTTATAGAAATATTTTAGAACTTTTAAAATCGAATTAAAAGTTAATTTGTGAAAATCGAATATTTTAATATTAAATAATTGACTGTAAAATAGCCAATTTTTGAACAGTCTCAGAATTGAACGAAACCAGTTCCATTGGATCCGTAATAGTTAGTTATTACCGGATTTCAATTTTCGTATCAATCGGAGTTATCGTTTGATCGTGGCAGCTCGAAACGCATCGAATCGTTTTTAATTTAAATTTGGCGAGTCAAAATAGCCATTTTTCAAAAAGTCTCGGAATTCGACGAAACCAGTTTCATCGGATCCGTAATGTGATATTATTGTAAGGTTTCAAATTTCAAGTCAATTGGATTTACCGTTTGTCCGGTACAAATTAAAACGCCTAGAAATCGATTTAAATCGGTTTAATTTAAATTGAACGTTTTCAGCCATAACTCGCACATACTTCCGAATTAGCTTCCGAAACCTGTTCCATTGTGTCCGGAACGCGGGATAAACCCTAGGTACGCTGGTTACGGCGTCTAAATCGGAGTTCGGAATTCCCGGGATGAATAGTGTTTACGCTTGCTCGTTCCTTATAAATAAGCCTCTACCCTTCATTTAAAATAAAAAAAAAATGCAAAACCCTAATAATAATATGCAGCCGCCACCCCTGATTTCAAAGGCCAGAAATTGCCCGATTTCAACCCTCAATCTCTCCCAATCTACAAACATTTAGGAGAAGTGATCAACTACAAACTTGTAGAGCACATCAAGAGCTTTAGATCCGTACGGTTGAGATCGCGTTTGGAGCGACGATGGAGGAGCAAGATGTGGCCGTTCTCTACAGTTTCGCACGCACTTCGAGAGTAGGGGGTGGGGCCGAGTTGGCCATGGTGGTAGGCGTGGGTAGTTTGCGTCGTGCTCTTCGCAATGGAGTTCCCCGATCGAGTTCTAGTCGAGTGTGTTTGCAGTATTATGTAACCCTAGTTCTACATATGGGTTCGGCGGCTACGTTGGTTCCTGGAAGCTTTTGCGTGAGTGGGGAAGAAAAGGGAGAGGCCTTGGATTGAGATCTAACGGCTGTAGTTGAGTTAGGTTATAAGTTTTTAAAGTTATGTTGAAATTTAGTTATAAAAACATGTATAATCTTATAAAATCAATAACTTTTTCATACGAGGTCGAAAAAATGCAAACTCAGTTGCGTTGGAATCGTATGGACGAGCACTACGCGATGGAGTTGGTTTGGAGTCGTTTGGAGTTAGTGAGAATTTCGGGTAAAATTAAACGCGCGTTTAATTTTATTCGAAATAAAAGCTAAAACGGAAATTAAAACCAAGGTGAGAACTTCTCACTCAATCGAATAGATTTCGATTTTATTTTAAATAGTTAGATTTAAAATATTTGAATGCATGTTTGAATGATGACTGTAAATTATTGATTGTTAAAATAGACATTATACGCCGTTAGTAAGCGGATGTTACTTAATAAAAACATATACCGCGAATATTTCATAAACAGTGAAATTGGTATTATATATAATATCAATATATATATATTGGCATATGTATATATTGCAGTTATTGATTTTCCGCATTTTTTGTTTAGCGGATGAGACCCTATTACGCCGTTATTAAGCGGATAATATTTAATAAGAACATGTACCGCGATAATTTCGTACTGGAGCGAAATTGGTATTGTGCTAATGTTTTTGGATGCAGGAAAACAGGTTGGAGGGATCCAACTGGATTCCTCAACAGTATTTATTTTATTTCAGATATTTTGATATTTGATGGATTATCATATCGATATATGGTATCGTTATTAGTCGTGATTGACTATTTGGTGTGTAGCATCATTGGACCCAGATTTTGGGATTTTAAAATGATTTTAAAAGTGATTTTGAAAATATACTATATTTTTGGAATTGATCCATTATAAATAAATAAACGTTATAATTTTTAAAGTTATAAAAATTATGGTTTTTGTGAAATATAGTTAAAAAGCTGATTTTTAGAAATACGATTAAAAGTCGATTTTTGAGAAATAGGAACTAATGATTTTATAAAATAATTTAGATTGGATTTTTGAATATATGATAAAAGTTTAAATATAGGATTTATAAAATTTGATTATTTTATAAATCGAAATGATGAAATTATAAAGGAATTTAAAGACGTTTTAGAATAATAATATAAACTGATTTATATTAAGAGATTTATAAATGGATATTTATAAATTGAAATATAGACATTATAAAACGAGTTTTTATAAGTGTTTGAATGTAGTGAAAATGAATTTCATAAATGAATGAAATTTATAGTATTATAAACTGTGAAGTTATAGATGAAATTTATAAATAGTAAGATTTATAAATTTGTGAAGTTAATTGAAGAATAGATTTGGTTAAATAAATGAATCTTATAAGTTATAAGATTTATAATTATGAAATTCTAAGGAACGATTTTGTGAAATAATCGTTTATAAGTAGTTAACTTATTATATGAACATTTAGTTTATAATTTAGTTATAAACTGGAATAGGTTAATAAAGGAATTTATAAAAAGGAAGTTTTTATAAATAAATAGAAATGGAATTTATAAACGTTGTTTTATAAATTCGCAAACGACTTATTTTGATAAGTTAATTGTTATAACTTAGAAATAGAGTTATATTCACGTTTTTAGACAGTGAATAATTCTTTGAATTAAAATGAATAAAAGGATGGAATTTGTTAAAGAAGTATATTCACGTTTTTGTATAGTGAATGATATGTTAAAGAAATTGTTTTGAATGAGATGTTTAAATTGAATTAAAACGATCTAACGATGTTTTAAAGGTGTTGAGATTCGAAACCATAGATTTCAACATTTATTGTTGAAATAGACGTTTTCGAGAAATAAAAGGGAATGGTGGACTATAACACTGTTGTTATAGTAAATAATTTCCGAAAGGAAATGTTTAGAATAGTATTGGGATTTATATATCTATTTAATTTCGAATCCCTATACTAGTGATTTTGGGTTGTCGTAACGATGTTTTACGCAACATTCGTTTTGGCCCAAATAAATAATGTTAAGAGAATGATTTCCTTAAAGAATGAAATATATACTTAATTCGATTTAAGTATATTGAATATTTTCCAAGGTTGAAAATAAAAAGATTGTGAATTACTTATGAATAATAAGTATGGAAATGTTTTCAAATATGAAGTGAATATTTAGAATTTATCTTTTTGAAGATAAATTGGAAATGGATAGTTGAAATCGTATATGCACGAATATTTTGAAATATAAATTCATTATGGAATTTATATGTGAAAGTGGAATTTGTGTGAAAATAAATATTGATTTATTTTTGAAGTGTTGAAATTATATATCTTGTAAAGATATTTTGGAAAATAAATAATTTGGGAAAATTATTTGGAATCTGGTGATGTATGCATATCAAATTGATAGTTCAATAACCGACTATCAATATTTCCCTTTGAATGGGTATTTGATGTGAATTGATTGAATTTGAATGCACACTTATTTTTGAATAAGCGCTCACTATTCGGGTTAACCGGGAAAGGACCATGGGGTCGTATAACCCATTCCGAATATGTGATACGTCGTTGTGAATTGCATTGAAGATCGGTGTTGAAGACCCGGTATTTGTGAAAGCGATAGGATGACCTATCGATTGTCTCTGCACTGAGTTGCAACGGTATAAAGACTCCCTAAGTGATGGGAAATCCGATCAGGATTGTGAATATCCGGATTGCAAGGACTTCTTTGTAAGTGCCTTCGGTTTTGTTCGAGCCCGGAACAGACTTGTATGGATTGTATGCCTGACATTACAATTTGAGATATAAAGCCGATTTCTTTCAAATATATTTCTGTTGGTGGCGGAGAATTTATTCTTTGCTTAACACCCTTCTTTGAGACGTATGTGCTCAAAGGTTATATAGTTGAAGTTATCAGCGATATATTCCCAGTTTGGTAATGTGACATGCTGAGTGATGCTGAAATGATCATTGTGTTGATTATTTGTGATAGGATCATTTATTTGATCGTCTATCTTTGTGATCATTGTGTTGATCATTTGTTGACCCAAAGCATGGCTTTTGTATAAAGTATGTTTTTGTGGACGTGAATTCGTCGAGCCTCACACCCCGTGAATGGTCAAAATAGGAAAGAAGCAGCAAGGTTATGAGGGGTAGCACCCTTTAGGATGTGTCCATTTCCTTCTGGAAAAGGGTGGTATCATGGTATGGAGCCCAGATACTTACTCATGTTGAAAACACTTTGTTATGATTGTGTGAATTGATTAGAGAGCGCTCTCGGAAAAAGGTCCCAAAGGACCGGGGGATGGCATATTCGGTCAGTTGTTACTCAGTTAGGAGTAACCCGGCCTTGTGTTGGTTGAGATCCGGTTTGGTTCTCGGGGATGTCCATCCAGAGGCATTCTCAGTGGCAATGGGAAGTTCCTTGGCCTGACCATTTGTTGGAAATCCAATTCCCAATACGAAACTTGTACGGTATTAGTTGTAGAACCTGCTATTCACTTATGGTGGTCACCACTGTTTGGATAGTAGCTATAGTAGGCATAGTTCGAAATGTCTATGTTGGCTAAGATTTATATTCTACTTTCGAAATATTTCCTACACTATACACTAATAATAATATCAAATGTTATTTTAAATGCGTATCAAGCATCTTTGACTATCATAAGGAGAAATCTCCTCCGATTCTGCGTTTGCATGTGTGTGTGTGCGGGAGGCCTTATGGTAGTCTCATTTTTAAAAGCATTGCGAATTGAGTTTAAAAATATTCCTCTATTTGATTTTATAGTTAAATAAACTGTTTTGAGTTCTCACACCAGTCTTGTTAAGCTATTGGGCTATGTGATGGGGGGTTCTCGCTTCGCGGTTTGGTGGCGAACGGGAGACTCTTACTCCCACACATCCTCTTTTAGGGGGTTGGTTAGGCGTAAGCTGTGACAGTCGAGAGGCTGGCCGTAAAAGCAAGTTTGGGATACCAGTGTAAGCCACGGTGGGGCTGGGATGGTTGAAAAGCCTACCGGTTGTGACCACTGGCTCGACTCGTTACATTTGGTATCAGAGCTCTGATGGTTAAGCGACAACCATGGTTCTGTAGGGTATTATTCATTAGAGATAGAGTCAGTAGTACTCTAGAATGAATTTGAGTGTAATAATAGCTATGAGAGCGTATTTGTTAGTGAATATAAAATTGTTTTATATTGTGATGATTGGTTTATTGAGTGGCATATGAACTTTCGTCAGCGTGGTCCGCAAGACTATGCCGAAGGGGTTTCTAAACACTTGAATAGAACAATTCGACACAGTATTGATTTTAAAATTGGGTAAATGAAATAATTTTACCTTAAGTACATTTTGTATGTAAAGAAATAATTTTTCAAAATTATTAAAGTGTATATAAGTTGATTGTTAGGTTGTTTGAATAATCTATATAAAAGGATAATTGTATAAATAATAGAATTATAAGAATTGAGTTATAATTAAAGTAATTTACAATTGTGAATAAACTTATATATATAAGAAGTGAAACTATATAAAATATGAGTTGTAAATAAAGGTAAATTTAAATTTATATGGAATATAACTTAAATGTTGTTGAATGGAATTGATTTTGGTATTGAAGTAAAAATTAAGCTAAGTGATAAATGGGAACTTAAGTTATGTAAATGAAATTCAACTTTAGAAATTGAATTGAATGAATGAATTGAATTGTGAATCAATTGAATGGAAAATAGAATTGATATGAAATAATGAATGTAAGTGTAAATTCATTGAAACCTAATGTTATTGAAAGTTGAATAATTGAATGAAAAATCAATTTAATAAAACCAATTGGAAAGTAAAGATATTAAACCAAAATGAATGTAAGTGAAGCAAAGAAATTTGGTTGTAATTGATATACATTGGTTGTTATATGATTGCTAGTTGATTGTATATAATTCATTAAGTATAAATGAAATTGAAAGCTAATGTAATTGGATTCAAATTAGAAGTAAATAAATTTGAATAGAATTGAATGCGAATTAGATTTAATTAGTAAATGAAAACTAATTGAATTGAGAATGAATGTTAGTAAATCCAATGTAAATAAATCAAATGTGATTTAAAGTGAAAACCAATTCATTGAATATTGATAAGAATATGAATGAATGTTTATTTGATTATGAATGGTAGTTGGTTGATGTTTGCATTTGTTGTTTGGTTGCATTTGCTATGTAACATATATAGTTATTATGTTACTATATGTTGTATATTGAGATTATTTGCATATGTGCATGTTCTCATGTTGTTTGTTAAGTGTTTAGTAGGTGCGGATCGTGTTTGCTTCGCATTTGGAGTTCGCTTTAGCGCTATATTAGCCGTATATGCTTGCTAATAAAATATAAGGTACATATCTCGGATTAAATACAGTACTTTTACACTTTTTTCCCTTCGGGATGCCTCATTACTTGATGAGATGTATATTTGTGATATATATACTGTCATTTTTTTTTCGGATCGAGCCGCGCAAAGGAGACTATGGCGAATTTTTCCGAAAATTTAAGGCGTTAGAAAAATTTTGAGAAAATGGGAAAATTTTGAAAACTTTAACTTTGATTTTGGAAATGAAAGTTAAACAATAGTAGTTGTTTTTGAAAGATAACTAAGTATGATTTGAAAACTTAGTAAAGTATATGTAAAAAGTTTAATTATAAATTTTGGGAAAATTAATGAATTTTGTAATTTTCTTACTTGTAATTTCGAGGACGAAATTCTTTTAAGGGGGAAAGATTGTAACGACCCAGAATTTTTAATAATTTAAATTTGAATATTTAATTTATTTTAAATATTAATAAGTGAATTTATAAGTCAAATAAATTTTTATTTGAATTTTTGGATTTAATTGGATTATTAAATCGATAATTTAATATGTTAAATTATAGAAATAATAATAAATTGAGTTAAATATGATTGAAAATAATTTGGAAAATTTTATTTAATCATACTGGAGTTATAGAAATATTTTAGAACTTTTAAAATCGAATTAAAAGTTAATTTGTGAAAATCGAATATTTTAATATTAAATAATCGACTGTAAAATAGCCAATTTTTGAACAGTCTCAGAATTGAACGAAACCAGTTCCATTGGATCCGTAATAGTTAGTTATTACCGGATTTCAATTTTCGTATCAATCGGAGTTATCGTTTGATCGTGGCAGCTCGAAACGCATCGAATCGTTTTTAATTTAAATTTGGCGAGTCAAAATAGCCATTTTTCAAAAAGTCTCGGAATTCGACGAAACCAGTTTCATCGGATCCGTAATGTGATATTATTGTAAGGTTTCAAATTTCAAGTCAATTGGATTTACCGTTTGTCCGGTACAAATTAAAACGCCTAGAAATCGATTTAAATCGGTTTAATTTAAATTGAACGTTTTCAGCCATAACTCGCACATACTTCCGAATTAGCTTCCGAAACCTGTTCCATTGTGTCCGGAACGCGGGATAAACCCTAGGTACGCTGGTTACGGCGTCTAAATCGGAGTTCGGAATTCCCGGGATGAATAGTGTTTACGCTTGCTCGTTCCTTATAAATAAGCCTCTACCCTTCATTTAAAATAAAAAAAAAATGCAAAACCCTAATAATAATATGCAGCCGCCACCCCTGATTTCAAAGGCCAGAAATTGCCCGATTTCAACCCTCAATCTCTCCCAATCTACAAACATTTAGGAGAAGTGATCAACTACAAACTTGTAGAGCACATCAAGAGCTTTAGATCCGTACGGTTGAGATCGCGTTTGGAGCGACGATGGAGGAGCAAGATGTGGCCGTTCTCTACAGTTTCGCACGCACTTCGAGAGTAGGGGGTGGGGCCGAGTTGGCCATGGTGGTAGGCGTGGGTAGTTTGCGTCGTGCTCTTCGCAATGGAGTTCCCCGATCGAGTTCTAGTCGAGTGTGTTTGCAGTATTATGTAACCCTAGTTCTACATATGGGTTCGGCGGCTACGTTGGTTCCTGGAAGCTTTTGCGTGAGTGGGGAAGAAAAGGGAGAGGCCTTGGATTGAGATCTAACGGCTGTAGTTGAGTTAGGTTATAAGTTTTTAAAGTTATGTTGAAATTTAGTTATGAAAACATGTATAATCTTATAAAATCAATAACTTTTTCATACGAGGTCGAAAAAATGCAAACTCAGTTGCGTTGGAATCGTATGGACGAGCACTACGCGATGGAGTTGGTTTGGAGTCGTTTGGAGTTAGTGAGAATTTCGGGTAAAATTAAACGCGCGTTTAATTTTATTCGAAATAAAAGCTAAAACGGAAATTAAAACCAAGGTGAGAACTTCTCACTCAATCGAATAGATTTCGATTTTATTTTAAATAGTTAGATTTAAAATATTTGAATGCATGTTTGAATGATGACTGTAAATTATTGATTGTTAAAATAGACATTATACGCCGTTAGTAAGCGGATGTTACTTAATAAAAACATATACCGCGAATATTTCATAAACAGTGAAATTGGTATTATATATAATATCAATATATATATATTGGCATATGTATATATTGCAGTTATTGATTTCCCGCATTTTTTGTTTAGCGGATGAGACCCTATTACGCCGTTATTAAGCGGATAATATTTAATAAGAACATGTACCGCGATAATTTCGTACTGGAGCGAAATTGGTATTGTGCTAATGTTTTTGGATGCAGGAAAACAGGTTGGAGGGATCCAACTGGATTCCTCAACAGTATTTATTTTATTTCAGATATTTTGATATTTGATGGATTATCATATCGATATATGGTATCGTTATTAGTCGTGATTGACTATTTGGTGTGTAGCATCATTGGACCCAGATTTTGGGATTTTAAAATGATTTTAAAAGTGATTTTGAAAATATACTATATTTTTGGAATTGATCCATTATAAATAAATAAACGTTATAATTTTTAAAGTTATAAAAATTATGGTTTTTGTGAAATATAGTTAAAAAGCTGATTTTTAGAAATACGATTAAAAGTCGATTTTTGAGAAATAGGAACTAATGATTTTATAAAATAATTTAGATTGGATTTTTGAATATATGATAAAAGTTTAAATATAGGATTTATAAAATTTGATTATTTTATAAATCGAAATGATGAAATTATAAAGGAATTTAAAGACGTTTTAGAATAATGATATAAACTGATTTATATTAAGAGATTTATAAATGGATATTTATAAATTGAAATATAGACATTATAAAACGAGTTTTTATAAGTGTTTGAATGTAGTGAAAATGAATTTCATAAATGAATGAAATTTATAGAATTATAAACTGTGAAGTTATAGATGAAATTTATAAATAGTAAGATTTATAAATTTGTGAAGTTAATTGAAGAATAGATTTGGTTAAATAAATGAATCTTATAAGTTATAAGATTTATAATTATGAAATTCTAAGGAACGATTTTGTGAAATAATCGTTTATAAGTAGTTAACTTATTATATGAACATTTAGTTTATAATTTAGTTATAAACTGGAATAGGTTAATAAAGGAATTTATAAAAAGGAAGTTTTTATAAATAAATAGAAATGGAATTTATAAACGTTGTTTTATAAATTCGCAAACGACTTATTTTGATAAGTTAATTGTTATAACTTAGAAATAGAGTTATATTCACGTTTTTAGACAGTGAATAATTCTTTGAATTAAAATGAATAAAAGGATGGAATTTGTTAAAGAAGTATATTCACGTTTTTGTATAGTGAATGATATGTTAAAGAAATTGTTTTGAATGAGATGTTTAAATTGAATTAAAACGATCTAACGATGTTTTAAAGGTGTTGAGATTCGAAACCATAGATTTCAACATTTATTGTTGAAATAGACGTTTTCGAGAAATAAAAGGGAATGGTGGACTATAACACTGTTGTTATAGTAAATAATTTCCGAAAGGAAATGTTTAGAATAGTATTGGGATTTATATATCTATTTAATTTCGAATCCCTATACTAGTGATTTTGGGTTGTCGTAACGATGTTTTACGCAACATTCGTTTTGGCCCAAATAAATAATGTTAAGAGAATGATTTCCTTAAAGAATGAAATATATACTTAATTCGATTTAAGTATATTGAATATTTTCCAAGGTTGAAAATAAAAAGATTGTGAATTACTTATGAATAATAAGTATGGAAATGTTTTCAAATATGAAGTGAATATTTAGAATTTATCTTTTTGAAGATAAATTGGAAATGGATAGTTGAAATCGTATATGCACGAATATTTTGAAATATAAATTCATTATGGAATTTATATGTGAAAGTGGAATTTGTGTGAAAATAAATATTGATTTATTTTTGAAGTGTTGAAATTATATATCTTGTAAAGATATTTTGGAAAATAAATAATTTGGGAAAATTATTTGGAATCTGGTGATGTATGCATATCAAATTGATAGTTCAATAACCGACTATCAATATTTCCCTTTGAATGGGTATTTGATGTGAATTGATTGAATTTGAATGCACACTTATTTTTGAATAAGCGCTCACTATTCGGGTTAACCGGGAAAGGACCATGGGGTCGTATAACCCATTCCGAATATGTGATACGTCGTTGTGAATTGCATTGAAGATCGGTGTTGAAGACCCGGTATTTGTGAAAGCGATAGGATGACCTATCGATTGTCTCTGCACTGAGTTGCAACGGTATAAAGACTCCCTAAGTGATGGGAAATCCGATCAGGATTGTGAATATCCGGATTGCAAGGACTTCTTTGTAAGTGCCTTCGGTTTTGTTCGAGCCCGGAACAGACTTGTATGGATTGTATGCCTGACATTACAATTTGAGATATAAAGCCGATTTCTTTCAAATATATTTCTGTTGGTGGCGGAGAATTTATTCTTTGCTTAACACCCTTCTTTGAGACGTATGTGCTCAAAGGTTATATAGTTGAAGTTATCAGCGATATATTCCCAGTTTGGTAATGTGACATGCTGAGTGATGCTGAAATGATCATTGTGTTGATTATTTGTGATAGGATCATTTATTTGATCGTCTATCTTTGTGATCATTGTGTCGATCATTTGTTGACCCAAAGCATGGCTTTTGTATAAAGTATGTTTTTGTGGACGTGAATTCGTCGAGCCTCACACCCCGTGAATGGTCAAAACAGGAAAGAAGCAGCAAGGTTATGAGGGGTAGCACCCTTTAGGATGTGTCCATTTCCTTCTGGAAAAGGGTGGTATCATGGTATGGAGCCCAGATACTTACTCATGTTGAAAACACTTTGTTATGATTGTGTGAATTGATTAGAGAGCGCTCTCGGAAAAAGGTCCCAAAGGACCGGGGGATGGCATATTCGGTCAGTTGTTACTCAGTTAGGAGTAACCCGGCCTTGTGTTGGTTGAGATCCGGTTTGGTTCTCGGGGATGTCCATCCAGAGGCATTCTCAGTGGCAATGGGAAGTTCCTTGGCCTGACCATTTGTTGGAAATCCAATTCCCAATACGAAACTTGTACGGTATTAGTTGTAGAACCTGCTATTCACTTATGGTGGTCACCACTGTTTGGATAGTAGCTATAGTAGGCATAGTTCGAAATGTCTATGTTGGCTAAGATTTATATTCTACTTTCGAAATATTTCCTACACTATACACTAATAATAATATCAAATGTTATTTTAAATGCGTATCAAGCATCTTTGACTATCATAAGGAGAAATCTCCTCCGATTCTGCGTTTGCATGTGTGTGTGTGCGGGAGGCCTTATGGTAGTCTCATTTTTAAAAGCATTGCGAATTGAGTTTAAAAATATTCCTCTATTTGATTTTAAAGTTAAATAAACTGTTTTGAGTTCTCACACCAGTCACATGACTGACTCGGAGTTTATTGTTTTCCTTCCTAAACTCTGGGTGCCCACCAATTTCCACACGGGCAGTTAAGAGTTAGGTTTATCAGGATATTCTGAAGTTGCTGGAGGCAAGCTGGATGGCATGGCGTATTACTAGTTTATATAGTACTTCTTTTTCCGCTGTTATGTTGTTGTATGTTGTTGTACACTCTGATGATTTGATGTAATGAAATGTAATGAAATGTAATAACTGTAGTTCTTTGTTGAAAGATTATTCATTTATTATTATATGTTGTTCCGCTGCGAATTGTGAGATTCTGTTGTTGTTCTGTTGTTTTCTTCTGTCCCGTTCTATTTTTTTAAAATTTTCTATCTTCTGTTTTTCTAATTCTCTGTTTTCAAAAAAAAATTGTCTATCTTCTTTTCCCTCTATTTTTCTTTTTCTTTCTTCTTTTTCTCTCTTCTTTCTTTTCTTTTCTTTTTAAAACCCTCAGTGTTCGGTTTTCCGTCGTTCGATTTCTCGGCAGTCGATAAAGTGAGTGTCGATGTCGAATTTTCGGAAGTCGAAGAATCGTGTCCTGACAATGTTATCTTCTTCTGCTTCTCTCTTTTTCTTTTCTTAAAATTTTTGTTAAAACCCATAACATTCCGTGTTTTCGGCCTTTGATTTCTCGACAGTCGATAAAGTGAGTGTCGATGTCGAATTTTCGAAAGTCGAAAATTTTCGGGGCGTTACATTATGACTACCAAAATCATATTTTGATAGCGTACTTGGAATTCTTTCAGATTTGCACAACGTATCATAAAATTAACACTCTTAATGGTTTAATTAAACAATCAAAGATTATATATTTTCGATATTGATAAGAAACTCATAGTTTCTCTTCAATGTGCAAGAATACTTATTAGACACCCTAATGTGATGTTAGTTTAGGTTAGTTAATTTCGTCTTATCTAACCAGTTTTATAAATAAATCGTGTTCAATTCTATTTAACTACCAATAATTCCTCAAAGAAGTTCCTTTACAATGATTTTGATATATCATGAAACAACAATTGTTTCTCAATGCAATAGAATAAGTATTCATAAACGCTTTATGAATTTATTTATTTATAAAACTAGTTTGATTTTAGTGTATAAAATTTATGTTTAAAACACAAATATGCCATTCAATGATAGTCTTTCTCAAAATCCTATTAGGGAGTTTCATACAAGATCCATCATGAATAATTATTATGTGCAATCTTTCGACTCGCACAACCTGCCAACTCCTTGGCCTAATGTAACGACCCACTTTTGCGTACTTTTTAAGTGGACAATCAACCACACATTACCCACTCAAATTGAATGGAAAGGTAAACAGTTAGGGAAAAGATAGAAGAAATTAAACAACGCAAAATCACACAGTGGAACAAATAATGTATAATATACAACAAATCTTTGCATAAAGAAAAAAGTAATATACATATACCAATCAGACTGTAATAGTCTATTTCAGCCTGGACAGTTATAACAGCCTGTCCTTATGATTGCTGATAAGTACAACAAATAAATAACATGGTGGAAAGCAAAGAATTACATAGATAATATTGGACCTCTAGCTCATCTCCTACGCTCCAATGCATCCAAAGCAATCTGTAAATATGCTAGGTCTGACCTGGGCATTTGAAGGGAAGAACGTCTGGATCAGTCTGGTAAACCAACATAAGAAAAACACATCCAAATGGAACAAAAATGTTTTCAATAAAGGTATCTTGTAAGACCACACCGCCCATTAGCATGGACATATTTTTACCTTCCGATAACTAAAACATTTTCTATAGAAAATCCATTAATATTATAGTAATGTTTAGGGGTCAAAGTAAAATATGAATATAGCTGAAATGCTTTCATCTCACGTTTCAGCATAATTGGGCACAACTAAATCCGTAAAGCTTGTATTGGAGAATGGATTCTATACCATAACAAGGTAAGGAACTACCTTCCAACGGTACATCTCTAGATAAAATGCACTGGGGTTTGACAAGAACATCTTGTACCCCTTCCACACATGACCGGTTTTCTACTTGATTAGTAGTACCGAACATGATCATCCTACTTTGGGCCCTAAAGAATACATGAGTAGATGGTAATCGATCTAGATTTGGGATGACCATATCCTGATGGGAGTGACCCACATGGCCCTATGTATGCCCATTTTTGTGATTTCCCGATCGACGAGGCTTGAGGCTACGTTTTACCTTTTTATAGCACTTCCCACTTGGAATGCTACATTTCCTTCCAATCAATGACACAATGTCAGCATTTATTCATACAAGTCATCCAGGAGATGAACGAATCAAAGGCACTGCTTCTACTACATCCATTTTGGAATCACCCTCAGGATTAGTAGCAAGTTGCCCTTGCACTTCAAAGAGCTCCATCTTCTAATTCCATAATCTTCAAGATTTCTTCACTACGAAACGCTTAATTTAGATTAAAGTGGTTTTCAGATAACATATCCAATTTTGGTCTCTTCGACCAACATTCGATAGTTTTCAGTAAACTTAACCCGATTCTTTAGGAAATTGAAAGGTAAGAGCGAAGATCACCTCCTAACCGTTAGTGGATGGATTTCCTTTTCATTTGTCCTAAGAGAATGCAATGAAATTTATATGCACAATACTGCATCATTAGAGATGACTATGCTATATAACTCACATGTTTCTCCTAGATATTTTCAAAGTTATGTTTTAGATCCATATTTGATAATCAGTTATTTAACTGTCAACAAACACACATCCAAATTAGGGATTTGCTGCAAAAGGGAAAACCAACATTTGGTTAAGCAAACAAATAACCACTAACCTCTTTTGTAAATCTTTTCATTAATCAAAGTCACTTTGTAAATTACTTATATAAAAATACCTTTACAGAGATATCCGCACAAATCCCTATATTTTCAATACTTGGAAAATATCCATATACTTATCCCAACGGTATAAATATATTCATAAAACGTAGGAAGATTTCCTTTTTACACAATTCTAAAACCATTTATAAACTCCTTTGTAAATTCCTAAAACTCATTTTAAACTATTTTATAAATCCCTAAAAACCATCTACAATGTCTCTAAATCATTTCTCAAATCATTTATAAACTCTTTATAAATCTACAAAACTAATTATAAAACTCCTCTTATAAATCTATAAACATATTTATAAAATTCTTTTACAAATATCTAACCATTTATAAAACTCGTTTACCTTGTAAATAATCTTCCTAAACCATTTTATAATAACTTCTCTTGTAAAACCTAAGTCCGTTTATAAACTCTATTTATAAATAATAACTACCAGTAATAAGCATTATAAATAATTAATAATTATCAACTTCAAAACATCTTAAAAATGATAATTAACAATTTCAATACATTATTAAATAAACAATAATAATTAATCTTTACCATTATTATAGATAGCAATAATTTATTTCCAAACATTACTAGTAAATCATCATTATTAATTTCAAGCCATGTCAATTATTTAAATAATTAACTTTTCAAATATTAAAATATTGATAAATAAATTTTAAAACCTATATTAAATATAAATAGATAATTTTAAAATGATATTAAATATAAATAAATAATATTTAAATAATATTAAATATAAATAAATAACTTTGAAAAGACAGATAAAAATGTTGGAGTAAAATAAATGTTAAATCTTTTAAAACAAAATATTTCCAAAACCAAATTTCAGATTTAAAAATCATTTCCTGTCTCGAAAATCAACTCTAACTCAAATGGAAATTTATAGCATTTTCAAATACTAATTTGAGGCCAATAGCTACCAAATGTTTAACTAATATCGATATTGATTTTCTATAACTACAGAGTTTAAGTTTGAGCTTATAACAAAGTCATAATCAATAGAGCCAATAATCAGGTTTAATATTCAATAATTCATATGATAGGAACATCATTGAAATCAAAATCAACAATGGCGAGGAATCCTGTTGGATCCATCCAACATATTCTCCTATATTACAAACTGTATATAATCATATAATATGGGTCGTCCGCTACTAGGCGGGTATATAAAAAGGTCATTCACTCTAAGGGCAGAAATAAATCCAAACCAACTGATAAAGCAGTAAATAATCCAAACATCCAATCACAATTTTTATCAGCTATATAACATTACCGGTTAACCAAAAAGATGAGTTTAACCCACCGAAATTCCAATGATCGCCGAAGCATTCCGGTTTGAATTAAAATTAAAGAGGCATTCAATTTTAACGCAAATTTCCACAACTCTGAATCCGTAACGACCAAAAAATTTTGACTCCGAAAATCCCAAATTGTTAGAGAAAAGAAGAAGGAGGTAGAAGAAGGACAGAAAACAACCGCATCTCACACTCGCAGCAGATCAAGTTATAATATCAAAATAGTAGCATTTATAAAGAAAGCTGAATTGTTACTTTACATTTAATACATCAGAGTTACAATCATATACACATAACTAGACAGTTATACAACTTGTTCCAGACCACAATCTATACATACTATACAGTCTCATAAACATAGCGGAAAACTCCATACATTCCTGCATCAAGTTCGCCTCCTGAGCTCTAGAACGTCATAACCTGAAAATTTGTAATAGTTGGTCTGACCTGAGCATTATATCAAAGTAACACCCGGGTCAGGCTGGAAACTAGCGTGAGTAAACCCGGGGTAACTCGTACCTTATTACAAGTTCTTAACTCGCCATAGTTAAATACATATTATAATCATATCTAAGCATTATTACTTAGATTAAATGACCAAATTTACTTCATTTATTCCTTTCCAGCCTATTTATCCTAAAGTCAAATTCATAAAGAATTATTGTAGATTCCAAATCGAAGTGGTTTCGGGTATGCACTGATACCCGGTCCCGGTCTCTTTGAATCCAACATCATCTTAAAAACAAAGCTGCTTAAGTTTAAATAATTCCATTTATATCCAGAATTACATACTTGCATAGCCATTCATCACAGATAGGCAAACCATATTATCATAGTTCAGTCCAAACATATCATATCACATAGCATCACAAATCACTTATCAGAGATTATCAAATAATCCAAGGCATAAAATATCATTCAGTCGTTCATAAGAAAGATAAATTCGTCACATCATTTCTAATTAATTTAAATTAATTAAAGTAATTACTTCAGTCATCTTTAAATCCTGTTCATTCAACATTAATTAATTACAAACCAATTAATTAATCATCTTAATTGCATTAAGTAATTAGCCTTTAAGTAATTACACAAATTAATTAAACTTCAACCATTCATATTAATTAACCTTTAATTATTCTCATAAATTAATTAACAATAATTTATTACATTGATTAGTTATCCTTTAATTAATCGCCTTCATTAATTAACTAACCCTTTAATTAATTTCCTTACTTAATCCATACTTTAACTAATTACACTAAGTAATTAATTCTCAATTACTTCCATTAAGAAATTATCACTAAATAAACCACATTTAGTAATCACCCATTAATTACCCTTCTTAATTAATGACATTAAGCAATTATCCTTAACTAAACTTGTAACAACCCGCATATTTTACGATTGAATATTTAAATATTTTCATTATTAGTATTTTATCGTTAGTCGGATTTTAGTCCGAAAAGTTACTTTTTGCATACGGTCGAATTAGGACTCGGAACCACTTCCATTGAGTTCAAAACACCGTTTGCGATCTTTTTGAGCGTAAACTTTGATATGTTTGGAGTTAGTGGAATTTTGTTACTTTTTCACTTTGGGTTTTGGGTTTGGTTTAGCCCATTTGCCTAAACTATTAATTCTAACTCAACACCCTTCTCTTCATAACTTTACTTTCATTTCCTAACACTCAAGCTTCATCAAAAATGGGGGAAGGAATGGGAAATTAAAACTCCAAGCTCAAGATCATTTGCAAATCCAACATCCAACTCCAAATTCAAAGAGAAGCCATTGATTCTTCCTTGCTTTCAAGCTTCTTCTTCATAAATTTTGCGTAAAGGTGAGATTTTTATCTCACATCTTTGTCTATAACTATCTTTGATTGTTAGGTATGAATTCCTAACACTTATTCATGTGCATTTGCTTTTGGTTTGGATTGAATTGGTGAAAATCCCAATTTTTAGTGTTTCGGGTTCAAATCTTTAAAAATCCAATCTTTGACATTTAAACACGTTTTTGGTGTGCACCATGGAGCCAATACAACCGGGTAGCCTATGGGCATAATCCTATAGCGTCCGTGCTTGATCGGTTGCAAATTGAGCGAGTTTTGAGCTCCAAAACCCTTAGGTCACTCTGCCTGCACATGCAAGACTCTCGGCCTGCATTTAGGTCGCCTCCCTTTAGGTCACGTAGCGCTACATCCTCGCTCGACCTTGTTT
Source organism: Allium cepa (assembly GCA_030765085.1). Taxonomy (NCBI): domain Eukaryota; kingdom Viridiplantae; phylum Streptophyta; class Magnoliopsida; order Asparagales; family Amaryllidaceae; genus Allium; species Allium cepa. The sequence continues at coordinate 819,461,204 of CM060940.1, forward strand.
ACCTCCTTAAGTCTTTAGGTCGCTCGGACTTAGGTCGTAACCCATAGGTCGTTAGGTCGCTCGGCTTGGTCGACCTTAAGACATTCGGCTTGCACCATTCCCTCGGCCTGTAGTTAGGTCATTCGTGTTAGGTTGCTCGGCTTTCTCATACGCCGTCGTAAGGTCACGTGCACTTAGGTCGTTCGGCCTATTCTCCACTCCTTAAGTCGTTCGGCTTACCTCTTTAGGTCGTGTATCCTTAGGTCGCACCACATAGGCCGTATGCTCTCCCCCTTAAGCCGCTACTTCCTTAAGTCGCAAACCCCCCCTTTAGGTCGCTCGGCCTGTTATGCCACTTGCATTACTTAGGTCGCGCTACACCTTAAGTTGCTTGTCCTGTTAGGTCGTTCCGATCTTTAAGTCGCTCGGCCTATCACTTAGGCCGTTGCATCACTTAGGTCGTTCGCACTGTTGAGTCGCACCATTCCTTAGGTCGCGCCGTGTCGTGTAGCTAGGCTATTTCCATTTTTGATGGATTTGGAATCGAATTCTTTGGATTTTATTCACATCTTCGGATGCGAATTCTTGTGGTTTATTGTATCTACAATCATTTTTGTGATTTATCACTTAACCTCGCTCGTACGAGAAAAACTAATTAAATGGCTTAGTAAAACAGATGGTATAAAATGCTTGCGTTTACTTCGTCTGTTAATTCTTGGACTTGTTCGATTGAATCTCTTGTGACAATTTTTGAGTGGAGATCTACAATTTGTTCGTAAATATTTTAGTTAAGCTAGTGGTTATGGGATATGAGGCTAAGCTCAAATATTTACTAGCTTACTGTAACTGACACTTCTTGATGATCGATGATGATCATTTTTGTGATTATGACTAGCGATATGCTATGTTTCTTTGTCCACGTAGGGGACGGTACCTCGTCTTATTGAGTTTCATCTCATTTCTTTTAACGACCTATGTATTATTTGGAGTTTTGACTCAACTTTGTGGGCTAGAGACCCATGTTCTTTTATGGAGTTCAGTCCATCGGGTGTACCGTTGTACTACGTCGTTGCTCTGAACTATTTGAGTTTCTGGTTCCTCGGGCGTACCGTTGTACTACGTCGTTGCACCGGCTCTATGGTTAGCGACCATGGGATAGCATCCCGTTTGTGATACACGTGTTGGTGAGCTTTCATACTCCCGTTTTGTGATAGGCCTCCCCCTTTTTGTGATTTTTGGATTTCCATTGATGATTTCTAGAGTTTGTTTTTTCACCAATTTTCACGATTTGTATTGATAAGTTTTATCAATATTTATGCATTGGTCAATTTTGTGTGTCATTGACTTTTGTGATTGGCATTGAAATTATTGTCAATACTTATGATTTTGGTGAATAATAATATAGAGTATGACATTTCTTTTGATCTTTGAGAAGATTCTGGTGATATTGATTAATCTCTTGTTGATTTTCAATTACATACTTATCACAGTATGGCTTTATGGTTATCCTATGTTTATGTCATATCTCTTATCCTATATCATTTTATCTGATATTTATAGCTAGACTGATCCGTTTATTATTTTCTTATCAAATAATACTCGGGTCAGACCGAGATGTTACAGGTGCTTCTGCTTGACTTCACACCTGGGATTATCACCCTGACTTTTGGCTAACTGCTTAGTAGTTTTTGTTGTATACATTTGAGACATAGACTCATTGATGTATCCATATTCTTTTGTCTAGCACTTGTAACCATTCTTTTGTGATATTGTGGATCTTGTTTGACCACTACTCGGATGTACACTTTCATGTGTTTTATTCATATCTTTTTCCGCCTTTGTGATATGGATGTCTGTGACTGATTAATGTTATGCTTATTTCTATATTTGTTTCCGAAGACATTATAGCCACTGTGTAGTAGCTTTGGGTTTGTATCGGTACGTCAGACTTATGTTTGTAGTACTATCTGACATATCGGTGCTCGTGCAAAGCAATTACACGGATGGTCGCTCCTCAATAGCCTTATTCTCCGTGCTAGTTGACGACATTACCCCGTAGTGTCCTTGGCTAGCGTGGGTATAGAGGTGGGGCACCACAACTTGGTATTAGAGCCAAACTTCGAAACAATGTAGAATAATCTAGCAAGGATCATCGTCCTAAGTCCATCTTAGGAGTCGTGCTTTAGGATTTAATTCGAGTCTTCGTACCGATTCATCCTATTTTCTTTATGATTCCTTGTTTATCTATCAAGATTGCTTGATGTTCATTTGGTGAATAACCTTATCCTTTTTCTTTCTTTCTTTCTTAAGGAAGAGAAATGGTTAGACCAGGCCGTCCCAGCGCCGGTCAATCTCATGCTACACCCTAGGATGGAGTATTTATGTCTGCTCAGCAGCTTCTTGATCTAGTAAGGAATGCTCAAGCAGCCGGATCTAATCCGGAGTCTACTCACCCTAGGTCTGGATTTGCACGTTTGTGCAGCGATTATACCAATTTGGGTGGATAGCCATTCAAAGGTTCTGAAACTATTATTGAGGTCCAGGCTTGGCTGAGATCGTGCGATCGAATCTTTTCTCGCATGAATCTTATTGACCTACACCATGTTCAGGTGGCCTCTAGTATGCTCCAAGAAAGAGCATTGGATGATGAACTTCTTACTTCTGAAATAGTTGAAGCGGATCTTACTTGGAAGAAATTCCGGGAACAATTCGAGTTAAAATTTGTGCCAGAAGCTGAGAAGGTGACATTAGCTCGTCGTTTCATCGACCTTGTTCAAGGTGAATCCTCCGTAGAAGACTATGTCGCGTCTTTTGAATCTCTTTCTAAATACGGGGTTAAATACATTAATACCCCACTGAAGAAAAATCAGAGATTCGTCTATGGCTTGAATAAAAATCTCAAGAAGTCATTACTTCTAATGCTAGAAGTTTCTTTTGATCAACTTGTTGATATCGCTCTTCGACTTGAAGAGGCAGATAAAGAGCGTGATGCCGATGTTGTGGGTGCCAAACCAAAATTCAACAATAACAAGAAAAGGACTATTAAGTTCAAAGGGTCTTATCCCAATAAGAAAGGAAAGCAAGCAATTCCGTTGGCAGAGGCTTCTGCCCCTAGTAGTGGGCAATGCTACAATTGTGGTTCTAAGGACAATTATGCCAATAGATGTTTCAAACCTCTCTTTTGTCGCTATTGCAAAAGTTTAGGTCATTTTTTATCTTCATGTCCCAAACTTCAGGGCAAGAAGGAGGGAAAGCTTAATGTTGCTCAAGCCCCTGGCAACACATCTCGTGGTAAAGGTATTTCTCTTTCTATCCTTGATGGCAATATTTTATTTCGTGATCATCCAATTCGAGTTCTTTTTGATAAAAAGGGTGCGTCCATTCTTTTATATCAAAAGAACTTGTTGATACTTTTTCTTTAAGTGTTGTTGCTTTAATGACTTCTTTGATAATTGCGAATCCGGTTGGCGGATCCGCAACAATCAGTTTGCTTTGTAAAGTTGTCGAGATTATTTTGTGCGATTTTTCTTTCCGAGCCAATTTGCATGTTATACGCTACTTAGGCTTTGGAATGATTTTGGGAATGGATTGGCTTAACCGCTATGAAGCCCAAATCCTATGTCCTGAGCGGACCATTCATCTACGACATCCTCAATCTGTTAAGCAGATTTCTATTGATCTTAAAGATTCGGATTCCAGCTTGGTTGCATCTTTACATTCTTTAAATCCTCACGATGACGATAATGATGATAAGCAGGATATTATTTCTTTTATTCACGTTGTTCATGAATTTTCCGACATCTTTGAGCCCGTTTTAGGATTACCACCTAAGCGAGCAATTGAGTTCAGAATTAATCTCATCCCTGGAGCTCAACCTATTACTCGTCCTCCTTATCGTATGTCCAATAAAGAAAATGAGGAGATGTGCAAACAATTATCCGAATTGGAGACGAAGAAATTTATTCGCTCTAGTTCCTCTCCTTGGGGAACTTCGGCAATTTTTGTGAAGAAATCCGATGGTACACTTAGGCGTTGCGTTGACTATCGCAAGCTTAATGATCTTACTATCAAGAATGAATATTCTTTACCTCGGATTGATGATCTGTTCGATCAGCTTAGTGGTGCTTGAGTCTTTTCACAATTAGACTTAGCTACTGGTTTTCATCAGCTTCGTATTGCGGAGGATAGCATTCCTTTGACATCATTTTTATGTAGCCTTGAGGCTCATCCTTCTCTTTTAGACCGCATTCTTGAAGCTCAAAAGCTAGATCCCGAATTGGCTCTTCTTGGCCAGAATTTTAGGGATAAAATTGATATTGAAGGTTTGAAAGACTTTGATATTGATTCTCGTGGCGGTATTCGAAAATTTGGTAGACTTAGTAATCTTCGAAAAGATATTTTAGAAGATTCTCATCGTTCTAAATTTGTCATTCATCCCGGTAGTAGTAAAATGTATGAGGATATGAAGCGACTTTATTATTGGGAGGGAATGAAATCTGATATCGCTAACTTTGTTAAGTGTTGCATGACTTGCCAACTTGTCAAGGCCGAACATCAAAGCCTGGAGGGTTATTGCAACCTTTAGAAATTCGAATTTGGAAGTTGAATCAAATTTCCATGGATTTTATAAACGGCCTTCCCCATTCTCGTTCGGGTTATGATAGCTTATGGGTGATAGTTGATGGACTTACTAAATCCGTGCATTTTATTCCCGTTCGGTCCAATCGAACCGTTCCTCTCTTGGCCAAACTTTTTATCAAAGAAGTTGTTAAATTGCATGGTGTCCCTACTTCTATTGTTAGTGATCGTGATCCATTGTTTACTAATGGATTTTGGAAGAGTCTTCAAAAATCTTTGGGAACGAAGCTTAATTTTAGCACCACTTATCATCCCCAGTCTGATGGACAGACTGAGCATGTGAATCAAACTCTTGAAGATCTTCTTCGTGCATGTGTTCTTGATTTTGGTGGAAGTTGGGAAGATCATATTTCTCTTGTTGATTTTTTCTATAATAACAGCTTCCAATCTAGTATTGGTATGGCACCTTTCGAGGCACTCTATGGAAGGCCATGCCATTCTCCTTCTTGTTGGCTTGAGGCGGTGAGAAACTGGTTTTAGGTCCAGATTTTTATTCGTGATTCCACAGAGAAGATTGACCTTATTCGTCATGGGATGAAAGAGGCCCAGAGTCGGCAAAGATCCTATGCCGATAACCAGAGAAGGAAATTAGAATTTTCTGTGGGAGATCTTGTGTTTATTCGTGTTTCACCTATGAAGGGTGTTGTACGTTTCAGTCGATCGGAAAAGTTAGCACCTCGATATATTGGTCCATTTTCCATCACCGAACGTATTGGTTCCGTGGCTATCGCCTTTTATTACCAGCTCAGTTTTCTGCTATTCATGACATGTTACACGTTTCTCAATTGCGGAAATGTCTTCAAGATTCCGATTCTATTCTTGAGCCCGGTGCTGTGGAAGAAATTGAAGTGTCACCTAATTTAACTTATGAGCAACATCCTATTCGTATCATTGCTTCGGAGGTCAAGCGCGCCTTCGAAATAAAGATGTTCCGCTTGTTAAAGTTCAGTGGTCCTCAAATCCTAAGGATTGCTCTTGGGAATCTAGAGGATTCATCGAGCGAACACATACAGACTTACTTTCTCGTGCTCTTTGAGGTGAACTTCTTATTTCAAACTTCTTTTGTGTTGAATATGTTTTTATGGTTGTTACTATATATTTTCTTCTTAATTATTGCGAGGACGCAATTTCTTTAAGGAGGGGAGTCTGTAACAACCCGTATATTTTACTATTGAATATTTAAATATTTTTATTATTAGTATTTTATCGTTAGTCAGATTTTAGTCCGAAAAGTTACTTTTTGCATACGGTCGAATTAGGACTCGAAACCGCTTCGATTGAGTTCAAAACACCGTTTGCGATCTTTTTGAGCGTAAACTTTGATATGTTTGGAGTTAGTGAAATTTTGTTACTTTTTCACTTTGGGTTTTGGGTTTGCTTTAGCCCATTTGCCTAAACTATTAATTCTAACTCAACCCCCTTCTCTTCATTACATTACTTTCATTTCCTAACACTCAAGCTTCATCAAAAATGGGGGAAGGAATGGGAAATTAAAACTCCAAGCTCAAGATCATTTGCAAATCCAACATCCAACTCCAAATTCAAAGAGAAGCCATTGATTCTTCCTTGCTTTCAAGCTTCTTCTTCATAAATTTTGTGTAAAGGTGAAATTTTTATCTCACATCTTTGTTTATAACTATCTTTGATTGTTAGGTATGAATTTCTAACACTTATTCATGTGCATTTGCTTTTGGTTTGGATTGAATTGGTGAAAATCCCAATTTTTAGTGTTTTAGGTTCAAACCTTTAAAAATCAAATCTTTGATGTTTAAACACGTTTTTGGTGATGCACCGAGGAGCCAATACGACCGGGTAGCCTATGGGCATAATCCCCTAGCGTCCGTGCTCGATCGGTTGCAAATTGAGCGAGTTTTGAGCTCCAAAACCCTTAGGTCGCTCTGCTTGCACATGCAAGACGTCCTCGCTCGCCCTTGTTTACCTCCTTAAGTCTTTAGGTCGCTCGGACTTAGGTCGTAACCCATAGGTTGTTAGGTCGCTCGGCTTGGTCGACCTTAAGACGTTCGGTTTGCACCATTCCCTCGGCCTGTAGTTAGGTCGTTCGTGTTAGGTTGCTCGGCCTTCTCATACGCCATAGGTCGTAAGGTCACGTGCACTTAGGTCGCTCGGCCTATTCTCCACTCCTTAAGCTGTTCGGCTTACCTCTTTAGGTCGCGTATCCTTAGGTCGCACCACCTAGGCCGTATGCTCGCCCCCTTAAGCCGCTACTTCCTTAAGTCGCAAACCCCTCCTTTAGGTCGCCCGGCCTGTTATGCCGCTTGCATCACATAGGTCGTGCTACACCGTAAGTCGCTCATCCTGTTAGGTCGTTCCAACCTTTAAGTCTCTCGATCTATCTCTTAGGTCGTTGCATCACTTAGGTCGTTCGCACTATTGAGTCGCACCATTCCTTAGGTCGCGCCGTGTCGTGTAGCTAGGCTATTTCCATTTTTGATGGATTTGGAATCGAATTCTTTGGATTTTATTCACGTCTTCGGATGCGAATTCTTGTGATTTATTGTATCTACAATCATTTTTGTGATTTGTCACTTCACCTCACTCGTACGAGAAAATATAATTAAACAGCTTAGTAAAACAGGTGGTATGAAACGCTTGCATTTACTTCGTCGGTTAATTCTTGGACTTGTTCGATTGAATCTCTTGTGACAATTTTTGAGTGGAGATATACAATTTGTTCGTAAATATTTTAGTCAAGCTAGTGGTTATGGGACATGAGGCTAAGCTCAAATATTTACTAGCTTACTGTAATTGACACTTCTTGAAGATCGATGATGATCATTTTTGTGATTATGATTAGCGATATGCTATGTTTCTTTGTCCACGTAGGGGACAGTACCTCGTCTTATTGAGTTTCGTCTCATTTCTTTTATAGGTTAACGACCTATGTATTATTTCGAGTTTTGACTTAACTTTTGTGGGCTAGCGACCCATGTTCTTTTATGGAGTTCGGTCCATCGAGCGTACCATTGTACTACGTCGTTGCTCCAAACTATTCGAGTTTCTGGTTCCTCGGGCGTACCGTTGTACTACGTCGTTGCACCGGCTCTATGGTTAGCGACCATGGGATAGCGTCCCGTTTGTGATACACGTTTTGGTGAGCTTTCATACTCCCGTTTTGTGATAGGCCTCCTCCTTTTTGTGATTTCTGGATTTCTATTGATGATTTCTAGAGTTTGTGTTTCACCAATTTTCGTGATTTGTATTGATAAGTTTTATCAATATTTATGCATTGGTGAATTTTGTGTGTCATTGGCTTTTGTGATTGGCATTGATATTATTGTCAATACTTATGATTTTGGTGAATAATAATATAGAGTATGACATTTCTTTTGATCTTTGAGAAGATTTTGGTGATATTGATTAATCTCTTGTTGATTTTCAATTACATACTTATCACAGTATGGCTTTATGGTTATCCTATGTTTATGTCATATCTCTTATCCTATATCATTTTATCTGATATTTATAGCTAGACTGATCCGTTTATTATTTTCTATCAAATAATACTCGGGTCAGACCGAGATGTTACAGGTGCTTCTGCTTGACTTTACACCTGGGATTATCACCCTAACTTTTGGCTACCTACTTAGATTAGTAGTTTTTGTTGTATACATTTGAGACGTAGACTTATTGATGTATCCATAGTCTTTTGTCTAGCACTTGTAACCATTCCTTTATGATATTGTGGATCTTGTTTGACCACTACTCCGATGTACACTTTCATGTGTTATATTCATATCTTTTTCCGCCTTGTGATATGGATGTCTGTGACTGATTTATGTTATGCTTATTTCTATATTTGTTTCCGAAGACATTATAGCCACTGTGTAGTAGCTTTGGGTTTGTATCAGCATGTTGGACTTATGTTTGTAGTACTATCTGACATATCGGTGCTCGCACAAAGCAATTACACGGATGGCCGCTCCTCAATAGCCTTATTCTCCATGCTAGTTGATGACATTACCCCGTAGTGTCCTTGGCTAGCGTGGGTATAAAGGTGGAGTGCCACAAAACTAATTCTCACTAATTAATTACATTAAGTGATTAATCTTTAGTTAATCATCTTTTAACTAATAACTTAATTTTTTAATTAAATTAATAAATCAATCATTTAAATTGATTGCATAAATTAATTAACCTTCAATTAATAATTATACCCTGATTACATAAATCAGTTGACCATCCTTAATACATTAAATAATTTGTACTTTATTTAATTACAACTTCTAATTCACCTTAAAACATATAGGATTTAACCTATTATATAATTACTTAAAACAAACAATTTGAAACTTTTAAAACTTTGGAAATTCGTTTAAAACTTGCTAATACTTTGCTTAAAAACTTGATTTACATTTACTTTAAACTTACACATTTTTGATAAGCTTTTCAAAATTCATTACCTCAACTCATAAAATCCCAGGCCGAACCATATTGAATCCCTGAGCCAACCCCATACAATACTCGCGCATACTCTACTTCGAGTCATACCTCGATTTTCCACGAGCCCGACCCGATAAATCTTCATCTTCCCTAAAACAAACAGCAACCCAGATATCCCAAATGCACGCGTGCACATGCACGACCGCCCTGACTATCTCCGATCGCCACCGAGACCATCCGCAAGTCAAAGACGATCACATCGACGCGAGCGACCCACCAGAAACCCGAATCGCTCGTGAAAATCAAAATCGATCAACTTGAACCCATCAGGCAGAAAACACAATCGTCAACCACCTTAAATTCTCCCGTCTTCGATCATCTGGAACTTCGCCATTACGTCCAGAGCCTCACCTTGCTCCCCTCTTTCATTTCCCCATCCACCAATCATCTATAGATCATCTACGATGACGCAACCACCAATTTTCAACATCGACCCAAAACTCAACTAAAGCCCTACTTCGATCCCTCGCCGACACCTCAATGGTCGTAAAATCTTGCGACCATTTTTGCCGACATCGCCTACCTCCAGGCTAGCTTTTGCCATGAACACGAGTTCCCAAAATTTCCCAATCAACAGAAATCGCTCGAAAACCCAATTCCGATCGACATGCACTATCCAACAATTTACAAACTTAAAATTCATGATTTCAATCTTAAAAATCCTACTTTTCGAAAACGAAGTAGATTATATACATGAAACCAGAATTCTTTTAAATCGAAATTTGATATGATCTGAATTTCACTGTTCTTCTTCCTTTTTATTGAGACTACCATCAGATTCTTACAGAAAATATTTTTAAATCAATTATCTTGTTACTACAAACAAATTTTGTTTATATATCAAACACTATAGAAGATCAGGTGAGGAGAGATTTATTTTTGAACTTATTTCAAGCCTGAGAATTTAAGAACAGAGAAGACGTACATGACCACAGACATGCACACAATATCAGCCTGTATATATACATGCATTCTTCATTCATGCAAACCCTTATCATCACTTTGCTTCAGGAATTTTATTGCATGATCAGGATTTTTAAACAGATTAAAAACTTGGTTTACTCACCTGTCTTGGTTTTGAACACAGGAGCAGATTTATTATATTTTTGCAAATCTAGAATTTTATTTGATCTTGAAGCTGCAAGCTTGGATTTGAAATTGCAGTTTGCCCTTGATCTTACTTGATTGTTATGAGCTGAAGCTTGTGTTTGATTTTAATTACTTCAGGTAGTTTGTTGAGATGAATTTACATGCCTTTGATCTTGCTGGATTTTCTTTTATTCCTGGTTTGATTTAATTTCCAAGATTTTGTTTTTTTCTCTGGTTTGTATTTTTGTTACAGACTTTTTTTCCTTTGCTCTTTGATTTGTTTTTGAAAACGGACTGATCAAAGAAAATGAGAGAGAGAAGTGGAGAGGATTATATAACTTAGTTTATCCTTTATTAAAAAAAATAAGATACTTGTAAATTTTGGCTTACACTTGTCATTAGATATATTCTTAGGCTTCCATTTGTAATTATGTAAACATTTAACATACATTTGTAATTCCATGTATTAATACGTTTTTAAATGATTTTGATAAAACTTATATATATTTCCTATTAAGTAAATACATTACTTTAATTTATATAAATAAATCTTTTAAAGAAAATAATATAAAACCAATTATATAAAAGAAATAAAATCATATAAAATATATTTTTAAATTCAAAATATTTTAAGATATTTATCTTTTGAATTTCCAATTCAAATTCAAATTCAATTTCAATTTAAAATTCAATTTCAGTTTAAAATTAAATTTAAATTCAACCCATATATATATATATATGTATATATATATATATAACAATGCATTATTTGTTCTAAAGGAATAATTTTCCAATGATAAATAATTATATTAGTAGATTAACAAATAAATATTTATCCAGATTTTTATAATTCAGCTTCTATTATATTTTCAAATTCATTTATATATCCAGATATCTTTTATTATCAGAATTTTTATATGTTTAATCTATAAATCAGTATTTTTCAATAGTTAAATCAGATAATTATCCAATTATCTGATGCCCAAAAATCCAGGTTATCACAAAATCCATCCAATCCAATTCTATATTGTAATGTTCACGAATACAATCCTAACACAACTTGTCACGTTAGATTCGGACCTCGTATGAATTAGATATGAATTAATGAACGTTTAAGATTATTTAAATCTTTAACTACTTAAATTAATTAAAATTTTAAACTAATTACCTTTCCCTCCTCACTCTCATTTAGAACCTAGGCACGCAAGAACCTAACGCCGATCGCATTTCCCATCGTGCCTTCGCCGACTTGAGTCATCCGCCGCCGCCGCCACGAGCCGCCAAGGGAAAACCCTAATTCCCCTCTTTCAATCGACCCAGTCATGACAGCTCTGTCGCCCCCAATCATCCAAAATCAGCTATGCTTATCGCGCCGTTCATTTCCATTTCCATTTGCCTATATCGACAGAAGTGACAAAATGATGATTTCATAAAAGTAAGTTTCAATGATTAAATTAATTATTTTAATTAATTTATAAATGTTTATATTTTTAAAATAGCAATATACAAATTTATTTTCAAATTTGGTTTACATTAATAAATAGTTTAACTGAAATGTTAAAATGTAATCATAAAATATTTTGTCGAAATTCAATGTTTTATCGATTAAAAGTTGCCACAACGTTGTTGCATCTTTATTAGCATGCTTTAATATATACATTACACATTTTAAATAATAAATCAAGATTACTTTTACTTAACATGATTAGAAAATTCTAGAATATTATTAAGAAAAGTAATTAAGTAACTAACAAAAGTGAAAAAGTAAACATTACATCAAATCACATCAAAATCAAAACAAATCTTCTCTTTATCCACTTTTCCTTCCAAATACATATGCTTATCTCTTAAGTAACTATGACATAAAGTAAGAAGTGATGGTAAGTGTAGAAAAAGTAATTTTACTTTAAGTTTAAGTAAGGTTATTTTGGTAATTTGATAAAGGGGTATTTTGGTAACTTGCCGCTTCTTTTTTTCCTATAAATAGCCATGCATACCTCTTTCATTCTCACACAAACCATTATCTACTCTTATTCTTCTTCTTTAGAGCTTTAATGGCTTATTCTCTTCCATTTTCTTGCTAACCTTTTCAAAACCATACCAAACAAATCAAAACTCCATCAAACTTTGCCAAAGACCTTAGAATATCACCAAAATATGGTTTAGAATCCAAAAAGTTAAAGAATGATGGAGGATGGTGGAGAAGCTATTGTGGTCGAGCCTTGTGGATGTTTGGAGGCGGTGATCAAGCAATTTGAAGCATAGAGGAAGAGTTTAGGTGATGGTTTGGTGAAGTTAAGATGGTTTAGTGAAGTGTTGTTGCACATGAATGTTGGTAGGAAGAATTGGTTAAGCCAAAGGTGAGTACTCAAAATCTTAGTTTATTTAAATAAAATCTAAGTTGATAATATTCATGTTAAAATAGAAATTAATATGTTGAATATGGGTTGATATTGGATGATAACTTGGTTGATATTATGGTTGTGAAACGGTGATAACATGGTTTGATAGTGATAAGAGAAATGGTTAATAATTAACCATAGTTAATTAAATGAGAATAAAATCCATAAAAATATTTATATAGAAATTATTTAGTCTCTTAATGATTTCAAAATATCTAAAAAAAGATTGAAAATGATATTATAATTATATAATATTATAATATGAAATGAAATGGAATATGAGTTTGGAATATAAAAATATTGTTTAGAATAAGTTCAAAATGATTTAAAATGTTTATTAAACATTTAAAAGTGTTTCCAAAAAGTTCGAAAAAAAATTGAAAAACAAATCAAAACTAGGTGTGTCGCGTAACAGTAGTTCGCGATTTCGCGCCATAAAAGTTAAATGAGAGTACAAAGTGGAATATAGCTTGGAATTCTTCGAAGTAAGAATTTTCCGGTCTATTATATCCATTGTTTCCCAACGAAGAAAGAAAATCAAGATTTCATTAAGTATATTTTGAAATATGTCCAAAGCAATTCTCTAAAAGCATCGCGGATTTGTAATATAGAATCAAAAAAGAATTTCTTTATAAATGATATTTTTATATATTTTAAAAATATGAAATAAAATCTAAAAATCTTTAAAATGTTTTAAAATAAATTTAAGTTGAAAATATGGATTTCGGAATGATATAAAATCATTTTGAAGAATACCGCTTCTAAAACACTATTTGCAACACTTTTCGCAATGTTTTTCCACAGCAGTTTTAAAAATCTTTTGTAACACCCTACATTTTTATAATTAAATAATCAAATAGCGATGAATAGTGAAAATAAACATTTTTGTAATTTTCAGAATATGGCCTCGAAACTTATACCATTGTATTCGTAGCGATTTTCCGATCAATTTCTATACATAACTTGTCGAAATCCAAGTTAATACGGAGAAATTATGAATGAAACAAAAATCAAGAGAAACGAAAAAAGAAAAATAAAATAAAATATATATGGGTTAACCAATAGGTCGCCCACAACACTCAAGGTCGACCCTAAGAGAGCACAGGTCGACCTCAGGGTCGACCCGTGTTACCACCTGGACGCAATCTCGTCCAGGTACGTACCGAACCAAATAAAAATTGATTTTTGCACGATCTGAGCTATAGGCTGATAGATCTGATGGCTCTAAACGACCCTTTGACATGGTGACTTCAAATTCAATCCAAGAATCCAACGGTCTAAGATCCTTAAACTCCACTATAAATAGGACCCTAGACCTAGATATTTTCTCATAATTAAATTTTCTCCTAAATAGGTTCATTGCCTGAGGATGGACTCAAAAAAGAAAATATTTCTAGGGAGAAGATCTTCTCAATAAAAAAATTTGACACCTAAGAAGGGGATCCATGAAGATCATGGGGCCAAGCTAAGCACAAGCAAAACTAAGGACGACTGTGAGTTGATTTAATTATATATCTTTTACGTTTATGGTATATTATTGTTAGATTCCCATTGAATAATTTTATTCAGTATTTATTTTATTAATTAATTTTGTTAATTAGTTATGCTGAGATTGTAAATTGTATATGAGAGCATATATTTAATTATTATTTATATGAAAAAAAGGCAAATAGTAATCCAATAAATATAAATAATATTAGGCTTGACAGTCAGAGAAAGACATAAGCCTAAAAGTAAGAAATCTGCAATTATTTACATCGATTTTAAAAGTTGAAATTTAGCCTGTAAATGTTAGTTTCTTTTTATTCCTTTTTACGCGATAAAATAGTAAAGAGAAGAATTCGCAAATACGGACCAAAATAAAATAACATTAAATTTACAGAAATTAGATGTAAAATAAGAAAAGCTGAAATAAAAAGAGAAAAATAGAATTTTGTAGTAAATTATACTAAAACGAGGAAAAATAACTTAAAAGGGAAAAATCTAATAACATGATTTTGAACTAAGTGATAGATTAAATGTTTGGTTTAGAAAAGAGAATACATTTTCATAGTTTAATATTTAAAAGATAATGATAAACGCAATTGCATGAATAAATGAAAGAAAAAGAAAATAAGTGTAAAATAAAGTAACTATTGTATTTTGCACTATCAAAAAGTAAAGAAATAATAAAAGAAATATCTTGCAATTACGGATTATTATTTATAGCATTTCTTTTACTATTCAGTATTAAATATGGAAATGGATTTTTGGTACAGTTTTTGTAACCAACGAAATAGGATAGAACTACTACCTAGAATATAAGAAAATAAAGTAAAGGACTAAGGGAATTAAAGAAGGAATCAAGTTAATTATTAGATAAGATTAGAAGCTATAGACATAAATGTAACTAGATCTGCATTTACTTCGTAGATAATAGAATAAAAGAAAAGCAATTATTATGATAAGTAAATTTGTGACAGTTGGACGTAGTCCCAAGCCTAGATTGTCATATAATATAAGAGAATTCACTATCATAATAAAAAAAGTACCAAAATAGAAAAGAGACGCTTCTAATTATATTTATAATATTTAGATTATAAAAGAGAATAAAAGCGATAACTGCAAGTTAATTATAACATAGGTTTAAGTAGAAAGAATAGAAAAAGGCTGATTTAAGACTTAAATTAAGTTAATAAGCAAATAGAGCAGAAATTACGGAAGAGGCTTATTTTAATAAACTTAGATCTTGGATTACGTTAATAAGCAAGATAATACAAGTGGCACATAACAACAACATTCTCTTTCAGTCAGGAACTGATGGTCTTAGAAGAATTATTTGAGGCTGGGATAAGATTATGCTATTTAGGGTAAATAAGTAGCCAAAAGAATAAGAAAAGTAAACTAAACGCAAGACAAAAGATTAAACTTAGGCTCTAATAAAAGAGTAAGATGCGTTTGGAGCATCCCAAAGAATGAAGAGCCTAACGAAGCAAATCATCATCGATTTCAGCACGGAAGGAGCATGTCCAACTTAGTTATTTTGGGCTAGAAAGAAGTACGAGACTTCAAAGGAACATGAGGGTACTCTAGGATGGCCCTCTGGGGTAGGCATAGTGAAGCAGTCCTCTAGAGGCAGGTCGATAGGTGTTCCATCAAAAGAGTATGCCTTGACTGCTTTTTGCATCATAGGACAATTGTAGGCAGTTAAAAGGGGTTGATGTTTGGAGTAGGACATTCGTATGTCACCGTACTTGACATGCGAGTAGGTTTTAGTTGGCAGGACCCAAAAGGATAGTCGCATGCGGATTCGGGATAGCATCAAAATCAAGAAGCGAGTTTGAGAAAGACTAGAGTTAAACCAACAACCTAATGGTTCTTTCACCATCGAGACATTGGACGAGGGGAGCAGCCAATTGGATGTTTAGATTGTTTGCAGTAGGGCATAACCACTTAGCTCTTTAGAGGACTTTCAATTAGTTGAAGAGTGGTTGCGTGGGGCCATAGCCACGATACGAAAAGGGAAAGACCAAGTAGAATATCTGTATTATAGGCCTAACAGGGCAGTCCTTTCATAAATAGAAAATCCACGACTGAGTTCCGTACATGGTAGACCTTGTTAACCGGGATTCGAGGAGTAGACAGAACGATTACGTATGGCCCACAAGATAAGCACTGGGTGGTACATTGTGGATGTCCAAGCATTAGTATAGACTAGTGCGGACGTAGTTTTACGTTTTCATAGTAGACGACGGAATATTCGTAATGTTGGCCCTACAAGGCAGTCCTTTATGGATGTAGTCATAGAACACTATAGTAACAAGACGATGGAGTCCTTTGTGTGGAGGATATAGAAGGTACTATAGGTAGTACCTAGGACCGATATGGTCATTGGGCATATAGCTACATATATATATATATATATATATATCAGTTATTAGATTTTGATCCATTAGGGAGTAGATGGGCACGATTCTCGCACAGAGGCGAGAGTATTATAAAACCCAATAAACCTAATATAATGAAAATAAAACGGTATATGTAGAATTAAGCTTAAAGTGTATAATTTGTCCATTCACCAGAATTTAGTTCTAAACCCCGCCTTATAACATCCTACAGGTTAGGTAGATGACAGAGACTTTCCAGCTTTGAGACACTTGTTTAGAAAGTGTTATTATATTGGTGAGTATTTACTTGCTAGTAATCAGTTCTGCTGTGGGATATTTATCTAAGCTTTGATATATTTGTCTTTGCCAGTTTGTAGGATTCCAGAAACCCAACTCGGGATTCGGTGGGACTGGATTTTAGTATTTTTGCAAAAAATCCGGACCCACTGGAATTCGGGTTGTTACATTTGGTATCAGAGCCTAGATTTAGGACTCCTAGGTAGATAATGAGTGAACTTATTTATATTTTTGAATAAAATATAAACATGTTTTGTACTAAAATCCAAATAGTCCCCAATTATAGATTTTAATATATGGAAAGTTTTTAGAAGTATATTTTTGCATTGTTTGCTAGTGGGTTTGGGACTACCGGAGTATGTTCAGCCATATGTTATTACCAAGTTATAGCATACAAATAAGCGATGTTTTGAGAGAAGATCGGTATCCATATGTTGTAGGAAGTGGGGAAGTTCCCTAGAGATAGGGAGAGTGTTTTTGTTTTTCAAGGAATAAGAGGTTTTTGTAAGAAGAAAATCCACTTTATGTCTAGCCCAATAAAATGAAACTTTTGGAATTGAAAATTTTTTAAAAAAAATTGTTAATATATTTGGGAAGTAAATATTGGGTTTTTTGAAAAAAAATAAGTGGTATGAAATTTAAATTGATTTTTATATGATGTAAATTTTTTTAAAAGTGAAATTCTTTTTGAAGAATTATAGAGCGTGTATAGTTTGCTAATTTCCTTGTAGGTGAACAAAGATTGTGTTAAGCATCGAAAACGTAGGTTACAACATTTATCATTATAATAGTTTTTTCGGTAAAAATAAAGGAAGCATAGACTATGAAACTATTGTTATAGTAGGTGACTCCTAAAGGAAATGTTTTTGCATAACAGATGAGATTTGTTAATATTTATCTTAATTAAATCCATATATTAATATTTTTTGGTCGTAGTAACGGTGTTTTACGCAACATCTGTTTTGACCCAAATGAGTTTTGGAGAATTTATAAAGTGGTATATATGTACACTTATTATTTAAATAAGTACATGAAAATATTTTCTAATTATGAAAATATTAAAGCAGTTTTTAA
The DNA here is from genome assembly GCA_030765085.1 of Allium cepa. NCBI lineage: Eukaryota > Viridiplantae > Streptophyta > Magnoliopsida > Asparagales > Amaryllidaceae > Allium > Allium cepa. The sequence continues at coordinate 819,479,010 of CM060940.1, forward strand.
AATGAGTTCTTTTGAAAAATAATGTACGTTAAATTAATGAATTTAGTAGGAAATATCTTATATAAGTGAATCTAGAGTAAACATACTTTAAATCTATTAGAATGAAACAAATAATAATATAATTTTTTATGAATCACAAATAAATATGTTTTGTGCAAGTTATAAGGAATACGTGAAAGAGATGTACAAGGTATGAAAAACACCATATTTTGTATAGCCTATTTCAAAAAAAATATAAAATAAATTCCTTATAATTTCACATAAACTTGAAATCCTCCTTTAAAGGATTCGTAGAAGGTTTTAGCGTTAATGGTTTCTCATAAGAGAAAGTAAATTCCAATACATTAAGGTATAAAACCATTAAGTGTAGTAAGTTAGAAACTCCTCCAAGGTTGAGAAATTAGAAGAGTAGAAAAGTTAAGGGATTTTTGATAGAACAATTGTTCTTACCTACTCCATCTTTAGTGAATTTGAAAATCTATGGAAAAAAAGATATTTTGAAAATGAGGACTTTTTTTAGTCACGGGGAAAAAAGAAAAATGTTTTAAGAACAAACAAGACATGTTTTAAAGAAAAAATGGTTTGTTGGAAAAGTAATTAAATTTTTGGAAAGATTAAATTTTTAAGTAACAAGTAACTTCGGATTTAATAGAAACTTCAAAATAACACTTTCAAAGGCAAGAATTTTGGGATTTGATGTTTCAAAAATTTAGAAGCTTTAATTTTTGAAGTAAAATGATAAATACCAAACCAAAACAGACTTCTAAATATGGATTAGATATGAATAATTTCCTAGGTTTAATGGGAAAGGTGTAAGGCTATAGCAGGAATTACTTCTAATAGTAATAATAAAAGTTCCCGTAAGGTGTATAGGGCACTAGTGAAAACCTAGAAATGTTGCTTTATGTATGTAGACTATAGAAGAATAGTGAAGTGATATTAGTAAGATAGTAAGACACACATGGTTGGGAAAAATTGACCTTAGTTGGGGAAAAATGAAAGGTAAAGAGAAAATTTCCCCAAGCTTAGTTGCCTTTATAAATAGAGACTACATAGATTGAAACCCTTATCCATTGCAGTATGGACTTAGTTATTCCTTTTTGAGCATGAAATAGAGGAGATAAATAGATCTTATTTGTCATGAGTAACACAGCGTAAGTTGATAACAAGTAATAGGCGGTAGGAGGAGTATACGAGTTACATGGATTCCTAGAATAGGACCTTTCTGTGTCAGAGTGGACATGACCTTAGACTTTCTAGCCCTAGATGGTAGCTGTGTTTAGTTGCTATATTAAAAGAAGAGTAAAAGCAAATAAAAGGTAACTAAAAGAAAAATAGCAAGATCTAAAGAAAGCAACAAAAACGTCAACAGAAATAAATGAGAATTTCAAAAGAAAAATACATCTTTTCCATAAATTAAGCTTGAGAAAATGTTTGAAAAGAAAATCTTTCTTGTATAAACCGTGCTTGGGAAATAAAATAGAGATTTTTATAGTATAGCGGCATACGTTCCAAGTACGGAAAGAGAGGTATGTAAAAGTAAAACGGAGAGATGTGAATTTTTTCGTTTTCTACCTTCTTTCTGACATAAGAAATCAAGTTTGGAAAAATTAGATTCTTGCGAATATTAAAAGTTGTGTGGTAGGATTTGAATGAAAAATTCGTTGAACTACACCCCTATTCAGTAGGAGTATGGGAAAAATTGGATGAAAACGTTTTGAGTTTTCAAAGATTGCATTCATATAGAAATTTCAAGTATATTTAAATGTGTGCATCATGTTTTAAAAATAAATTTTTAAAGAAGAAAGCATTCATATAGGAGGTTCCGCTTAGAAATTCATGTACATGCATATATTTTGTATTGAATAACACTACTGCGCGAGAGCACGGATGGTCGCAAAATTGGATGTACATAAAATGGTTGTGATTGAGGCGAGAAATTACATAATTTTACCCTTAAGAATTTCTAGGACGAAATTTCCGAAAGGGTGGGAGAATGTAACACAACGCATTTTTATAACTAAATAATCAAATAACGATAAATAATGAAAATAAACTTTTTTGCAATTGTCAGAATTTGGCCTCCAAACATATATCATTGTGTTCGTGGCGATATCTGATCAATTTCCATGATAACTACTCGAAATTCGAGTTAACACGAAGGAATTACGAAAGAAACAAATATCAAGAGAAATGAAAAACAAAAAATAAAATAAATATGGGTTGACCCATAGGTCGACCCACAACACTTAAGGTCGACCACCAGGTCGACTCCAAGAGAGCAAGGTCGACCCTAAGGTCGACCCGCGTTACTACCTTGATGCTGTACGACCTAGAATTTCTGTCAGTTGAAATTCGTATATTTAATTGATTTTAAAATATTAACAAGTAAAATTTGGAAGTCAATAAATTTTTATTTCGAATATCTAGACTAATTGGATAATTAAATCGATAATTTAATATTTGAAATTATAGAAATAATTGGAAATTGGGTTTAATGTGATTAAAATTGATTTGTAAAGTTGTATTAAATCACATTGGAGTTAGAATGATGTTATAGAACTTTTAAAATTGAATTAAAAGTTAATTTGTGAAAAATTGAATATTTTAATATTTAATTGACGAGTAAAAATAGCCATTTTTCAAACAGTCTTAGATTTCGACGAAAATAGTTTCATCGGATCCGTAATGTTATATTATTAAAAGGTTTCAAATTTCGTGTCAATCGGATTTACGGTTTGTCCGGGGCAAGCTAAAACGCGTTGAAATCGGTTTGAGTGAATTTTAAATTTAAAATAGTCGATTTGAAAACCTATCATCCAAATACTTTCGAATTGGCTCCCGATATATATTCCATTGCGTTCGGAATAGGGGTAAAACATTATAAATGCCCGGCGACACGCTTAGTTTGGAGTTCGAAAAAATTTCGGGTGAATAGTGTCGTGTAAATTTCTATTAAAGGACCTCATTATTTGTTCTTTGCACAAACCCTAGGTTTAAACTTCAGCCGCCGCTTAAAGTTTTAATGGCCGAAATTGTTCCATTCTTCTTCCTTTAATCTCTTCCAATCCACTCGATATTATTGAAAATTTTCTGAAGCAAAATTGTAGAGCTTCGCGAGATCGACAAATCCATACGGATATGATTATCCAATTCGCAGTGAGGAGTAAGAAAAGTGGTCATTTTCATCTTGATTGCATGTGCGTTTATCCACGCAAGGTGATAGCCGAGCTTCGAGGCGTTGTAGCCGTGGGTGGAGTTCGTCGTTGCCTTTCGAGTGGCGGTGCTTGATCGTTGTGAAGTCGAATTTTTAGGTCGCGTCATTAGGGTTTCTTGGCGGCTAGCATGGGTTCGGTTGCATATTCACTGATAGGGGAGAAGAAACAGCACACGGCCCAGATGCAGGGGAAAAGAAACGAACAGTCCAGATGTACAAAGGTTAAAAATAATAAAAGGATTTGTAAATTAATGTATATTAAAATTCGTTTAAACTTTAAACTATCGAAACTTTTTGATACGACGTCGGTTTTGGACGAAACGAATTGCGTTGGCTCCGTATTGACGAGCACTACGCGATGGAGCTGATTGAAGCTAGTGAAAATTTTAGGTAAAATTAAACGCGCGTTTAATTTTATTTGAAATAAAACGCTACAACTGTATTTGAAACAAGGTGAGAACCTCTCACTCAATCGAATTTGTTTCGATTTAAAATTTTAAATAGTTAAATTTAAAATTGTTTGATTATATGCTTGGATGATAAATTGCTATCTGTTGTATTGAAATAGACCTTATACGCCGTATATTAAGCGGAAGTTATTTATTAAACACATATACCGCGATATTCCATCTTGAAGTGGAATTGGTATTATATATGTACTTGGAGTTGATTTCCCGCATTATATAGCGGATGAGACCCTATTGCGTCGCATAATAGCGGATAATATTTTATAAATCCCATGTACCACGATATCCCGTCTTGAAACGGGATTGGTATTGTGCTAACGCAAGGAAACAGGTTGGAGGGATCCAACTGGATTCCTCAAATAATTGAATTTGTTTCAATGTTGCGTGTTGATTTATTTATAATCTCTGTATGATTATCTTTGTGATTGAAATTGTTGAAGGCTAAAAATTTAGCCGAATATAATTTTGGTATCGTTAGATACCAGAAATAAATAAATATTTGAAAGTATACGTTTTATTGAATTTTGGAATTGGTTCATTTTAAATAAATAAACGTTATAATTTTTATGACATAAAAATTATGATTTTTGTGAAATTAACCGAAATGTGATTTTTGAAATAAGTAGCTGATTATTTTGTAAAATAACTTAAATGGGGATTTTTGAATTATTATAAACGGTTTATATAAAAGATTTATAGAATTGATATTTATAAATTAAAATATTGGAATTATACAACAGGTTTTTATAAGTGTTAGAATGAAGTATAAATGGATTTCATAAGTGCATGAAATTTATAGATTTATAAATTGTGAAGTTATTAAAATGAATAGATTTGTAAAATAAAAGATTTGTACGTAATTAACTTATAAATTGGATTTTGGCATTTAAATGAGATATAAGTAGAATTTGTTAATTAAGGGATTTTATAAGTTGAAGTTTTAAAAAAAATATGTGTGAACTTATAAACGTTGTTTTATAAATCCAAAACCAATTGATTTTGATAAGTTAATTATTATAGCTTATTAAAGGAGATTATCCAAGATTTTGGACAGTGGATAATCCTTTAAAATAAAATGTGTAGAAATGTTGAATTTGGTTAACGAAGTATATTCACGATTTTGGACAGTGAATAATATATTAAAGAAATGTTTTAGGAAGTGATCTTTTAAATAGAATTAAAACGATTTGAAGTTGTTTTAAAATGTGTTAAGGATCGAAACCATAGATTTCAACATTCACTGTTGAAATAGACGTTTTCAGAAATAAGGAAATGGTGGACTATAACACTGTTGTTATAGTAAATGATTTTCGAAAGGAAATGTTTTATATAGTATTGGGATTTATATATCTATCTTAATTTCGAATCCCTATACTAGTGATTTTGGGTTGTCGTAACGATGTTTTACGCAACATTCGTTTTGACTCAAATGAATGTATTTAAGAGACTGTTTTCCTTAAAGAATAAAATATATACTTATTTTTGATTCAAGTATATTGAATATTTTCCAAATGTTGAAAATAAATAGATTTGTGAATTACTTATTATTAAATAAGTATGGAAATGTTTTCCAATATGAAGTGAAATGTTTTGAGATTTTTATCTTCTAAAGATAAATTGAAAATGAATAAATATTAGGAAGTGTTTCCGCGTAAGGAAAATGATTTGGAATTTGATTTCAAAAGTTGTAAAGGTGAAATGTGATTTGAAATTTGTTTTCAAATGGTTGAAGTGTGAAAAAAAATATCTTGTAAAGATATTTTTGGAAAATAAATAATTTGGGAAGTTATTTGGAATCTGGTGTTGTTGTGCATATCTACTGATAGTTAAATAACCGACTATCAATATTTACCTTTAGTGGGTATTTGTTGTGATTTGTTTGAATTTGAATTCTACACTTATCTTAAAATAAGCGCTCGTTATTCGGTTTAGCCGGTAGAGGACCTTTGGGTCATTAATCCCATTCCGAATAGTGATACATCGTAATGGATAACATTTGAAGACCGGTGTTGAAGACCGGATATTTTCAAAAACGGAAGGATTACCGTCGAATGTCTCTGCATCGGCTGATCTCCGATATAGAGATTTTATCAGCCTTTGTGATGGGAAGTCCGGTCGTGATTAGTGAATATCCAGATTTCAAGTGCTTCTTTGGAAGTGCCTTCGGTTCCGTTTGATCCCGGAACGGACTTGTATGGATGTGTGTCTGACGTTACAATTTGAGATGTAAGGCTGGTTTCTTTCAAATATATTTTTGTTGGTGGCGGAGAATTTATTCTCTTAGCTTAACACCCTTCTCTGAGACGTACGAGCTCAGAGGTTATGTAGTTGATGGTTATTAGTGATATATTCCCAATTTGGTAAGTGGCATGCTGAGCGCTACTGATCATATGTTGATCAAAGCGTGGCTTTTGTATAAAGCGTAGCTTTGTGGACGAGACTTCATCGGACCTCACACCCCGGTAATGGTCAAAACAGGAAAGATGCAGCAAGGTTTTAGGGAGTAGCGCCCCTTAGGGTATGTGCATTTCCTTCTGGATTTAAGTGGTATCATGGTATGGAGCCCAGATACTTACTTATGTGGATGTCGTAAATATATATGACTTTGTGATTGATGTTGGTTGAGGATCCTCGGATAAAGGTTGTTACAACCGGGGGATGGCATACTCGTGTCAGTTGTTTCCTACTTTTACAGAGGTAACCCGGCCTTGTGTTGGCAGAGATCCGGTTAGGCTCTCGGGGAGTCTCTCAAGAGGCGTTTCCATGTGGCAATGGGAAGTTCCTTGGCCTGACCATTTGTTGGAAAATTCAAATAAACAATACGAGCCCTGTACATTTTTAGTTGTATAACCTACCATGGAATGTGGCGGTAACCTGCTATTGAACATGGTAGCTATAGTAGGCATAAGTGCGGAATGCCTATGCTGGCTAAGATTTATATCATTCTTTTGAAATGTTTTCCTACACTTTGCACTTATAGTAATAATATCAAAGAAAGTTGCGTATCAAGCATGTTTGACTATCATAAGGAGAAATCTCCTCCGATTCTGCGTTTCCATTATATGTGTATGCGGGAGGCCTTATGGTAGTTACATTTTCCAAAAGCATTGCGAATCTATTTGAAAATATTTCTTTGTTTGTTTGTTTTCTTAAAGATAAACTGTTTTAGGTTCTCACACCAATCTCATGACTGACCTGGAGTTTATTGTTCCCTTCCTAAACTCTGGGTGCCCATCATTTTCCACACGGGTAGTCTAGAGTCAGGTTGTCAGATCATTCTGGAATTCAGGAGATGCTGTGGAGCTAAAGAGGCGAGCTGGAGGGCATAGCGTATCAACTAGTATATAGTATTTCTTTTCCGCTGTTTGTTGTTGTAAACTCTAATAATGTAATGTGATGTGATATAATGTAATAGCTGGTACAGTTCTTTTGATTTAAAGATTATTCATTTATCTATTATATGTTGTTCCGCGGCGAAATCTGAGGTTCTGTTATTATTTCTGTTGCTTTTCTTTCTTACTTACTTCTTCTATCTTTTTCTTCTTCTTAAACCCTAAGGGTTTGGTTTTTCGGCATTTGATTGTTCGGCAATTGATACAGTGGACGTATTAATGTCAACTTTCATGAGTCCAAGAATCGTAACCTTTACAGATGCAATCTCGACCAGATACGTGCTGAACCAAATAAAAATTGATTTTTGCACGATCTGAGCCATACTTTGATAGATCTTATGGCTCTAAACGACCCTGTGACGTGATGGCTTCAGATTCAATCTAAGAATCCAACGGTCTGAGATCCTCAAACTCCACTATAATAGGACCCTAGGCCCAGCTATTTTCACACAATCAGATTTTCTCCCAAATGGGTTCATTGCCTGAGGTTGGACCTAAAAAAGAAAATATTTCTAGGGAGAAGAACTTCTCAATTAAAATATTTGACACCTAAGAAGGGGATCCAAGAAGACCATGGGGCCAAGCTAAGCACAAGCAAAGCTAAGGATGACAGGTGAGTGGATTTAATTATATATCTTTTACGTTTATGATATATTATTGTTAGATTCCCGTTAAATAATTTTATTCAGTATTTATTTCAGTAATCAATTATGTTAATTAGTTATGCCGAGACTGTAAATTATATAAGAGAGATTATATTTAATTATTATTTATATGGAAAAAAAGGGAAATAGTAATCCAATTAAGTATAAATAATATTAGGTTTGACAGTTAGAGAAAGGCATAAGCTTAAAGTGAGAAATCTACAATTATTTACATCTATTTTAAAAGTTGAAATTTAGCTTATAAATGTTGGTTTCTTTTTATTCCTTTTTACGAGAATAAAATAGTAAAGAGAAGAATTCGCAATACGGACCAAAATAAATGAACACTAGATTCACGGAAATTAGATGTAAAATAAAAAATATGAAATAAAAAGGGAAAAATAGAATTTTGCAGTAAATTATGATAAAACGAGGAAAAATAAATTAAAAAGGAAAATCTAATACTTGATTTGGCAGTAAGTGATAGATTAATTGGTTGATTTAGAAAAGAGGATATATTTCCATAGTTTAATATTTAAAAGATAACGATAAACGTAATTGCAAGAATAAAAGAAAGAAAAAAGGGAACTAGTGTAAAATAAAGAAACTACTTTATTTTGCAATATCCAAAAAGTAAAGAAAAACAAAAGAAATATCTTGCAATTACGTATTATTGTTAATAACATTTCTTTTAGAATTCAGTATTAAGTGTGAAAATGGATTTTTAGCACTGTTTTTGTAACCAACCAAATAAATAGAACTACTTCCTAGAATATAAGAAAATAAAGTAAAGGATTGTGGGAATTAAAGAAGGAATCAAGTTAATTATTAGACAAGACTAGAAGCTATAGACATAAATGTAAATAGATCTGCATTCACTGTCCAGATAATAGAATAAAAGAAAAGCAGTTATTATGATAAGTAAATTTGTGACAGTCGGAGGTAGGCCCTAGCCAAGATTGTCATATGTTATAAGAGAATTCAATATCATAATAAAAGAAAGCAGAATGGAATAGAAAACTGACGCTTGTAATTATATTTATAATATGTAGGTTATAAAAGAGAATAAAAGCGACAATTGCAAGTAAAATTATAACATTGGTTATAATTAAGTGGAAAGAACAGAAAAGGCTTATTTTAAGACTTAAATTAAGTTAATAAGCAAATAGAGAAGAAATAATGGAAGAGGGTTATTTTAATATACATAGATCTTGGATTAAGTTAATAAGCAAGATAATTTAAGTGGCCCATACAAACAGCATTCCCTTTCAGTCACGAATTGATTGTCTTACAATAATTAGGTGAAGCTGTGACAAGATTATGCTATTTAGGGTAAATAAGTAGCCAACATAGTAAGAATAAAAAGAAAAATGCAAAATAAATGATTAAACTTAGGGTCTAATAAAATAGTAAGATGCGTTTGGAGCAGTCAAAAGGATGAAGAACCTAAGGAAGCAGTTCATTGCAGATTTCAACACAGAATGAGCACGTCCAACTTAGTTATTTTAGGCTAGAAAGAAGTACGAGACTTCAATGGGATGTGAAGGTACTTTAGGATGGCCTTCTAGGGTAGGCATAGCGAAGCAGTCCTCCAGAGGCAGGTCTGTAGGTGTTCCATGAAAAAAGTATGCATTGATCGCTTTTTGCATGGCAGGACCATTGTAGGCAGTCAAAGGGGTTGATGTTTGGAGTAGGATATTCGTATCTAACCATACTTGACTTGCGAGTAGGTTTTAGTGGGCAGGACCCAAAAGGATAGTTGCATGCGGATATTGGGCCAGCATCAAAACTAAGAAGCGAGTTCAAGAAAGACAAGAGTTAGACCAGCAGTCCAATAATTCTTTCACTATCGAGACATTGAATGAGGGGAGCCGCCAATTGGATGTTTAGATTGTTTGCTGTAGGGCACAACCACTTAGCTCTTTAGAGGCCTTTCGATTAGTTGAGGGGTGGCTGTGTGGGGCCATAGTCATGATAAGAAAAAGGACAGACCAAGTAGAATATATGTATTGTAGGCCTAATAAGGCAGTCCTTTACCCAATGGAAAATCCCCGACCGAATTCCGTACAAGTTAGACCTTGTTAAGCGTGATTTAGGGACTAGACAGAACGATCACGTATAGTCCTCTAGGTATGCACTAGGTGGTACATTATGGATGTCCGAGCTTTAGTATAGACTAGTGCAAATGTAGTTCTATATTTTCATAGAAGATGACGGAACATCTGTATTGTAGGCCTTACATGGCTGTCCTTTACAGATGTAGTCACAGAACACTATAGGATCCAGACGATGAAGTCCTTTGCGAGGAGGATATGGAAGGTACTATGGGTAGTACCTAGGACCGATGTGGTCACCGGGCATATAGCTATATATATATATATATATATATATATATATATATATATATATTAGTTATTAGATTTTAATCTACTAGGGAGTAGATAGGCACGATTCACGCATAGAGACGTGAGTGTTATATACCCAATAAACCTAATATAATGGAAATAAAATGGTATATGTAGAATTAAGCTTAGAAGTGCATAATTTTTCCATTCACCAGAACTTTAGTTCTGACCCCCTCTTTATAACATCTACAGGTTAGGTAGATGGTAGAGACTTTCCATCTTTGAGACACTTTTTTAGAAAGTGTTATTATATTGATGAGTATTTACCCACTATTATATTTTAGTCAATTCCATTATAAGATATTTATCTGAGCTCTGGTATATTTGTCTTTGCCAATTTGTAGGATACCTGTAACCCAACTCGGGCTTCAGTGGGTTGAATTTTAGTATCTTTGCAAAACATCCGGACCCACTGTAATATGGGTTGTTACAACTTTTGAAACGTAGTTTTATACTTAAAAGTTCTTTCCTAAATCTTTTGTGAATGATTTTAAAAGAATAATTAAGCAATTTAAATATGATTCAGATGTTTTAACAAGAGTTTGAATAAATAGTTAAGAGTAATACTTTAAACTACTTAAACAAAAAGTGAAGAATAAAATGTAATAACAAGCTGAGTATGCGAAAACGACTAGTACAATTGTCCTGCCTGTGAGATCTGGAAAGATAAAACAAGGTATTTAACTAAGGTTGGGAATGGAGCAACTAATCCTCTAAACTTACTCGGCCTATATTTTCTGTTCTTAGACGAGAGGGTGGAACAGATTGAAAGGAAAGGTCGGATGCTCTAAAAAGAGCATATATAAGTTTTTCCAAGATAAAAAGAAACAAATTTTAGAATATTAATTAATTAATTAACATATTTTTATCGATGATTAGTATGAAGGAACCGGGATCAGATTTGGGTCATTCCTATATGAAGAACCGGGATCGGATTTGGGTGATTCCTATCAGAAAACCCATTCAAACTAATTTTCAAAATAAAACATATTGAAGACAAAAATCTTTATGATGTAGGATTACTTGCCATTCGTCTTAGAGGTGAAATTTACCATATTTAAGGAGGTAGTGGTGATGTATTATGAAAATCTTCGATTTGCAAGAATATGATTTGAAGTTAAGAAAGAAATCTTTGATTAAGATTTAATGAATGATTTAGTGATATTTTTCCTAAGTTAAAAATTCTAACTCAATTGTAAGAAATCTTTGATTAAGATTTAATGATTGATTTGGAAAGGTTTTCCTATGTAAAAAAGAAAATGATTGGTATTATCTCAAGATCTATAGAGGTTTAATAAACCAAATGACTTAATAAATAAGGTTTAGTGATTCCATATACTCTTGAAAAGAAAATGGAATAAATTAAAAAGAATATATCTAAGAAAGATATTTGATTTAAATAAAAGATGAAGTAATTGATTGATGATTGATATCCACATATGAACTTAACATCTTTTAAAGTGATGATTGGCTTCGAAGGAACCGGGGTCGGATTTGGGCGATTCCTATCCGAAAATCACTCCGAACCAATTTATGTTCGAAGTAAAATGTGTTTGAAGACAAATGATTTTGAAGATGGAGATCTTCGTGATGTAGGGTTGTTTTCCACTAGTTTCTCGAGGTGAAAATTACCATATCATATGGTGGCGCAGTGCTCTGTTGTGAAAATCTCTGATGCAAGGACTTCTCGCTACTAATGGAGTAGGATAGTACCTTCCGGTCATCCTATACCTGGACAGCTTGAATGGATGAATGTCTAGTATTGCATTCTAAGTTTCATTCTAAATTGCATTGAGTGATCTCTATAAAACATTTATCCACAAGGTGGCGAAGAAGGCAACTTCTTTTAACTTAACACCTTTCTCTAAGACTTACAAGCTCAGAGGTTATATTTTGGTAGAAATCAGTCATGTGATTATGGAATGCCAATGTGGAATTCAAAGAAGAAAGAAGATGTGTTATGTGAAAGGTAATCGTTTACCTCAGGCCTCATCACCTAGAAATGATAGAAACAGGGTAGAAGCAGCGGGGCTAAGTGCATTGCTCCCATTAGGGGATGTCATCACCGTTTTAGATTAATCTACACATGTCTTAGTATATGGTGAATGTATGACTCGAGATCCCGTTAAAGGTCGGTAACAATCAGGGTAATGACGTATTTGGTACTATTCAGGAAACGATAGGCCGATCTTGTGTTGGTTTAGGCGAGCAATATCTGCTCCCTAGGTGCATCCCAATAGAGGTGTACTGTACGGAAGGTAGTATCTTACCTAGTCATTTGTATGGGATCCAATATCCCTTATGTGCCTGCCATTTTGTTTGTAAACCTGTTGTACTAGAATTTAATAAAGTAATAATTTCATCTTTGATTAATTATTATTTGTATAATAAATACTATTATAATATAATAGAATTTTGTATGAAATGATTTGGTTATCGTAAGAGAAAAACTCATATGTGTTTATGTGTGGGCGTAGTCTTACGAGATACCCTTTGTTTTGATAAAGAAAATTTGGTAATCTTAAAACATTTAAAATTTTGAGTATTTCACGCTGGTTTATCAAGCCTAATCCGGGTATTTTTAACAGATCCAAGTAGTTTTAGGTTCAATTAAAGACGCTTGGAGTTTCCAAAGGAGATCTAGAGATCTTCATCATCATATGGACGTATTCCATTATCCGCTACATCTATTACATTTCTTTTGTTGTTTTCAGCGTTTATAAGGACAGAGGTTTACAACTGTCCAGGATGAATCTAGCTTGGACTTTGATATTGTATTTTAAAAAATTTCGCTGTAAAGATTGTTATTGAAATAATATATGTTACATTCGTGTGAGATTCTGCTATATCTTTATTTTATTTTTTTACCCCCTAAAGATCCATCCTTTCATTCAATTTGGGTTGGACATATGTGGTTAATTGTCGACTCTAAGGGTACGAAAAAATGGGCCTTCACAATTAACTTCCTACATCTTGTCATCACTGACGTTTCCTAAGTAGATGACATGACCTACAATTGCCTCGAATGGCTCCGGCGAATCAAGGCCATTGGATTTGGTTGAGTTGAATTTGACAAAAAGAGGCGAACCTTCTTTTGTAGGACGCGATTAATACAGTGAAGGGGGAAATGGGTTGAGAAATAGGGAAAGTGCCGAATAGTGGAGAGTCTGGTATGGGTACGAGCTAATGTATGATGAATATATATAATTATTATTATTATTATATTCTCCCCAAACATACGGAAAAATCCCAAACTCCAATCGAGGCATGCCACCTGGCGTTGTATACTAAATAAACCTGTTCCGAACACAATGGACCTAGTATCGAGACCTAATTCCATCATATCTAGAAGTTAACTTTTCAAAATTAAATTATATTAAATTAAATTCCTTTAATTAATTTCTACACGTTTCGAGCTCTCACGACCAAACAATATGTCTGATTTCCATGAAATTAGATGGCAATAATAATTCACTATTACGGATCCGATGGAACTAATTTCATCGAATTTCAAAACAGTGCCCCGGAAGGCTATTTTCACATGTTAATTAAAATGAATTATTATTAAAACTAATTTATTAGCTTTTATTCAAATTTAAATTGCAACAACCCACTTTTCCATACAGTTTAAGCTGACAATAAAACACACATATCCAATCCAAATTGAATGGAAAGGCGGATAGTTAGGGAAAAGAAAGAAGAATTAAACAAACATAAAATCTCACAGGAACAAATCTATAGTATATAACAAATCTTTACACATAAAAATAACCATGGTTTATGAATATATAGACATCAATCGGAGTTTAATATCCTATTTTAGCTCGGATCGCTATAACAACCTACCTTAACGATTGCTGAATAATATACAAAAAAATATGCAACAAAAATATAACCATATACGTAAATAAGTCTCTGGGACTCCAGCTAATCTCCTGATGCTCCATATATCCAAGTAAACCTGGAAATATGCTCGGTCTGACCCGAGCATTATAGGAAAACAATACCCGAGTCAGTCTGGTATAGCGTGAGAAACACAATCAGAAGGATTCTTAAAGTTTAAATAACCTTTCAAAAACAAATGTATCTCGTAAAACCACGCCGCACATAAACACGCACAGGATTTTAGCGTATGATAACCCAACCTTTTTATAGAAAATCCAGTGATATTATAGTAATGTCTAAGGAGGAAATAATATTAATCAAATAGCTGCGATGTTCATGAGTGTACGTCATAACAATACTAGGTATATAACCGAAAATAGATAAGGCACGTTCGCCAATTGTGTAGGATTTCCATGGAGGTGCCTTCAGTTCTTCAAGGAACGATCCTCCTGCTCAAGGATCAGAGATATCCTTCCGAAATAGCTTACATCCCTACTGGCCATGCCTCCTATCTCTAGTTTTAGTCATTCCCACCGATGAGACAACATCCGGTGTTCCAGCTCATGCACCATCATCAAAATAGATCATAGAATCCTACAGGGATACCAATACCCTAACGGGTCTCAGAATCACACATGGATTCCCACATCTCAAATAGATCTTGGAATCACACATGGATTCACTTACCCAGTGGGTCACATATGGATCCCAACATCTCAATATATCACGTATCTCCTCCATATAACTGTATATAGTTTACGGAGTTGTTATGGGTTTGAATCATCTCTAACGAGTACACTCTTCGCTTCTCGGGTGCACCATAAAACCAAACGCCGATTTTCAGAATGCTCAATACCGGTTCTTTAGAAAATAATCAGACAATACATAAGAGCGGGGATCACCCTCTAACTGTTTAAGTGGACGGATCTCCTTATCATTTGTTCTGGAAGAATGAAACGAGTTTATATATACAGCATAGCACCACCGATGGTAACCGTACCATATAATCCATGTGTTTCCCTTAGATATTTCCAGAGTTAAAATTCTTCGATGTAAAGTAGGGAATAATTCCATACCCCCAAATTAAGAAGGATTACATATTTAGGTCAAGATTTGATAGTCGGTTATTTAAATATCAAATAACAAGCATTCCAAAGAAAGATTATATTTCCCATGGAAATCACCAAACCTCTTAAATTAATCTTTTATTAATGTAAAATCAAATTTAAAATACTTGGAAATCACTTCCACATTCTTATCTCAACAGGATAAAAATATTCACTAACCATTATATTTCAAAACTTAGAACTTGAAAACTTCTTAAAATATATATGGAAAGTACTGTTCCATATCGACTATGGATCGCCGCTTACACAATGGTTACGTTGCCATCCTACGGAATCCATTGTAAACTGTAGGCAATCCCTGCCCTCGAATTACGTCATGAAAATATATCATTTCTTTCCAAAATCTAATTATTTCATAAATACCTCCAACTCTATTTATAACATTCTTTATAAACATCCTTTCTAAATCCCAAATCCCATTTATAAAACTTTTCCTTTTCAAATTTTTAAAACTCATTTATAGATTCTTTGTAACATCCCGATATTTTCAACCATTCGCATCCACACGTGCTAGATTTGAATTGCTTAAAATACCAGATTGTTAATTTATATTTGGCAAAACACAACATATACAGTAAATAAATCAATCACAGAATCACAGACACATAGTAATATAATAATAATGCAGTGGAATAGATAAATAGTAGTTCATGAAGCTACTATATAAACAATAGAGTTTGAAATAAAATACAACATACTATCTCAAATACAATGAAGTCTCAAACACAAACTGATGACATCTCTGAACAAATTAACTGGAAAAGCTAAAAGCTGAATCGATAGTTGGATCTCCAAGCGAAGCTTCAAACTCCAAAGATAAGTCTCAAATGAAGTATCACTCAGTCTGATCCGAGCATAAAGCAAAACCCAAACACTCGAGTCAGGATTAACACTCTTATATCAATAAATCCAACTCAAGTGAAATATCAACTAAAATACAAGTAAAACAAAAGATGTTTGGGATAACCATTCTCTAAGAATCCATGGAACTATCTACTATGTATAAATATACGCTATTAACAACCAAACGTCATTATAACACCGTGGTCATTCCAAAATAATTTATATTTCACAACCAAAATATCATATCCATTTCAAAAGCATATCAATACATATAAATTTTCACTCCAAATATATCCATTTCCAAAATCATAGCACTTTCAAAGTTATAACACTTTAGAGATTATAAAACTTAGAAATTATAGCACTTTGGAAATTGTAACTCTTTGAAACATAACTTCCCACTTGAACAGTTTAGATATTAATAATAAAATAGTTTATAAAATAAATAGTTTATATAAAATGGTTATAAGTTAAAATAGTTTATATTTTAAAAATTGTTTATATTAAAGTGATTTATATTAAAATAGTTTATAAAGTAAAATATATAAATAGTATAAATATAATTTAAAAAATATTTAATAAAATAGCTTCCTCAAATTTCACAAATCGATTAAAATCAACTCAAATTCAAAAATTCAAGTTAAATTCAATCACGATTCATACATTTCAATTCAATTTCTCAATAAACCATGTACAATTATATCGATTTCAAATACAGATTTGAACCATAAAATAAACCATTTTAATTTCAATATATTTCAAAGCTTTCAATATTCCACATTTTCAAAACTAATTTTTATAATCTCATTTATATCTCAAATTCATTTTAGTTTGAAATATTCACTTAATAAATCCAATATCATTTAAATAAAGCCCTAAATTACAAACATACTAAATATCTTCAATTTATTTAAACTTGAAATATTCATTAATCACTTTTAACTAAAATCAAGTCATAAAATCATATCCTTTAAAAAAATATCAAACTCAATAAGTTCCAAATCGATTAAATAAAATCCTTAATTAAACACAATTTCAAATAAATTCAAATTTATCTTCCCAATCTTTACTTATAAAAATCATTATAGAAATCTATTCTAAAAATAAAATTTCAAATAAATACTTAAACATATTATATTTATTTATATATTAAATCTATTTATATATTATAAAATAGTAAAATTATAAGTAAATTCTTAAAAATTAAAATTTCAAACAAACTTATGATTTTAAAATTTTCAAACCATATAATTTTAAAAATCAAGAATTTAAAACTTTATCAAATACATTTATATATAATATCTTAAAATCAACATTTATTAAACCATATATTTCTTTCCAAAAACCATAGAAAACATTTCAATATAGATATATATATAGTCAAACGGTGTCTGTATATAATTTTCTATCCTATGGTCAAGTGATACAGATATTTATCATTTCAATCCGTAATTTAAATACATATAGGTATATATCATTTCAACCCGCAATCCCAAATTCAATTCAATGAAAATCGCTTGGGTTTATCATTACAACCCATAACGATTTTCTTCTATTCTACAGATCGTTCGGGTATGCATTATTTTCAACCCATAATTCTACACTAACAGGGAACTTGCTGAGTGTTAACAAATATGATAATAATATAACAAGGCATATATCATCAATGTAAATAACAGATAATGGTGTCAGATGCCACAGGTGAACAGATAGCATATATATAGCAATGTAAATAACTAACAACATCATATTTCAATTGTCGGTTCCATTGAAATTAAATTTAATAAATATAAGAACGTTAATCGTGAGTGATTGCACACCTTCCGAGGCTAGATATGAACGAGAATGAGATATGTTACGAATATAAGTGCAAATCTCAAAATAAGGCAAGCTTGAACTCGAATCGACAAACGAAGCTGATAAATGAGAATTGATGAAATAAAATCAGAACTGGATTGATGAAGGTAATTGGTATAAGTGAACTTATATATAACTATATATCTCCATATAAAAAAAAATCATATTCTCAATTCAAATATTATATATATATATATATATATATGTATGGTTTTCAAATCATTGCTTTAAATTAAATTTCATACATTAAAGTCCAACATATATATAAAATAAAATTTGAATCAATACATTAAAACTTAATAGTTAATATAACTAATATATATTATTATAAGAAACCAGACTCATGCATACCTATCCATATACTTTGAAATTAAAAATATATAACAAATATATAATGGCTGGTATAAATAAACTTACTATAAACTACAAATTTACCCACAACATATTATAACAACTTATTACAATTTATAATAAACAATAACTTTCAAAATCTAGCATATAACTGCAAATAAACCCGCAGCCTGACATATAAACTATTATACTCAAATATAATATATATATATATATATATATATAGACTTATATATGCTGTAAACACTTCGTTTATATATATATATTTAAACCAAATGCATAAAAATGCTTACCAAAATATACTTATAACAGATATATATATATATAATGTAATACAAATCAGTAGGCAAAGTAGCTATGTATCTGACTTATATATATATATATATATATATATATATATATATATATATATATATACAGCTACTTAAAATATGTGCAGACTTGACCTATAAACAAACAATTTGCCGACCTATATATATAAACAGTATATGCAGACTTGAATAGATATAACAACATATATTAGATGTGTGTATATATATAACACTAGTTTATAAGCTTATATATCGAATATATATATAACTTACAATATATATAAAAAGGAGGCTTGAGCTCGGCTCGGGGATGATGGGGCTACTTGGCGGGTTTGAGGTGGAGGTGGCAGGCTGCGTGGGTGCGATGTTGGAAGGAGGATGACGCGCTGTCATCGAAGGGTGGCGGCAAAAGGTTGGGTGGCGGGGAAGAAGTGGATCCGAAGAGAGGGGAGGAAGTGGGCGCATGCATGCCTGGGTTGCATGGGAATGATGCCTCTCTGAGGATGACAGCAAGCTTTCACTCTTCTTCCAATCTATTTGTTACCATTTTTTTATATAAGATGCAAAGGAAACGATAGAGAGAGGAAAGAAAATGGTGAACAACAACTTCAAAATATAGAAATGGACAGAGAAGAAAGAAAGTCACAGTAAGGTATATATATTATATACCAAGAGGGTTTACGTTATAATTTTTTATAATAAAGTAAAGTGTCAGAAGGGGAGAGAGAGACTGACGAACCAATACAAATATTTTGCAATAGAATAGAAAAAAAATCCAACAGTCACATTTAGGGAATTATAAAAGCCAACTGGCTATTGGTTTTCAACGGATAGGTAGATGAAAGGTCATAGGGAGACAAAAAGGCTCAAAACGGTTACCGATACGTAAAATCGTTTTACTTATTTCGCGGTGTACCAGACACCAAAGATAAAAAATTGAATATACTAGGAGATCAGCACAACGAGACGATCAACACGTATATAGATATCAGTGGTGCGATTATTCTATCAAAAGTCGATAATCGGTACCGAAAAATGTTGCTAAAACATCGAAAATAAGATGAACGGAGCAATAGCAGTCCAAATTTGACGAAACGAAATATTACTTCTCACTCAGAAGATGGTTTATAAATTTATTGCATAAAAATATTCAGGTTTGGAAAATTTTTTATTACCATCAAATATTAACTGATTTGAATTTAAATAGAATTACACAAGAAAATAAACTTCCATGTTATCTAAAGAAAGTTTACCATTTGCAATGTTTAAACAAACGTATTCCAAATATAAAATTTATATTTGAAAATTTAAATATTTAAAATCTCATAAAATTTCAGTTAATTACATTATTAAAACAATTAAAATTTTCGGGTCGTTACACTCTCCTCCACCCAAAGGTTTTCGTCCCCGAAAAGTAACGAGGTAGGAGAATAGAAACAACCAGAAGAAAATGGATTGGGAAAAAAACGAAAATAAAAAATTAATTTAAAACCACATAGATTTCAATTTAAATTAATTAATATTTAATAATTTGGTTAAACCCATTTTATTATATCCATAAATAGTCATTCGATTCAAATTTGTTAATTCAAACTGTCAATTCAGATCATAAAAATTTCATTTAGTTTTAAATTGATTTTCGTTCACTTATTTATATAAAGATTAATCACTTACGTGAAACACTAATAATTTACTATTAACCCATGTAGTATATAAATATACAGTATTTTGAACATTTTAAATTATTTAGAAAGAAAGAAAAAATAATCAAAATATCCTTTATATAATACTT
Organism: Allium cepa; assembly: GCA_030765085.1. Lineage (NCBI taxonomy): Eukaryota > Viridiplantae > Streptophyta > Magnoliopsida > Asparagales > Amaryllidaceae > Allium > Allium cepa. The sequence continues at coordinate 819,499,301 of CM060940.1, forward strand.
TATCAAAATACTTTTATTACTCGATGTCTTAATAGGTTTATCCTCATTCTTGCAGACTCTGGCCTTGCGTTGATCAGGTGCAAAGCTAGAATTTTCCATGTACCAAGTAGACCTGTTTCAACACCCAGTGAATAATACTCGAAAAACCTTCAAAACCGATATGGAAAGTACAATCCAAACAAATCAATCAAATCGAATCGAATCATGAATCGCAGATACACAATGGTTATGCCTGGGTCCCCAAGAAACATCCGTACCTTTTAAGCAATCACTACCTTGCAAATTTCACCACGATAACCAAAAATTCGTAGACCGCGGATACACAAGGGTTACGCCTGGATCCTCCAAGAAACATCCGTACCCTTTAAGCAATCTCTGTCTTGCGAATTACGCTAACAAAACTACCATAGATCGCAGATACACAATGGTTACGCCAGGATCCCCCAGGAAACATCTATATTCGTAAGCCATCACGGCCCTGCGAATTACGCTATGCAGTGGAGTTTGTAAGACCATGTGTAATGTCATGGAATTCTAAGGACACTCGAGTATCATATCTGAAAAACCCAAATCAGAGATAATAATATCGATAGAATGAATCCAAAATGGGGCCACAAAGAGGATATCAAGCAGACGGCACATTGCATATCTTTACTTCGAAAATATGTATCATATAGTACCCTTTCAAATCAATTTCAAATATCATATTTATATAAAGTCAATTGTATATAAGATTTCATTTTCAAATCGAATACTTTCCAAAATCAATAGTATATCAAATCACACTTATATAGACTTCGATTATATAAGATTTCGCTCTTCAAATTGAGTAATTTTCCAAATCAACAGTTTTCAAATCAACTTCATACTTATACAAATCAATTTTACATAAGTTCGATAATTCCCAAATCAAGTATTTAGTAAAATAAGGTTCTCAATTTCAATTTGTTTCAATATCAGTTCAGTTTCAAAATCATATACGATTTCACCAAATTATTTCTTCCAAATTAAATATCTTCAATTCTAAAGTTTCCAAAATAATAGGTTTAGAAAATAATCCTAGTTTCCAAATCGACATAACTTAGGTCAAACAAATTCATTTCCAAAATCATCATATAAATACTGGGTTTTAAATTCCAATCTATTTTCAAAACCAAATATTTTTCTCAAAATCAATTATACCCAAAATGATTACCAAGTTTATAACCATCCCTTTAAAACCTTTAAACCATTTATTTCTATTTCAAAGATCCAATTTGCCTTTTGAAAATTATTATTCTATATATATATATATATTTATATTTATATTTATATATAGTTTTATAAAAGATGTTACTAAGTTAAAACATTTAAAACTAAATTTTGTTCAAAACATTTCAAAAATTAAATTTCATATTAGTACAATTCAAAAAAAACTCATTCATTTACTTAACAAAATAGTTTCAAACTTATTTAAATCGTATCACTTCATACTTAAATATTCAGAACTAAACTTATATACTTTATCAAATAATTTATACTTTTCGAAATTACTTAGCTTTGAAAATTAAACCTCGATTTGGAAATATTCGAACATTCAAAATAGTCGGAGAAATCAAATTTCCATTCCAAGAGTTGGAAATCAGCAACCAATCAGTAAATCAATTTCAATAGATAGGGTTATACCAAAACAAATCCGAAACTCGAGGACTGAACACTGGGCTCACTTCAAAACATTTCAAATATATACACATATATCTTTCGAATATCAAATCATACTTCGGAATTTGAAATCAAAATTATTTTCACAAAATCAATTGCATGGCAAAGCTACTAAAGTGGCCTCTCCCCCACTTTGAAACTCGAAAATCAATGTCGATGATGCATGCACTCATCACCGAAATTATTCACCAGTGACATAAGTGAGTTCTGGACTTCCATTTTCTTGAAAAACTTCTTTGAAATTTCTTAAAAATCATTGGAACTCATTTGAAGTCATTTGAAACGTTTCTTATTCGGAAAATACTTTCAAACCGTATTATTATCTATTTTCAAAATCTTAAAACCAATTTTATAATACCGAAATCCAATTTCTCCAATTTCCAATTTAAAACTTTCAGTTATAAATCCTTTTTATAAAAATCAATTTCTAATATAATTTCAAAATTTCAAATCCTTTCGAAACTTCAAATTCTCGTTTTTAAAAGGTATATAATCCTTATCAAAAACATTTTCACTTTTATATATGGAATATAATCATACTTATCAAAATAATAATGTCGATATAAAAATAATTTCTAAAATACAAACAAACATGATTTTTCAAAGGATGATTTAAGAATGGATTTCAAAACAAAGATAGAGATTCAAATTAGAGGAACTCTAATCAAATAGAATTCTGATTTGAAGATAGGCTTGAACGAAGATGAGATAATTAAATTTTAAAATAGAAGATGGATATACTTATATAAATCGCAGGCAACCTTAACCGTGACTTCAGGAATATGATCGATGCAGAATTCTAAAGTAAATCGACATTCGTTCGACAGAGATAGAATTCGACATAGCAAGAGATAGTAGCATCTAAACCGAAGGTATAGAAATCTCGGTGAATCAATGCCAATTATAAAGGAGTTTCACCCCTTTACAAATCTTTCAAAGATTGGCGGGATCACCGATTTTTATAGAGATCATTCGAAATGGAGTTATGGGATATTGCAGAATCAAAAGAATATAAATAGGGAAAGACAAGAATGGATTTCAAAATAAGTAGGAGAGTTCCAAAATTCAAAGGAACCTGAATCAAAGAGGAAGAGATTCAAGCATGAACGAAAGTAGTTCTGTAACTAAATCTACTACATATGCTAAGTTTTGCCTAAAACCAGAGCTTTGATACCACATGTAACATCCCGATATTTTCAACCATTCGCATCCCCACATGCCAGATTTGAATTGCTCAAAATAACAGATTGTTAATATATATTTGGCAACACTCAGCATATACGGTAAATAAATCAATCGCAGAATCACAGACACAGAGTAATATACTAAAAACAACAGAGTTTGAAATAAAATACAACATAATATCTTAAATACAATGAAGTTTCAAACATAAACTGCTGACATCTCTGATCAAATCAACTGAAAAAACTGAAAGCTGAATCGATAGTTGGATCTCCAAGCGAAGCTCCAAACTCCAAAGGTGGGTCTCAAATGCTGCATCACTCAGTCTGACCCGAGCGTAAAGCAAAACACAAACACTCGAGTCAGGATTAACATTCTTATATCAATAAATCCAACACAAGTGAAATATCAACTGAAATACATGTAACTCAAAGGGTGTTTGGGATAACCATTCTCTAAGAATCCATGGACCTATCTACTACGTAGAAATATAAGCTATTAACAACCAAACGTCATTATAACACCGTGGTCATTCCAAAATAATTTATACTTCACAACCAAAATATCATATCCATTTCAAAAGCATATCAATACGATATAAATTTTCACCCCAAATATATCCATTTCTAAAACCATAGCACTTTCAAAGTTATAACACTTTAGAGATTATAAAACTTAGAAATTATAGCACTTTGGAAATTGTAACACTTTGAAACATAACTTCCCACTTGAACAGTTTAGATATTAATAATATAATAGTTTATAAAATAAATAGTTTATATAAAATGGTTATAAGTTAAAATAGTTTATATTTTGAAAATAGTTTATATTAAAGTGATTTATATTAAAATAGTTTACAAAGTAAAATATACAAATAGTATAAATATAATTTAAAAAATAGTTAATAAAATAGCTTCCTCAAATATCACAAATCGGTTCAAATCAACTCAAAATCAAAAATTCAAGTTAAATTCAATCACGATTCATACATTTCAATTCAATTTCTTAATAAATCATTTAAAATTATATCGACTTCAAATATAGATTTAAACCACAAAATAAACCATTTCAATTTCAATATATTTCAAAGTTTTAAATATTCCACATTTTCAAAACTAAATTTTATAATCTTATTTATATCTCAAATTCACTTTACTATTATTTAGTTTGAAATATTCACTTAATGAATCCAATATCAATTAAATAAAACCCCAAATTACAAATAAAATAAATATTTCCTTCTATTTATTTAAACTTGAAATATTCATTAATCACTTTTAACCAAAATCAAGTTATAAAATCATATCCTTTAGATAAAAATATCAAACTCAATAAATTCCAAATCGATTAAATAAAATCCTTAATTAAACACAATTTCAAATAAATTCAAATTTATCTTTCCCACCTTAACTTATAAAAATCATTATAGAAATCTATTCTAAAAATAAAATTTCAAATAAATACTTAAACATATTATATTTATTTATATATTAAATTTATTTATATATTTAAAAATATTAAAATTATACGCAAATTCTTAAAATTTATAATTTCAAACTAATTTATAATTTTCAAATTTTCAAACCATATAATTTTAAAAATCAATAATTTAAAACTATATAAAATACATTTATATATAATATCTTAAAATCAATATTTATTAAACCATATATTTCCTTCCAAAACCATAGAAATCATTTTAATATATATATATATAGGCCAACGGTGTCTGTATATAATTTTCTATCCTATGGTCAAGTGATACGGATATTTATCATTTCAATTCGTAATTTAAATATATACGGGTGTATGTCATTTGAACCCGCAATCCCAAATTCAATTCAATGAAAATCGGTTGAGTTTATCATTTCAACGGATAACAATTTTCTCCTGTTCTACAGATCGTTCGGGTATGTATCATTTCAACCCATAGGAAATTTTATACTTACAGGGAACTTGCAGAGTGATAACAGATATGATAATAATATAACAGCAGGCATATATCATCAATGTAAATAACAAATAATGGTGTCAGATGTCACAGGTGTACAGATAACATATATATAGCAATGTAAATAACTAACAGCAGCATATTTCAATTGTCATTTCAGTTGAAATTAAATTTAATAAATATAAGAACATTTATCGTGAGTGATTGCCCACCTCGGAAGGCTAGAGATGAACGAGAATGAGATAGTTACAAATCCAAGCACTAATCTCAAAACAAGGCAAGATTGAACTCGAATTGACGAACGAAGCTGATAAGTGAGAATTGACGAAATCAAATCAAAACTGGATCGATGAAGGTAATTGGTATAAGTGAACTTGTATATAAGTATATATCTCTATATAAAAAAAATCATATTCTCAATTCAAATATATATTAATTTATATATATATGGTTTTCAAAATCATTGCTTTTAAATTAAATTTCATACATTAAAGTCCAATATATATATATATATATATATATAATAAAATTTGAATCAGTACATTAAAACTTAATAGTTAATATAACTAATATATATTATTATAAGAAACTAGACTCATGATACCTATCCATATACTTTGAAATCAAAAATATATAACAAATATATAAAGGCTGGAATAAATAAACTTACTATAAACTACAAATTTACCCACAACATATTATAACAACTTATTACAATTTACAATAAACCATGACTTTCAAAATCTAGCATATGAATGCAAATAAATCCACAGCTTGACATTTAGATTATTATACTCAAATATTATATATATATATATAGACTTATATGTACTGTAAACATCTTCATTTATATATATTTAAACCAAATGCATAAATATACTTACAAATAGGTTGCTTACAAAATATACTTATAAAAAATCTATATATATATATATATATATATATATATATATATATATAATACAAAGCAGCAAGCAAAGTAACCATGTATCTGACTTATATATATACAGCTACTCAAAATATGTGCAGACTTGGCCTATAAACAAACAATTTGCCGACCTACATATATAAACAGTATATGCAGACTTGAATAGATATAACAACATATATATATATATACATACATACATATATATATATATTACACTAGTCTATAAGCTTATATATCGAATTAATATATATATATATATAACTTACAATATATATAAAAAGGAGGCTTGAGCTCGGCTAGGGAATGATGTGGCTGCTCGGCGGGTTTGAGGTGGAGGCGGCGAGCTGCGTGGGTGCGATGGTTGAAGGAGGATGACGCGTTGTGTAACGCACGGGATTTTCGACTTTCGAAAATCGACATTAATACGTCCACTGTATCAACTGCCGAGCAATCGAAGGTTGGAAAACCGAATTGTTAGGGTTAAAGAAGAAGAGGTAGAAGAAGAAAACAGAAACAATAACAGAATCTCATATTTCACAGCGGAACAACATATAATATATCAATGATTAATCTTTGAAACAAGGAATCATATCTGTTATTACATTACATCACATTACATTGCATTATCAGAGTTTACAACAACAAACAGCGGAAAAGAAATACTATATGCTAGTTGATACGCCATGCCATCCAGCTTGCTTCTGATCTCAACAGCAACTCCTGAATTCCAGAATGACCTGATAACCTGAGTCTAGACTGCCCGTGTGGAAATTGGTGGGCACCCATAGTTTAGGAAGGGAACAATAAACTTCAAGTCAGACATGGGACTGGTGTGAGAACTTAAAACAGTTTATCTTTAAAAACGAAATATTTTAAAATAGATCCGCAATGTTTTTAGAAAATGCAACTACCATAAGGCCTCCTGCCACACACACAATGCAAACGCAGAATTGGAGGAGATTTCTCCTTATGATAGTCAAACATGCTTGATACACAAATTTCTTTGATATTATTACTATACGTGCAAAGTGCAGGAAAACATTTTGAAAGTACAATATAAATCTTAGCCAGCATAGGTACCATTATATTATGCCTGCTATAGCTACCTCTTGAGGAGGCAGGTTATACAATTTGCAATCGTAAAGGGTTCGTATTATTTCTTTGGATTTCTAACTAATGGTCAAGCCAAGGAACTTCCCATTGCAACAAGGGTACGCCTCTGGAACGACGCCTCGAGAACCTAACCGGATCTCTGCTAACACAAGACCGGGGTACCTCTAGCTAGGTAACTACTGACACGAGTATGTCATCCCCCGGTCGTAACCAACCTTTATCCCGGGATTCACCAACAACCACAAAGAAATAAATTTGCAGCAACCACATAGGTTAAGTATCAGGGCACCATACCATAATACCACCTCTATCCAGAAGGAAATGTACATAGCCTATGGGGACGCGATCCCCAAAAAACCTTGCGACATTCTTCCTGTTTTGACCATTTCCGGGGTGTGAGGTCCGACGAAGTCTTGTCCACAAAGCTACACTTTTCATAAAAGCTATGCTTTGATCAACAAATGATCAGCAGCACTCAGCATGCCATGTTACCAAATTGGGAATATATCACTAGTAACCATCAACTACATAACCTCTGAGCTCGTACGTCTCAGAGAAGGGCGTTAAGCTAAGAGAATAAATTCTCCGCCACCAACAGAAATATATTTGATAGAAACCAGCTTTACATCTCAAACTGTAACGTCAGACACACATCTATACAAGTCCGTTCCGGGATCGAACGGAACCGAAGGCACTTCCAAAGAAGCCCTTGCAAATCCGGATATTCACTAATCATGTCCGGAATTCCCATCACAAAGGGTGATGAAATCTCTATATCGAAGATCAGCCGATGTAGAGACATTCGACGGTAATCCTTCCGTTTTCGAAAATATCCGGTCTTCAACACCAGTCTTCAAATGCTATCCATTACGACGTATCACTATTCGGAATGGGATTTATGACCCAAAGGTCCTCTCCCGGCTATACCGAATAATGAGCGCTTATTTTGAAAATAAGTGTAGCATTCAAATTCAAGCAAACCACAACAAATACCCATTCAAAGGTAAATATTGATAGTCGGTTATTTAACTATCAAAGCAAACCAACAAATATTCAGCACCATAACAATCACTAGGCCCTTTTATTTATCTTCCATAAATTAAATAACTTGCCAAATATTCACTTCAAATTATCTTTGAAAATATTTATTCTCTAAACCATTTCAATTTCTATATTGGAAAACATTTCCAAATACTTATTTAATAATAAGTAATTCACAAATCTATTTATTTTCAACATTTGGAAAATATTCAATATACTTAAATCATAATTAAGTATATATTTTATTCTTTAAGGAAAACATTCTCTTAAACACATTTATTTGAGTCAAAACGAATGTTGTGTAAAACATCGTTACGACAACCCAAAATCAATAGTATAGGGATTCAAAATTTAGATAGATATAAAAATCCCAATACTATACAAAAACATTTCCTTTTGGAAATCATTTACTATAACAACAGAGTTATAGTCCATCTTTTCCTTATTTCTCGAAAACGTTTATTTCAACAATGAATGTTGAAATCCATGGTTTCGATCCTTAACACATTTTAAAACAACTTCAAATCGTTTTAATTCTATTTGAAATATCGCTTCCTAAAACATTTCTTTAATATATTATTCACTGTCCAAAATCGTGAATATAAATCGTTTACCAAATTCGACACTTCTACATCTTTAACTTAAAGGATTATCCACTGTCCAAAATCGTGGATATATCTCCTTTAATAAGCTTTCATATTTACTTATCAAATTCAATTGATTTTGGATTTATAAAACAACGTTTATAAATTCACACACACACACACACACACACACACACACACATATATATATATATATATATTATAGAAACTTCAACTTATAAAATCCCATAATTAAAAAATTCTATTTATATCTCATTTAAATGCCAAAATCCAATTTATAAGTAAATTACTTATAGTTCTCTATTTACAAATTCATTCATTTTATAACTTCACAATTTATAAATCTGTAAATTTCATTCACTTATGAAATCCATTGATACTTCAATTTAACACTTATAAAAACTCGTTTTTTATAATTCCAATATTTTAACTTATAAATATCAATTTTATAAATCTTTTATATAAATCGTCTATAATAATTCAAAAATCCCAATTTAAACCATTTCACAAATTAATCAACTACTTATTTCAAAAATCACATTTCGGTTATATTTCACAAAAATCATAATTTTTATAATATAAAAACGTTTATTTATTTAAAATGAATCAATTCCAAAATTCAATAAAATGTATACTTTCAAAAATCACATGAAAATCCTTTTAAATTCGAAATCGTTACTTTAACATTTTTAAAACTCCAAAAATAGGCCCAATGCTGCAACAGCACCAATACCTCAACCACGACATCCAAAACATCATATATCAATATGATAACAGAATATATGGTAAATATCTGTAAATAAATCAATATTGTTGAGGAATCCAGTTGGATCCCACCAACTTGTTTCCCTACATCCACGGATGTTAGCACAATACCAATCCCGTTTCAAAATGGAATATCGCAGTACATGGGTTTATATAAAATATTATCCGCTATCATGTGGCGCAATAGGGTCTCATCCGCTATATAATGCGAAAAATCAACTCCAAGTACGTATATAATACCAATTCCACTTCAAGGTGGAATATCGCGGTATATGTGTTTAATAAATAACATCCGCTTAATATACGACGTATAGGGTCTATTTCAATACTACAGACAATAGTTTATCATTCAATCACACAATCAAGAAATTTTAAATTTAACTATTTTAAATTTAAATCGAAACAAATTCGATCGAGTGAGAAGTTCTCACCTCGTTTCAAATAACAGTTGTAGTGTTTTATTTCGAACAAAATTAAACGCGCGTTTAATTTTACCCAAAAATTACACTAGCTCCAATCAACTCCAATCCTGCTCATCGCGTAGTGCTCGTCAATACGAACCCAACGCAATTCGTTTCGTCATTTTTCGACCTCGTATGACAAAGTTATGATAGTTTAAAGTTTGAATGAATTAAAATATCATAATTAATATTTTCTTTTTGTTATTTTATAAACCTAACCATCCTCAGCCGCACGTTTACTTGATGAAATCTCAGCCGCAAAATCCATCTTCTTCTTCCCGTTATCACGTTCGAACAAACCCATATGGCCGCCCCTTTTTGTTGAATTTATGCGACCACCACAACACGCTGGAGCTCGATCAACGACCACTACTAGATTCGCCAATGCTAGCACCACCTACGGCCTAAGTATGGTGAAGCTCGGCCCCTATGGACGTGGAAAATCGTGCACGAACGCCACCTATTTGAACGCAAATTGCCAACGATTCGTCGCCTTGATTTTGATCATCACCGTTGGATTTGTAAAGAGGGATGTGCTCTACGTTTTTGCAGTTGAAAGTTTCTTGAATTAATTGGTGGATTTGAAGAAATCAGAGGAAGTAGGAGAACAATTTTCCACCATTAATAGAGTAGAGTGGCGGCTGAAGCTTAGAACTAGGGTTTGTTGCAAAATGTGAAAATAGGGGGCCTTTTATAGAAAATTGCAAAAAACTATTCACCCAAAAAAATTCCGAACTCCAAATGAAGCGCGCCGCCTGGCATTAATAATATTTTACCCCTATTCCGAATGCAATGGAATATATATCGGAGGCCAGTTCGATCATATTTGGAAGATTAGTTTTCAAATCGACTATTTAAATTTAAACATTCACTCAAACCGATTTCTACGCGTTTTAGCTTGTCCCGGACAAACCGTAAATCCGATTGACATGAAATTTGAAACCTTACAATAATTTAACATTACGGATCTAATGAAACTAGTTTCGTCGAAATCCGAGACTGTTTGAAAAATGGGTATTTTTACTCGTCAATTAAATATTAAAATATTCAATTTCTACAATTTTACTTTTAATTCAATTTTAAAAGTTCTATAACATCATTTAAACTCCAATATGATTTAATACAACTTTACTAATCAAATTAAACCACATTAAACTGAATTTTCAATTTCTGTAATTTCAAATATTAAATTATCGATTTAATTATCCAATTAAATCGAGATATTCGAAATAAAATTTATTCGACTTACAAATTTTACTTGTTAATATTTAAAATCAATTAAATATACGACTTTCAAATGATAGAAATTCTGGGTCGTTACAAACTTCCCCCCTTAAAAGAATTTTGTCCTCGAAATTACCAAGTAAGAAAAAGTCTTGAAATCCATTAACTTTTCAACATCCATTCAAATTAGATTTCAAATTCACTTAAGTTTTTAACTTTCCCAAAATCAAATAGTTAAACTTCTTATAAAACTTTACTAAGCTTTCAAATCATACTTAGTTATCTTTTCAAAACCAACTATATCGTTTAACTTCTCACTCCAAAATCAAAGTTATAGTTTTCAAAATCTTCCAATTTTCTCAAAAATATTCTAACGCCTTAAATTTTCAGAAAATTTCGCCATAACCTCCTTTGCGCTGCTCGATCTAAAAAAAAGGCAATATATATATCACAAATATACATCTCATCAAAGTAATGAGGCATCCCGTAGGGAAAAAAGTGTAAAAGTACGATATGTAATCCGAGATATGTACCTTGTATATTATTAGCAAGCATATACGGCTAATATAGCACGAAAGCGAGCTCCAAATGCGAAGCAAGCGCAATTCACACTTACTAAGCACTCAACAAACCATGAGAAACATGAATATATGAAAGTAATATCAATATACAACATATACCAACAACTATATATGCCAATATAGCAAATGCAATCAAAAGCAATAAATTCAACCATCAACCAACTATCATCCCACTAACATCCATAACCAAATAAATATACATTCACTTCTCATTAATATTTAATGAATTGGTTTTTCATTTAATCACATTTGATTCATTAACATTGGACTTTACTAACATTCATTTGATTTAACACATTTAATTAGCTTTAATGAATTAACACTTACATCCATTATTCCATATCAATTGATTTACATTCAATTCATTCATTAATTCAATTGCTAATTCATTTTAACCACAAAAGTTGAATTTCATTACATAACTCAAGTTCATATTCATCACTTCACTTTATTAATTTACTTCAATACCAAAATCAACTTCATCAACATTACTTAAGTTATATTCCATTTCAAACATCATTTTTTTAACTTAACTTAGATTTCCACTTATAAATCCAATTCAGATTCCAATTCTAAAGTAAATTCTGTTTAACTTTTACCAAAGTCAAATTTCGTCACTTATTCAAATTCATATCTCGTTTTGCTTAACAAAATTGTTTAACCATTTTATCATTTGGTTTCACTTCCATTTTCACATTTAATAAGTTATACAACTTATATATTTAAACTTCCAAATCCATTTACTTTACCAAAGCTAAATTTATTATCTCATATTATAAGTTCAAAACTCGTTTCACTTATATTCAACAATTTCAATTCGTGGTTCAAATTCATTTTTATTTACAGCTCATATTTATAAATACATTCATATAGTTTCACTTCTTATATATAAGATTATTTCACAATTGTAAATCACATTAATTATAACTCCATACTTAAGAATTCATTTGCTTATACAATTTATTCTTTTGATTAACTTTTATATATATATATATATATATATATATATATATATATATATTCTTACATTTTCAACAACCAAACAATCACTTTATATACTCTTCAACAATTCTGAAAAATTATTTCCTTTATATGTAAAATATAATTTTGGTAAAATTATTTCATTTACCCAATTTTAAAATGATACTATGTCGGCTTGCCTCGTTTAAGAGTTTAGAAATCCCTATCGATAATATAACATCCCATATACCGACCAGAATTCACGAACAGCTCAACGGATAAGCAAACACAATATAAAACAATTTCATATTCACTAACAAATATGCGCTCATATCTATTATTACACTCACACCCATTCTAGAGTACTACTGACTCTATCTCTAATGAGTAACACCCAACAGAGCCAAGGTTGTCGCCTAACCAAATGCTCCGATACCAGATGTAACGGGCGGGATTTTCGACTTTCGAAAATCGACATTAATACGTCCACTGTATAAACTACCGAGCAATCGAAGGCCGGAAAACCGAATTGTTAGGGTTAAAGAAGAAGAGGTAGAAGAAGAAAACAGAAACAATAACAGAATCTCACATTTCGCAGCGGAACAACATATAATATATCAATGAATAATCTTTAAAACAAGGAATCATATCTGTTATTACATTACATCACATTACATTGCATTACCAGAGTTTACAACAACAAACAGCGAAAAAGAAATACTATATACTAGTTGATACGCCATGCCATCCAGCTTGCTCCTATCTCCATAGCAACTCCTGAATTCCAGAATGACCTGATAACCTGACTCTAGACTGTCCGTATGAAAATTGGTGACACCCAGAGTTTAGGAAGGGAAAAATAAACTCCAGGTCTGTCATGAGACTTGTGTGAGAACTTAAAACAATTTATCTTTAAAAACAAACAAAGAAATATTTTAAAATAGATCCGCAATGTTTTTAGAAAATGTAACTACCATAAGGCCTCCTGCCACACACAAAATGCAAACGCAGAATTGGAGGAGATTTCTCCTTATGATAGTCAAACATGCTTGATACACAAATTTCTTTGATATTATTACTATAAGTGTAAAGTGTAGGAAAACATTTCGAAAATACAATATAAATCTTAGCCAGCATAGGTACCATTTTATTATGCCTGCTATAGCTACCTCCTGAGGAGGCAGGTTATACAATTTGCAATCGTAAAGGGTTCGTATTGTTTCTTTGGATTTCCAACTAATGTTCAGGCCAAGGAACTTCCCATTGCCACATGGGTATGCCCTGGAAGGACGCCCCGAGAACCTAACCGGATCTCTGCCAACACAAGGTCGGGTTACCTCTAGCTAGGTAACTACTGACACGAGTATGCCATCCCCCAGTCGTAACCAACCTTTATCCCGGGCTTCACCAACAACCACAAAGAAATAAATTTGCAGCAACCACATAAGTTAAGTATCAAGGCTCCATACCATAATACCACCTCTATCTAGAAGGAAATGTATATACCCTATGGGGATGCGATCCCCAAATAACCTTGCTGCATTCTTTCTGTTTTGACCATTTCCGGGGTGTGAGGTCCGACGAAGTCTCGTCCACAAAGCTACGCTTTTCATAGAAGCTATGCTTTGATCAGCAAATGATCAGTAGCACTCAGCATGCCACGTTACCAAATTGGAAATATATCACTAGTAACCATCAACTACATAATATCTCAGCTCTTACGTCACAGAGAAAGGTGTTAAGCTAAGAGAATAAATTATCCGCCACCAACAGAAATGTATTTGATAGAAACCAGCTTTACATCTCAAACTGTAACGCCAGACACACATCCATACAAGTCCATTCCGGGATCGAACGGAACCGAAGGCACTTCCAAAGAAGCCCTTGCAAATCGAGATATTCACTAATCACGTCCGAATTCCCATCACAAAGGGTGATAAAATCTTTATATCGAAGATCAGCCGATACAGAGACATTCGACGGTAATCCTTCCATTTTCGAAAATATCCGGTCTTCAACACTGATCTTCAAATGCTATCCATTACGACATATCACTATTCGGAATGGGATTTATGACCCAAAGGTCCTCTCCCGGCTATACCGAATAATGAGCGCTTATTTTGAAAATAAGCGTAGCATTCAAATTCAAGCAAATCACAACAAATACCCATTCAAAGGTAAATATTGATAGTCAGTTATTTAACTATCAAAGCAAACCAACAAATATTCAGCACCATTACAATCACTAGACCCTTTTATTTACTTCCATAAATTAAATAACTTGCCAAATATTCACTTCAAATTATCTTTGAAAATATTTATTCTCTAAACCATTTCAATTTCTACATTGGAAAACATTTCCAAATACTTATTTAACAATAAGTAATTCACAAATCTATTTATTTTCAACATTTGGAAAATATTTAATATACTTAAATCATAATTAAATATATATTTTATTCTTTAAGGAAAACATTCTCTTAAACACATTCATTTGAGTCAAAACGAATGTTGCGTAAAACATCGTTATGACAACCCAAAATCACTAGTATAGGGATTCGAAATTTAGATAGATATATAAATCCCAATACTATACAAAAACATTTCCTTTTGAAAATCATTTACTGTAACAACAGTGCTATAGTCCATCTTTTCCTTATTTCTCGAAAACGTCTATTTCAACAATGAATGTTGAAATCCATGGTTTCGATCCTTAACACATTTTAAAATAACTTCAAATCATTTTAATTCTATTTAAAAGATCACTTCCTAAAATATTTCTTTAATATATTATTCACTGTCCAAAATCGTGAATATAAATCGTTTACCAAATTCGACACTTCTACATCTTTAATTTAAAGGATTATCCACTGTCCAAAATCGTGGATATATCTCCTTTAATAAGCTTTCATATTTACTTATCAAATTCAATTGATTTCAGATTTATAAAACAACGTTTATAAATTCATATATATATATATATATATATATATATATTATAAAAACTTCAACTTATAAAATCCCTTAATTAACAAATTCTATCTATATCTCATTTAAATGCCAAAATCCAATTTATAATTAAATTACTTATAATTCTCTATTTACAAATTCATTCATTTTATAACTTCACAATTTATAAGTCCATAAATTTCATTCACTTATGAAATCCATTGATACTTCATTTTAATGCTTATAAAAACTAGTTTTTTATAATTCCAATATTTTAATTTATAAATCTTTTATATAAATCGTTTATAATAATTTAAAAATCCCAATTTAAACCATTTTACAAATCAATCAACTACTTATTTCAAAAATCACATTTTGGTTATATTTCACAAAAATCATAATTTTTATAACATAAAAATTATAATGTTTATTTATTTAAAATGAATCAATTCCAAAATCAATAAAATGTATACTTTCAAAAATCACTTGAAAATCCTTTTAAATTCGAAATCGTTACTTTTAAATTTTTAAAACTCCAAAAATAGGCCCAATGCTGCAACAACACCAATACCTCAACCACGGCATCCAAAACATCATATATCAATATGATAACAGAATATATCGCAAATATCTGTAAATAAATAAATACTGTTGAGAAATCCAGCTGGATCCCTCCAACCGATTTCCCTGCATCCACAGATGTTAGCACAATACCAATCCCATTTCAAGACAGAATATCGCAGTACATGGGTTTATATAAAATATTATCCACTATTATGCGGCGCAATAGGGTCTCATCCGCTATATAATGCGGGAAATCAACTCCAAGTACATATATAATAGCAATTCCACTTCAAGGTGGAATATCGCGGTATGTGTGTTTAATAAAATAACATCCGCTTAATATACGACGTACAGGGTCTATTTCAACACTACAGATAACAATTTATCATTCAATCACACAATCAAGAAGTTTTAAATTTAACTACTTAAGATTTAAATCGAAACAAATTCGATTGAGTGAGAAGTTCTCACCTTGTTTCAAATAATAGTTGCAGTGTTTTATTTCGAATAAAATTAAATGCGCGTCTAATTTTACCCAAAATTTATGCTAGCTCTAATCAACTCCAATCTAGCTCCATCGCGTAGTGCTCGTCAATACGAACCCAACGCAATTCGTTTCGTCATTTTTCGACCTCGTATGACAAAGTTATGATAGTTTAAAGTTTGAACAAATAAAATATCATAATTAATATTTTCTTTTTGTTATTTTATAAACCTAACCATCCTCGGCCGCACGTTTACTTGATGAAATCTCGACCGCGAAATCCATCTTCTACTTCCCGTTATCACGTTCGAACAAACCCATATGGCTGCCCCTTATTGTTGAATTTTTGCGACCACCACAACACGCTGGGGATCGATCAACGACCACTAGTAGATTCGCCAACGCTAGCACCACCTACGGCCTGAGTATGGTGAAGTTCGGCCCCCTATGGACGTGGAAAATTGTGCACGAACGCCACCTATTTGAACGCAAATTGCCGACGATTCGTCGCCTGGATTTTGATCATCACCGTTGGATTTGTAGAGAGGGATGTGCTCTACGTTTTTGCAGTTGAAAGTTTCTTGAATTAATTGGTGGATTTGAAGAAATCAGAGGAAGTAGGAGAACAATTTTCGGCTATTAATAGAGTAGAGTGGCGGCTTAAGCTTAGAACTAGGGTTTGTTGCAAAATGTGAAAATAGGGGGCCTTTTATATAAAATTGCAAAACACTATTCACCCAAAAAAAATTCGAACTCCAAACGAAGCGTGCGGCCTGGAGTTTATAATGTTTTACCCCTATTCTGAATGTAATGAAATATATATCGGAGGCCAATTCGATCATATTTGGAAGATAAGTTTTCAAATCGACTATTTAAATTTAAAAATTCACTCAAACCGATTTCTACGCGTTTTAGCTTGCCCTAGACAAACCGTAAATCCGATTGACACGAAATTTGAAACCTTACAATAATTTAATATTACGGATCCAATGAAATTGGTTTCGTCGAAATCCGAAACTGTGTGAAAAATGACTATTTTTACTAGTCAATTAAATATTAAAATATTCAATTTCTATAATTTTACTTTTAATTCAATTCTAAAAGTTCTATAACATCATTCTAACTCCAATATGATTTAATACAACTTTACTAATCAAATTAAATCACATTAAACCAAATTTTCAATTATTTCTGTAATTTCAAATATTAAATTATCGATTTAATTATACAATTAAATCTAGATATTCAAAATAAAATTTATTCGGCTTACAAATTTTACTTGTTAATACTTCAAATCAATTAAATATAAGAATTTCAAATGACAGAAATTCAGGGTCGTTACACCTTGTCATCGAGTGGTGGCGGCAAAAGGTTGGGTGACGGGGAAGAAGCAGATCCGAAGAGAGGGGAGGAAGCGGGCGCATGCATGCCTGAGTTGCATGGGAATGATCACTACAAGGTGAACTATGATTTCCGACGGTAGAAAACCGTCGGCGGCCGTCGGAAGCCGTCGACGGCCGTTGGAAATGGCCGTCGGAGAATATGGCGTTGGGGAGCAGTTTTTCCGACGGCTTCCTACACAAGGCGTCGAACATATTTGCAACGGTTTTCGACGGTGTCCGACGAATTCCGACAAGTGTCGGAATCTGTCAGAAACCGTCGGGAAAAATGACATATAGGCCGTCGGAAGCCGTCGGAAAATGACTACCTGGAAGCTGTCGAGAGCCGTCGGAAATCTGTTGTATTTTTTTATAATTGCTGCAATATTTCCTTCCATCCACATTTCCCATCCAAACACTATTACACCAATACTTCATAATCCAGTATACAATATTCCAACCAAATATCAAAACCCTAACTACACAAAATACATTAAACACACAAATACATCAAATTACATCAAAATAAAATACTTAATATACATAACCATTCCAAAATTCACAACAACCCCAAGAACAAGTGTTCTACCATGTCATACATACACATCATAACAAAAAATCATCAACATCCACATATTCATACAACCACACAACCACGTGTATCAAATATAATCATACAAAAATCAACAACTGCCTCCACCGTCTACCAAATCATTCAAAACTAAAAATCATACCTAAAAAAGCAAGCAAGCAATGAATCAATCTCCTCCAGATCTAGAGTCAGCCGAGGAAAGGAAGCGGCCACCAAACTACTGCATGTACTCTAGCAACTGTGTGGTCTACATGGCATGTTGGCGGTTCTGCTCCTCCAGTTGGGACACTCTATCCCGCAATTCTTCTATATCTGCTAAATCGCTCTAAGCTCTATTCCGCCGACCCCGTCTCTGACTGCTGGCCTGCAATAAATATTTCATTTAGCTGTGTGATCTCTGTAAGTGTATGTGCATATCTATGTAAGCTAGTAAGTAACATAACGTTCATATCTTCTGCCTTCTTGTGCTTTACTGGTGTGATAAAGTCATTTGATTGGTTTGAATTCAAATTCAATATAGAGGATTTTTCAACGTTTAAATATTTTTAAATAATGGGAAAATGAATAAAATTCAAGTTTAATGTTTTAAAAAGGTCAAAATAGCATATTTGAAGTATTTTAAGATAAAATTATATAATCCAACATAGAACTATGACTTAAATATCAAATTAGCAGTAAAATAAATTATTTACCACTTGATTGTCGAATCCGTATCGTCTTCCATGCTCTGCTAGATCCATAACGGACTCAAAAATAGCATCCACCTCGTCAGTCGTCAACTGATCTCGACCCGTATCAGCAAGGAGTTTCTGGCGCTGCTCCATAAACTTTTCCTGCATTAACAAATTAATAACATCATATCTTATTTCATTATAGTTTAACAAGCAGAACAATTACTAATACTGCATAAAATGAAATATTCTTACATGGCTCTTGCTGGATTTATCGTCCTGCCATGTATACGAAGCAGTCCAGTCCAATTTACATGCTCAACAGCATGCGTACGAGTGAACTGTTGAATATGCGCTTTGCGCTTATATGATTTTTGTTTGATGATAATAAACATATATACATTCATTTAAATGTATTTGTTGATATACTATTTATATTCACAGATTAAATAAATATTTGCTGAATAAAATTAAATGACGCAGATTTTAAATTCAAACGAATATTTTATTCAAACAAATATTTATTACAATCTTGAATAGTACAATTTCAAGCTCTCACTATACATATACATTTTTGAATACATCACGATTTCAATTTACATTTATAACCTCACTACATATCACTCACACTCATATTTATCTTCAACTGCATTCCAGTTTGAATCCAGCATCTGAGCAATCTGCAAAAATATAAACTAACGCAGTAAAATTGAAAAAGAAATATTTTTGCAAATTCAAAAATAAAAGATAATTTTTTTTTGAAAATATGATTTGCCTCAGTTATTTGGGTTGTTCGTCATCATTTAAATTTGAATTCATCATACACGAACAGCTTGTGACATACACAGTGTATTACTGTATATGCCACAAGGCCGTGCACGCCGATATATACACTTGATTGATTTACAGGGACAGGTGAGCACAGGTCAAACCCAAATAAAAAGCCGGGTTCAACTCACGTGCAATAACATAAACGTCACAACTCACAGCACAAGGTCAAACCCGAGCCTCAAGCTGGATTCAACACAGGTGAAAAATCAAATGAAATGGTCGAGATACATAATTCATAGGGTCAGCCAAAATTCAAGTGAACAAATACACACAACACAGTGGTGCTGCATATAATGTACAGTGAAGCCAAAGTAGTACACAGTAAACAAAGACCAAAGTGCATGAACACAGTGAAGACCACAAAGGCAGTGCAACAGTGGTGATGCAGTATGACCAGAGTGAAGATTATAAGACTGCAACAGATACAACATGTCAAAGAAAACTACAAAGCAACCCAGTGACTACATCTACATCATCAAAGGCTGTAGCAAACATGAACACTGCAAAAAATTTCACTTACTGCAACAATATTTTTAAATGGACAGCAAAAGTGATCAACCTCAATGAAACTGACTCAAAGCACAAAAGTGCACAGCAATCATCAAGTACACAATGACAAAGCAACACTGGGAGCAACAGCTACATGCAGGCCAGAAGCAAAAAAAAAACTCGAGTGCAGCAATAGTGTACAGCAATGCAAGTAAAGATGACACAAACTCAAGCAAATGCAACAAAGATGCAAGCTGCAGCATACCAGAAGTACACAAGTACAGGCCGCAACTAACATATATATGAAGCAATTCAAATACCAACTGCAAGTTCGACAAGCAACTGAAGGCAGCAGGACCAGTGCCAACAAAGAATCAAAGCTCGACCAATATAATGCAAACTACACAAAGACCAAGTAACAATGCAATGCACAGCAAGGTATAACAAAGTCAAGGGCATATGAAGATAGTGTAAACATCACATTGAAACAACTCGAACTCAACTGGAAAGTACTATCAGAAACGAACAGAGGCATCAATATGGCAACACAGCAGCAACATGCACCAGTAAACCAAGTATCAACAATATTATGGAGTGTAGGCAACATGATGAAGTAGTGCAGTGAAGAATCCCAAGTCAAGGCAACTAGTTCGAACCAAAAATGCCATTAAAAATCAATGTTGAACAAGTCAACAAAGTAAAAATTCACGAAATCAGTATTGTCAAAGTCAATCAAGCGTTCACCGTGATAACCAAGCAAATTGAACAAGTCGCAGTTTAAAACCGTATTATTCAAGTAAATATGAACAAGTCAAAGATCAATCTTAGCATCAAAGTGAAATCAAACGGCCGAAGACGAATTCAATCAAAAATATACGAACGCAAAAATAGGAAATCAAATCCTATAAAAACCCTAATCATCATCGGCATTTAATTCATCGAGTTCAAGCATCGAACAGCAAAGAAAAAAGAGAAAAATACATACCGAAAAACAAAACGAACTCGATCCAAAATTGAAGAAGCCGTAAGCAAATCGAAGAAATATAGGATCGTCAAAGCAGTCACGACAACAACCATCTGAACGATCAACGAAGTCGGCGCCTTTAATTTTGCACAACCCTAGTTTAAATCGCAAGGAGTAAAGGCAATTTGCAGAAACCCTAATTCGCAAAAAGGAACGAAAGAGGATCGGCCATAATTTCACAAGCAACAGCAAAAAGGAACGGAGCAAAGACAAATGGGCTGAAGATAAAGGGCCGGCCTTTCTTATTATTATTAAAAAGGGTTTAGTGTTAGGGCTTTATTATATTATTAGGTTTTAGGGTTATATTTTTATTGTCTTTTAATTATCGTTTTTTTTTCGAATCAAAACTTTGTAAATCACCACCTAGGGTTTAGGTAGTGTCAGATTGTCTAGTTAGAATTAGTTCAGTGAGCAGGGTGTGCGAGTTTGCAAAATTCTATTGTAGGCGGGAGCAGAGTTTGCAAGTAAGCGAAGCTCTATAGGCGGGAGGCAAAGTTTGCGAGTAAGCGAAACTCTATAGGCGGAGCAGGGTGTGCGAGTCTAGTAGAGTGTTTGTGAGCGTGGAGCAAATGTTTGCGAGCAGGGTGTGCGAGTCTAGTAGAGTGTTTGTGAGCGTGGAGAAAGTGTCTGCGAGTCTAGTAGAGTGTTTGTAAGCGTGATACTGTTTAATTCTAATAGAAATCTGTGAATGCAGCAGTAGGCAGGGGTTGCCGAAGCTGGGTAAATTTTGTGTGTGATTTACTTTTCAGCATATTTATTTTTCTGTGTATAAAATCGATAAAATTTGCTATAACCCTATTCACCCCCCCTCTAGGGTTAATCTAGATCCTACAAGTGGTATCGGAGCCCGGTATATTTTTTACTTTAACCCTAGAGATATGTTTTAAACGTTTTTTTTAACTTTTTGTATACAAAGTCTTTGCAGCAGCTTAGTATGGTGAAGAAGGAGAGGAAGCTAATATATGTTTGATGGCAAAATCAGATTCAGAAGCCAGCTCAGAGGAAACTAGTGAGATTTGTTGGCGGGCTAAGGAGCAACAAGAATGGTTTCTAGATTCAGGTTGTTCTAGACATATGACAGGTGACAAATCGAAGTTCCTTAGTCTAGAAAATTTTAAAGGCGGAAATGTGATCATGGGAGACAACAGTAAGTGTAAGATCATTGGTAAAGGTGAAGTAGGTAACGGTAATTTTTCTTTAACTAATGTTTTATATGTTGAGAATTTGCATCACAATCTCATTTCTATTAGCCAACTATGTGACAAAGGTATGAATGTTGTCTTCGATAGTGATACTTGCAAAATCATTGATAAAGATTCTAATAACATTGTTTTTATGGGCAAAAGAAAAGGAAATGTTTACTCACTTTCATTTGATAATCTAAATCTGTCTAGATGTTTGGTAGTCACAGATGAAGAAGCATTTTTATGGCATAGAAGACTTGGTCATGCTAGCATGAGCCTCTTAGAAAAACTTGAAACAAAAGAATTAGTCAGGGGGTTACCACATCAGAAATTTAAAAATAACAAAGTGTGTAAAGCATGTTCCTTGGGCAAGCTTAGTCGATCATCATTTCGTCCCAAAAACATTGTTAGCACATCAAGGGTTCTTGAATTAATTCACATGGATTTATTTGGACCAAATGAAATTGCAAGCTTAAATGGAAAACGTTATTGTTATGTATTAGTTGATGATTACTCTAGATTTACATGGGTTTATTTCTTAGCCAAAAAGTCTGAATCTTTTGAATATTTTTCAAAATTTTCAAAACTTGTTCAAAATGAAAAAGGAGTTTCAATTAAAAACTTGAGAAGTGATCATGGAGGCGAATTTGAAAATTTGGAATTCGAAAGTTTTTGTGAGGAAAATGGTTTAAAACATGAATTTTCTGCTCCACGAACACCTCAACAAAATGGGGTGGTTGAAAGAAAAAATCGTACATTGCAAGAATTGGCAAGATCCATGTTGAGTGAGTACAATCTACCTCTAACCTTTTGGGCAGAGGCAGTAAATACGTCATGCTATGTAATGAATAGAGTAATGGTTAGACCAATACTTGGCAAAACATCTTATGAATTATGGCATGAAAGAAAACCTAACATTTCTTATTTTCGTGTATTTGGATGTCCTTGTTTTATTCTTAACACAGGTGATCAACTTGGAAAATTTGAATCTAAGGCTGATGAGGGAATTTTCATGGGATACTCAACAAGGAGCAAGGCTTACAGAATATACAACAAACGAACAAAAACAATTGTTGAATCAATCAATGTGAAATTTGATGAATCTGACCAATATAGAACGACTGAAAAGATGGTTGACGATGGGGTAGATCCTGAAGGCACTGAAGAAGGGACATTTAGTGAGAAAACTGAAAGAAGGACTGTTGATGCTGATAAATTAAGGTTCAAACCTAATCATCCTCCTGAATTAATTATTGGTGATCCCACGGAAGGTATACGTACTCGTTCTTCATTTAATAAAAATTTGTGTGCATTTTGTTGTCATAGTGGTTTTATTTATGAGATTGAACCTGATTCTGTTGAAATGGCTCTTAATGATGAAAATTGGATTTTAGCAATGCAAGATGAACTTAATCAATTTGAGAGAAACAAAGTTTGGAAATTAGTTCCTAGGCCTAATGACTATCCAATTGTAGGGACTAAATGGGTGTTTAAAAATAAACTTGATGAATCAGGAAATGTAATTAGAAACAAGGCTAGGTTGGTTGCAAAAGGTTATAACCAAATAGAAGGCATAGACTTTGATGAAACATTTGCTCCAGTTGCTAGGTTAGAAGCCATTAGAATCTTGCTAAGTTTTGCATGTTACAAGGGTTTCAAACTTAAACAAATGGATGTAAAAAGTGCCTTTTTGAATGGCGATTTAAAAGAAGAAGTTTTTGTTGAACAACCACCCGGTTTTGAAAATCATGAATTTCCAAATCATGTGTATAAGCTAGAAAAAGCATTATATGGTCTTAAGCAAGCTCCAAGAGCTTGGTATGACTGCCTCTATACATATCTTTTGGAAAATGGTTTTAAAAAGGGTAGTGCTGACACGACACTGTTTCTATTACATAAAGAAAGTAATTTTTTGATCGTTCAGATTTATGTGGATGATATTATTTATGGTGCTACTAATGAGCTCTTGTGTGAGAATTTTGAACAAGTCATGCAGGCTAAATTTGAGATGAGTTTGGTTGGTGAATTGAAATACTTTCTTGGATTTCAAATTAAGCAAAGTAGTGATGGTATTTTCATTTCACAATCCAAATTATGTGTTGGAGCTATTGAAGAAATTTGGAATCGAAAATTCCAAACCATTGAGAACTCCTATGAGTCCATCAACAAAGTTGGACAAAGATGAGAAAGGAATTGCAATTGATCAAAAGAAATATCGAGGGATAATCGGTTCACTTCTCTATCTTACTGCTTCTAGACCTGATATTATGTTTGCTGTGTGCTTGTGTGCACGTTTTCAAGCTAATCCCAAAGAATCTCATTTAAAAGCTACTAAACGAATTTTGAGATATCTTTCACACACACACAAATTTGGACTATGGTACCCTTCTTGTGAAAATTTTGATTTAGTAGGTTATTCCGATGCTGATTATGCCGGTTCATTAGTTGACAGAAAAAGCACTAGTGGGACATGTTTCATGCTAGGACATTCATTAGTCTCATGGTCAAGTCGGAAACAGAATTGTGTTGCATTATCCACCACTGAAGCAGAATATATTGCTTTGGGAAGTTGTTGTGCTCAAATTCTATGGATGATGCAAACTCTTTCTGATTTTGGCTTAGTCTATAAACAAGTCCCATTAAAATGTGATAGTAGGAGTGCTATAGATTTGTCAAATAATCCTGTTCATCATTCTCGCACAAAACACATTGATGTGAGACACCACTTTCTTAGAGATCACATTGCTAAAGAAGACATTTGCATTGAATATATTTCAACTGAAACTCAACTTGCTGATATTTTCACAAAACCTCTCCCCGAAGACAGATTTTCCAAATTACGATTAGATTTGGGAATTATAGAGATTGACTGATCATTTTTTTTTTAAATTTGATTTGATTTTAAATGACAAATTTTTTGACTAATCTAACTCCCTAATGATTATCGAAAAGATGAATAGTGATTGAAAAAGTGATGAGTGTTGATATTTATCATATATTAAAACTCGAGAAAATATAATTAGGAAACTTCTTTAGAATTTCATAACAAGAGTTATAAAAACTTTTTGTTGGGTAATAATTCCATGACCATTTCTATTTCTATCATCTTTCTATCAAACATTACTCATCAAGATCATATTTAGTATGTAAATTTGTGGTAGTTTACAAAGGAAATCATTTGTTCTTCAATATCTTTAAATCAGTGAAGGAAATTATTTGTGCTTCAATTTATTATATTCAGCATTAAAAATAAATATCCAAAATATTCACTCTCATTTAAAAGTCCTCACGGTCATGCATGGGTGAATTACTTGGATTTTTGATTATGTGCTTCCATGCTCATTTAAAAGTCCTCACGGTTATGCATGTATGGAACGCATATTAAAAATAATTGATTTAATAGAAAAGTTGATTCTAATCCCATTTAAAAGTCCTCACGGTCATGCGTGGTTAGAAGATACTTGATTTCATTTTTTAAATTAAATAGGAATACTACTAATCTCATTTAAAAGTCCTAACGGTTATGCATGGTTAGTAGATATTCAAATTTCCAGAAATAAATATACCACAAATAGACATATCTATATGAATTTTTGATGATTCTATCTCCATCACTTCTGAAAGTGGAATATGCGCTTGACAAGGGTAATTATGATTTTTGTTTGAGTTTTATTGAAATTTGATATTTATATTTAATTGAGTTAAATGTTTGATTCATGTCTATCACTTCATCCCTATTTTTATAACACTGTTATTCTTTTGCTGATAACAAAAGGGGGAGAGAAAAGTTAAGATTTTGTCAAATAGAATCAAGCAAAGGTCAAATAACTTTCAATTTGCATATAGGCTCATTTACATATTTTTATTTGTATGCATATATGCAGGGGGAGTATCATGTAGAGAGAAAGCATTTAAATAGGGGGAGCAAATTGAACGATCAATCAAATACATTTAATACATATTCAAAATCTTAAATATATGTTTGTTATCATCAAAAGGGGGAGATTGTTGAATATGCGCTTTGCGCTTATATGATTTTTGTTTGATGATAATAAACATATATACATTCATTTAAATGTATTTGTTAATATACTATTTATATTCACAGATTAAATAAATATTTGCTGAATAAAATTAAATGACGCAGATTTTAAATTCAAACGAATATTTTATTCAAACAAATATTTATTACAATCTTGAATAGTACAATTTCAAGCTCTCACTATACATATACATTTTTGAATACATCACGATTTCAATTTACATTTATAACCTCACTACATATCACTCACACTCGTATTTATCTTCAACTGCATTCCAGTTTGAATCCAGCATCTGAGCAATCTGCAAAAATATAAACTAACGCAGTAAAATTGAAAAAGAAATATTTTTGCAAATTCAAAAATAAAAGATAATTTTTTTTTGAAAATATGATTTGCCTCAGTTATTTGGGTTGTTCGTCATCATTTAAATTTGAATTCATCATACACGAACAGCTTGTGACATACACAGTGTATTACTGTATATGCCACAAGGCCGTGCACGCCGATATATACACTTGATTGATTTACAGGGACAGGTGAGCACAGGTCAAACCCAAATAAAAAGCCGGGTTCAACTCACGTGCAATAACATAAACGTCACAACTCACAGCACAAGGTCAAACCCGAGCCTCAAGCTGGATTCAACACAGGTGAAAAATCAAATGAAATGGTCGAGATACATAATTCATAGGGTCAGCCAAAATTCAAGTGAACAAATACACACAACACAGTGGTGCTGCATATAATGTACAGTGAAGCCAAAGTAGTACACAGTAAACAAAGACCAAAGTGCATGAACACAGTGAAGACCACAAAGGCAGTGCAACAGTGGTGATGCAGTATGACCAGAGTGAAGATTATAAGACTGCAACAGATACAACATGTCAAAGAAAACTACAAAGCAACCCGGTGACTACATCTACATCATCAAAGGCTGTAGCAAACATGAACACTGCAAAAAATTTCACTTACTGCAACAATATTTTTAAATGGACAGCAAAAGTGATCAACCTCAATGAAACTGACTCAAAGCACAAAAGTGCACAGCAATCATCAAGTACACAATGACAAAGCAACACTGGGAGCAACAGCTACATGCAGGCCAGAAGCAAAAAAAAAACTCGAGTGCAGCAATAGTGTACAGCAATGCAAGTAAAGATGACACAAACTCAAGCAAATGCAACAAAGATGCAAGCTGCAGCATACCAGAAGTACACAAGTACAGGCCGCAACTAACATACATATGAAGCAATTCAAATACCAACTGCAAGTTCGACAAGCAACTGAAGGCAGCAGGACCAGTGCCAACAAAGAATCAAAGCTCGACCAATATAATGCAAACTACACAAAGTCCAAGTAACAATGCAATGCACAGCAAGGTATAACAAAGTCAAGGGCATATGAAGATAGTGTAAACATCACATTGAAACAACTCGAAATCAACTGGAAAGTACTATCAGAAACGAACAGAGGCATCAATATGGCAACACAGCAGCAACATGCACCAGTAAACCAAGTATCAACAATATTATGGAGTGTAGGCAACATGATGAAGTAGTGCAGTGAAGAATCCCAAGTCAAGGCAACTAGTTCGAACCAAAAATGCCAGCAAAAATCAATGTTGAACAAGTCAACAAAGTAAAAATTCACGAAATCAGTATTGTCAAAGTCAATCAAGCGTTCACCGTGATAACCAAGCAAATTGAACAAGTCGCAGTTTAAAACCGTATTATTCAAGTAAATATGAACAAGTCAAAGATCAATCTTAGCATCAAAGTGAAATCAAACGGCCGAAGACGAATTCAATCAAAAATATACGAACGCAAAAAAAGAAATCAAATCCTATAAAAACCCTAATCATCATCGGCATTTAATTCATCGAGTTCAAGCATCGAACAGCAAAGAAAAAAGAGAAAAATACATACCGAAAAACAAAACGAACTCGATCCAAAATTGAAGAAGCCGTAAGCAAATCGAAGAAATATAGGATCGTCAAAGCAGTCGCGACAACAACCATCTGAACGATCAACGAAGTCGGCGCCTTTAATTTTGCACAACCCTAGTTTAAATCGCAAGGAGTAAAGGCAATTTGCAGAAACCCTAATTCGCAAAAAGGAACGAAAGAGGATCGGCCATAATTTCACAAGCAACAGCAAAAAGGAACGGAGCAAAGACAAATGGGCTGAAGATAAAGGGCCGGCCTTTCTTATTATTATTAAAAAGGGTTTAGTGTTAGGGCTTTATTATATTAATTAGGGTTTAGGGTTATATTTTTATTGTCTTTTAATTATCGTTTTTTTTTCGAATCAAAACTTTGTAAATCACCACCTAGGGTTTAGGTAGTGTCAGATTGTCTAGTTAGAATTAGTTCAGTGAGTAGGGTGTGCGAGTTTGCAAAATTCTATTGTAGGCGGGAGCAGAGTTTGCAAGTAAGCGAAGCTCTATAGGCGGGAGGCAAAGTTTGCGAGTAAGCGAAACTCTATAGGCGGAGCAGGGTGTGCGAGTCTAGTAGAGTGTTTGTGAGCGTGGAGCAAATGTTTGCGAGCAGGGTGTGCGAGTCTAGTAGAGTGTTTGTGAGCGTGGAGCAAGTGTCTGCGAGTCTAGTAGAGTGTTTGTAAGCGTGATACTGTTTAATTCTAATAGAAATCTGTGAATGCAGCAGTAGGCAGGGGTTGCCGAAGCTGGGTAAATTTTGTGTGTGATTTACTTTTCAGCATATTTATTTTTCTGTGTATAAAATCGATAAAATTTGCTATAACCCTATTCACCCCCCCCCTCTAGGGTTAATCTAGATCCTACATGAACATGTCCATATAGCCCACAGGACCATGCACCTCAGCTTCCTGAAGTTGATTTTTACATACAATTATTATACATTTAAAATTATATAGCATAAACTATTTACAATTATCATTTAGTAAATTTACCAACTCCTACTGATACTGTTGAAATGACTTAGATCCTTTACGATGAGTGACGAGATTTTTATTTCTATTTGCAGAGTTTCTATCCGACTCTGCTTGTACATTCAAAATTTGATACATTATTTTTCGATCACATCAAATTAATAATTCAAAAAAATTTAGGATACTTGCCTTCGCCTTGTCCGTCTTCCAGTATCTCAACCAAGCTTTCCATACGCTCTCCCCTATCCACCGTGGTTTCTTACCAGATTTCTTAATCTCAGATATCGAGTCCCTGTAGTTCTTACGCATCTTCTTCATCTAGTATCCTCGTGCAACAGCATATCCCCTGTCTGGATGTCTATCTCATCCTGTGTTTCACGACAAAAAGTAAAACAAAATGATTACACTGTAAATGATAAACAGTAGAAAAATGACAAAAACGAATTAAAAATGAAAAACAGAAAAATATACATACTAGGACATCCTGCCATATAGACTCTATGATGTGAGGAGGGATGTTATCCCACTTCGGCCAGCAGGCACTCACCTTAGTGCGAAAAGAAGCTCTAGAGACATTCAGCACAACCTTCTAGGGAAGTAGGTCGAACTCCTTGTTTTTAAATAAGATATAGATAATTATGTACATATATCATATAAAAAATAAGATGTTGAATAAAATTTAATTCTTACCCCTCTACTCTAGGGACTAACGAAACTGCTGGACGCTGTGACTCTTGCGATGGGCCACTGCCATCTCCTCCTGATGATCGGGAAGAGCTCCTTCCTCTATAAGACATTATGATAAACCTATGATTTATACACACATCATTATATAAGAGAATAATAACATGATAATGAAATATATTTCATATGTAAATGACATCAACGGTATAAATGGCTTAATTAATGATTGAAATGGAAATGGAAATGGAAATGGAAGTGTGTTATACCTGATTCATAATGGGTGTACTGTTTTGACGATAACCAGATTTCATTGCATTTTTAGTAAAAAATTGCTAAATAAATGACAAATGGAAATGACATAAAACATGTAAACAATGGTAAATAGATTTGGTTTCATAGTCACATCAATTTCATAATACATCAAGAATTCATCATAGTTACATCAATTGCAAAAAAATCAGATTCAAATTTATATCAGTCATCATCGTCTTCTGATTCAGATTCGGTCTCATTTTCTACGATATTTTCCTCTGCACTGTCAAACGCTTCTACCAAAACATTTGATTCATCGATCAAAGGACCAAAATCTGTATGATCGTCTGTAATTATTATTTCGTTATTTTGCTCAAGATCTGCCTGATAAGCTTGTTCGTCCGGAATATTCTTCCCATCAAATGTGAATCTGGCCTTTGTTTTAAAAACTACAGACCAATCTGCTTTATCTCTTTTTAGAGACGGATAAGGAGCGTAATAAACTTGCAATCCTTGTTTGGCTAGTACAAAAGGATCATACTTGTGATAGTGCGATGTATGCTTTATTTCGATAAGATTATAATCCTTGTGCACATTAATTCCAGAACCTAGAACATTGCTAAACCAATTGCATCTAAATAGAAACACCTCCTCCGCGGGTCGTGAGAAATATGTCGGTTGCAAAATTTGTGTTAGAACACCATAAAAATAATGTAAGTGGTTTTCTGGATCATCGCTACCTTTAACAAATCCACCAGTATTATTTGTCAATTTTTCTGCACCGTATTCTTTGGTGTTAAATTTATATCCATTGACGAAATATATTGGATATGTCTTGACCACTCTTTTTGGTCCCATCGCAAGATGTTTCAACCCTTCGTCAACAACACAATTTCTCGGCTCATAAACGTAATTTAAAAACCAACCGGAAAATTCTTTACTGAGATCTTCGTTCGAGTGTTCAGTTTATAAATACTGTTTATATAAACAAATTATTACATTAGGTTATACACGCGCATGCATTATAGAAAAGAATAAAACACAAATTATTATTTCAGAATACCTAACAAACGGTGCAACCTCGGCACAATTTAGAAGAATATAAGTGTGTGCTACATTAAGATCTCTATCGTCTTGCCATATTTCTACACATTTTCCAAAAGGCCGACCATGTTGTCTAAAAATAGATAACATTGCTTGAGAGGACTCTTTTCGTCATTACCAGGAACACTTTCAAATGAAATATTCACATGGTCACTGAAATAGTGAGAGAAAAAGAACAAAGTTTCTTCTTCGATGTAAGATTTACATATCAAACCTTCAACTCGTGCTTTTTGCCTCACTTTTTTTCTTCAGATGATTCAAATATATATGCAAAATTAATTTACATTAACTTCATCTTTCAAATGCAATTAAATTACGTGATAACATATTACATACCTCTCAAATGGATACATCCATCCATATTGGATAGGACCTCGAAGTCGTGCTTCAGATGAGAGATGAACAGGTAAATGTTCCATTACATTAAAAAACCCTGGCGGAAATATTTTTTCTAATTTGCAAAGCAATATAGGAATATCCACTTCAAGTTTACGTAAACTTTGCACTTTTAAAGTAGCCGAACAAAGCTCTTTGTAAAACATACTAAGCTCCGTTGCTACCTTCCAAACTTTTAACGGCAGTAGTTCTTTGTACATAACGGGAAATAAATTTTCCATCATTATGTGACAGTCATGACTTTTCATTCCGCTCAATCTACCATTTTTAAAGTCAACACATCTACGAAGATTTGATGATATCCCATCAGGAAATCTTAACTGTAACGACCCGCCGCTCTGACCGCCTCTAGTCGGTAATTAAACCAACTCGAAACGTTCAAAATGACGGATTGTTGTTCAGTTTATAAAGTTTAAACAGAATCAGCCACAGAATCACAGAATAATCATAATATTATTCATAAATGAATTTTTTCTTTCATACATATATCAGAGTTTGTACAATGCATTAAATTTTTATACAGCGGAACAATTTATTTTCATTAAGTACAAGAAAATTTTCTGAAAACTGAAGTAAAGCTTTTAATCCCCCTCTCTCTAACTTCGCGGCCTGAAAATCTTCAAGCTGTAAAAATACTCGGTCTGACCCGAGCGTTAATTGCAAAACACAAAACACTCGACTCAGGATTAATCTTAACTCAAGTAAATAAATTTGTAATGAACTGAATAAAATGGTAACAGAGATGACGAATCACATGAATCAATTTAAAATCTATTATGGATTTTTATATTAACAACTTCAAATTTTTATTCTCTATCAATCCCATGTGGCTACAGTACACACGTATACTTTATACACATGTGCACTGCCTCGCCAACACATGTGCAAGCGCAAATCGGACAAATCGCTGCAAAGAAAATGCTCAAGGCAAAAACTAGTGCCAACTTGAACAAAAACAGTAAGCAAACAAACATGCAGCAGTTAGCATGCAACAGCAACATGCAAAACAGATCATGTACAAGGGCAGTGAAGCCTGTACAATTACAGTGAAACAAGTACAGGGGAACAAATGCAGGGAGCATCAGACACAACAAACACAGAGGCAACAGCGATGAATCGCAGAGCCAAACAAGTACAGGGGAAACAGGTGATACAAGCTACAGTTAAGCATGTCATGGATAAACAGTACAATGCCACTGCAGATATAAGGTCAAAGACCAGATCACATCGAAGTGCAAGTGAACATGACAGGAAACAGTTCAATATGAACTAATGAAACAGTACGAAAATGCATCAGTGACCAAACACTACAAACTGCAACATGCTTGAAGACTGAAACATATCAGACATGAAATACTTAATACGTGCAATAATGGGGATGAAGACTGATGAACAATATGCAACAGTGAATGGGGAGCAACTTGAGCTCAAGAATGATACAAAGTTGCGAGCATATGAAATGTAAATAACAAGTGTATCATGATACAAAGCCAGAGACTGAAATATCAAGTTCACATGCAAGTGCAGACCAATCAAAGACCCAGTACTCAAATCAAATCAATGCAGCTAACCAGCAAATGAACAAAGGCAACAAGGTCAGAATTTTTTTTTTTTTTAAACGCAATTCATTCAAACAATTCAATTTAAACCTATATTTAAAAACTGAAGTTTAAATCTCCACCTTCAATTTAAATTTTACTCTTACATATGAAACAGAAACTGTAACGACCCAGAAATTTTAACAATTTAATTTGAGAATATTTAATTAATTTTAAATATTTAAATGGTGGTTTGAATTGAATTTCAAATTATCAGAATGAATTGGCGATTAAATTATAGAATTTAATCTATTGAAAGTTGAATAAAAATTTGAATCTTCAATTTTAAGCCGATTAAAAATATTTCAAAGGCTTGTAAAATTCATATTGATAATATTGAAGATTATAGAAGCTTCAGAATTGAATTTGAAAGTGAATTGTTCAGTTTTGAAATTTAATCGTTTGAATCGATATTTAAAAATAGCCGTCCGAGGCACAGTCTCGGAATTCGACGAAACCAGTTCCATTGGGTCCGTAATATTGAATTATTGTCGGATTTCAAATTTCGTATCAATCGGAGTTGGTATGTGAGCACACGTTGAGTAAACGCGTCGAAAAATTTAAATCGAATTCAATTTTAAATTTAAATTTAAATATTTAAGTCAACACACACCACGTTATCCCCATTGTTTCAGCCTAAAATCACGAAAACGAGATCGTGCAAACCATACTCTTTCACGTTTTAAATAACCATCTCCCCTTCTGTTCGTCAAAAATCAAAATCAAACAGAAGCAAATTTTAATGGCCGAAGCCAATTCAAATAAGGAAAAAAAAAATTTCGCGTCCCCCTCTCTCTCAGTTCATTCACGAAAAAGAAAAGGCCGAGCCTTCTTCCCTTTCCTCTCTTCAGTTTCGAATTCGAATTCGAATTCGATAAAAAAAAAATGGTCGTAGCCGTGGAATCAAAATCGCGACGCGCGCGATAGGGGGGAGGCGATGCAGTGGGTCGCGCGTGTATGTGGCGACGGCACGAGATGGTGGAGCGGCGTCGGCGACGTGGTCGCGATGGCTTGTCAGTGGCACGAGGCGATTAGGGGAGGCTCGCGAACGCACGCGTGTGCTCGCGCGTGGGAGGCGACTCGCGATTTGTACCTAGAGGGGGTTGATGAAGATAGGCGGCGACGTCAAGCTCGATTTCGAGCATCGTGAATCGCGGCGTGTCTCGAGTTAAGGTAATTGATTATTATTATTTTTTTTAGTAAACATATATATATATATATTGAAAATATATACATACAGTAAAAAAAAAATATAAATAGTTAGGTTTAAACAGAAAAAAAAATGAATTGTTACTGTAAAAAATGAATTAAAAAAAAATACAGTAAGTTAAAACAATTTAATGTGTATATCCATGTATAAGTGAATTTAAGGTAAAGAAAAAAATTTAAACAAGTAAAGTTAATTCCTGTTTTATTTTTATAAGAAATTTATAATTATAAATATACATGTGTTCCAAATTAGATAAGTAAGTTTATAAAAGGAAAGAATATTTAATAATTACAAAAAGATGATTTGTTTGTTTAGTTAACATGTTTAGGAATTTATTTTTTGTCACTAAAAATAGTTTATTAATGAAAATGAGATATAAATTTAAATTTTTAGTTAAATAAAATTTTTAAAGAAGAAAATAGGGTTAAATAAAATCATTAGTATAAAAATTTAAATTTTTTAAATAAGTTTATTTAAAAAGAAATTGGGTCAAAATAAAACCTTAGTTAAATAAGTGTATTTCAAAAGAAAATCAGTTTGAATTTTTTTTTTATTTTTAGTTTAAAATAAAAATCATTAACTTGAGATTGAAATAATTAGTTGAATAAATTTAATTATCGGGTGGGTTAATTAAATCTAAATTTATTTTTGAGTTACCAAGAATAATTTATTAAAAGAAGGAAATTTAGTTTTATAATTTAAATTGTAGTTGAATAGAAATTTT
Organism: Allium cepa; assembly: GCA_030765085.1. Classification (NCBI taxonomy): domain Eukaryota; kingdom Viridiplantae; phylum Streptophyta; class Magnoliopsida; order Asparagales; family Amaryllidaceae; genus Allium; species Allium cepa. Next base: position 819,534,900 of record CM060940.1, read on the forward strand.
AGTTTCAAATGAAAATATTTTGTAAAAGGAAAATTAGTTAGAAATTTTACTTATTTGATAAAATGATTTATCAAAAGAAAATATTATTTATTTTTGGAAAAATGGGTAATTAAGTACTAAAGGATATTTTATGAAAGAAAATGTTGTTTGAATTAAATAGTTAGTTAATAAAATTTATTTAAATAGAAATTAAATTTGTTCGACAAAAAAATTGAATTTATAAAGGATAGCTTTGAATTTAATTTTTGTTAAATCAAAGTATTAAAAAGAAATTGTTTGAAAGCCAAAAACAATTTTATTAAAAAGGGAATTTAAATTTTAGTTAAATAAAATTTTTAAAGAAGAAACTGGTTTAAATAAAATTATCAGTTAATTTAACTATTACAAAAGAAATTGCCGATGAATCGAAATTATCTAATGAAAATTTATTATTCGATTTGTTTCGAATATTAATGAATTGTATAAATATTTATACAAGGTATAAATGAAGGAAACAAGCTGAAAGGAAATGGATTGCAAATAAAAGCTAAGGTGAGAACTTCTCACTCAAAAGGAATTTTGTTGTTTATTTAAATTTTAAATAGTTAGATTTAAAATTTGCTTGACAGTGTTAATTGAATGATTGAATGATGATTGTTATATATAGTTATTGGATGTGAATAGACCCTATACGCCGTTAGTAAGCGGAGGTTATTTATTACACACATATACCGCGATATTCCACCTCGAAGTGGAATTGGTATTATATTATATGTAGCAATATATATATATATATTGGCATATGTATATATTGCAGTTGATTGATTTCCCGCATTTTCTTTTAGCGGATGAGACCCTATTGCGCCGTTAGTAAGCGGATATATATTTATAAAATCCCATGTACCGCGATATTCCGTCTTGAAACGGAATGGTATTGTGCTAATGTCTGTGGATGCAGGGAAACAGGTTGGAGGGATCCAACTGGATTCCTCACAAATATTTATTTGATTTCATATATTGTGATATTTGATTGTTATCATGGATGATATATGATGTTTGAAAGTTATGATTGACTATTGATGTGTTGCATCATCGAATCCAATTTTTGAAGTTTAAAAATAACGATTTTGATTTCTAAAGTGATTCTTGGAAATATACGTTTATAAAATATTTTTGAAATTGATTCATCTTAAATAAATAAACGTTATAATTTTAATATTATGAAAATTATGATTTTTGAGAAATATAGTTAAAAGTTGATTTTTGAAAATATGGGATTAGTGATTTTATAAAATAGTTTGAACTGGGAATTCTGAATTTATTATAAGAAGTTTAAAGATAGGATTTATAAAAAATTTATTTTTAAAATCAGAATGATGAAACTATAAAAGAGTTTAAGGATGTTTAAAGTAATAATATAAATTGATTGATAGTAAAAGATTTATAAATTGATATTTATAAATTTAGAATATCTTGAATTATAAAACAAGCTTTTATAAGTGATAGAATGATTTGTAAATGAATTTCATAAAGGAATGAAATCTATAAAATTTATCAAATTTGATTATGTTATAAATCATAATGATAAATTATAAAGGAGTTGAAAGACGTTTTAAAATAGTAATATAAATTGTTTTATATTAAAAAGATTTATAAATTGATATTTATAAATTAAAAATATTGGGATTATTAAACGAACTTTTATAAGAGTTAGAATGAATTGTGAATGAATTTCACAAATGAATGAAATTTATGGGGTTATAACGATGAAGTTATAAATAGAATTTTATAAATAGTAGGTTTATAAAATTTGTAAAGGAAAACAAAATACAATTCATAAAGTTATTAAAGGAATGGAATTTGGACAAATAATTGAATCTTATAAGTTATAAGATTTATAGATTTGGGAAGTTTGAAGGAATGATTTTTATAAATAAATAAATTATAAGTATTTGACTTATAATATGAAATTTTAGTATATCATTGAGATATGAAATTTAATAGATTTATAAAGGAAATTTATAAAAGGAAGTTGTTATAAAAATAAATAGAAATAGAATTTATAAACATTGTTTTATAAATCCGCAACGACTTATTTTGATAAGGAATTGGTGTAATTTATTTATGGAATTATATTCATATTTTAGACAGTGAATAATCCTTTAAAATAAAATGAATAGAAGTGATGAAATTTATTAACAAGTGTATTCACGTTTTTGAATAGTGAATATTTTGTTAAAGAAATTATTTTGGATGTGATGTTTGAAATAGAATTAAAACGATCTAAAGATGTTTTAAATAAAAATGTTGAGATTCGAAACCATAGATTTCAACATTTATTGTTGAAATAGATGTTTTCGAGAAATAAAAGGAAATGGTGGACTATAACACTGTTGTTATAGTAAATGATTTCCGAAAGGAAATGTTTTGCATAGTATTGGGATTTATATATCTATTTTAATTTCGAATCCCTATACTAGTGATTTTGGGTTGTCGTAACGATGTTTTACGCAACATTCGTTTTGGCCCAAATAAATATGGTTAAGTGAATGATTTCCTTAAAGAATGAAATATATACTTAATTTCGATTAGGGTATATTAAATATTTTCTAAGTATAGAAAATAAAAAGATCCGTGAATTACTTATTTTTAATAAGTATAGAAATGCTCTTCCAATATTAAGTGAATATTTGGAATTTATCTTTTTGAAGATAAATTGAAAATGAATATTAGAAATTGAATGGAAATCGTATATTCATAAATATTTTGGAGTGTAAATTCAATATAGAATTTATAAATGAAATTGGGAAATTAGATTTAAAAATAAATATTGATTTATTTTTAAAGTATGGAAATTATGTTTATATCTTGTAAAGATATTTTTATGAAATAAATAATTTGGAAAATTATTTGGAATCTGGTGATGTTGGCATATCTATTGGTAGTTCAATGACCGACTATCAATATTTACCTTTGAATGGGTATTTGATGTGAATTGTTTGAATTTGAATGCCACACTTATTTTTGAATAAGCGCTCACTATTCGGGTTAACCGGGAAAGGACCTTGGGGTCGTATAACCCATTCCGAATATGTGATACGTCGTTATGAATTGCATTCGAAGATCGGTGTTGAAGACCGGATATTTTCGAAAACGAAAGGGTTTCTTGTTGATTGTCTCTGCACTGGCTGATCCCTGGTATTGAGATCTCCATATGTGATGGGAAATCCGAACGTGATTAGAGATTATTCGGATTGCAAGGACTTCTTTGTAAGTGCCTTCGGTTCTGTTCGAGCCCGGAACAGACTTGTATGGATTGTGTGTCTGACATTACAAGTTGAGATGTAAAGCCGATTTCTTTCAAATATATTTCTGTGGTGGCGGAGAATTTATTCTTTTAGCTTAACACCCTTCTCTGAGACGTACGAGCTCAGAGGTTATATAGTTGAAGTTATCAGCGATATATTCCCAATTTGGTAATGTGATATGCTGAGTGATGCTGAAATGATCATTGTGTTGATTATTGTGATAGGATCATTTATTTGATCGTCTATCTTGATGATCATTGTGTTGATCATTTGTTGACCCAAAGCATGGCTTTTGTATAAAGTATGTTTTTGTGGACGTGACTTCGTCGAACCTCACACCCCGGAAATGGTCAAAACATGAAAGAAGCAGCAAGGTTATGAGGGGTAGCACCCTTTAGGGTATGTACATTTCCTTCTGGATAGAGGTGGTATCATGGTATGGAGCCCAGATATTTAACCTATGTGGTTACTGCGAGTTTATTACTTTGTGGTTGTTGGCTATCGGGATCCCGTGAGAAAGGTCGTTTACGATCGGGGAATGGCGTGCTCGTGTCAGTAGTTACCCAGTTAGGGGTAACCCGGCCTTGTGTTGGTAGAGTTCCGGTTTGGTTCTCGGGGATGTCTTTCCAGAGGCATTCTCATGTGGCAATGGGAAGTTCCTTGGCCTGACCATTTGTTGGAAATCCAAAGAAACAATACGTGACTTGTACGGTTTTAGTTGTAGAACCTGCCATCTAATATGGTAGCTATAGCAGGCATAATATAATGGTACCTATGCTGGCTAAGATTTATATTCTACTTTCGAAATCGTTTTATACACTATGCACTAATAATAATATCAAAATTGATTTGATTTTAATGCGTATCAAGCATCTTTGACTATCATAAGGAGAAATCTTCTCCAAGTCTGCGTTTGCATGTGTGTGTGTGCGGGAGGCCTTATGGTAGTCTCATTTTTAAAAGCATTTCGAATTGAATTTAAAAATATCTCTCTATTTTGATTTTAAAGTTAAATAAACTGTTTTGAGTTCTCACACCAGTCACATGACTGACTTGGAGTTTATTGTTTTCCTTCCTAAACTCTGGGTGCCCACCAATTTTCCACACGGGCAGTTAAGAGTTAGGTTTATCAGGATATTCTGGACATTCTAGAATTGCTGGAGGCAAGCTGGATGGCATGGCGTATTACTAGTTATATAGTATTTCTTTTTCCGCTGCATTGTTTGTCGTTGTACACTCTGATTATGATTTGATGTAATGTAATATAATGTGATGTAATAACTGATATAGTTCTTTGTTTAAAGATTATTCATTTACTTATTATATGTTGTTCCGCTGCGAATTGTGAGATTCTGATGTTGTTCTGTTTTCTTTCTGTTCCGTTCTATTTTAAAATTTTGTTCTATCCTCTATGTTCTCTATTCTCCTTTTCTTTCTATTTTAAAATTTTCTATTTTTCTTTTCTCTCTATTTTCTACCTTCTTCTCTTCTTCTTCCTTTCTTCTTTCTTAAACCTATAACTATTCGGTTTTTCGGCAACGAAAAACCGAAACGTTACATTTGGTATCAGAGCATATGGTTAAGCGAAAACCATGGTTCTGTTGGGTGTTACTCGTTAGAGATAGAGTCAGCAGTACTCTAGAATGAGTTTGAGTGTAATAATAGATATGAGCGCGTATTTGTTAGTGAATATAAAATTGATTTTGGGATCGGGTAAATAAGATAATTTTGCCCAAAACTATTTTTGTATAGAAAAGAAATGATTTTCTATGAATTATTATAGTATATGGTTGCATGATTGTTAAGAAGTGATAATATTGAATTATTATCATTAGTATATGGAATTAAATAAGATAGATTGGATTCAAGTAAATTAACTCGATAATTTATTCATTTGTGAAATAATTTCAAATGGAATTGAATTCAAATAGAATTGAAATTGTGAAATTGAATTGAAATGAAAATTTGAATGAGAATGAATATGTAACTTCAAATAGTGAAGTTAAAATATATAAGAAACATATATCGAAATTTTGCAATAGAATTGGCAAAATGGTTTGAATATTGTATTTGGATTTGTATGCTACTACTACTGGCAGGATATACAGGTATATAATGAGATTGAGATTTTGATTTCAAAGATAAAATTGAATTGCTCGACAAAAAGGTACGTATTTGAATTTCAGTATGAAATTTGATGACTTTCTTCTCTAGCCACTTGGCTTTTCTCTTTTCTTTTTGATTCTGAGGGGCCGTGGAGCCATTTTGTAGTCGTACCGAGCTAGCCGCGCAAAGGAGACGCTGGCGAAATTTTTCGAAAATTTAGGGTGTTAGAAAAAATTTGAGAAATTTTGAAAGTTTGAAATTTGAATTTGAATTTAAATTTGAATTGTTAGGAAAACAATGTTGGTTGAAACCTATAATTGAAGTTGGAAAGCTAGTTGAAATGATAATGAAACTCTAGTAAAAAGATTTGGGTTAGTAAGTTGATAAAACTATTTGGATTGTGAAAGATAATAGACGGGATAAGGGCATTCTTCTTAACTTGTAATTTCGGGACGAAATTCTTTTAAGGAGGGAAGATTGTAACGACCCAGAAATTTTAACAATTTAATTTGAGAATATTTAATTAATTTTAAATATTTAAATGGTGGTTTGAATTGAATTTCAAATTATCAGAATGAATTGGCGATTAAATTATAGAATTTAATCTATTGAAAGTTGAATAAAAATTTGAATCTTCAATTTTAAGCCGATTAAAAATATTTCAAAGGCTTGTAAAATTCATATTGATAATATTGAAGATTATAGAAGCTTCAGAATTGAATTTGAAAGTGAATTGTTCAGTTTTGAAATTTAATCGTTTGAATCGATATTTAAAAATAGCCGTCCGAGGCACAGTCTCGGAATTCGACGAAACCAGTTCTATTGGGTCCGTAATATTGAATTATTGTCGGATTTCAAATTTTGTATCCATCGGAGTTGGTATGTGAGCACACGTTGAGTAAACGCGTCGAAAAATTTAAATCGAATTCAATTTTAAATTTAAATTTAAATATTTAAGTCAACACACACCACGTTATCCCCATTGTTTCAGCCTAAAATCATGAAAACGAGATCGTGCAAACCATACTCTTTCACGTTTTAAATAACCATCTCCCCTTCTGTTCGTCAAAAATCAAAATCAAACAGAAGCAAATTTTAATGGCCGAAGCCAATTCAAATAAGGAAAAAAAAAATTCGCGTCCCCCTCTCTCTCAGTTCATTCACGAAAAAGAAAAGGCCGAGCCTTCTTCCCTTTCCTCTCTTCAGTTTCGAATTCGAATTCGATAAAAAAAAAAAATGGCCGTAGCCGTGGAATCAAAATCGCGACGCGCGCGATAGGGGGGAGGCGATGCAGTGGGTCGCGCGTGTATGTGGCGACGGCACGAGATGGTGGAGCGGCGTCGGCGACGTGGTCGCGATGGCTTGTCAGTGGCACGAGGCGATTGGGGGAGGCTCGCGAACGCACGCGTGTGCTCGCGCGTGGGAGGCGACTCGCGATTTGTACCTGGGGGGGGGGGGGTTGATGAAGATAGGCGGCGACGTCAAGCTCGATTTCGAGCATCGTGAGTCGCGGCGTGTCTCGAGTTAAGGTAATTGATTATTATTTTTTAGTAAACATATATATATATATATATATATATATTGAAAATATATACATACAGTAAAAAAAAATATAAATAGTTAGGCTTAAACAGAAAAAAAAAATGAATTGTTACTGTAAAAAATGAATTTAAAAAAAAAAAAATACAGTAAGTTAAAACAATTTAATGTGTATATCCATGTATAAGTGAATTTAAGGTAAAGAAAAAAATTTAAACAAGTAAAGTTAATTCCTGTTTTATTTTTATAAGAAATTTATAATTATAAATATACATGTGTTCCAAATTAGATAAGTAAGTTTATAAAAGGAAAGAATATTTAATAATTACAAAAAGATGATTTGTTTGTTTAGTTAACATGTTTAGGAATTTATTTTTTGTCACTAAAAATAGTTTATTAATGAAAATGAGATATAAATTTAAATTTTTAGTTAAATAAAATTTTTAAAGAAGAAAATAGGGTTAAATAAAATCATTAGTATAAAAATTTAAATTTTTTAAATAAGTTTATTTAAAAAGAAATTGGGTCAAAATAAAACCTTAGTTAAATAAGTGTATTTCAAAAGAAAATCAGTTTGAATTTTTTTTATTTTTAGTTTAAAATAAAAATCATTAACTTGAGATTGAAATAATTAGTTGAATAAATTTAATTATCGGGTGGGTTAATTAAATCTAAATTTATTTTTGAGTTACCAAGAATAATTTATTAAAAGAAGGAAATTTAATTTTATAATTTAAATTGTAGTTGAATAGAAATTTTAGTTTCAAATGAAAATATTTTGTAAAAGGAAAATTAGTTAGAAATTTTACTTATTTGATAAAATGATTTATCAAAAGAAAATATTATTTATTTTTGGAAAAATGGGTAATTAAGTACTAAAGGATATTTTATGAAAGAAAATGTTGTTTGAATTAAATAGTTAGTTAATAAAATTTATTTAAATAGAAATTAAATTTGTTCGACAAAAAAATTGAATTTATAAAGGATAGCTTTGAATTTAATTTTTGTTAAATCAAAGTATTAAAAAGAAATTGTTTGAAAGCCAAAAACAATTTTATTAAAAAGGGAATTTAAATTTTAGTTAAATAAAATTTTTAAAGAAGAAACTGGTTTAAATAAAATTATCAGTTAATTTAACTATTACGAAAGAAATTGCCGATGAATCGAAATTATCTAATGAAAATTTATTATTCGATTTGTTTCGAATATTAATGAATTGTATAAATATTTATACAAGGTATAAATGAAGGAAACAAGCTGAAAGGAAATGGATTGCAAATAAAAGCTAAGGTGAGAACTTCTCACTCAAAAGGAATTTTGTTGTTTATTTAAATTTTAAATAGTTAGATTTAAAATTTGCTTGACAGTGTTGATTGAATGATTGAATGATGATTGTTATATATAGTTATTGGATGTGAATAGACCCTATACGCCGTTAGTAAGCGGAGGTTATTTATTACACACATATACCGCGATATTCCACCTCGAAGTGGAATTGGTATTATATTATATATAGCAATATATATATATTGGCATATGTATATATTGCAGTTGATTGATTTCCCGCATTTTCTTTTAGCGGATGAGACCCTATTGCGCCGTTAGTAAGCGGATATATATTTATAAAATCCCATGTACCGCGATATTCCGTCTTGAAACGGAATGGTATTGTGCTAATGTCTGTGGATGCAGGGAAACAGGTTGGAGGGATCCAACTGGATTCCTCACAAATATTTATTTGATTTCATATATTGTGATATTTGATTGTTATCATGGATGATATATGATGTTTGAAAGTTGTGATTGACTATTGATGTGTTGCATCATCGAATCCAATTTTTGAAGTTTAAAAATAACGATTTTGATTTCTAAAGTGATTCTTGGAAATATACGTTTATAAAATATTTTTGAAATTGATTCATCTTAAATAAATAAACGTTATAATTTTAATATTATGAAAATTATGATTTTTGAGAAATATAGTTAAAAGTTGATTTTTGAAAATATGGGATTAGTGATTTTATAAAATAGTTTGAACTGGGAATTCTGAATTTATTATAAGAAGTTTAAAGATAGGATTTATAAAATTTTTATTTTTAAAATCAGAATGATGAAACTATAAAAGAGTTTAAGGATGTTTAAAGTAATAATATAAATTGATTGATAGTAAAAGATTTATAAATTGATATTTATAAATTTAGAATATCTTGAATTATAAAACAAGCTTTTATAAGTGATAGAATGATTTGTAAATGAATTTCATAAAGGAATGAAATCTATAAAATTTATCAAATTTGATTATGTTATAAATCATAATGATAAATTATAAAGGAGTTGAAAGACGTTTTAAAATAGTAATATAAATTGTTTTATATTAAAAAGATATATAAATTGATATTTATAAATTAAAAATATTGGGATTATTAAACGAACTTTTATAAGAGTTAGAATGAATTGTGAATGAATTTCACAAATGAATGAAATTTATGGGGTTATAACGATGAAGTTATAAATAGAATTTTATAAATAGTAGGTTTATAAAATTTGTAAAGGAAAACAAAATACAATTCATAAAGTTATTAAAGGAATGGAATTTGGACAAATAATTGAATCTTATAAGTTATAAGATTTATAGATTTGGGAAGTTTGAAGGAATGATTTTTATAAATAAATAAATTATAAGTATTTGACTTATAGTATGAAATTTTAGTATATCATTGAGATATGAAATTTAATAGATTTATAAAGGAAATTTATAAAAGGAAGTTGTTATAAAAATAAATAGAAATAGAATTTATAAACATTGTTTTATAAATCCGCAACGACTTATTTTGATAAGGAATTAGTGTAATTTATTTATGGAATTATATTCATATTTTAGACAGTGAATAATCCTTTAAAATAAAATGAATAGAAGTGATGAAATTTATTAACAAGTGTATTCACGTTTTTGAATAGTGAATATTTTGTTAAAGAAATTATTTTGGATGTGATGTTTGAAATAGAATTAAAACGATCTAAAGATGTTTTAAATAAAAATGTTGAGATTCGAAACCATAGATTTCAACATTTATTGTTGAAATAGATGTTTTCGAGAAATAAAAGGAAATGGTGGACTATAACACTGTTGTTATAGTAAATGATTTCCGAAAGGAAATGTTTTGCATAGTATTGGGATTTATATATCTATTTTAATTTCGAATCCCTATACTAGTGATTTTGGGTTGTCGTAACGATGTTTTACGCAACATTCGTTTTGGCCCAAATAAATATGGTTAAGTGAATGATTTCCTTAAAGAATGAAATATATACTTAATTTCGATTAGGGTATATTAAATATTTTCTAAGTATAGAAAATAAAAAGATCCGTGAATTACTTATTTTTAATAAGTATAGAAATGCTCTTCCAATATTAAGTGAATATTTGGAATTTATCTTTTTGAAGATAAATTGAAAATAAATATTAGAAATTGAATGGAAATCGTATATTCATAAATATTTTGGAGTGTAAATTCAATATAGAATTTATAAATGAAATTGGGAAATTAGATTTAAAAATAAATATTGATTTATTTTTAAAGTATGGAAATTATGTTTATATCTTGTAAAGATATTTTTGTGAAATAAATAATTTGGAAAATTATTTGGAATCTGGTGATGTTGGCATATCTATTGATAGTTCAATGACCGACTATCAATATTTACCTTTGAATGAGTATTTGATGTGAATTGTTTGAATTTGAATGCCACACTTATTTTTGAATAAGCGCTCACTATTCGGGTTAACCGGGAAAGGACCTTGGGGTCGTATAACCCATTCCGAATATGTGATACGTCGTTATGAATTGCATTCGAAGATCGGTGTTGAAGACCGGATATTTTCGAAAACGAAAGGGTTTCTTGTTGATTGTCTCTGCACTGGCTGATCCCTGGTATTGAGATCTCCATATGTGATGGGAAATCCGAACGTGATTAGAGATTATTCGGATTGCAAGGACTTCTTTGTAAGTGCCTTCGGTTCTGTTCGAGCCCGGAACAGACTTGTATGGATTGTGTGTCTGACATTACAAGTTGAGATGTAAAGCCGATTTCTTTCAAATATATTTCTGTGGTGGCGGAGAATTTATTCTTTTAGCTTAACACCCTTCTCTGAGACGTACGAGCTCAGAGGTTATATAGTTGAAGTTATCAGCGATATATTCCTAATTTGGTAATGTGATATGCTGAGTGATGCTGAAATGATCATTGTGTTGATTATTGTGATAGGATCATTTATTTGATCGTCTATCTTGATGATCATTGTGTTGATCATTTGTTGACCCAAAGCATGGCTTTTGTATAAAGTATGTTTTTGTGGACGTGACTTCGTCGAACCTCACACCCCGGAAATGGTCAAAACAGGAAAGAAGCAGCAAGGTTATGAGGGGTAGCACCCTTTAGGGTATGTACATTTCCTTCTGGATAGAGGTGGTATCATGGTATGGAGCCCAGATATTTAACCTATGTGGTTACTGCGAATTTATTACTTTGTGGTTGTTGGCTATCGGGATCCCGTGAGAAAGGTCGTTTACGATCGGGGAATGGCGTGCTCGTGTCAGTAGTTACCCAGTTAGGGGTAACCCGGCCTTGTGTTGGTAGAGTTCCGGTTTGGTTCTCGGGGATGTCTTTCCAGAGGCATTCTCATGTGGCAATGGGAAGTTCCTTGGCCTGACCATTTGTTGGAAATCCAAAGAAACAATACGTGACTTGTACGGTTTTAGTTGTAGAACCTGCCATCTAATATGGTAGCTATAGCAGGCATAATATAATGGTACCTATGCTGGCTAAGATTTATATTCTACTTTCGAAATCGTTTTATACACTATGCACTAATAATAATATCAAAATTGATTTGATTTTAATGCGTATCAAGCATCTTTGACTATCATAAGGAGAAATCTTCTCCAAGTCTGCGTTTGCATGTGTGTGTGTGCGGGAGGCCTTATGGTAGTCTCATTTTTAAAAGCATTTCGAATTGAATTTAAAAATATCTCTCTATTTTGATTTTAAAGTTAAATAAACTGTTTTGAGTTCTCACACCAGTCACATGACTGACTTGGAGTTTATTGTTTTCCTTCCTAAACTCTGGGTGCCCACCAATTTTCCACACGGGCAGTTAAGAGTTAGGTTTATCAGGATATTCTGGACATTCTAGAATTGCTGGAGGCAAGCTGGATGGCATGGCGTATTACTAGTTATATAGTATTTCTTTTTCCGCTGCATTGTTTGTCGTTGTACACTCTGATTATGATTTGATGTAATGTAATATAATGTGATGTAATAACTGATATAGTTCTTTGTTTAAAGATTATTCATTTACTTATTATATGTTGTTCCGCTGCGAATTGTGAGATTCTGATGTTGTTCTGTTTTCTTTCTGTTCCGTTCTATTTTAAAATTTTGTTCTATCCTCTATGTTCTCTATTCTCCTTTTCTTTCTATTTTAAAATTTTCTATTTTTCTTTTCTCTCTATTTTCTACCTTCTTCTCTTCTTGTTCCTTTCTTCTTTCTTAAACCTATAACTATTCGGTTTTTCGGCAACGAAAAACCGAAACGTTACAGAAACAGTTTCTGTTTTATTAAGGAAAATTAAACTTTGAGATTCCCTGAATTTAAACCATTTCAAAAGACAACAGAATTCAAACTTATTTGAATTCAACTTAAATTCAGTTTCAAAATTCCAAGTTTACATTTCCATTTATCACTTCAACACTATTTTAAAATAAAATGGAAACAATTCTGTTTCCTATATGCAGACCTGAAACAAAGTTTACTCGAGCAAGCTTAAAATTTTCTTCGGAAAAATATCCTCACTGCTTCGAGTTACAGAGGACAATCAAAGACACAGTTGCAAACAGTCAAAGGCAAGACATATGCAACATGGTGCAGAAACAAAACTAAGGATGATACAAAACAGTGTACATGGAACATGCAGCTCAGACCAATTGCTCACCAAGATGGCCAAGCAATGATCAGAAACAGACAGTGGCATATGTGTATTGATGCAACTTCAAGCCAAAAGCAAGCGATATATGCAATGTACCCAGAACTAGTTAAGTGACACAAATGAAGACAACTCAAGTTCAGTGCCCCCAAAGCAAAGAGACAACAGCAATGCATGTATCATGAATTTCATTAACCATGGAAACTGCAACTTCTCTATTTTAAAACCCTGTATCATAAACAAGAGATACCCCACCATTTACTTCAAGTTTTAAACCTGATGCTCCGAGTCAAAAACATAATCACCCGAGTACCACTTGGGGTTAAAACATAATCAGAGTCAGGTAAAAATATACCTGATTTAAAAACAAAAATTCACAAAGCATCTGTTCTTATCAATTTAAAACATAAATTCACAAAATGTGCATAGTATCTGTTCTCAACAGTTTAATATCGAACTATCAGAGCAAACGATAGTAAATAACCCCAACAACCATACATGCAAATTAACCGAGCAAATGGAAGCAAAATAACACCAAATCATAGCATGCAACCAAGCATTCAATTCAATCAAATTCAAAGACTTGATTTAAAATCAATCGTGAGTAAAAAAACTCACCTTTCACCGAATCGAAATGGAGCGCACAAATTAGAACGAGGCCACGAGCAGATTTGATGCCGAGCGAATGAAGATGAAGCAACACAAATCGAACGAAAGCCCCAATTGTTGAAGGTCGGCCACTTTGATTCCTACACAAGCCCTAGCTTGTGCGAACGATAATTAAGGAACACGGCCGCCATTTATTTTCTTTTTTTTTTTAGATTAGGTTTCTAATGGGAAAAGGGGGAAAGGAGGTCGGGTATAAAATAGAAGAAGGAACGTGATTTAGGCATGGAGGAAGGCGTGAAAAACGGCGTGGAACAAGGCATGTTTGTAGCTGAACGAAGTAAGGTAATGTATACTTCTTAATTTATTTATTTATTTTATTTATCTTTTCTTATTTATTTTAAATCCAATTATTTTGTTTAAAATTATGTTGTTAAATTTTCTCAAATGTAATTACATTATATTTTTCAAAGTTTTTATAAATATGTTGTTTGAATTTTTACTATGTATATTTATTTATTGATTTTATACTGATTTAAAATCTTATTCTATTTTATTTAAATAAATGAAAAATGTTATCGAAACTAACTACAAATTTATTAATTTTCTTCTAAGCCGTTAGTTCGAATTTCAATTACAAATTCAATATTCAATTTCAACTTCAAGGTTAAATTCAAATTTCTATTCAACTTTAAATAGATTAAATTCAAAAATTTAATCGTCAATTCTTAGTTATATTGAAATTCAATTTAAATTTATCTCAAATATTTAAAAATTAATTAAATATCTTCATTTTTAAATTGTTAAAAATTCAGGATCGTTACAATCTCCCCTACTTAAAAGAATTTCGTCCCGAAATTATAAGTTAGGAAAAACGATTGCTAAAATCTCACCGATATTTATATCCTACATAATTTTACCAAGTTTCAAACTCATAAATAAATATAGGATTCATTCCATTTATTTCATTTCACTAGTTTTGTTCATCGATTTCAATAACCAAGACACAAAAGTCTTTTATCAAATTTTTGACTTACCAAAAACTCAGATTTTTAAACTTGAAATCTTTCATGCTAAATATTTGCATAATATATCTTATCCAAAGCTGTGTGCTTTCAAAATATTCAAAAGGATCTTCTTCCTTAGTTCATTAAGTTAGAATTATGTAATTCTAATTTCAGATTATTGATTTTCTATCCAAAGTTTGAAAATACTTGATAACTCAAAGTTTAACAAGTCCATCGTCGTTCTCACAGACTTTAGGCATACGCTGGCCAGGCGCAAGACTAAAAATCTCCAAGTACTAAACATACTTGCTTCAACTCCCAGTGAAAATACTTTTTAAAAATCTTTTAAAAATGGATATGGAAAGTCCGTTCCCCCATGGATCACAGTTTACCCGGCGGTTTCGCTACTATCTCAGTAGAATCGCTTGTAATCTCAGATTTCTCATCACTCCTGAATTTCGCCATGGTTATCGCCTTAGATCGCGGTCCACACGGCGGTTACGCTACTATCTCAGTAGAATCGCTCGTAGCCTTAGGCATCACGCCCCTCGAATTACGCTTCGGTTTCCAGATCGCGGTTTACTCGGCGGTTGCGCCACTATCTCAGTGGAATCGCTTGTAACTGTAGGCATCACGCCCCACGAATTACGCCAGCATCAATCACATAATCCCAAACACGATGATCCATCGTGGGGGATATCAAATCAGTCCCATTGGACATTCCACTAATGGAATTCTACGTAGCTACGATTTACAATGGACACTCCACCGAGTTCCAATCACTTTCACACATAATAAATGGAAGGTACATTTCCATATCCTCAGTTTTTAGAAAACATATGTCATATACATATAGTACTTCATTTCACATTTCGTACTTATCATACCTATGTAAACTTACACAGGACTTTCATAATAATGACTTTCTAAACTGATAGTTTTCAATTATATTCACATATATAAGTTACGAAAACTCATTTCACATTCACAACAAATAGAGGATTCCAATTTTCCATCACGTTTAAAATTTTCCTCTAAATCGATTTGAAAATTTAAGGTTATCTCAAACCTAATTCACATTCACAATCCAATTCATTATCGACTTCACATTCGATTTGGATTTCACGTTACATCGTCAATTCTCAACACATAATTGATGTCTATCGATATATAACCTCTAAGCTCGTACGTCTCAGAGAAGGGTGTTAAGCTAAAAGAATAAATTCTCCGCCACCACAGATATATATTTAATAGAGATCCAATGCTATGTCATCAATTCACAATGTTAGACATACAATCCCAATCGACTGTCCAAAATTCAAAGCTGAACTTATATTATTTTTGGTGTCAAAGTTAAACTCAATTTAACTCAAGATTCAATTCTTTGAAAAATTTCCAAGTTGAACTAATTGTTCACATTTCTCAAAATAATATCTTTACAAGATATATAATTTTCACACTTAGCCATTTGAAACTAATTTCAAATATTCATTTTTTTCAATTTATCTTTAAAAGATAAAGTTTCAAACCTTTCATTTCACATTGGAAAAACATTTCCATACTTATTCAATAATAAGTAATTCACAAATCTTTTATTTTCAACACTTTGAAAAATATTCAATATACTTGAATCAAAATTAAGTATATATTTCACTCTTTAAGGAAATCATTCTTTTAAACACATTTATTTGAGTTAAAACGAATGTTGCGTAAAACATCGTTACGACAACTCAAAATCACTAGTATAGGGATTCAGATTTAAGATAGATATATAAATCCCAATACTATAAACAACATTTCCTTCCGGAAACCATTTACTATAACAATAGTGTTATAGTCTACCATTTCCTTAATTCTCGAAAACGTCTATTTCAACAATTGAATGTTGAAATCTATGTATTCGATAGTTAATGCATTTTAAAACATCTTTAAAACTATTAACTTTTTCAACTTCAACTTAATTCAATAGTTTGAATTCAATAGTTTGAATTCTTCATACTTTTCACAATATCAGTTTTAAACCGATTTCAACTTTTCAATATTAAGTTTTCCACTTAATTTAATTCTCCGCACGTTTAAATTCAAATTCATCACTGAGTCTATTTAAACCTATAATGGATTATCATGTTGACAACTTCAAATTTGAAATTTAAATTCTATTTGAACTTTGCATTTACTTTCTATTTCAAAAAATAGTCAACTAGTTCTTTAGTAAATTGTTCATCAATTTAGTTCCATCAAATTCATATTTCCACATTAATCATTTTAGACATTAGTCTAAACTTGAAATATAAACTTCACATCAAAATTAGTTTGATTCCTACAGTTAAATCAACAATTAAATTTCCTTCCATAATATCACTTCCCAAAATGCTATTTCATTAAAATATTTCCTCCGTACAAAATTTTACATAGCTTAATACTTTTAAAAAAACGTACACAGAAGATTGTGGATTACAAAAGATAGCATTACAAAATATGTCGATTGGTTTAAGATTCAGAATAATTAAGGACTAACGATTTCTTGTCCCGTAGTATGCATCCTTGCCAAACTTTCATCTTCGGATGACACTATTTCATATTGTGTTAAAGGAGAATTAACACATTCAAAATCCACATGTCCCCATTCCTTACAGTTATTGCAATAATATGAGATGTTTCCATCCTTATCTATCACCTTAGCACTTTTCGCTCTAGCTGGTCGGGCTATAGCTTGCTCTCCCCGTTGTCTTTCGGTGCAGTTTCTGGCTATATGTCCAGACTGACGACAATGGTAGCAGATTGTCAATCTATCGACGGGTAAATTGAGTACGCACTTTTTCTTTTTCACTTTAGGGCAATGGCTAAGAAAATGCCCTCTCTCCTGACATTTAAAACACACAATCTCCGGACGAGCGAACCGGTCATCCACATTCCTTTTCTTTCTCCTCTCTCGGCACTTAAGGGCATAATGTCCCTTTTTATGACATCGATAGCAAATAACCTCATCATATGGACCAGGTGCTTGCCTTTCAGTGAATCTCCTTTCAATTTCCGCACGTCTCGCTCCTGCTTCTCTACGAGCAATTTCTCTTCGTTCACGGCGTGCTGCTTTTTGTGCTTCGGTTTTCGCCATTATAATTAACAAGGTGTTTTCGAAGTTTCCTATCAATATTCGAAATTTTTATTAGCAGAGGTTGGATTATTCAATCTTTTTCCCTAAAACATATCTGTTTTATTCACTAATATATTCACTGTCCAAAATCGTGAATATACTTTTCTATTCAATTCAGTGTTTCTACACTTTTTATTTAAAGGATTATCCACTGTCCAAAATCGTGGATAAAATTCCCAACCAACATTTACTATAACAATATTTAACTTAAAGGATAATTCGCTGTCCAAAATCACGAATATATCTTCTTTAATAACTTCTATTTTTCATTTATCAAATTCAATTGGTTTCGAATTTATAAACAATCTTCATAAATTCCTTTTCTATTTATAAAACTTCAATTTATAAATATTCTTATTGATTCAATTCAATTCAATTTATATACCTCAGTTATATACCAAAATTCCATATTATAAGTTAAATACTTATAATTCATTTATTTACTAATTCGTTCTTAACAACATTTGAAATTAATTTCCAAAAGAATTTAGAATCAAATTCCCAAGTTATAGTTCAATAATCCACTTGATTATAAGCAAATTATCATGTCATTTTATTTCACAATTATTACTCGAAATATTCAAGTTATTTGATTTAAACCAATTTAAACCAATTCATTAGTTCACTAGTTCTCTTAACTCATATTTCATTTTCATAAATCTCAATAATTCGATAATGAGTTTCCGAACGATCGAAACTCAAATCTAATGAGACCTCACCGAATATAAACTATCGCACACTCACATTTAGAGAGGGGAAATTTCAAAATAATTCTAACTTTCAAAATACCTTTTACTTTAAAGAAAACAATTTCATACTTCTTTAAATTTGAAAAGCACTTTCTTTATAGTGGTTCTAGTAACTATTCGTATTAAACATCATAAACTGAGCTTTGTGTAAACCAAAGCTCTGATACCACTTTTGTAACGACCCGCCGCTCTGACCGCCTCTAGTCGGTAATTAAACCAACTCGAAACGTTTAAAATGACGGATTGTTGTTCAGTTTATAAAGTTTAAACAGAATCAGCCACAGAATCACAGAATAATCATAATATTATTCATAAATGAATTTTTTCTTTCATACATATATCAGAGTTTGTACAATGCATTAAATTTTTATACAGCGGAACAATTTATTTTCATTAAGTACAAGAAAATTTTCTGAAAACTGAAGTAAAGCTTTTAATCCCCCTCTCTCTAACTTCGCGGCCTGAAAATCTTCAAGCTGTAAAAATACTCGGTCTGACCCGAGCGTTAATTGCAAAACACAAAACACTCGAGTCAGGATTAATCTTAACTCAAGTAAATAAATTTGTAATGAACTGAATAAAATGGTAACAGAGATGACGAATCACATGAATCAATTTAAAATCTATTATGGATTTTTATATTAACAACTTCAAATTTTTATTCTCTGTCAATCCCGTGTGGCTGCAGTACACACGTATACTTTATACACATGTGCACTGCCTCGCCAACACATGTGCAAGCGCAAATCGGACAAATCGCTGCAAAGAAAATGCTCAAGGCAAAAACTAGTGCCAACTTGAACAAAAACAGTAAGCAAACAAACATGCAGCAACTAGCATGCAACAGCAACATGCAAAACAGATCATGTACAAGGGCAGTGAAGCCTGTACAATTACAGTGAAACAAGTACAGGGGAACAAATGCAGGGAGCATCAGACACAACAAACACAGAGGCAACAGCGATGAATCGCAGAGCCAAACAAGTACAGGGGAAACAGGTGATACAAGCTACAGTTAAGCATGTCATGGATAAACAGTACAATGCCACTGCAGATATAAGGTCAAAGACCAGATCACATCGAAGTGCAAGTGAACATGACAGGAAACAGTTCAATATGAACTAATGAAACAGTACGAAAATGCATCAGTGACCAAACACTACAAACTGCAACATGCTTGAAGACTGAAACATATCAGACATGAAATACTTAATACGTGCAATAATGGGGATGAAGACTGATGAACAATATGCAACAGTGAATGGGGAGCAACTTGAGCTCAAGAATGATACAAAGTTGCGAGCATATGAAATGTAAATAACAAGTGTATCATGATACAAAGCCAGAGACTGAAATATCAAGTTCACATGCAAGTGCAGACCAATCAAAGACCCAGTACTCAAATGCAAATCAATGCAGCTAACCAGCAAATGAACAAAGGCAACAAGGTCAGAATTTTTTTTTTTTTTTAAAATGCAATTCATTCAAACAATTCAATTTAAACCTATATTTAAAAACTGAAGTTTAAATCTCCACCTTCAATTTAAATTTTACTCTTACATATGAAACAGAAACAGTTTCTGTTTTATTAA
The DNA here is from genome assembly GCA_030765085.1 of Allium cepa. Lineage (NCBI taxonomy): Eukaryota > Viridiplantae > Streptophyta > Magnoliopsida > Asparagales > Amaryllidaceae > Allium > Allium cepa. Next base: position 819,554,924 of record CM060940.1, read on the forward strand.
GAAAAATCAAACTTTGAGATTCCCTGAATTTAAACCATTTCAAAAGACAACAGAATTCAAACTTATTTGAATTCAACTTAAATTCAGTTTCAAAATTCCAAGTTTACATTTCCATTTATCACTTCAACACTATTTTAAAATAAACTGGAAACAATTCTGTTTCCTATATGCAGACCTGAAACAAAGTTTACTCGAGCAAGCTTAAAATTTTCTTCGGAAAAATATCCTCACTGCTTCGAGTTACAGAGGACAATCAAAGACACAGTTGCAAACAGTCAAAGGCAAGACATATGCAACATGGTGCAGAAACAAAACTAAGGATGATACAAAACAGTGTACATGGAACAATGCAGCTCAGACCAATTGCTCGCCAAGATGGCCAAGCAATGATCAGAAACAGACAGTGGCATATGTGTATTGATGCAACTTCAAGCCAAAAGCAAGCGATATATGCAATGTACCCAGAACTAGTTAAGTGACACAAATGAAGACAACTCAAGTTCAGTGCCCCCAAAGCAAAGAGACAACAGCAATGCATGTATCATGAATTTCATTAACCATGGAAACTGCAACTTCTCTATTTTAAAAGCCTGTATCATAAACAAGAGATACCCCACCATTTACTTCAAGTTTTAAACCTGATGCTCCGAGTCAAAAACATAATCACCCGAGTACCACTTGGGGTTAAAACATAATCAGAGTCAGGTAAAAATATACCTGATTTAAAAACAAAAATTCACAAAGCATCTGTTCTTATCAATTTAAAACATAAATTCACAAAATGTGCATAGTATCTGTTCTCAACAGTTTAATATCGAATTATCAGAGCAAACGATAGTAAATAATCCCAACAACCATACATGCAAATTAACCGAGCAAATGGAAGCAAAATAACACCAAATCATAGCATGCAACCAAGCATTCAATTCAATCAAATTCAAATACTTGATTTAAAATCAATCGTGAGTAAAAAAACTCACCTTTCACCGAATCGAAATGGAGCGCACAAATTAGAACGAGGCCGCGAGCAGATTTGATGCCGAGCGAATGAAGATGAAGCAACACAAATCGAACGAAAGCCCCAATTGTTGAAGGTCGGCCACTTTGATTCCTACACAAGCCCTAGCTTGTGCGAACGATAATTAAGGAACACGGCCGCCATTTATTTTTTTTTATTTTTTAGATTAGGTTTCTAATGGGAAAAGGGGGAAAGGAGGTCGGGTATAAAATAGAAGAAGGAACGTGATTTAGGCATGGAGGAAGGCGTGAAAAACGGCGTGGAACAAGGCATGTTTGTAGCTGAACGAAGTAAGGTAATGTATACTTCTTAATTTATTTATTTATTTTATTTATCTTATTTATCTTTTCTTATTTATTTTAAATCCAATTATTTTGTTTAAAATTATGTTGTTAAATTTTCTCAAATGTAATTACATTATACTTTTCAAAGTTTTTATAAATATGTTGTTTGAATTTTTACTATGTATATTTATTTATTGATTTTATACTGATTTAAAATCTTATTCTATTTTATTTAAATAAATGAAAAATGTTATCGAAACTAACTACAAATTTATTAATTTTCTTCTAAGCCGTTAGTTCGAATTTCAATTACAAATTCAATATTCAATTTCAACTTCAAGGTTAAATTCAAATTTCTATTCAACTTTAAATAGATTAAATTCAAAAATTTAATCGTCAATTCTTAGTTATATTGAAATTCAATTTAAATTTATCTCAAATATTTAAAAATTAATTAAATATCTTCATTTTTAAATTGTTAAAAATTCAGGATCGTTACATTAACCCTTCCACCCATTTTAACACAGCTTTAACTTGATTATTATCTAATTTGTAACATGCTTTGGGTTTTTTACTGTCATTTGGTTTCATATGAAGCTTAGGACGTTTGCATAATTCTTCTATATCACATCTTGATTTCAAATCATCCTTCGTCTTCCCTTTCACATTCAAAATTGTGTTAAAAACATTATCAAATACATTTTTCTCATTGTGCATCACATCTATATTATGACGAAGTAGAAGATGTTTCCAATACGGCAACTCCCAAAAATAGTTTGTTTGCACCAGTTATGAACAACTGATTTTCCTTCAATTCTGTTTGCTCTCCAGTTTCATATATTTTTGGATAGTCCCTAACAAGTTCATATATGTCTTCGCTTGACCATATCGTCGGTGGTTGTCTGGTTTCTACTCTATTAGCTAAAAAGTTTTTCTTATCTCTTCTGAAGGGATGATTTACATGGAGAAAACATTGACGACAGTCAAACCATGAAATTTTCTTACCATGAGGTAAAAAACGCTCATGTTTCATCCATGCAATATGGACATGCTAGACGACCGGCAGTACTCCATCCTGAAAGAATTGCATAGGCAGGAAAATCACTTATAGCCCACAACAAAGAAGCAAACATACGAAAATTTTTCTTCTTGGACACATCGTATGTTTCTACTCCTTCGTTCCATAGTATTTTTAATTCCTCAATCAACGGTTTTAAATGTACATCGATTCCTTGTGTCAGATCGTTGGGGCCAGGAACAGTAAGAAACATATATTGCATTTTCATACACATCCATGGAGGTAATTATACGGTGCGACGATAATGGCCAAGATGAATATTTAGAACCAAATTGAGAAAATGGAGAAAAACCGTCCGTACGTAATCCAAATCTAATATTTTGACTCTTCGCTGCAAAATTTGGATACGTTTTATCGAAATGCTTCCATGCTTCTCCATCTGCTGGATGTGTCAATGTACCCTCTTCCTCCATTCTCACGCTATGCCATCTCATATTAGATGCAGTTATAGAAGATGCATATAATCTTTGAAGTCTTGGAGTTATGGGTAAGTAATGCATACGCTTGTACGGAACTTCCTTCACATTCTTTTTTCTTGGTTTGTATCTCTTCTAGTTACAAATTTTACAATTTCTAAAGTTTGCGTCTTCTTTCCAAAACAACATGTAGCCTTTTAAACATGTATCTATTTTCTGATAAGGTAAGCCAAAAACCGACATAAGTTTTTTAACTTCATAGTGATTTTCACACATTAGATTATCGGACGACATATGTCTTTTTGCAGCTTGTACAACAGCCGTAAACCCAGCTTCAGTGATGTTGTATTTTGACTTCATCGTAATGTATTATGCGATTACTGACAGCTGAGTGTCGCTTTTACAACCATCCCAAATAGGTTTCTTAGCAGCATCTAGTAAATCATAAAAAAATTGCTTCAATATTTGGTTCTTCACATTTCCGTCGTCGTCGTCAACTTCAACCATAGGAAACATTGATCATGCTGCATCTTCGACCATATTTTCTATACGGGTCCTCATAACTATTTTGTTAACGACACTTTCAGACTCTACAGGAGTATTTGCTACAACTTCTCCATGCCGATCCCAAACATAATACTCGGGTACGAAGCTGTTTTGGCACAAATGAACTTTCACAATATATGGTAACAAATACTTCAAATGTCTACACCTACTACACGGACAACGTATTTCTAGATCATTTCCATTGTTACTTAAGCGAATTCAACAAACACGTTTACACCATTATAAAATCTTCTTTTATTGAGCCCCTCAGTCCTTTTCTTTGGTACATCCATCTCCTCCGATCAACAAAATAATCAATCATTTTTCCTATTTGATAAAATGAGAAGTTCAAATTTTAGTATTTATTTTCAAGAATACAAATTCGAAAAATATTATTTTCATGGTCGTATAATATTTGAATTTAAAGAACTACACAAATCTAAAAATATTTTCAAATAGGGCACGTTTTATTTTTTAACGTATCGATATAAAAAATTGTATAAAATTTTTTTCCATGGTCAGACATCCTACTTCCCATTACAAACACAGTAAGCATTTACATTTCGTATATTACTTCGTCTCATACGATTCAACAAAATTTCGGCAGCATTTCCCTTTTTGTTCCCTGCATTGCTCACAAATGCGTGTACGTAGGAAACAAAAAAGGAAAGTTAGGCCGAAATTTTATGAACCATTTGAAACGAAGTAGTATACAAAATGTAAATGCTTACTATGTTCATAACTTGTCTAGTACAGGGACAAACCCAACAAACATTGTACCAGATGAATATAAATGGTCGTTTTTTTGAAAAAAAGACTATTTATATAACGACTATGTACAACACTCGTCAGACGGGGGCAAAAACTGTCTAAGGGACATTAGTTAATTAAATGTGCGCATTTTACAAAAAATACAGTTTTACTAAATGTTCACATTTACAAAAATATATTTTAATTTAACACATTCATTCGACGTATTGCATCAACTTAAAGCTGGTTTAACATTTTGTCATTTTTCAATACACAAATTATAATTTAGACTCATGCAATTTTTTTCCATAAGTCATACGTGCACAATATAATACTCCTAGCTCGTTCATTCATTTTATGTTATTCCAACCAACACAATACAATGATAGTAGCGCTACACATATATACAATCGTAGAATCAAGGCATACAAAACGATTTACATATATATGAACAACCACAAATTATACATGTTTTTCACAATTTCACGATAAAAGATAAAATAGGTATACCATGTGATGCTATAAACCGTTATTACGCTATTGGAAACAATTGCAATTACTAATTAATCCTAATTTATCAACTTATGCAAATTTAGATTTAGGGTAAAAATTTGATTTTTGACGAAAATAAGATATTACACCTGAGATTGAGAGCAATATAGGTTGATTAGACAGCCGTGGAGGATCCTGCAGCTCGAAATTAGAGATTGAAAGCTTGGAGAAGGGAATTGCGGTTTTTTTGTAAAAAAATTCGTATGTGATACTACGGAAGAAGAAGGCTCGGCTGAGCCCTATAATTCGCGAAATTCTGACGGCTTCTGGCGGGCTTCCGACAGCCGCCGACGGTCTGTCGAAAGCCATCGGAAAACATCCGTCGGAAGCCGCCGCCCCTTTCTATCGGAATTAGAGCCTTTTTTAGTAGTGGATGCCTCTCTGAGGATGACAGCAAGCTTTCACTCTTCTTCCATCCTATTTATTACCATTATTATATTATTTTTTATAAGATGCAAAGGAAACGATAGAGAGAGGAGAGCAAATGGTGAACAGAAACTTCAGAATATAGAAATGAACAGAGAAGAAAGAAAGTCACAGTAAGGTATATATATTATATACCAAGAAGATTTACGTTATAATTTTTTTATAATAAAGTAAAGTGTTAGAAGGGGAGAGAGAGAGAGACTGACGAACTATACAAATATTTTGCAATAGAATAGAGAAAATTCAACGGTCACATTCAGGGAATTATAAAAGCCAACTGGCTATTGGTTTTCAACGGATAGATAGATGAAAGGTCACGGGGAGACCAAATGGCTCAAAACAATTACCGATACGAAAAACCATTTTACTTATTTCGCAGCGTATCAGACCCTAAAATACACAATTGAATATACTACGGAGATTAGTACGATGAGACGATCAAAATGGTAAATAAATATCAGTGTTACGATTATTCTATCAAAAGTCAATAATCGGTACCCAAAAATGTTGTTAAAACACCGAAAATAAGATGAACGGAGCAACAGCAGTCCAAATCCGACGAAACAAAATATGACGCCTCACTCAGAAGATGGTTTACAAATTTATTGTGTAAAAATATTTAGGTTTGGAAAACATTTTGTTACCATCAAATATTAACTGATTGAATTTAAATTAATTTACACAAGAAAATAACTTCTGTGACGCCCCACCTCTATACCCACGCTAGACAAGAACATTACGGTGAATGCTGTCGACTAGCATAGAGAATAAGGCTGTTGAGGAGCGACCATCCATGTAATTTCTTTGCGCGAGCACCGATATGTCAGATAATATAACATGCATTCTATTTCAAGAGGAAATCCGACATACCGACACAAACTCAAAGCTACTACACGGTGGCTATATAAATCCTTCAGAAAACAAATATAGAAATAAACATAACATAAATCAGTCACAGACAATTCATATCACAAAGGCGGAATAAGATATGAATACTACACTAGGAAGTGTACATCAGAGTAGTGGTCTAAAAAGATCCACAATATCACAAAAGAATAGTTACACGAACTACACAAAAGAATAAGTATACATTAAGGAGTCTATATCTCAAATGTATACAACAAAATAACTACTAATCTAAGTAGTTAACCCAAAAGTCAAGAAGTTAATCCCGGATGAGAAGTCAAGCAGAAGCACCTATAACATCTCGGTCTGACCCGAGTATTATTTATAAGAAAATAATAAACGGATCAGTCTAACTATAAATATCAGATAACATGATATAGGATAGGAGATATGACTAAACACATAATAATCACAATGCCAAGCTGTGATAAATAAGTAATTGAAAATCATCAAGAGATTAATCAATATCACAATAATCTACTCAAGATAAAAAGGAATGTCATACTCCTAATTTCATTCACCAAGCCACAATAAATGACATATATATCAATGCCCATCGTAAAAGTTGGTGAAACACAAATTCCAGAAATCAACACACGAAATCCAGAAATCACAAGGAAAGGATCAACGACGTCGTACAGCGGGACATCCAATGAACCAAATCACAATCAAAGGGAACAACGACGTCGTACAGCGGGACGTCCGATGAACCAAATCACAAAGACATAGCACGATGCTAGTCTAGAACCTAAAATGATCGTCATGATCAAAGAGAAGTGTCGATTACACTAAGCTAGTAAATATATGAGCTTAGCTTCATGTCCCATAACCACTAGCTTAACTTAAATATTTACGAACAAACTGTAAATCTCCACTAGAAAATTGTCACAAGAGGTTCAATCGAACAAGTCCAAGAATTAACCGACAAAGTAAACGCAAGCGTTTCATACCACTTGTTTTACTAAGCCGTTTAATTAGATTTCTCATACGAGTGAGGTAAAGGTTTGTATATACTAATAGATTGGAAAACGGTTTTATAAACGAATTTGGTATTAAAATAGTATTGAAATCGTTTGAGGAAAGAGTTTTGATATTTACTACTAGTATAGAAAACCTTTATATTTTTTAAGTGACAAATCACGAAGAAGATTGTAAGAACAATCAATCACAAAAATTCACATACGAAGACGTGAATAAAATCCAACGAAATCGATAAAGAATCCATCGAAATGGATATTCAAAAATCCCTAAAAAGAGTCATCAAAGTCATAATAGATGATAACAACAAATAGGATTATCACAAATCGATTTAAACTGGAATTTCAATCCAAAAAGGCAAATTGGACTCAAACAGCAGGTTCAGTCGACTGAACAGAGAATTTCAGTCGACTGACCCTGTACATGGAAATTTTCCAGGTTCAGGAAACTTTCTGTTTTCAGTTTCAGTCGACTGTGCAGAAGTTTTCAGTCGACTGAATCATGCCTAGAAACTCTCGGGTTTCAGGTTCAGTCGACTGAACAGAGATTTCAGTCGACTGAATCATGCCTGGGCTGTTTTTCAGCCTTATACAAATGAAGAGCAAACTCTTCCAAAATGCAATCGGACGAACATTGGCTCTAAGGGTTTATGCCAAACGGCAACCCGGCCCTATATGCTCCTCGATGCATCACCAAAAGCATGATCAAACATCCATAAAAGGATTTCACACAAATTTGACTTAAAAACCCAAAAATTGGAATATTCACAAAACCAATCCAAATCAAGAGCAAATTCTCATGAAGAAGTGTTAGGAATTCATACCTAACAACCAAAGATAATTATAGTCATAGATGTGAGATAAAAATCTCACCTTTAAACTAAATTTATGAAGATGAAGCTTGAAAGCAATGGCAAGAACAAGCACTCTTCAATTCCAACTCAACAAGCTTGAATCTAAGCTTAAAAGAGAAACATTCCCTAAATTAGGTTTAGGAAATTTCTGAAATTGAATGGAGAAAGAGTTGGAGAAGGTGAAGGAGATGCTTACCAAAGGGTTCTTCTTGAGTTTGGAGCAAGGAATTTGATTTGCAAGAAAGTTAGGGCTTGGAGTTTTAATTCTTTTTCCTCTCCACCATTTTCAGTTGGAGCTTGAGTTTGAGGAGTTAGAATGAAGTAATGAAGAGGAGAGGGGGATTGGGACTGAGTTAGTAAGTAGGTTCAACCCAAACCAAAACCCTAAGCAAAAAGTAGAAAAATTCAACTTTCTCCAAACATATCGAAGCTTATACTCAAAAAGGTCGCAAACGTCATTTTGAACTCAATGGAGGTGGTCTCGAGTCCTAATTCGACCGTATGCAAAAAGTAGCTTTTCGGACAAAAATCCGACTAACGATAAAATATTTAAATGAAATATTTAAATATAAAATCGATAAATATGCGGGTTGTTACAACTTCCATATTATCTGATGAAAATTTACCATTTACTATGTTTAAACAGACGTATTCCAAATATCAAATTTATATTTCAAAATCTAGATATTTTAGATCTCACAAAATTTCAATTAATTACATTATTAAAACCATTAAAAAATTTGGATCGTTACATTTTTTTATAAATATCCATAGCGGTTTATAAATCTTTTGTTATATTTAATCCAACTTATTAATAGACTATTTAAGTCCATAAGGTCCTTCTAATAAACCATAAGTTATTTAAAAGAACACCAAACAATAAGTTATTATTTAAACATCCTTCTATTTCATTTGATTTTAATTCATTTAAATTAATAACTTAAAATCACAATAAAACATATTAAATTAATTTTTAAATATTGTATTGATAAGTTAACTTCAAAAAATAAATTAATATAATAATTAATTAACTTCAAACGTTATTAAAACAGTAATTAATTAACCTTAAACAAATATTAATAAAAAATTAAATTATCCTTTAAATATAATTAAATAACTTAAAAAATATAATTAATTAACTTTAATTAAAAATTAAAGTATAGATACTCATTTAAATAATTAATTAAAATATAATTAAAACATTTCTAAATCATAATAGTAACTTTTATTTAGTAATTGAATATTCTTAAATAACATTAAGAAATAACTTTTAAGACTTATTAATAAATAATTAAATTTAAGTCATTAATAAAACAATTATAAATTATCTTTAAAACATTATTAATAAATAATTACTATTATTTTTGAAAAACTTATTACTAAATAATAATTGTCTTTAAACCTTATAATAAAAGTAATTATTTTTAAAGTAAATTTCAAACAATAATTAGTTCTTCAAATTTGAAGGAGGCTTAACGATCACCGTGATACTCAAAAAGCTACCATATTATTCAATTAACCTTTCAAGTCAACAAGAAATATTTACATAATCCACGACCATGTAAATAAATTCGATACCCAACCGTCATTAGTTAACATATCACTTATTCAAAGTGGCATATCCCTTAACGATATACAATCAGATGTCCGAATCTGTAAAATAACATAATGAGGATTTATTCTACTAATTAAATGTCAAATAAATTTAATTAGCGAAATGGTGTTTTATTCTGCTAAACAAATGTCTAATTATCATATTTAATTCAATAATATTTTATTTGGCCAAGTAAACATCCATAATTAAGGTATATAAAATTTTAATCGACGTTATTCTTATATTAACGTAATTAAATGCCATCCGTTTAAATATTTCATAAATTGTTTCATGTCTAAAGCTATCAACAGGTTGCACTAAAATGTTGTACTTGTTCATACGAGTATAGTGCAAAATCCATGTGTCAAACGGGTCAGATCCATAGATTTGGGCTGCCGAGGGGGTGTCCGCTCGTTTCCTCCTTATCTTTTGCAGATGACATTATCATTTTCTCCAATGGCAAACGTTCTTATGTTCGTCGGCTTCTTCACTCCATTCATCTTTACGAGAGGTGCTCGGGCCAGCTCGTTACCTCCTCCAAGAGTTGTTTCGTCCACGCGAAGGACATGTCTCCTTCCAGGGCTTCTTGGCTAGAGAACTTTATCGGGTTCAAGGAAGCATCCCTTCCGCTACGTTATCTTGGAATAGTCCTCTACAGAGGTAGGAAACTTAACGCTATTTTCGATCCCTTGACAGACAAAGTTAGGGGAAAGATTATCCGTTGGAATGCGTCTCTTCTTTCCCAAGCAGGTAGACTGGTTCTCATCAAGTCGGTCTTAGGCTCGATGGGCACTCATGTCTTCGCTGCGATGACCTCTACCTCTTCCTTCTTCCGATCTTTCCAATCTTTGGCCTCGTCTTTCTTTTGGGGGTCGAAGGTTGATGTTCATCGCCATCACTGGGTCTCCTGGGATGTCGTGTGCCATCCCAAAAGCGAGGGCGGTTTAGGCTTGCGCAATCCTAAGGACATCTGTGCAGCTTTTGCTTGCAAGTTGTGGTACAGGTTTGGGGAAAACGATTCCTTATGGGCGTTGTTCCTTCACGCTAAGTACCGTAGGCTGGCGAGCTTTGGTTTCACCGGTTCTCCATCTTACGCAAGCGAGACTTGGAAACACATGCAATCGATGAAACCGTTTTCTGACTCTCTTGACGATCAATCCGGTTGGGATAGCGGCTCGTTTTCTATCATCAAAGCCTGGAGCCCGGCTCGTAACCCAGCTCCGGTTGCCCCTTGTTCTCTTTCATTTGGGATTCTAGAATCCCACTTAAAGTTTCTCTGTTTATGTGGCGAACCCTTCATGATGGGTTGCCATTAGACGAGAACCTTCAGAGGATTGGCATTCCTACCGTCTCCCGCTGTAGGTGCTGCGGCATCGGGGTTACGGAATCCTTGGGTCATTTTCTTTTTCTAGGCTTCACTGCAAGATCTTGTTGGAATTACTTCGAAAATCTGGTAGGCATCCGAGGTAACAACAGCTCTCCTGCTGAGTTACAAAGAACATGGTGGTACGGGATCCCTGGTAAATCTCTACGCTCAATCCTTCCCCGTTTGTTTGCTTGTCTGATCTGCTGGCACCTCTGGTGCGCGCGGAATAAGGAAATTTTTGAGGATTCTCTTATGGATCACTCTTCCATTATTCGACGGGTTAGGAATGACGTCTTCCTAACTTTTCGTGGCAGACCTTTTAAGGGTTCAGTTGGCTCCCGTTCTAGACGGCTAGTGGGGCTTTTATCGATTTCCTGTGATCATGCTTCCTTTAGAGTTGGAATTGGCTGAGGCCTTTTCGAGGGCCGAGATGTTCCGCCCATCTCGCCCTCGCTCCCCCCCGTTTTTTTCTTCTTATGTGGTTGCTGGTTTTTCAGGTTCTGCCTTATCTGGTTTAGTCCGTGGTCTACTGTCGTCTTCTCTCCTTCTGGTATTTAGAGTGGTTTTCTTCGCTAGCGCTAGTGGGCTCGTCTTTTTAGCCTGCAGTTGTTTTGCATGGTTTTCATTCGACATCGTCATTGGGCGGTGGCCTTACCGAAGCTCGACGACGATGTTAGATGGGCGGTGGTTTTTCCGGAGCTCATCCAGATAGATCTGCGCCTGTTTCCTGTACAGCGGTCGTCTTCCACTCTTGCGCGCCTGCTTCTGTTGTTCTTTAAGGGCGTTTGTTCCTGTTTTGTCGTCTGTTTTTGTTTCGCGGGTTTAATATTTCTTTTTGTTCTTTCTGGTTACCTGTCAGGAATGTTGACAGCTTTTGAAGTTGGCTTAAATATATATTTCTTTTTCCAAAAAAAATAATAAAAAAAGAAAAAAGAAAGAAAAATCAATTTACTAACTAGCTTATTCATTTAACAATAATTAACATAAAAAAGAAAACAAGTTACCTCACTAATTAGTTGGGTCGAGCCCTAATCTTCTACCAGTGAACAAGAAAGCAACGCCTCCGTCCTTGCAGTTGAACACATTAATATGGACTTATTTGCAAATCTATGTTATATAAACAGTAACATCGATTCTCTTTACAAAAATGCCTGCACAACTATACTCCTTTATCATTAACACACGCTAACCAAGAATCCATGCATGCATACTCAAGAATAGACACACACGAAACAAAGCCACCTTCCAATGCTTGTATCCCTGCCGAACACCTCCTCCACCATCTCATGCCTTGCTCCTTCACACTCGACCATATATATATACATGCAAAGATAGTATATTCCAACTCTCTTGTACATGTTTGCACTCATGCCTCCATGGTCGAATCTCTTTTCCTACATTGCCTATTCTCTAAATTCAATGACCTAAAGCCCACCTTGTATGCATCTCCACTTCTCTCTCCCCATAACTACTCCGTCTTTCATCCCTGTCGGCCATGCACCAATAAGACTTCCCATCCATATATATATATATATATATATATATATATATATATATATATATATATATATATATATATATTGTTGTATGATCCTCTCCGTTCACTTGCACTCTCAATACTCACGGATTCTGTCATCTACACACACTAAAATATATATGCAGCTGATGCCTGCATGGGCTTGGAAAAAAAATAATGGTAGTAGTATGAAGGGGATGAAGTATCATTTGAAAAGTGAAAGAAGAAAAAGAAAATTTGCTTTTAATTTGCATGCAGTAGATAAAAGAATGGAAAAAAAAGTGAATATGAACGGAAACGTTCTTGTTCACATTTGGATTTTCCAGAGAATTGGAGAAAAGAAAAGTTGTCTTAGACAATATAATGACATGCGTTCACCCACCAGGCTGTGCTTGTTCATATAATGTAATCAAATATTAACCGATAGCTATGTGAAAGATAGTACATACATAAAATACAAGCCACCGAAATGTTGGGCAGTGAACATGTAAGGACAGACAAACGTGCATGCACAAGATTTAGCAGATATGTTTAGATTTTTTTTATGTGTCATGTGTGCGTTCTTTTGACCAATGCAACTGTGTTTTACTTTATACCTAACAGGTCCGGTTTCAGGGCTAGGCTGGCCAGACGGCCACCTAAGGCAACTCCCGAGTGGGGTCAACAAGGTGGGGAAAAAGATGTTAAACTGATGTCAGTTATAAATAAACCGCTGTATTGCCTAACAAGAAGGTGTTCTCAGATCAGGTGAGGGTGCATATGCCTTTCCATGGTGAGGTCCCTTGTTTGAATCCTTAGCTGCCTAATAATTTTTTCTCTGCTTTGCCTGCGATTTCTTGATTGGTTGATATTTTTCTCACAATTTTTACCTCCAACTTTTATGTTGCCTAGGGCAACCCAATTGGTTAAGCCGGCCCTATACCTAAGGCGAACAAAAGTACAAACATTACACCAGCACAATGAAAGATTTGCAAAGATATGTGGCGTGTAACGTGTTGTTATAAAAGTTTTAGGATACACCACCACACAGTATCCCATTCGTGTACGATCTGCAAATGACAGAAATAAAAATATGATCGTGCATAACAATATGAGACGATCATAAAACAACAATAAAATATATAAGTTAACTTATTCTGGGAAGATTCAAAAGTACCGACGTTTGTCTCAAAAAGCGTCAAATGGAAATGAACTATTTTCTAAATTAAAGATTATGGAATTTTTTATAAAATCAATTAAAAATATGTCAATAAAAATCAAGTCTAAATTTAAAACGTATATTTTATTATATTTTAATTCAAATTTGAATATTTAAAATCCGAATATTTAAACAAATTAAATATTCAAATTTGAAGACCAAAAAATACTGCAGGTCGTTATCCTCTCCCCCTCTTAAAAAGAATTCCATCCCCGAAATTCCAACACATGAACACTCAATCCAAATCATAAGTCTGCATGATGTTCGTAGACCATTTATATACTGAATTTGATTAGATCGCTACTCGAGTGCATGATTTTTTAGTGCGGACTCTGATCAGGCTCCTTAATTAGGAACCTCTTTTCTCCTTACATGGCTATTAACTATGGTAGAAAATCTTGGTCCTATACCAAAAACCCTCATCAAGTGATCGCCGTCAAAAATTGAGTAATAAATCCTTATTTGGAAATGTGTGAAACACCTCAAAGCCTTGTACTCGAATATTAGATCAACTATAAGGAAGGAGAAATGATCAACATCCATTCTACGTACTTATTTAATTGGTCATTCCAAACCAATTCTATTCGCATTAAAATATTTATGAAAAACATTTCATATAACTCCATTGGATTTGTAAAACTTATAAAATACTCTACCATGTTACAAGGGTATACACGACTATTAAATTCAAACTTTTATTTTTAATTCACTTAGCAATTTTTAAACACCTAGGTTTTCATTCAAAACACTTTTTGAAACGATACCATATATTTTGAAAACTTAAGGGTCAAATACTTTGATATTTATTTCAAAAACTTTTAAAATGATATTATATATTCTTTAATCCATAACAAATATATATAGCTCGAGTAATCCTAAAATTATACCAAGGAACTGGGTACTACCAACCAGTATTATATATTCCTTATGTAATGGCCCGCTTTTCTGTATCTTTTGAGCCGACAATAGACCATACATGTCTAACTCAACTTGCACGAAAAGACGGATCATTAAGGGTCGAAAAATAATAAATAGAACAGAATCTCACACGAATTGAATAATTTATAATATTGAACAAATATCTTTACAGCGAAAAACTTTTAAAATACATATATCAGAGTCTAACCTAAATTCAGCTTGGACAGTTATAAACATATGTCCTTAAAATTGCTGACAAACAATAAACAAAAACAAACAGACAATAGTAGATAATAAAATATGTCATACGTAGATGAATATCTCCAGCTCTCCTTTGGAAACTTCAATCGACTTCAACTAAACCTGAAACAACTCGGATCTGACCCGAGTATTGAAAATACCCGGATCAGGCTTGACAAACTAGCATGATAAAACTCAATAATAAATGACAGTGTCATACATTAGCCTTTGAATAAAATCCTTTAAGAAGAAAGAGTATCTCAAAAGATCATGCCCACATATAAACATTGACGGGTTTTTACCTTATGATAACCAAAACACTTTTATATCAAAACATTTGACATTATTTTTAATGACATTCTTTGAAAACATTTGCAAATAAACTTATTAATCTTAGCCAGATTGTTGTATTGATTAAATTCCAGCATAATAGATTTACAATCAAGTCCGTAGGTTCTTATTGGAGAATGGATTTCCATACAAATGACCGGGCGAAGGGACTACCTTTCGATGGGTACACTCTAGATGGATCTCCCAAGGAACCATCATAAAGCTCCTCTACCAACACAAGACCGACATATCTCTACAAAGGAGAATGAGATATGCAAGCTATTAAACTATAAAGGAGATGAGACTACAAATCTAAGTATAGTATGATTATTTACTGAAGTTTTAGTCTTAGATATGGTTTATAATTGTTAAAACCTATCCTCAAGTAGTTTGCTCAAACTCAAAGTAGTTTTAAAGTTCAAATCTTTTAAATATATGCAAACTGTGCACTGACGACCAGGTCAGTCGACTGACTGAAAACAACCAGTCGACTAAACCAGTTTAGTGCACAGATATGCATCATTTTACACTATTTTTGAATATTCAGTTGACTGGTCGATTTGCTCAGTCGACTGACTGGCTCTAACGGCTGTTTTTCCTGAAGAGTCACTTCTAATTGCGAAGAGTTTCGATCCAAATTGAAGAGATATGGCCGCACCTTTTGATTGAAACTTTTTGTGGATAATTGTAACTATTTGTTTACTATATAAACACGTTAAAATCACTTCTCAAATTACTGAATTTTATTTTTATTTCTTGCTATATTCTGTACTATCTATCTCTACAATCTAAAAGTAAACAAAATCTATATATTGCTTGAATCTCCGAACTAATTAATATATTCTTCGATTCTAAGCAATATCTTCCTTTCAATCTTCACACACACAATGTATACTTGAGGATTTGATTATAGGAAGGGTGTACTATTAAAGACATATCCGTGTTATTCAGAATACAAGCGTCAACTATTTACTTGTACCAGTAGAAGTGCTGTTCGATTGTTCACGCAGTAAAAGTCCTCTTCGGCTGTTTGAGGTGAAAAAATCATGTTCGGATGCTCAGGTGTTGTATACATATTCCTCCAGATTAAGAGAGGGGTTTATAGAGTTTAAATCCAGAGTGTAGTCAGGGATTGAACGTAGAATGGGAAGTTCGAACCAGTATAAATGTCCTGGTGTGCTTATTTCATTTACTTTATTACTATTATCTATCTAGTTTATATTTATACACTAATATGATATTCTGTATTACACGATCCTAAGTGTTAACTAGCCACACAGCTTACACACCTTCAATAAAATTTGCAGCATAAAAGTGTTGCAAAAAGTGCTATATAAGCGTATTTGATTTAAACCACTTTTTAATATTTGAAAATTCATATTTTCCACTTCAAATCTCTTCTAAACTATTTAAATGGATTTCTCAAATTTATTTCATAATTAAAAGCATTCATTTAAACGGATTTTTCGTTACGATCATTTAACTACACTAGCACGATTTTTCTAAATAATAAATTTGGATATATTTAAAAATCTACTCAAAGAAATTTTGATTTTCTTTCTTCGTTTAGAAGATATGGATGTAATAGTCCGTTATTTTTTTATCTCGAAGAATTCCGAGCTATATTCCACTCTATATACTCATTTGAACTTTTTGCCGCGAAATCGCAAACTACCGTTGCGCATTGCACCTAGTTTTAATTTATTTTTCAATACTTCAAATGATCTATTAAAATTAAATTTGATTACTTATAAAACCTTTACAAATCATTTTAAATTAATATTTTTACTTTTTAATGTATTTAAAATGTATTTTCAATATTTTCATATTATAATATTATTTATTCCTATTATCTTAATATTAAATTTTAAAATTCAATTTCAATTCTAGCTTCAAATTAAACTCAATTAAAACTTAGATTTCAAATTTAATTTCCATTCTAATTTAAATTTCAACCTTAATCTTAATTTCAATTTTCAAAATCGATTTCAATTTCAATTTCACTATTCATCTCAATTTTCATTTTCAATTTAGCTTTATATTTCAAATCCAATTCCATTTCTAATTTCAAATTATCTTTTAATTCCACTTTAATTTCAATTCCAATTAAAAGGAGACTTATTTTTCCAAAGTATATCATATCACCAAACTAGGGTCTTATTTAGTAAAGCGAATACTTAATCAAAATGAGCATAACCAAGTTTAACATTTATACTAACATAACTATGGTCCATATACGAACTAATGTGATAAATAATCACAACCATAAACACTTGCTATTATTCAAACATAACACAATCATATCCATACATCCATAATAATATTTCAAAGGGGCGTATACTTGCATATGTAATAAGACGATTATTATAACAAAATTAAAATATGATCTTTTAAAAGCGGTGAGAATTTTTCACCTTTATTTCCACTCCGTCAATCTTTAGGCGAATTGGCATTCTTACGGCTAACGAACTAACGCACATTTCTCTCCTTTCTTTCTTCACTTTCTTTTCTTTTCTTTCCTTTTCTTTCCTTTTCTATGTCTTTTTTTAAGTCATGGGTATTTTGGAGTGTGTGTGGCTTTGAGCAGTCGGGTAGGTTGGATGTGCGTGTGTTTTAAGGTGGGTAGGTACTTGGGGTGCTCGGCCTTGGCTAATGTTGGTGGGTGGAGTTCGGGTGTATTGTAGAAGAACTTGGCCTTGGGTTTCGGAGGTGGGTAGGTGGTTGGCCGAGGGTAGGGAGGAGGGTGGAGGTGATTTTGGTGAAGATGGTGGAAGGAAATGGAGGTGGAGGAGGAGTTGGATGCCATGGAAATGGAAGTGGAGAGGATGAAGGAAGTGAAGAAATTGCAAAGAATGAGATAATGGATTTTTGTGAAAAACGAACTATTTATACTTGAGCTTTGGACGGCAAATGACTACAATACCCTTCTCTATTTTTGACTTTTAATTTACCTTTTTATCCTTGATTTGAACTTTGCTTAATGGAGAGGAGATGGTATTAAATGTGAAATGATGTTTGCCTCTTTTTCTTACACTTTAAAACATTTAAATATCCCTTTACTTAATTTCCATACAAGATAAGACTTGGCATTAATGGTGAGAGAGATGGTTTGATTTGATTCATGTACTTAAGCTTATGATGTTGTTTTATAAAGTTTTATTTAAATTTATATTAGCCAAATCTTGTTTTGTAAACTTTATTTAAACCACTTTTGTCTTTATATGATAAATGTAACACGTAAAATAGTTTGTTAAGTTCATATATGTGTTAGAAAACATATCATGTTGTAACAACTTAACGACAACTTGTTTTGGTTGAAAACGATGTTTTTGTTGACATATTTTACAGTCGAAATTTGACATTTTTGTTAAGCTATATGTTAAAGTAACCAAACTTAAAATGATCTTTTTACTTCTCTCAAATAAATTAAACATGTCTATTCATATTATAAAACCATATTTAAATAATATTAAAATCTCCATTTTACTATGTATGTAAAAATGACAAATGCGACAAAAATTTAGATATTTTTGTAAAACAATTAAATATACTATTATTATCTTTATTAAATGTTTTTAATAAGATTTACCTTTTTAAATAAATATTTAAACTTATTTATTTAAGCCTTTATTTATTTTTAACAAAACTTAACTTTTGCTGATTTGTTCTAAAATCCAAATTTATACTTTTTGATTATTAGCTATAAGAGTAAATAAATTTTCTATTATTATTTATTATATATAACATATTTATTTAAGTTTTAAATTCTTTTAAATTTAAAATAAACAAAATTTCTCATTTTCGAAGTAGTGAAATTATGGGTCATTACATCTCGCTGCTTAAAAGCATTTCGTCCTTGAAATGAAATCAAAGATACAAGACTATAAAGATCAACAATATATGCAATGGAAATGCTACTAAATACTGATCATGATATATAGACATCGATCCCAAACTCCTAAGCTGAGTGCGTACCACACAATTTAGTTAAATACATAGTCACAAGTCAACTATCTACATCAGTCAACCAAAATATCATACTAAAAGACTAAACCCCATCTTAGCGCGTATTACGTGCTTAAGATAATAACAACTACTATAAAGAATCCCAAAATGTCCCCCAGTGCGTAAAATTACTTATCGAATAAACCCTCTGATGGCGCCTCAAGGTCGACCTCCACTGGCTGCTCTGGTTCGTCCCCATCCTCCACTGGCTCCTCATCATCTATCATCATCTCGGGATCTAAATCCCGACCGGTGGCTGCCACCGTGGACCTTCTAGAATCCATAGTAAATGCTCCTCCATGGAAATATCCTCTAACCCCAGATCCTCAGTTGGCTCTTGAATGGACGATCCCTTCTCCTGAATAAGCGTACCCATCTCCCAAATGATCTGCTCATCACTCTCCGAATCATCATCCTCATATAACCACACATCATAAATCCCCCAGTCCTCTGCCTCCTCCACCACGTGTTCCTCTATCAGCGGCTCGTTCTCCTCCGGCTCTTCCATGGGCTCCTCTTCTTCTGGCTCTTCTATAGGCCCTTTTCCTCAGGCTCTTCATCCTCACTCAATGGATCCAACATCCAATCATCTGCCTTAATGTCGGCCTCTGCCCATGCATCAATATCTATGGCCACTAGTAGCACACTCTCATCATCTGAAATAACTATAAATTCCTCATCCTCTGAAATATATATAAAATCATCGAGTGATCCTGGTACTACTGCCGAGGGCTCCCCTAGCTGAACTCTTCCCCATTCCTAGAAATCGGTGTATCCAAAACTTCTAAGTCTTCGTGCTTAGAAAAGGCTTCCCTAAGTCTCTGACTAATCGCTAATCTTTCTACCTTGGTTATTTTCTATCATTTGTAAGAGAACTTAAAATCAGTTTTCATTTCTTATCAAAGATTCTATCTTAACTTCATTTATTTTATTAAGTGCTTTTTTACTTTATTATTATTATTATTGTTCTTTTCATTCCTTTCAATGGGATTAAATCTTTAGCTTTTCTAAAAGGAATGAGTTCTAATAAAATTCGGTATTGACAAGGGAGAAAATGATAG
This sequence comes from Allium cepa, assembly GCA_030765085.1. NCBI lineage: Eukaryota > Viridiplantae > Streptophyta > Magnoliopsida > Asparagales > Amaryllidaceae > Allium > Allium cepa. Next base: position 819,574,959 of record CM060940.1, read on the forward strand.
TCTATATATATTGATTTCCACATATACATTCATACTAAGCAACTTTTAAGGAGTACACTCAAAAAGGTTTACAAAAGTCATACGGTTAAAATACTTAGACGGTGTTTCCTAATACATGCTTAACTAACTTATGCTTCCACAATCCCTTTTCCTTCTTCTGCAGCAGTAGGTGGACGAGTAAGGGTAACAAAAGGCCTAGGCTATTCTACCCTCTTAAGCATTGGATAGTCTTTGGCGACATGTCCCATTACGTGGCAGAAATAACAAATTTTATGGTGTTTTTCATAAAAGTCCTGGTTTTTACTCCTGATCTACACCCTTTTGTAAAGTGACCACTTTGTCTACATTTGAAACAATAATCTTTGTTCTTCTATACCTTTTCTTCTTGGTTGGTACTTCAGTAGTTGGCTACGGAATGATATCTTCAAATTTTAGGGCACTTCTTATCATCTCCCTAAATGACCCATGGATGAAGCTTACCATGCTATGTTGGAGCTGATAACACTCACTTAACCACTTCCATGACCGTTTCTAATCCCAAAAACTTTCTTTGACTTAGGATCTCAAATTTCGGACAAAGTGAAGAGAAGTTCAGTGGGTTTGGTCCTTCCTAAAAAGAATGTTGTTTTTCTATACATTATCATCAAATACCTTATAGTCAAATCGTGAAACTTAATTCACAAGGTATTTGTTCTTAGCCTTTTTAAATTAACCCATTCTAATGTCTAGGGGTAAATGATGAAAGTACTAAATTTTAGTTTTCAACTAATTGATTCTTATCTTTATAGTTAAATCATGCAATTCTAACCTTAAGATGTCCTTTATTAACTTGCTTTTAATCAATTCAAGTTGCTTATTTATTTATCTATATTTCAAGCAACCATTTTCTAACTTTAATATTTTCAAAAATATTTCCCTTTTTACTTTCAAAATATATACTTAGGTAAAATTATTTCATTTTCCAACTTTACCAAAATGAAAATCAATTTTATAGAATTAATAAACACGCGCTCAAAATATATAATACTCTCATAACTCATTCTAAGGTGTTAATAACCCTTACTCTAATGAGTTACTCATCTTAGGATATTACTAGTCCTATCTCCGATGAGCCTTTACCTAACCAAAGCCAAGGTTCTCACTTAACCTTCAGCTCTGATGCCAAATGTAATAGCCCACTTTTTCGCACCCATTGAGCCGACAATAAACCACACATGTCTAACTCAAATTGCATGAAAAGACGGATCGTTAAGGGTTGAAAGAATAACAAACAGGTCAGAATCTCACATGAATGGAATAATATATAATATTTAACAATTATCTTTATAGCGGAAATTTTTTAAAATACATATATCAGAGTCTAACCTAAATTCAGCTTGGATAGTTATAAACACCAGTCCTTACAATTGCCGACAAACATCAAACAAAAACAAAAGATAGCAGCGGATAATAAAATATGTCATATGTAGATGAATATTACCAACTCTCCTCTGGAAACTTCAATCGACTCCAACTAAGCCTGAAACAACTCGAATCTGACTCGAGTATTGAAAAATACCCGGATCATACATTACAAACCAGCATGAGAAAACTCAATAATAAATGACAGTGTCACATATCAGCCTTTGAATAAAATCCTTTGAAAAGAAATAGTATCTCATAAGGCCATCCCCATATATAAACATGGATGGGTTTTTACCCTACGGTAACTAAAATACTTTTATATAAAAACACGTGATATTATGTTTAATGACATTCTTTGTAAACATTTGCAAATAAATTTATTAATCTTAGCCAAAATTGTTACATTGATTAAATTCCAACATAATAGGTTTACAATCAAGTCTGTAGGCTCTTATTGGAGAATGGATTTCCATATCAAATGACCGGGTAAAGGGACTACCTTTTATGGGTACACCTCTAGATGGATGTCCCGAACGTCATAGTAGGAAGAAATATCTAAAAGGGGATGATCATACCCTAATTTGAGAATGACCCACTTAGCCTTGCCGCATCTAACCCTATTTCGGTCATTTTTGGTTGATTAGGCTTGAGGCGACGATTACCTTTTCACATTACACATTCCTTTCACTTTGAATGCCACATTTCCATTCCACATTCACAAGACCGATTTCTATAAAAGTATAACATTCCGAGCTCGTATGTCTTGGAAAAGATGTTAAGCTAAGAGGAGGTGTCTTCTTCACCACCAACTGATATACATTTATAGAGATCACTCATTATGATTTGGAATGCAAGGTCAGACATTCTTCCATACAAGTTTGTTCTAGGACCGAACAAAACGAAGGTACTTTCCTCGGCCATTACTAGGCGAGAAGTCCTTGTGGTTTTAAGGTTTTTCATAACAAAGAGAACACTCTACAATGTAATGAATCGAGAGTTTATCCCTAATTAATCAATAAGTAGTCCCTGGCTATTATCCGTCTCAATGTCTCCGTCTCCAAACGTCTTCATTTTTTGATCGGTAAACTGGTTTGAAGTGGATTTCGGATAGGAATCATCCAAATCCGACCCCGGTTCTGCGATAACCCGGATTTTGTATTATCTGTTAATTGATAATTGACTGGGATAATTAATAGAAATACCATTTATAAATTTGAAAAATAAATCTAATGATAAATATTTATATCTGGATAAATATTTATTTGATAATTCCCTAATATAATTATTTAGAATGGGGAAAATTTATTATCTTCAAATAAAATTAAATATTTGTTTGTTTAAAAATATATTTATACATGAGTTGATTTTAAATTTTAATTTGAATTTGGGCTTGAAATTTAAATAAATATATTGAAAATGTTACTTTGTAATAAATAGATGTATATTTAAAGAACATCATGAAATATATATATATATATATATATATATAGGTAAATATATATATAAACATTTTAAAAAAACTTAATACATAATTTATAAAGTATGAAACATATGTTAATTTAAGAAGTATGTTTATGACATTGAAAAGGGTATAAATACATGAAAAATAAAATTAGTTATAAGTATAAAAATAAATACAAAACATATATAAATAAATATAAAACATTTTTACTTATTTTAATATAAAAGGGAAATGCATTAATTAAAATAGGAAAGTATAACATATATATATGTATATATATATACCTAATTAATTGAAATTATAATATAAGGATTTTATAAACATATTAGAAACATTTAAGTATATGTGGCATCATTTTAAAAATGGAATTTAACAAGTGTAAAATTATTAGATCACACATTAACATTTGTAAGCAAATTAACTTCCAAACAAAACAAGTGTCACCCATTTTTTTTTTTCATTTTATTTTAATAAAATCCTAATTAAATCTATATTAAACATATCTATCTCCTCTCTAAATTCTTTCCCATTTTTCATTTTCTAAACAAAGAAACAATAGCTCGGAAACAAATATACCACCAGAAATCAAAGTCTGTAAAGCATTTTTCAATGTGTAGCTAAGTCATCATCAACAAAATTTCATTTTTAATCAAACCTGTAGCCTGTAATCTTCTTCAACCTGTATCATCTTCAAGTTTTCAAAGAAATCATAGCTTTCGGTTGCTATAAACAAAGGATTTCCAGTTCAAAACAGCAAGCTTCCAGAGATCAAACAACTTCTTATCTTCAGAGTTCAAAATAAAAACAATTCCAGATTTTAAGCAAAAGCTTCTCTGTTTTCAATACAGGTGAGTAAACTATTTATTTTTAAAACAGTTTAAAATTTGGATTTAATCTTGATGCATGTGATGATATTGTTTTGGATGGAAGTTATTCAGCTTGAATTTATTTAAATTGATAAGCAGGACTGGGTATATATATGTATGAATGCATGTTCTATGTTGATTCAGTTCCTGTTTGCTTTCATTTTTTTTTAAAAATCTCCAAATTAAATCCATATTGACCTGTGATGTGTGAGTGAACTTTATCTGGTCTAAATCATGATGTTTGGGCAAACATATGAAGTTGTTATGAGAAACTAAATTATTAACCTGGCAAAGAACTATTCTGTTCTCAGTTGACAAGTGAATGTTTGTTCATTTCAGTTTCAAAAATCAATATTTATCAATCTAATTCATGTTTGATGATGATGTGTACTAGGAATATGTTTATCTTCTAGTAAAATTTAAGCTAAAAATAATTTCATGAATAACTTAAGCTGAGTGGTTATCTCAGATTTAGATTTACAGTAAATATCATATTTTGTGAAATTTCAATGGTATTAAAACAAGTATCCATGAATGCAATTAAGATTCTTGCATAGAAATATGAATTTTAGAAGTAAAATTATGATTTTAAATGATCTATATCTTGAATAATTGTTAGATGACCTGATAACATTTTAAAATTTATTTCGGTCGATCTCATCGCTGCGGGCAGGCGCGGCTAGGATTGGTAGGTGCTGGTTGACTTGGGAAAGGTGATGGCCATGGCCGTTTGTTCGATTTGATCTTTGTTTAGGTAGGATAATGGATCATAGGGTTTTGGAAGAACTTTGGAGGCTGGCGAACGCAAGCAATGTGTGAGATGGTGGCGCGACCAGGATGTTCAATTTTCGGTAGGAAGGTAGTGCGATGGGTGTGCTTTCAATTGAAGGAGAAGTAATAGGATCAGAGTTTTCATATGAGTGCAGTTCGACTTAGATGGACAATTTGTATAGGTAGGTGAATTTGCTGGTTTTGGAAGGAAGGGGTGTTGATCGACTTTCGATCGGAGATATCATTTGCATCGGTGAAGGGGAGAATTTGTATCTGGTATCAATGATCGACTAGATGGCGATACCGCGAAGGTGGGATGATCGGAGGATAGAGTGTATACGTGCACAGCTTGCATGAGGGTGATTGGATCGGGAAGATGCTGCAGGAGGGTCGAGTTCGATCTGGTTTTTGGTCTGGGTTCGTAGGCATTTCGATGTTCGCTCGCGAGAGTCAATTGTTGATCAGAGATTGATCTTCTTCGATTGATGGCTTTTTTTCCCCAGTAGTTTGGGATTTTATTCTAGGAATAAAAGAGAAGAAGAGGAGATGTTATCAGAGGTATTTGTTGGGCTTCAGCCCGATACTGTTGTGTTGTGTAGTGATGAGTTCGAGTTCGTTTAAATTTTTGGGATGCGGAACCTTTAGGCCAAAGTGTCTTTGCATATTTTAATCAAGGTATTAGCAAGTTTAAATAAATTTCCAAAGTTTAAAAAGGCAATTCAAATTGTTGTTTAAGGTGAACTAAAGTTGTAATTAAATAATAGTACAAATTATTTAATGAATTAGGATGGATAATTGAATAATTAACTAGAGATTAATGAATTGGAAACTAGTAATTAATTAATTAATTATTGATTTGAGGTTATTAATGTAAGTAATTGAAGAAAATTGTTTAAATGAAATTACTTAGTGTAAGTAATTAAAAGATAAATTTGCTAGGGGTTAATTACTTTGTAAATTAATTAAGGGTTGATTAATTAAAGGATTCATTAATTAGGAATAAATGAAAGGATTAGTTAATTAATAAATGTGATTAATGAAAGGATAATTAATTAATAATTATGGAATAATTAATCAGGGTAATTAATTATTCAGTGTAATTAATTAAGTTGATGTGGTTAATTTTAGTTAATTAATTAAGCTTAATTAATTAAAGGTAATCATTTGATGTTAGGTTAAGTATAATTACTTAAAGAAATTAATAAGGTGTAATTAATTGGTGAAGTAATTAGTGGATAATTACTAGATGTAATTAATTAAAAATAAATAAATAAATTGCTCATTGGGAAGTAATTAAAGGATAATTGCTTGGTGGAAGAAAATAAGTGATAATTACTTAGTGTAATTAAAAGATTAATCAATATAATTAATCAAGGAGTTAGTCTAATTGATGGAGTAATTAAGGAAGGTTAATTTCTGATTGTGATAAATCAAAGTTGATTAAGTTAAAGGTTAATTATTAAATGAAATTTAAGAATAATTAACTAATGAGAGTAATTAGAGGATCATTAATTAATGTAATTAGTGGAAGTGATCAATCTTGTTCATGTATGATTGAATGATGATAAGTGCTTCGGATTGATTGATATCTCTGATATGAATTACTGTGTGATATGACACGCTGGATGGACAGTGATAATGTGATTATCTATCAATTATGAACTGTTATTCGGTAATTAAAATTGAATGGTATTTAATTGAATAACTTGGGTTTTGATGACACTGGATTCGAAGAGACCGGAGTCGGGTATTAGTAAATACCCGAAACCACTTCGACTCTTTATAAATTGATATGTGGAGTCAATAGGCTGAAATGGAATGATTTAAGTAAATTGGACCATTTACTCTATGTTTGGCACTTAGAAATTGATGTGTTAATTAAGCAATATCTATAAAAGCTTGTGAAGTTGTAAATTGATAAGTTACCCCGGGTTTATATAAGCTGCATGCTTTTGTATTCCTTGTTAGATGGGTTTACTCATGCTGGTTTCCAGCCTGACCCGAGTGTTACTTTGATGTAATGCTCAGGTCAGTCCGAGTATTACAGATTTTCAGGTAAGCACAATTTGGAGCTCAGGAGGCGCGTCGGATGGCAGGAACGTATGAAGCGTATCCCGCTGTATATATTATAGTTTATCTTGGACATGTTTGTTTAAACTGTCCAGTGTTGTGCATTGGTTATTAACTCTGATGTATAAAAAAAGTAAGTGTACTAATAAAGTTCTTCTTTTGTAAACTGTTATTTATGTGATATTGTATTTTGATCCGCTGCGAATGTGAGGTTTCTGTGATTTGTTCCTGTTTTCGTCTTCTTTCTCTTTCCTTCTTTTCCTAACTATCTCGAATTTTTGGGATCGAAAATTCCGGATCGTTACATTTGGTATCGGAGCAGAAGGTTAAGCGAGAACCTTGGCTCTGGTGGGGATTACTCATTAAATAGAGTCCGTAATACTCTAGAATGAGTTGAGTATATATATATGAAAGCGTACTTGTTATTTTCTTATATAAAGATTTTAAATGATTTTATATAAGAATATATTTTGATATATACAGCAATATATCTTTCTAATAAATATTAAGGTAATTGGATGTTAAATATTGGAATTAAATTAAGTGGTAATAAAATTACAACCAAATTGAAATTAAATAAAGATAAGTTTGAAATGGATTCAAACTGAAATTAAATCTTGAAGTTGGGGAAGAATTTCCAAATAAGATGAATTAGAATTGGTTTCAAACCGGAGAAATAGAATGGTTATTGTGTTTAATAATGGGACAATTGTTTTCCAATAAACAATAAAATGTTTTAAGGAAGTAACCATTTAAAGAGAATAACTTATAAATTAGAAAGGATGTAAACTAAAGTGGGTTTCCAATTGTGAAGTTCTGAACTCTAAATCTAAACATTTGAAGTTGTTTTCAAAGTGTTAAAGGAAATAATATTATTCAAACTATTTTGATTGTAATCTTATTTTAGAATAAGAAGTTGTTTGTAAACTTTAAAAGAATTTGTTGAATTAAAACCAAGGGTGGTTTAAATTTTAAAATTCGGCTTGGTGGGCCAAGAAGAAAATATGTATATATGTGAGAAATATACATAATATCAAAGATGGTTTGAAATAAACTATAAATGTTGAGTTTTAAATTTGGAATGAGATGTGAAAACCCAAAGTGATAAGTTTTCGAACTTATAGATGGGAAAGTATTTTGAATTTTGAGTGTGAATTCAAATTGTGTAAATTTGACTGAATAAAGTAAATGGAATTTAACTTGGAAGAAGTTAAATAAGTTTGAATGATCAACCTGATTTGGAAATTTCAAGATGAAATTAAGATTTAACTTGGGAAGTTAAATGGTTGATTGGAATTGAGAGTTTGAGTGATCTCAAAATAGGATTGAGACCAGAAAATTGGAAATGGATGAATGTTTTAAAATAATTTGAATGATATTACCCTATTGTTATTAATAATTTTTAAACTGTGAATTGGATTTGTTTAAAGAAATGGGGTGTGGTAATAAATCCATTTTTAAGATGAAATGGAATCATTTTGGACTTAAGATTTGAATGTTTAAGATAAAACTTCAAAGGTTTGGTTTCAAAATTGAAATTTGACGATAAATTGAATTTCAAAGATTTAGTTATTTAGAAAGTTTGAATTATTATTTGAACTTTGAAATAAGTTTGAAATGAAATTTGGATTCAGAATTAAATGGTTTAAAGATATAAGTTGATTTGATTTGATCTAAAGATTAAATCAACATTTAAAAAAAAAATTAACTCGAATTTATATAATTCGAGATGGTTTAAATTTGGAATTTGAATTGAATTAGTTAAAATTGAATTTGATTTGAATCAATTGGAATTATGAATGAAGATGGATAAGTTTAAAAATTCAAATGGAAAATTTGAAATGAAACTGAAATTGAATAAGTTTAAATTCAAATAGGAAGCTGATTTGAAATTGGGATGAGAATGGAAGTTAAGTTAATTTAAAATGAAATTGAAAGTTACTTGGAAATTGGCATTGAATGGAATTGGGATCAATTCAAATTGGAATTGAATCAATTTAATTGAATTGATGGGAATGGAGATTGGGAATTGAACAGTTTGGCTCTGGATTATTTTTTAAAATAAATTGTTTTAATATTAATTTATTTTTCCAAGCTATTTACTATATACAATCTTTCTTTTAAAAGCACAAACAATTTTATACTTATTTTACAATTGTTTTGGAACTATTTAACTATTTTTCAACTGTTTTATAAACCAATTACTGTTTTTCAACTATTTTACAAATTAATTTCTGTTTTTCAACTATTTTGCAATTATTTAAAATTTCTATAACTATTTGACTATTTTCTAACTATTTTACAATTATTTAACTATTTTATAGATATTTTACAAACTAATAATTATTTTTCAACTACTTATCTATTTTTAAACCTTTCAAGCTATTTTTAAATTTAAGATGGACAGAGTTTAAACTGTTTATGATTGAATATCCAATTGAGATAAAAATAGAGGTGGTAATCCAAATGGGATTGAAGTAATTGTGAATAAGTGAATGAAAATTAATGTGAATGTGAATAGAAAGGATTGATTTGGCTAATAACCAATAAGGATAAATATGTAGGATGTACGTATATTATTCTGTTCGCATAGTGATTTGATCCAGATTCGAGCACAGAATTTTGAGATAGTATACCGATCCGAGTTGGGATTTTTTTCACCCGATTTTCGACGGCGAACCTGGATATGGATTGTTGATTGGTTCTGGATATTCTCTATCAAAGTTATGACTATGCAAGGAGAATGACGGTTTCTGATCAAGAAACCAGATCTGAGTCCGCATTAGGAAGTCGGGTGGACGATACTAGTTCGGAAGTGAAATTGTGTGATCGAAGGAGCGATCATATTGGTATAGCGTACGGATGATATGTATACATCGTACGAGCTTGAATGAGATTGATACTGGGAAATTGAGGATAAGAAATGTGAAATGATTTTTGAAATGAAAGTATATTTTGTGAAATATACAATGAATAAAAGTAGAAATTGGATATTTCTATGGTAAAAAATAACTTTATGGAAGTAAGTAATTCGGTAAGCAACTTTATAGAGTAATCAAATTTGAATAAACAAAGACATATATATCTTTGTTATGTAAGATAAATCTCCCCTTATTGAATCTATTGCCGGAGGAAAAGGATTTTGAAAATGTTTGAAGTATAAAAGGAGTTTTATACAAGTTCACAATGATCCAAAGTATTTTTTTAATTTTTTTTATATATATCTGTATATATATATAAAGGATCTTATGAGGATTTTGGAAAAAGGTTTTGGGAACCTTTGGATTTGGAAGGGCTTTTGATTTTTGGGTAAAATCAGTATTGGAATTTGAAAAGCCTAGTTTGAGAATTATCGATTTTGGGATAATCGATTTGTGTAAAGGAGCTTTGTATGAGATTATACTAGGTGTATGATTTGAAAGATACAATATGTTTATAGTATAAAGTGTTTTGAAAATGGCTCTGGAGAAAAAGACGCTCCCTTGAAATGAACTTCTCAGGAGTACCATAGGTTGGTACTACCTTGAGTCTCAAAGAGGGGGAGGCTCTAAAGTTGATCCTGTGAGGAGTCCGGACAAACTAGTTCCTGAGGATTATTGGGTAGCGAAAGTCGAGGGCGCTGATGCCTGCAGAGGCATTTGGGTTATGCTGTGACGACAGTGTAACTCGATGTCGCTGCGATCTACTGTGTGGACCATAGCGGAAATCGTGTGGAGGAGAGTGTCAACGGTCTACGCTTGATTTTGCCGGGAAGGCAACGTAACATCGATAGACTGCGATCTATGGTCAAGTGGAGTGGAGAAGTTTCATTCTTTTGGCAGCGAAATTCGAGGGCACTGAGGCCTATAGTTATATGGGTTTTTGTTGTGATAGCAACGTAATCCCGGTTGTAGCTGCGATATGTAGCGGGTTTTATGGTGTAATCGAGGGGCGCGGAGGCCTACGGTTATCTATGGATTTTGTCGAGATGGCAACGTAACCATCGGGTTAACTGCAACCATGGATGGGGGTGATGATTTCCAGAGCATTCTCACCAAAGATATTTCCTCGATTTCAAAAATGCTTTCAATATTTTCAATAAAATTATTTTTCAAGTATTTTCACTGGGTGTTGAAAACGGGTTTACCAAGTACTTGTAGATTTTCAGTCTTACGCCTGATCAACGTATGACTGAATTTCTGTGAAAATGAGGATGGACGTGTTGAAACATCAAGTTACGAAAAGTATTTTTATAAAACTATTTTGGCAGTATTACAGATTTTAAAAGTGTTTTAAAATGATCAAAGAATATTTTAACTGGTTTTAAAATATTTGATAAATTCTGACTTCGTTCCTTTTCGAGGACGAAAAGATTTAGAGGAGGGAGGAATGTGATAACCTAAATTTTTGTATCATCTATTAATTGATAATTGACTGGGACAATTAATAGAAATACCGATTTATAAATTTGACAAATAAATCTGATGATAAATATTTATATCTGGATAAATATTTATTTGATAATTCCCTAATATAATTATTTAGAATGGGAAAAATTTATTATTTTCAAATAAAATTAAATATGTGTTTGTTTAAAAATATATTTATATATGAGTTGATTTTAAAATTTAATTTGAATTTGGGTTTGAAATTCAAATAAATATGTTGAAAATGTTACTTCGTAATAAATAGATGTATATTTAAAGAACATCATGAAAAAAAAATATGTAAATATATATATATATATAGGTAAATATATATACATATATATATATATGTATATATAAACATTTTAAAAAACTTAATACATAATTCATAAATTATAAAACATATGTTAATTTAAGAAGTATGGTTTATGACATTGAAAAGAGTATAAATACATGAAAAATAAAATTAGTTATAAGTATAAAAATAAATACAAAACATATATAAATAAATATAAAACATTTTTACTTATGTTAATATAAAATGGAAATGCATTAATTAAAATAGGAAAGTATAACATATATATCTATACCTAATTAATTGAAATTATAACATAAGGAATTTATAAACATATTAGAAACATTTAAGTATATGTGGCATCATTTTAAAAATGGAATTTAACAAGTGTAAAATTATTAGATCACACATTAACATTTGTAAGCAAATTAACTTCCAAACAAAACAAGTGTCACCCATTTGTTTTTATTTTCATTTTATTTTAATAAAATCCTAATTAAATCTATATTAAACATATCTATCTCCTCTCTAAATTCTTTCCCATTTTTCATTTTCTAAACAAAGAAACAATAGCTTCGAAACAAATATACCACCAGAAATCAACGTCTGTAAAGCATTTTTCAATGTGTAGCTAAGTCATCATCAACAAGATTTCATTTTTAATCAAACCTGTAGCCTGTAATCTTCTTCAACTTGTATCATCTTCAAGTTTTCAAAGAAATCATGCTTTCAATTGTTATAAACAAAGGATTTCCAGTTCAAAACAGCAAGCTTCCAGAGATCAAACAACTTCTTATCTTCAGAGTTCAAAATAAAACCAGATTTTAAGCAAAAGCTTCTCTGTTTTCAATACAGGTGAGTAAACTATTTATTTTAAAAATATTTTAAAATTTGGATTTAATCCTGATGCATGTGATGATATTGTTTTGGTATGGAAGCTATTCAGCTTGAATTTATTTAAATTGATAAGCAGGACTGGGTATATATAGGTACGAATGCCTGTTCTATGTTGATTCAGTCCCTGTTTGCTTTCAATTTTTTTTTAAAAATCTCCAAATTATATCCATATTGACCTGTGATGTGTGAGTGAACTTTATCTGGTCTAAATCATGATGTTTGGGCAAACATATGAAGTTGTTATGGGAAACTAAATTATTAACCTGGCAAAGAACTATTCTGTTCTTAGTTGACAAATGAATGTTTGTTCATTTCAGTTTCAAAAATCAATATCTATCAATCTAATTCATGTTTGATGATGATGTAAACTAGGAATATGTTTATCTTCTAGTAAAATTTAAGTTAAAAATAATTTCGTGAATAATTTAAGTTGAGTGGTTATCTCAGATTCAGATTTACAGTAAATGCCATATTTTGTGAAATTTCAATGGTATTAAAACAAGTATCCAAGCATGCAATTAAGATTCTTGCATAGAAATATGAATTTTAGAAGTAAAATTATGATTTTAAATGATCTATATCATGAATGTTGATAGATGACCTGATAACGTTTTAAAATTTATTTCGGTCGATCTCATCGCTGCGAGTAGGCGTGGCTAGGATTGGTAGGTGCTGGTTGACTTGGGAAAGGTGATGATGTTGAATATGCGCTTTGCGCTTATATGATTTTTTTTTATGATAATAAACATATATACATTCGTTTAAATGTATTTGTTAATATACTATTTTATTTTCACAGATTAAATAAATATTTGTTGAATAAATTAAATAACACAGAATTTGAATTCAAACGAATATTTTATTCAAACAAATATTTATTACAACTTTGAATAGTACAATTTCAAGCTCCCACTATAACTATACAACTTTGATTACAATTACATCACATTTCATATTTACAGTTCACCTCACTACATATCACTCACACTCGTATTTATCTTCAACTTCTTTCCAGTTTGAATCCAGCATCTGAGCAATCTGCAAAAATATAAACTAACGTAGTAAAATTGAAAAAGAAATATTTTTGCAATATAAAATAAAATATGGTTTTCGAAAATATTGTTTGCCTCAGTTATTTGGGTTGTTCGTCATCGTTTAAATTTGAATTCAACATACACGAACAACTTGTGACATACCCAGTGTATCACTGTATATGCCACAAGGCCGTGCACACCGATATACACTTGATTGATTTACAGGGACAGGTGAGCACAGGTCAAACCCAAATGAAAAGCCGGGTTCAACTCACGTGCAATATATTCAAGATCACAAGACTCAAGTGAAATTTCAAAAATCAACATGACTACAACAAATAACAAGTCAAAGTCCAGTAATGTAAACAGTGAAGAACATGGACTGCAACATTCAAGTGAATGTAGAGAACAAGCTGCATGAAGGCAACATGAAGAAATGTCGAGCTCAGTACAAAACAGTAGTGTACATAAATACTGCAACTACAGGAGTGCAACTTGACTATCAAAATTTAAATGAACACCACTGGCCAGTCCAATGAACAAAGAACCCGAGTACAAACAGCAGTATACAAGTACAAGACTACCAAGCAAAAACAGTGACAATATAGATTCAAATACTGCAACAAGTCGATGCAAACATACATGAACAGGCAGTGCACCAATGAACCATCAAAGAGTGCAATAGGTTATACTGCAGTGATGAATACAACATGAAGCACTGCAACTCAAGGAGATAGTCGACCAACAGTATCAAGCTCATGTATGCAACAGGTTCAAGGCCAGAATGACCATAAGAGAATGCAAACTACCAACTACATGCAGAAGAACAAAGACCAAGTGCAGCATCAGTGAAGCCAAAGCATGATACAGATGAACAAAATGACCAAGTGCAACTGGAAACAACAATGAGTGCATGCTACAACAACAAAGACCACAGCTACTACACAACACAGACAACAAGTAATACAAATGCACAACAACATGAATACTGAAACAATCAAGGACCGAGCAACTGTATATATGCACTTATATGAAGATCAATATCAAATGAAGACTCATGAACAACCTAAACCAAACCTAGTACATCTGACTCAAACCAAATGCACCAGTGCAACAACTCGAGATTTCAATAATAGAAATACAACAGTGCGAACAAATGCATAGCCCCAACAATGCAGAGCTACTCGAGATGGAGATGTACAAGATGATAACACATGACAGTCAAACAGGTCAAGCATGCTACAACAATAAATTCAATCAAAACCGAAGTCAAATGAATTCAACACCGTGGTGACCACGTAACAAATTCAAAGACGTGGATTTGCATACACAAAACCGGTGCCGAAGTCACAATTGAACCAAGTCAGTATGTTAAACAAGTCAGAAATGTGGTGGTAAAGAAACGAGCAAAGTCAAAATCGAAGCCGTGTAAACCAAGCATCAAAAATACGAAATTGACAAAGTCAGATCAATCCCAAGCATCAAAACGTAATCAAGCGGTCAGAGAAATGAATTTGATGAATTCAATCAAAAATAGACGAACGCAATTCAAGGAATTCAAATGCGTATATAAACCATTCATCATCGACAGTTCAGTGAGCAGGGTGTGCGAGTTTGCAGAGCTCTATAGGCGGGAGTAGAGTTTGCGAGTAAGCAAAGCTCTATAGGCGGGAGCAGAGTTTGCGAGTAAACGAAACTCTATAGGCGGGAGCAGGGTGTGCGAGTCTAGTAGAGTGTTTGTGAGCGGGAGCAAATGTTTGCGAGTCTAGTAGAGAGTTTGTGAGCGGGAGCAAATATTTGCAAGTCTAGTAGAGTGTTTGTAAGCGTGATACTGTTTAATTCTAATAGAAATCTGGGAATGCAGCAGTAGGCAGGGGTTGTCGAAGCTGGGTAAATTTTGTGTGTGATTTACTTTTCAGCATATTTATTTCTGCAGTTTGTTTCTTTGTTTAAATTGAGAAAATTTGCTATAACCCTATTCACCCCCCCTCTAGGGTTAATCTAGATCCTACAAGTGGTATCAAAGCCCGATATTTTTTTTCATTAACTCTAAAGTCATGAATCCACCAAATAATACTTTTGTTGAGGGTCGTTCCAATATTATTCCTTCTATTTTCAATGGAACAGATTTTTTGAACTGGAAATTAAAAATGGAATTTTATTTAAAATCTGTTAATATTAAATGTTGGGATATTATTGAAAATGGGTGTGATATAACAAATAAGGAAATTATCTCGGCTAATGCTCTTGCTATGCATATATTATATTCTCATATTAATCGTGATAATTTTTATTTCGTCTCTCATTGTGAAAATGCACAGAAAATCTGGAAAACTCTCGATGCAATATATGGTGCAAAAGTCAACAACAATGAGAAATTCTCCACAACCGACTCAGTTAAAGAAATATGCTTAATAGGATTGGTAAATAGCAGTTGTGATGAGGATGATGATGATGATGATGGAGCAGCTGAGCTGGTGTTAATAATAAAGAAATTCAAAAGGTGGAACAACAAATGCGGAAATCCAGCTCTAAATCAACAATTGAAAAGCAAAATAATTAAAGCACTAGACAACTCTGAAGAACACGGGATTATCTGCAACAAACCCGGTGATATCAAGCCCAATTATCCCTGTTTCAACTCAACAAAGAAAAGAATTCAAAAAGGAAATTTGCAGCCACGTGGAATAAAAGTGATAGCAGTGAAAGTGAGAAAGCAGATATATGCCTTCATGGAAATATAACCGATAGCGACGATGACGAGCCAAGCGAGGTATCAAAACTTACTCACTCTGAATTACTTATTTATTTCCATGAAGTGAATGGCTGTTTTTAACAACTTAGGGAAAAATACGCTAAACTTGAATCAAAAAAAGACACTTTGATAGAATTAAATGAACAACTTGACCAATTAGTTAAAACCTATCAAAGTAGGATCCCTAAGTGTGATAAGTGTCCAACATTTGAAGAAGAAATTAAAAAATCAGAAATTAAAATGAAATCACTTGAAAATGAAATTCTGATTTTAAAAGAAAATGAAAATACCAGAAGAGAGAATTCTATTAAAAAGTGCACACAATTGTTAAACGAAAATGAATCTCTCAAAATACAAGTCCAACAATTGTCAACGACTTTAGATAAATTTTCAAAAAGCGAAAAATCGTTGAATATGCTATTAGGAAAGCAAACTGTTAACACGGTTAGAAAAGGACTTGGATATAATCAATCTAAAATTGTTGAAAGCAATATTAATCAAGTTAATCCTATGTGCACAATTTGCAGAAAATATGGACACAATCACAATAATTGTTGGTATAGACCCAAACATGTGAAAACTATACCGATTTGGGTTCCAAAAGGCACAAATATAAAATCTCTCAAAGTTAAACAAATTTGGGTGTCAAAGGGAGCAATTATAAATAATTTTGGGTCTCCACAAAATTATTTTTATTCTTCCACTAACAACCATGGACCTATAAAAACAAATAGGTCACATAAATCTTTTCTCGTGTAGGTATGGTGGCAGGCTAAGGAACAACAACAGTGTTCTCTGGATTTTGGCTGTTCCAGAAACACAACGGGCGACAAAGCAAAGTTCCTTAGCCTAGTACAAAGGTGACAGGATCACATTGGGCAACAACGAAAAATTATCGTAAAGGTAAAAAGGTAAATTTGTTTTGAACGATATATTAAATGTGATAATCTGCACCATAATCTGAATTAAATCAGCCAGTAATGTGATGATGAAATGAATGATGTCTTTAATTCTGACTTATTCTTAATTGATATGATTTCTTTTGACTTGTTCTTATTTATGACCTTGATTTGTGCTTAAATGATGACCAATCAGTTTTTCAACTTTGAACTAATCCATATAAATTTGTTCGGTCAAATGATGGTATTTTATTGATCTTTGATTACTCATGCTATACGTAGATATATTTGTTTTGAGATTTTGGTCACTGCTTGTAAATTTGCATGATTTCAAATTTCATGTGAAAGATGTTAAAAAGGATTTTGAGAAATTGTTGAAACTTCATAAAATTGTTTTTGAAATAATAATGATGTTGATTGATTGTTGATTACTCATGAATATAACTGTTTATCCTAAGGTTTCTGAAATTAACAATATGATATTTGTTTGATTGTTAACACGGTCTCAGTTCAAATCCAAGAGAATTTCGTTTAATTGTTGAAAACAATTATGAGATAATTTGTTGATCTGGTCTTTGACATCCAACGAGTGAATATTGAGTGAAATTTAAATTCAGATGCAGATTACACTGGTAATATGGTTGATAGAAAAATTATTAGTGTAAAGTGATTAATTTTTGAAACATTCATTTGCTACATCGTTTTTCAAAGAAAATATCTGCATATATTTCACTTGAAATAATTTTTCAAATAGCGGAATTTTTTTTATATAACCCCTTCGAGAAAATCATTTTTGACCATATTTTCAGATTAGTCATTTTTTGATATTAAATGACAAATTTTGATTAATCTAACTCCCTAATGATTATCTAAAAGATAAATAGTGATTGAAAAAGTGACGAGTGTCGATATTTGTCATACATTACTCAAGGCAATATATTTAGAGAAATTTCTTTAGAATTTCATAACAAGAGTTATAAAAACTTTTTGTTGGGTAAAAATTCCATGATCATTTCTATTTCTATCATCTTTCTATCGACCATCACTCATCAAAATCATATATAGCATGTAAATTTGTGGTAGTTTACAAAGGAAATTATTCGTTCTTCAATTTATTATTATAAAGGAAATTATATGTGCTTCAATTTATTATATTCTTCAATAAAAATAAATATCCAAAGTATTCACTCTCATTTAAAAGTCCTCATGGTTATGCATGGGTGAATTACTTGGATTTTTTGATTATGTGCTTCCATGCTCATTTAAAAGTCCTTACGGTTATACATGTATGGAACGCATATCAAAATTAATTAATTAAACAGACAAGTTGATTCTAATCCCATTTAAAAGTCCCCACGGTCATGCGTGGTTAGAAGATACTTGATTTCATTTTTTAAATAAAAATTGTGAATACTACTAATCTCATTTAAAAGTCCTAACAGTTATGCATGGTTAGTAGATATCCAAATTTCGCGAAATAAGTATACCACAAATAGACAGAATTGTATGATTTTTGATGATTTTATCCCCATCACTTCTGAAAGTGGAATATGCGTCTGACAAGAGTAATTATGATTTTTGTTTGAGTTTTATTGAAAGTTGGTATTTATATTCAATTGAGTTAAATGTTTGATTCATGTCTGTCACTTCATCCCTATTTTTATAACACTGTTATTCTTGTGCTGATAACAAAAGGGGGAGAGAAAAGTTAAGATTTTGTCAAATAGAATCAAGCAAAGGTCAAATAATTTTCCATTTGCATATAGGCTCATTTACATATTTTTATTTGTATGCATATATGTAGGGGGAGTATTGTGTAGAGAGGGAGCATTTAAATAGGGGGAGCAAATTGAACGATCAAATACATTTAATACATTCAAAATCTTAAATATATGTTTGTTATCATCAAAAGGGGGAGATTGTTGAATATGCGCTTTGCGCTTATATGATTTTTTGTTTGATGATAATAAACATATATACATTCGTTTAAATGTATTTGTTAATATACTATTTTATTTTCACAGATTAAATAAATATTTGTTGAATAAATTAAATAACATAGAATTTGAATTCAAATTCTATGTTATTCAAACAAATATTTATTACAACTTTGAATAGTACAATTTCAAGCTCCCACTATAACTATACAACTTTGATTACAATTACATCACATTTCATATTTACAGTTCACCTCACTACATATCACTCACACTCGTATTTATCTTCAACTTCTTTCCAGTTTGAATCCAACATCTGAGCAATCTGCAAAAATATAAACTAACGTAGTAAAATTGAAAAAGAAATATTTTTGCAATATAAAATAAAATATGGTTTTCGAAAATATTGTTTGCCTCAGTTATTTGGGTTGTTCGTCATCGTTTAAATTTGAATTCAACATACACGAACAACTTGTGACATACACAGTGTATCACTGTATATGCCACAAGGCCGTGCACACCGATATACACTTGATTGATTTACAGGGACAGGTGAGCACAGGTCAAACCCAAATGAAAAGCCGGGTTCAACTCACGTGCAATATATTCAAGATCACAAGACTCAAGTGAAATTTCAAAAATCAACATGACTACAACAAAGAACAAGTCAAAGTCCAGTAATGTAAACAGTGAAGAACATGGACTGCAACATTCAAGTGAATGTAGAGAACAAGCTGCATGAAGGCAACATGAAGAAATGTCGAGCTCAGTACAAAACAGTAGTGTACATAAATACTGCAACTACAGGAGTGCAACTTGACTATCAAAACTTAAATGAACACCACTGGCCAGTCCAATGAACAAAGAACCCAAGTACAAACAGCAGTATACAAGTACAAGACCACCAAGAAAAACCAGTGACAATATAGATTCAAGTGCTGCAACAAGTCGATGCAAACATACATGAACAGGCAGTGCACCAATGAACCATCAAAGAGTGCAATAGGTTATACTGCAGTGATGAATACAACATGAAGCACTGCAACTCAAGGAGATAGTCGACCAACAGTATCAAGCTCATGTATGCAACAGGTTCAAGGCCAGAATGACCATAAGAGAATGCAAACTACCATCTACATGCAGGAGAACAAAGACCAAGTGCAGCATCAGTGAAGCCAAAGCATGATACATATGAACGAAATGACCAAGTGCAACTGGAAACAACAATGAGTGCATGCTACAACAACAAAGACCACAGCTACTACACAACACAGACAACAAGTAATACAAATGCACAACAACATGAATACTGAAACAATCAAGGACCGAGCAACTGTATATATGCACTTATATGAAGATCAATATCAAATGAAGACTCATGAACAACCTAAACCAAACCTAGTACATCTGACTCAAACCAAATGCACCAGTGCAACAACTCGAGATTTCATAATAGAAATACTACAGTGCGAACAAATGCATAGCCCCAATAATGCAGAGCTACTCGAGATGGAGATGTACAAGATGATAACACATGACAGTCAAACAGGTCAAGCATGCTACAACAATAAATTCAATCAAAGCCGAAGTCAAATGAATTCAACACCGTGGTGACCACGTAACAAATTCAAAGACGTGGATTTGCATACACAAAACCAGTGCCGAAGTCACAATTGAACCAAGTCAGTATGTTGAACAAGTCAGAAATGTGGTGGTAAAGAAACGAGCAAAGTCAAAATCGAAGCCGTGTCAACCAAGCATCAAAAATACGAAATTGACAAAGTCAGATCAATCCCAAGCATCAAAACATGATCAAGCGGTCAGAGAAATGAATTTGACGAATTCAATCAAAAATAGACGAACGCAAATCAAGGAATTCAAACGCGTATATAAACCATTCATCATCGACAGTTTAAAGAGCATCGAGTTCAAGTACGAAAACACCAAAGCACAAAAGCATAAAATTACATACCGAAATCACAGAAGGAACTCGATCCAAATTGAAGAGCCGTGAGCAAATCAAAAGCATCGAAGCCTACTATCGAACGATATCGAGCGGCGCTTCAATTTGCACAACCCTAATTTTGGAAGCAAGGAGAAAAAGTGCCGAAGCCCTAATATAGATGCAGAGAAGAACAAGCCGCCATATTTTCACAAGTCAAAAAGAAAAAGGAACGGGTTGAAGAAGAGAATAGGGCCGGCTTTGTTTTATTTTAAAAGGGCTTTAGTATAATTTTTAATTAGGGTTTAAAGTGTTTGTTAATTATTTGTTTTTAATTGTTGTTTTTTTTTCAAATCAAATCTTGGTAAATCACCACCTAGGGTTTAGGTAGTGTCAGATTGTCTAGTTAGAATTAGTTCACTGAGCAGGGTGTGCGAGTTTGCAGAGCTTTATAGGCGGGAGCAGAGTTTGCGAGTAAGCAAAGCTCTATAGGCGGGAGCAGAGTTTGCGAGTAAATGAAACTCTATAGGCGGGAGCAGGGTGTGCGAGTCTAGTAGAGTGTTTGTGAGCGGGAGAAAATGTTTGCGAGTCTAGTAGAGTGTTTGTGAGCGGGAGCAAATGTTTGCGAGTCTATTAGAGTGTTTGTAAGCGGGATACTATTTAATTCTAATAGAAATCTGGGAATGCAGCAGTAGGCAGGGGTTGCCGAAGTTGGGTAAATTTTGTGTGTGATTTACTTTTCAGCATATTTATTTCTGCAGTTTGTTTCTGTGTTTAAATTGAGAAAATTTGCTATACCCTATTCAACCCCCCCCTCTAGGGTTAATCTAGATCCTATAGATGACCGTAGCCGTTTGTTCGATTTGATCTTTGTTTTGGTAGGATAATGGATCATAGGGTTTTGGAAGAACTTTGGAGGCTGGCGAACGCAAGCAAAATGTGAGGTGGTGGCGCGACCGGGATGTTCAATTTTTGGTATGAAGGTAGTGCGATAGGTGTGCTTTCGATTGAAGGAGAAGTAATAGGATCAGAGTTGTCAGATGAGTGCAGTTCGACTTATATGGGACGATTTGTAGAGGTAGGTGAATTTGCTGGTTCTGGAAGGATGGTGTGTCGATCGACTTTCGATCAGAGATATCGTTTGCATCAGTGAAGGGGAGAATCTGTATCTGGTATCAATGATCGACTTGATGGCGATACGCGTAGGTGGGTTGATCAGAGGACAGAGCGTGTATGCGCACAGCGTGTACGTGCACAGCATGCACGAGGGTGATTGGATCGGGAAGATGCTGCAGGAGGGTCGAGTTCGATCTGGTTTTTGGTCTGGGTTCGTGGGCATTTCGATGTTCGCTCGCAAGAGTCAATTGTTGATCGGAGATTGATCTTCTCCGATTGATGGCGTTTTTTCCCCAGTAGTTTGGGATTTTATTCTAGGAATAAAAGAGAAGAAGAGGAGATGTTATCGGAGTTATTTGTTGGGCTTCAGCCAGATACTGTTGTGTTGTGTAGAGATGAGTTCGGGTTCCGTTTAAATTTTTGGGTTGCGGAACCTTTAGGGCAAAGTGTCTTTGCATATTTTAATCAAGGTATTAGCAAGTTTAAATAAATTTCCAAAGTTTAAAACGGTAATTCAAATTGTTGTTTTAAGGTGAACTAAAGTTGTAATTAAATAATAATACAAATTATTTAATGAATTAGGATGGATAATTGATTAATTAACTAGAAATTAATGAATTGGAAACAGTAATTAATTAATTATTGATTCGAGGTTATTAATGTAAGTAATTGAAGAAAATTGTTTAAATGAAATTACTTAGTGTAAGTAATTAAAAGATAAATTTGCTAGGGGTTAATTCCTTTGTGTAATTAATTAAGGGTTGATTGATTAAAGGATTCATTAATTAGGAATAAATGAAAGGGTTAGTTACTTAATAAATGTGATTAATGAAAGGATAATTAATTAATAATTATGGAATAATTAATCAGGGTAACTAATTAAGTAATTAATTACTCAGTGTAATTAATTAAGTTGATGTAGTTAATTTTAGTTAATTAATTAAGCTTAATTAATTAAAGGTAATCATTTGATGTTGGGTTAAGTGTAATTACTTAAGGAAATTAATGAGGTGTAATTACTTGGTGAAGTAATTAGTGGATAATTACTAGATGTAATTAATTATAAATAAATAAATAAATTTCTTATTGGGAAGCAATTAAAGGATAATTGCTTGGTGGAAGAAAATAAGTGATAATTACTCAGTGTAATTAAAAGATTAATCAATATAATTAATCTAGGAGTTAGTCTAATTGATGGAGTAATTAAGGAAGGTTAATTTATGATTGTGATAAATCAAAGTTGATTAAGTTAAAGGTTAATTATTAAATGAAATTTAAGAATAATTAACTAATGAGAGTAATTAGAGGATCGTTAATTAATGTAATTAATGGAAGTGATCAATCTTGTTCATGTATGATTGAATGATGATAAGTGCTTCGGTTTGGTTGATATCTCTGATATGAATTACTGTGTGATATGACACGCTGGATGGACAGCTATAATGTGATTATCTATCAATTATGAATTGTTATCCGGTAATTAAAATTGAATGGTATTTAATTGAATAACTTGGGTTTTGATTACATTGGATTCTAAGAGACCGGAGTCGGGTATTAGTAAATACCCGAAACCACTTCGACTCTTTATAAATTGATATGTGGAGTTAGTAGGCTGAAATGGAATGATTTAAGTAAATTGGACCATTTAATCTAAAAGTTTGGCACTTAGAAATTGATGTATGAAATAAGTAATGTCTATAACAGCTTGTGAAGTTGTAAATTGATAAGTTACCTCGGGTTTATATAAGTTGCATATTCCTTGTTAGATGGGTTTACTCACGCTGGTTTCCAGCCTAACCCGGGTGTTACTTTGATATAATGCTCGGGTCAGTCCGAGAATTACAGATTTTCAGGTAAGCACGATTTGGAGCTCAGGAGGCGCGTTGGATGGCAGGAACGTACGAAGCGTATCCTGCTGTATATATTATAGATTATCTTGGACATGTTTGTTTAAACTGTCTAGTGTTGTGTATTGGTTATTAACTCTGATGTATAAAAAAATGTAAGTACACTTATATGGTTCTTCTTTTGTAAACTGTTATTTATGTGATATTGTATTTTGATCCACTGCGAATGTGAGGTTTCTGTGATTTGTTCATGTTTTCTTCTTCTTTCTCTTTCCTTCTTTTCCTAACTATCTGGAATTTTCGAGATCGAAAATTCCAGGTCGTTACAGGTTCCTTCGAAATCTAATTATCGATAAAAAGTGAATATGAGTATATAGGATTTATTAAGTCTCCTTTCACTTTGATTCTTCTCGGATGATTTCAAAATCTCTTCCTTTTGTCTTAGGGTAAGCAATTCATTCTTCTGCTTTGGATAATACTAATCTTCTTTTATTTTGAAAAAATTAATATTATCTTTTTAGAACATCTGGACTTTCCTTTCGATCTATTCCACCCCTCGCCTAAGAAGAGAAAATAGAGGCCAAGTGAGTTCAATGCACTGGTTGCTCCATCCGTAACCTTAGTTAAACACTTTGTTTTATCTTTCTAGATCTCACAGGCGGGACAAATATACTAGTCGTTTCGGCATACTCGGTTAAACTTTATTTTGGAATTGATTATAAAGGTTCCTAATTATCATTTAAATGATTAATTTTTCTTTTAAAAACATTCGTAATTGATTCCAGGAAAAAATCGTTGCGTTTAAACTTATAATCAAAAGGTTATAGAATTCGCAGCATAAAAGTGCTGTAGAAAGTGCTATATAAGTTTATTTGATTTAAACCACTTTTTAATATTTGAAAATTCATATTTTCCACTTAAATCTCTTCTAACTATTCAAATGGATTTATCAAATTTATTCTATATTTTTCATAGTTAAAAACGTTCATTTAAATGGATTTCTCGTTATGGTCACTTAACCACACTAGCACGATTTTTCTAGATATTTGATTTGGATATATTTCAAAATCTACTCAATAAAATTTTGATTTAATTTCTTCGTTTAAAAGATATGGATATAATAGCCCAGAATTTTCTTATCTCGAAGAATTTCGAGCTATATTCCACTCTACACACTTATTTGAACTTTGCGGCACGAAATCGCGAACTACCTTTGCACGACGCACCTAATTTTAACTTATTTTTCAACACTTGAAATAATCTATTCAAATTGAATTTATTGCTTATAAAACCATTACAAATCATTTTAAATTAATATTTTCACTTTTTAAAGTATTTAAAATATAGTTTCAATATTTCCATATTATAATATCATTTTATTCCTATAATTTTAATATTAAGTTTTAAAATCCAATTTTAATTCAGTTCAATTATAAATTCAAATTAAATTCAATTAAAACTTAGATTTCAAATTTAATTTCCATTTTAATTTAAAATTTCAACCTTAATCTCAATTTTAATTTTCAAAATCGATTTCGATTTCAATTTCAATTTCACCATTTATCTCAATTTTCAATTTCAATTTAACTTTCTATTTCAAATCCAATTCCACTTCTAATTTCAAATTCTCTTTTATTTCCACTTTAATTTCAATTCCAATTAAAAGGAGACTTATTTTTCCAAATATATCATATCACTAAATTAGGGTCTTAATTAATAATGGGAATACTTAATCAAAATGAGCACAACCAAGTTTAACATTTATCATTAACATAATTATGGTCCATATACAAATTAATATGATAAATAATCGCAATCATAAACACTTACAACTATTCAAACGTAACACAAGCATATCCAAACATCCATAACAACATTTCAAAGGGGTGTATACTTGCATATGTAATAAGACAATTATTATAACAAAATAAAAATACGATATTTTGAAAGCGGTGATAATTTCTCACCTTTATTTCCACTCCATCAATCTTTAGGAGAATTGGCATGCTTACGGCTAACGAACTAACGTGCATTCCTCTCTTTTCTTTCTTCCCTTTCTTTTCCTTTCTTTTTATTTAGGCCATGGGAATTTTGGAGGGAATGTCCTTGGCTGTGGGGTGTGTGTGGCTTTGGGTAGGCAGGTAGGTTGGATGTGCGTGTGTTTTGAGGTAAGTAGGTGCTTGGGGGGTCCGGCCTTGGCTGAAGGTGGTGGGTGGAGTTCGGGTGTGGGGTAGAGGAACTTGGCCTTGGGTTTGGAAGGTGGGTAGGTGGTTGGCCGAGAGTAGGGTGGAGGTGATTTTGGTGAAGATGGTGGAAGAAAATGGAGGTGGATGAGGAGTTCGATGCCATGGAAATGGAAGTGGAGAGGATGAAGGAAGTGAAGAAAATGTAGAGAATAAGATAATGGATTTTTGTGAAAAATGAAATGAATGGTGCAGGCTATTTATCCTTGAGTTTGGGATGGAAATGACTAAATACCCTTCTCTACTTTTTGACTTTTAATTTACCTTTTTTACCCTTGATTTGAACTTTGCTTAATGGAGAGGAGATGGTATTAAATGTGAAATGATGTATACCTCTTATTCTTGCACTTTAAAACATTTAAACATCCATTTTTTTACTTTCCATAAAAGATAAGACTTGAAATTAATGGTGAGAGAGATGGTTTGATTTGATTCATGTACATAGGATAATGATGTTATTTTATAAAGTTTTATTAAATCATATGTAACAACCCGCATATTTTATGATTATATATTTAAATATTTTATTTAATATAGCATCGTTAGTTGAATTTAAATTCTGAAATATGACTTTCTGTAAACGGTCGAATCGGGACTCGGGACCACTTCCATTGAGTCCAAAATGGCGTTTGCGACCTTTTTGAGTATAAACATTGATATGTTTGGAATTGATTAGAATTTTGTTATTTTCGTTTGGGGCTTTGGTTTTATGTTTCCACCCACTAACCCAACAAGAGAACCCAACTCCTTTACCTAACAACTCCCACTCCACTCATCTTCATTCATTTCATTTCTGATTTCCTAACACTCAAGCAAAATGAAAAATGGAGGAAAAGGGAGGAGATTAGAAATTCCTATGCGCTGGTTCTCTTAGGAAGTTCAAGTTCTAGATCTAAAGTCAAAGAGAAGCTTAGTTAAGCATCCTCTTCATCTTCTCCATCTCAATCTCTCTTCAATTTTCAGAAATTCCTATAATCTAACTTAGGAAAAACTTCACCTTTAATAATTGATTGAAGATTCTAGAGGTGTATGGTCATGTTTTGTTTTAAAGCTTCTCATTCGTTGCCGTTGAGTTTCGAAGGTGAGTTCTTGAACTCACATCTAAGTCTGTAGCTTTCATTGTTGTTAGGTATGAATTCTTAACATCTATTTCATGTTCATTTGCTTTGATTTGAATTGATTTGGTGAGTTCTTATGCTCCCGTTTGTGGAAGGCCTGCCCCTTTTTGTTTTCTAGATTTCTAATTATTGATTTCTAAAATTTGTGTTTCACCAATTTTTGCGATTTGCATTGATAAGATTTATCAATATTTGTGGTTTGGTGAATAAAATAAAGAATATGACATTATTTTTGGTGTTTGAGGAGATTTGAGATATTGTATGGTTTTTGTTATTATCATATATATATTTGTCATATCTCTTATCCTATCTCATTTTATATGATATTTATAGCTAGATTGATCCGTTTATTATTTTCCTTCTTAAGTAATACTCGGGTCAGACCGAGGTGTTTCAGGTGCTTCTACTTGACTTCGTATCAGGGACCGTTATCTGACTTTTGGCTAACTATTTTAGCTTAGTAGTTTTTGTTTTTATACATTTGAGATAGAGACTTCTTGATGTATACATATTCTTTTGTCTAGCACTTGTACCTATTCTTTTGTGATGTAGTGGATCTTGTTTGACTTCTATTTTGATGTACACTTCGATATGTTAAATTCATATCTGTTTCCGCCTTAGTGATATGAATATCTATGGCTGATTTTATGTTATGCTTATTTTACATTTGTTTTCGAAGACCACATAGCCACTGTGTAGTAGCCTTGAGTTTGTATTTGATGTGTCAGATTTCTTCTTGAAATGAAATGCATGTAATACTATCTAACATATCGGTGCTCGCACAAAGCAATTACATAGATGGTCGC
This sequence comes from Allium cepa, assembly GCA_030765085.1. NCBI lineage: Eukaryota > Viridiplantae > Streptophyta > Magnoliopsida > Asparagales > Amaryllidaceae > Allium > Allium cepa. The sequence continues at coordinate 819,602,827 of CM060940.1, forward strand.
TCCTCAACAGCCTTATTCTTCGAGCTAGCCGAAGGCATTACCCTGTAGTGTCCTTGGCTAGTGTGAGTATAGAGGTGAGGCGTCACGGCTTGGTATAATCGTAAAATATACGGGTTGTTACAATATATTAGTCAAATCATGTTTCGTAAACTTTATTAAAACCTTTGTTGTCTTTATATGATAAATGATAACATGGAACATAGTTTGTTAAGTTCATATATGTGTTAGGAAACATATCATGTTGTAACAACTTAACGACAACTTGGTTTGATTGAAAACAGTGTTTTGTTGACATATAGTCAAAATTTGATATTTTTGTTAAGCTATATATTAAAGCAAACGAAACTTAAAAATATACTTTTTACTTCTTTTAAATAAATTAAAACATGTCTATTCATATTATAAAACCATATTTAAATAATATCAAAATCTCCATTTTTACAGTGTATGTAAAACTGACAAAATGTGACAAAAATTTGGATATTTGTATAAAACGATTATTAATATACTTTTGTTATCTTTATTAGATGTTTTTAATATGATTTATCTTTTTAAATAAATATTTAAACTTATTTATTTAAGCCTTTATTTATTTTTAATAAAACTTAACTTTGCTGATTTGTTCTAAAATCCAAATTTATACTTTTAAATTATTAACTATAAGAATAAATAATTTCTCTTTTATTATTTATTATATATAACATATTTATTTAAGTTTTAAATTCTTTAAAATTTAAAATAAATAAAATCTCTCATTTTCGAAGTAGCGAAATTATGGGTCGTTACATTTTACTGTAAGGATAATACTCAAGAGAAAGGTTTACCATCTAATCGTATCTCTTACCCCTTTTTAGTTATTTTCGAGTCACTTGAACTAGTTAACTAAAATCACTTCTTTCTTTCCAAACCCCTTTTTCAAACAATATCATAAATATATTTCAATGAAATATCCAATTCCAACTTGCATTGGATTTGCTTAGATTTGAAATCGTTCCTATCGTAAAATGGCAAAGAGAATAATTTACTAAGTGCATAATATGTTTCAACAAAGCAAACATCCGATCTTCACTTAGAAGATTACTCCGATCACCATAAAACAAATCAGGACTCTTTCCCCAATCCAAATCCAAAGGAATACCCATTTATCTATAAAGTTCCTTTTCAAAGATATTTGTACTTAAATATGTTTCTAAGCAAGCTATATCCAAAATATTAATATGCCAAAATCCCCTTAAGATCCAAAGCTATCTCATATAAAATTATTATTTCCTTTCTCCATAACCATTTGAAATAATAATATACATTTCTGCTTTATAGTTAATCAAACCATACTTTTGGAATCAAATCAAATTTTTTTTATATCAAAACAATCATATAGGGAGATCCCAGTGGTAGCAATTGCCTACTTAGAAAGGTTTTTATCCCAAGAACATTTTCAATTACTATTCTTATCCTGTAAACCATGAAAACCATTTTTACTTTGTTTTTTCCTTCCAAAACCATCGAGATTTAAAATCTTGAATTCCTTTTATTTATAAGACACATTTTCAATCAATTATATTTATAAAATATCTCCCTTTAAAGCAAATCATTCTCAAATAGTTTTATGCAAAAATATTATAGCTTTCTTATATAACTCATTTTTCAAGTATTATTTCAGAAATATCTAAGTTTCTTTTAACAAACTTATTTATAGGATCCTAATTAATTGCAGCCATCTTTTATATTCAATCATTTTCAAAATATTTCAAAATATCCTAATTTCCTTTTAATAAAATAACATTTATTAAAACTTAATTTTTATCAAATCAATCCTTTATATAAAATAGTTCCTAAATTATTTAAAAAATTTCTTTTAAATAAACAACCTTTATAAAACAAATTTTTAACTCAACATTATCAATGATCGCCTTATATTCAAATTGTGAAACTTAATTCACAAGATATTCGTTTAAATGTTCCCAAAATTCCCATCTACCTAACCCAAATTTTGAAAAGAGAAGATTCAAGATAGATTAACCGACAATTGTCAATGCTCAGAATTGGATGAGCATGACTAGCCAAATCCTAGATGATAATGATGGAATATTATCCTTCCTAACAACTAAGCACTACCAAGGATAACTATAATAAATTGTTGGGAAAGATAGTCTTTTATATAAAATATAATTTTGGGTAAAATTATTTCATTTACACAATTTTAAAATCAATATGTGTCATTTGGCCTTGCTTGGGTGTTTAGGAAATCCCTATCGATAACATTGGCTAAAAGCATGGACTAGAATTCTTAGGCCACTCAACTGAACAAACACAACACAAAACATTTTCATATCGCTAACAAATGCGCGCTCTTATATATACTCTCTCAAACTCATCCTAGGGTCTCGCTTACCCCATCTTAGATGAGTCAACCCCACCAAAGCCTAGGTGTTTGCTCAACCTAAGCTCTGATACCAACTATAACGATGCACTTTTCTATACAGTTTAGGCTGACAATAAATCACACATGTCCAACCCAAATTGAACATAAAGGCAGATAGTTAGGGAAAAGAAATAAGAAAGAAGAAAAGAAGAACTTAACAAACATAGAATCTCACAACGGAACGAATGATTATAATATACAACAAATATTTACAAAAAAACAAAACTGTAATTTATGTATATATAGACATCAATCAGAGTTTACTATCCTATTTCAGCTTGGATAGTTATAATAACCCGCCCTAACAATTCCTGAATAATATATAACAACATATGCAACAGAAATGTAACCATCTATGTTAATACAACTCTGGGCCTCCAGCTCCTCCCGAAGCTCCAAATATCCAAGTAAACCTGAAAATATACTCATATAAATACGGACGAGTTTTTCCTTACGATAACCAAAATATTTTTTATAGAAAATCCAACGATATTATAATAATATTTAAGGCAGAAATAATAATAATCAAGTAGCCTGATGTTCGTGAGTGCACATCACAACAATACTTGGTATGTAATCGAAAATCGGTAAGGCATATTCACTAATTGTGTAAAATTTCCATGGAGGTGCCTTTAGTACTTCGAGGAACAGTCCTCCTGCACAAGGATCAGAGATATCCTTTCGAAGCAGCATACATCCCTAGTGATGTACCAAAGGAAAACATGGCTGGTCTCGCTAAGACCGAGTGCATCGCTCCATGCATGCATAACAATTGTAGGTAACATCTAGGTGGAGCCAACTACACCCTATGGGTTTGTCAACCCTATTGTCCATGCCTCCTATCTCTAGTTTTAGTCATTCTCGCCGATGAGGCTACGTCTATCATTCCAACTCATGCACCATCATCAAAATAGATCAGGCAATCTCACATGGATTCCAATACTCCAACGGGTCTTGGAATCACACATGGATTTCCATATCTCAAATAGATTTTGGAAACACACACGGATTCCCATACTCTAATGGGTCTCGAAATCATGCATGGATCCCAACATCTCAATATATCATGAATCTCTTCATAGAACCATATATGATTTTCAGAGTGGTTATGGGTTTGAGTAATCTCTTACGAGTACACTCTTCCGCTTCCCGAGTGCTCCATAAAACCAAACGCCGATTTCCAGAATGCTCAATATCGGTTCTTTAGGAAACAATCGACAACACATAAGAGAGAGGATCACCCCTTAACCGTTTAAGTCGACGAGTTTCCTAATCATTTTTGTTACAACCGTGATTTTATTATCTTCGAAATAAAAATTTAAAATAGAAATTTTAATTTGATATTTGAAATAAATAAATGAATAAATAAATAAAAGTGAAATCCATTTCAAGTCAGATGAAAATATAAGTGACTGCATATTTGAAATGTAATGTCGTTGCCTTTTCACGTGTAACAAATTGGCCCATATTTTGTAAAACAAAGGTTGGAGCTTTCTTTTCTTTACTGTCACACACCAAAAGTTTATAAAGAAAGTAGTGAACACTTTTTGTTTGCATCCACAAAATTTAAAAAGCGAGTTGATCATGTGCTGTCACCAAAGTTTTTAAAAAAAAAAGCAGAATATAAACATTTGTTTTCACACACTAAGTTATAAAGCATAAATGAACACTTTGATTTCTCTGCCATCTTCATTATTATATACTAGTAAACTTTGCAAGTTGCTTTGTCCAACTTATTTGTATAGGCCGTGTATTATTTTCTCTAAGGCACGTTTTGCCTTAAATGCTATGTACCATATTATAGCCCGCACACATTCTTTTGCATTGACATGTATACTTTTGGAAAGAAGAAAGGTTGGCCTGCATCTTTCATTTTTTTAAAAAAAAATTCAGAAGCTCTGAGATAGAATTAATGGCGATTCCAATATTTTTTCTCCACTCCGTTCTTGGTTGCTAATTGTTTTTGAATCGAAACTAAGGTGAGTGCAACTCACATTTCTAATTTAAAATCCTTGTTGCCAAGTTAGTATATTTAGTATACTTCATTTTTGCATGCGTGAAAAATTATATGGTCCAATTGTCCAGACCATCTTTCATCATTTGCATGCATAAGTGTGTCTACTCCATTTGCATGCTAAGATTAGTAGCATGAAAGTTAAGCTCAGGCTAAATTTTTATTACAAGTGCATAGTAGGGATGTCAGCTTTATTTTACAGTGACTAGTTATTTCTGCATATGGTCTTTGACCTATATATGTTTTAAGGTTAAGTAAATATATAACCCTATTTTATAGGCATATGAGTCCAATACTTATTTCCTGAACTGGACAATATGGACTTTGAAATTACAAAAGTGGCAGTTTTGTATAGTGGTAGGACGCATTGAAAATAAGTTCAGATCATTATACATATGTGCATAGTTGTTAAGCCATGGCCTTGTGTTTTATTTATATGTGTAAGTTGTATTACACAAAAAAATTTGTTGTCCAAGTTTCTGTGTGCATGTTGTATATGAAACTGTACGTGTGCAAGAATAGAATGCACAGCTATGCTCAAATCATTATATTTATTCATGCGTGCATGGGTATTGTCCAGCTCACATGCATTTTATTTTTACTTCTTATTTGCTTGCAAAAGTTACAAGTTCCAGGTCATTTGTATTTTGTTTTAAATACTACATGTAAGCCAAGTCCTGACACCAAATTTCATTTCATGAGTGAAATTAAATATTGTGTGCGTGAAATGAAAATTGTAGTATGCGTGGAAAATTAAAGTGCTAAGCTTTTCAAAGTATAGTGTGCATTCATGAAAATATAGTGTGCATGCGTGCATTTGTTTCTTCACGCGTGTGTGTCATGTAAAACTTTTCCCAGGCCAATTGCAATTTTTGGACGTACTGCATGTTAAAATGAGTATCACCAGAGTTGCATTACACTAAAATGTGTACAGGTCTCCTCAATTTATATTACTTTCGTGCATGCACGTTGGGGTAGCAACAGTTATAATGTTATTGCCCAGGCTATCCAATGATTTAAATATTTTATATAGCAGTGCACGTGTATATTGAAGCTGTGCAATATTTTGATGAAAATATAGTGGTGCAGTCCACTATTTAATTTACGTTGAACCGGTGTTTGGTTTTAAAACGTATTTTGTTGCCGTTATTTTTATAACGGATTTTTACTCCGGTGTTAAATTTTTGAAGCGTGTTGTTTTGATGACATTTTTGATGAATAAAAATTACTGTTGTTTTGACTTCAGTAACCGTCGATTTAAAGTGAATTTTCAAGCGGTTATCCCGCAATGCTGATTCGATATCTGTTTTTACGGTGTTTTGTGAAGTGCAATTTCCTTGTCGAAATTGCTATAGATGTTGTTGTTTTAATCACGTGTTTTTAAAATCGTTTTAAAATAAAATTATTTCCAAATTTTTACAGTTTTACGCTTTCAAAAGAATGAGGAATCGATTTAAATGCTTCAGCAAAATTAAGGACTATGAACCCTTACTTTTATCGATCTGATTAATTCCGGACTTGTCCATTTGAGAACGTAAACTTTATTTATATAAAATACACAATTTTGCACTTTCAAGGAAACGATGAAGAGATTTAAATGATTTAGCAAAAGTGCGGAGTATGGAACCACGTTTTTACTAACTCGATTAATTCCGGAATCTTTAATTGAAATAATTATTGTGGATTTGTTGTTTGATGATTTTGCTGGGCTTTCGAGCCATTATGCTGGACCTTCGGGTCATATGTTGGACCTTCGAGACAATTACCAGTACTATACCTTCGGGTCATATGCTGGACCTTTGGGTCATTTGTTGGGTGTCAAAAATTATGATGACAGTGCTTGGTAGGCTTCGACCATATGAGATGCATGTGCGGCGTAGCTTAGACTCGCCATACGCTGGGATCGATCCACTTTTATGCTGATTTTATGCTGATTTTTCTAGTTATCTATTTTGATTTCTAGATTTTGTGAATTGCTGTTATGAATTCAAATATGAATTAAAAGTTGATTTTGATGAAGTTTAATGAGATTTCTTCATTTAAACTATGTTGATTATTTATGTTGAACAGTCTCAATTGAGATTGTAATTAATTTGCTTTGATATTGTTTATGATGCATTCACTTCTAAGTTTAAATTAGACTGATCCGTTTATTATTTTCTTTTAAATAATACTCGGGTCAGACCGAGTTATTTTAGGATAATCGCTATCTCTGATTATGTTGCCGCTTCAGCTTTTGGGATTTCACGTCATCTTTTGCCTAGACTTCAAGGTTTTACTTTTGGTGTATTGACTCTCATCTCATGTATGTTGATGTCTTTGTATATGTACATTTGGTTCATGTGAACTATCGATTGTTGTAGCATGTATCCAGACTTATCTTCCGCTATATATATGATATTTCTATTCTGATGTGATTATACTATCTGTGTTGTTGTTATTATGAGTTGTTCTGAATTTTTCTTTAGCCACCGTAGTTTCGTTTTGGATTTGGATTGAATTTATATCTTTGGGAGTAATTTACACAACTCCTATCGACGTAATCAATACTTATCTAAGGCCTAACTTATGGATGATCGCTTCTAACGAGCCTTATTCTTCGCAATAGCAGACGTTATTCCTTATAATAACATTTGTTATTGTGAGCATAGAGGTGGGGAGTCACAGCTTGGTATCAGAGTTGAAATTCAGAACAAATTATTATAAACACAGAACAGAGGCAGAATGGAACATGCGTTACAACTATTCGAGGGTTTTATTCGTGCCTTTCTGCTTTATTCTTTCCACTTTAACGTGTTGGAGTATGCCTAGGAATAAATCTCATATTCCGTAGTATTTCATTTGTTAAATTTAGTATCATTTATGTGCTATTTGACTATTCCTTTTCTTCTCTTGTTCTCTCAGCCTATGGCTGGAAGAGATAGAGGGAATCGTTCTTCTACAGGCCCGTCTAGTGGTTCTCATCCGGACGGAGTCTGTATGTCAGCTGATCAGTTTATGAAGCTATTTCGGGGTACTAAGCCTTCTGTTGCTACTCTCGCAGCTCCTATTCATAAGCATGCCTTCGCCCGCATGTGTAGTGACTATTCCCACCTTTTAGGCAAGCCTTTCAAGGGATCGGAAAGTGTATTGGAGGTTCGGACTTCGTTCCACGCTTGTGAGCGCATATTTTCTCGGATGGATCTTTCTGATCATCATCGCGTTCTCGTGGCATCTAGCATGTTGCAAGAGCATGTGCTTGATTGGTATGAGCATTTTATTGCGGAAGTTGATGAGTCCTCTCTCTCGTGGATTCAGTTTAAGGAACGTTTCGAACTTAAGTTCGTTCCTGAATTAGAAAAAGGCTAATCTTTCTCGTAGTTTCCTTGAGTTGAAGCAAGGAAAGTCCTCTGTTTCTGGTTATGTTGCATCTTTCGAGGCCTTATCCAAATACGGAGTTGAGTTCATTAACACTCCATGAAAGAAGAATCTTCATTTTGTTGATGGTTTGAAGAAGTATTTGAAGAAAGTTCTTTTGCTTCAGCTTAAGCTCTCTTTTGAGGAGCTTGTTAATTTGGCACTTTGCCTTGAAGCCGTTGAAAAGGACCGTGATAGTGGTGATGATGTTGAGGTTTCTAAGAACCCTAACAAGAAGAGGTTTCCATTAATAGGCCTAGTTCTTCTTCCAACAAGAAGACGAAGAAGCAAGCTACCTCTAGTTCTCAGCCTAGTACTGCACCTTCTATTCAGAGGGCGTGCTATAATTGTGGTTCTTTGGATCATTTTCTCCATAGCTGTTCTAAGCCTCGCATTTGTCGCTATTGTAAGAAAGAGGGTCATTGGGTTTTTGATTGTCCTATTGCTCCTAAGGGTTTCAAATCTGGGAAGCTTAATGTTGCTAAAGCTTCTGGTGATTCTTCTAAGCCCAAAGGTATTGCTCCTTCTGTTTTGGAAGGTTTTGTTTTATTTCATGGCCGTTCTATTAGAGTTCTTATTGATACGAGTGCATCACATTCATTCGAGTCAAAGGAGCTTATTGATGTTATTCCTTTGGATGTTGTTAGTCTTTGTGACCCTTTGAGGATTGTGAATCCTATTGGTGGATCCGCTACTCTTGGTTTGTTATGTGTTGATGTTGAGATTATTCTATGTGGTTTCTCCTTTCATGCGAATCTGCATGTTATGAATCATCTTGGTTTTGATATGATTTTGGGGATGGATTGGCTCGTCCGTTATGAAGTTCAAATCCTATGTCCCGAAAGAACTTTGTATCTCAAGCATCCCGATGCTATCAAGTAGTTATCTATTAGATTTCGAAGCATGGATCATATTTCGAATGCTCTCATTTCTTCCTTCGAATCGAAGGATGTCATAGCTAATATTCCGGTTGTTTGTGATTTTTATGATGTCTTTGATCCTATTTCATGTTTGCCGCCGAAGAAGGCAATTGAGTTCCGTATTGTTCTTATCTCTGGTGCTCATCCTGTCAGTCGTCCTCCCATGAGGATGTCTGCTAAGGAACATGAGGAACTCAAGCAACAATTATCTGAGTTGGAAGCCAAGCAATTTATTCGTTCTTTCTCTTCTCCTTGGGGCGCCGCCGTTGTCTTTGTTAAGAAGCCAGATGGTACTCTTAGGCTTTGCATTGATTATCGTAAGCTTAACGAGCTCACTATCAAAAATAGTTATCCATTAGCTAGGATCGACGACATGTTCGATCAATTAAGTGGCGCTAAGCTTTTCTCCCAACTCGATCTTGCTACCGGTTTTCATCAGGTACGAATTGCGGAAGATAGCATTCCTCTTACAGCATTCCGCACTCGATATGGTTCTTACGAATGGCTTGTTATGCCGTTCGGTTTGACGAACGCTTCAGCGTATTTTGTTGATCTTATGAATTGAATATTCCAGGAATATCTCGATAAGTTCATTTTGGTTTTCATTGATGATATTCTTATTTATTCCAAATCTGAAGCCGATCATATTCAGCATTTGGAGAATGTTTTGAGCATTCTTCGTCAGCATCAGCTTTATGCCAAATACTCCAAGTGTCACTTCTGGGAGAATAAGGTGAAGTTTCTCGGTCATATTGTTTCTTCCGATGGTATTTCTGTCGATCCTTCCAAGATCGAATCTATTCAGAATTGGAAGAGGCCCGAGACTGTTACTGAGATCCGTAGTTTCCTTGGATAGGCAGGATATTATCGCCGGTTCATTAAGGACTTTTCTCGTATTTCTTTACCACTTAACACTCTTACGAGAAATGTTGTTTGTTTTATTTGGTCGGATAAGTGTGAGACTTCTTTTGTGAATTTAAAAGATCTCCTTACTCATGCTCCTATCGTAGTGGTTTCCGAAGGGAATCATGATCTTGTTGTTTATACCGATGTCAGTACTTATGGACTCGGTGTTGTTCTCATGCAAAAGGATAGAGTAGTTGCCTATGCTTCTAGACAACTAAAGCCTAACAAGATTCGTTATGCTACCCATGATTTGGAGTTAACCGCTATAGTTTTTGCTATAAAGATTTGGTGACATTATTTATTGTGCGAGCTTTTTGTTCTCTTCACTGATCACATATCTCTGAAGTATCTATTCACTCAGAAAGAACTTAATATGACGCAACAGCGTTGGCTCGAATTTCTTGCTTCATATGATTTTGATATTCGGTATACCCCTGCTAAGGGTAATCGAGTTGCTAATGCGCTTAGTCGCAAGAAGAAAATTGTTGTTTCCATGATACTAGCAGAGTGGAATATGTTGGAAGCTTTATCTCTTCGTGATATTAGAGATCGTCCTTCAGTTTTTGATTCTCCCGTGCTTTTATTTAGCATGGAAGCTCGTCCTAGTTTGTTGGATCGTATTGCAGATGCCCAAAAACAAGATGCATATATCTCTTATCTTATTCAGAGTTGTAAATCGGAATCCCGAAGTGATGATCTAAAGAATTTAGATATTTATATTCATGGTTGCATTTGGAAGAAGGGAAGGTTGATTATGCCTAATGTTTCTAACCTTAGAAATGACATTCTTGAGGACTGTCATCGTTCCAAGTATACTATTCATCTGGGTAGTAGTAAGATGTATGCTGACATGATAGGTTTATACTTTTGGGAAAGTATGAAGCGTGATGTTGCAAGTTATGTGAGTCATTGCATGACTTGTCAACTTATTAAAGCAGAATACGAACGTCCTAGTGGTCTATTGCAGCCTCTTGAGATTCCATTATGGAAATGGGATCAGATTTCTACGGACTACATTGATGGTCTACCTCGTTCGAGGTCGGGCCATACTGATATTTGGGTGATTGTTGACCAATTGAGCAAATCAGCCCATTTTATTCCTATCAAGTCCAATCGGACTGCTCCTTTGTTGGCTAAGCTGTTTATTAAGAATTCTTTTGACTTCATGGTGTGCCTAGTTCTATTGTTAGTGACAGAGATCCTCTTTTTACTAGTGGTTTCTGGCAGAGCCTTCAGAAAGTTTTGGGGACTAACCTCAATCTCAGTACAGCTTATCATCCACAGTCTGATGGTCAGACTGAAAGGGTGAATCAAGTCTTGAAGGATATCCTTCGAGCTTGTATTCTTCATTTTGGTGGTAGTTGGGAAGACCACTTATCTCTTGTTCAATTTTCTTATAACAACAGTTTCCAATCCAGTATTGGTATGGCTCCTTTCGAAGCCCTTTACGGAAGACCGTGTCGATCACCATCTTGTTGGTTGGAATCCGGGGAAAAGTTAGTTCTCGGCCCCGATTATATTCGTGAATCTTTTGAGAAGATTGATATTATCAGACAGAGAATAAAAGAGGCTCAGAATAAGCAAAAATCTTATGTCGATCATCCTAGGAAGCCTTTAGAATTATCTGTTAACAATCGCGTATTCGTTCGTGTTTCTCTGATGAAGGGTGTGGTGCGTTTTTGTAGCTCCGTGAAATTGGCTCCCCGATATATTGGACCATTTCCTATTATGGAACGCATTGGCTCGGTTGCTTATCGTGTATCGCTACCTATTCAGTTTTTGGGAATTCATGACATATTTCATGTATCCCATCTTCGTCGATGCCTTCGAGATTCGGATTCTATTATTGATCCTCATGTGTTGCAAGATCTTAAGATCTCACCCAACTTGTTTATTGTGCAAAATCCTACTCGTGTACTAGTTTCGGAGGATTAACGCCTTCGGAATAAAGAAGTCCCACTTGTGAAAATTCAATGGTCCGCAAACCCCAAAGATTGCACTTGGAAAACCAAAGAATTCATCGAGCGTTCTTATCCCGGTTTTCTCTCGTCTTCGTGTGAGGGTGAGCATTCTTATTCATCTTTTCTATTTTACATCTTTGTTGTGATGAATAATTTGTGTTATAAACAAGTTTTGGTATGAAAATTGCGGGGACGCAATTTTTATAAGGGGGGTTTGTAACAACCGTGATTTTATTACCGTCAAAATAAAAATTTAAAATAGAAATTTTAATTTGAGATTTGAAAAAAAAAAGTGAAATCCATTTCAAAATCAGATGAATATATAAGTGGTTGCATATTTGAAATGTAATGTAATTACCGTTTCACGTGTAACAAATTGGTCCATACTTTGTAAAACAAGGTTGGAACATTCTTTTCTTTGCTGTCACACACCAAAAGTTTATAAAGCAAGTAGTGAACACTTTTTGTTTGCAGCCACAAAATTTAAAAAGCGAGTTAATCGTGTGCTGTCACCAAAGTTTTGAAAAAAAGCAAAATATAAACATTTGCTGTAACACACTAATTTATAAAGCATAACTGACACTTTTCTTTCTCTTCCATCTTCATTATTATGTATTAGTAAACTTTGCAAGTTACTTTGTCCAACTTATTTGTACAGGCCGTGTACTATTTTATCTCAGACACGTTTTGCCTTAAATGCTATATACCATATTATAGCCAGCACACATTCTTTTGCATTGACATGTATACTTTTGGAAAGAAGAAAGGTTGGCCTGCATCTTTCATTTGTTTTAAAAAAAAAATCAGAAGCTCTGAGATAGAATTAATGGCGGTTCCAATATTTTTGCTCCACTCCGTTCTCGGTTGCTAATTGTTTTTGAATCGAAACTAAGGTGAGTGCAACTCACATTTCTAATTTAAAATCCTTGTTGCCAAGTTAGTATTTAGTATACTTCATTTTTGCGTGCGTGAATAATTATATGGTCCAATTGTCCGGACCATCTTTCATCATTTGCATGCATAAGTGTGTCTAGTCCATTTGCGTGTTAACATTAGTAGCACAAAAGTTAAGCTCGGGCTAAATTATTATTTCAAGTGCATAGTAGGGATGTCAGCTTTATTTTACAGTGACTTGTTATTTCTGCATACGGTCTTTGACCTATATATTTTCTAAGGTTAAGTAAACATATAACCCCATTTTATAGGCATATGAATCAAATACTCATTTCCTGAATTGGACAATGTGGACTTTAGAATTATAAAAGAGGCAATTTTGTATAGTGGTGGGACGCATTGAAAATAAGTTCAGATCGTAATACATGCGTGCATAGTTGTTAAGCCCTGGACTTGCGTTTTATTTATACGTGTAAGTTGTATTACAAAAAATTTTTGCTGTCTAGGTTTCTGTGTGCATGTTGTATATGAAAATGTACGTGTGCAAGAGTAGAATGCATATCTATGCTCAAATCATTATATTTATTCATGCGTGCATGGGTATTGTCCAGCTCACTTGCGTTTTATTTTTACTTCATATTTGCTTGCAAAAGTTATAAGTTCCAGGTCATTTGTATTTTGTTTTAAATATTGCATGTGAGCCAAGTCTTGACACCATATTTCATTTCGTGCGTGAAATTAAATATTGTGTGCGTGAATTGAAAATTGTATTATGCGTGGAAAATTAAAGTGCTAAGCTTTTCAAATTATAGTGTGCATTCATGAAAATATAGTGTGCATGCGTGCATTTGTTTCTTCACGTGTGTGTGTCATGTAAAACTTTTCCCAGGCCAATTGCTATTTTTGAACGTACTGCATGTTAAAATGAGTATCACCAGAGTTGCATTACACTAAAATGTTTACAGGTGTCCTCAATTTATATTACTTCCGTGCATGCTCGTTGGGATAGCAACAGTTATAATGTTAGTACCCAAGTTATCCAATGTTTTAAATATTTTATATAGCAGTGCACATGTATATTGCTTTGCAATATTTTTGATGAAAATATAATGGTGCAGTCCACTATTTAATTTACATTGAATCGGTGTTTGGTTTTAAAACGTATTTTGTTGCCATTATTTTTATAATGGATTTTTACACCGGTGTTAAATTTTTGAAGCGTGTTGTTTTGATGACATTTTTGATGAATAAAAATTACTGTTGTTTTGACTTCAGTAACCGTCGATTTAAAGTGAATTTTCAAGCGGTTATCCTGCAACGCTGATTGGATACCCGTTTTTACGGTGTTTTGTAAAGTGCGATTTCCTTGTCGAAATTGCTATAGATGTTGCTGTTTTAATCACGTGTTTTTAAAATCGTTTTAAAATAAATTTGTTTCCATTTTTTTTACAGTTTTACGCTTTCAAAAGAATGAGGAATCGATTTAAACGCTCCAGCAATATTAAGGACTATGAACCCTTACTTTTACTGATCCGATTAATTCTAGACTTGTCCATTTGAGAACGTAAACTTTATTTATATAAAATACACAATTTTGCACTTTCAAGAAAACGATGAAGAGATTTAAACGATTTAGGAAAAGTGCGGAGTATGGAACCACGCTTTTACTAAGTCGATTAATTCCGGACTCATTAATTGAAATAATTATTGTGGATTTGTTGTTTGATGATTTTGATGATTTTGTTGGGCTTTCGAACCACTATGCTGGACCTTTGGGTCATATGTTGGACCTTCGGGTCAATTACCAGTACTATACCTTCGGGTCATATGCTGGACCTTTGGGTCATTTGTTGGGCACCAAAAATTATGATGACAGTACTTGGTAGGCTTCGACCATATGAGATGCACGTGCGGCGTAGCTTAGACTCGCCATATGCTGGGATCGATCCACTTTTATGCTGATTTTTCTAGTTATCTATTTTGATTTCTAGATTTTGTGAATTGCTTCTTTGAATTCAATTATGAATTTGAAAGTTGATTTTGATGAAGTTTAATGAGATTTCTTCATTTAAACTATGTTGATTATTTATGTTGAATAGTCTCATTCGAGATTATAATTAATTTGCTTTGATGTTTTTTATGATGCATTCACTTCTAAGTTTAAATTAGAATGATCCGTTTATTATTTTCTTTTAAATAATACTCAGGTGAGACCGAGTTATTTCAGGATAATCGCTTTCTCTAATTCTGTTGCCGCTTCAGCTTTTGGGATTTCACATCATCTTTTGCCTAGACTTCGAGGTGTTACTTTTGGTGTGTTGATTCTCATCTCATGTATGTTGATGTCTTTGTATATGTACATTTGGTTCATGTAAACTATCGATTGTTGTAGCATGTATCCTGACTTATCTTCCAATATATATCTCATATTTCTGTTCTGATGTGATTACACTATCTGTGTTGTTGTTATTATAAGTTGTTCTGAATTTTTCTTTATCCACCGTAGT
This sequence comes from Allium cepa, assembly GCA_030765085.1. Taxonomy (NCBI): domain Eukaryota; kingdom Viridiplantae; phylum Streptophyta; class Magnoliopsida; order Asparagales; family Amaryllidaceae; genus Allium; species Allium cepa. Next base: position 819,617,847 of record CM060940.1, read on the forward strand.
GTCGTTTTGGACTTGGATTGAATTTATATCTTTGGTAGTAATTTACACAACTCCTATCGACATAATCAATACTCATCTAAGGCATAACTTACGGATGGTCGCTTCTAACAAGACTTATTCTTCGCAATAGCAGACGTTATTCCTTATAATAACCTTTGTTACTGTGAGCATAGAGGTGGGGCATCACAGCTTGGTATCAGAGCTGAAATTCAAAACAAATTATAATAAACACAGAACAGAGGTAGAATGGAACATGCGTTACAACTATTCGAGGGTTTTATTCGTGCCTTTCTACTTTATTCTTTCCACTTTAACATGTTGGAGTATGCCTAGGAATAAATCTCATATTCCGTAGTATTTCATTTTTTAAATTTCTTATCAATTTTGTGCTGTTTAGTTAACCCTTTTCTTCTCTTGTTCTCTCAGCCTATGGATGGAAGTGGTAGAGGGAAGCGTTCTTTTGCAGGCCGTCTAGTGGTTCTCATCCGGATGGAATCTATATGTGAGATGATCAGTTTATGGAGCTATTTTAGGGTACTCAGCCTTCTGTTGCTACTCTCGTAGCTCCTACTCATAAGTCTGCCTTCGCCCGCATGTGTAGTGATTATTCCCACCTTGGAGGCAAGCCTTTCAAGGGATCGGAAAGTGTATTGGAGGTTCATACTTAGTTGCACGCTTATGAGCGCAAATTTTCTCAGATGGATCTTTCTGATCACCATCGCGTTCTCGTGGCATCTAGCATGTTGCAAGAGCGTGCGCTTGATTGGTATGAGCTTTTTATTACGGAAGTTGATGAGTCCTCTCTCTCGTGGATTCAGTTTGAGGAACTTTTCAAACTTAAGTTCGTTCCTGAATCAGAAAAGGCTAATCTTGCTCGTAGTTTCCTTGAGTTGAAGCAAGGAAAGTTCTCTGTTTCTGATTATGTTGCATCTTTCGAGGCCATATCCAAATACGTAGTTGAGTTCATTAACACTCCGCGTAAGATGAATCTTCGTTTTGTTGATGGTTTGAAGAAGTATTTGAAGAAAGTTCTTTTGCTTCAGCTTAAGCTCTCTTTTGAGGAGCTTGTTGATTCGACACTTTGCCTTGAAACTGTTGAAAAGGAACGTGATAGTGGTGATGAGGTTGAGGTTTCTAAGAACCCTAACAAGAAGTGGTTTCCATTTCATAGGCCTAATTCTTCTTCCAACAAGAAGAAGAAGAAGCAAGCTACCTCTAGTTCTCAGCCTAGTAGTGCATATTTTATTAACAGGGCGTGCTATAATTGTGGATCTTTGGATCATCTTCTCCTTTGTTGTCCTAAGCCTCGCATTTGTCGCTATTGCAAGAAAGAGGGTCATTGGGTTTCTGATTGTCCTATTGCTCCTAAGGGTTTCAAATCTAGGAAGCTTAATGTTGCTAAAGCTTCTGGTGATTCTTCTAAGCCCAAAGGTATTGCGCCTTCTGTTTTGGAAGGTTTTATTTTATTTCATGGCCGTTCTATTAGAGTTCTTTTTGATACTAGTGCATCACATTCATTCGAGTCAAAGGAGCTTGTTGATGTTATTCCTTTGGATGTTGTTTGTCTTTGTGACCTTTTGAGGATTGTGAATCCTATTGGTGGATCCGCTACTCTTGTTTGTTATGTGTTAATGTTGATTATTCTATGTGGTTTCTCCTTTCATGCGAATCTGCATGTTATGGATCATCTTGGTTTTGATATGATTTTGGGGATGGATTGGCTCGTCCGTTATGAAGTTCAAATCTTATGTCCCGAAAGAACTTTGTATCTCAAGCATCCCGATGCTATCGAGCAGTTATCTATTATATTTTGAAGCATCAATCATACTTCGAACGCTCTCATTTCTTCCTTCGAATCAGAGGATGTCATAGCTAATTTTCCGGTTGTTTGTGATTTTTATGATGTCTGTGAGCCTATTTCATGTTTGCCGCCAAAGAGGGAAATTGAGTTCCGTATTGTTCTTATCTCTAGTGCTTATCCTGTCAGTCGTCCTCCCACGAGGACGTCTGCTAAGGAAAATGAGAAACTCAAGCAACAATTATCCAAGTTGGAAGCCAAGCAATTTATTCGTTCTAGCTCTTCTCCTTGGGGATCCTCCGTTGTCTTTGTTAAGAAGCCAGATGGTACTCTTAGGCTTTGCATCGATTATCGCAAGCTTAAAGAGCTCACTATCAAAAATAGGTATCCATTACCTAGGATCGACGACATGTTCGATCAACTAAGTGATGCTAAGCTTTTCTCCCAACTCGATCTTGCTACTGGTTTTCATCAGTTACGAATTGCGGAAGATAGCATTCCTCTTACAACATTCCGCACTCGATATGGTTCTTACGAATGGCTTGTTATGCCGTTTGGTTTGACGAATGCTCCAGCGTATTTTGTTGATCTTATGAATCGGATACTCCGGGAATATCTCGACAAGTTTGTTTGGTTTTCATTGATGATATTCCTATTTATTCTAAATCTGAAGCCGATCATATTCAGCATTTGGAGATTGTTTTGAGCACTCTTCGTCAGCCTCAGTTTTATGCCAAATTCTCCAAGTGTCACTTCTGTGAGAATAAGATGAATATTCTCGGTCATATTGTTTCTTCCAATGGTATTTCCGTCGATCCTTCCAAGATCGAACCTATTCAGCATTGGAAGAGGCCTGAGACTGTTACTGAGATCCGTAGTTTTCTTGGGTTGGCGGGATATTATCGTCAGTTCATTAAGGACTTTCCTCGTATTTCTTTACCGCTTACCACTCTCACGAGAAAAGCTGTTCCTTTTATTTGGTCAGATAAGTGTGAGACTTCTTTCGTGAAGTTAAAAGATCTCCTTACTCATGCTCCTATCTTAGTGGTTCCCGAAGGGAATCATGATCTTATTGTTTATACCGATGCCAGTGGTTATGGACTCGGTGTTGTTCTCATGCAAAAGGATAGAGTAGTTGCCTATGCTTCTGGATAACTAAAGCTTAACGAGATTCGTTATGCTACCCATGATTTAGAGTTAGCTGCTATAGTCTTTGCTCCAAAGATTTGGCGACATTATTTATTGGGTGAGCTTTTTGTTCTCTTCACTGATCACAAATATGTGAAGTATCTATTCACTCAGAAAGCACTTAATATGAGGCAACAACGTTGGCTCGAATTTCTTGCTTCATATGATTTTGATATTCGGTATACCCCTGGTAAGGGTAATCGAGTTGCTGATGCACTTAGTCGCAAGCAGCAAATTGTTGTTTTCATGTGCTAGCAGAGTGGAATATGTTGGAAGCTTTATCTCTTTGTGATATTGGAGACCGTCCTTCGGTCTCTGATTCGCCCGTGCTTTTATTTAGCATGGAAGCTCGTCCTAATTTGTTGGATCGTATTGCATATGCCCAGAAACTAGATCTTGATATCTCTTATCTTATTCAGAGTTGTAAATCGGAATCCCGAAGTGATGATCTAAAGGATTTCGATATTGATATTCATGGTTGTATTCGGAAGAAGGGAAGGTTGATTGTGCCTAATGTTTCTAATCTAAGAAATGAAATTCTTGAGAACTGTCATTGTTCTAATTATACTATTCATCCAGGTAGTAGTAAGATGTATGCTGACATGAAACGCTTATATTTTAGAAAGGTATGAAGCATTATGTTGCAAGTTATGTGAGTCGTTGCATGACTTGTCAACTTATTAAAGTAGAACACCAACGTCCTAGTGGTCTTTTGCAGCCTCTTGAGATTCCATTATGGAAATGAGATCAGATTTCTATGGACTTGATTGATGGTCTACCTCGTTCGAGGCCGGGCCATACTAGTATTTGGGTGATTGTTGACAGATTGACCAAATCAGCCCATTTTATTCCTATAAAGTCCAATCGGACTGCTCCTTTGTTGGCTAAGCTTTTTATTAAAGAAGTCGTTCGACTTCATGGTGTGCCTAGTTCTATTGTTAGTGACAGAGATTCGCTTTTTACTAGTGGTTTCTGGCAGAGCCTTTAGAAAGCTTTGGGCACTAAGCTCAATCTCAGTACAGCTTATCATCCACAGTCTGATGGTCAGACTGAAAGGATGAATCAAGTCTTAGAGGATCTCCTTCGAGCTTGCATTCTTGATTTTGGTGGTAGTTGCAAGTTATGTGAGTCGTTATGTTGCAAGTTATGTGAGTCGTTGCACGACTTGTCAACTTATTAAAGCAGAATACCAACGTCCTAGTGGTCTATTGCAGCCTCTTGAGATTCCATTATGGAAATGTGATCAGATTTCTATGGACTACATTGATGGTCTACGTCGTTCGAGGTCGGGCCATACTGGTATTTGGGTGATTGTTGACAAGTTGAGCAAATCAGCCCATTTTATTCCTATCAAGTCCAATCGGACTGCTCCTTTGTTGGCTAAGCTGTTTATTAAAGAAGTCGTTTGACTTCATGGTGTGCCTAGTTCTATTGTTAGTGATAGAGATCCGCTTTTTACTAGTGGTTTCTGGCAGAGCCTTCAAAAAGCTTTGGGAACTAAGCTCAATCTCAGTACAGCTTATCATCCACAGTCTGATGATCAGACTGAAGGATGAATCAAGTCTTAGAGGATCTCCTTCGAGCTTGCATTCTTGATTTTGGTGGTAGTTGGGTCGACCACTTACTTGTTGAATTTTCTTATAACAACGGTTTCCAATCCAGTATCGGTATGGCTCCTTTCGAAGCCCTTTACGGAAGACCGTGCCGATCACCATCTTGTTGGTTGGAATTCGGGGAAAAGTTAGTTCTCGGCCCCGATTATATTCGTGAATCTTTTGAGAAGATTGATATTATCAGAAAGAGAATGAAAGAGGCTCAGAATAGGCAGAAATCTTATGCCGATCATCGTAGGAAGCCTTTGGAATTTTCTATTAGTGGTCGCGTATTCATTCGTGTTTCTCCGATGAAGGATGTGGTGCGTTTTTGTAGCTCCGGGAAATTGGCTCCCAGATATATTGGACCATTTCCTATTACGGAACGCATTGGCCCGGTTGCTTATCGTGTATCGCTACCTATTCAGTTTTCGAGAACTCATGACGTATTTAATGTGTCTCAGCTTCGTCGATGCCTTCAAGATTCAGATTCTATTATTGATCCTCCTGTGTTGCAAGATCTTGAGATCCCACCCAACTTGTTTATTGTGCAAAATCCTATTCATGTGCTAGCTTCGAAAGTTAAACGCCTTCGGAATAAAGAGGTCCTGCTTTTGAAAATTCAACGGTCCGCAAACCCCAAAGATTGCACTTGGGAAACCAAAGAATACATCGAGCGTTCTTATCCCGGTTTTCTCTCCTCTTCGTGTGAGGGTGAGCATTCTTATTCATCTTTTCTATTTTCAATCTTTGTTGTAATGAATAATTTGTGTTATAAACAACTTCTGGTATGAAAATTGCAGGGATGCAATTTTTATAAGGGGGAGTTTGTAACAACCGTGATTTTATTTCGACGATTTTATTACCGTCGAAATAAAATTTTAAAATAGAAATTTTAGTTTGAGATTTGAAAAAAAAAGTGAAATCCATTTCAAAGTCTGATGAATATATAAGTGGTTGCATATTTGAAATATAGTGTAATTGCCTTTTCACGTGTAATAAATTGGTCCATATTTTGTAAAACAAAGGTTGGAACATTCTTTTCTTTGCTGTTACACACCGAAAGTTTATAAAGCAAGTAGTGAACACTTTTGTTTGCAGACACAAAATTTAAAAAGCAAGTTGATCGTGTGCTGTCACCAAAGTTTTGAAATAAAAAGCAAAATATAAACATTTGCTGTCACACACTAAGTTATAAAGCATAAGTGAACACTTTGCTTTCTCTGCCATCTTCATTATTATATACTAGTAAACTTTGCAAGTTGCTTTGTCCAACTTATTTGTACAGGCCATGTACTATTTTCTTTGGGGCACGTTTTGCCTTAAATGCTATGTACCATATTATAGCCAGCACACATTCTTTTGCATTGACATGTATACTTTTGGAAAGAAGAAAGGTTGGCTTGCATCTTTCATTTGTTTTAAAAAAAAATTCAAAAGCTCTGAGATAGAATTAATGGCGGTTCCAATATTTTTGCTCCACTCTGTTCTTGGTTGCTAATTGTTTTTGAATCGAAACTAAGGGGAGTGCAACTCACATTTCTAATTTAAAATCCTTGGTATATTTAGTATACTTCATTTTTGCGTGCGTGAAAAATTATATGGTCCAATTGCCTAGACCATCTTTCATCATTTGCGTGCATAAGTGTGTCTAGTCCATTTGCGTGCTAAGATTAGTAGCACGAAAGTTAAGCTCAGGCTAAATTTTTATTTCAAGTGTATAGTAGGGATGTCAGCTTTATTTTACAGTGACTAGTTATTTTTGCATACGGTGTTTGACCTATATATGTTTTAAGGTTAAGTATACATATAACCCCATTTTATAGGCATATGAATCAAATACTCATTTCCTGAATTGGACTATATGGACTTTAAAATTATAAAAGAGGCAGTTTTGTATAGTGGTGGGATGCACTGAAAATAAGTTCAGATCGTTATACATGCGTGCATAGTTGTTATGCCCTGGCCTTACGTTTTATTTATATGTGTAAGTTGTATTACACAAAAATTTTTGCTGTCCGGGTTTCTGTGTGCATGTTGTATATGAAAATGTACGTGTGCAAGAATAGAATGCACAGCTATGCTCAAATCATTATATTTATTCATGCGTGCATGGGTGTTGTCCAGCTCACATGCATTTTATTTTTACTTCATATTTGCTTGCAAAAGTTATACGTTCCAGGTCATTTGTATTTTGTTTTAAATACTGCATGTAAGCCAAGTCTTGACACCATAATTCATTTCATGAGTGAAATTAAATATTGTGTGCGTGAAATTAAATATTGTGTGCATGAAATGAAAATTGTATTATGCGTGGAAAATTAAAGTGCTTAGCTTTTCAAAGTATAGTGTGCATTCATGAAAATATAGTATGCATGCGTGCATTTGTTTCTTCACGCTGTGTGTCATGTAAAACTTTTCCCAGGCCAATTGCTATTTTTGGACATACTGCATGTTAAAATGAGTATCACCAGAGTTGCATTACACTAAAATGTGTACAGGTCTCCTCAATTTATATTACTTCCATGCATGCATGTTGGGGTAGCAATAGTTATAATGTTATTGCCCAGGCTATCCAATGTTTTAAATAATTTATATAGTAGTGCACGTGTATGTTGAAGCTATTCAATATTTTTGATGAAAATATAGTGGTGCAGTCCACTATTTAACTCACGTTGAACCGGTGTTTGGTTTTAAAACGTATTTTGTTGCCGTTATTTTTATAACGGATTTTTACTCTGGTGTTAAATCTTTGAAGCGTGTTGTTTTGATGATATTTTTGACGAATAAAAATTACTGTTGTTTTGACTTCAGTAACCGTTGATTTAAAGTGAATTTTCAAGCGGTTATCCCGCAACGCTGATTTGATATCTGTTTTTACGGTGTTTTGTGAAGTGTAATTTCCTTGTCGAAATTGCTATAGATGTTGCTGTTTTAATCACGTGTTTTTAAAATCGTTGTAAAATAAAATTGTTTCCAATTTTTTTACAGTTTTACGCTTTCAAAAGAATGAGGAATCGATTTAAACGCTTCAGCAAAATTAAGGACTATGAACCCTTACTTTTACCGATCAGATTATTTCCGGACTTGTCCATTTGAGAACGTAAACTTTATTTATATAAAATACGCAATTTTGCGCTTTCAAGGAAACGATGAAGAGATTTAAACGATTTAGCAAAAGTGCGGAGTATGGAACCACGCTTTTACTAATTCGATTAATTCCGGACTCGTTAATTGAAATCATTATTGTGGATTTGTTGTTTGATGATTTTGATGATTTTGTTGGGCTTTCGAGCCACTATGCTGGACCTTCGGGTCATATGTTGGACCTTCGGGTCAATTTCCAGTACTAGACCTTCGGGTCATATGTTGGGCGCCAAAAATTGTGACAATAGTGCTTGGTAGGCTTCGGCCATATGAGATGCACGTGCGGCGTAGCTTAGTCTCGCCATATCTGGGATCGATCCACTTTTATGCTGATTTTATGCTGATTTTTCTAGTTATCTATTTTGATTTCTAGATTTTGTGAATTGCTGTTTTGAATTCAATTATGAATTTGAAAGTTGATTTTGATGAAGTTTAATGAGTTTTTTCATTTAAACTATGTTGATTATTTATGTTGAATAGTCACATTCGAGATTATAATTAATTTGCTTTGATGTTGTTTATGATGCATTCACTTTGAAGTTTAAACTAGACAGATCCGTTTAGTATTTTCTTTTAAATAATACTCGGGTCAGACCGAGTTATTTCAGGATAATCGCCATCTCTGATTCTGTTGCCGCTTCAGCTTTTGGATTTCACATCATCTTTTGCCTAGAGTTCGAGGTGTTACTTTTGGTGTATTGACTATCATCTCATGTATGTTGATGTCTTTATATATGTAAATTTGGTTCATGTGAACTATCGATTGTTGTAGCATGTATCCAGACTTATCTTCCGCTATATATCTGATAATTCTGTTCTGATGTGATTATACTATCTGTGTTGTTGTTATTATGAGTTGTTCTGAATTTTTTTTTAGCCACCGTAGTTTTGGATTTGGATTGAATTTATATCTTTGGAAGTAATTTACACAACTCCTATCGACCTAATCAATACTCATCTAAGGCATAACTTATGGATGGTCGCTTCTAACAAGCCTTATTCTTCGTAGTAGCAGACGTTATTCCATATAATAACCTTTGTTATTGTGAGCATAGAGGTGGGGTGTCACAATTTGTTCTGGAAGAATGAAACTAATTTATATATACAGTATAGCACCACCCATGGTAATTGTACCATATAATCCCCATGTTTCCCCTAGATATTTTCAAAGTTAAAATCCTTCGGCATAAAGTATGGCATAATTGCATATCACCAAAATTAAGAAGGATTACATATTTAGGCCAAGATTTGATAGTTGATTATTTAACTATCAAATAAAGAAACATTCCAAACAAAGATTATATTTTTCATGGAAATCACTAAGCCTCTTAAATTGATCTTTTATTAATTTAAAATTACATTTAAAATACTTGGAAATCGCTTCAATATACTTATCTCAATATGTTAAGTATATTAACAAACCATTACATTTCAAAACTTAGAGCTTGAAAACTTATGAAAATAGATATGGAAACTACCGTTCCATATCGACTATGGATCGCAGCTTACATAATGTTTACACGGCTATCCCACCGAATGCATAGTAAACCATGGGCAATCCCTGCCCCTCAAATTATGCCACGAAAATCAATCATTTTTTCTAAAATCTCTTTATTTCATAAATATCTCCAAATCTATTTTTAACATTCTTTATAAACATCCTTTCTAAATCCAAATCCCATTTATAAAACTTTTTCTTTACAAATTTTTGAAACTTATTTATGGATTCTTTTATAAATATCCGAAGCGGTTTATAAAGCTTTTCCCATATTTAATCCAACCAATTAATAGACTCTTTAAGTCCATAAGGTACGTTTGATACACCATAAGTTATTTAAAAGAATACCAAATAACAAGTTATTATTTAAACATCGTTCTAATTCAGTCAATTCAAATCTCATTTAAATTAGTTACATAAAATCTCATTAAAACATATTAAATTGTTTTTTAAAAATACTATTATATTAATAGTTTAACTTCAAAAAATATTAATATAATAATTAATTAACATTAAATGTTATTAAAATAGTCAATAATTAACCTTAAAATAATATTGATAAAAAATTAATTATCCTTTAAATATATTTAAATAACTTAAATCAATATAATTAATTAACATTAACTAAAAATTAAAGTATTGATAATCATTTAGATAATTAATTAAAATATAATTAAAACATTTCTAAACCATAATAAATAACTTTTAAATGGTAATTAAATATTCTAAAATAAAATTAAGAAATAACTTTTAAGAATCATATTAATAGATAATAACTTTGAATCATTATTAAAACAATTATAAATTATCTTTAAAACATTATTAATAACTAATTACTACTTTTTATAAAGAACTTATTACTAAATAATAATTGTCTTTAAACCTTATAATAAAAGTAATTATTTTTAAAGTGACTTTCAAACAATAATTAGTTTTTTGAATTTGAAGGATGCTTAACAATCACCATGGTACTCAATAAGCTACCATATTGGTCAATAATAGATGTTTACATAATCCATGGTTACGTAAATAAATTTGATACTCAACCGTCATTGATTAACATATCACTTATTCAAAGTGGCGTATCCTATAATGATATTTAATCAGATGTCCAAATCTGTAAAATAGCAGAACGAAGATCTATTTTGCTAATTAAATGTCAAATAAATTTAATTAGCAGAACGATGTTTTATTCTGCTAAACCAATGTTCAATTACCATATTTAATCCAATAATAATTTATTTGACCAAATGAACATCCATAATTAAGGTATATAAATTTTTAATCGACGGTATTCTTAAAATAACATGATTAAATCTTGTATGTTTAAATATGTCATAAATTTTTACATGTCCAAAGCTACCAATAGGTTTCACGCAAAAATCCATGTGTCAAATGGGTTAAATATGAGCTAGATAATCAATTTACTAACTAGTTTATCCATTTAAACAATAATTAACATAAAAAAAGTTATCTCACCAATTACTGGGCCAAGCCCTAATCTTCTACCCGTACACAAGAAACCAACGCCCACATCCTTGCAATTGAACACACTAATGTGGACTTATTTCCAAATCTGTGTTATATAAACAGTAACATCAATTCTCTTTACAAAAATTCCTACATACTTATACTCCTTTATCATTAACATAGGCTAACCAAGAATCCATGCATGCACACTCAAGAATGGACACACATGAAACAAAACCACCTTTCCATTCCCGTATCCCTGTTGAACACCTCCTCCACCACCTCATGCCTTGCCCTTTCACACTCAGCCATATATATACGTGCAAAGATAGTTGTAACAACCCAAAATTTATGCTATAGCAATTAATTAACGAATTAATCAAATAATAAATTAACTTTTGAAATTATCAAAATTGAGCCACGGGAGTTGTACCATTGTATTTGTGATAATTTTTTGGTCAATTTTCATACATAGATTATCAAAATCCAAGCTAAGACAAAGAGGTATAGAATAAAAAGTAAACAAAAAAAAATGAAATAAATAGGCATGGTCGACCCACACCATGGCTAGATCGACCCTAGCAAGTGGTTGGTTGACATGAAGGTCGACCCGCCTTCATTTTTTCGCGCAGCCTTGTTCGAACACGTCATTTTTCTATTTTAATCAATCCTGTGCATTTGTGCTTCCATCCGATGGTTTCCGTCGAGCTTATGACATGGTTGCACCTGATTTAATCTCCAAATCTAATGGTCTGAGATCCACAAGTGACACAAGAAATAAGATCCTAGACTTTGCTATTTTTCTCATTCAGATTTCCTCCATCTGGATTCATTGCCCGAGGCTGGACCTTAAATGGAATATTTTTCCAAGGAGAAGATCTTTTTAATTAAAATATTTTACACTCTAGAACTGGATCCGAGACGGCCAAGGAAAAGAGCTAAGGACCACATGTGAGTATTTAAGTAATTATTTTAGTTTTTTAAGAAATTCAAAATAATAGGGTTTTTAATAGTGGTAGTTTTTCTACAATTTTGGGATAACCTTTATGTAGGTTTATTTACAGTTTATTTTTAAGTAAATTTTGGACTTACTTTCTAGTCTATTTTCTTTTAGCTATTAAATTTCAGTTATTTGTAATTATTTACTGTTAATTATAGTTTTCCAATTATTTTTACAGTTATTTACATTTTATTTGCATCCATTCCACGTTGGGATTTATTCTGTAAATGTTAGTTCTTTTTTATTTCCTTTTTACAAGAATGGAATAAATAAAAAAGAATAATTCGCTAAATGGGCTAGAATACGAATAATGGATTTACAAAGAATTAGATGTAAAATAAAAAAGAACTGTAATAATTGGATATAGAACGAAATAGGAAAATTTAAGATATTTACAAGCATAGTTATAACATGTAATTATAACTAAAAAGAGAAACGGAAGAAATAATAGTAGAAGCTTATTTTTTTAACTTAGACTTTGGGTTAAGCTAATAAGCAAAATTATAACACACTGGTTATAATTAATGACAGCAGAAAAAGGCTTATTATATAACTTATATTTAAGTTAATAAGCAAGCATAACAGAAATAATAGAGAAGGCTTATTTTAAAACTTACACTAAGCTAATAAGCAAAGATAGAAATAGGACCCGTACCAACAGCATTTCCCTTCAATAAGGAACCGATGGTCTTGCGGTAGATTAGGTGGGGCTGGGCACACTTATGCTGGAGTAATGGAAAATAAGAGGTCAATAAATAAAAGCTCAAATCAGGGGATTTGGCCAAGGGGCGCAAGTAGATTTTGTTTGTTAAGACCCATACCAACAGCATTCCCCTTCAGTTAGGAACTGGTGCTCTAACAATAGCACAGGTGAGGCTGGGCATGCTTATGCTGGAGTTATGGTAATAAGAGGTCAAAAGAGAGAGCAAAAGATAGTGCGAACCGACAGTGGTCGAGTGTGCGGGCTTGGTGTAGGGATATAAGTCGCTATTGAGTTCCAAGCGCTAAACAGGTTTCCTTTTCTGAGCTCACAGTGGCACAACAGAGATAGAAGGCCGATCAAAGGGTAGGATTTGGAATTCAACCTAGTTAAAATAGGATTGGGATTTCACTCTAATCAAAGCAGTTTTAGAAAAGTGCAAACAATCTAATTGAACTATCTAAGAAAAGCAAACAATTAAACCATATTTTATTACAGCTTTATCTTTTCCTTTATTTCCTTTTACACTAGAACTATTGCAAAGTCTATTATCTTCACCTTTCTTAAGAATACAAGTAATTACTTTCATTCACCAGACTTTTAATCTGACCCACTTCATTAATTTCCCCTTCCCCCCATAGGCCAGCAGAGGCAGGAGCAATAGACTTTCAGCTTTCTTGGAATTATATTCTTGGAGATTCTTCATGTATTCTTCTTCTTCTTCTTCCTTTACAGTTTTCTTTTTATTTGAGTTTGGATGTGCTGGTACTGATCAGAGGGTTGTTTTTATCTATGTACTCTGATAGTAAGACTGAGATGATATTTTCCTTTTTATAAGACATATATTTGGTATTTTGAGATATCTTATGTATTAGGTTTTATGACTCTTTTTATGAAGTTTCATTTTGAATAATGAGATCACTATTTAAATGTTTTCGCTATTTTATTTAATTTGTCTTGTGAATCTTAGTCTCTAAAAGTTTGTAGCTATACCTATAATGTAGCTTATCCTTTAGTGTGTCTTTTTTGGGTATACTAAGGAGTGTAGGGTGTTTCATTTGGTATCAAAACCTAAGGTTACAGGATTCCTAAAATTTGTTTTGAAAGTAAAGGATTTTTTTAAAATAACTTGTTTTAAAATGTATTTTTCAGAAAGAAGTCTTAGAAATAGTTTTCAAGTATAAAAGAGTTTTTATAAAAATTCCCTCAAAGTCCGTTTCAATCTTCCTTCGATTCTTTCGAGCCTAAATTCTGTTTTTCTTTGTAAAGAATGGAGGATGCCCCTAATCTTCTAGAGGATATCGTACTCCCAGGCTGGTTTTGTAGACACCTTCAAGCTACAACACAAGAGGTGCAAGGAAAAGCACCAATCCAGCACCAGCGGGTGGAAATCCCATCAATCCACCTACAGCAGCCATTTCTCTAAGCTACGCAAGGACTTCGCCAATCTAGGAGGCAAGACATTTCTGGTATGGAGGATTTTATGGAGGCATGAGCTTGGTTAAGGAGTACAGAGAGGATATTTGGGCTATTAGGATTGGAGGATCAGCAGAGAGTTCAGCTTGCATCTTGGCAGCTGAAAGGAGAGGCTTCTTATTGGTGGAAGGTTGTTGAGTTGGAAGGAAGAGACACTGGATGGATTGGATTCCGAGAGAGGTTTGAGAAGAAATTCTAATCACAAGCAGAAGAGAGTAAGCAATTGGAAAGGTTTATTACTTTGAAGCAAGGAAGTCTTTCTGCAAGGAGTATATCAACCAATTTAGTGAGTTGTCACGTTTTGGGATGGAGCTAGTGAATACACCGCACAAGAAGGCCATGATTTTGCAAAGGGATTGAATCAGCCCCTCCAAGAGTTGTTATTAACTCATGTACCGATGGGAGCTACCTATGAATCACTGATAGAGATGGCCCTCATGTCTGATACAGCTAAGGAAGGAGAGTCTAAGGAAGTCCATAAGTCGGAAGGTTCTAAGTAGAAATGGTTGAAGAACAATAAAGATAAGAAGAAAGGAGAAGGCCCTTAGAAGCAGATCTAGAACGGAGGGAAGTGCAATAGCTGCGGATTGCTTGGTCATTACGCAAAAGATTGCAAGAAGGAGAAAATGAAGGGAAGGTGTTATAATTGTGGATAACCAGGTCACCTTAGTAGAGTTTGTCCTCAGAAGACAGGGCAGGGAGCAGGAGCATTGATTGCACAGATTCAGGCATTGAATGCAGCACCTTCCAGTAGTGGACCAGATAGAGGTAGGAAAGTCACAGTGGAAGATTTTTGATTTTCCCATTCGGGCCCTTTTCGATTCTGGAGCATCACACTTTTTTGTTTCGAGTTCTCTGGTTGATTATTTGCACTTAGATATCTCCTTAAGACCCATAGTTGTTTCAAACCTCATAGGAGGATCAACACATTTATCTATAGTTTGTAAGGGTTTGAAAATTTTTATACTAGGCGTAGAGTTTGATAGTGACGCCTATGTATTGGGTTTTCAGGGTATGTGATGATTTTGGGGATGGATTGGCTATCCACTTATGGACCGATATTAGACTACGAGAGGAGAGTCGCCAGACTAGAAACATGTAATGGTAGGACACTCGAGCTTTCTTGCGACCCACAGGGGTCAGTCATGTTAAGCTTCCTTTATTCTCTCGATTCATCATCAGCAGAGTTGGATTCAGTTCCGATCGTCAGAGATTTCCTAAACGTCTTTGAGGAAATTATGGGGCTACACCCTAAGAGAGAAATTGACTTCAGAATCTATTTGAATGACAATGCTAAGCCAATGGTATAGCCCTTGATACACATAGCACCTAGGGAGATGAAGGAGTGAAGTAAGCAGATTAGTGAGCTATTGGAGAAAGGCTTCATCAGAAGGAGCATATTTGAGTGGGGAGCGCCAGCCGTCTTCGCTACAAAGGAGGACGGTTCCCTTCAAATTTTCATAGACTATAGGGAGTTGAATAAGCTCACTATGAAGAACCGTTATCCACTTCCTAGGATAGATGACCTTTCGATCAGTTGGTGGGCTCTTTAGTATTTTCTTATCTTGATTTAGCCACTGGATTTCATCAGCTTAGGGTCGTTGATGAAAGCATTGATAAGATGACATTTAGGACACCTGACGAATTCTTTGAGTGGTTGGTTATGCCATTTGGACTAACCAATGCCCCATCATATTTTGTAGATTTGATGAGCCGTGTTTTTGGAGATGTCCTAAATAAGTTCATAGTAGTATTTGTGGACGACATTTTGGTGTTTTCCAAGAATATGGAGGAGCAAGCTATTCGTCTAGAGGAGGTTCTTCGTATACTTCGCGTTCATCAATTGGAAGCAAAGTTCTAAAAGTGTCACTTTTGGCAAGAGGAGGTACGTTTCTTGGGTCACATAGTCTTAGGAGAGGGTTTAGCTGTTGATCCCGCTAAGGTAATTGCAGTGAAATATTGAAAGACCCCCAAGAACGTCACTGAAGTTAGAAGCTTCCTACGTTTGGCTGGCTATTATAGGACGTTTATCAATGATTTTGCTAAGATTTCAGCACCTCTTACTCGCCTAACTAAGAAGAATAAAGCATTCATGTGGGACGAGGATTATGTGGATTCCTTCACGATGCTAAAGAGATCCCTCACTAGTGCACCAGTGTTAGTTTTACCCGATGAAGCTAAGCCTTTTACAATATACACCGATGCATGTGGGACGGGTCTAGGAGCAGTGTTGCTGCAAGAAGGGAGGGTGGCATGTTATGGAAGTAGACAATTGAGGATGCATGAGAAGGACTACCCTACCCATGATTGGAGTTAGCTTCTATAGTTTTTGCTCTCAAGTCTTGGAGGCATTACTTGATAGAAGAGAGGTTCGAGCTTTTCATCGACCGTAAGTAATTAAAGTACCTATTCTCACATAAGGATTTGAACTTGAGGCAGCAGCGATGGATGGATTTTTAGTATCATACGACTTCGAGATAACTTATACCCCTGGCAAGGGAAATATGGTTGTGGATGCGTTGAGTAAGAAGAAAGTACCTCTTAGTCCAATGTTCGTGGAGTGGAAGAGCCTAGAGTTTATTTCCACTTTTGATTTTATGCCCTCTACGGACATTACCCCGAGATTATTAGCGGCACTTGAGGGTAAGCCTACCCTCATATAACAGACTGGCTCGAGGTAGCATGAGGATTCAGAGCTTATGGATATTAGATAGGATTAGCAGAGGAGAGGTGTCTAGACATCTCCAACACTATTCCATTGATGGCAAAGGGTGGCTGAGGAGAGATGGAAGACTTTGTGTCCTCCGCACTAGTGATTTGTTGAGAGCAGTTCTAGAGGAAGCACACTATTCATGGATGACTATTCACCCAGGTAGTGATAAGATGTACAGAGACATGTAGAGAATGTTTTATTGGAGTGTCATGAAGAGGGATGTGGTGGAGTTTTAGCGAAGTGTCTTATGTGCCAAAGAGTTAAGGTGGAGTAGCAGAAGCCCAGTGGATTAGTCCAGCCATTAAATGTGCCCCAATGGAAGTGGGATAGTGTTTCGATGGACTTCATAAATGGTTAATCCCAGTCTAGGAAAGGGAATACTAGAATTTGGGTGATTGTAGATCGATTGACTAGAAGTGCCCACTTCATTCCAGTCAAGAGAGAGAGAGAGGACGACACCTTATTTGGCATCCTTATATGTTCGTGAGACAGTCCGACTTCATGGAGTTCCCTCTAGCATAGTGAGCAATAGAGACCCTATTTTTACTAGTGAGTTTTGGAGGAGCTTGCAAGAGGCTTTAGGGACGCAACTTAGATTGAGTACGACTTATCACCCTCAGACGGATGGCCAAACGGAGAGGGTTAATAGAGTGCTTGAGGATTTGTTGAGGATGTGCATTCTTGATTTTGGAGGAACTTGGAAGGATCACCTTCCTTAGGTGGATTTCTCATATAATAACAGTTTTCAAGGTAGCTTTGGGATGGCACCTTTCGAAGCTCTTTATGGAAGGCCTTGCAAGTCACCTTCATGTTGGTTGGAGTCTACGGAGAGATTACTACTTGGTCTCGATATGGTTAAGGAGACTTCAAAGAAGATCGATTTGATTAGAAAGAGGATGGAGACAGCCCAAGATAGATAGAAATCTTATGCAGACAAGCGGAGGAGGGATATTGAGTTCGAAGTTGGAGACTTAGTTTTCATTAAAGTATCCCCGCTAAGGAAGGTGGTGAGATTTAGATCAAGTGGAAAACTAGTTTCCAGATTCATAGGACCATTCCCCATTGTAGAGAGAGTAAGGAAGATGGTGTATCGAGTGATGCTACCGAAGAAGCTCGCGGGAGCACACAACGTTTTTCATGTTTTGCACTTGAGAAAGTGCTTACATGACTCAACAGAGATTGTGGAGCCTAGTTAACTAGAGGAAGTTGAGGTGGAGAGAGAAGCATCGGTTTGTCGTATTCCTACCAAGATCATTGGACATGATATCAACAAGCTTAGGAATAAAGAGGTCCCGTTAGTAAAGGTGTAGTGGGGAGATGACGTTGAAAGTGCTACATGGGAAGCTGAAGAGAAGATTCGTACCTTTTATCCACATCTCTTTGATAGTAAGAATTAGAATTTCCTATTCCCATCTTTAGTTTGAACAGTTTCTTTCCTTTATTATCATTTGGGAGGGTAGAACTTAGGATTTAATCTATGGATGGTAGGATTTGATGTAAATATGTTATTAGAACATGTTATGTATGACGAATACTAGTGGTTGCTAGTAGATGCTAATGGATGCATATACTTACACTAGGCACTATTATGTCTTGGGGATCGGCCTAACCAGGACACTAGAGCATATGCATATGGATGTGTGCACATTTGCATTTTAAATTTTACTTTATTCCATGGTTGCTATAATGGATGATTATCACATGATTGTTGCATTTGGATGATGACTGTAGATCGCATATTGAACTATCAGTTATCATTAGGGAATTTGCATTCATTTGGATACATGGCACGGATATGATTGCATAAAAGGAGGTCGACTAAATCAGTAGACCGCCTAATCATTTCCATTAGTTGGAGACATTGACACCGCACTATTGCATATGTATCATAAATTGCATTAGAAAACTTAAGGACAATGGATATATGGATGATGGTTGAGTAGTTGGTTGTAAAACTTGAATGAAAACATTTGTTTCATTCTTCTATCCTTAGAGATTTCGGGGACGAAATCCCTTAAGGTGGGGAGAATGTAACAACCCAAAATTTAAGCTATTGTAATTAATTAACAAACTAATTAATAAATAAAATAACTTCGTGAAATTATCAGAATTGAGCTATGGGAGTTGCACCATTGTGTCCTTGGCGATTTTCTGGTCAATTTCCATGTATAGGCTGCCAGAATACGAACTAAGACGAAGAGGTTAAGGAATAAACAAGAAACGAGAAATAGGTCAACCTAGCAAGTGTTTGGTCGACAAAAAGGTCGACCCGACTTCATTCTTTCACGCGGCCTTGTTCGAACACATCATTTTTCTATTTTAATCCAATCCCGTGCGTCCATGCTTCCATTCGACAGTTCCCATCGAGCCTATGACGTGATTGCACTAGATTTAATCTCCAAATCCAACGGTCTGAGATCCATAAGTGACACTATAAATAAGATCCTAGGCCTTGCTATTTTTCTTAATCAGATTTTCTCCATCTGGGTTCATCGCCTGAGGCTGGACCCTAAAAGGAATATTTTTCCAAGGAGAAGATCTTTTTAATTAAAATATTTTATACTCTACAAGTGGATCCGGGATGGCCAAGGAAAAGAGCTAAAGACCACATGTGAGTGTTTAAGTAATTATTTTAGATTTTTAAGTAATTCAAAATAATAGGTTTTTCAATAGTTGTCGTTTTTCTACAATTTTGGGATAATCTTTATGCAGGTTTGTTTACAGTTTACTTTTAAGTAAATTTTGGACTTGCTTTCTAGTCTATTTTTTTAGCTATTCAATTTGAGTTATTTGCAATTATTTACTGTTAATTATAGTTTTTCCAAATATTTGTAGTTATTTACAGTATTTATAGTTATTTACAGTTATTTACATTTTTTTGCGTCTATTCTACATTTGGATTTATTCTGTAAATGTTAGTTCTTTTTAATTCTTTTTTTATGCGAATGGAATAAATAAAAGAGAATAATTCGTTGATATGGACTTGAATATAAGAATAATAGATTTACATGTAAAATAAGAAGAACTGTAATAAATTGGATATAGGTCCAAATTGTCAAATTTAAGATATTTGTAAGCATAGTTATAACATGTAATCATAACTAAAAAGAGAAAATAGAAGAAATAGCAGAAGAAGCTATTTTTTTAACTTAGACCTTGGGTTAAGTTAATAAGCAAAATTATAACACGCATGTTATAATTAGTGACAACAGAAAAAGGCTTATTATAGAACTTATATATAAATTTATAAGCAAGCATAGCAGAAATAATAGAAAAGGCTTATTTTAAAACTTACACTAAGTCAATAAGCAAAGATAGAAATATGACCCATACCAACAGAATTCCCCTTCAGTCAGGAACTGATGGTCTCATAATAGATTAGGTGGGGCTCGGCACGCTTATGCTTGAGTAATGGTAAATAAGAGGTTGATAAGTAGAAGCTCAAATCTAGGGATTTGGGCAAGGGGTACAACTAGATTTTGTTTGTTAGGATACATAGCAACAACATTCCCCTTCAATCAGGAACTGGTGGTCTCACAATAGCACAGGTGAGGCCCGGAGCACTTATGCTGGAGTTATGGTAAATATAAGGTCAAAAGAGGGAGCAACAGATAGCGCAAGCCGGCAATGGTCGGGAATGCAGCCTCGGTGTAGGGATATAAGTCGCTATTGAGTTCCAAGCGCTAAACATGTGTTTTTTGCTGTGGGACCCACATGATGAGACTAGCTCACAATGACACAAAAGAGATAGAAGGCCGATCGAAGGGTAGAATTTGGACTTCAGCCTAATTAAAATAGGGTTGGGATTTCAGCCTAATCAAAGCAGTTTAAGAAAAAGTGCAAACAATCTAATCGAACTATGTAAGCAAAGCAAACAATCAAACTATATTTTATTCCAGCTTTATCTTTTCCTTTATTTCCTTTTATACTAGAATTGTTACAAAGTCTATTATCTTTACCTTGCTTAGGAATACTAGTAGTTACTTTCATTCACCATACATTTAGTCTGACCCACTCCTGTATTTTCCTCTTCCCCTCATAGGCCAACAGAGGCAAGGGAAGTGGACTTTCAGCTTTCTTGGAGTGATGTTCTTGGAGATTCTTCATGTATTCTTCTTCTTCTTTTCTAGTTTTCTTTTTACTTGAATTTGGATATCCTGGTCCTGATGAGAGGGATGGTTTTATTTATGTACTCTGATAGTAAGACTGAGATGGTATTTTCCTTTTTATAAGACATGTATTTGGTATTTTGAGATATTTTATGTATTGGGTTTTATGACACTTTTTATGAAGTTTCATTTTGAATAATGAGATCGCTATTTAAACGTTTCCACTGTTTTATTTATTTTCTTTTTTGAATCTTAGTCTCTGTAAGTTTTTGGCTATACCTATAATGCATCATATTCTTTAGTGTGCCCTTTTTGGGTATATTGAGGGGTGTGGGGTGTTTCAATAGTATACTCCAACTCTCTTGTACATGTTTGCACTCATGCTCCCATGGTCGAATCTCTTCTCTGACATTGCCTATTCTCCAGATCCAATGACCCAAAGCCCACCACGCATGCATCTCCACTTCTCTCCCCCTATACCTGCTCCATCTTTCATCCCTCTCGGCAATACACCAATAAGACTTCCTCTCCATTATACATACATACATACATATTGTTGCATGAGCCTCTCCGTTCACTAGCACTCTCAATACTCACGGATTTCAGTCACCTACACCCACTAAAATGTATATGCAGTTGACGCCTTCATGGAATTGGAAAAACAGTTAATGGTGGTGGTATGAAAGGGGATGAAGTATCATATGAAAAGTGGATGAATAAAAAGAAAATTTTCTTTTAATTTGCATGCAAATGGACAAAAGGATGGAAAAAAATGAACGTGAATGGAAAGGTTCTTGTGCACATTTGGATATTGCAGAGAATTGGAGAAAAGAAAAGTTGTTGTCTTAGAAAATTTTATGATATGTGTTCACCACCCCTTGGTTGTATTGTTCGTATAATATAAACAAATATTAACTGATAGCTAAGTGAAAGGTAGTACACACTTTAAATACACGCTACTAAAATGTTGGGAAATGAACAAGCAAGGACATACAAATGTGCATGCACAAGATTTAGCAGATATGTTTAGATTTTTTTATGTTTCATATGTGTGTTCATTTGTCCAATGAAACTGCATTTTACTTTATACCTAAGGTGAACAAAAGTATAAACATTAAATGCACCAGCACAATGAAAGATTCGCAAAGATATGTGGCATGTAATGTGTTGTTATTAAAGTTTTAGGGTACACCACCACACAATATCCATTCGCATACGAGCCGTAAATGATCGAAATAAAAATGCGATCGTGCATAACAATACAAGACGATCATAAAAAAATAATAAAATAAACAAGTTAATTTACTCTATGAAAATTCAAAAGTACCGACGTTTCTCACAAAAAGTGTAAAATGAAAATTTAATTATTTTCCAAATTAAAAATTATGAAAATTTTCTATAAAATAAATTAAAAATACATCATGAAAAATCAAGTCTAAATTTGAAACATAGATTTTATTATAATTAAAGTCAAATCTGAATATTTAAACAACATTCGAAGACCTAAAAATACGGGTCGTTACATAAATGTTTATTATCTACATTCTTATTCAAACAGAATTTAAATCAACTTTTGAAATAATTTTTATTCACATCAAATTTGGGAATTAATTCTTTTAGACAATCCCAAATATCAAATTTAATAATTCAATTATCTAATAAATCGTTGAATTCGAAATATAAGTTGTTTAACTTATAAGATTAACTTTTTAATATTTAAAATTAAGTAAATATTTCAAATTCAAATAATTGAAATTCTGGGTAATTACACCTAGGATATGTTGGGGTTTCTTATAAAGCGTTATCTTGTGTGATTTTTTTAACTGTTATTTAGATGAAATAATATTGACCTTGTGTACTACTCTTAAGTACATGACCTTATAGAAAGAAACTAACCAAACTTCCTTCACAATTAATCACACCTTGTCCAACAAAGTTCAATTACTCATTATTGAGCATCACTATGTATCACATGGAGGAGTGACTTTTGAGATTGAATCTTTATTCATAGGTATGTTTGGAACCTTTTCCAATATATTCATTCATTTGATCAATCGAATCAATTCTATCGCATGTTATTTTATTTACTTCTGTTCTATACTCTATGATTTTACCATAGACATACAACATGTGTATCAAATACACATGTCCATTTTGGTGATAACTCATCGGTGAATATGAAAGAGTACGTGGAACCGTTTTTGATCATAGGAATATGATTGCATGAATCGATATTTATCAATCATAAGAGTTCGTCAACTCTTATGATGCTCCCACTGAATGGATGCATAGCCCTTGATTGTTGGAGATATAATTAACCGGTATTATATGACTCAAATCATATAATAAAATTAGTTCTCAAAACTACGGATTAGTCTATAATTCCAAAATAACTGTAAATAATCTTAGATACTTCTGTATTTTCCATTACATAAATTTTGTTATGAAAAAAAACCATATAATAGTTTTATTTCATAAAGAATATTCATATTATTCATATTGAAACATACCTATGTCTGTTTTCAGTCGATTCTGAAAAATAGTCATTATTTCATACATAATGTTCGATACTTTTTACAAATTTCTTTCATAATATGATGTAGTCAGTAAGTGCTATATGGCATGCTCCCACTATTTCCGCTATTACTATAATAGCATACTAAATTCGACTCGTTCATTTAATATAGATTTATTTCACATATTGCAACTAGTTTACCATTGAGAGTTCTTTGATCAAATATCTTAAACTCAAGAGAAATAAATATCATAGGAAATAATTTTCTGTATGAAAATACATTTTGGAAAAGAAATCATATCTCTTATTCCAATTTTATGTATCAATCACTATTAATACAATTCTTGTTTTTGCTATTTCTTTATAAACCAGAAACGGCTATTTACCCTCTTCATCCTAACTGTACCTTAAGTCACATCTACTCATACATTCATTATTCTTTCTAAGTGGTCAAACCATTCAAAAGAAAACCTTACTACGATATCACAACGAACACTTTACAAAAGCGCAGTCGATCATCCTTAACATTTAAAGCCATCAAATATGTTACATTTTTCCTAAACTGATCAAACTGACATTTCAACGATCGATTCTTAGATCCATTTCGTAGTTTTTTCCTAGTGTTACAATTAAGATAATACAATCCTTTTGTAATCAATCAAATCGAACACTTGATCTTGCACTAAGTTTTATTTGGTTTTTCGAATGAGGTAGCTTCATCGAAATATTGTACATTACAAACTTTGACCGTTCACCTTATAACATTCATATGTGATTTTATATGGATCAAATACCATAGTCTTGTATTGCTTTTAGAGCTCGAAACTCATATACTGCAATACATATTCTTATCCAAATAAATGCATAAGTGACCAAAATACGAATATATTTAATAGTTGTAATATCAGGCACTTTCATGGGTGCTAAAGTATTAACATGCAATAATCTTTATTGGTAGATTATGTTATATTTCTATTTGTCAATATTTAATTCGTTTGTATATCTTAATTGATAAATATTTTATCAATCTTATTGAATGCACATATTTATCAATGTAGATTATTATAACATTATATAACATACATTCTTACAATATTAGAAAGGTTAAATATTATCATTTCATTTTTTTAATAAGGCTCCCACTAGTTTTTTATGTTTCACCAAACCTTAAGTGAAACATAGAAGTCTTTCGACTTCATTAGTAGGTGTTAGCACTCGTCCATCTTGGAATTATGATCTTGAGTTTTCTCAACAAGTGATAGCTCCACGGACGATGGATAAGTCCTTATCGATTGTATCACATAAAACTCCTAACCCATGGTTCCTTGTCCTAATCTCATTTCAGCCTTGAGTTTGTTTAACAAGTCGAAAGAGATTATTCACTCATGTTAGTACTTAGAAATTGGTTTTGATGACAACAACTTTAGAAAATCATATAAAATATAAATACTAATGTTTTATCAAGGTATATAGTATAGAGTGCAGGATATTAGATATGTAATGATTTAAGATGTACAGTATCAAGTAAAGATTGAAGAGATTCAAGATGTTGATATAGAGACTCAAGAGCTAGAGAATGAAGATTCATGAGTATTGAAGAGTTCAAGGTTTAAAGATATTCCAGATAAATTATAGAGTCATAGATTTATGCTAAAATTATGATAGCACTTGATCTCTCTCTCTCTCTTTTTAAATAACTTTTTATTATTCTTTTTAAAAAAACTTTTAAGTGGTTTTCAATTTCTTATACTTATAAATATTACTTTAAGTTTTTGATATTTTACTAAGTTATTGTTTTTCTTAAATTTTGATTTATATTGGTTTATTTTTCAAAAATCTTATCATATAATTTTACTCAAGTTTTATTATGATTTAAAAGTTTATAAATTATATTTAAGCATGTCTATAAATTATTAAATTATTTTACAAAGCAATACATTTTCAAAATAATATTTAAAGTATTTTTCAAAATTACAAAGAGTATATCGATGTACTCTACCCCTATATGTCGACATACTAGCCATAATTTTTAAAAATCAAATTTCAAAAGAAGTATTTATTCGTCTTATCTCTTCACGAATGGATATGATCGTTACTCCTCTATAAATACATGTCTTCCTAAGGAATATTATCATTTTTTTCATTCTTCTTCTCTCCTCCTTATACTCTTTCATTTTCTAAACAAACATGTAATCTTACTCTGCCGAATTTCAACCAGAATCAAACTCAATAACCATTAGTTTTATTCTCTATCCTTTGCTCTCTAATTTCTATCATCTCCCTCACTCCAATCAAGATCAAAGTGTTATTCAAAATTATAGGATCAACTGTAATCAAGATCGAAGGTCTGAGTCTGTAACTCCATCGTACTCTTATACTCTGTGGTGCGCTTGGTATCCCTAAAATCCAAGTTAGCCTGATTAAATTAATTGGGTATGCTAAGTAGCCCGTAAATCTAGTGGGTGTGCTTGTGGCCTGGAAATAAAGTAGCTCTACCCAGAGATCGGGATTCTAGAGGGTGTATCATGTAGCCTTGAAATCGAGATTGTATTTGCATTTACTAGTTGAAAATAAATCCGTATAAGGAATTGTATAGGACAAGATGTAGGGTAACTCCGAACTAGTACAAATCCATGTGTGTTCTTTCCTTTTACTTTTACTACATTTACTTTTATCTGTGTTTTGATTCTCTGATCGTTTCTATCATTAATAATTGTATAATTCTAAATATAATTTCAAAAGATTTCAAAAAGATTCATATAAATTATAAAACACTATTTCACCCCATCTAGTGTTAATTTAGCCTTAAGATCCCTATTCCATGACCTTACATTTGGTATCAGAGCATTGGTTTTCAAAATGTCCACAATTTGATTTTGAAAATTTTAAATGGCTACCAACACTGGTAATAGTACTGTTAGTAACATGGTTAATACACTTGTTAGTAATTCATTTGTTGAAGGACAATCTACTACTAGACCACCACTTTCTAATGGCGGAAACTACACATATTGGTCGCGTAGAATGAATATGTATTTACTGTCAATTAGATTAGACACTTGGAATATCACACAAACCAAATGCACTGAACCCGAGACTAATTTTTCACAATGGACTGCTGAACAAAAGGCAGTTGCATAAAGTAACTCTATGGCCATGAATATACTATTATGTTCAATTGATAGAAATGAATTCAATAGAGTATCTATATGTAAATTTGTATTTGAATTTTGGAGAACTTTGGAAGTTACACATGAAGGCACGCGTAAGGTTAAACAGACCAAGATTTTAATGTTAACAAACCAATTTTGATGATTTAAAATGAGTCCAAACGAGTCCATATCTGATATGCATAGTAGATTTCAAGATATAATACACTCATTTTTTGCATTGGGTAAAAGTTGCTCCGAGGAGGACCAAGTTAAAAAAATCCTTAATTCACTTACTCCTGAATGGGACCAAATGACTCTTGCAATCGAAGAGACTAATGATATTAGCAAACTAAAGATTTAAGAGTTAATTAGCAATTTAATTTCTTGTGAGGCACAAATGCAGGGCAGAAGAGAAAACAAATTAATAGAAAGAAATCCATAGCATTCAATGTAATGACGGATGATCTGGATTCATATAGTGGTAGTGATAAAGAAATTGCTTTCATGACAAGGAACTTCTGTGAATTCCTGAAATATAGGAAGATGAACAGTTTTAAAAGAAATGACAATAAAAAATTCTGAAAACGGAAGCAAAAGCAGAAATGGCATCAGATGTTATAACTGCGATGAACCTAGTCACTTAAAACGAGACTGACCGCATCCTAAGATACTGAAAACCACACTAAACATTAATTTATCTAGAAAATGGGAAAGAGCCTATACCATAACACCAGATGACTCAGACACATCATCAAGTGAAATGAATTAGATACGGAAATAGCTAACATGTGCTTTATAGCAATGTAGAATCCAGATATAATTGGTGAAATAAGATCAGAAAAATGTACACATTCAATATATTAAAAGCTTTATATCATTTTAATTATTGATTATTAGGAATATCCTATAGATTAATAATAATATTGGCTGAATATTATGTGATTTTTATATTTTTTTTATAATATAATAAGAATGTAATATATTTGAAATAATATTTAACTATTTTTAATATGCTTTTTATAAATAGAATAACTATATATAGTTATATATAAAATAAAATAGGATATAGTTAAAATAATCACTTTTCAAAAATTAAATGCATATGTCGACATACACCCCTAACATATATCGACATGCATGTGCAAATTTTGAATTTCAATTTCAAATCCAAAGTTTGAATTTCCACTCTACCTCTTGTAACGACCCGTAAAATTCGATGTTTAAAATGAATTAAATTAAAAAGATTTTTAATTTAAATTTAGAAAGAAATAAAAATCTTATAACTTATATGGGAGATAATGTAGAAATTTAATGCATCAATTGTAATTAAAATCAACAATTTAAAATTTATATTGCAATTAATTGAAATAGTGCAAATTGTCATACTTGGTTATAAGTTTAATATAAGAAACAAAAGGGAATGTTGAATTTGTGAATTACCAATAAAACTATTAACTAGAATGGAATTCAAATTTATATAATAATGGAAAGTGTAAATTTGTTGCATTTGGGTATAAAATTTTAAATATAAGTAAATAAAAGTAGGCATTTAATTTACCGATGGAATAATACGTTGATTAATAGTAACTGTATATAAATTAAGGTAGTAATATTAATGACAGTTGATGAATAACCAATTTAGTGCAATTCAAATTGATTGAAACGACTGTTTAGGTTAAAATTGATTGTAAATAGGAATATTTGGAAATAAACTGAATATATGAAAACAAAATGTAAGCATTAAATTAAATTCAAATTATAATAAATGGTCATTGAAAAATCAGTGTCCTGCAAGTAATTATAATGTTGTTATTGATAATAAACGTAACTTCAATGATTATTAATATAGTAACGGAAGTGTGAATGAAAACTTAATAGAAACATAAATTTATTTTAAGGAAACAAGAGATATATTGTACAAATTGATGAATTAGTATAAATTTAATGCTAATTGGATAAAATCAATATCATATGAGTCATGACAACATTTGTTGTAAACTATAAACCTATAAATGTGATTTAGGGCAAATAGTGACCGTTATTATTTGTTACCAGTTTACTTAGGCTATTAAGCTGTGAGTGGGAATCAATTGAAATTTAAAATGAAACATGGTATTACAATTATGAGTTTAAGAAAATAATTACAATATATAAATGTAAATTTAGGTAATAAGTGGTAATAATGTAAATTTAAATTTAGGTATTACGTTGATGTAAGTTTAGGTAATATGTGGAAATAATGTAAATTTAGGTAACATGTGGCAATAATGTAAATTTAAATTTAGGTATTACGTTAATGTAAATTTAGGTAATATGCGGTAAGAATGTAAATTTTATTCATAAAGTGATAATGGATTTAATAAAAAGAATGAAATCGAGATGAATAAATAAATTAGGAGAATAAATTTTAATAAATGTGTGCGTTGATTTATAGTAGGATTTAAAAGGCAATTAATAATTTAAAGGTTGATTTATTAAGAAAACAATGTGTAATGGATGAAAATGGAATAAGTGTAGTGTAATGAGAGCTGTTGTAATAATTATTTGTAAAGAATTAACTTACAAATATTATAAAATGTATAATGGTGACAATTGGTGTTATTACCAATTTAACTGATCAATTTCAAATAAATGCCAACAAAATGTTACCTTAATGTGGAATAAACCATAATTGTAGTGTGAACGTAATAAAAAGAAATAGAAATGTTAATTGTATTCATAATGTAATGATTGCTTTAATAGTAAGGAGTGATGTCATGACCCGTCTTTCTATCTCCAGAAAAATGCATCATGATTTAAGAAAGAAAGGGATAGAAGAAGAAAAGATAAGAAAGAAGAAACTCAACAACAATAGATACACACAGCGGAACGAATGAAATATAATATATCACATAAAATATTACATAGTATCATATACATCAGAGTTACATAACTTATACATTCAAATTAGACAGTTATAAACATTTGTCTAACTATACAACTAAGATAACACAAGATACAGATACCACACAAACACAGCGGAACCATAATATATCTACATGCTGAAGCCTCCTGCTCCAAATCTCCTCCAGATTGCGTCAAGCTAACTTGTATCCTTCGACTACTCATACATAATATGAGTACCCAAGAGTTTAATAAAACAGAAAATAAACACTCGGGTCAGACAGGGGTCTGGTGTGAGTAAACGGGTTAAAATTGCTTAACTTTAGAAAATCCTTTGAAAAGAAAAGGTATCACGTAAGACTTCCCATGCATAAACATGGAAAAGTTTTTACCTTGCGCTAACCAAAACATTTGATAGGAAATCCCGTGATATTATAATACTGTCTATGGTTTTCAAGTAAATAAGAAATAGCCGAAATTGTTACATTATTAAATTCCAGCTACTAGCCACAAAAGTGGGTAATACAATCAAAACCGTAGGGTCTCATAGGAAGAATGGGTTTCCATCAATGGCAGGGCTACTGGGGTACCGCCCGTCACAATACGTGGCCTAGGTCACCGTACTGAGAAGCCACCCTAACTCCCCTGCAACACAAGACCGGGACCATCCCTTACTGGACAATCCCGAGTAAGATCACCCCGTGGTTGGCACGACCAACCACCCACTAAGCCGAAATAAAAAGGGACATCTAGACAGGGAGATCTCACCTGAAATGGGTGCTACCCACCTAGCCTTGCTGCACCTCCCCTGTTTTAGCCATTCAAGGTTGATGAGGCTTGAGGCTGCGATAACCTTAATAGAACACATCTATCTTAGAATGCTCATCGTCCACCTGACGATGTTTTGAAAGCATTCAATCCATACAAGTTCATTCCAGGTTCGAACGAAACCGAAGGCACTATCTTGTTGCACTCATTTTGGAATCACCCTCAGAGTCAACGACCATAGCCCTTGCACTCTGAATCATCATCTCGAATCTGAAAGTACAATTTCCGTCAAACTCATCTCGGAATCACCCCTAGAGTTATACTGACGAATAGTTTTTTACACTTCGAGTCTTCACTTGCCCTCCACTTGGATTCACGACCTAACGTTTATTTTGGATCGATGTGGTTTTCGGATATCCAAATATGGAAACCCAATCCCGGTCTCACCGAAATCCAAACGCCATTTTAATGTCCAAGTTGTTTAAGGGTTTAAAAAATTAAATTTATATTCAGCATAACATAAACAGATAGATGAATCACATTATCAATATAGATAATTCATATAAACCAATCATCTCATAAAGCAGCATATCACATATCAGAGATATTATGTAACGACCCAGAATTTTTGAATATTAAAATATTCAATTTTCACAAATTAACTTTTAATTCGATTTTAAAAGTTCTAAAATATCTTTCTAACTCCCATATGATAAAATAAAATTTTACAAATCATTTTCAATCATATTTAACTATAATTTATTGTAACGACCCAGAATTTTTGATAATTAAAATATGAATATTTAATTAATTTTAAATATTAATAAGTGAATTTATAAGTCAAATAAATTTTAATTTGAATTATTGGATTTAATTGGATAATTAAATTGATAATTTAATATGTGAAATTATGGAAATAATTGAAATTATAGTTAAATATGATTGAAAATGATTTGTAAAATTTTATTTTATCATATGGGAGTTAGAAAGATATTTTAGAACTTTTAAAATCGAATTAAAAGTTAATTTGTGAAAATTGAATATTTTAATATTTAAATCGACTAGTGAAAATAGTCAATTTTTGAACAGTCTCAGAATTGAACGAAACCAGTTTCATTGGATCCGTAATAGTTAGTTATTACCGGATTTCAAATTTCGTGTCAATCGGAGCTACCGTTTGATCGTGGCAGCTCGAAACGCATCGAATTATTTTTAATTTAAATTTGACGAGTGAAAATAGCCATTTTTCAAAAAGTCTCGGATTTCGACGAAACCAGTTTCATCGGGTTCGTAATGTGATATTATTGTAAGGTTTCAAATTTCAAGTCAATTGGATTTACCGTTTGTCCGTTACAAATTAAAACGCCTAGAAATCGAGTTAAATCGGTTTAATTCAAATTGAGCGTTTACAGCCATAACTCGCACAGATGTCCGAATTAGCTTTCGAAACCTGTTCCATTGTGTCCGGAACGCGGGGTAAACCCTAGAAACGCTGGTTACGGCGCGTGAATCGGAGTTTAGAAAACCCGAAATGAATAGTGTTTTGAATAATTTTCTATAAATATACCACTTATTCACATTCTAAGAAACCCTAACCCTAGAAACAAGCCAGCCGCCACCTCCTTCTCCAATGGCCGAAAATCACTCTTATCTTCCCCTTGATTTCTTCAAATCCATCAACAATTGGCAAATATCATCAACTACAAAAACGCAGAGGTCTGAGAGAGCTTCACATCCAACGGTCGAGATGTGAAATGACGCGATGCAGTGGGTGTTTTGTGGCCGCGTTCGTGGGTAAGACGCGCGCGTTTTCTGATGATATGGGGTGGCCGAGCTCCTTGATCTTTTGGCTGTGGGTGGCTCTCTCGTAGTGCTATGGAGTGGTGCTAGTTGATCTTGGCCTCGACGTTCGTAGAGGTCGCGAAAATTGAAGGCAAATGGCGGCTATGGGTTCGGTGGTAGCTGTGATGAACGCGATGGGGAAGAAGGCTAAGTCACGGCCTGGATCTGATGGACAGGGTTTGCACGGCTCTGATTAGTTTAGGTTAAAAATTTATAAAAGAAATTGTAATTTATTTATGTTTTAAATCGTGTAAACTTGTAAAATTCATATCTTTTTCATACGAGGTCGAAAACGCGCGAAACCAGTTGCGTTGGAATCATATGGACGAGCACTACGCGATGGAGTTGGTTTGGAGTCGATTGGAGTTAGTGAGAATTTTGGGTAAAATTAAACGTCCGTTTAATTTTATTCGAAATAAATCGCTAAAACGGAATTTAAAATCAAGGTGAGAACTTCTCACTCAATCGAATAGGTTTCGATTTTATTTTAAATAGTCAGATTTAAAATATTTGAATGCATGTTTGAATGTTGATTAATATCTATTGATTGTTAAAATAGACATTATACGCCGTTAGTAAACGGATGTTATTTATTAAAAACATATACCGCGAATATTTCATAAACAGTGAAATTGGTATTATATATATATAATATCAATATATATATATTGGCATACGTATATATTGGAGTTATTGATTTCCCGCATTTTTTGTTTAGCGGATGAGACCCTATTACGCCGTCTATTAAGCGGATAATATTTAAATCCCATATACCGCGATAATTTCGTACTGGAGCGAAATTGGTATTGTGCTAATGTTTTTGGATGCAGGAAAACAGGTTGGAGGGATCCAACTGGATTCCTCAACAGTATTTATTTAATTTCAGATATTTTGATATTTGATTGACTATCATATACGATATATGATATCGTTGTTGTTGTGATTGACTATTTGGTGTGTAGCATCATTGGACCAAATTTGGAATTTAAAAATGATTTTTAAAGTGATTTTTGAAAGAAAACGTTTATAAAATATTTTTGGAAATTGATTCATTTTAAATAAATAAACGTTATAATTTTTAAAGTTATAAAAATTATGATTTTTGAGAAATATAGTTAGAAACTGATTTTTTGAGAATATGATGCTATTGAGTTTATAAAATAGTTTAATCGAGGGATTTTAGAATTTATTGTGAAAAGTTTAAATATAGGATTTATAAAATTTAATTATTTTATGAATCAAAAGAGTGAAATAATAAAGGAGATTAAAGACGTTTTAAAGAATAATATAAATTGAATTATATTAAGAGATTTATAAATGGATATTTATAAATTGAGATATTGAAATTTTAAAACGAGTTTTTATAAGTGTTTGAATGGAGTGAAAATGAATTTCATTAAAGAATGAAATTTATAGAATTATAAACTGTGAAGTTATAAATGAAATTTATAAATAGTAAGATTTATAAATTTGGTGAAATTATTTGAAGAATAGTTAGGCAAAATAAATGGATCTTATAAGTTATAAGATTCATAAATTTGAAAGTCTTTAAAAGAACGATTTTGTAAAATAATCGTTTTATAAGTATTTAACTTATAATATGAACTTTTAGTTATAATTGAGTTATAAACTGGAATAGATTAATAAAGGAAATTTGTAAAAGGAAGTTGTTATAAATAAATAGAAATGGAATTTATAAACGTTGTTTTATAAATTCGCAAACGACTTATTTTGATAAGTTAATTGTTGAAACCTATAAATGGAGTTATATTCACGTTTTGACTGTGAATAATCCTTTGAAATAAAATGAATAAAATGAATAAAATGATGAAATTGATTAACGTAGTATATTCACGTTTTTGAATAGTGAATAATATGTTAAAGAAATGTTTGAATGAGATGTTTAAATTGAATTAAAACGATCTAACGATGTTTTAAAATGTGTTGAGATTCGAAACCATAGATTTCAACATTTATTGTTGAAATAGACGTTTTCGAGAAATAGAAGGAAATAGTGGACTATAACACTGTTGTTATAGTAAATGATTTCCGAAAGGAAATGTTTTTTTGTATAGTATTGGGATTTATATATCTATTTTAATTTCGAATCCCTATACTAGTGATTTTGGGACGTCGTAACGATGTTCTACGTAACATTCGTTTTGGCCCAAATAAATATGTTAAGAGAATGATTTCCTTAATATAATGAAATATATACTTAATCTCGATTTAGGTATATTGAATATTTTCTAAGTGTTGAAAATAAAAGGATTTGTGAATTACTTATTTTTAATAAGTCTGGAATTGTTTTCCAATATGAAGTGAATAATTAGAATTTATCTTTTTGAAGATAAATTGAAAATGGATAATTGAAATCGTACATGCATGAATATTTGAGGATATAAATTCATTATGGAATTTATAAATGAAAAGTGGAATTGGTTTAGAAAAATAAATATTGATTTATTTTTGAAGTGTTGAAATTATATATCTTGTGAAGATATTTTGGAAAGTAAATAATTTGGAAAATTATTTGGAATCTGGTGATGTGTGCATGTCCAGTGATAGTTCAATAACCGACTATCAATAATTCCCTTTGAATGGGTAATTGATGTGATTTGTTTGAATGTGAATGCTACACTTATTTTTAAATAAGCGCTCACTATTCGGGTTAACCGGGAAAGGACCATGGGGTCGTATAACCCATTCCGAATATGTGATACGTCGTTGTGAATTGCATTTGAAGATCGGTGTTGAAGGCCCGGTATTTGCGAGAGCGATAGGATGACCTGTCGATTTACTCTGCACCGAGTTGCTCCGGTATAGAGTTCTCCATATGTGATGGTGAATCCGATCAGGATTGTGAATATCCGGATTGCAAGGACTTCTTTGTAAGTGCCTTCGGTTTTGTTCGAGCCCGGAACAAACTTGTATGGATTGTGTGTCTGACATTACAAGTTGAGATATTAAGCCGATTTCTTTCAAATATATTTCTATTGGTGGCGAAGAATTTATTCTTTTAGCTTAACACCCTTCTCTGAGACGTACGAGCTCAGAGGTTATATAGTTGAAGTTATCAGCGATATATTCCCAATTTGGTAATGTGATATGCTGAGTGATGCTGAAATGATCATTGTGTTGATTATTGTGATAGGATCGTTTATTTGATCGTCTATCTTAGTGATCATTGTGTTGATCATTTGTTGACCCAAAGCATGGCTTTTGTATAAGTATGTTTTTGTGGACGTGACTTCGTCGAACCTCACACCCCGGAAATGGTCAAAACAGGAAAGATGCGGCAAGGTTATGAGGGGTAGCACCCTTTAGGGTATGTACATTTCCTTCTGGATAGAGGTTGTATCATGGTATGGAGCCCAGATATTTAACCTATGTGGTTACTACGAATTTATTACTTTGTGGTTGTTGGTTTTCGGGATCCCGTGAGAAAGGTCGTTTACGATCGGGGAATGGCGTGCTCGTGTCAGTAGTTACCCAGTTAGGGGTAACCCGGCCTTGTGTTGGCAGAGTTCCGGTTTGGTTCTCGGGGATGTCTTTCCAGAGGCATTCTCATGTGGCAATGGGAAGTTCCTTGGCCTGACCATTTGTTGGAAATCCAAAGAAACAATACGTGACTTGTACGGTTTTAGTTGTAGAACCTATCATTCACTTATGGTGTCGCAACACTGTTTGGATGGTAGCTATAGTAGGCATAGTTCGAAATGTCTATGTTGGCTAAGATTTATATTCTACTTCCGAAATGAATTTTTCCCCTACACTATGTACTAGTAATAATATCAAATGTTATTTTAAATGCGTATCAAGCATCTTTGACTATCATAAGGAGAAATCTCCTCCGATTCTGCGTTTGCATTGTGTGTGTGTGCGGGAGGCCTTATGGTAGTCTCATTTTTAAAAGCATTGCGAATTGAATTTAAAAATATTCCTCTATTTTGATTTCAAAGATAAATAAACTGTTTTGAGTTCTCACACCAGTCACATGACTGACTCGGAGTTTATTGTTTTCCTTCCTAAACTCTGGGTGCCCACCAATTTCCACACGGGCAGTCAAGAGTTAAGGTTTATCAGGATATTCTGGATATTCTGGAGTTGCTGGAGGCAAGATGGATGACATGGCGTATTACTAGTTTATATAGTATTTCTTTTTCCGCTGTTTGTTGTATGTTGTTGTACACTCTGATGATATGATGATATGATGATATGATGTAATGTAATGTGATAAAATGTAATAACTGATATAGTTCTTTGTTAAAGATTATTCATTTATTATTATATGTTGTTCCGCTGCGAATTGTGAGATTCTGATGTTATTCTGTTTTCTTTCTGTTCCGTTCTATTTTAAAATTATGTTCTATTTTTCTTTCCCCTCCATTTTCTATTTTCTAAATTTTCTATTTTCTTTTCCCTCTTCTCTATTTTCTTCTGTTTTTCTTTTTCCTCTATTCTCTTTTTCTTCTATTTTAAAATTTTCTATCTTCTTTTCCCTATCCCTATTTTCTTTTCTCTCCTTTTCTTTTCTTCTCTTAAAATTCTTTTTAAAAACCCTAACTATTCGGTTTTTCGGCAACGAAAAATCGCGTACGTTACATTTGGTATCAGAGCTTATGGTTAAGCGACAACCATGGTTCTGTTGGGTATTATTCATTAGAGATAGAGTCAGCAGTACTCTAGAATGAGTTTGAGTGTAATAATAGCTATGAGAGCGTATTTGTTAGTGAATATGAAATTGTTTTATATTGTGATGATTGGTTTATTGAGTGGTATATGAACCTTCGTCAGCGTGGTCTCGACAACTATGCCGAAGGGGTTTCTAAACACTTGAATAGAACAATTCGGCACAATATTTGTTTTAAATTGGGTAAATGAAATAATTTTACCTTGATTATATTTTATATATAAAGGAATAATTTTTTGGAATTATTAAAGTGTATATAAGTTGATTGTTTAGTTGTTTGAATAATCTAAATAAAAGAATAATTGTATAAGCAAAAGAATTATAAGAATTGAATTATAATTAAAGTGATCTACAATTGTGAAATAAACTTATATATATAAGAAGTGAAACTATATGAATATATTTATGAATATGAGTTGTAAATAAAAATGAATTTAAAGATTGAATGGAAATTTACTTTAGAATTGAATTGAATTGAATGAATAGATTGAATGAAAATCAATTAAATTAAACCAATTGATAAGTAAAGGAATTTGGTTGTAATTAATATACATTGATTGTTATATGATTGTTAGTTGAGTGATTGTATATAATTCATTAAGTGTTAATGAAAATTGGAAGCTAAAGTAATTGAAATTCAATTGGAAGTTTAGTGAATCTCAAATAAATTGAATTTGAATTGGAAGTGAACCAACTTGTGAATTAGTGAATGCAAACTAATTAAAATTGAATGAGAATGAATGTTAGTAAGAACATCCACTGTATATGAATCAAATGTGATTAACTTGAAAACCCAATTCATTAGTTATTAATGAGAATATGAATGAATATTTGTTGGTTATGGATTATAGTTGGTTGATGTTTGCATTTGTTGTTTAGTTACATTTGCTATGTTGACATATATAGTTATTATGCTGCTATATGATTGTATATTGATACTATTGCATATATACATGATTCTCATGTTGTTTGTTGAGTGATTAGTAGGTGCGGATCGCGTTTGCTTCGCATTTGGAGTTCGCTTTCGCGCTATATTAGCCGTATATGCTCGCTAATAAAATATAAGGTACATATCTCGGATTAAATACAGTACTTTTACACTTTTTTCCCTTCGGGATGCCTCATTACTTGATGAGATGTATATTTGTGATATATATACTGTCATTTTTTTTTTCGGATCGAGCCGCGCAAAGGAGACTATGGCGAATTTTTCCGAAAATTTAAGGCGTTAGAAAAATTTGAGAAAGTTGGAAATTTTTTTGAAAACTTTAAACTTTGATTTGAAGTTGAAAGTTAAACAATAGTAGTTGTTTTTGAAAAGATAACTAAGTATGATTTAAAACTTAGTAAAGTTATTGTAAGAAGTTTTAACTATGAATTTTGGGAAAATTAATAGATTCTGTAACTTTTCTTACTTGATAATTTCGAGGACGAAATTCTTTTAAGTGGGGAAGATTGTAACGACCCAGAATTTTTGATAATTAAAATATGAATATTTAATTAATTTTAAATATTAATAAGTGAATTTATAAGTCAAATAAATTTTAATTTGAATTATTGGATTTAATTGGATAATTAAATTGATAATTTAATATGTGAAATTATGGAAATAATTGAAATTATAGTTAAATATGATTGAAAATGATTTGTAAAATTTTATTTTATCATATGGGAGTTAGAAAGATATTTTAGAACTTTTAAAATCGAATTAAAAGTTAATTTGTGAAAATTGAATATTTTAATATTTAAATCGACTAGTGAAAATAGTCAATTTTTGAACAGTCTCAGAATTGAACGAAACCAGTTTCATTGGATCCGTAATAGTTAGTTATTACCGGATTTCAAATTTCGTGTCAATCGGAGCTACCGTTTGATCGTGGCAGCTCGAAACGCATCGAATTATTTTTAATTTAAATTTGACGAGTGAAAATAGCCATTTTTCAAAAAGTCTCGGATTTCGACGAAACCAGTTTCATCGGGTTCGTAATGTGATATTATTGTAAAGTTTCAAATTTCAAGTCAATTGGATTTACCGTTTGTCCGTTACAAATTAAAACGCCTAGAAATCGAGTTAAATCGGTTTAATTCAAATTGAGCGTTTACAGCCATAACTCGCACAGATGTCTGAATTAGCTTTCGAAACCTGTTCCATTGTGTCCGGAACGCGGGGTAAACCCTAGAAACGCTGGTTACGGCGCGTGAATCGGAGTTTAGAAAACCCGAAATGAATAGTGTTTTGAATAATTTTCTATAAATATACCACTTATTCACATTCTAAGAAACCCTAACCCTAGAAACAAGCCAGCCGCCACCTCCTTCTCCAATGGCCGAAAATCACTCTTATCTTCCCCTTGATTTCTTCAAATCCATCAACAATTGGCAAATATCATCAACTACAAAAACGCAGAGGTCTGAGAGAGCTTCACATCCAACGGTCGAGATGTGAAATGACGCGATGCAGTGGGTGTTTTGTGGCCGCGTTCGTGGGTAAGACGCGCGCGTTTTCTGATGATATGGGGTGGCCGAGCTCCTTGATCTTTTGGCTGTGGGTGGCTCTCTCGTAGTGCTATGGAGTGGTGCTAGTTGATCTTGGCCTCGACGTTCGTAGAGGTCGCGAAAATTGAAGGCAAATGGCGGCTATGGGTTCGGTGGTAGCTGTGATGAACGCGATGGGGAAGAAGGCTAAGTCACGGCCTGGATCTGATGGACAGGGTTTGCACGGCTCTGATTAGTTTAGGTTAAAAATTTATAAAAGAAATTGTAATTTATTTATGTTTTAAATCGTGTAAACTTGTAAAATTCATATCTTTTTCATACGAGGTCGAAAACGCGCGAAACCAGTTGCGTTGGAATCATATGGACGAGCACTACGCGATGGAGTTGGTTTGGAGTCGATTGGAGTTAGTGAGAATTTTGGGTAAAATTAAACGTCCGTTTAATTTTATTCGAAATAAATCGCTAAAACGGAATTTAAAATCAAGGTGAGAACTTCTCACTCAATCGAATAGGTTTCGATTTTATTTTAAATAGTCAGATTTAAAATATTTGAATGCATGTTTGAATGTTGATTAATATCTATTGATTGTTAAAATAGACATTATACGCCGTTAGTAAACGGATGTTATTTATTAAAAACATATACCGCGAATATTTCATAAACAGTGAAATTGGTATTATATATATAATATCAATATATATATATATTGGCATACGTATATATTGGAGTTATTGATTTCCCGCATTTTTTGTTTAGCGGATGAGACCCTATTACGCCGTCTATTAAGCGGATAATATTTAAATCCCATATACCGCGATAATTTCGTACTGGAGCGAAATTAGTATTGTGCTAATGTTTTTGGATGTAGGAAAACAGGTTGGAGGGATCCAACTGGATTCCTCAACAGTATTTATTTAATTTCAGATATTTTGATATTTGATTGACTATCATATACGATATATGATATCGTTGTTGTTGTGATTGACTATTTGGTGTGTAGCATCATTGGACCAAATTTGGAATTTAAAAATGATTTTTAAAGTGATTTTTGAAAGAAAACGTTTATAAAATATTTTTGGAAATTGATTCATTTTAAATAAATAAACGTTATAATTTTTAAAGTTATAAAAATTATGATTTTTGAGAAATATAGTTAGAAACTGATTTTTTGAGAATATGATGCTATTGAGTTTATAAAATAGTTTAATCGAGGGATTTTAGAATTTATTGTGAAAAGTTTAAATATAGGATTTATAAAATTTAATTATTTTATGAATCAAAAGAGTGAAATAATAAAGGAGATTAAAGACGTTTTAAAGAATAATATAAATTGAATTATATTAAGAGATTTATAAATGGATATTTATAAATTGAGATATTGAAATTTTAAAACGAGTTTTTATAAGTGTTTGAATGGAGTGAAAATGAATTTCATTAAAGAATGAAATTTATAGAATTATAAACTGTGAAGTTATAAATGAAATTTATAAATAGTAAGATTTATAAATTTGGTGAAATTATTTGAAGAATAGTTAGGCAAAATAAATGGATCTTATAAGTTATAAGATTCATAAATTTGAAAGTCTTTAAAAGAACGATTTTGTAAAATAATCGTTTTATAAGTATTTAACTTATAATATGAACTTTTAGTTATAATTGAGTTATAAACTGGAATAGATTAATAAAGGAAATTTGTAAAAGGAAGTTGTTATAAATAAATAGAAATGGAATTTATAAACGTTGTTTTATAAATTCGCAAACGACTTATTTTGATAAGTTAATTGTTGAAACCTATAAATGGAGTTATATTCACGTTTTGACTGTGAATAATCCTTTGAAATAAAATGAATAAAATGAATAAAATGATGAAATTGATTAACGTAGTATATTCACGTTTTTGAATAGTGAATAATATGTTAAAGAAATGTTTGAATGAGATGTTTAAATTGAATTAAAACGATCTAACGATGTTTTAAAATGTGTTGAGATTCGAAACCATAGATTTCAACATTTATTGTTGAAATAGACGTTTTCGAGAAATAGAAGGAAATAGTGGACTATAACACTGTTGTTATAGTAAATGATTTCCGAAAGGAAATGTTTTTTTGTATAGTATTGGGATTTATATATCTATTTTAATTTCGAATCCCTATACTAGTGATTTTGGGACGTCGTAACGATGTTCTACGTAACATTCGTTTTGGCCCAAATAAATATGTTAAGAGAATGATTTCCTTAATATAATGAAATATATACTTAATCTCGATTTAAGTATATTGAATATTTTCTAAGTGTTGAAAATAAAAAGATTTGTGAATTACTTATTTTTAATAAGTCTGGAATTGTTTTCCAATATGAAGTGAATAATTAGAATTTATCTTTTTGAAGATAAATTGAAAATGGATAATTGAAATCGTACATGCATGAATATTTGAGGATATAAATTCATTATGGAATTTATAAATGAAAAGTGGAATTGGTTTAGAAAAATAAATATTGATTTATTTTTGAAGTGTTGAAATTATATATCTTGTGAAGATATTTTGGAAAGTAAATAATTTGGAAAATTATTTGGAATCTGGTGATGTGTGCATGTCCAGTGATAGTTCAATAACCGACTATCAATAATTTCCTTTGAATGGGTAATTGATGTGATTTGTTTGAATGTGAATGCTACACTTATTTTTAAATAAGCGCTCACTATTCGGGTTAACCGGGAAAGGACCATGGGGTCGTATAACCCATTCCGAATATGTGATACGTCGTTGTGAATTGCATTTGAAGATCGGTGTTGAAGGCCCGGTATTTGCGAGAGCGATAGGATGACCTGTCGATTTACTCTGCACCGAGTTGCTCCGGTATAGAGTTCTCCATATGTGATGGTGAATCCGATCAGGATTGTGAATATCCGGATTGCAAGGACTTCTTTGTAAGTGCCTTCGGTTTTGTTCGAGCCCGGAACAAACTTGTATGGATTGTGTGTCTGACATTACAAGTTGAGATATTAAGCCGATTTCTTTCAAATATATTTCTGTTGGTGGCGAAGAATTTATTCTTTTAGCTTAACACCCTTCTCTGAGACGTACGAGCTCAGAGGTTATATAGTTGAAGTTATCAGCGATATATTCCCAATTTGGTAATGTGATATGCTGAGTGATGCTGAAATGATCATTGTGTTGATTATTGTGATAGGATCGTTTATTTGATCGTCTATCTTAGTGATCATTGTGTTGATCATTTGTTGACCCAAAGCATGGCTTTTGTATAAGTATGTTTTTGTGGACGTGACTTCATCGAACCTCACACCCCGGAAATGGTCAAAACAGGAAAGATGCGGCAAGGTTATGAGGGGTAGCACCCTTTAGGGTATGTACATTTCCTTCTGGATAGAGGTTGTATCATGGTATGGAGCCCAGATATTTAACCTATGTGGTTACTACGAATTTATTACTTTGTGGTTGTTGGTTTTCGGGATCCCGTGAGAAAGGTCGTTTACGATCGGGGAATGGCGTGCTCGTGTCAGTAGTTACCCAGTTAGGGGTAACCCGGCCTTGTGTTGGCAGAGTTCCGGTTTGGTTCTCGGGGATGTCTTTCCAGAGGCATTCTCATGTGGCAATGGGAAGTTCCTTGGCCTGACCATTTGTTGGAAATCCAAAGAAACAATACGTGACTTGTACGGTTTTAGTTGTAGAACCTATCATTCACTTATGGTGTCGCAACACTGTTTGGATGGTAGCTATAGTAGGCATAGTTCGAAATGTCTATGTTGGCTAAGATTTATATTCTACTTCCGAAATGAATTTTTCCCCTACACTATGTACTAGTAATAATATCAAATGTTATTTTAAATGCGTATCAAGCATCTTTGACTATCATAAGGAGAAATCTCCTCCGATTCTGCGTTTGCATTGTGTGTGTGCGGGAGGCCTTATGGTAGTCTCATTTTTAAAAGCATTGCGAATTGAATTTAAAAATATTCCTCTATTTTGATTTCAAAGATAAATAAACTGTTTTGAGTTCTCACACCAGTCACATGACTGACTCGGAGTTTATTGTTTTCCTTCCTAAACTCTGGGTGCCCACCAATTTCCACACGGGCAGTCAAGAGTTAAGGTTTATCAGGATATTCTGGATATTCTGGAGTTGCTGGAGGCAAGATGGATGACATGGCGTATTACTAGTTTATATAGTATTTCTTTTTCCGCTGTTTGTTGTATGTTGTTGTACACTCTGATGATATGATGATATGATGATATGATGTAATGTAATGTGATAAAATGTAATAACTGATATAGTTCTTTGTTAAAGATTATTCATTTATTATTATATGTTGTTCCGCTGCGAATTGTGAGATTCTGATGTTATTCTGTTTTCTTTCTGTTCCGTTCTATTTTAAAATTATGTTCTATTTTTCTTTCCCCTCCATTTTCTATTTTCTAAATTTTCTATTTTCTTTTCCCTCTTCTCTATTTTCTTCTGTTTTTCTTTTTCCTCTATTCTCTTTTTCTTCTATTTTAAAATTTTCTTATCTTCTTTTCCCTATCCCTATTTTCTTTTCTCTCCTTTTCTTTTCTTCTCTTAAAATTCTTTTTAAAACCCCTAACTATTCGGTTTTTCGGCAACGAAAAATCGCGTACGTTACATATTACACCCAAATTATCCAACATCACTCATCCAATATCCATCAATCATCCATAAGCTGGTTTGATTCCTTCATAATCAATTTAATTAACCTTTAATTAAATTAATTACTATCCTTAAATCACTTGGATTATCTTAATCCTGCTACATTAATTTATTCCAAATTAATAAATTAATCATCTCTTAATGATCTTTCTTAGTTAATCTCCCTTGATTAATTACCCATTAATTACATTCAAGTAATTAGCCATTAATTCTTTAACTAATTCCACAAATTAATAATTCTTAAACATATACAGCGATTAACCTTTAATTACTATCATTAATTACATTAATTAATGATCCTTCATTTACTTCCATTAATTAATCAACTATGATTAATTACATTAATCCTCAATTAATTATGATTAATTAATCATACTTAAATTTATCACCTTTATTAATCAACCTTGATTAATTCATTAATTATATTAACTAATGATCCTTATTAATTAATAATCTCTTTAATTATTTAAATAATTACTTGTAATTAACCATCTCATTAATTAGTCTTAATTAATCATAATCAGTAATTAACAAACTTGTAATTACTTATCTTTATTAATTAACCTCTTAATTAATTATGTAAATCTTGATTAATTATATTAATTAATAGATCTTTAATTACTTCATTAAGAAATTATTAATTAATTACATCAATTAATAATCCTTAATTAATTACTTTTAATAATTAATTACATTTCTAATTAATTACACTTAGTAATTAATCTTAAATTAATCACATTAATTAATTAACCAAAATTAACTAAGCAATTAACCCTTAATTTCTTTCATTAAGTAATTATCTTCTAATTAATTTCATTAGTTAATCACTCTCTAAATTAATTACCTTAACAACTAATTAATGTCATCATTAAATAATCCTAATTCTTTAATTAATTAATTACTCTTTAATTAATTAACTTCAAATCAATTATATTAATTAATCCTTAAATTAATAACATCAAGTGATTAACCCTTAGTCACTTCCATTTAATTACTTCCATAAGTAATTCCTCTTCTAAATTACTTTAAGTAATTATCCTTCATTGAACAATTACACTTAATTGATTCAT
Source organism: Allium cepa (assembly GCA_030765085.1). Lineage (NCBI taxonomy): Eukaryota > Viridiplantae > Streptophyta > Magnoliopsida > Asparagales > Amaryllidaceae > Allium > Allium cepa. The sequence goes on from CM060940.1 coordinate 819,662,644, forward strand.
AATTAAGTGATTATTTAAAATAAACAAACAATTAACTAACCATTTAAAATTAATTAAATAATTAGTAAACTTCTTATATTTAAGAATCCTTAATTAATTAAGAAAATCATTTATCTTAATTAAACTTTTACTTATTAACAAATCATATTAATTAAGTATTCTTATGTTCAAAACAATAATAAATTAACATTATTTATCCTCATAAATTAATTATTTGAATTAATCAAATCTTATTAACTTAAAAAACAAACTATTTTATGGGTTAACAATAACCTTATTGAAAATAAACATTTAGAAATCAATTTGAAATTTAAAATAATTTAATCATCAAATTTAAACTTATTCATTTTCAATATAATTTAAAAACTTAGTTTTTAAAACATTACTTAAAAATTTACTTAAAACTTTGATTTAACATTTAAAATTGAAAACACTCTTTTAAATTGAAATTCATAATTTAATTAAGTTGATTACTTTCAAAAGCAATTATCTTAAACATTTTAAAGTTCGAAAATAATTTCGATTAACACCTATAAAAGTTTGGTTAACTTTTACTTCATAAGAGAAAGTTTTAAATTTATAAATCTATTTCCTTTGTAAAAACTTAGGCTTTGAAAACGGGTTACAAGATTTGGAAAATTTTGAAATGGTTGAAAAGTTTTTTACAAAATTTTAGTTTGGAATTCTTATCAATTTTAAATTGTTAGAAACATATTAATCAATATTGTCAGATTAAATATTTATTAACCTTTAAAAGATTAAATTTACCAAATTAAATTAAAATTATAAAGGAAAATTATCAAATCAATTTAATTATTAATACAGATTATTAAATTGATATTGCCTAAAATTCCGAGTCGTCATATTCCTTCCCCTTAAAAGAATTTCATCCCCGAAATTTAAAAGCAAAGATAATTTAATAACCCAGCAAAGGTTTTAGTTTAAACAGCAAAGCATTCCTATCATCCAGTAACTAACGACTATAGCAATCAATCAAACAAACAAACCTAACTAATTATCCTGACACAAATCAGGATAGATCTTCTAATACTATCTAGAGTTTCCCAAGTATAAATCACTGGATACTCGTTCTATAGAATCCAAACTAACTACACTACCATAATCCAAAGCTCTTCTCTTCTCTAGATCCACTAATCTGAACAGAACATCAGACTATACTCAAGTCTAGCACAATCTTCCAAAATCCAACTGAATTGCAGATTCTACAACCAACGATGAATCATACACGTTCTCCCTCAGAGATACGTGAAATACAATGAATCACAGCTATCCAAACTGGCAATTCAATCTTATATACAAAAGAAATTATCCTATCAGAAACACTGATAAGAAATTCTCAAATGCCTCAGAACTAGGCATCCAATCTTATCCAATTACTGCTCTCTTAACCAGAGAAACCTTAACAACAACGAAGTCTCCAACATCGAATTCCAAATTCCTTATCTCATATCTGCATGTCTCAACAGACAATCCTGGGCTGCCCATTTTCTTCTTGATCAACTCAACCTATGGTGATGCTTTCAAAAACTACTGGACCAAAGGAAACCAGTTTCTGGATCATACTCAACAAAATGGTCTTCCAAGATCCATCGAAATCCAGAACACAAGCTCTACTTCCCAAGCAATAGCAAACTGAACTTGCTTCCTTCCTCGTACAGCTGCTACCTCGCTTCTGCTGCACAACTCTGATTCTGAAATAGATGAGAATACTGTTGATGAAGACGAGTACAAACTTATCCAATATGTTCGAAAAACTTTGTTCATCAAATTCATAAAATCTTAGTGACTCGTCTGACTTGGTCACAAATCCTTACAGCAGAATCCAATTCAAAAACTAGATCTGACCCATCCAAATTCCAAATATTTTGAGTTGCTACACCAACTCTTCTTTCTCCAAGAACCATCCTACTTCCAGGCTAACCACCAGTATCGCTTCTGGTATCAATTTAATATGGGACTCAATTCCAAATGCAGACAAACTTCTGATTACTTCAGTAGCTTCTACTTCCACATGAGAACCCTCAGTCTCAAACAAAAGATTGCCCAAGATAAATTCCCAAATTAATCGCAAGTCACTTTTGCGATCCTATCTTGTTCAGATTCCAAGAAATTGTCCTCTCTTTACCAAACTAGAACAACCTTAAGCTTCTCCAAACAAGGTTGACCCTTTAAGAAAACAGCATTCGCCATCTGCCCGGACTGCTGATAGAAGAACCACAAAGATTCCTGTACCATCGGAGAAATGTCACACACTATTGCTTCCAAACTCTACCTTGATGGTACTGCAAAGCCAAAAGACCCTCTTGTCAGCACACCGATCATTCGAGCTGCACTGCTTCCACAGCTAACCAAGGATTTCTAATCCAAAGGCTCCTCGAAAACCAAAATCACCAGCTAACTTCTCACATGACTCCACGAGATGGACAGACATTTCCTCAAGAAATTCGGGCTCCAAACCAACCATCGACATCTCGCTCTCCTTAAGGGATGACAATGAGACATGCCGAAGCGAAACAACTTATAGACCTTAGTCTCATATTCCCAAAACAGCCAACCTCCTTACTGAAGATCCAGACAACTTCTTCCACAGACGAGTCTTCCTACGGCAGGTAAAGGCTGCTCCTCAACCACTTCTAAAACTGATTCAAGAGAAAACACCTTCGGAAATATCCATGGGTACTGCATCTCACCACGCAGCTATCAAGATACCATCACTTACTTTTGCACTTCTGACAGATCCAAACTTCAGAAAATCCGCTTATTCGAGCGAAATCCAAACTTACACTTCCAAGATGAACTCCGAATCTTTAAAATATTTCCTTTGGAGATCAGAGAAATCCTTACTCCAAGCTGCAAAGCTCACTCGAGACGGTATTAAATCTACAGTCTCGACAAATATACTTCCAACCTCAACATATGGACCTCTTCCATTAGTGGCAGTCATGTTACACACACACCACTTGCTCCATCTACATCTAAATCTTATGTTGGAAAAGCCCGAACAGGTAACCCAAAAGATTTAGGTATATATATATATATATATATATATATATATATATATAAATTACAAGTACGCTCTCTCAAGTAAGACACCACTCCAGAGCCTAGGTATTCGCTTAACCTAACGCTATGATACCAGCTGTCACGACCCGTCTTTCTATCTCCAGAAAAACGCATCATGATTTAAGAAAGAAAGGGATAGAAGAAGAAAAGATAAGAAAGAAGAAACTAAACAACAATAGATACTCATAGCGGAACGAATGAAATATAATATATCACATAAAATATACATCAGAGTTACATAACTTATACATTCAAATTAGACGGTTATAAACATCTGTCTAACTATACAACTAAGATAACGCAAGATACAGATACCACACAAACACAGCGGAACCATAATATATCTACACGTTGAAGCCTCCTGCTCCAAATCTCCTCCAGATTGCGTCAAGCTAACCTGAATCCCTCGACTACTCATACATAATATGAGTACCCAAGATTTTAATAAAACAGAAAATAAACACTCGGGTCAGACAGAGCTCTGGTGTGAGTAAACGGGTTAAAATTGCTTAACTTTAGAAAATCCTTTGAAAAGAAAAGGTATCATGTAAGACTTCCCACACATAAACATAGAAAAGTTTTTACCTTACGCTAACCAAAACATTTGATAGGAAATCCAGTGATATTATAATACTGTCTATGGTTTTCAAGTAAATAAGAAATACCCGAAATTGTTACATTATTAAATTCCAGCTACTAGCCACAAAAGTGGGTAATACAATCAAAACCATAGGGTCTCGTAGGAAGAATGAGTTTCCATCAATGGCAGGCTACTGGGGTACCGCCCGTCACAGTACGTGGCCTAGATCACCGTACTGAGGAGCCACCCTAAATCCCTTGCAACACAAGACCGGGACCATCCCTTAGTGGACAGTCTCGAGTAAGATCACCTCGTGGTTGGCGCGACCAACCACCCACTAAGCCGAAATAAAAAGGGACATCTAGACAGGGATGACCTCACCCTGAAATGGGTGCTACCCACCTAGCCTTGCTGCACCTCCCCTGTTTTAGCCATTCCTGGTTGATGAGGCTTGAGGCTTCGATTACCTTAATAGAACACATCTATCTTAGAATGCTCATCGTCCACCTGACGATGTTTTGAAAGCATTCAATCCATACAAGTTCGTTCCGAGTTCGAACGAAACCGAAGGCACTATCTCGTTGCACTCATTTTGGAATCACCCTTAGAGTCAACGACCATAGCCCTTGCACTCTGAATCATCATCTCGAATCTGAAAGTACTATTTCCGTCAAACTCATCTCGGAATCACCCCCAGAGTTATACTAACGAATAGTTTTCTACACTTCGAGTCTTCACTTGCTCCCCACTTGGATTCACGACCTAACCTTTATTTTGGATAGATGTAGTTTTCGGATATCCAAATATGGAAACACGATCCCGGTCTCACCGAAATCCAAATGCCATTTTAATGTCCAAGTTGTTTAAGGGTTTTAAACAATTAAACTTATATCATAACATAAACAGATAGATGAATCACATTATCACAATAGATAATTCATATAATCCAATCATCTCATAAAGCAGCATATCACATATCAGAGATATCACACCCAAATTATCCAACATCACTCATCCAATATCCATTAGTCATCCATAAGCAGGTTTGATTCCTTCATAATCAATTTAATTAACCTTTAATTAAATTAATTACTATCCTTAAGTCACTTGGATTATCTTAATCCTGCTACATCAATTTATTCCAAATAAATAATTTAATCATCTCTTAATGATCTTTCTTGATTAATCTCCGTTGATTAATTATCCTTTAATTACATTCAAGTAATTAGCCTTTAATTCTTGAATTAATTCCACAAACTAATTATTCTTAACCATATACGGTAATTAACCTTTAATTACTATCATTAATTACGTTAATTAATGATCCTTCGTTTACTTCCATTAATTAATCAACTATGATTAATTACATTAATCCTCAATTAATTACAATTAATTAATCATACTTAAATTAATCACCTTTATTAATCAACCTTGATTGATTCATTAATTATATTAACTAATGTTCCTTATTAATTAATAATCTCTTTAATTAATTAATTAATTAACTTGTAATTAACCATCTCATTAATTAGTCTTAATTAATCATAATTAGTAATTAACAAACTTGTAATTACTTATCTTTATTAATTAACCTCTTAATTAATTATGTAAATCCTGATTAATTATATTAATTAATAAATCTTTAATTACTTCACTAAGAAATTATTAATTAATTAATCAGTTAATAATCCTTAATTAATTACTTTAATAATTAATTACATTTTTAATTAATTACACTTAGTAATTAATCTTAAATTAATCACATTCATTAATTAATTAATCATATTAATTAATTAACTAAAATTAACTAAGCAATTAACCCTTAATTGCTTTCATTAAGTAATTATCTTTTAATTACTTTCATTAATTACTCTCTAAATTAATTACCTTAACAAGTAATTAATCTCGTCATTAAATAATCCTAATTCTTTAATTAATTAATTACTCTTTAATTAATTAACTTCAAATTAATTATATTAATTAATCCTTAAATTAATAACATCAAGTGATTAACCCTTAATCACTTCCATTTAATTACTTCCATAAGTAATTCCTCCTCTAAATTACTTTAAGTAATTATCCTACATTAAACAATTACACTTAATTGATTCATAATTAAGTGATTATTTAAAATAAACAAACAATTAACTAACCATTTAAAATTAATTAAATAATTAGTTAACTCCTTATATTTTAGAATCCTTAATTAATTAATAAAATCATTTGTCTTAATTAAACTTTTACTTATTAACAAATCATATTAATTAAGTATTCTCAAGTTCAAAACAATAATAAATTAACCTTATTTATCCTCATAAATTAATTATTTGAATTAATCAAATCTTATTAACTTAAAAACAAACTACTTTATGGGTAAACAATAAACTTATTGAAAATAAAAATTTAAAATAATTTAATCATCAAATTTAAACTTATTCATTTTCTATATAATTTGAAAACTAAGTTTTTAAAACATTACTTAAATACTTACTTAAAACTTTGATTTAATATTTAAAATTGAAAACACTCATTTTAAATTGAAATTCATAATTTAATTAAGTTGATTACTTTCAAAAGTAATTATCTTAAACATTTTAAAATTTGAAAATAATTTCAATTAACATTTATAAAGGTTTGATTAACTTTTACTTCATAAGAGCAAGTTTTAAATTTATAAATTTATTTCCTTTGTAAAAACTTAGGCTTTGAAAATGGGTTACAGGATTTGGAAAATTTTGAAATGGTTGAAAAGTTTTTTACAAAATTTACTTTGGAATTCTTATCAAGTTTAAATTGTTAGAAACATATTAATCATATTTATTAACCTTTAAAAGATTAAATTTACCAAATTAAATTAAAATTATAAAGGAAAATTATCAAATCAATTTAATTATTAATACAGATTACAGATTATTAAATTGATATTGCCTAAAATTCCGGGTCATCACAAGTGAAAATCAAAATAAAAGAATATAAATGAATAAGTTTTGTAAAAGAGTTAAAATATGTCTATTTATTTGAAATGTTTGTTAAGTGAAAGATTATTTTTATTGATGAGTAACTATTATTTAGTGAGAAATGTGTAATTACTATTTGCATCCAATAATGTAAATATGTTTAAATTACTATTAGATAGGAAAAATTGTTTTACTTCTCATTACATTCATTTAGTCCATTTTGAAACTTAATCAACTGAAATGAATGTAATTGAAAATTTCTAATTAATAGGAGAGAGAATACTAACTGTAAATTAATAGGTGTAATTAAAAGCAGCTTATGTTTTGTGAAAATAAAAGGAAAGTTTTGATTCAATGAAAAAAAAAACATTTACATCAAATAAAATGAAGGTTTCATCTATGAATGTAGGTTTAATTTTATTAAAATAAATAATAGAAAGATTGATTCTAAAGAAAGAAATATATGCTTACTTGAACTGTGCTTTAGCTTACAGTCTGATTACAAGAATAGGAAAATAATCTATTTACTACTCTTGTGTATAAACAATAAATTTATAAACGTGTTTAAATAAACAATTGTTTTATATTTTTTTTCATTTTAGTTGTCTATTTTAAAATTTAAGTTTGTAAGTAACTGCAATTAATGTAATTCAAATGTTTCAATTAAAAGGAAAGGAAACGTTGATTGCAATTAATAGATTTAATAAAAGAAATGCACGTTTTGTGTTAACCAAAAAGGGTGTTTTGATGGTAATAAGAGATCATTTTGGGAAAAACAAATCAAATGTTTTCAATTTTAAGGTAAGTATAAAAATTTGTTACGCGTAGACAAAAAACCTAAATGCGCAGAAATTCGAATATTACTTAAGTTAATGAAGTTAATTTGGTTACGTTTCAAAAAAAATTGAATTTCAAAATCTTTTATTATTATTTGTTTCTTGAACATTTTAAAATAGTTACCTTACTATTAATACTTGATCCGTTTATTTCTCCATCTGTTTAATACCTGAGCACTTTAGGTTGTATTTAATTCTTGCCACTCATTTTTACGTATACAAAATTCTACTTGCGTTTGCAAACTTTTCCATTCCTACGTAAATTTCCTTATGTATTATTAATACCTGAAGCTTTAATAATAAAACGTGACATTACTTTTATCCCTCCACATTCATTTCCTAAATATAAATAACCTACATCTTATTTCTTCTTTCTCCTAACACCTCACATTCAAAAGCTCTTATTCTTGCAAATCCAAAAGCATTCTTTTATAAAATGATTTTTTTCCATTTTCGTACACTTCCTGTTCTCATCTTAGTTGTTCTTCAATCTTTTCCTGAAGCCTCATCTTTAGAAAACGTAAGCATTAAAATTTGTTTATTTATATATATTTTTAACGCGTACTAATTTTTATTTTAATAATATTTCTTATAACATGAATATCTTTTGCATATGAACTTTGATTCACGCGCGATTTCTTCTGTTGGATTCAAATTTATATTCCGGACAACATGAAATTGATTTAGTTGAATTTGGAGATTGTTGAGTTTTGCGCTTCTGTTTGGATTTTTATGGGCTAAAATCGAAGGTGAGTGTTTTAACCCACTCACAACTTCTAAGATTTCTTATGTTTGTTAAATTCATTTATGATGTGATTTGAAATTTATTTATAGCTGTTTGGCGTATATTTCATCATTATCTCAGTTAATATGCAATTATTTAATTAACTTGTTATTTAATTTATTATTGCATATAAACTGCCAGTTAAATTATTATTTAATTTATTTTGCATAATAAACTGCCAGTAAATGCCTGTTATTTATTACCTGTCACATATTGATGTATTGTTTGAATTGGATGATGATTGTGATAAATGGATGTATGATGGATGAATGGATACTGTATTTTATATTGTATAAACTGCAAGTTACTATGCATTTTCACTTCATTCGGGATTGCGATTTGAAATGATATATAATCGTAATTTTTATTTTAAATTACTGATTGAAATGAAAAATATCTGTACCACTTGACCATAGGATAGAAAGTTATATACAAGCACCGCGGTATATATATAAAATTATTTTTTTGAAATAATTTTTCTATGTTTTTGTAAAGAAATATATATATATGGTTTTATGAGATATTGACTTCGGATATTTGATAAAGGTTATTTTATATATAGTTAAATTCTTGGTTTTAAGCTCTGTATAAAAATTTTCAAAGTATGAAGTAAGTTTAATACTAAAGTTGATTTTATTAAAATATATTATGGATAAGTATTTACTTAAAATGTATTCTAATATAGACTTTATACTGATTTTTATAAATCAAATTTGAGAAGGCAGATTTGAAATTAATTTGAGATTTTATTTAATTAAGATCTTATTGAAATTTGGTTTTAAAAAGAATATGGTGTTATGACTAAATTCAGGTTTAAGATGATTTAAGTGAATATATCTAGTCTAAATAAATTGAGGAATATTCAATTATTGAATTTGAAAGTTTTATTTAAAGGATACCGGATTTATTAAGTAAGTGTTTCAAAACTAAATAATAGTAAAGTGAATTTGGCATATATATATATATATATATATATATATATATATATGAATTTAAAATTTAGTTTTGAAATGGTGGAATATTTAAAACTTTGAAATATATGGAAATTTAAATGGTTTATTTGGGAATTCAAATCTGTATTTGGAATTGATTTGAGAAATTTTAAAAGCTAATTTACTTTATAAAGTAATTTATTTTAAACCATTTAAGTGTTGAAATTTATGTTCGAAGCTATGGGTTTAAGGTATATATATTTGAAAGTACTATGATTTTTGAAAAGGGTATATTTGAAATAAAAATGATACCATATTGATTTGCGTTTTAAAATAGAAATGATATCGTATTTGTATGATTTTGAAATGGATATTTTATTCTGGTTTTAAAGTATAAACTATTTTGAAAAGATCGTGGTGTTATAATAACGTTTGGTTGTTGAAGAGCGGGATCGGAAGTTGTCATACTCTCTACCAACTCTAAAAACCACTTTAACAACCATGTACACGGTGGAGATTCCAGAATGAAGTAGGAAGGTGGCGGCGTTTCCTTTGAGGTAAATACGTGGACCCAACTCCCGCGAGTTGGCATAAGGTGGCTAAAACAGGAGCGATCGATGGGTTAAGAAGGTAGCCCCTTTTATCGGACACATCCATTCGATATTCTACTTTAACTTTGGATTTATTCGGTGGCCACTTTTGATTTCTTTGATTTGAGGGTGTGGCTCGAGGTGGGCGATAGCTGCGGCTATGCGTTTCCATCGTCCCGGAAGCGTAATTGGTATATCTACCCTGGAATTGCCTAGTTGTGCCGTGTCACCTACCCTAGCGTGTCTTATACGATTTTTTTTTGTACCATACCTATGGAGCGCCCTCTAACGACGCCCTGTACAAGGGAGATTACAGTACTGTATAGACTATGGGAATATATTATGTGTTAAGGGGAATATTGGATCACTCCTTAACGCTATTTTAAAGTAAGTTTATTTTACTAATAGACACTATTATAATAGCAAAATATTAATATTACTACATAGTAAATATTTAAAGGATCCTTAGAAGATGTGAATCCCGAGCATCTCGTAAGTTACTGTACTCATATTTATTTCTGTTGATTTAACTTACATAAGATCTTTTAGTTCCGACTCGAGTGTTTTGTCCTTTCAATTCGCTCGGGTCAGCCCGAGCATTTCAGGATCGAAGGCTTTATATCTGGAGGTCGAAGACGAAGATTTTATTTCTATTACCTATTATATTATTCCACTACAATATTGTATTCCGCTGCATTATTGATATTCTATGGTATGTATAACTCTGATATATATTGTAAGTAAAATTTAATATTTTGAAAAACAGCTTCATGAACTGTATATTTGATTATTATATTTTATCCTTCCGCTGTGAGATTCTGTTTATTTTATTTCTTTCTTGTTTTTCTTATTTACCCCATAACAATCCGCTCTTTTGTACGGTTTGAATTTGCACGTGTGTCGATTTAAAGCGTTCAAAAAGGCGGGATGTTACATCTGGTGTCAGAGCTTTGGTTTAGCGATAAAACTTATCTTTGTGGGGTCTGACTCTTTATTAATAGGGTAGTAATACCCTATGGGAGTCGCTGAGTGTATATATATGAGAGAGCGTATTTGTTAGTGTTATAAAAAGGTTTAATATTGTGTTAATCTGTTCCGTTTTGTATTTATAAATTCTGGTTGATGCATGGGACGCTATGACATCAATAGGGGTTTCTAAACACTTAATAGGACAGACCGACATAATATATGGTTTTAATATAGGTGAATGAAATAATTTTTCCTATTATATTTTCTATATATATATATATATATATATATATAAAGTAAAATTTTATAAAGGTTACATTTGGTTGTATTATATTGGTTGTTAGGTAATGAAATTTATAAATAATAGTTGAAATAAGATTGTGAAAATAAATCAAATTGGAAATTTAGAACATAAGTCCCGGGGTTTTGAAAATTTCTTTTGAATGATTTTGAAATATAGTAATAATATTATTAGAAGTATTTTGATATAAATATTTAAAAGAATTGTTTAGGAAGATTTTGGAAGAAATAAGTTTGTACTTCCCTCTCTGTCGTTGGAAAATAATTTCGGTGATGGCGGCGCATCATCGACATTCATTTTCGAGTTTCGAAGGGGGAAGGCCACTGTAGTAGTTTTACTGCTGATTTATTTTGATAAACAAATATGAATTTTAATTGTTTTAAATATAATTGGATATATATATATATATTGTAAGTATATGCATTTATCTATTATTTTAAATGATTCTTGTATAAAAACCCGGTATTTAATTCTCAAGTTTCCGTTAATTAATAGTTTCAATTGGCATAGTGAAATGGAATTTAATTAATAATTGAAACCTTTAGTTGAAATAAGTGATTTAATGCTAAGTTATAAATAGGATTAAAAGAAAGTAGAAATTGTAAACTTATGAAACAAAGCTGTAATTATTGAACATTAAATTAAATTAAAAGATGAGGTAAAACTTGTATAAGTTTCATTTGCATTTTTTTAACATATGTATAACTTACCAAAAGATGTAAAAAGTTGAAATGTTAATAAGAAAATATAATGGAAGTTGTACAAGTAAACTTATGAAGGAAAGTGGTCAATGAATTTCTTTAATAAAAAAGAATGTGATGTTGAAATGGTTATAAACTTAAGTATAATTGAAATACTACTAATTAAATATAATGGAAGGCAGGTATTATAAGTAAGAAATTTTAACTTAAGTAAATAAGTTAAAGTTATTTCTAAATAAAATGGTAAGAAATAAATGTAAAATAAAAAGATAAATCATTATATGAAAGAAAAGAAATCAAACAACTAATGTATGAAATGAAATTAATAATAAGTAAATTTGATTTGTTGTTTGGAATTTTTGTTTGTTTTGGTTTATGGTTGTTTAGGTAAGGATACTTTAAAATTGTTTGAATGAATGAATAATCTATTTAGTTTCACCTAAGACTGTTGAGTGAAGGGTACACTTAGTAGTTATTTTTCATCCTGTACAATTTGAAGTTTTGAACCCGAACAACTATTTTTTTTGTTGATATGAATGAATGATTGATTTGTGGTGATTTTAAGTAATGGTTGTATATTGATTTGTTGGTTGATTGGTAAAACAACTTTAAATATTTTATTTTATATAATTTTTAACCTTTTTAGATTATATAAGTGAAATACAGGTTATGGAAGTAATTGCTACTGCAATTGGTTTCATAATATAAGCGTAAATTGCCCGACAAATAGGTATGTTTTTAGATTACGGTTTATAACGTTATTATATTATTTTCCCGTGTTGGGATATATATTATTTTGGAAAAAAAATATGTTATATATTGTTATATTTGATATTATATTTTCTTACGAGCCTCTCCGTACAAAGGAGACTCTGTCGAAATTTTTCCGTAAATTTTGGACTTAGAAAATTTTGAAAATGTTTTTCAAACTTTATTAATTTAAGTATAAAAGATCTATTGGTTATAAATTAGTATATTTTATTTAAATTAATTAATTTTGAAAAATGTATTTGTCCATAAATTAAACGTTTTTAGTAAGATGTTTGGATTTCCTAATTCTTCTTTTCCCTTTTTTTCCTTTTCGGGGACGAAAAGTTTTGAGTGGGGGAGAGTATAACGACCCGTAAAATTCGATGTTTAAAATGAATTAAATTAAAATGATTTTTCATTTAAATTTAGAAACAATAAAAATCTTATAACTTATATGGGAGCGAATGTAGAAATTTGATGTATCAAATGTAATTAAATCAACAATTTAAAATTTATATTGCAATTAATTGAAATAGTGTAAATTGTCATACTTGGTTATAAGTTTAATAAAAGAAACAAAAGGGAATGTTGAATTTGTGAATTACCAATAATTTTTTTAACCAGAATGGAATTCAAATTTATATAATAATGGAAAGTGTAAATTTGTTGCACTTGGGTATAAAATTTAAAATACAAGTAAATAAAAGTAGGCATTTAATTTATCGATGGAATAATACGTTGATTAATAGTAATTGTATATAAATTAAGGTAGTAATGTTAATGGCAATTGATGAATAACCAATTTAGTGCAATTCAAATTGATTAAAACGACTATTTAGTTTAAAATTGATTGTAAATAGGAATATTTGGAAATTAAACTGAATATATGAAAACAAAATGTAAGAATTAAATCAAATTCAAATTATAAGTAATGGTCATTGAAAAATCAGTGTTCTGCAAGTAATTATAATGTTGTTATTGATAATAAACGTTACTTCAATGATTATTAATATATTAACGGAAGTGTGAATGAAAACTTAATAGAAACATAAATTTATTTTAAGGAAACAAGAGATATATTGTACAAATTGATGAACTAGTATAAATTTAATGCTAATTGGATAAAATTAATATCATATGAGTCATGGCAACATTTGTTGTAAACTATAAACCTATAAATGTGATTTAGGGCAAATAGTGATCGTTATTATTTGTTACCAATTTACTTAGGCTATTAAGCTGTGAATGGGAATCAACTGAAATTTAAAATGAAACTTGGTATTACAATTATGAGTTTAAGAAAATAATTACAAGATATAAATGTAAATATAGGTAATAAGTGGTAATAATGTAAATTTAAATTTAGGTATTACGTTAATGTAAGTTTAGGTAATATGTGGAAATGATGTAAATTTAGGTAACATGTGGTAATAATGTAAATTTAAATTTAGGTATTACGTTAATGTAAATTTAGGTAATATGCGGTAAGAATGTAAATTTTATTCATAGAGTGCTAATGGATTTAATAAAAAGAATGAAATCAAAATGAATAAATAAATTAGGAGTATAAATTTTAGTAAATGTGTGCATTGATTTATAGTAGGATTTAAAAGGCAACTAATAATTTAAATGTTGATTTATTAAGAAAACAATGTGTAATGGATGGAAATGGAATAAGTGTAGTGTAATGAGAGTTGTTGTAATAATTATTTGTAAAGAGTTAACTTACAGATATTACAAAATGTATAATGGTGACAATTGGTGTTGCTACCAAATTAACTGACCAATTTCAAATAAATGTAAACAAAATGTTACCTTAATGTGGAATAAACCATAATTGTAGTGTGAACGTAATAAAAAGAAATACAAATGTTAATTGTATTTATAATGTAATTATTGCTTTAATAGTAAGGAGTGAAAATCAAAATAAAAGAATATAAATGAATAAGTTTTGTAAAAGTGTAAAAATACATTTATTTATTTGAAATGTTTGTTAGCTGAAAGATTGATTGTAGAGATGAGTAACTATTATTTAGTGAGAAATGTGTAATTACTATTTGTATCCAATAATGTAAATACGTTTAAATTACTATTAGATAGGAAAAATTGTTTTACTTCTCATTACATTCATTTAGTCCATTTTGAAACTTAATTGTAACGACCCGCTATTTTGGACTATTCGTGTCCGCACATGTCGGACTTGAATAATTCAGATACCGAATTGTTAAATTAAATTTGGCAAAAATCAGATATACAGTAAATAAATAATCACAGAAGTATCGAATACAAAAGTCATATACAAGAATCAGAATACATCACTGGAATCAACTGAATATCTGAAAGCTGGATAGATAACTGGATCTCCAGGCGAAGCTCCAACTCCAAAGGTGAGTCTTGAATACTGGTACACTCATTCTGACCCAAGCGTAAAGCAAAACATAAAACATTCGAGTCAGGATTAACATTCTTATATCAATAAATCCAACTCAAGTGAAATAGCAATTGAAATACAAAAACTCAAAGGACGTTGGAATAACCATCCTTTAAGGATCCGTTAAACTATCTACTATGTAGTAATATACGCTAAATAGATAATGTCTATCAGTAATATAAATATCAAAATAGTGTTAAGGCGTTACCATTATCCCCCTTAACACATTTTATATAAGCGTTATAGTCTATACAGCACTGTAAACTCCACCGTAAACTAGTGGGATATCAGGGAGTACTCCATAGGTATAACACAAAACAAATTCGTAGTGGTCGCGTATATAGAGATACAAGTATGACAAGGCACGTGAGGTAATACCCAAGATAGTGAAACTATCATTTGCCTGATCCGGACTGGTTAAAACGCATCGCCGCAACGATCGCAACACCGCGAAACAACACTCTCAAAAGTACGAGGGTGCACCAATCAATAACAAGTAATGAGTAGTTTACGAAGAAGTGTGTTCGCTCGAGGTGGCTAACCCCATTTGGCCCGGCACGGCTCCTGTTTAGTCATTTCCAATTTGACATAAGTGTCAAGGCTATCCATTATCATTCTCTTTCTTCATTCATCACGTACATCATTCCAACCACTTCATTCTGGATCACACTCCGCGTATAGTTATTAAAGTGGTTTTCGGTTTAGATAGAGAGTATATCCATAACCGATTCAGGTCTCTTTAATAACTTTTCATAATTATTAAACCGATTGGTCGTCTAATAAATTTCAAACCAAATCAAATTCAAATTCAATTTCAATTAAAATTTGTAAATCAACATTTCACTTGTCTTCCTAAATCAATTTCCATAATTTACGTTTCAAACTTTCAGATTACCATTTCAAAATCTTATAATTCAATTTCAAATTTTTATTTAAACAAATTCAAATATTGATTCAAATTCGTATGTAAGTTTCATTCCGAAATTATTTCAAATTTATTTAGTTTAACATTCCAATCAATTTTAAATTTATTTATCGATTTCATTCAATATTCGATAAGCTAATATATCACTTAAACAATTTCCATTTAATTTCCAATTCATTAAATCCATTACTTACGTTCAACTTCATTTTATCAAAGCTTACAAATTTAATTAAATTAAATTCGTCAAATCTAATCTTTAAATTACAAGTCTTATATTTGTTTCAATAAAGCGCATTTTATTTCTTGTGAACGAAATTCAATTTCATTTATTTATTTACTTAGTTACAACATTCAAAACTTAATTAATAAAGAAACTAAATTTCACATATTCGAGAAGTTAAATTTCACTCATTAACTTACTTAAATAATTCTTCAAAACTTAATAAATAAAGAAGCCCAATTTCATTTATTAACGAAGTTCAAATTTACTTGATCAAAAGTTCATTTTCTCTTATCAAGAATTCAAATTTTTATTAAATTCTCAAACAATTCAATTTTATTTGATTATCAAATAATTTCAAACTAAGTTAATTATTTCACAATTTAATTCTCGCATAAATTCCAAAACCTTATTATTAAATAATTCCAATCTTAATTATTAAATAATTCCAAACTTAATTATTAAATAATTCCAAAATTTAATTCAATCATTTCTTAAATTAAACAACGTTCTTTCATCAATTACTTTATTAATATTTTATTTCAGATAATTAAATATTAACATTTTCCTTTCATTAAATTCAAATTCCAACTTCATTTCAAATCTTATTATTTACTCAAATAAAATATTATTTTTATTTTTAAATTCAATTATTGACCAATCGGGTTTATTAAATTTTCTATCCAAAGTCAAATTTTATTTGGGTATTTATCATTTCAACTCGATTCCATTTCAGTTCAGAAAAATCAAAACATAGCAAAGGGAACTTGCTGTGTGATAACTGGGATGGTGTCAAATTAAATAAACAAGCAATAGTAACTATTAATTACAATCCAATAATTAATTCAAATAATCCCGAAATAATTGTATTAATGTGCATTGTTGTTTGTGCAAATTAACATAATTATTTCTAGAATCTACACTATCATTTCATGTAGACTAAAGATTATTACATTATTATTTTATGCGGTTCTACACTTTACATCAGTTATTCAATTTCATACAACATAAATTCCAATGGTTCAAGGGTGATTAACCATTCTACGTGTCAAATAATTAAACATTTAAGGGGTCATAATATTCAAATTAACTAATCAAATTCAACACATATGTCGATTCAAAATTTTACTATCCTATGTCAAATTCAATTGCATAATATTATTACTTTATCATTTACAATTTAACGTCCAATATAAACAACAGACAATCAATCAATTATCAGCTAAACTGTATTATCATCGCATAATAATTAACAGATAATGGTGTCAGATGTCACAGGTGAACAGATACAGGTAATAGCATATATAACAGTGTACATAACTAACAGCAGCATATTTCAATTGTTGTTACAATTGAAATTAAATTTAATAATAAAAGAACATTAATCGTGAGTGATTGCTTACCTTTCGAGGTTAGAGATGATGAACGATGGAGTTGAGTTACAAAATCCAAGCACGAATCCAACAACAAGGTTGGCACGAATTCGACGAAAAGGCCGATGACAAGAATCGATGAGAACAAATCAAATCAGTTTTGATATAAATAGGAAATTTATACATTATTATAAAATTTCAATATTTTTAATTAAAATAATATAAGAATTTCAAAATCATAACTAAATCAACTCATATAATAATTATTAAATCTACTTCATATTCAAAACATATTTATATAAAATATTTCGATATCAAATAAAACCATATATTCCTATTCGAAATACTAACATATAGTATTAACAAACCTTTACGTTTAAATCCTCTGTACTACTACTGGGTATATGCGGACCAATGTAAATTTGTATATATTTCAACAGTCAAACAGATAATATAAACAAATATAATATTATGCTACATCTCTAGAACCAACCAAGGCTTTGCTTCATATAACACACTTTACAGAATATAGTACTACTAAATGGACACAAACTGACATATATATACGATCATGTCAAACTTTAAACTGTCCTCTACTGTACATGTAATATATTTATAAATCCAGACCATTGTATGTGCGACCAAATATGCTTTTTTTATACTTAAAAATATATTCTTACATATATATTAGTAAATAACCAGTTTTAAAATAATATAACTTTAGATATATATAAACTAACTTTATAATTTAACATCCACTACTTCTTTAATAAATGATGAATATCGCTAGCCACCAATGCAGCATTATGCATATAGCCGAGCCTACATATGTGTATATTTAATCCGACTCCACTTAAACTTATATATAATCTAATTTATACGCATACTTAATATTTTCTTTAAAATAAAATATACTTATATACGGATTATAGAATATATACACATCCACCAGCTACAACTTCAGGTTCGTTCCAAAAATCATTAATTTATTTAAAATAAACTATTATTATCTTTCATTAAAGCATGACAGACGGTATACAAAAAATATATAACTTGATCCAACTTTAAGTATGTATGTATACTTCACATATACTAAGCTGTAAGAAAGAAAGAAATGACAGATCTCGGCGAGCCAAAGGGGTCTTCGGCTAGGAGAGAGAAAGCAGGGACGTTGCGGAAGAGAGAATGGGTTTCGAGTTGTGGTGATGGCGAGATTGGTGAAAAATGGCGGCGGCCGAGCCTGCTGCGGCGGGGAGAAGATGGTGAGAAGGCCGAGCTCGGGCCATGTGAGGTGCGGCGGTGGAGTGTGAAGGCGTGGCCTGCGGGTGGAAGCAGTGGCCGAAAGTGAGAAGGATGGGCGGCGGTGGTTGTCGAGGCGGAGGGGAGGCCGAAGTTGCGTGTTGAATGGCTGGAGCGGTTGCTGCGGCAAGTGGAGGTAAGCTTGGGCAAATGGGTTCGGTTGCTAGGGGAGGCCATGGGTGACTAGGCCGGTGGGTGACGTGGCGGGTTTGGGTCGTGCGCTGCAAGGCGAGGGGGAAGTAAGGTGGACGAAGGAGTAGAGAGACTGCGGCTATTGAAAGTTTATTTTTTTGTTGAAGATGACATGTGAGTAGGTTGATAAAATATGGGCAACTTTTGAAATGTAACGATGCCATACGTTTGAACTAATATATTCTCATAGTTCAATGCACCAGCATGCAACAGCTGTGAAGGAAAAAGGTGCGGCTTCTATCAAATATGAACAGGCATGATTTATTAAAAGAACAGATTGCAATGTCAAGAAAGCAAGCACAAAATGAAAACAAACTGAAGGTAATAAATTTGAAAGGGTGGGAATAGTAAAGTTTGATATTAATGCGTAAGAATATTAAAAGGTTAGTGACCGTTGATGCATTTAGATGAATGGAAACCCAAAATAAAACGTGTACCGGTACGAATAACGGCTCCACAGATTTCATCGCCTACCGATTTTCAAAATACCCAAACGAATACACCGTTGAGATCGGCACGACGAGACGACCAAACGGTATACCAATATCAGTGGTACAACTGAATTATAAAAATTCGAAATTTTCTACTGGCGGAAAATGCAAGAAAAACGTTGAAAAATAAGATCGACGGAGCTAAACAAGTCCGAATTTGGAAAAACGAAAAATGATGTCTTGCTCAGAAGACAATTTTGAATTTTTCTATCTAAAAATATTTAGGTTTCGAAAACGTTTTATTTTCATCGACTTTTAACTGATTAAATTGAAGTAAATTTACGCACGAAATAAACTTTAATATTTTTGGATGAAAATTTACCGGTTACTATATTTAACTGGACGCATTTCAAATATCAAATTTATATTTCAAAATTTTATTTTAATTTTTTTTCATTAAATTTCACACAAATTCAGTTAATTAAATTAATTGAAACAGTTAAACTATCCGGGTTGTTACAGTCTCCTCCACTTAAAACTTTTCGTCCTCGAAAAGGAAGGAGGTAGGAGAATAGAAACAAGCAAAAAGAAAATAGATTGAATACAGAGTAAAATAATTAATTTAAACCATATAACTTTCAATTTAAATAAATTTATATTCAACAGTTGACTTTGAACTCAAGGAATTTTATTAACTTGGTTTATTTTCAATTTATCGTTGTTTGTTACAAAATTTATTTCAAACAATAATTTATTTTATTAATCCATTTATTATTCCACTAACCTAGTATTCTATCTATCTCTATTAACCATTTTATAATTAAATTTAAGTGTATAACATTTTTATACGCACTCGAATTTTATTTATAAAGACAATTTATATTGTATATTATCCAATTTTCTTAAATTAACAATTTCAAAGATCATAAATTTGAATAGTCATTTTTATGATCATACTTTATTCGACAAATTTAATTCTTCTCTATTCCAAATTATTATTAAATTTATTCTACTTAATATATATCCTATCACATATATATTATGTATATTTACATTTATTACAACTACTCAAATTTATTTTAAAATTCCTTTAATATCATTTATATTGTATAATATTCAATTACATAATTAGCTTTTGAAAATTTAGGTAAGTAATATATAATGCAGTTGAGTATTATCTAAATAAAATTTTATAATTCAGTTATTTCAATTTAAGTATTTTTATAAAAAGAATTTGGCTTCATTTATGATTGAAAATCATCCTTTAACAAATTTAAGAATTAATTTCCGACTAGCTTCAAACAACTTAGAGATAATTATATACATACAATATATCCAAGTCAAATCTAAATTAAAAATTAATATTAAATCAAGTCATACTTTAGAAATTCCAAATCAAATTCATTTCAAAACAAAAGTGTAGCTTGCTACTGACGGTCTCTCCACTTCGAAACTCGAAAATGGATATCGATGATGCGGCCGCCATCACCGAAATTATTTTCCTAGCGACAAAGAGAAGAACACTGATTTAAACATTTTAACTCTTTGAAATGATTCCAATTTGAAAGTATTTTAAAACTATACACTTTAAAACATTCAAATCAAACTTTGAAATCACCGAAAATTAAATTTTCAAATTTTAATTTAAATACATTTCAAATTCCAAATTAAATTATAACCAAATTTTATAGATTCATTTATTTATTTTATGACATAGTCAATGATTTATAAAACAATATATGAAAATTAAATTTTTCACATTTCGGACAACCTATTCATTAACATTTTAATTTCAGAAAAAATTATACTTATATATAATAAAATCATTCAATATTATTTTATTAACTAAATTTTAAAACAATATTATGTCAGTTTGCTCCGCTCAAGTGTTTTAGAAATTCTGTCGATAACATTGATCAGACGAATCGATCGAAATCCAAATCAACATTAACAACTCAAACAACACAATATATAAAAAAATTAACATTAATTTACAAATACACTTCCTCGTTCGACAATACAAGAATGGATTTCAAAGCAAGGATAGAGATTCAAATTTGATGGACTCAAATTAAAGAGAATTTTGATTCGAAAATAAGTTGGTAACAGAAGATAAGATAATTCAATTAACAGAATTGGGAGACGGATAAGCTTATTTAATTCACAGGCAACCTTAACCCGGTTGACCGTAACTTCAAAAATAAGATTGACGCTGAATTTCGAGGTAAATCAACATTCGATCTCAAGAGATAGAATTCAGGTATAGCAGGAAATAGATAGCATTGTAAACCGAGGATACATAAATCTCTAGTAAATCAATACCTATTGTAAAGGAGTTTCACCCATTTACAAATAATTCGAAGGTTGGCGAGACCGCCGAATCATTATAAAGATCATTCGAAGTGGAGTTATGGGATACCCCCGAATTAAAAGAAGACGTGTAGTGAGGGACACGAATGGATTTTGGAACCATAGGGAACGTTCCAATTCAAAGGAATCGAGTCAAAAGGAAGAGATTGAAACTCGAATGAGAGTGATTCTGCAAATACATTTACCCTATATGCTAAGTTTTGCCTAGAGCTACCATAGCTCTGATACTAACTGTAACGACCCACTATTTTGGACTATTCGCATCCGCGCATGTCGGACTTGAATAATTCAAAATACTGAATTGTTAAATTAAATTTGGCAAAACTCATATATACAATAAATAAATAATCACAGAAGTATCGAATACAATAGTCATATACAAGAATCAGAATACATCACTGGAATCAACTGAATATCTGAAAGCTGGATAGATAACTGGATCTCCAGGCGAAACTCCAACTCCAAAGGTGAATCTTGAATACTGGTACACTCAGTTTGACCCGAGTATAAAGCAAAACACAAAACACTCGAGTCTGGATTAACATTCTTATATCAATAAATCCAACTCAAGTGAAATAACAATTGAAATACAATAACTTAATGGACGTTGGAATAACCATCCTTTAAGGATCCGTTAAACTATAGTAATATACGCTAAATAGATAATGTCTATCAGTAATATAAATATCAAAATAGTGTTAAGGCGTTACCATTTTAACAACCCGCATATTTTACGATTGAATATTTAAATATGTTATTTTAATATTTTATCGTTAGTCGGATTTTAGTCCGAAAATTTACTTTTTGCATACGGTCGAATTAGGACTCGGAACCACTTCAATTGGGTCCAAAACACCGTTTGCGATCTCTTTGAGTATAAACTTTGATATGTTTGGAGTTAGTGGAATTTTGTCACTTTTTCACTTTGGGCTTTGGGTTTGGTTTAGCCCATTAGCCTAAATTATTAACTCTAGCTCAACCCCCTTCCCTTCATAACTTTACTTTCATTTCCTAACACTCAAGCTTCATCAAAAATAGAGGAAGAAATGGGAAATTAAACTCCAAGCCCTAGTTCATTTGCAAATCCAACATCTAACTCCAAATTCAAAGAGAAGCCATTGATTCTTCCTTTGCTCTCAAGCTTCTTCTTCATTGATTTTGTGTAAAGGTGAGATTTTTATCTCACATCTTTGTCTATAACTATCTTTGATTGTTGGGTATGAATTCCTAACACTTTTTCATATGCATTTGCTCTTGGTTTGGATTGAATTGGTGAAAATTCCAATTTTTAGTGTTTTGGGTTCAAATCTTTAAAAATCATAGTTTTGATGTTTGAACACGTTTTTGGTGTTGCATCGAGGAGCCAATAGGATCGGGTAGCCGATGGTCATAATCCCCTAGCGTCCGTGCTCGATCGGTTGCAAATTGAGAGAGTTTTGCACTTCAACCCCTTAGGTCGCTCAGCCTCGCCATGCTTAGGTCGCAACCCCCCTTAAGTCGCTCGGCCAGTTAGGTCGCATGCTATAAGTCGCGACAAGTTAGGTCATTCCATCTATGCCGCTCGGCCTTCTCTGTACCTTAGGTCGCGCCATTTCCCCAGTACATTAGGTCGCTCAGCCATTAGGTCGTTCCACCCCTTAGGTCGCATGCTCTCTTAGGTCACGCCATTCTTAAGTCGCTCGGCCTTCTCTTATTCCTTAGGTCCAACCTCATGGGCTGATTGCCTTGCTGTTAGGTCGGCCTGCCTTAGGTCGCAACTCCTAGGTCGCTCGCCTTGCAATGAGTTGGCCTGCCTTAGGTCGCTGACCTCCTTAGGTCGCTCGGCCTACTTACACTGTTAAGTCGCACATGCTATGGGTCGCGCCATTCCTTAGGTCGCTTGCAGTTAGGTCGCGCCACCCTTTAAGTCGCACCTACTTTAAGCCACATGCTATTTCTTAAGTCGCGGATCTCTTAGGTCGTACGCCGTGTAGTCGCATGTGTTGAGCCGCTGATTTCTTGTGATTGACTTGTGTTAAGTCGTAAGTCGTGGCTGTTAAGTCGCAAAGGTATTTTCACTTTGACGGATTTGGAATCGAATTCTTTGGATTTTTATTCACGTCGTCGAATGTGAATTTTTGTGACTTATTGTTTCTACAATCCTTTTTGTGATTTGTCACTTTATCTCACTCGTACGAGAAATCTAATTAAACGGCTTAGTAAAACAAATGGTATGAAACGCTTGCATTTACTTCGCCGGTTAATTCTTGGACTTGTCCGATTGAACCTCTTGTGACAATTTTCGAGTGGAGATCTACAATTTGTTCGTAAATGTTTAAGTTAAGCTAGTGGTTATGGGACATGAAGCTAAGCTTATATATTTACTAGCTTACTGTAATTGACACTTCTTGATGATCGTTGATGATCATTTTTGTGATTTAGACTAGCAAATGTGCGATGTCTCTTTGTCTACGAGGGAGACTAAACCCCGTTTCTGTGGTGCTTCGGCTCAATTTGTGGGGTAGCGACCCATGGTCTTCGGGCGGTTTTGTGGAGCTTCGGCTCAAAATTAATGGTTAGCAACCATGGAATAGCGTTCCATTTTGTAATACACGTGTTGGTGAGTTTTCATGCTCCCGTTTTGTGATAGGCCTCCCCCTTTTTGTGATTTCTGAATTTCCATTGATGATTTCTGGAATTTGTGTTTTCACCAATTTTCGTGATTTACATTGATAAGTTTTATCAATATTTGTGCATTGGTGAATTTGTGTGTCATTAACTTTTGTGATTGACATTGGTATTATTGTCAATATTTATAGTTTGGTGATTTGGTAAATAAAGAGTATGACATTCCTTTCGGTCTTTGAGAAGATTCTTGTGATATTGATTAATCCCTAGTTGATTTTCTATTGCATACTTATTACAGTATGGCTTTATGGTTATCATATGTTTATGTCATGTCTCTTATTCTATATCATTTTATTTGATATTTATAGCTAGACAGATCCGTTTATTATTTTCTTATTAAATAATACTCGGGTCAGACCGAGATGTTACAGGTGCTTCTGCTTGACTTCACATCTGGGATTGTCACCCTGACTTTTGGCTTACTACTTAGATTAGTAGTTTTTGTTGTAGACATTTGAGATATAGACTCACTGATGTATCCATATTCTTTTGTCTAGCACTTGTAGCTATTCTTTTGTGATATTGTGGATCTTGTTTGACCACTACTCTGATATACACTTTCATGTGTTATATATTCATATCTATTTCCGCCTTTGTGATATGAATGTCTGTGACTGATTTGTGTTATGTTTATTTATATACTTGTTTTCGAAGAATATTTATAGCCACTATGTAGTAGCTTTTACTTTGTATCGATATGTCAGATTTCCTAATGAAACCAAATGCATGTTGTACTATCTGACATATCGGTGCTCGCACAAAGCAATTTCATGAATGGTCGCTCCTCAACAGCCTTATTCTCCACGCTAGTTGACGGCATTACACCGTAGTGTCCTTGGCTAGAGTGGGTATAGAGGTGGGGCGTCACAGCTTGGTATCAGAGCAAAACTTCGGAGCAATATAGAATAATCTGGCAAGGATCATCGTCCTAAGTCCATCTTAGGAGTCATGCTTTAGGATTTAATTCGAGTCTTCGTACCGATTCATCCTATTTTCTTTATGGTTCCTTATTTTATCTATCAAGATTGCTTGATATTCATTTGGTGAATAACCTGATCCTTCTTCTTTCTTTCTTTCAAAAGGAAGAGAAATGGTTAGACCTGACCGTCCCAGCATCGGTCAATCTCGTGCTACTCCCCAAGATGGAGTATTTATATCTGCCCAGCAACTTCTTGATCTAGTAAGGAATGCTCAAGCAGCCGGATCTAATCCGGAGTCTACTCACCTTATGTCTGGATTTGCACGTTTGTGCAACGATTATACCAATTTGGGTGGAAAGCCATTCAAAGGTTCTGAAACTATTATTAAAGTTCAGGCTTGGCTGAGAACGTGCGATCGAATCTTTTCTCGCATGAATCTTATTGATCTTCACCGTGTTCAGGTGGCCTCTAGTATGCTCCAAGAAAGAGCATTAGATTGGTATGAGCTTCTGATTTCTGAAATAAATGAAGCGGATCTTACTTGGGAGAAATTCCGGGAATGCTTCGAGTTAAAATTTGTGCCAGAAGCTTAGAAGGTGACTTTGGCTCGCCGTTTCATTGACCTTGTTCAAGGTGAATCTTCCGTGACAGACTATGTCGCATCATTCGAGTCACTTTCTAAATACGGGGTCGAGTACATAAACACTCCATTGAAGAAAAACCAAAGATTTGTCTATGGCTTGAATAAAAATCTCAAGAATCCATTACTTCTAAAATTAGAAGTTTCTTTTGATCAGCTCATTGATATCGCTCTTCGACTTGAAGAGGCTGATAGAGTAAGTGATGTTGAGGTTGGGAGTGCTAAACCGAACTTCACCAATAAGAAAAGGCCTAAAAAGTTCAAGGGTTCTTATCCCAACAATAAGAGAGGGAAGCAAGCCTCTCCGGCAACCAAGACTTCTACCTCTAGTAGTGGGCAATGCTACAACTATGGTTCTAAGGACCATTATGCGAACAAGTGTTCAAAGCCTCGTGCTTGTCGCTATTGCAAAAGCCCGAATCATTATTTATCTTCTTGTCTCAAACTTCAAGGCAAGAAGGAGGGAAAGCTTAATGTTGCTCAAGCCCCTGGAAACACATCTCATGGTAAAGGTATTTCTCATTCTATCCTTGATGGAATTATTTTATTTCGTGATCACCCTATTCGAGTTCTTTTTAATACGGGTGCGTCCCACTCTTTTATTTCAAAAGAACTTGTTGATACTTTTTCTTTGAATGTTTCGTGTTTAATGACTTCTTTGAGAATTGCGAATCCGGTTGGTGGATCCAAAAAAATCAGTTTATTGCGTAGAGATGTCGAGACTATTTTGTGTGATTTTTCTTTCCGAGTTGATTTGCATGTTATGCGCTACTTAGGCTTTGCAATGATTTTGGGAATGGATTGGCTTAACCGCTATGAAGCCCAAATCCTATGTCCTAAGCGGACTATTCATCTTTGACATCCTCAATCTGTTAAGCAGATTTCTATTTACCTTAAAGATTCGGATTCCAGCTTAGTTGCATCTTTATATTCTTTAAATCCTCATGATGACGATAACGATGATGAGGAAGATATTATTTCTCTTATTCACGTTGTTCGTCAATTTTTCGACATATTTGAGCCCATTCTAGGATTACCACTTAAGCGAGCAATTGAGTTCAAAATTAATCTCATCTCTGGAGCTCAACCTATTACTCGTCCTCCTTATCGCACGTCCAATATGGAAAATGAGGAGATGCGCAAACAATTATCCGAATTGGAGACGAAGTAATTTGTTCGCTCTAGTTCCTCGCCTTGGGGAGCTTCGACTATTTTTGTGAAGAAATCCGATGGTACACTTAGGCTTTGCGTCGACTGCCGCAAGCTTAATGATCTTGCTATCAAAAATAAATATTCTTTACCTCGGATTGATGATCTATTCGATCAACTTAGTGGTGCTAGAGCCTTTTCACAATTAGACTTAGCTACCAGTTTTCATTAGCTCCGTATTGCAGAGGATAGTATTCCTTTGACATCGTTCAGTACTTGTTATGGATCTTATGAATGGCTTGTTATGCCATTTGGTTTAACGACTGCTCCGATTTATTTCGTTGACCTTATGAATAGAGTTTTCAAAGACTTGTCGATCGGTTTGTCCTCATCTTTATTGATGATATTCTTGTGTATTCAAAACCGAGGAGGAGCATGAAAAGCATCTTCGGATTGTGTTGGAAACTCTTAGGAGCAATCAATTAAAAGCAAAAATTTCTAAATGCCGCTTTTGGCAATCTCGTGTGAAGTTTCTCGGTCATATTATTTCCGAATTCGGAATTTCCATGGATCCTTCAAAGATTGAAGCGATTCAAAATTGGAAGAGACCGGAGAGTATGACGGAGATCCGTAGTTTCCTTGGATTGGCAGGTTATTACCGCCGTTTCATAAAGGACTTTTCCAAAATTTCCGTGCCTCTTACTAGTTCGACAAAGAAGGGATTTAAATACTTTTGGTCAGGCAAATGTGAAGCTTCTTTTCAGAAATTAAAAGAACTCCTTTCTGATGCTCACATTCATGTAATTCCCGAGGGAAACCAAGATTTTATTGTTTATGCCGATGCTAGTCGCGTTGGTTTGGGTGCCGTTCTTATGCAAAGAGAATGTGTTATTGCTTATGCTTCTAGACAATTGAAGCCGGCCGAGACTAGATATGCCACTCATGATTTAGAACTCGCGGCTATTGTTTTCGCCCTTCGTATTTGGTGTTATTATCTTTTGGGAGAAAAATTTATTCTTTACACCGATCATAAATCTTTGAAGTATCTATTTTCTCAAAAGAAACTTAATTTGCATCAACAATGTTGGCTCGAATTTCTTGCAGCTTATGATCTTGATATTCTTTATACTCTCGGAAAGGGAAATCGTGTTGCAGATGCACTTAGTCATAAGCAACAAGCGGTTGTTTCTATGATGATATCCGAATGGAATGATCTCGGAATTTTATCCACTTGTGAGATTCGAGATCGTGTTTCTGATTTATGTTCATCTCTTGTTTTATGTAGCCTTGAGGCTCATCCTTCTCTTTTAGACCGCATTCTTGAAGCTCAAAAGCTAGATCCCGAATTGGCTCTTCTTGGCCAAAATTTTAGGGATAAAATTGACAATGAGGGTTTGAAAGACTTTAATATTGATTCTTTTGGCGGTATTCGAAAATTTGGTAGACTTATCGTGCCAAATATTAGTAATCTTCGTAAAGACATTTTAGAAGATTCTCATCGTTCTAAATTTACCATTCATCCCGGTAGTAGTAAAATGTACGCGGACATGAAGCGACTTTATTATTGGGAGGGAATGAAATCTGATATTGCTAACTTTGTTAAGTGTTGCATGACTTGCCAACTCATTAAGGCCGAACATCAAAGGCCCGGTGGTTTATTTTAACCTTTAGAAATTCCAATTTGGAAGTGGGACCAAATCTCCATGGATTTCATAGACGGCCTTCCCCGTTCTCGTTCGGGTCATGATAGCTTATGGGTGGTAGTCGATAGACTTACTAAATCCGCCCAATTTATTCCCGTTCGGTCCAATCGAACCGTTCCTCTCTTGGCCAAACTCTTTATTAATGAAATTGTAAAATTGCGTGGAGTTCCTTCTTCTATTGTTAGTGATCATGATCCATTGTTTACTAGTGGATTTTGGAAGAGTCTTCAAAAAGCTTTGGGAACGAAGCTTAATTTTAGCACCTCTTATCATCCCCAGTCCGATGGACAAACTGAGCTTGTGAATCAAACTCTTGAAGATCTTCTTCGTGCATGTGTTCTTGATTTTGGTGGAAGTTGGAAAGATCATATTTCTCTTGTTGAGTTTTCATATAATAATAGCTTTCAATCTAGTATTGGTATGGCACCTTTTGAGGCACTCTATGGAAGGCCATGCCGATCTCCTTCTTGTTGGCTTGAGGCCGGTGAGAAGCTGGTTTTAGGTCCAGATTTTATCCGTGATTCCACAGAGAAGATTGACCTTATTCGTCATAGGATGAAAGAAGCCCAGAGCAAGCAAAGATCCTATGCCGATAACCGGAGAAGGAAATTAGAATTTTCTATGGGAGATCTTATGTTTATTCGTGTTTCGCCTATGAAGGGTGTTGTACGTTTTAGGCGATCGGGAAAGTTAGCACCTCGATATATTGGTCCATTTCCCATCACCGAATGTATTGGTTCCGTGGCTTATCGCCTTTTACTACCGGCTCAGTTTTCTGCTATTCATGACATGTTTCACGTTTATCAATTACGGAAATGCCTTCGAGATTCCGATTCTATTCTTGAGCCCGGTGTTGTGGAAGAAATTGAAGTTTCGCCTAATTTAACTTATGAGCAACATCCTATTCATATTATTGCTTCGGAGGTTAAACGCCTTCGAAATAAAGATGTTCCGCTTGTTAAAGTCCAATGGTTCTCAAATCCTAAGGATTGCTCTTGGGAATCTAGAGAGTTCATCGAGCGAACACATCTAGACTTACTTTCTCGTGCTCTTTGAGGTGAATTTCTTATTTCAAATTTCTTTTGTGTTGATATGCTTTCATGGTTGTTACCTTGTATTTTCTTCTTAAATATTGCGAGGACGCAATTTTTTTAAGAAGGGAAGTCTGTAACAACTCACCATATTTTACGATTGAATATTTAAATATTATTTTAATATTTTATCGTTAGTCGGATTTTAGTCCGAAAAGTTATTTTTTGCAGAATTAGGACTCGGAACCACTTCAATTGGGTCCAAAACACCGTTTGCGATCTCTTTGAGTATAAACTTTGATATGTTTGGAGTTAGTGGAATTTTGTCACTTTTTCACTTTGGGCTTTGGGTTTGGTTTAGCCCATTAGCCTAAACTATTAACTCTAGCTCAACCCCCTTCCCTTCATAACTTTACTTTCATTTCCTAACACTCAAGCTTCATCAAAAATGGAGGAAGGAATGGGAAATTAAAACTCCAAGCCCTAGTTCATTTGCAAATCCAACATCTAACTTCAAATTCAAAGAGAAATCATTGATTCTTCCTTTGCTCTCGAGCTTCTTCTTCATTGATTTTGTGTAAAGATGAGATTTTTATCTCACATCTTTGTCTATAACTATCTTTGATTGTTGGGTATGAATTCCTAATACTTTTTCATATGCATTTGCTCTTGGTTTGGATTGAATTGGTGAAAATCCCAATTTTTAGTGTTTTGGGTTCAAATCTTTAAAAATCATAATTTTGATGTTTGAACACGTTTTTGGTGTTGCATCGAGGAGCCAATAGGACCAGGTAGCTGATGGGCATAATCCTCTAGCGTCCGTGCTCGATCGGTTGCAAATTGAGAGAGTTTTGCACTTCAACCCCTTTGGTCATTCGGCCTGCACAATTCGAATTGCTCGGCCTGCATATAGGTCGCTCCATGCTTAGGTCGCAACCCCTCTTAAGTCGCTCGGCCAGTTAGGTCACACGCTATAGGTCGCAACATGTTAGGTTGTTCCATCCATGCCGCTCGGCCTTCTCTGTCCCTTAGGTCGCGCCATTTCCCCAGCACCTTAGGTCGCTCGGCCATTAGGTCGCATGCTCTCTTAGGTCGCGCCATTCTTAAGTCGCTCGGCCTTCTCTTATGCCTTAGGTCGCAACGTCATAGGCCGCTTGCCTTGCTGTTAGGTCGGCCTGCCTTAGGTCGCAACTCCTAGGTCGCTCGCCTTGCAATGAGTCGGCATGCCCTAGGTCGCTGACCTCCTTAGGCCGTTCGGCCTGCTTACACTGTTAAGTCGCACATGCTATGGGTCGCTCCATTCCTTAAGTCGCTTGCAGTTTGGTCGTGCCACCCTTTAAGTCGCACCTGCTTTAAGCCGCATGCTATTTCTTAAGTCGCGGATCTCTTAGGTCGTACATCGTGTAGTCACATGTGTTGAGCCGCTGATTTCTTGTGATTGACTTGTGTTAAGTTTTGGCTGTTAAGTCGCAAGGGTATTTCCACTTTGACGGATTTTGAATCGAATTCTTTGGATTTTTATTCACGTCTTCGTATGTGAATTTTTGTGACTTATTGTTTCTACAATCATTTTTGTGATTTGTCACTTTATCTCACTCGTACGAGAAATCTAATTAAATGGCTTAGTAAAACAAATGGTATGAAAGGCTTGCATTTACTTCGCCGGTTAATTCTTGGACTTGTTCGATTGAACCTCTTGTGACAATTTTTGAGTGGAGATCTATAATTTACTCGTAAATGTTTAAGTTAAGCTAGTGATTATGGGACATGAAGCTAAGCTTATATATTTACTAGCTTACTGTAATTGACACTTCTTGATGATCGTTGATGATCATTTTTGTGATTTAGACTAGCAAATGTGCGATGTCTCTTTGTCTACGAGGGAGACTAAACCCCATTTCTGTGGAGCGTCGGCTCAATTTGGTGGGGTAGCGACCCATGGTCTTCGGGCCGTTTTGTGGAGCTTCGGCTCAAAATTAATGGTTAGCAACCATGGAATAGCGTTCCATTTTGTGATACACGTGTTGGTGAGTTTTCATGCTCCCGTTTTGTGATAGGCCTCCCCCTTTTTGTGATTTCTGGATTTCCATTGATGATTTCTAGAATTTGTGTTTTCACCAATTTTCATGATTTACATTGATAAGTTTTATCAATATTTGTGCATTGGTGAATTTGTGTGTCATTAACTTTTGTGATTGGCATTGGTATTATTGTCAATATTTATAGTTTGGTGATTTGGTAAATAAAGAGTATGACATTCCTTTTGGTCTTTGATAAGACTCTTGTGATATTGATTAATCCCTAGTTGATTTTCAATTGCATACTTATCACAGTATGCTTTATGGTTATCATATGTTTATGTCTTGTCTCTTATTCTATATCATTTTATCTGATATTTATAGCTAGACTGATCCGTTTATTATTTTCTAATTAAATAGTACTCGGGTCAGACCGAGATGTTACAGGTGCTTCTGCTTGACTTCACGTCTGGGATTATCACCCTGACTTTTGGCTTACTACTTAGATTAGAATTTTTGTTGTACACATTTGAGATATAGATTCAATGATGTATCCATATTCTTTTGTCTAGCACTTGTAGCTATTCTTTTATGGTATTGTGGATCTTGTTTGACCACTACTCTGATGTACACTTTCATTTGTTATATATTCATATCTATTTCTGCCTTTGTGATATGAATGTCTGTGACAGATTTGTGTTATGTTTATTTCTATACTTGTTTCCGAAGAATATATATAGCCACTGTGTAGTAGCTTTGAGTTTGTATCGACATGTCGGATTTCCTCCTGAGACCAAATGCATGTTGTACTATCTGACATATCGGTGCTCGCGCAAAGCAATTTCACGGATGGTCGCTCCTCAACAGCCTTATTCTCCACTCTAGTTGACGGCATTACACCGTAGTGTCCTTGGCTAGAGTGGGTATAGAGGTTAGGCGTCACAACCATTATCCCCCTTAACACATTTTATATATGCGTTATAGTTTATACAACACTGTAAACTCCACCGTAAACTAGTGGGATATCAGGTAGTACTCCATAGGTATAATACAAACCAAATTCGTAGTGGTCGCGTATATAGGGATACAAGTATGACAAGGCACATGAGGCAATACCCAAGGTAGTGAAACTACCGTTTGCCTGATTCGGACTGGTGAAAATGCATCGCTGCAACGATCGCAACACCGCGAAACAACAATCCCAAAAGTACGAGGGTGCACCAACCAATAACAAGTAATGAGTAGTTTACGAAGAAGTGTGTTCGCTCGAGGTGGCTAACCCCATTTGGCCCAGCTCGGCTCCTGTTTTAGTCATTTCCAATTTGACACAAGTGTCAAGGCTATCCATTATCGTTCTCTTTCTTCAGTCATCACGTACATCATTCCAACCACTTCATTCTGGATCACACTCCGCGTATAGTTATTAAAGTGGTTTTCGGTTTAGATAGAGAGTATATCCATAACCGATTCAGGTCTCTTTAATAACTTTTCGTAATTATTAAAGTGATTGGTCGTTTAATAAATTTCAAACCAAATCAAATTCAATTTGAACTAGAATTTATAAATCAACATTTCACTTGTCTTCCTAAATCATTTTCCATAATTTACATTTCAAACTTTCAGATTACCATTTCAAAATCTTATAATTCAATTTCAAATTTTTATTTAAACAAATTCAAACATTGATTCAAATTCGTATATAAGTTTCATTCCAAAATTATTTCAAATTTACTTAATTTAATGTTCCAATCAATTTTAAATTTATTTATCGATTTCATTCAATATTCGATAAGCTAATATATCACTTAAACAATTTCCATTTAATTTCCAAATCATTAAATCCATTACTTACGTTCAACTTCATTTTATCAAAGATTACAAATCTAATTAAATTAAATTCGTCAAATCTATTCTTTAAATTACAAGTCTTATATTTGTTTCAATAAAACGCATTTTATTTCTTGTTAAGAAATTCAATTTCATTTATTTTTTTACTTAGTTACAACCTTCAAAACTCAGTTAATAAAAAAACTAAATTTCACATATTCGAGAAGTTAAATTTCACTCATTAACTTACTTAAATAATTCTTCAAAACTTAATAAATAAAGAAGCCCAATTTCATTTATTAACGAAGTTCAAATTTACTTGATCAAAAGTTCAATTTCTCTTATCAAGAATTCAAATTTTTATTTAATTCTCAAACAATTCAATTTTATTTGATTATCAAATAATTTCAAAACTAAATTAATTATTTCACAATTTAATTGTCACATAAATTCCAAAACCTTATTATTAAATAATTCCAATCTTAATTATTAAATAATTCCAAACTTAATTATTAAATAATTCCAAAACTTAATTCAATCATTTCTTAAATTAAACAACGTTCTTTCATCAATTACTTTATTAATATTTTGTTTCAGATTATTAAATATTAACATTTTCCTTTCATTAAATTCAAATTCCAACTTCATTTCAAATCTTCTTATTTATTCAAATAAAATCTTATTTTTATTTTTAAATTCAATTATTGACCAATCGGGTATATTAAATTTTCTATCCTAAGTCAAATTTTATTCGGATATTTATCATTTCAACCCGATTCCATTTCAGTTCAGAAAATTCAAAACATAGCAAAGGGAACTTGCAGTGTGATAACTGAGATGGTGTCAAATTAAATAAACAAGCAATAGCAACTATCAATAACAATCCAATAATTAATTCAAACAATCCTGAAATAATCGTATTAATGTGCATTGTCGTTTGTGCAAATTAACATAATTATTTCTAGAATCTACACTATCATTTCATGTAGACTAAAGATTATTACATTATTATTTTATGCGATTCTACACTTTATATCAATTATTCAATTTCATACAACATAAATTCCAATAGTTCAAGGGTGATTAACTATTCTACGTGTCAAATAATTAAACATTTAAGGGGTCATAATATTAAAATTAACTAATCAAATTCAACACATATGTCGATTCAAACTTTTACTATACTACGTCAAATTCAATTGTATAATATTATCACTTTATCATTTACAATTTAACGTCCAATATAAACAACATACAATCAATCAATTATCAGCTAAACTGTATTATCATCGCATAATAATTAACAGATAATGGTGTTAGATGTCACAGGTGAACAGATACAGGTAATAGCATATATAATAGTGTACATAACTAACAGCAGCATATTTCAATCGTCGTTACAATTGAAATCAAATTTAATAAATAAGAGAACATTAATTGTGAGCGATTGCTTACCTTTCGAGATTAGAGATGATGAACGATGAAGTTGAGTTACAAAATCCAAGCACGAATCCAACAACAAGGTTGGCACGAATTCGACGAAAAGGCTGATGACAGGAATCGTTGAAAACAAATCAAATCAATTTTGATATAAACAGGAAATTTATACATTATTATAAAATTTCAATATTTTTAATTAAAATAATATAAGAATTTCAAAATCATAACTAAATCAACTCATATAATTATTATTAAATCTACTTCATATTCAAAACATATTTATATAAAATATTTCGATATCAAATAAAACCATATATTCCTATTCGAAATACTAACATATAGTATTAACAAACCTTTACGTTTAAATCCTCTGTACTACTACTGGGTATATGCGGACCAATGTAAATTTGTATATATTTCAACAGTCAAACAGATAATATGAACAAATATAATATTATACTACATCTCTAGAACCATTGCTTCATATAACACACTTTACATAATATAGTACTACTAAATGGACACAAACTGACATATATATACGATCATGTCAAATTTAAACTGTCCTCTACTGTACATGTAATATATTTATAAATCCAGACCATTGTATGTGCGACCAAATATGCTTTTTTATACTTAAAAATATATTCGTACATATATATTAGTAAACAACCAGTTTTAAAATAATATAACTTTAGATATATATAAACTAACTTTATAATTTAACATCCACTACTTCTTTAATAAATGATGAATATCGCTAGCCACCAATGCAGCTTTATGCATATAGCCGAGCCTACATATGTGTATATTTAACCCGACTCCACTTAAATTTATATATAATCTAATTTATACGCATACTTAATATTTTCTTTAAAATAAAATATACTTATATACGGATTATAGAATATATACACATCCACCGCTACAACTTCAAGTTCGTTCCAAAAATCATTAATTTATTTAAAATAAACTATTATTATCTTTCATTAAAGCATGACAGACGGTATACAAAAAATATATAACTTGATCCAACTTTAAGTATGTATGTATACTTCACATATACTAACCTGTAAGAAAGAAAGAAATGACAGATCTCGGCGAGCCAAAGGGGTCTTCGGCTAGGAGAGAGAAAGCAGGGACGTTGCGGAAGAGAGAATGGGTTTTGAGTTGTGGTGATGGCGAGATTGGTGAAAAATGGCGGCGGCCGAGCCTGCTGCGGCGGGGAGAAGATGGTGAGAAGGCGGAGCTCGGGCCATGTGAGGTGCGGCGGTGGAATGTGAAGGCGTGGCCTGCGGGTGGAAGCAGTGGCCGAAAGTGAGAAGGATAGGCGGCGGTGGTTGTCGAGGCGGTGGGGAGACCGAAGTTGCATGTTGAATAGCTGGAGCGGTTGCTGCGGCAAGTGGAGGTAAGCTTGGGCGAATGGGTTCGGTTGTTAGGGGAGACCATGGGTGACTAGGCCGGTGGGTGACGTGGCGAGTTTGGGTCGTGCGCTGCAAGGCGAGGGGGAAGTAAGGTGGACGAAGGAGTAGAGAGACTGCGGCTAGTGAAAGTTTATTTTTTATGGAAGATGACATGTGAGTAGGTTGATAAAATATGGGCAACTTTTGAAATGTAACAATGCCATACGTTTGAACTAATATATTCTCATAGTTCAATGCACCAGCATGCAACAGCTGTGAAGGAAAAAGGTGCGGCTTCTATCAAATATGAACAGGCATGATTTATTAAAAGAACAGATTGCAATGTCAAGAAAGCAAGCGCAAAATGAAAACAAACTGAAGGTAATAAATTTGAAAGGTGGGAATAGTAAAGTTTGATATTAATGCGTAAGAATATTAAAAGGCTAGTGACCGTTGATGCATTTAGATGAATGGAAACCCAAAATAAAACGTGTACCGGTACGAATAAGGGTTCCACAGATTTCATCGCTTACCGGATTTTCAAAATACCCAAACGAATACACCGTTGAGATCAATACGACGAGACGACCAAAACGGTATACCAATATCCGTGGTACAATTGAATTAAAAAATTTCGAAATTTTCTACTGGCGGAAAATGCAAGAAAAACGTTGAAAAATAAGATCGACGGAGCCAAACAAGTCCGAATTTGAAAAAACGAAAAATGACGTCTTGCTCAGAAGACGCTTTATAATTTTCCTCTTAAAAATATTTAGGTTTCGAAAACGTTTTATTTTCATCGATTTTTAACTGATTAAATTGAAGTGAATTTACGCACGAAATAAACTTTCATATTTTCGGACGAAAATTTACCGGTTGCTATATTTAACTGGACGCATTCCAAATGTCAAATTTATATTTCAAAATTTTATTTTAATTTTTTTATATTAAAATTCACACAAATTTAGTTAATTAAATTAATTGAAATAGTCAAACTATCCGGGTTGTTACATTTATCAACTGAAATGAATGTAATTGAAAATTTCTAATTAATAGGAGAGAGAATACTAATTGTAAATTAATATGTGTAATTAAAAGAAGCTTATGTTTTGTGAAAATATAAGGAAAGTTTTGATTCAACGAAAAAAAAATATTTACATCAAATAAAATGAAGGTTTCATCTGTGAATGTAGGTTTAATTTCATTAAAATAAAGAATAGAAAGATTGATTTTAAAGAAAGAAATATATACTTATTTGAACTGTGTTTTAGCTTACAGACTGATTATAAGAGTAGGAAAATAATCTATTTATTACTCTTGTGCATAAACAATAAATTTATAAACGTGTTTAAATAAATGTTCTATTTTTTTTCCATTTTAGCTGTATGTTTTAAAATTTAACTTTGTAAGTAACTGCAATTAATGTAATTCAAATGTTTCAATTAAAAGGAAAGGAAACGTTGATTGCAATTAATAGATTTAATAAAAGAAACGCATGTTTTGTGTTAAACAAAAAGGGTGCTTTAATGGTAATAAGAGATCATTTTGGGAAAAACAAATCAAATGTTTTCATTTTTAAGGTAAGTATAAAAATTTATTATGCGTAGACAAAAAACCTGAATGCGTACAAATTCGAGTATTACTTGAGTTAATGAAGTTAATTTGGTTATGTTTCAAAAAAAAATTGAATTTCAAAATCTTTTATTATTAATTGTTTCTCGAACGTTTTAAAATAGTTACCTTACTATTAGTACTTGATCCGTTTATTTCTCCATCCGTTTAATACCTGAGCACTTTTAGGTTGTATTTAATTCTTGCCACCTCATTTTCACATATACAAAATTCTACTTTCGTTTGCAAACTTTTCTATTCCTACGTACATTTCCTTATGTATTATTAATACCTGAAGCTTTAATAATAAAACGTGGCATTTATTTTTGTCCCTCCACATTCATTTCCTAACTATAAATAACCTACATCTTATTTCTTCTTTCTCCTAACACCTCACATTCAAAAGCTCTTATTCTTGCAAATCCAAAAGCATTCTTTTATAAAAATGTTTTTTTTTCATTTTCGTACACTTCCTGTCTTCATCGTAGTTGTTCTTCAATCTTTTCCTGAAGCCGCATCTTGAGAAAACATAAATATTAAAATTTGTTTATTTATATATATTTTTAACGCGTACTAATTTTTATTTTAATAATATTTCTTGTAACATGAATATCTTTTGCATATAAACTTTGATTCACGCGCGATTTCTTCTGTTGGATTCAAAATTATATTCCGGACAACATGAATTGATTTGGTTGAATTTGGAGATTGTTGAGTTTTGCGCTTCTGTTTGGATTTTTATGGGCTAAAATCAAAGGTGAGTGTTTTAACCCACTCACAACTTCTAAGATTTCTTATGTTTGTTAAATTCTTTTATGATGTGATTTGAAATTTATTTATAGCTGTTTGGCATATATTTCATCATTATCTCAGTTAATTTGCAATTATTTAATTAACTTGTTATTTAATTTATTATTGCATATAAACTGCCAATTAAATTATTATTTAATTTATTTTGCATAATAAACTGCCAGTAAATGCCTGTTATTAATTACCTGTTATATATTGATGTATTGTTTGAATTAGATGATGATTGTGATAAATGGATGTATGATGGATGAATGGATGCTGCAATTTTTATTGTATAAACTGCAAGTTACTATGCATTTTCATTTCATTCGGGATTACGGTTTGAAATGATATATACCCGTAACTTTTATTTTAAATTACGGATTGAAATGATAAATATCTGTATCACTTGACCATATGATAGAAAATTATATACAGACACCGGTATATATATATATATATAATTATTTTTTTGAAATAATTTTTCTATGGTTTTGTAAAGAAATATATATATATATATATATATATATATATATATATATATATGGTTTTATGAGATATTGATTTCGGATATTTGATAAAGGTTATTTTATATATAGTTAAATTCTTGGTTTTAAGCTATGTATAAAATTGTTCAAAGTATGAAGTAAGTTTAATACTAAAGTTGATTTTATTAAAATATATTATGGATAATATTTACTTAAAATATATTCTAATATATAGTTTATATTGATTTTTATAAATCAAAGTTGAGAAGACAGTTTTGAAATTAATTTGAAATTTTATTTAATTAAGATCTTATTGAAATTTGGTCTTAAAAAGAATATGGTGTTATAACTAAATTCGGGTTTAAGATGATTTAA
Organism: Allium cepa; assembly: GCA_030765085.1. Lineage (NCBI taxonomy): Eukaryota > Viridiplantae > Streptophyta > Magnoliopsida > Asparagales > Amaryllidaceae > Allium > Allium cepa. The sequence goes on from CM060940.1 coordinate 819,702,430, forward strand.
GTGAATATATCTAGTCTAAATAAATTGAGGAATATTCAATTATTGAATTTGAAAGTTTTATTTAAAGGATACTGGTCTATTAAGTAAGTATTTCAAAACTAAATAATAGTAAAGTGAATTTGGCATATATATATGAATTTAAAATTTAGTTTTGAAATGGTGGAATATTTAAAACTTTGAAATATATGGAAATTTAAATGGTTTATTTGGGAATTCAAATTTGTATTTGGAATTAATTTGAGAAATTTTAAAAGCTAATTTACTTTATAAAGTAATTTATTTTGAACCATTTAAGTATTAAAATTTATGTTCGAAGCTATGGGTTTAAGGTATATATATTTGAAAGTACTATGATTTTTAAAAAAAGGTATATTTGAAATAAAAATGATAACGTATTGATTTGGGTTTTAAATAGAAATGATATCGTGTTTATATGATTTTGAAATGGATATTTTATTCTGGTTTTAAAGTATAAACTATTTTGAAAAGACCACGGTGTTATAATAACGTTTGGTTGTTGAAGAGACCGGGATCAGAAGTTGTCATACTCTCTGCCAACTCCGAAAACCACTTTAACAACCGTGTACACGGTGGAGATTCCAGAATGAAGTAGGAAGGTTGCGGCGTTTCCTTTGAGGTAAATACGTGGACCCAACTCTCGCGAGTTGGCATAAGGTGGCTAAAAGAGGAGCGATCGGCGGGTTAAGAAGGTAGCCCCTTTTATCGGACACATCCCTTCGATATTCTACTCTGACTTTGGATTTATTCGGTGGCCACTTTTGATTTCTTTGATTTGGGGTTGTGACTCAAGGTGGGAGGTAGCTGCGGCTATGCTTTACCACCGACCCGGAAGCGTAACTGGTATATCTACCCTGGCATTGCCTAGTTGTGCCGTGTCACCTACCCTAGCGTGCCTTATACGATTTTGTTTTGTAGCATACCTATGGAGTGCCCTCTGACGACGCCCAGTAACGGGGAGATTATGGTACTGTATAGACTATAGGAATATATTATGTGTTAAGGGGAGTATTGGGTCACTCCTTAACGCTATTTTAAAGTAAGTTTATTTTACTAATAGACACTATTATAATAGCGAAATATTACTACATAGTAAATAGTTTAACGGATCCTTAGGAGATGTGAATCCCGAGCATCTCGTAAGTTACTGTACTCATATTTATTTCTATTGATTTAACTTACATAAGATCTTTTAGTTCCGACTCGAGTGTTTTGTCCTTTCAATTCGCTCGGGTCAGTCCGAGCATTTCAGGATCGAAGGCTTTATATCTGGAGGTCGAAGACGAAGATTTTATTTCTATTACCTATTATATTATTCCACTACACTATTGTATTCTGCTGCATTATCGATATTCTATGATATGTATAACTCTGATATATATTGTAAGTAAAATTTAATATTTTGAAAAACGGCTTCATGGACTGTATATTTGATTATTATATTTTATCCTTCCGCTGTGAGATTCTGTTTGTTTTATTTCTTTCTTGTTTTTCTTATTTACTCCATAACAATCCGCCCTTTTGTATGGTTTGAATTGGCACATGTGTCGATTTAAAGCGTGCGAAAAGGCGAGATGTTACACCTCTTCACCTACCAATGTTCTAAAAAGGTGTCTCTTGACTAGAGAACATGTTATTTGATTCTCTTTGTTATCTCCATCACTTTTCATTCAATTCACCTTTCATTTCAAAATTTAAACCTTCATCAACTATCTTATCTCTTCAAAACATTCATCTATGGTTTCCTCAAGCAGTCCAACCTCTGTTAGACTCTCCAAAACTATCCAAAACTTTCTCTTCCGTGACCGAGAAGCCATGAAGCTTATATTAACTATATGAATTATTGAAAAGTTTTTACTGGAAATTTTACTATTTTTAATGATTTTTCTACTTATGAACTTGATACTCTTTGTTCTCAAATGGAATTCTCGGTTTAATTTATGCTTCTCAAAATGATTTGGTTGCTATCCATACTTGGTCAAAACATTTTATGCAAATTTGAATGAGAAATTTCAAGAAGGTGGAGAAAGAGAAGTCTGATGTAGTGTTAAAGGAACTTTAATCGTTTTGAATTGCGAACTTTAGGGTACCATTATTGGATGCAAATCTGTCGGAGTGGACCTTACTTCTTTCAAAATTGATGAGTATGATCATAAAGTTTTTCGTAACATTTTCGGAAGTGATAATATATTTGAGTTCAAAAATAGAAATTTCTATCCAAAAGCTAGAATTTTTAATTTTCTTTTGCAATATATTATCACTCCTCATTTGAATTTTTTTAATAATCCTAACTTGAAAGTTTGTAAAACACTTTTTGCCATTAATGGTTGATATGGCTTAAACTGAGCACAAGTTATTTTGGATGAATTTTATCCCAAAAATCTTTCCAACCATGCAAATACACCATTTCATGGTATTTATCATACTCATATTTCAACTGCTTTGGTGTTTACTTTAAAGGAGTGGAATTTGTCTCTCATAAAGTGTTTAATCAAGAAATATAGCTCTTATGAAAATTCCACCAATTTTCGAGCCATATGAAACACTTACAGAGAGGTTAGTATATAAAGAGGAGGAAAAAAAATGCAAGAAGAGGATGAAGAGGAAGAAGGGAAGAAATGGATATCAAAGAAGAAGAGGAGGAGAAACCTCCTTGGAAAGCATTGAATATCCACTCCGTCTAACCACCCAAGACCTTCTCAACAACAAAAAGAAGATTGTCGAAAACCAAAAGATTCTTCAGCATTCCATGAATAAGAAGTTAAACACTATTTCTAACATTAATATTCATCCACATCCATTTTCTTAGTTTAAGTGTAGTTTTAATGCTTGGCTCAAGCATGAGCACTTTCTAACCTTAGTATTACAAGTTCATACTGAATTCCGTTGTTTTGGTAATCCTATGTATAAGTTTTGCAGGAAATTGAAAAGAATTAAGCTGGAGATCAAAAAGTGGGCTGCTTCCACTTTTGGAGCAGGTAGTTTGCTTTCAACATCACTCAAGGAACAATTGCAGAAACAACAAGACTACATGATGGACCATCCTTTGGATGAACAAGCAGCTGCTGATGAAGCCAGATTATTCAATGATGTCAATAATGCTCTTGGCATGGAAGCAAACATGAAGAGGCAACAACTGCACAATAAGTGGCTCGTTGAAGGAGATAGGAACACTAAGTTTTTTCATGATGCATTAAAGGTTAAGCATGCTAGAGAAAATATTTACAGTATTCTTGATGAACAAGGAACCCTTTGTTCTACTATTGAAACTGTTGACCATGCTTTTGTTGATTACTTCACTAAACTACTTGGCAATTCCTCTGGCTTCACTCCAGATCTTGAGCAAATTTCTTCTCTTGTCTTGCCTTGCATTTCCTCTCAGGAATCTAACTCTCTCATAAGGCCTGTCACTGATGAGGAAATCAAAACATCTCTCTTCTCTATGAATAAAGAAGCATCTGGAGGTCCTGATGGCCTAAATGTCAACTTCTTCATATCCACCTGGGGTGTCCTTGGAAATGACTTTTGTCAAGCTATCCGCAACTTTTTTTCTAAATGCAAGCTTCTTGGGGAGGTAAACTGCACGAACATTGCTCTTATCCCTAAGGTTACTCCTCCGGTCAGTGTTTCCTCTTTCAGGCCCATCTCCTGTTGTAATGTTATATACAAATGTATTACAAAAATCCTTGCTTCTCGTATGATAAGTGTTATTCCATCTGTTGTATCTAAGAATCAAGCTACTTTCATCCCTTCCAGGAATATTATTGACAACGTGCTCCTAGTACAAGAATTGCTTAAAGGTTACTGTAGAAGTAATGTTACCCCTGCTGCTGCTCTCAAAATCGATATCTCTAAAGCTTTTGATTCCATTCATTGGTCATCGATAGTTAGAATCATGGCTAAAATGGGTTTCCCCAAAAATTTTGTGTCTTGGATATATGTGTGCATTTCATCACCTTCCTTTTCTGTCGTCATTAATGGTAGACCAGTGGGATTTTTCAGTAGTAGCAAAGGTATACGTCAGGGAGATCCTATTTCATCTTACATATTCCTTTTGGTTATGGAAGTATTCACTGTCATACTTAACTCTAAATTCTCTTCCAAACAAATAAAGTACCACCCCAAGTGCTCTTCTCTCCAAATAAATTCTTTAATGTTTGCGGATGACGTGATGGTGTTTACAAAGCCAGACATTCCTTCTCTTTCTGGAATAATGGAAGCTCTGCAGTCATTTTATTGCATGACTGGACTAACAATTAACCATGATAAGTCTTCTATGCTTGTTGTGGGTGTAAGTGATGTGCAGAAAGAAGTTCTTCTACGTTGCACTGGCTTCACCTGCATGGATAATGATATGAGATACCTGGGTCTCCCACTTCTTACCAAAAGGATTTCAAATGCTGACTGTTTCCCACTATATCATAAGATCATTTCTGTTATGAATGCTTGGGTGAACAGACAATTATCTCAAAGTGGTAGACTTGTCCTTATTAAAACTGTTGTCTTCTCTTCTCTGGTCTATTGGGCACGATCCATGATTCTTCCTATGAAGTTAATGCAACTTGTAAGGTCGGCAATGATTAGATTCTTCTGGACTGGTAGTGTTCATAATAGGAAGTTGCTGCCATGCTCATTTACAAGCATAGAAAATCCCTTGAAGCTCGGTGGTCTTGGTGTAATTAACCCTAGGAAGTGGAATCAAGCTGCTATTAGTTCTCAATTTAATGCCATCATAAACAACAGAGATACTATATGGGTAAAATGGATATGGTTACATTATATAAAGACTAAGAATTTCTGGTGTATGGACACTTCTCAGAACAGCAGCTGGTTTTGGAGAAATATACTAAAATTAAGACATGTATTTCTTCCTATTATTCAATATCAGGTTAATGCTAACACTGTGGTTAGTTTCTGGCATGAACCATGGTCTAGTAAGGGTCTCATTCTATCCAAAGTTTTCGAATATCAACTACTTCTGCAATCTGGTATTCATCATGATGCTAAAGTAAATGATTTTTTGTATGATGGAAAGTTGCAGTTACCTATTTCTAGTAATCAATCGATCAAAGTGATGTGGACTGATATCCAAGCCAAATTCTGCATTACTAGTCAACCTGATGCTGTATTATGGGATTTGAAGCCTCACAGTGTTCATAGTGTCTACTTACATTGTTCTGCGTTTACTCCACTTCCTGCCACCAAGTGGTTTTCTGTTATTTGGACTAATGACTCCGTTCCTTCGCAAAACTTGATGATGTGGAAAGTGATAAACCAGGCTATTCTTACTCGAAGTAAACTAAACTGCATTGGCTTGCCTTGCCCTACCTTCTGTGTGTTTTGTGATATGTATGAGGAAAGTGTGGATCATCTTTTTTTTGATTGCCCTGCACTCAAGTTCTTGTTGAACTGCATCAGTAACACCACTGGCTATAAACTTTTTACTGTTAGTTCGAGAATGGTGTGGAGTATCATTTTTAAGGCTACGAGATGGAGATGTGATAGAAACAGGCTGTTAGTAGTTTGCATGAAAATCTACATGACAATCATATGGAAGGAAAGGAACGCGATTGTCTTTGATAAGAAAAGGAAGCAGATGGATGTTCTTTGGAATGAAGTTAAGACTACCACTCACAAACAATTGACGACTTGCAACAGAGATTTCCCAGACAGTATGATTATTGGATGGGCTTGACCTCTTTTGTTTCTTCAATTGTTTTCTCTTGTCCTCTGCTTTGTCGTTTCTTTTTTCTTTTTTCTCTCTGCTTCATTTGTTTGTACTCTTTTATTGTGTTGCAATAAAACTGGTAGGGGCCCAGTCAACCCCGCTGGCTTTGCCAAAAAAAAAAAAAATTTAATGAAAAATCAATGTTCTTACCATTATACATTGATTATCATCTCTGGAAATCATAACTAGTATAATAGTATAAGTTAAATACATTATAATATTAAAAAAAAAAGTTTTGAAAATTTGTATGTATATGTTGAAATACCCTAGGTATGTATGTTGACATACAACGGTAAGTTTCAAAAAAAATTGATTTTGAAAATTGAATGGACGGAAAATGTCTATTCAATTCCAACGATTTTCCACTACTTTATATATACATTCAGACCAAAAATCTCCTTTTTCCACTCTCTTTCTTCTTCCTTTATATTCCTAAACTCCAATTCATAAATAAAGGCTTATCCTATTCAAAAACTAAGCGAAAACCTCGAATAAACGCTTGAATCTTTCAACAACATTCACTCTTTCATCCTATGGAACCAGAGACACTTAGAATTGAGTCAAATGCGAATGATCAAGGAGCAGGAAAGGCATTTCGATGCGATTCGGCGGATGATCTTAACCCTGAGCAAAGAAGAGCCAACTGCTAATCTAGAATGCACCATCAATAAAGACAATGAAGATTAGGAGGCGATTAAAGCGAATCCCATCTTTGGCGCTGATGGATGGGTTGAAGTCTCACGAAATGTCTAGTTTAAACATAGGTTTGATTGTATATAAATACTTAGTTTGATTGGATTGGTTTTGGGTTTGTTTAAATTTAAATATTGTTGAAATATTGAATAATGTTATCTCATTTTACACATCATATTTCTTATGTATCATTCTTGTCATTTTGTACTTCATGATCATATTACTTATCATATATATATATATATATATATATATCATTATGAGTATATAGTGTTAGAAATATTATTAAGAGATATGGTTAGAATTATAATTATAGTTATAATTAGTTATTTTTGTATGATGACAAAGGGGGAGAAATATATAAAGTACTAGGCATAGATTAAGGGAGAGTTTTATTAGGCATAGATTAAGGGTTATATTTTATATACAAAGTTTTCATCATCAAAATGATGGAGATTATTAGTACTTGAGATATTTATTTTGATGACAACAGCTTTAGAAAGTCATAAAAAGTATAAATACTAATGTTTTATCAAGGTATATAATATATAGTGCAGGATATTAGACAAGTAATGATTTAAGAAGACTGTACAGTATCAAGTAATGATTGAAGAGATTCAAGATGTTAACATGGAGACTCAAGAGCTAGAAAATGAAAACGCATGAGTATTGAAGAGTTCAAGATTTTAAGATTCTAGATAGGTTATAGGGTCATAGATTTACGTTGAAATTCTAATAGCAATTGATCTCTCTCTCATCTCTCTCTCTCTCTCTCTCTCTCTCTCTCTCTCTGTTTTTAAATAAGTTTTTAATATTCTTTTCAAAACAACTTTTAAATAGTTTTCAATTCCTTATAAATATTATTTTAAGTTTTTGATATTTTACTAAGTTATTGTTTTTGTTGAATTTTGATTTATATTGGTTTATTTTTCAAAAATCTTATCATATAATTTTACTCAAGTTTTATTATGATCTAAAAGTGCATAAATTATCTTTAAGCATGTTTACAAAGTATCAAATTATTTTACAAAGCAATACATTTTCAAAATAATATTTTAAAAATTTTCAAAATTTCAAAGAGTATGTTGACATACTCTAACCTTATATGTCGACGTACTATTTGTGATTTTCAAAAATCAAATTTCAAAAGAAGTGTTTATTCGTCGTATTTCTTCAAGAACGGATATGATCGTTATTCCTTTATAAATACCTGTCTTCCCAATGAATTTTTCTATAATTTTTCATTATTCTTCTCTCCTCCTTGTCCTCTTTCATTTTCTAAACAAAAATATAACTTCGTTTGCAAAATTTTAACTAGAATCAAACTCAATCACCATTAGTTTGATTCTCTATCGTCTGCTCTCTGATACCTGTCATCTATCTCAATCCAATCAAGACCAAAGTGCTATTCAAGAGTTATAGGATCGATTGTAATCAAGATAAAAGATCTGAGTCTGCAAATTCTATCAAATAATTCTCTTATACTATGTGGTGTGCTTGTTATCCCTTAAATCCAAGTAGGTGTGATTGTACTCTGATTAAATCAATTAGGTGTGCTTAGTAGCCTGTAAATCTAGTAGGTGCGCTTGTGTCCTGGAAATCAAGTGGCTCTACACAGAGGTCGGGATTTTGGAGGGTGTGTCTCAAAGCCTTGAAATAGAAATTGTATTCGCATTTACTAGTTAAAAAGAAATCTGTATAAGGAATTGTGCGAAACTGGATGGAAGGTAACTCCGAACTAATATAAAATCTTGGTATGTTCTTTCTTTTACTTTTATTGCATTTAATTTTACCTGTATTTTGATTCCGTGACTAATAATTACATAATTCTAAGTATAATTTTAAAAGATTTAAAAAAGATTCATATAAATTAGAAAACACTATTCATCCTCCCTCTATTGTTATTTAGCTTTAAGTTCCACATTCTGCAATCTTACAACTCATACCTACCATATCCTGACAACCTAAGTATAGTTATTGTCTTGAGTTTACTCAACAAATATATATAGTTATCCTACCTCATCTATTTAATATATTAATAATAACACACATAACATCTCCGGCTTGAGTTTGCTCAATAAGTAAGGAGTATGCAAGTAATTTATTAATATATATGGTAGAGGACAACATTATATTGAAGATTCATAATCTTTAATATATTATATTGAGTGATATCGACTTAAGGAATAGTGCATTTTTATGAAATACCCTCGTGTTTCAAGTGTCAGACATATCAAAAATCACTGTATATGTATATTTACGTATGTATTTATTCCTTAGGTCTATTTGAGTTTATTTAAATTCCACCTTTAGTTTATACATTCATATCATATAAGTTTTATTATTATATAACTTTTATATTTCATATTACTTATATGATAGTCTTATGTATAATATTTTATTTAATTATATCTTATTTAATTGATTTAAATTAATTATCTCTTTAACTAATTTTAATTAGTATTCCAATACAGCTTTTATATTGGACATATCTATTATAACCTTTATAATGACTATCATAGTCTTTAAAATATAACACATATATCTTATATATGCATTTTTTTAATTAATTAATTAAACAATTTTAGTCAAATTATATTATTTTCAAAATTTACCTTATATGTACATATATGTATACTTATGTCATCTTACACACTTCAAAATAACATAACATATATCAACACATACAATACATGCATATAAGTGTTAATGAATTAACTCATTTAATTAATTTATTTTATTAATTATATTAATAAACGTTAAATTTCAAAATTAATATTCAAATAGTTCCAAACATTTTCAAAATTTTATGTTATATGATAACCTTTCATAATAAACATGTTTTTATTTCAAATTTAACTTTAAATTTTAAAAACTAGTCTTAATATTCAAAATTATTTTGAAAATTGGCATAAGGCCCAATTCAGATTGGGCCATTTCTATCAGGGGAACCTTTGGGCTCAGCTCACCTTTTAGACTAGGCAGGTAATTAGGTAGGATATGGTACTTGATTACTCAATTCCAATCCTAGAAATCACCTTTCTAGACATTGCACTAAGTGCGCAAGCTTAATCAGTTAACCCTAACAAGACTAATTTCGACCGCATAGGTTATTAGGCTTTGATACCATTGAAGGAATTGGGCCAGCCTGCAGTTGAAGAAATGGATGAATTTTAATAAAATTATCCTACTGGATCTTAGTTGAGCCTATGAAACCTAATTTAATTAGAACATTTCTATATTTGTTTAAACAAAATAATGTATTTTATTTAAATAAGTTAAAGAGAAGTTTAAATAAATTTAATTTTAAATGTATAATGAATCAAATACACCTTACATTTATTAATAAGAGTTAATATATATATATATATATAGGAAATGAAACATTTTGTTCCTTTCCCTAAAAAGGTAATTAATTGAGAGCATTAATAGGATTTAATGTACATAGGGAAGGAAATCTTTCATTTCTTTCTCTAAAACAAGTAATTAATTGAGATTAATTACATTAAAAGGAGATATGAACCTTTCATTTCTCTCTTTAATTTGAATTGATTGATTAGATTTAACTGACATATATATGTATCATACACATACACATACACATACACATACACATACACATACACATACACATACACATACACATACACATACACACATATATATTTTATATGTGTGTGTGTGCATGCGTGCACATGAGTAACATGATAATCCATGAAGGAAAGAGGATCTATTGAGCTCATAACCTTTTCTCTCTGTAATGAGGATGTTTAAGAGAATTAGTTGTATGCCATATGAGAAATTATGTGATATATTATGTAAACTGACTCTATATACAGTCTTGTTCGTAATAAAGGTATGTTTTATCTGGTTTTATCTTCTACTATATATAGTGTTAATCTGGTTTTTAACCTAGTGGAATTCAAAGGGACTAAAACATCTAGGGCAGGACAAAACAACTCAAGAATCAACCAAAAGAACCAGAAGAAGGAACCAAGATAGGCTTAAGAGACAAAAAACAAAAATAGCTTAAAAGGATGCATCACTAGCGATCCATCGCCTATGGATCGCTAGCGATCTATGAATATTGATCATGGGACAATCATTCTTCTTGCATAATGATCTAATTATTTTTCTAAGGATGTCTGCCTAGTTTTATGATATTCAAAGCAAGCTGTTTGAGAAGTGGGCATTCATCTAATTCCAATAATATTTCAATGCAACATGAACATGAATCTTCATCAAAACAAGGCATCTAGTCATGAAATTGCATGGAGAGTACCTACATAAGGCATGGAACAAGATCCAACCGAAAAGAGCTAAAACTACCCTACTGCATGGATCGCTAGCATTCATGGCCAATAGATCACTAGCGATCCATTATATTAGGTTGTCTCGCTATGAAAATTTGGAAGAATATTCATACCTTCAAATGCAAGCTTCTGACAAAGCAGCCTAGCCCAATAGCTCTCCAATCCCTGTAAATACAATCCTACCTTTAATGTAAACAAGATCTTCTGGATTGGCTGCTGAAACTTTGTAGAAACCATTCTCCACTCTTTGCCTCCCTCACATAGTCATCAATGGGTCCACTGTGGTTCTCTAATGAACTCTTGCACTAATGACTTATCCTAGCTTAGGAGATTCAATTATATTGCAATGTGATTCAACTTGTAATAGCAGTCGGTTAATAGAAAGTTATAAAGTAGACCTATGCTTCATTAACAGCTGAACCACCATAAAAATCTTCTTGCCTTTTTACTACTTCTGCTTTTTTACATATAATATACTATTTCCCTACAAGAAGAGGATTGGTGCTTTCACGCTTAATCTAGGATGCTGATCCATTTTTTAGGTTAACATTTTGGTGCTTTCAACGAGAATTAAACTCAAGAATAGATCTAGCTATGTGCTTTGGATCAAACTGGTTTAAAAATTAGAACACCAATCGTTTTCTTAGAAAATTTGCTGTTGAGAACCAATGGCACTAGGAAGAAAGAGAACTGCTTCTGGAAGATCCATATGAGTGGTTATAGCTGGAGAGGAAACCAATCGTCGACCGGTTGATGTCAACGGTGCCAACAACCCATTAGCCAGAGAAAACTCTGGCGTGAACATAGAGGATCAGATGTCTGGATCTTCTATCCAGCATGAAGTTGTCACTAGAGGAGAGTTACACAAGATGGTAAATGAAATCAATCAAAAGAAGGAGAACATCCAAAAAGCTCTTATGGAAAAATTAAACGCCCTCCCGACCTTGCAATCACTTAATGCTCTATGAACCATGCCAGAGCCTATTGTTGCCACGGAGTAGAAAAACTCTTCCATTTCTGGCCTAAATAGGAGAAGCGAAAAGCAGCAACAAAAGGGAGTAGTAGGTGGAGCTGCAGGAATCACTATAAAAGGAAATGCAAGAACTCCGCCAACTGCAAAGAAGCCCACCATAAATTTGAATTTAGGGACGAAAACCCCATAGGAAGACATATCATTGGATCTCTTTGACTTTTAAGATGGAGAATAACTTGACATCGGCGAGTTGAAAGAGGACACTAACGTAATAAATATCGGCAAAGAGGTCCAAACTGCCCATGTATGACCAACTACGAGCCAACAGAAATCTAAGGGAGTGGCTCTCCCAAAGTTAGGAGAGCCTAGGCGCCAGTCCTTAAACCAAGCCCGTTTTTTCAAAACCAAACACTTGGCACAGTCAATGACAGCCAACCAATGGATTATCGGACATCCAAGGCATATAGCATGGATATGGCCAAGCGCCTAATGGACAAAAGTAAAAATAGGAGAGATGACGAATGAGGATCCGCTCTAAGTTGGACTCCCTTCGCTGATGACATTCTAAATGAATGATATCCTAAGACGTTCGCTATGTCAACCATCCCATCCTATGATGGAACTAGGGACCCAAAACCGCACTTATATAAGTATAGTTGGTACGTGGACGGAGCGAATGCTTCAAATGCTGTTTGGTGGAGATGTTTTCCAATATTTCTAAAGGGAAAAGCTTCCATTTGGTTCACAAGCTCCCTCTTAAATCATTCTCCACTTTCGATAAATTAGCAACAAGATTACTTGATCGATTTAGGGTTTACATAGTGCAACCAAAAGAAATGTTATCCTTATTAGGCCTATTCCAGGGACAAAATGAATCTTTGAAATCTTTTATGACTCGGTTTAACATTGCGAACACTGAAGTAAGTAATCCAAATGAAGATATGGTCTTCATGGCTCTGGTCCGTGCCATCCATCTCGACACTGAATTTGGGAAATGGATTAAAATGAAGCAACCTACTACAAGGAAGGACTTTAATCAAAGGCGAGCCAGTACTTGAGATTAGAAGAAGCAGAAGAACTAGAAGGAAGACCTGCTAATCTGCAACTAACCAACATTGGGCAGAATGGTATGGCAGCAAACTAAGATGCAAATACCTCTGGAACCACCACCAGAAATGAGGGAAAGGATAGAAATAAAAAAAAGGAAGAATCAAAATCCCAATAAGCGTAACAGAAGTAGCAAGTTTCTTAAAGGCTTCAGGTCTGAAGACTACACCTCACTCGGTAATACTCTAGAGAACATCTACCTTGCGGCATAAGGGACGGAGGAGCACAAGAAGCCACCTAAAAAGGAAGCAATCAAACAGCAAAACCACTTTGTAAAATATTGCCATTTCCATGAAACATATGGCCATAACACGAATGAGTGTTGTTAAATGAAGAACCTGATTGAAGAACTGATTCGAGAAAACAAGCTTCAGTAGTATATGAGGAATCCACAAAATCCTGACCAGCCCGCAGCACTCCAAGCTCCTAAGGATTGAGGAAACTAAACTAGAACCATCAAAGAGGGATTTAGATGAACTGACCAAAGACTTATTATCGAAACAATATCTGGAAGACCTCATCCCACGTAGAAGAGTAGGGGAGAAATGGTGCGATATGCGGGCTCACTAAACATGCTTCGAAAGATTCATGCTTTGTGATTAAAGACGGAACCCTGGCAAGCAGTAGAAGACCCTGAATGATGACATAGTGTTCCAAATCAAGACACCAAAGGGATAGAAGCTCCAAACCTTGACCTTATGGTTATGACAGTAGGAATCAGATCATCCATGGTCCGATGAGTATTGGTGGACAGTGGTAGTTCTGTAAATATCCTTTTTAAACACACGTTCCATCAGATGAAGATTAGTATGAGAGATGTGTCCGCTTATCGAATAAAAATTCAGGGGTTCATCGGTGAACCTAAATAGCCCGTCGGAAAAATAAATTTACCCGTAGAACTCGGAGAAGGTGACCGAAGAGTCGTCCTCATTCAAATCTTTGTGATTGTAGATGAAATACTCGCCTATATTGCTTTATTGGGTTGGTCTGCTTTGGTAAATCTCAAGATTGCTTTAGGTCAGTGGTGTCTAACCATGAAATTTCTGACAGAAAATAGAGTTGGGGTAATCAAAGGAGACTAAAGTGCCTTTAGAGAGTGCTACATCATAGAACTGTGCTGGTCTAAAAGAAAAGAAATATGGGGATAACTCTCCACATGCGTCAACCTACTAAATAGAAACTACAGAGCCGCCCCTAGCTTAGGGACCATAGCCGATTCGGTAAGGCTTTGGAACCTAGAAAGAAGAGTTCGGAGAAGGAACGGGCATCACAGGCACAATTGGTAGTGTCTGTCCTGGTCGATATGGATGACCCAACATGGGTCCTGAAGATCGGATCACATCTTGGAAACAAAGATGCGATTGAAACTCATCAATCCTTAACGCCAACCACGATGTATTTGCTTGGAAACATTCGAATATGTGCAGAGTTTCACTGGAGCTTGCATGCCACACACTTAATATTAATCCCAATAATACACCAGTGAAGTAGAAGAGATGCATAGTAGGACCCGAATGGTCCAAAGCCCTTAGAGAAGAAGTGGATAAGCTAACGGCAAACGGTTTTATCCGTGATGCAACATACCTCGAATGGCTATCCAAATCGCTCTTAGTCAAGAAGTCTAATGGAAAATGGCGAACCTGTATCGACTGTTTGGACCTAAATAAAGTTTTCCCAAAAGACAGCTTTCCTCTACCTAGAATTGACCAACTTGTGAATGGGATAGCTGGACATGAAATGCTATCATTTATGGATGCTTACTCGGGGTACAACTAGATCATGATGCATGAACCTGACTAGGAAAATACCAGTTTCATTACTAATATGGGATTATACTACTACAAAGTAATGTCATTCGTCTTAAAGAATGTTGGGGCAACCTACCAATGAATGATGAATACCATGATCAAATGGCAGAGCAGGAAGACTATAAAAGTTTATGTAGATGATATGTTGGTTAAATCATGCATAACTACAAATCACTTGAACAACCTCACCGAGATGTTTGAAATACTCTGCAAATATAGAATGAAACTCAATCCACTTAAGTGTCACTTCGGGGTAGCGTATAAAAAGTTATTAGGATTTATTGTAAGTGCCAAAGGCATTGAAGAAAATCCTGAGCAAATTACTGCTTTATGGGAAGTCGAGGCCCCAAAGAACAAAAAGGAGTTTCAAAGCTTGAGTGGAAAAGTTGCAGCACTAAGTTGGTTCATCTCAAAAGCAACCAAGAAATGTATACCATTCTTTGACGCGCTAAAGAAGGGAAAGAAGAACTTCAAATGGAATCAAGCTTGTTAAACTGCATTCGAATAGTTGCTATAGCATATGAAAACCCCATCAATCATATGCAAGCTGGTAGACAGGGAGGACATGTTTATCTACTTCGCAGTCTTACCCCATGCCTTAAGCATCATGCTCGTACAAGAAGAAGCTAAGATCCAGCGACCTATATATTACATGAGTAAACGATTCACTGGAGCCAAGAAGAACTATTAGAAATTGAAAAAACTAGCACATTGCCTCTTGCTCGCATCCAAAAAGTTATAACTATACTTCCAGGCACACCATTCAAAGTACTAATGGATCAACCCTTGAAGCAAGTATTGTATCGCCCTAATACCTCTGGTCGGCTTATCATATGGAACATTATGTTGAGTCAATATGAAATTACTTACCATCCGCGAAGGGTGATCAATGGGCAGGCCCGTGTAGACCTCATCGACGAGTTCTTGATGCGAGATAACGAAGAAAAATTGACCCGGAAGTAAAGACGCATTGGAAATTGTTCGTCGATGGTGCATCTAACAACTTCTGCTCGAGGGGTGGAATAATTCTCGAAACTCTTAAAGGGATCCTTTTTCTATGCCCTATGCTTGCAATTCCCTACAACAAATAATGAAGCGGGGTGCGAAGCATTGATAGCTAGGCTGAAAGTTGTGAAGGAACTTGGGATAAAGTCCGTACACATCTATAGAGACTCTCATCTAGTCATCTGCCAAGCGAAAGGCAAATGCCAAGCTTAGGAGAGAACCTCACACTGTATCTATATAAAGCATAGGAATTGCTAAATGACATCGAACATTACATCATAACTCATATCTCGAGAGAATAAAACACAAAGGCAGACTATTTATCCAAACTGGCCAGTTTCGAAGAAGCTCAGTCGTTGGGGCTAGTCCCAGTCGAAACCATGACCGCTCCAAGCATAAACAAGATGGATATAGATTGGATTTTTGAGACAACCGAAGGGCCAGAATCGTGGATGACTCCAATCAAGGACTACCTGCTCAAAGGAACACACCCTGTAGACAAGAATCAATGAAAAAGGCTCCTTTGGAAGGCATCGTGGTTTGTAATACAGAATGTGATGCTCTACCCAAGGGGATTCTCTACCCCCTTCTTAGGTGTATGGCTAACAAAAAAGCCTGAAGAATCCTCAGGAAAGTTCATGAAGGCAAATGTGGAGATCACACTTGTGGGAAAACCCTCATAGAGAAAGTCTTCCAATATGGGTATATTTAGCCAACAATAAACCATGATACAGCAGATTAAGCCAGACGGTGTGACCAATGTCAAAAATTTGGCAAGATTAAAAGAACTTCTTCAATAGAGCTGACATAATTGGTCAGCCATAGCCATTCGAGATCTGGAGAATTAATTTGATTGGCGTATTACCAATGGCCAAAGGAGGAGCCAAATAAGCTATAATTTTTTGTTTAATATTTCACCAAATGGGCCAAAGCAAAACTGCTGGCCACTATTACCATAAAGAAAGTTATTAGTTTTGTTATAGAAAACATCATTTGTAGGTTTGGAGTGCCACAAAAGATCATCACTAATAACGGGACTTAATTCGAAACTGCCGAGTTCAATGCAAACGCTTTCAAATTAAGAAAATCTTTTCCGCTGTAGCACATCCACAGGAAAACGGGCAAGTGAAAGCAGTGAATATGATCATTAAGTGCACCATCAAAAAGCAGAAAATTAAAGTTAAAGGAAACTAGGTTGCTGAGTTTCCACTCGCATTATGGGCTTACAGGACAACGCACAAATCTGCCACCGGACGCTCCTCGTTCTCCCTGGCATATTGGTCAGAAGCAATGATCCTAGTCGAACTAGAAGTCCCCTCTTATCGAAGGCAAAATTTCAATCAAAGGAAAAATGAGCAATTCCTACTCGAGTCAGATCGACTAGAAGAGCGAAGAAGCCGAGTTGGACTGCTACTCGCCAGAAAAGGGTCGCATGATATTTCAATTCCAAATTTAGTGCACACTTTCGAAGTGGGAAACCTTGTCCTTAAACGGATCTAACCAATACCAGGAACATTCAGTCCAAATTGAGAAGAGCCCTATATGATTGGGCAGAAGCTAGGGAATGACACAATCAAGCTAAAAACCATAGGTGAAATGCAAGTCCCCTGAGCTTGGAACAGTGGTTAACAGCATTGTTATTTTATCTAAAACTACCTTATGTATTTCCTATTTCCTACAAATAATCCATCTAGGAATACCGGAGACATTATAAATAAGCAGAACCTGCCCAACATTTACTAATAAAATTGCTTTTCTTTCTGAACCAATAAAAGTATGTTCACAAAAGTTACATGTTGAGTCGACGGGGTCAAACCGACTCAAACCATCCAATCGCGGTTTGAGATATTCAAATCACACTCAAGTACGCCCCATCTACCCACCGAGTTGGCGGAAGTGAATCAACTCAAACCATTGGATCGACAGAACTCGATCCCTGCCTTCTAAGAACCGATGTTGTTCTGGCAACACGGGGAAGGCCCCAATCAAAGCCATATGCCCCTATAAGTCGTGCATTATTTCCCAAGCCATGAATCTAGGCTCTCAAAATATGAACTCCTCATAGTACCCAAAGATGGGTAAAGTCGAGAAATTTCAAGCCGTTTTGGATCGACGATTCATATGGATCCCAAAAGCCATGCACATTCCTAAAAGCCACGCATCCCATAAGCCGCACACACTCTTAAAAGCCGCACTGTCATAAGCCGCACACACTTTTAAAAGCCATGCATCCCATAAGCCATGCATACTCCTAAAAGCCATGCATTTCATAAGCCGCACACACTCTCAGGTACCGGTGTTGTCTCAACAATACTGGGAAAACTCATCTATTGTAGGACCAATAAAAATCCACTCCCACTATCAAAAGTAATCGATGTTGGTCTAGCAATATTGCACAACTAGAAATTGGCAAGGAACTTTGATTGTTGACGAACAAAATCCCTAGAATCGTCACTCGGTCATAAGTTCCTGGAGATTAGGAACCGTAAGGTAGATTTGTCTATAGACATACGAGGGACCACTTGGGTTAATTGGGCATTTGTTAAGTGTTTGAAGAAAACCACCTATAAATTAGGGACACAAATATACCAACATTTAGTTGGAAGAAAAACTACTCTACATGACCATTTCTCCAAACAAATAATTTTGGAATCGCAACGGATCTAGTTAAAAAAGTTAGAAAAGTGCATACGCATTGTGTAAAATCATAGAAGTAAAGGCATCACATACCGAGAAGCATGCCACGACAATATGAATCGTAGAAACTCTAGGACAAGAAAAAAGTCATGCCATGTGCATACATAAATAATGAAACAGCAAGTCAAGTACATGACAAATAGGAAGAACACATAAGAGATGGCAGTTGAAACATTAATCTTTTCATCCCTTATAATATTTTCTATACAAAGTCAAAATGTAGGGGTCGTACCCACACAGTATCGGTCAACAAAAAGAAAAATATAGATGCTACAACAACGAAAGTAATAAGTGCAGACTCTGCACTTGTACAAAACACATATCAAACAAATCAGAATGTCCCAATATCCAGCTCCACTGTTACTTGAGCCTGTCAATGTTTCTTTCCACTGCTTCTCTTCCCACCTTTGGTAGAAAGTTTCTTCTTCTTCTTAGAACCCTTTCCAGGAGTTGTGTCGCTGCCTAAAATGTCAATTATCGCCTCCATACCAGCATCTCCTCCTTATTCTTTGACCCCTTCGGAGGACTCCCCCTTGGTCTTGTGCTTTTGGGACTTGCAAGAGCTCCTCAAAGACTTCCTCTCCTCAATTTTTTCCCTCTTAACTACCACCAACCATTGTTCAGCTTTACATGACTGGCCGGCTTGGTCTGCCTGCTTTCGATGTTAACTATTGTCGAATCGCCCTCCAGAGATATTGAAGGGTTGTTTAGACCATGAAAAGCAGCAATCTTCTCAGATTTTGGCACTGGTTGTGAGCCAGACATAGGCATGGCAATAGAAGTAGGTACAGAAACAAGCATCGAGGTAGTCGAAATAGCAGCCGGCCCCAAGATTGAAGAATTGGCAGTTTAGTAGGCAAAGAAGATGGACCTATAGGATCAAAAATGAAAGCATTCGATTCGCCTTGTTCCTACGGCATGAACCAGAAATTTTCAGACTTGAAAGAAATAAGAAGGTTACCTGCATCAAAAGAGTGGCCAAGAATTTCAGTCTCATGCTACACACTTTCTCCTTCTATGGATGGCTACAGGATCTTTGGAGGAGTTCTAGAACCACCCGAGGCTTCCAAGACATCTATTGGAGGGGTAGACAATAAAGAAATACCAACTTAACTTGGAATAGTTACTAATTGATCATGAAGTTGATTTGATGATTCGTTTGGTATGAAAATGAAAGGCTTTGATAGCGCTTTAGCAATTGCAATTGCAGCAGCACCGGCGGCCTCCTGTTCCCTCTCAATCCAAATGATCTCCCGACCCTCTACCAAAGCCTTCTTTGACTCTTCGTTGAGATAGGCGTCCCTAAACTCTTAGTCAGTGTATATATCCCCATTCTCTCAGAAACGGGCCAGAATTTCTTCCCAAACCACTGCAAGTGTACGCGGGAATTTAGGGCCCAGATAGCTGAGGCTGCCTTGATGCAGTAAGAAATTAAAATAGAAAGTCAAGAGGCGTCATCAATCTTCTCCGTTTTCCTTTTGAAAGTATCCTGCAGCTCTAAGTAGTGCGCTGTCACGACAGCCCTTTCAACTTCAACCTAGGTCATTTTAGCATTAAGTTATGCGATTCTTTCCTGGATTGAAGCAATCATTTGGGTTTTGCCAGAAATGGCTTTGTCGTGAGATTCCACCATTCCCATATAATCAGTATTGTCTTTTTATAGGCATTATCGGCTTCGTCATGACCAGTAATAGTTTTCTTTTAAGCTTCGATAATCTCATCACGGACATCAAGCTCCTCTTTTAGCTTAACCTCGTCCGTATAGGCCTTCTTGATTTTGTCTCGGAACATGATCTCAATTTTTATATGGGCCTCTTTCAACTCCTTTAGCAAGCTGGCATTGGTTTTACTCTCTCGGAGTGTAGCGTCCTTCTCCATGGTCAATTACTTGATTCTAACATCACGTTCCATTAACATCCTAATAATCGTCCTTTTCTGACTCGAAGGAAACGATCTCTTGGTAGTTATTATGGTTGGTGTCTGCCAGTTGCTAGCATAAATTCTCCCATCCTTCAGCTTGATTCAAATCACTTTGAATCGTTTAAAGATAGGGCATATAAGAATCTTTGTGGATTGGGTGCAGGTCACGATGAAATTTAATGCCCTTCTAAAACCACCTAGGGAGCGCAACTTCAAGCTTAGGGGAACCGGATGGGAGAATGTAAGCCGGCCTCCTTCGGGGACGTGAAGAACTAGAAACATCCACTATGTGAGTTGGCGGGGCCTGGGTTGACGATAAACTTGAATAGTAAAGTCAAAACTTCAATTCCAATAGAAAATGAAGCTAGGGCAAATGCTTGGTGCTTGGAAGGATGAGAACCACGATCTAAGTTTGATTTCTTGGATGGCTCTTCCCTTCCATCAGGAGTTTTCTCTTTTCATAACCACTCCTGTAAACTCTGCCTCAGTCCATGTCGTTTCGACAACGAACTTCAGCTTGTAGATCATTCCTGCTTCTCCACTCTCCCTTGATTTCTCAGGGCTAATGTTGGCTTGATGTATGTTTTGACCAATGTGTGCGTCGGTAAATTTTTCAAGGCCCTCGTAAAGTCCACAGCCTCTTATAGTACCTAATATAAAAAATAAATAAAGAACTTTAGCGACAGGAAATGGATCTAAATAATGCATAACGTGACCCTAGTGAAATGTGTAACATGTCATAGGCGGCCTAAAAGGACTTCATAAACCGGATATGAAAGTCACCATAGTGGGAAACGGGCTAACTCTTGACACAACATGACTGGGGCGAGAAGACAATCCTTCAAACTTGAAATCACCTTCCATGGGTTCATCGATGTCTACATAAACGTCGCTTAAGTCCCCGAAGCTAATACCTGTTTCCTTAGACAGAGAACCATGAAGTCGCTTAGCTGCTGGCGGAGCATCTTTAGCAGGAATCTCTTGAGGAGGCGGATCCGAGAGAATAGGACTCATTCTCGGAGCTCCGTCACATGATTCGAAGTTTCCTTTACTAGAACTTTCATCAAATTCATCATCATTAGAAGTGGAATCATAGCTGATGTTGTTCTTAATTTCACCCTCCTCCTTTTTCGTTATCACCACAGCTTTACCCTCATGCTGCTTGAATTCCTCTTCCCCCTCCGCCGAGACCGGAGGAATCCTAATTGGGCTACTAGCTTCGATCGAAACACATCTTCCTTTATGAATTTCTTCGATTGACCCATCAGACGGACCTTCTCCTTTTAGATAATCACTGTCTTCGAAGCCCTATGATGAAGAAGCGGAGCTTGTTTGAATTCTAGAGTAGGAAGAATACGGAAATTTAATGGCTAAGGTAGATCTCCTAGGATGCAACAATTTGTACAAAAGCAAATTCCCATCCGTTAGAAAAAACTTAAACAGTCTCTTTTTAGCATCTCTGGCTTTCATAGTATGGAAGATAGGATCGAGTGATGGATCCTTGTTTGGTCTTAGAATAACTGCAAGGAGTATTTAGCCTATCAAAAATCCTGCATCAACATATTAAATCTCAACGAGTAAAAGAGAAGACTTATCCCCATCGTCCAAAGACGATTAAATCCCCCAGGACACCTAATGCAAAATTATTGGGTCTTGGTTTGGGACAGGTCACTTTGAAGCTGTAGCACGATTTTGCAGTTTCTTTAAGCCTCAATGTTAACGAGGGATGGACATTCATCTCTCTTCTTGAATGAGAGGAAATATCTCAACTCATCAAAGCTTGGGGCACGATTGAATGTCCGCATAAATAGAACATGAAGGTAAGTCAAAATAGTGTATCTATTGGGGTGAATCTGAAATGGAGCGATTCCTAAGTTCGGAAGAATCTCTCTCAAGAAATGATTGAAAGGGGGCACTACTCTATTCAAGCACAAGTGCTGATGGCAAGCAGTGTACCCTGAAGGTGGCATACGTGCAAACTCATTTTTCAATGGAAGGCATACATCATCGTCCATAATGGAATGCTATAAAAAAATGTTACACAAAACTTTAGCATAGATTATGGAGGAAACTCTCTCCAAAGGATTAAGTAGAAATCTAAAGTTTGGAGGAGTTTGATCTACAACCTGATCAACTAGAACCAATTGACCGTATTCGGCTAGCGATACTGAAGAAGTAGGCACTACTGAAAACATTTGTGAAGGCGTAACTGATGTTGACTTAGCTTCTGAGAGTGCCGGACATTCTCCACTGGATTTACAACGGGATGACAAATGCTTCATTCTATACAACAGAACTTGTGTCTAACATGGTCAGGTAATTTTATTTACAACCAAAAGTCCCCTTACGTTTAACAATTGTATTCAGAAAAAGTACCGGTTCATGCCAACACATCGGATTTCAAGCATTGACCAGGGCAAGTGCGGTGTATTATATATGTGGGATGGGCTCATTGTCCTAAACACTGCAAATGGTATATCCTGTGTAGATAGTTTATTCACAATGAAGAAAGAAAAGAGGTCTTCGTATCATTCATTAAAGTTATTTCTCCTACACTTACCCGTTATTGACAAATGGTCAATAAAGGATCTGCTATCCAAAGTGACATGGAAAGTTCTTCCTATTCCAGGAACACCGACCATGCAATGATAGGACCAATCCAAAGTGAGAAACTGTAGATCAATCTTCAAGATGCCGTACCAGATCAATGGTGTGACTCAGTGTAAGTTAATTCTAATTATGTGAACAAAGATAGCAATGGATGTCAACTACCGGGACAAAACCTGAACTTTGTTCCATGAAGAAATCAAGACTTGATCTGCTATCTTCTTCCACAAAATCATAATCAACTCGAATTCTCCATTGCATCTGTCACTAACTGTAACAACCCGCATATTTTACGACTGTATATTTAAATATAGCATCGTTAGTCGGATTTTAGTCCAAAATGCTACTTTTTGCAAACGATCGAATTAGGACTCGAGACTACTTCCACTGAGTTCATAATGGTATTAGCGACTTTTTTGAGTATAAACTTCGATATGTTTGGAGCTAGCTAAAAATTTGACCTTTGCACTTTGGACTTTGGGTTTGGATTAGCCTAATTCTAGCTCCACCCCCACTTCTCTTCACTTTCATTTCCTAATAGCTTCAAGCTTTAGATAAAAATAGAGGAAGAGAAAAAGAATTAGAATTCCTAAGCCCTAGTTCCATTGCAAATCCAAGCTCTAACTCCAAATTCAAAGAGAAGCTATTGGTAAGCATCCTCTTCTTCTTCTCCAACTCATTCTACCTTCAATTTCAGAAATTCCTAAACCTTAACATAGGAAATGTTTTTCTTTTAAGCTTAGATTCAAGCTTCTTGGATTGGAATTGAAGAGTGATTGTTCTTGCCTTGCTCTATAGCTTCTTCTTCCTTGTTTTTGTGCAAAAGGTGAGATTTTTATCTCACATCTATGTCTATAACTATCTTTGATTGTTAGGTAGGAATTCCTAACACTTATTCATGTGCATTTGCTTTTGGTTTGGATTGATTTGGTGAATATTTCAATTTTTGGTGTTTTGAAGTCAAATCCTTGAAAATTCTAACTTTGATATTTGAACATGTTTTTGGTGATGCATTGAAGAGCCTATAAGGTCGGGTTGTTGATTGGCATAAACCCCTAGCACCATTGCTCGTCCGGTTGCGAATTGGTTGAGTTTGCTCTTCATTTGTATAGGCTGGAAATACTGGAAAAAAGGCACCAGTCGACTGACCCTCTGAGTCCAGTCGACTAACCCTCTAAGTCCAGTCGACTGACCTGGAACCCGAGAGTTTTTCCAGGCATTGGCCAGTCGACTGACCTGCTTGTATTCGGTCTACTTTGCCTATTTGGCCTATTTTGCTTGAAATTCCAATTTTTATCGATTCATGGTTTTCTTATTTGTTGTTATCATTTATTATCGACTTTGATGACTTCTATTTTGGAATTTTTAGGTATATCCATTTTGATGGATTTGGAATCGAATTATTGGATTTAATTCACGTCTTTGAACGTGAAATTTTTGATGATCGATTGTTTCTACAATCAATTTTGTGATTTATCACTTTAAAATATAAAGGTTTATATACTAGTAGGAAATACCGAAACTCTTTCATTTAAAAAAATCAACTCTATTTTCAATACAAAGCTCGTTTGTAAAACCGTTTTCCAATCTATTAATATACACAAACCTTTACCTCATTCATTTGAGAAATCTAATTAAATGGCTTAGTAAAACAAGTGGTATGAAACGCTTGCGTTCACCTCATCGATTAATTCTTTGACTTGTTCGATTGAAACTCTTGTGACAATTTTTCGAGTGGAAATCTACAATTTGTTCGTAAATACTTAAGTTAAGACAATGGTTATGGGACATGAAGCTAAACTCATTTATTTACTAGCTTAGTGCAATTCACACTTTTCATTGATCATTGATGATCATTTTTGTGACTTAGACTAGCGATATGCTAAATCTCTTTGTCCACGTAGGGGACGGTGCCTCGTTTTATTGAGTTTCGTCTCATTCCTTTTATAGGCTAACGACCTAATAGTTCTTTTGAGTTTCGACTCAATTCTTATGGGATAGCGACCCATGTTTCTTTATGGAGTTCGGTTCATCGGACGTACCTTTGTACTACGTTGTTGTACAGACTTATCAGGATCATTGGCATACCGTTGGACTACGTCGTTGTTCCGAAATATTTGAGTTTCTGGTTCCTCGAGCGTACCTATATTGTACTAAGTCGTTGCATCGGCTCTATGGTTAGCGACCATGGGATAACATCCCGTTTATGATACACGTGTTGGTGAGTTATCATGCTCCCGTTTTGTGATAGGCCTCCCCCTTTTTGTGATTTATGGATTTCTAATTGATGATTTCTAGAATTTATGTTTCGCCGGTTTTATGATTAGCATCGATATGATGTCAATATATTTGGTTTGGCGAATAAAATAAAGAATATGATATTCTTTTTTAATCTATGAGAAGAGTCCTGTGATATTGATTAATCTCTGGTTGATTTTCAATTGCATACTTATCACAGTATGGCATTATTGTTATCATACGTATTTGTCATGTCTCTTATTCTATCTCATTTTTATCTGATAATTATAGCTAGACTGATCCGTTTATTATTTTCTTATTAAATAATACTCGGGTCAGACCGAGATGTTACAGGTGCTTTTGCTTGACTCCTCATCTGGGGGTTATTATCTGACTTTTGGCTAACTACTTTAGATTAGTAGTTTTTGTTTTATACATTCGAGATAGAGACTCCTTGATGTATACATATTCTTTTGTCTAGCATTTATATCAATTCTTTTGTTATATTGTGGATCTTGTTTGACCATTACTCTGATATACACTTCTGTGTGTTATATTCATATCTATTTCCGCCTTTGTGATATGGATATCTGTGACTGATTTATATTATTCTTATTTCTATATTTGTTTCCGAAGATTATTTTGCCACTGTGTAGTAACTTTGAGTTTGTATCGGTATGTCGGATTTCCTCTTGAAATGAAATGCATGTTATTCTATCTGACATATGGGTGCTCGTACAAAGTAATTACACGGATGGTTGCTCCTAAACAGCCTTATTCTTCGTCCTAGTTGACGGTATTACTCCATAGTGTCCTTGGCTAGCGTGAGTATAGAGGTGGGTCATCACACCAACACAACTTCATCACCAAATCGCTAAACAAACGCCAAAATCTACGTTACCCACCTCTTGTCAAAAGTCAAAAGCCAAACAAGGTTGAACTTAGGTGTTATCCACCCAAGGCAGATAAGAATGGCGGCGATCCAAGTGGGAAAGGTCGATGGTGATCCAAATAGACAAAGTTTCAAAAGCTAAGGACTAGATCAAGGCAACGACGAACTATAGTGGATTCGATGGCAAGAAGCTTCGACCCAAGACAAATAAGAACGGTAGCGATCCAAAAGAAGACTTTGGGAGAATCTTCATACCTTCAAACTTTGCTAAAACCGTTCTTCATTCTTCTCCTCTCTCACAACAGTCATCAAAGGGTTTACTGTGATTCTCCAGTGAACTCTTGCATCGATGACTTGGTCTAACTTAGGAGATTTAATCATACTGTAATTTGATTTAACTTGCAATAGCAGTCAGTTAATAGAAAGTTATAAAGTGGATGTAGGCTTTATTAACATATGAACCATCATAAAAATCATCTTGTCTTTTTACTACCTCTACTCTTTTTACATCTATTATCTATATTATTGCTCTACAAGAACAAGGCTAGTGTTTTCACGCTCAATCCAGGGAGTTGATCCATTTTTTGGGTTAACACATAGTGTTATACCGCGACATAAAATAATTAATACTTAATCAAACATATAAGTAGAAGACCCTTAAATAATGTTATATGGTTATAATTGCAAATTGTTTACAATTGTAACACTCCACCTCTATACCTATACTATCAAAGAGTATTGCTTGGTAATATTGTCTGATAATGCAATGAATTATGCAATACTGAGCTAGCACACATGAATATTCCCATAGGCAAACACCTTTATGTGTTTCAAAATCATAAACTACTTGCATATAAGTAACCATATAAAGCAATAAACATACATGTTTATAGCATATAACAATGCACAATATAATAAAGAAAGTAGAGAATGCAAAGTCATCAACATAGCTACAATATATAGTAGATGAAATATATAATTTCATGTGGGTCAACAAAAGATTCAAATGCCCGCTATTATTTTAATACACAACTTTGTCCAATACATACATCTCATTAACATAAATACAAAAGAGACTAAAATAAAATAAGGGAACACAATTCTACAAATATACCAGCCTTCAACTATGGTCAATAACCACAAGCTGGTCACATCGTCCATGAACCTGAAATGTCTCATACTAGCCCAAGTATTATGTAAATAACACACGGATCATACTATGTCTAGAATATAGATGTCAGTAAATAATAAAAACTGACATGGTATAAACAGGTGTAACTCATTGTGGCATATGCACATCTTAAGTGAATCAACATATCTCAAACCATGCACATAAAATATCACCCATCACTAAATATGATCAATCAACACATCAAATGACACATCATCAAGTGTGTGATGCAACACACAGTCAAATATGTCAACACATAAGTATCATCAAGCACTACATGGCACGCACTTTACAATTATATGTTTATCTCTTAGATAATCATAAAGTAGACATTCCTAGGGTCTGTCTTACTCAACATGGAAAATAAACAACTATCCAATATCCAAGCCAAACATATATCATATACGAATAAGGAATACTCTTAGCAGCCAGGTTATCTCTTAGATAACCATATAATAGGTATATACAGGGTCATAATGAACCATAAACTCTCTGTCACATGAATATCCTCAATCACATATAATAATCATCTCGACCTTAGCCACATAGCTAGTTACTAGACTCACAGTCATGTGAACAATCGAGTGAGTTCTTAGCTTCTCAATTAACTCATTCGACTCGTAATCGTACATGTAATCATCTGGACTCTCGGTCCTATAAATATTGTATGGCTCTTATCCTCATAAGTATTATCTCGGCATCAACCTCATCAGATGATCAAATTGACACACGGTATCATAAATCCTTTCACTGGTTCTCGGCCACTAATAATAGTACAAGTATGGTAGAGGTATAATCGTAGTATCATATGTCCACCATAACCAAACAGAAGACTAATACTCTCAACCTGTCCAAGAGCCTTCTTTACAAGCTTTCGACACTAGTCATATAGTCTTTTTTTTACCTCGATGGCCATCGTGAACCAATATCCATGGGGTGAAAGTCTACACTATGTTATGGTTATAACCCTGTAAGTGTTACAACGGTAACACACTACCAATTTACGTGACATAGGGCGGTGGCTCTTGGCCACATTAAAAATATGTTATGGATTTGGGGCGCGATCCCGCAATCGAGCTGCTAGGATGGATGCAAGCCTAACCTGGTTATACTCTTCATAAGATAATAAGAGTATGCTACTCAATCACTATATACACATATGGCTCTTAGCCTGCTAGCCCTCAATTGGAAACCTCTATTATTATACTCAAATAAAACCATTTTCCCCTATAAGTGAAATTTACTTACAAAAAGTAATTGAACAAATATCGGTTCATGCGTCCGGTACCACCTGGTGATACTTTCTTTTTTATCGAATATTAGTAAATTAAACTCACGTCACATAATAATTACTATATAACAAATCTAGAAAATAACTGGAGAAATAGTACCAAAATTCCCATACCAAACATTATTATAACTCCATTTTTTTGATGTTCTTATAACATAGAAAATATAATCAAACAAAGCACACAATTCCTTTAAAAAGAGATTTTTATTTATATAAAGATATATTAAAAGATTCAAATGCCTTATTATTCTTAAAGGTTAAAATGCCATTTTGTCCATTTATTTAGAGTCCAAAAATAAGGTTTACTTCTTAAAATTCATTCCCAAATCTCTCCTCCATATTTAAAACCATAGAAATCTCTTTTCATTGTTTATAAAAAAAAATCATCCTATGATTTTCTATAATTAAAAATGATTTTTAAATGAATAAACAAATCTAAAAAAATCATATCGATTTACTTTAATATATTTTAAAATCACTTTCCCATACTCAAATTATAGTAAACTCTTTATTATAAATCATTCTATGATTTTTTTGAAATTAAATTGGATCTTTAAATCTTTTTTTAAAAGCCCTAAAAAAAAATTCTATTTAATTAATCAATTTCTTTTACAATATAGAATAAATATCCAATTTAAACAAATCTTTTTCTCCAAAATAATTTCATATTTGGAATACATCTAATTTTCACTTCAAATTGGTAAATTATTTTAATTTTTAAAGAGATTTTTTCTTAAATACATAACACTCTTATTCACGTCTTGAAGCTACACTGCTCTAGGCAGTACCCCAGTCGACCACCCATTATACGGACCGTCGACCTCTGGTGATGGCATGGAGTAGTACAGCTCCAAGCCGTGAACAAATCGACCCCATTTCACTCTGTTTCGTCCCCTGATCGAACCCAAACCATTCTCAATTCCAAACTATCATAAATCTCAAATATTATAACTTAAATCTCAAAGCATTCTCAATTCGAAGTTAAAAACGGCCTTAATTAATTGAATGTCTATTATTAAATTCAATTAATCGTTTCTCAACATCGTGTTGTTACAAACTCCTTCCTTAAGAAAATTGCACACTCACAATTCCTCCATACAGAAAATATGTAATGAGCTAATACTCCTTGCTTTTCCATACCCATCTATAATTTACACACAAACACACAACAACCAATCGTCAAATAAATTACATAATCAAAACCAATCACAAACATCTCATACAAAGCTCTTAATTTACTTCCTTGAGTTAACACGTAAAGTGCATGGCTTCGACCTATCAAGTTCTAAATAAAGCGACTCATGCACTCCAAAATATTCGATAATTGGGTTATAGCCTCTACTAGGTGAATATTACCTATTGAATAAAAAAAATCCAAAGCTCAACCAATACCACAATAGCTTATTAGACCCTTATAGTGGCTTCCCTAAATACTATATTATCATCTTATCCTACCGTCTGTGGTCATGGTCAATGAATCGAACAACTCATTTATGAAGATACCCAAGTATCACAATCGAAATACACATTGTATGCTGAATTTTTTGGAAACTCCTAAGCAGACTCAATAGGACGAAGTATATTTCGAAAATCTACAACACCAAAACACATTATATACAATATATAAATTTATAACATCTTTTAATAAACAAACATCTTTATAAATAAAAATATCTGCTATTAACTTGAAGGTCTTAAAATATATAGCTTATTTATTACTATCTATGTTAATGGTGCAAAATAATCCTTATATCTTCTTATTTTTCAAGCTTTTCTAATACATATAAAAAATATATAAGATCCCAAATACATTAAAAAAATCTTAAAATTTTCGATTTCTCATAAGCTTTAATATTGTATGAACCGATCCTCACATTAAATTACATTTTTACAAAACAAATCTCAAAACTTTATAAAACACTTAAAATAATGGTCTTTGCTACAACCTAAAAACGGTTAACAAATATACACTTTTACATAAAACAAAATATTTTAGTACTTGAAAACTTCACAATCTTATAAGCATCTAAAATAAAATTGTCCTTTACAAAAATACCCTTTAAAATAATAAAATATTACTAAAATCTTGTCCAACATTTTTGATTTCACTCAGATTAACTTCTTACTTTGAAAATCATATAACTAAGTAAAATCACCTCATATCAATGTTGTTCAATTTGAAACCCTCTTCCTAAATTTTTTTTTTTATAAAAGGCCATCCTTCTACTATAAAGCTATGTATAAAAACAAAATGGGTTCCCCCCATTCTTATTCTCAAAAAATTCTTTCTAGACCAAATTTTCTTCTAAACATAAATTTTCAAATGCCGAATTCAATTCAAAATACTTCATGTTAGATAAATCTCTTTTTAATTTTTTTCCAAAATATACATTTCAAATAAATTTACAAAAAAACCTAGTATAATCCTTTAATTAAAAAATGCAATTTTCACCTTATTAATAAGAAATTTTTATCAATTCAAGCCAATAAATAATACGAATCCCTCTAAAACTCATTTCACATAAGCCGCATCTATTCATCTATTTAATGAAAAATCATTTTTAATACTAGAAAATATCATAATACACAATTTCTTTGAATGATTCCTTCCAACCACACAATTTTAAATTCACAAGGTACCTTTTCATATTTTCTAAAATATTTTGTTAATTTATTCATTATGAAGTTACACTTCACCAAAATAATTCGCAAAATCAATGCATTACTTGAAATATATTCCTATTTCAAAATTGCTTTATCTAGCTTTATGAAATTACTCCAAATCTTTACTACACTTTTATCTTGAAAACTTTCTCTACCAAATACTTGTTATATATATATATATATATATATATATATATAAAACTTTTCGAACAACCAATACTTTATTCAAGCTCTATAAATACCATATTAGTTCTAAAATTATTTTAAGTTAAATGCTTACACACACACACTTATACACATCTTTATAACTAAGACTACTATATAACCAACATAATCATTATATTGCTATAAGTCACAACGCAATCATGCAACATGCCATACTCTCGATTCCCGTCATCACAAAAAATAGATATTTCCAAATTCACAAATACTATAAAACATAACGACGTTGCCTTATCGTTAATTTTAGTAACTCATTTCAATGATTGGCTGCAATGTTAACCTTGTAATCAACATTCCTCGCCATCGATCTCAACTTATGCACTAAGGCATGATGGATGCAATCATTATTAAAAATTCAAGTATGAACATAATTTTATTACTTTGAAAATAATATATTACATCATAATCTACGCACACTCTTCCATCTCAAATCATTTCTCAAAGCATTACTGTAACGACCCAGAATTTTGAACAATTTAATTTGAAAATATTTAATTAATTTTAAATATTTGAATGATGGTTTGAATTGAATTTCAAATTATCAGAATGAATTTAGCGATTAAATTATAGAATTTAATCTATTGAAAGTTGAATAATAATTTGATTCTTCAATTTTAAGCCGATTAAAAATATTTCAAAGGCTTGTAAAATTCATATTGATAATATTGAAGATTATAGAAGCTTCAGAATTTAATTCGAAAGTGATTTGTTCAGTTTTGAAATTAAATCGTTTGAATCGATATTTAAAAATAGCCGTCCGAGGCACAGTCTCGGATTTCGACGAAACCAATTCCATTGGGTCCGTAATATTGAATTATTACCGGATTTCAAATTTCGTATTTTTTGGAGTTGCCATGTGAGAATACGACACATAAACGCGTTGAAAGTTGAATCGAAAACAAATTGAATTTCAATTTAAATTTAACTTTAAAAATAGAGACAACATCCCTAAAGATATGCCTAAAATCGCGAAGGAGATCGTGCAAGCACGTATTCTCTGCAGAATCACGTAACTCTGTCTCTCTCTATTTCTTTTTAAATCATCACGCAAACCATCGTTCAAAACAATTCGAGAAAAAGAAATGGCGACATTTTGATTTCCCTCTCCTCGTTTCAAAATCGAAACCGAGCTTCAGCTCTTACCTTCGAACAAAAATCAAAAAAATCAATGCCGAGCCTCTTTATCAATTCTCGTTCAAATTTTAAATCATGGCCGAAGCTTGCTTCATATCCCAAAATTCACGTTCCATCCTCAGTTAATAAAAAAAAAAAAAGAAATGGCCGAAGCCCAAAATCGAAGTCGCAAGCGACATCGAGTCAGGGGAGGCGTACGGCGACGTCGATGGAAGTGACGCGCGCGTGCTTGCGCGTGGGAGGAGGCGACTTTGGGAAAGGAGAGGCGCGCGAGTCAGAGGGCACGATGCAGCGGCGATGCGACAAGGCAGTGAGGAGCTGGGTGGTGATGGGGAATTCGCGGTGCTCGTGGCGACCGAAGGCGGCGCGCGCTCGCGCGAGGCAGTGGGAGGTGACGTCGCGTGATTCGATTGGCAATGGCGGCGATGACAGGGCAATTAGGTAATGCTATTGATTTTATTTCGAATTTAATGAAAAATAAATGTGTAATCAGTATTTAAATTTTTACAGTAAGGTTTTAAAAAAAAAAGAAAAATGAAGTACTGTTTAATATAAGTATAAAACTTTGAAGAAAAAAAATAGTGATTTTAAGAGCCGATCCGTTTATATAAATTTAGATTTCCATTTTAAATATATATATGTACGTGTGAATATGTGCAGTGAATATTTTTTTACAGTAAAGAAAATTTGTTAAAATTTAATTTTTGTTTAAAACTAAATTATTAGTTGAATAAAAAAAATTTCGTTTCAAATGGAAAATATTTTGTAAAAGAAAATTTGTTAGAGATTTAATTTATTAAATAAAATGATTTATCAAAAGAAATATTATTCATTTATGGAAAAAATGGGTTAAGAATAATTTATTAAGGTGTTTAATTAACGTAGTTAATTCTTTTGGTTACTAAAGAAAATTTATTGAAAAGGGAATTTAGTTTTAAATTTAAATTTTGAGTTAAACAAATTTATTAAAAGAAATTGATTTAAAGATATTAATTTAAAGTAAAATAATTAGTAGAAATAAATTTTAAAGGAAATTTAATTTTTAAATTTTTAATTAAATAAATTTATTAAAGAAGAAACTGATTTAAATAAAACTATCAGTTAGTTTAACTATTAAAATGAAATCACCGATAAATCAAAATTATCAAATGAAAATTTATTATTCGATCTGTTCGAATATTAATAAATTGTGTATAATATTTATACAAGGTATAAATCAAGAAAAATCGAGTCAAGATGGAAACGGACTGCAAATTAAAAAGCAAAGATGAGAACTTCTCACTCTAATGGATTTATTTAAATTTTAAATAGTTAGATTTAAAATTGTTAGTTGTGTTGATTGAATGCTTGAATGATGATTGTTATATATATATTGGATGTGAATAGACCCTATACGCCGTTAGTAAGCGGAGGTTATTTATTACACACATATACCGCGATATTCCACCTCGAAGTGGAATTGGTATTATATTAGTATATAGCAATATATATATATATATATATATATATATATATATTGGCATATGTATATATTGCAGTTGATTGATTTCCCGCATTGTATAGCGGATGAGACCCTATGCGCCGTTAGTAAGCGGATAATATTTTATAAAATCCCATATACCGCGATATTCCACCTCGACGTGGAATGGTATTGTGCTAATGTCTGTGGATGCAGGGAAACAGGTTGGAGGGATCCAACTGGATTCCTCACAAATATTTATTTGATTTCATATATTGTGATATTTGATTGTTTATCATGGATGATATATGATGTTGAAAGTCGTGATTGACTATTGATGTGTTGCATCATCGGATCCAATTTTTGAAGTTTAAAAACAACGATTTGATTTCTAAAGTGATTTTTGGAAATATACGTTTATAAAATATTTTTGAAATTGATTCATCTTAAATAAATAAACGTTATAATTTTAACGTTATAAAAATTATGATTTTTGAGAAATACAGTTAAAAGTTGATTTTTGAAGATATGAGATTAATGATTTTATAAAATAGCTTAAACTGGGATTGCTGAATTTATTATAAATAGTTTAAAAATAGGATTTATAAAATTGGATTATTTTATAAATCAAATGATGAAATTATAAAAGAGTTTAAAGACGTTTTAAAAATAGTAATATAAATTTTTTTATATTAAAAGATTTATAAATTGATATTTATAAATTAAAAATATTGGAATTATAAAACGAGCTTTTACAAGTATTAGAATGAATTGTAAATGAATTTCATAAATTGGAATATAGAATTATAACGGTGAAGTTATAAATGGAATTTTATAAACAGTAGGTTTATAAAATTTGTAAAGTTATTTAAAAGAATAGATTTTGGATAAATAAAAGAATCTTATAAGTTATAAGATTTATAAATTAGGGGAGTTTAAAGAAACAATTTTGTAAACAAATAAATTATAAGTGTTTGACTTATAATATGAAT
The DNA here is from genome assembly GCA_030765085.1 of Allium cepa. Taxonomy (NCBI): domain Eukaryota; kingdom Viridiplantae; phylum Streptophyta; class Magnoliopsida; order Asparagales; family Amaryllidaceae; genus Allium; species Allium cepa. The sequence continues at coordinate 819,737,362 of CM060940.1, forward strand.
TTTTATTATATCATTGTGATATGAATTGAGATAGGTTAATAAAGGAATTTATAAAAAGGAGTTGATATAAAATAAATAGAAATAGAATTTATAAACGTTGTTTTATAAATCCGCAACGACTTATTTTAATAAGGAATTGTTGTAATTTGTTAATGGAGTTATATTCATGTTTTAGACAGTGAATAATCCTTTAAAATAAAATGAATAGAAGTGATGAAATTTATTAACAAGGTATATTCACGTTTTTGAATAGTGAATATTATGTTAAAGAAATTATTTTGGATGTGATGTTTGAAATAGAATTAAAACGATCTAAAGATGTTTTAAAAGGTGTTGAGATTCGAAACCGTAGTTTCAACATTTATTGTTGAAATAGATGTTTTCGAGAAATAAAAAGGAGATGGTGGACTATAACACTGTTGTTATAGTAAATGATTTCGAAAGGAAATGTTTTGTATAGTATTGGGATTTATATATCTATTTTAATTTCGAATCCATATACTAGTGATTTTGGGTTGTCGTAACGATGTTTTACGCAACATTCATTTTGGCCCAAATAAATATGTTTAAGAGAATGATTTCCTTAAAGAATGAAATATATACTTAATTTCGATTAGAGTATATTGAATATTTTCCAAGTATAGAAAATAAAAAGACTTGTGAATTACTTATAAATAAATAAGTATGGAAATGTTTTTCCAATATTAAGTGAATATTTTGAATTTATCCTTTTGAAGGTAAATTGAGAATGAATATTAGAAATCGAATGGAAAACGTATATTCAAGAATATTTTTGGAAATATAAATTCAATATGGAATTTATAAATGGAATTTGGAAAATGAGTTTAAAAATAGATATTGATTTATTTTTAAAGAATGGAAAATATATATCTTATAAAGATATTTTTGGGAAATAAATAATTTGAAAAAATTATTTGGAATTTGGTGATGTTGGCATATCTATTGATATTCCAATAACCGACTATCAATATTTACCTTTAAATAGGTATTTGTTGTGATTTGCTTGAATTTGAATGCCACACTTATTTTTTTTTAAATAAGCGCTCACTATTCGGGTAAACCGGGAAAGGACCTTGGGGTCGTATAACTCATTCCGAATATGTGATACGTCGTTATGAATTACATTCGAAGATCGGTGTTGAAGACCGGATATTTTCGAAAACGAAAGGGTTTCTTGTTGATTGTCTCTGCACTGGCTGATCCCCGGTATAGAGATCTCCATATGTGATGGGAAATCCGAACGTGATTAGAGATTATTCGGATTGCAAGGACTTCTTTGTAAGTGCCTTCGGTTCTGTTCGAGCCCGGAACAGACTTGTATGGATTGTATGTCTGACATTACAAATTGAGATATAAAGCCGATTTCTTTCAAATATATTTCTGTTGGTGGCGGAGAATTTATTCTCTTAGCTTAACACCCTTCTCTGAGACGTACGAGCTCAGAGGTTATACAGTTGAACGTTATCAGCGATATATTCCCAATTTTGGTAATGTGACACGCTGAGTGTTGCTGTGAAATGATCATTGTGTTGATTATTTGTGATAGGATCATTTATTTGATCGTCTATCTTGGTGATCATTTCTATGATCATTTGTTGACCCAAAGCATGGCTTTTGTATAAAGTATGTTTTTGTGGACGTGACTTCGTCGAGCCTCACAAACCGGTAATGGTCGACACAGGAATTGTGCCGCAAGGTTTTCAGGGATAGCGTCCCTAGGGTATGACCATTCCTTCTGGAAAAGGGTAGTATCATGGAATGGAGCCCAGATACTTACTCATGTTGAAACACTTATTATTATGGTGTGATGTTGGTTAGAGAGCTCTCGTTTAAAGGTTCCAAAGGACCGGGGGTGGCATATCTGAGGGTTTGTAATATTCCTTGGGAAAAGGGATTCCCGGCCTTGTTTAGCAGAGAACGGTTTGGTTCTCGGGGTGTCCTTCCAGAGGCGTTTCCATGTGGCAATGGGAAGTTCTTTGGCCTGACCATTTGTTGGAAAATCCATTCTTCAAATACGAGCCTTGTACGGTTTTAGTTGTATAACCTGCTATGGAATGTGGCGGTAACCTGCTATTGAACATAGTTAGCTATAGTAGGCATAGTTCGAAATGTCTATGTCGGCTAAGATTTATATCTTTATTTTCGAAATGAATTTTCTCTACACTATGCACTAGTAATAATATCAAATGTTCTTTTTAATGCGTATCAAGCATCTTTGACTATCATAAGGAGAAATCTCCTCCGATTCTGCGTTTGCATTGTGTGTGTGTGCGGGAGGCCTTATGGTAGTCTCATTTTTAAAAGCATTGCAAATTGACTTTAAAAATATTCCTCTATTTTGATTTTTAAAGAAAAATAAACTGTTTTGAGTTCCCACACCAGACACATGACTGACTCGGAGTTTATTGTTTTCCTTCCTAAACTCTGGGTGCCCACCAATTTTCACACGGACAGTCAAGAGTTAAGGTTTATCAGGATATTCTGGAATCCAGGAGTTGCAGGAGGCAAGATGGATGGCATTGGCGTATCACTAGTATATAGTATTTCTTTTTCCGCTGTTTGTTTGTTGTTGTACACTCTGATGATATGATGTAATGAAATGTAATGTAATAACTGATATAGTTCTTTGTTTAAAGATTATTCATTTATCTATTATATATTGTTCCGCTGTGAATTGTGAGATTCTGATGTTGTTCTGTTATTTCAGTTCCGTTCTATGTTCTATTTTCTTTTCTCTCTATCTTCTACCTCCTTCTTCTTCTTTTCTCTTTCTTAAAACCCTAACATTTCGGTTTTTCGGCAACGAAAAATCGATATCGTTAAATTTGGTATCAGAGCATATGGTTAAGCGACAACCATGGTTCTGTTGGGTGTTACTCATTAGAGATAGAGTCAGCAGTACTCTAGAATGAGTTTGAGTGTAATAATAGATATGAGCGCTTATTTGTTAGTGAATATAAAATTGTTTTTGAATCGGGTAAATAAGATAATTTTGCCCAAAACTATTTTTGTATAGAAAAGAAATAATTTTCTAATGAATTATTATAGTATATGGTTGCATGGTTGTTAGAAAGTAATAATATTAAATTATTATCATTAGTATATGGAATTAAATAAGAAATAAAATGGATTGAATTCAAGTAAACTAACTTGATAAATTATTAATTTTATGGACTAATGAATTGGAATTTGAATTGGTTAAATTAAAGTTTAGATTGTGAGCTAAATTTGAAGATAAATTTGAATTTGTATATAAATTCCAGTAAGTAAAAGAAATAAATAAAAATTTCCTTTGTTAGTAATTCAGTAAATTCGAGATGAATTGAATATGGAAAATTGAAAATTATAATGAATTGGTGAATGAAACTAATTTAAAGTAGTAATGTGAATTAGTAAATGAAAGTTAATCGATAGAATTCAATATTTAGAATTGAGAATTGAATTCGAATGAAATTTAAATTGTGAATTGAATTCAAATGGAATTGAAACTGTGAATTGAATTGAAATGTAAAATTGAATAAGAATGGATGTGTAACTTCAATAGTGAAGTAAAAATGTACAAGAAGCATATAATGGAAATTTTGTAATGAATTGGCAAAATGGTTTGAATGTTGGAATTGGATATTATGGATATCAGGATATACAGGTGTATAAAGGAATTGGATTTTGATTTCAAAGATAAAAATTGAATTGCTCGACAAAAAGGTATGTATTTCAATTTCAGTATGAGATTTGATGACTTTCTTCTCTAGCCACTTGGCTTTTCTCTTTTCTTTTTGATTCTGAGGGGCCGTGGTGCCATTTTGTAGTCGTACCGAGCTAGCCGCGCAAAGGAGACGCTGGCGAAATTTTTCGAAAATTTAGGGTGTTAGAAAAATTTTGAGAAAATTTTGAAAGTTTAAAATTTGAATTTGAATTTAAATTTGAATTGTTAGGAAAACAATATTGTTTGAAACTATAATTGAAGTTGGAAAGCTAGTTGAAATGATAATGAATCTCTAGTAAAAAGATTTAGGTTAGTAAGTTGATAAAACTATTTGGATTGTGAAAAATAATAGACGGGATAAGGGCATTCTTCTTAACTTGTAATTTCGGGACGAAATTCTTTTAAGGAGGGAAGATTGTGACGACCCAGAATTTTGAACAATTTAATTTGAAAATATTTAATTAATTTTAAATATTTGAATGATGGTTTGAATTGAATTTTAAATTATCAGAATGAATTTAGCGATTAAATTATAGAATTTAATCTATTGAAAGTTGAATAATAATTTGATTCTTCAATTTTAAGCCGATTAAAAATATTTCAAAGGCTTGTAAAATTCATATTGATAATATTGAAGATTATAGAAGCTTCAGAATTTAATTTGAAAGTGATTTGTTCAGTTTTGAAATTAAATCGTTTGAATCGATATTTAAAAATAGCCGTCCGAGGCACAGTCTCGGATTTCGACGAAACCAGTTCCATTGGGTCCGTAATATTGAATTATTACCGGATTTCAAATTTCGTATTTTTCGGAGTTGCCGTGTGAGAATACGACACATAAACGTGTTGAAAGTTGAATCGAAAACAAATTGAATTTCAATTTAAATTTAACTTTAAAAATAGAGACAACATCCCTAAAGATATGCCTAAAATCGCGAAGGAGATCGTGCAAGCACGTATTCTCTGCAGAATCACGTAACTCTGCCTCTCTCTATTTCTTTCTAAATCATCACGCAAACCATCGTTCAAAACAATTCGAGAAAAAGAAATGGCGATATTTTGATTTCCCTCTCCTCGTTTCGAAATCGAAACCGAGCTTCAGCTCTTACCTTCGAACAAAAATCAAAAAAATCAATGCCGAGCCTCTTTATCAATTCTCGTTCAAATTTTAAATCATGGCCGAAGCTTGCTTCATATCCCAAAATTCACGTTCCATCCTCAGTTAATAAAAAAAAAAAGAAATGGCCGAAGCCCTAAATCGAAGTCGCAAGCGACATCAAGTCATGGGAGGCGTACGGCAACGTCGATGGAAGTGACGCGCGCGTGCTTGCGCGTGGGAGGAGGCGACTTTGGGAAAGGAGAGGCGCGCGAGTCAGAGGGCACGAGGCAGCGGCGATGCGACAAGGCAGTGAGGAGCTGGGTGGTGATGGGGAATTCGCGGTGCTCGTGGCGACCGAAGGCGGCGCGCGCTCGCGTGAGGCAGTGGGAGGTGACGTCGCGTGATTCGATTGGCAATGGCGGCGACGACAAGGCAATTAGGTAATGCTATTGATTTTATTTCGAATTTAATGAAAAATAAATGTGTAATCAGTATTTAAATTTTTACAGTAAGGTTTTAAAAAAAATGAAAAATGAAGTACTGTTTAATACAAGTATAAAACTTTGAAGAAAAAAAATAGTGATTTTAAGAGCCGAGCCGTTTATATAAATTTAGATTTCCATTTTAAATATATATATGTACGTGTGAATATGTGCAGTGAATATTTTTTTACAGTAAAGAAAATTTGTTAAAATTTAATTTTTGTTTAAAACTAAATTATTAGTTGAATAAAAAAAATTTAGTTTCAAATGGAAAATATTTTGTAAAAGAAAATTTGTTAGAGATTTAATTTATTAAATAAAATGATTTATCAAAAGAAATATTATTCATTTATGGAAAAAAATGGGTTAAGAATAATTTATTAAGGTGTTTAATTAACGTAGTTAATTCTTTTGGTTACTAAAGAAAATTTATTGAAAAGGGAATTTAGTTTTAAATTTAAATTTTGAGTTAAACAAATTTATTAAAAGAAATCGATTTAAAGATATTAATTTAAAGTAAAAGAATTAGTAGAAATAAATTTTAAAGGAAATTTAATTTTTAAATTTTTAGTTAAATAAATTTATTAAAGAAGAAACTGATTTAAATAAAACTATCAGTTAGTTTAACTATTAAAATGAAATCACCGATAAATCAAAATTATCAAATGAAAATTTATTATTCGATCTGTTCGAATATTAATAAATTGTGTATAATATTTATACAAGGTATAAATCAAGAAAAATCGAGTCAAGATGGAAATGGACTGCAAATTAAAAAGCAAAGGTGAGAACTTCTCACTCTAATGGATTTATTTAAATTTTAAATAGTTAGATTTAAAATTGTTAGTTGTGTTGATTGAATGCTTGAATGATGATTGTTATATATATATATATATATATATATATATATATATATATATATATTGGATGTGAATAGACCCTATACGCCGTTAGTAAGCGGAGGTTATTTATTACACACATATACCGCGATATTCCACCTCGAAGTGGAATTGGTATTATATTAGTATATAGCAATATATATATATATATATTGGCATATGTATATATTGCAGTTGATTGATTTCCCGCATTGTATAGCGGATGAGACCCTATGCGCCGTTAGTAAGCGGATAATATTTTATAAAATCCCATATACCGCGATATTCCACCTCGACGTGGAATGGTATTGTGCTAATGTCTGTGGATGCAGGGAAACAGGTTGGAGGGATCCAACTGGATTCCTCACAAATATTTATTTGATTTCATATATTGTGATATTTGATTGTTTATCATGGATGATATATGATGTTGAAAGTCGTGATTGACTATTGATGTGTTGCATCATCGGATCCAATTTTTGAAGTTTAAAAACAACGATTTGATTTCTAAAGTGATTTTTGGAAATATACGTTTATAAAATATTTTTGAAATTGATTCATCTTAAATAAATAAACGTTATAATTTTAATGTTATAAAAATTATGATTTTTGAGAAATACAGTTAAAAATTGATTTTTGAAGATATGAGATTAATGATTTTATAAAATAGCTTAAACTGGGATTGCTGAATTTATTATAAAAAGTTTAAAAATAGGATTTATAAAATTGGATTATTTTATAAATCAAATGATGAAATTATAAAAGAGTTTAAAGACGTTTTAAAAATAGTAATATAAATTGTTTTATATTAAAAGATTTATAAATTGATATTTATAAATTAAAAATATTGGAATTATAAAACGAGCTTTTACAAGTATTAGAATGAATTGTAAATGAATTTCATAAATTGGAATTATAGAATTATAACGGTGAAGTTATAAATGGAATTTTATAAACAGTAGGTTTATAAAATTTGTAAAGTTATTTAAAGGAATAGATTTTGGATAAATAAAAGAATCTTATAAGTTATAAGATTTATAAATTTGGGGAGTTTAAAGAAACAATTTTGTAAACAAATAAATTATAAGTGTTTGACTTATAATATGAATTTTTATTATATCATTGTGATATGAATTGAGATAGGTTAATAAAGGAATTTATAAAAAGGAGTTGATATAAAATAAATAGAAATAGAATTTATAAACGTTGTTTTATAAATCCGCAACGACTTATTTTAATAAGGAATTGTTGTAATTTGTTAATGGAGTTATATTCACGTTTTAGACAGTGAATAATCCTTTAAAATAAAATGAATAGAAGTGATGAAATTTATTAACAAGGTATATTCACGTTTTTGAATAGTGAATATTATGTTAAAGAAATTATTTTGGATGTGATGTTTGAAATAGAATTAAAACGATCTAAAGATGTTTTAAAAGGTGTTGAGATTCGAAACCGTAGATTTCAACATTTATTGTTGAAATAGATGTTTTCGAGAAATAAAAAGGAAATGGTGGACTATAACACTATTGTTATAGTAAATGATTTCGAAAGGAAATGTTTTGTATAGTATTGGGATTTATATATCTATTTTAATTTCGAATCCCTATACTAGTGATTTTGGGTTGTCGTAACGATGTTTTACGCAACATTCGTTTTGGCCCAAATAAATATGTTTAAGAGAATGATTTCTTAAAGAATGAAATATATACTTAATTTCGATTAGAGTATATTGAATATTTTCCAAGTATAGAAAATAAAAAGACTTGTGAATTACTTATAAATAAATAAGTATGGAAATGTTTTTTCAATATTAAGTGAATATTTTGAATTTATCCTTTTGAAGATAAATTGAGAATGAATATTAGAAATCGAATGGAAAACGTATATTCAAGAATATTTTTGGAAATATAAATTCAATATGGTATTTATAAATGGAATTTGGAAAATGAGTTTAAAAATAAATATTGATTTATTTTTAAAGAATGGAAAATATATATCTTATAAAGATATTTTGGGAAATAAATAATTTGAAAAAATTATTTGGAATCTGGTGATGTTGGCATATCTATTGATAGTCCAATAACCGACTATCAATATTTACCTTTAAATAGGTATTTGTTGTGATTTGCTTGAATTTGAATGCCACACTTATTTTTTTTAAAATAAGCGCTCACTATTCGGGTTAACCGGGAAAGGACCTTGGGGTCGTATAACCCATTCCGAATATGTGATACGTCGTTATGAATTGCATTTGAAGATCGGCGTTGAAGACCGGATATTTTCGAAAACGAAAGGGTTTCTTGTTGATTGTCTCTGCACTGGCTGATCCCCGGTATAGAGATCTCCATATGTGATGGGAAATCCGAACGTGATTAGAGATTATTCGGATTGCAAGGACTTCTTTGTAAGTGCCTTCGGTTCTGTTCGAGCGCGGAACAGACTTGTATGGATTGTATGTCTGACATTACAAATTGAGATATAAAGCCGATTTCTTTCAAATATATTTCTGTTGGTGGCGGAGAATTTATTCTCTTAGCTTAACACCCTTCTCTGAGACGTACGAGCTCAGAGGTAATATAGTTGAAGGTTATCAGCGATATATTCCCAATTTTGGTAATGTGACATGCTGAGTGTTGCTGTGAAATGATCATTGTGTTGATTATTTGTGATAGGATCGTTTATTTGATCGTCTATCTTGGTGATCATTTCTATGATCATTTGTTGACCCAAAGCATGGCTTTTGTATAAAGTATGTTTTTGTGGATGTGACTTCATCGAGCCTCACAAACCGGTAATGGTCGAAACAGGAATTGTGCGGCAAGGTTTTCAGGGATAGCGTCCCTAGGGTATGACCATTCCTTCTGGAAAAGGGTAGTATCATGGAATGGAGCCCAGATACTTACTCATGTTGAAACACTTATTATTATGGTGTGATGTTGGTTAGAGAGCTCTCGTTTAAAGGTTCCAAAGGACCGGGGGTGGCATATCTGAGGGTTTGTAATATTCCTTGGGAAAAGGGATTCCAGGCCTTGTTTAGCAGAGAACGGTTTGGTTCTCGGGGCGTCCTTCCAGAGGCGTTTCCCTGTGGCAATGGGAAGTTCCTTGGCCTGACCATTTGTTGGAAAATCCATTCTTCAAATACGAGCCTTGTACGGTTTTAGTTGTATAACCTGCTATGGAATGTGGCGGTAACCTGCTATTGAACATAGTTAGCTATAGTAGGCATAGTTCGAAATGTCTATGTCGGCTAAGATTTATATCTTTATTTTCGAAATGAATTTTCTCTACACTATGCACTAGTAATAATATCAAATGTTCTTTTTAATGCGCATCAAGCATCTTTGACTATCATAAGGAGAAATCTCCTCCGATTCTGCGTTTGCATTGTGTGTGTGTGCGGAAGGCCTTATGGTAGTCTCATTTTTAAAAGCATTGCGAATTGACTTTAAAAATATTCCTCTATTTTGATTTTTAAAGAAAAATAAAATGTTTTGAGTTCCCACACCAGTCACATGACTGACTCGGAGTTTATTGTTTTCCTTCCTAAACTCTGGGTGCCCACCAATTTTCACACGGGCAGTCAAGAGTTAAGGTTTATCAGGATATTCTGGAATCCAGGAGTTGCAGGAGGCAAGATGGATGGCATTGGCGTATCACTAGTATATAGTATTTCTTTTTCCGCTGTTTGTTTGTTGTTGTACACTCTGATGATATGATGTAATGAAATGTAATGTAATAACTGATATAGTTCTTTGTTTAAAGATTATTCATTTATCTATTATATATTGTTCCGCTGCGAATTGTGAGATTCTGATGTTGTTCTGTTATTTCAGTTCCGTTCTATGTTCTATTTTCTTTTCTCTCTATCTTCTACCTCCTTCTTCTTCTTTTCTCTTTCTTAAAACTCTAACATTTCGGTTTTTCGGCAACGAAAAATCGATATCGTTACAATTACATTTTACTCCTTTCAAAACATAGTTTAAACTTTTTTCTAAACTTCATATTTCTTCCAAAGCATGGTTTATAATATTTCAAAAATGTTGATTTCCTTTCAAAACGTTTCCCCTAGTATTTTCTATATTTTTCTTCAAATTGTCCTCTTCTTCAAAATATCATTAACTTATCCCAAATATCGTTTGCTCTTCAAAGTATTGCCTATACCACTTCCCAAAATATTACGTTTCATTTCAAAATACTGTTCTTTATCATTTTCCAATATAATACCAATATTCCCTCAAAGCATTCCTCTTTCCAAAATATTGTTAACTTTTCACAAAACACTATGGTCTTAGTAAAATATTGCACTTCTTTCAAATATTGTTCACTTTACAAAATATTGTATTCTTTTCAAAACATTATATTCCTTTCAGAGAATTATGTCAAAATGTCTCATCCTAATGTTTACGAATCCCTATCAATAACGTTGGTCAGGCACATCGACCAAATTTTTTAAAGCACTCAATAGGCAAATTAACACGATATTAACATTTAAAACTTCTTAGAACATTTACTTTGATATACTTCGGTCAATTTGACTTTTATAAAACAATTTCTTGTTTGTAATAAAAAGTAAACACACACTTGTATATATGCTTTAGCTAATAAGATTTAAATTAACACATACGCTTGCTTGTATTTAAAATGTTCACATTTTATCCTTGTAGCTACAATCAAATAATAAATCACTTGCAATAATCCAAACATCACTCTTAGTCATCCATGCACACATCAGCAAGAATCTAATTTAAATCTAACTAAACACATTTTAACTAATTAAGAACAAATACATTATATAAATTTATATGAAAAGCAGTTCCCTGCAATCCCTTGCGGTAACTTCAATTCCAAAGACACTACCAGGTCCAAATATTAACCCTTGACTGGGTTTCTAACTTTCAAGTGATAACTCCTATTCGATACCAGAATCAAGTCGTATCTCTAATGGTTATTTCAAATTAAGACAACAAAGCAAACAACAACCAATCAAGCACACACAAAAGCAAACCAACCAACACGCTCAGTGGAAAGGAATCTTTTGGCTTCCATTCCGCTACTTTAATCGCTAATGGATTAGGTTACTACATTCAAAGCTACACATAGGTCCAGTACTCATCAATGATGCTGACACTACTAGTGTGGACCCATTACTTCTTCCTTCATAGCCCACTTCAATACTATGTATCTCATATAGAGACTACAATAAAAGTGGGTACAAATAAAATATTATTTAATAATAAAATAAAAAATATGCTCCAGGTTATTAATCCGATAATCATCATATAATATATACTCCCACTACCATTTACTATAGGGTAACTACCCAATACACCTAAAGGGACCGGGACTCTAAGTCTCATCTTGTAACGACCCAGAATTTCTAGTCGTAAATTTTGAACAATTAATTCATTTTAAATGTTAAATGTGGATTTTGAAACGATTTTGAAGTAATAAGATTTTAATTAAATTAATAGAATTAGTTAAATTTCAAATACAGGAATTTAATTGAAATTTGAATGATAATAATTTACTATTAGAATTGGATAATTGGTGATTCTGGGTGCAAATAGATATAAAAATAGATTCTAAAATTTATTTTAAGTCTATTTGGATTTGAATTATAATATTGGATTGTTGGATGGAATTAAAACTCGATAGGTTGAATTTGGTATTTTATATTAATTTAATAATGGAATTTAATAATATAATAATGCAGATAATCAGATTTTGGCTTGAAGTGAATCAAAATAGTTTCTAATGTAAATATAAATTTTCTACGATTTATAATAGAGTTAATAAAATTTTAAAAGTGAAATTTTAGATGATTTCGACGATTTTGAAAACCGCTCGGATTCATCGACAAGTTAAAATAGCCTTCTGGGGAACAGTCTTGGAATTCGACGAAACCAGTTCCATTGGATCCGTAATAGTTAGTTGTTGTCAGATTTCAATTTTCATAGCAATCGGAGTTGTCGTTTGACCCTGGCAGCTTAAAACGCATAGAAACTATATTAATCGATTTAATTTAAAATTGATCGTTTATTTCCATAACTCGTGCATATGAACGAATTAGCCTCCAAAACACATTCAATTGTGTTCGTAATGTGGGTAAAACCTTATAAACGCCAGGCGGCACATGTGATTTGGAGTTCGTTTGGAAAGAGTTGTTTAAAAGTGAATTAAATACTATTATAATTGGGATAAACGTATATACATATATACACGCACTGCCGAAAACCCTATTTATTTTTCTCAGCCGCCGCTCATTTTCATCAATGGCCGAAAACTCTTGCCTTCTTCTCCAATTTTCTCTCCATCTACTCAATTATATTAAAAACTTCCTACTAGAGAATCCTAGAACTCCTCGAGCTCTTTGCATCCGTATGGTGGGTCGGCACGAAGCTCGATGAGATGGCCAGAAATTAGACTAGAAGCACGTGCATTCGTTTGCAATTTTTGAGGCGGTGGTGGCGATAGGTGATGTCGGTCTTTGCTCAAGGGTCGAGGGGATGTAGGCGCGCACATTGGTGGTCCCTGATCGATCTCGCGATGATCGAGGGGAGTGCGGCTCGATGGCATAGCGACGGAGTGTGGGTTCCTTGTTTGTGTTTTTGTTTTTCTGAAACTAGCGCGCGTGAGGAAGAAGCAGTTCAGCCAGTATGGCGTAAAAAAATTATTCTAATTTGTAATGGAACTATAAATTTCATAACTAATGCATACGAGGTCGAAATTCGACGAAACTGGCGACACCGGAATCGCAGAGAAGAATACTAGCAGTGGTGCAATTCTGGGATCATTCTGAGCAAGTAAAAAATTTAGGTTAAATCAAACGCCATTCGATTTAATTTAAATTTGAACGTTTGTCGAAACCCAAGGTGAGATGATCTCACTCACATCTGAATACCAGTTAATTTAAATAGCCAATATTTAAAAGTTTGATTGGTTGATTAGCTGAATATGATAATTATTATCAGATTTAATCGATATATATTAGTTGTGCTAATATTTATGGATGCAGGGAAACAGGTTGGAGGGATCCAACTTCATTCCTCACAAATAGGAATTTTATTTATATTATGTGTTATATCTCATTGATAAATTTATTTTTTCTACGTGTCCATGAATGAAGATAAGCGTTATGGATTATACCGCATATCGATGTTGATATGATTGAACATGTGATGGTTGATGTTGTGCACTATTGTGTTAAACCCCTAGACTACATTATATACACACGAATATGGATTGCACATGGAAATTGGTTAATTCACAGGTTTTTGACATAATTTTAAAATTGAATTTTTGGATCCAAATGGTTTTGGAAATAAATCGGATTTAAAGTGGAAAAACTTTTGAAAAGGAATTTCAAAAATAAAAGTTATTTTTGAATAACTTAATTTAGTTTTGAAATTTTATTTAAATTTGAATTAAAAATTTGAAAGTGAATTCTATGTTGTGAACTTATGATTTAAAAAAAGGGTTATATATGTTTACATGAATTTAACCCATTTTTAGAAAGTGTTGCTTTGGGAATTTAAATTAACTCCAAAGACTTTAACTTGTATAAATGAAATCGGATTCTTTCGAAATAAAAACTATTTGTTTTCAAACGATATAAACTTTCATATAAGAAATGAATTTCCAATTTATATTAAAGGAAGTTCAAGTTGAATTGAAAATGGTTTTCCAAGTTATGAATGAATCTTCGGAAACGGTTTTCAAAGCTATAAGTTAAATCTTTGATTTAAAGATTAAAGGAGCTAATCAAATTGAGGTGGAAATTGTTTTGAAATCCATGAATGGATCTTTGTGAAACTGGGTGAACTTTATGAAATGAATCTTTTTGTTTAAAGATTTTAAATGGTGGTTTATTTAAACCATTTGAAAGAAAGATTTGAATTTTAAAGTTGTGACTTAATTGAAATCCCATATCCATATGTTTTAAATTTTACGCTCGTTATTCGGATTAGCCGGGAGAGGACCTTTGTATCATATAATCCATTCCGAATAATGATACGTCGTTATGGATAGCATTTGAAGACCGATGGTGAAGACCGGATATTTGTGAGAATGATAGGATGACTTATCGATTGTCTCTACACTGAGTAGCTATGGTATAGAGATTCCCTAAGTGATGGGAAGTCTGATCGGGATTGTGAATAGCCGGATTGCAAGGGCTTCTTCGGAAGTGCCTTCGGTTCTGTTCGAACCCGGAACAGACTTATATGGTTGTATGTCTGACATTACATTTTGAGATATAAAACAGATTTCTTTCAAATACATATCTGTTGGCAGCGGAGAACTTATTCTCTTAGCTTAACACCCTTCTCTGATACGTATGAGCTCAGAGGTTATGTAGTTGAAGGTTATCAGCGATATACTCCCAATTTGGTAGTGTGGCATGCTAAGTGCTGCTGTGTGTTGATGATCATTTGTGATCAAAGCATGGCTTTCGTGTAAAGCGTAGCTTTGTGGACGAGACATCATCGAGCCTCACAAACCGGTAATGGTAGAAACAGGAAAGATGCGGTAAGGATTCAGGGGGAGCTCCCCTAGGGTATGTCCATTCCTTTTGGAAAAGGGAGGTATCATGGTATGGAGCCCAGATACTTACTCATGTGGACACTGTAGTATATTTATTAGCGTGTGATGTTGTTGGTGTAGAGGATCCTCCGGTAAAGGCCCCAAAGGACCGGGGGTGGCATATCTTAGGTTTTACTTCCCGAGAAGGGGATAACCGGCCTTGTGTTGGCAGAGATCCATGTAGGTTCTCGGGACGTCCCTCCAGAGTCGTACCCATATGGCAGTAGGAAGTTCCTTAGCCTGACCATTTGTTGGAAATCCAATGAAACAATACATGCCATGTACGGTTTTAGTAGTATAACCTGCCATGGAATGTGGTGGTAACCTACTATTGAACATGGTAGCTATAGTAGGCATACAATAATGGTTGTATGCTATCTAAGATTAATATTATACTTTCGAAAGGTTTTCTGCACTATGCACTAATAATGATATCGAAAGGATTTTGCATATTAAGCATATTTGACTATCATAAGGAGAAATCTCCTCCAATTCTGCGGTTGCATTATGTGTGTGGCGGGAGGCCTTATGGCAGTTTCATTTTCTAAAAGCATAGCGGATTTCTTTTTATTTTCTTTGTGAAAATAACTATTTTTAAGAACTCACACCAGTCCCATGACTAACCTGGAGTTTATTGTTCCCTTTCTAAACTCTAGGTGCCCACAATTTTCCACACGGGCAGCCTAGAGTCAGGTTATCATTATTCGGGAGCAAAGTCAAGAAGTTGCTGTGGAATCAGGAGTTGGAGCTGGATGGCGAGGCGTATCACTTATATGTTTAATGTTTCTTTCCGCTGTTTGTTGTTGTCACTCTGATAATGTAATGTGATGTAATGTAATAACTGATATAGTGATTCTGTTTAAAGATATTTATTTATCTATTATATTTGTTCCGCTACGAAATGTGAGATTCTATTTATTGTTTCCTCTTCTTCTTCTACCTCTTCATTCTTTAACCCTAACGGTTCAGTTTTTGAGCATTCGACTGTTCGGCATTTGGTATAGTGGACGTATCGATGTCAACTTTCGGGCATCGAGAAATCGGACATGTTACATTTGGTATCAGAACATTTGGTTAAGCGACAACCTTGGCTCTGTTGGGTGTTACTCATTAGAGATAGAGTCAGTAGTCCTCTAGAATTAGTTTGAGTGTAATAATAGATATGAGCGCGTATTTGTTAGTGAATATAAAAAAATTTTTATATTGTCTTGACTTATCGGTTGAGTGTTTATGAATTCTGGTCGGTACGGGAAGTACAACCGTATCGATAGGGGTTTTTAAACTCTTAAACAAGATAAACCGACGTGGTATTATTTTAAAGTGGGGTAAATGAAATAATTTTACCCAAAATTATATTTTGATATAAAAGGAATAATTTTTCTAAAAATATTATATATATATATATATTGATGTTTGGTTGTTGATATTATAATCAAATATAAGAATCTAAAGTTTGAAAAGGTTTATAACCAAATAAAATTCTATAAGCATGATTTATCCAAAGGAAGAATAACTAAATTTGAACTAAACCAGAATTTAAATCCCAGGAATTTTGAAAGGTGTTTTAAAATGTATTGAAAGCAAAAGTTTGGGAATTTAAAATCTGTGGATTGATTGAAATGTTTCCAAAGTATTTGAATGCAATGATGGAGTATTATTTTGGGAAATATTTTTGAATGAAAATTGTTTTGAAAGGAATTCGTGGAAGTAAGGAAGCACTGAACTCACTTCAGTCACTGGAAAATAATCCTGATGATGTGGCCACATCATCAAGATTCATTTTCGAGTTTCTTAAGTGATGGATTGCTTCCATAGTAATTGGGTATGTGTTGATTATTATTTCAAAATGGTTTTGAAATAAAACTGGGTAATTGAATTCTAGAAACACTATTTAAATAATGTGTAAAATTAAAATGAATCAACTATTGAACTTATTAAGTGAAGTTGATATTAATAAGGAAAAAAATGAAAATTTTACTCCTGGAATTAAAATTTAACTTGAGAAAATGGTGGTGAATAAAATATATTTGAATTTAACTTAAAATAAGTTAAATAAAAATTGGAATTGGAATTGAATTAAACTGGATATAAGGTTGAAATGTAAAATGACTATAGTTGAGTAATGAAAATTTATATCCTTAAGCTATTAAGTGTTACATAGATAATCTGGAATTGTTAATAAATAAGTTTTAAACTTATATATTTGAAAGTAAAAAATCTAAATGGAATAGAGAAATCGAATTAGACCAAATTGGATTTAAGTTAAAAGAAATTAAGTTAAATTTGGATTGAATTGAAATCAAAATTCAGTTGTGTTATAAATAAAATTGAATGAAATTCAATTCTTATTTGAGTAGTAAATGAAGTGGAATGAATTTAAGTTGGCTATATAAAATTTAGTTAAACTTGAATTAGAATTGGAAAAGAATTGAATTGTAAGAAAATTTAATTACGTTGAAAGGATATTGTATGAACAAAATTTTAACTCAACTAAATTTAAAAGAATAGGATAAAGATGAATTTAGTGTAAACTAAATTAAATGGAATTTGTATTGGCATGGATGAAATTCTGGTAGTTTGTTAGGAAAAATTTGAAAAGTAAAATAAAAAACCCAGTTCTGGTATGGGATTTAATTTTGGCAATAAAAAAGTTGAGAGGGTGAATGAATAATGGAATTAGATAATAATAGTGATGGTTTGAATTATAAATAAATTCAAATGAGTGAAATGATTTAAAGTGGTATCATTGTTAATAAAATAAATTTTTAATGGATTGAATAAGTGAATAAATTGAGTTAAAAGTCGTAATGGATTGGAATTTGATTGAATGAAAATCAATATAAAATGGAAATAAAAATTGATGTATGAAGAAATGGAGTTATTTTGTTATTGAAATAACTTAAGCAAATTGGAATTAATTAAAATGGTTATAAACTTCAGTAATTGTTGTTTGCTTGAATGATATCAAATTTGCATTGTGATTAGTCGTTTTGTTGTAAATAAAGCTAATAAATTAAGGAAAGTAAATGAAGTTAGTTTTGAATATATTAGACTGGGATGAATTAATTGAAATTGGTATAAGCTTATGTAATTGTTGTTTATATAAACAACATTAGAATTTGCACAAGAAAATAGTTGTTTTGTTGTAAATGGAAGTAAATTGATTTGAAAAAGTGAATAAAATTGGTTTTTAAATCAATTGGAATGGATTGAAATTTTAATAGGTGGATTTCTATATAAATGAAAGTGAAGCATAAAGAAAGGCAAATGTATCAAATTGAAAATAAAGATTTGATTGTAAATTAATTTGGAATTGAATTGAAGTAAATTTTATGTAGAAAACTTGAATGTAAATCATTTGAGTGGAATAAAATGAAGTTTGGATTTGTCAGAAAATTAAAATGGTGATTGAAATCTTTGGATTGCTATTAAAATATGGTTAACATGTTAAATTATGAGGTTTATTTGTTCAAACTATGTAATTGATGTGTTTGGCTAGTTTAATGAATAGAGTGTTAATAAATTCTCATATTATTGAAAACTGATGTGTTTTTTGAGCAAGTACAGGTACGGGAGGCAATCGATAGAGTTTGAGCGCGTATTGCAATATAAATTAGTCGCATGCTTTTAAAATGCTAATAAAAGGTACACCTACCAATAAAACTAGGAAATATGAACTGTTTTTGGTTTTCCTACCGTGTGGGTCAATGTATATATTTTATATCTATTGTGATATTGCAAAATCTCCTCCGTACAAGGGAGACTGCCAAAATTTTCTGGAAATTTTGAGAGTTAGAATTTTTTTTTGAAATTTTGAAACGTTTCGTTAACGACAAATTGATTTCAAATAAAAATAAAAATAAAAAGGATTTTGGAATAGAAATCGAAACTAGCAGTAATGATTTGAAGCTGAAGAATTTAGGCAAAGTGAAATTTGAGATTTTTACTAAGTGGGTTTTGCTATTAAGTTTGGAGCATTCTTTCCACCTTAGCAAATTTCGGAGATGAAATTCTTTTAAGGGGGAAGGATGTAACGACCCAGAATTTTTTGTCGTAAATTTTGAACATTTAATTCATTTTAAATGTAAAATGTGGATTTTGAATTGATTTTGAGTAAAAAGATTTTGCTTAAATTAATAGAATTAGTCAAATTTCAGATACGGGAATTTAATTGAAATTTGAATAATAATAATTTACTATTAGAATTGGATAATTAGTGATTCTAGGTGCAAATAGATATAAAAATAGACTCTAAAATTTATTTTAAGTCTAGTTGGATTTGAATTATAATATTGGACTGTTGGATGGAATTAAAAGTCGATAGGTTGAATTTGGTATTTTATATTAATTTAATAATGGAATTTAATAATATAATATTGCAGATAATCGGATTTTGGATCGAAGTGAATCAGAATAGTTTCTAATGTAAATATAAATTCTATACGATTTATAATAGAGTTAATAAAATTTTAAAAGTGAAATTTTAGATGATTTCGACGATTTTGAAAACCGCTCGGATTCATCGACAAGTTACTTCCGAGGTGCAGTCTCGGAATTCGACAAAACCAGTTACATTGGATCCGTAATAGTTAGTAATTATCAGATTTCAATTTTCGTAGCAATCGAAGTTGTCGTTTGACCCTAGCAGCTTAAAACGCATAGAAACTATTTTAATCGATTTATGTGATGACCCGGAATTTTTAAGTATTTGTAACCGAAATATTTAATTGATTTTAAATATTTAAAAGTTTAATTTATAACTTGAATTTCAAATATCAATATGTATTGGGTGATTTCATTATTAAATCAAAATAATTTGAAGTTGGGTAAATTATTGAATTTGGAGTTTTAAGCCTGTTAAAAATAATTTAATGGCTGATAAAATTTATATTGATAACATTGAAGATAATAGAAGTGATAAAATTGAAATTAATAGTGGTTTGTTCAGTTTTAAAATTTATATCGTTTAAATTGAATTCAAAAATAGCCTTCCGAGGCACAGTCTCGGAATTTGACGAAACCAGTTCCATTGGATCCGTAATATTGTATTATTATCGGATTTCAATTTTCGTAGTGATTGGAGTTGTTATGTGAGCATACGATTTATAAACGCGTTGAAATTTACAACGATAATTTAATTTAAATTTTATAAGTATAATATCACATAAGCAACATCACAGCCGAGATAAAAAAAATTAAAATAATACTATAACTTAACAAAAATCGAGTCTTGGCTTCAAGAGCACGCCACTTCCTTTCCAAAATATCTCGTCCCCTCTCCTCTTTTATAAACCGAGCTTCATCTCTTTCATCTGACCAAACGAAAGAAAATTTTAATAAATCACTAATGTTAGGCCGACCCTCTTTTCCTTGTAATCGCACCTCTCTCTTTCTAAAATAATAAAAAAAATCGAATCCCTTCTGCAATCAATTGAATCGGCCTTCTATTCGGGCTCGTAGGTCGTGGAGACGCCTGGGAAGATGGGATCGATTTCGCGAGTTGACGAAGGGGATCGAGGAAGAGGCAGCGTTCGAATTCTGTTTGGGATGGGATTGTGCGTTTTGGGCGAACTAGGATTGGCTTTTACGGGGTTCGTGAGCATCGCGACTCCGGTTGACGCGCGAGCAAGGGTCACGGAGGTGGAATGATGGTGTCGCGATTTGTTCTTCTCAAGGATGGACGATGGAGCAGGCGATTTAGGGTTGGTGTGGTTCGTCGGCACCGCGAGATGGGTGAGCAACTGTTCGTTTTTCTTTGCTTCTCTTTCTTCCTTTATTTGTTTAAAAATTTAGATGTTAGCAAAATTTAAATAATATATACTTTCTGTTATAAACTGTATATACGGAAAAAAAATATATAGAGATACGTATAGGTATAAATGCACATACCTGTTTTTATTTATTTATATATATATATATATATATATATATATATATATATACATACAAGTTTGGACAAAGAAGTAGGAGATTCTTAACGCTGGAAGTTATATAGAATTAAATTTTTGAAATTTATATAGTTTTAGTGTATATATATACGTAGTTTCCAAAAAGGAAATTAATTTTTATGTATATATATTAAAACTACGAGGTTATTTTAAAAAAAATGTGTTCAGGATAATTAATGTATTTAATAAACCTATTTGAAATTTTTTATGTTACTCAAAATATTTTAACAAAGGAAAATTAGTTTAAATTAAATAATTGGTTAATTAAATCTATCAGATGGAATTTAATTGTTCGATTATTAATAAACTGTATAAAATGTTTATACAAGGTCTAAATCAGTCGAGATTGGAGTGGATTGCAAATAATAACAAAGGTGAGTTAATCTCACTCAGTTTAAATTTAAATTTAAATGATTGAATTTAAATAATTGTTTGAATGGTTGAATTGAGTGATGTGATATAGTATAGTATCATTTGAAATTGGCATATTATGTGATGCTAACGTCTGTGGATGCAGGGAAAACAGGTTGGAGGGATCCAACTGGAACCCTCAACTTTATTTAATTTTTTTTTATATTCTCTGTTCTGAGTACTTGATATCCCGTAATGATTTATGTTGAAATATTGAATGCTATGGCTTGATTGTTATAATAAGGCAATAATGAATTACCAAGTATACATATAAGTTGAGTTGGGAATGAAAATAAAAGAAGTGAAATTGTAGGTTAAATAATAATGGAAACTTGAATAAATTTAAAAATGAATTGTAAAAGAAATAAGGTAACTTTAAGATTTTAAATAAATAAATCTTGAGTATAGAAAGGAAATTTGAATAAACAGAAAGTTAATGAATTTTAAACTCCAGTGTTATTAACTAATGGAACAAAGCTTTATTTTAAATTTAAGTTTTAAATTATTGAAAGAATAAAGAAGTAACTGGGAAAAACTGAAATTCGTATATTTCAGTTAAAAAGATTTAAAATCAAAGGGAAATAATAATAGTAATAAAGTCCATAATTAATGAATTTTAAAATGAATTAAGAAAGTAAAGATATTTATTTCAAATGAAATAAATTGGAAATAAATTTGGAAAATTGATTTAAGTGATTGAAGTTGGAATTCTCCCTAGATAACCTAGTACGTTTCAAAGTATTTTTTTTACATAAGTTAATAATTTTAGAATTGTTTCAAAGGTATGTTTTGCAAGAAAATGATTTATTTCTAATATTTAAAGTCTAAAGTAAGTAATTCCTTTTAATTTATTATAGCAGTAATTATTTAATAAGTGATTTGGAGTTTTGTTTTGTAAAAGTGAAAATTCTAGTTTTATATTTTATTAGGTAACTTTATTTTCAAATTTTCATATAGTATGTATTCTTAATAAATTATTGATGTAGTTTTAACTTAAATTTTTTAAAGGTATATTTCAAAGTAAAGTGTTTAAAATTATTTTTTTAAATCTAGTTTTGTGCTTGGTAATTTCAGGGGAGATAGAAATTATTATTTTTTGAAACTGTTTTCAAAGGATTGAAATAGAAATGTATCTTGCGAAGATATTTTGAGGTTAATAAATAATTTGAGAAATTATTTATTGTTGGATGGTTGTTTGTGAATATTAATTGATAGTTAAATAACCGACTATCAATATTGGCCAAATGCATTGATCGTTTCGAAGAGACCGGGATCGAGATTAATTTCTCGAAAACCACTTCAATCCGGTTTGTACGTTTCGTGAAAACGATTTTTGGTTTCGAAGATGGAGCAGTGAAGTGCAAGGGCTAGTCGCTACTAATCCTGAGGATATTTCCAAAATGGATGTCGTAGGAATAGTGCCTTCGGTTCCTTTCGAACCCGAGACGGACTTGTATGGATGAATGCTTGCGAAACATCGGCAGGTGGACGATGGGCATTCTAAGGGACATGTTCTAAAAAGGTAACGCTTAGCCTCAAGCCTCATCAAATGGGAATGACTGAAAATCAGGGGTTATGCAGCAAGGTTAGGTGGGTAGCACCCAAGCAGGGTGAGGTCATTCCAATCTAGATGTCCCTTTTTATTTCGGCTTAGTGGGCGGTTGCTGATCCCAACCGCGGGGTGATCTCACTCGGGATTAACCAGTAAGGGGTAGTCCCGGCCTTGTGTTGCAGGGGAGCGGGCGTACTCCTCGGTACGGTGATCTAGGCCCCGTACTGTGACAGGTGGTACCCTAGTGCCTAGTCATTGGTTGGAAATCCATTCTCCCTACGAGCCTTGTACGAGTTTTGTTTGTATTACCCACTCTGTGCCTAGTAGCTGGAATTTAATCATGTAACAATTTCGACTATTTTATAAGTATTTGTATATAGACCCTATTATAATATCAGAGGATTTCTATAAAAATGTTTTAGCTATCGTAAGGTAAAAACCCGACATGTTTATTTGTGGCGTGGTCTTACGAGATGCTTTTGTTTTCAAAGGATTTTTGAAACTTAATAATCAATTGGGTTGATTTTCTCACGCTGGTATACCAGACTGACTTGGGTGTTATCTAACTGTAATGCTCGGTTCAGACCGAGTACTATAGGATATAGGATATGATGTTATGGAGCTTAGGAGACGAGCTGGATTGACGATACGTACATTTGAACTTGTTTATATATATATTCCGCTGTTTGAGTTGTTGTGTATCCATTGTATGTATTTGATGTGAGCTGTGACAGATGTACTCTGATGATGTAATATATGTAAACTGATATGTTTTATTTTGAGTAAAGATTATTTATTATCTATTATATTTTATTCCGCTGCGATGGTTAGATTCTGATGTTGATTTTGTTTTCTCTTCTACTACCTCTTCTTCTTAAACCCAAATGGTTCGTATTTCTGTGCAACTTGAGTTGATTGTTGTAGAATAGTATTGACTCAAGGGGTACGGATTTGCGGGCTGTTACAGTTGGTATCAGAGCATAGGTTGGCGATAACCTTGTCTCTGGTAGGAATTACTCATAAAATAGAGTCCGTAGTACTCTAGAATGAGTTTGAGCGTATTAATAGATGTGAGCGCGTATTTGTTAGTGAATATAAATTGTTTTAATATCGTGTTGATTGGTTTATTGAGCGGCATATGAACCTTAGTCGACACAGTTTGCGCAACTGTATTGAAGGGGTTTCTAAACACTTGAATAGAACGATCGACACGGTATTGTTTTAAATGTGGGTAAATAATATAATTTTACCCAAAATATATTTTGATATAAACAGTAGTTTCTGTAAACTATTTTAGCTAATATATGGTTGCTTGGATGTTAGGAAGAACAATATTAAATTATTATCATTGTTGAGTAAAAATTTAATTAGAAATTTAAAACATAACTAAAGGATTAAGAAAATAAATTCATTATAAAATGAAATTTATAAATATGAATTGTAAATATAAATTATAAATTGAAATATAATCAAATGAGAATTTGTATGAGCATAAGCTGTACAAATGAATTATAGGAAAATTAATTTAAGCAGGATTTGGAAATTCAAAATTTCAGAGATTTTGGGAATGTTATCGAAGTGTTTTGAAGATAAATGATAACATTATTGTTTAGAGGGATTCCTAAAAGGAAATCTGTTTTAAATGAATTTTGAAAGTGATATAGCATTGAAATCACTTGGATTATTGGAAAATAATTCTGATGATGACGGCCGCATCATCGGTATTAATTTTCGAATTTCTGAGTGACAGATTGCTGCCAAAAACTGTTTTGTTCAGAAAAGCTTGTTGTTTTTGACAGTCTAAAAAGAAATTTGTTGGGATAAAACCAGGATTGGATTAAATTTTGAGAAATGTGATTTGAGATGTTGAAGATTTCAAAATGTTTTGAAACCAATAACCGGGTGTTTAAAAAAAATCTTGATGAAATAAGTTGTAAACTTATAAGTTGTGATGATTTTTAAATCAGGAAGGAAATATGAGCTTTGAATGTTGGAATTTAAATTTAAAGGTGAAGGTTAAAAATGAAATTAACTTGGATTGAGGAAGTAAAAATTTAACTGGATTGAAATTAATTAAATAAGCTGAAAATAATATCCAGTTGTATTCGAATTAAGTTGAAGTCAGATCGAGTTAAATAAATTTGAGTTAAAATAAAATTGAATTGGAATAAAAATTCAGCTGAATTATTGAATGAAATTAAATTCTTACCTGGATAACTGGGAAATAAGTTGGATAAGAAATAAATTGGAGAAGAATTAGATTGAGTTCAATAAATCAGAATAGCATATAAAAGAATTAAAAATGCATGGAATAAAAATATGCTTGAATTATAAATAAGTGTAAAACTCGAGTTAAAAATAAAAGAAGAATATATTCAAGCCTATGATGGATGGAATTGTGTAAATAATAAGTTGTGGCTTATAAAATTTGAAAAAGTGGGATAAAAACCCAAAATAAATATTTTTGATGAATTGAAAAATAAAATGAAGATCAAAACTAGAATTATAAAATAAATTTGAACCTAAGAAAATTAAACGAAGTGCCATTTGGAGTTAAAAATCAAGTACTGAATTTTAGCCAGGGGAAAAACTAATTAGATAATAAATTAGTTAATGAAATTGAATTGTGAGTTAATAATGAAGTTTGAAAATAAAACTCAAGTTATAAATTAAATTCGACCTGGATCGATGGTAAAGTAAATGTAATTGAATTGTGGTAAATGAATTGGGTAGTGAATTGGAAATGGATAGTGGATCCAGAACTTGAGTTATAGATTATAATTTAACTTGAAGTGTTAACAAATTAAATAGATTGGGAATGTATCGAATAAAAATGTGATTGGATAAAAATAGTAATGGTATGGCTTGCAAATAAAATCCAAATACGTAGAAATAAATTGAAATGACCTTGTAATTTATTTAAGTGAACTGAGAATGAATCGAACTTGAAAATTTGAAATTTATAATAACTAATCAAATAAATTTGTAGTTTGAAAGGAGATTGGATTGAAATAGAATCAAGTAAATTGGAAAGAGAACTGTGTTTGCAAAATGAGATTTAATTGAGAGTTGAATTGAATTCAACTTAAAACCAAGTTTAGTGATATTGGATGGAATTTAAACCGAGTAAAAATAAATTTGGATCGGAATAAAATTTGGTGGGATGTAAATAAAATTTAAGAAAATGAAAATTCAAAATGGATTGAATGGATAATCTAATTTTATTAAATGAATGAATGGATGGGATAAATAAGTACCAAATGAAGTATGGTTTAAATAAGTTGAGAAATGGTTATTGACGGATATAGCTTGGTTTGTTTTGAGCTAAATAAAATAGTTTGGAATAAACAAATATGAAATGGGATGTGTCGAGCAAAATAAATGGTTTTGAATAAACTAGTTTGGTTAGTAAAATGAAATGCAAGTGAACGGATTCGAATTTTAAAAGCAATGAAGATGAGAATATATGGATTGTGAATAAATTTAAAAATGGAATAGAATTAAGTACAAATTGAGTTAAAAACAATTTAAATTGGTTATAAAACATAAGTACTTATTCACATAGATCTCGTCAAATTGCATAGAATAAATTGTCATTTGATGTAAATGGAAGTAATTAAGATGCTATGAATTAATAGGAGTAAAATGAATTGATTTTGAGATCAATTGAATTAGATATGAGTTCAGATTTGCTTAATAATAAATTAAATGTAAGTTTGTGAGTTGTTAACCATTCGAATTAAGTGGAATGATATATGAATTGGTTGTCAACAATTAAGAATTACGTTGGAACATTGGAAATGAAACAGAATAAAGTATAAATTGAATTGATATTAATTTTGCGTAGTTATAAAATAGAATGGATATTCTATTAAGTGAGCATCATTGAATTTGCAAAAAAAAAGGGTCGTCGTTGACGCAAATGAGATTGTATAAAATACTATGAGTTAATATAAGCAATGAAATTGATTTTTGAATCAATTGAGATAAATATGTGTTTGTTTGGATTAAAATGAATAGAATGTAAGAAATGAAGTGTAAACCATTTAAATAGAATGAAATTGAGGGGTGATTTAGTTGTAAACAACTAAATTTGTATCGGAACTTTATTAATTTGCTTTTGGGAGTGTTTAGTGTATATTGTTTATATTATACATGTGTTTAATTACTGAAATTAAGTGAAATGCTATAAACTTTGTATATTTGTCACTTACATGTTTAAATTGAGCAAGTACAGGTTTTTGGAAGCCGTGTGGCTGGATTTGGGTTGCATTAACTGCTAAATAATAAGCTACTTGCTTAAAATGCTAAATAAGGTACGCCTACGCAATAAAAATAGGAAATATGAACTGTTTTTGGTTTTTCCGACCGTGTGGGTCGATGTATATATATTTATCTCTTTTGTCAAATTGCAAAAGCTCCTCCGTACAAAGGAGACTCTGCCAAAAAAATTCAGGAATTTTGGGAGTTAGAAAATTTTTGAAAATTTTTGGAGAATTTTGTTAATAACAAAACGAATTTAAATTAGCAACTAAAATTAATTAGTAAATGAAACTAACTAAAATAATGACATGAATTAGTCATAAATGGAAAATAAAATTCAATATATAAAAGTTAAAGATAAATTGAATTTATATGGAAATGAAAGAATCAATGTGAATAGAAATGGATATAAACTAAAGTGGTAAGATGAAAATAAATATAAGAAACACATAAATGCTTATACTAGCTTAAGTAAGGAATGAGACATTCTCAATTGGAATTTGACATTTCAGATATAATCTAAGTTAGTATTTGAGGTAATAGATATTGACATCTATAAGTGAGTCGATAAAATGTTTTTGAATATTGTGATTGGACATAAGTTGTGCAGGTAGTATAAAGGTAAAGAGTATTGGTTTTTGATTTCAAGAAGATAAATTTGAAATGCTCGACAAAAAGGTATGTATTTGAATTTTGTGTGAAATTTGATTTGGATTTTGTATTGAGCCACTTGGCTTTTTGTTTTCTTTTTGGATTTGGGAGGCCGTAGAGCCATTTTGTAGTTGTACCGAGCTAGCCGCGCAAAGGAGACGCTGGCAAAAATTTTCGAAAATTTAGAGAGTTAGAAAATTTTGATAATTCAAAATTTTAGTTTTGAATTATAATTTGAGTAGCTGAACAAGTAAGTTATTTGAAACTATAGAAGGTTTTGGAAAAGTTTGGGAAGTTAGTAAGAATTGTAATGCGCCTTCTATTAAAAAGATAGTTGGTAAGATGTTAAATTGTTAAGAACTGATTGGTTTTGGGAAAAGTAAACGGGTATTGGACCATTCTTCCTAACTTGTAATTTCGGGGACGAAATTCTTTTAAGGGGGGAGGAATGTGACGACCAGGAATTTTTAAGTATCTGTAACCAGAATATTTAATTGATTTTAAATATTTAAAAGTTTAATTTTTAACTTGAATTTCAAATATCAACCAAGTTTGGACAAAGAAGTAGGAGATTCTTAACGCTGGAAGTTATATAGAATTAAAATTTTGAAATTTATATAGTTTTAGTATATATATGTATATATATATGTAGTTTCCAAAAAGGAATTAATTTTTATGTATATATATTAAAACTACGAGGTTGTTTTAAAAAAAATGTGTTCAGGATAATTAATGTATTTGATAAACCTATTTAAATTTTTTTTATGTTACTCAAAATATTTTAACAAAGGAAAATTAGTTTAAATTAAATAATTGGTTAATTAAATCTATCAGATGGAACTTAATTGTTCGATTATTAATAAACTGTATAAAATGTTTATACAAGTTCTAAATCAATTGAGACTGGAGTGGATTGCAAATAATAACAAAGGTGAGTTAATCTCACTCAGTTTAAATTTAAATTTAAATGATTGAATTTAAATAATTGTTTGAATGGTTGAATTGAGTGATGTGATATAGTGTAGTATCATTTGAAATTGGCATATTATGTGATGCTAACGTCTATGGATGCAGGGAAAACAGGTTGGAGGGATCCAACTGGACCCCTCAACTTTATTTAATTTTTTTTTATATTCTCTGTTCTGAGTATTTGATATCCTGTAATGATTTATGTTGAAATGTTGAATGCTATGTGAAGTGACCCTCTTCATTATACTCAAGTTTGTGTGATTTTAAGTGAGTTTTTTTTTGAATTTCCATATATATATATATATATATATATATAAGTGTTCACTTCTTTAAATTCATTCTCCCAAGATCCTGGGATTTTACTAATATAAATATATCAGTGTTTAAATCAATTCCTTTCATTTATATATATGAGGATATATAAATGTTTCCTTGCAAATCAGAGTGTTTAAAGTAGCAACGAATTTTAATTCACACAATATTTTTCATAATTGAAATGTCTTGTGTCACATAGCTTATTTCTATACTTATATCTCTTCACTGTCTCAAGATTGATTATTACTAAATATAGATATTATCACCTTAAAGAGACTCAAGATTGACTAATACATAATTTAGATTTTTATCATCTTTTATGATGACTCAAGATTGATAAGTATATTATAGCCCAGGCAGAAGAAAAACTACATGCAAGCAAAATGCTAACTTGTTCTAGCATACCAAGTAAGATTTTTCACATACATGTATACATCAGGTTCATGCAATTTATTTAAAGAATCAAGCCTAGATGAGACTGTGATGCAGACCTCTAATGGTTATTAAATGATGGCTATCGATATAAACCAAATAGCAGTGAAGTAGTGGTCATGCTTATCATTTAACCCAATTCTTTGATATTGCAGACTCTTAAAATTTAAACAAGACCAAATGCAAACAAACTTGAAGCTGTATTTGATGCAACTGAGTATTGTTTAATATGGTTGATGTGAATGCTACTAGTACTTTACACCCATTAATTTATAATACATTGCAACACAAAGAATCAGATATGCAAGAAAGATTTGTAGACTAAAACTTCTAACTTCTCATGGACTTATATCAATTTATAAGTCATAACCAAGTCTCACTGTCTAACCCAGGTCAGACTCAACCATCACCTAACAGTTCTACTACATGCATTATCAAAAGAAAACCACTGCAGTCTCACTTTCTGAAATTTATCAGATATGCTAAAGAAAGTATGTCCACATATCTAATTACATGGCATAATTTACTTCATCACAGTCTACAGAAAACAGCTGGATTAGTTACTTAAATCAGTAGCTCAAGACACAATATAATACTTAAGTTTTACAAATTCTTTTCAGATGAACAAAGCCACCATAATACTGAAAGGTTTACATATACTTAAGAAAGGTTGCCTAGCTATCTTTGTTATAATGAACTACTGCATTTTAAAAACTCAAACAGGTCTTCTAATTTTCCAAGCAAGCAAGCTATTCTGCTTCTTTACCTGCAACAATATTTTGAGCTGCCTCAATAGAATGAGACACCCCAAATATTGCAAGGGCAATTAATAGGGTCAGAATAAAATTCTGGTATGAGTGAAATCAGTATTAAAAAAATAACTTGTAACATTCTTTTAAAGCTATGCAGAGATCATATAGGGTTTGATGCTTTCCAGTTCCATAATAAGCTTTAGCATATGTACAATTTAAACCTATACATCAAGCATACATTCAAGCAGTCATTCATCTAATTTGTTCAATTGTACATGTACAAAACTCTTATGGATTTAAACTCTTAAATTCCACAGCCTTCATTTCCAGTTCCATTTTACATTTTTATATGGTCTAAACTCTTGCCATTGAACACAAAGTGCGCATTGCAAAGGACTCAATTCTGTTAACCTTTGCACAGAGGCCTTCAGGACTTGAACAAGTCATGCACATATCCATCATCCACCTGATGATGAATAGATCAAGGCACTACTCCTAAATTATTTTGTAATTTAGAGACCATGTTTATATATTCATTTGAGGAATTTTCCCTTTTTAATTCCAGAAATACTTTTGCATTCCTTTCTTCATTCCATAAGTCAGGAATTTTGATTTCCTTAAAAATCATATCCAAACATACCTAATATTCATACAAAATTTTACAACCGATTTCAAAGTCATTTCTGCTAGGTCACCTTTTTCTAAAACTTGCTAGTACAATGGTTTCTAGAAGTTTTTCTTTGCTTATATATAAATCTACTGAAATTATAAGTAATACCATATTTGTTTTTACTGTGAACATAGGATATGGTTTTTGAGAAAAACCCATAAACATATTGGATCTTGATCTGAACAAATCAGCACATTTTTATAATATTACTTTGCTCATATTAATTTTTAAATGAACTAGACATGAGCATAGACCTCTTTGTTCATACTGCCTAATCCATTTTTATTTAATACCCTATTTCTCAGTAAATTAATCAAATTATTCTCTTAAAAAAACTGAGTCATAAACTCAGTTCTGTAATCAGGTGGTATGATTGATTAACAAATTTCAAAACAAAAATAGTCAATACCAAAAACAAATCAAAGCAGCAACCAAAAATTCAACCAAAATGCCATTCATGATCATCATATATTTATTCAAAGAAATAAGGATTAACAGAAATCATAATATGATTTTCATATAAAATAATTGGCTGCCCTTACTTGGGTCTTAATGCCTTAAATCTCATAAGTGATTATCACTCACCTTTCTCTTCTTTTCCCGAGAATGCCTAAGCTTGAAAACAGTGTGAGCTCTTCTTTTATTTTTTAATGTGTTTCTTTTTTCCCTCAGAGAAAACCACTGCTTTCCCTTTTGATTTAAATCATTTTACTAGGGTTTTACTAAAGGAAAAACCCATTTTAACCTTGCATTACTCAGAAAATTATGTGTGTGTTGTCATAGCTAAATGTGACATTTTCTCTTGGTTTTTATTTCTAGTAAAAGCAATTATCCTACTGCTTTCCTGTGTGCGTGCAACTTGCATGATTTACTTGCATAATATTTTCATGTAGCTCATTTTCACTATAAATTTCATTATACCTGAGTTATTTCTTATTCCTAGCTATTATTTCATCCTATTTATTTACTCTTGATTTATTTCAAAATTGTACTTATGCACAGCTAATATTAAACTGGTTTCCAGGCATTTTAATTACCAAGAGGATTTTATTTTATTTTATTATCCCATGCTTCTCAATATTCACATATATACAAGTCATGTGAATTTTAGAATTCACTTTATACTTAATCATTTTCTTCTCATCACTGTATAAAAATAATTATTCCTTGCATAATTATTTCACTCACTTCTGATATTCATTTCCAAGCTATTTTTTTTATTCTTTGTTTATTTATATATTACATATACATATTTACACATAAAATTATGTAAATACAATGTTCCTCTTTACTCAGCTATTGTTCT
This sequence comes from Allium cepa, assembly GCA_030765085.1. Lineage (NCBI taxonomy): Eukaryota > Viridiplantae > Streptophyta > Magnoliopsida > Asparagales > Amaryllidaceae > Allium > Allium cepa. The sequence goes on from CM060940.1 coordinate 819,769,400, forward strand.
CCCCCATTTTTATTTTCTCTAGCTATCATTTTCTCATTTATTTACTTCATTCATTCTTGGCATTTATTTTCCATTTCCGGTTTTTTTTAAGTAATTTTTATTCTCAAAAATTTTGGGTCTTCACATACTCTCCTCCTAAAAGGAATTGTGTCCCACAATTATATATTTGTTCATTAGTATCTTTCAAAGGTATCAGAAATTCATTCATTCAAGATCAGTCAAATACACCCAAGCAATATTTAAAACTATTATAATCTTACACATACCTTTAAGCAGAAAATAGATTAGGATACTTATCCTTCATCCTATCTTCAGCCTCCCATGTGCAGTCATTTCCATCTAAACTCCATTGGGTTTTTACCAGTTTAACTATTTTATTTCTCAATTTCTTTTCTTCTCTAGCCACAATACCCACTGGTTCCTTTTTATAAACCAGATTCTCTTGAATTTCAATATGTGTAGGGGATTCAAGAATGGTCTCCTTATCATGCACCCATTTTCTCAATTGTGATACATGAAATACATCATGTATGTTGCTTAGTTCCTCTGGTAACCTTAGTTTATAAGCTAAAGTCCCTATTCTTTGAATAATTTCATATGGTCCTATATACCTTGGTGACAGTTTCCCTGTTTTGCCAAATCTCAATAATTTCCTCATTGGTGAAACTCTGAGAAACACATAGTCTCCCACCTCAAATTCTACTGGCCTTCTCCTTTTATCTGCATATGCTTTCTGTCTCTCTTGAGCTACTCTCATTCTTTGCCTCGCTAATTCAATTCTTGCAGAAGTTTCTTTTACATTGTCTGGTCCAAGCAACACTCTTTCTCCTGCCTCCATCCAACATGCAGGAGATAAACAAGGCTTCCCATACAAAGCCTCAAAGGGAGCCATTCCTATGGTGGACTGAGCTATTATTGTAAGCAAATTCAGCCAAATAAATGTGATCCTCCCAGTTGCCTCCAGAATCAAGTATGCATGCTCTAAGAAAATCTTCTAAAACCTTATTAACAATTTCAGTTTGCACATCTGTTTGTGGGTGGTAGGTTGTGCTTAGGCTTAATTCTGTTCCCATAGCTTCTTGAAAGCTACTCCAAAACCTTGATGTAAACAAAGTATCTCTATCACTAATGATAGTCTTGGGGATACCATGCAACCTCACAATTTCTTTCACAAATAATTGAGCTAGTTTATGGGCATTTCTGTTTGAATTTATGGGAATGAAGTGTGCTGTTTTTGTAAGTCTATCAACTACTACCCAAATACTATCATTGCCTCTTCTTGTTCTTGGCAGACCATCCACAAAATCCATTGATATGCTTTCCCATTTCCAAGTAGGCACTTCCAAAGGTTGTAATAGGCCTGAGGGTCTTTGATAATCTGCCTTTACTTGTTGGCATGTCAAGTAATTTGCCACATATTTTGCCACTGCTCCTTTCATCCCTGGCCACCAGTAATTTCTCTTAAGATCATGGTACATTTTTGTACCACTTGGATGTATAGTATATTTTTTTTTATGATGTTCATTCATAACCTCCTGCTTCAGTTCCTCTACATTTGGTATGCAGAGTTTCCCCTTTTTCCTTAAGTATCCTTTATCATCTACCTTATAGTTTTCCACTGCCATGCCTTGTAATATCATGTTCTTTCTCTCCTTCAAACTTGTATCTTGATCCTGCATTTGTCCTATTTTGTCAACTAATGTTGACTTTAAAGAAATGAGGCTTAATTTACCATACTCAATCATCTCACTGTGGACCTTATCCAATACCCCAATTTCTTCCTTTACCTCCACCTCACTAAGGATTTTCAAATCCCTGAACTCAGCCATCATTAGGCTTGCCAATTTTGCTTGGTGTCTACTTAATGCATCTGCCACTTTATTAGCTTTTCCTGGGGTATACAATATATCAAGATCATAGGCAGCTAGGAATTCTACCCACCTATCTTGTCTCATGTTCAAGTCTTTTTGGGAAAACAAATATTTAATTGACTTATGGTCTGTGAACAATTCAAACTTAGCACCTAACAAATAGTGTCTCCATAGCTTCAATGCATATACTACTGCAGCAAGTTCTAAATCATGTGTGGCATACCTTGTTTAATTTGGCTTAAGTTGCCTGGATGCATATGCTATGACTCTACCATGTTGCATGAGCACTGCCCCTAGTCCAGATCCACTAGCATCTGTGTAAACTACTAATCCTTCATTTCCCTCTGGTACTTGTAAAACTGGGCTTCCATCAATGCTTTCTTCAGTGATACAAATGCTTGTTCACACTTTTCTGTCCACGCATATGGTTGTTCTTTTCTAGTTAACTTGGTCAGTAGGATGGCTATTCTTGCAAAGTCTTTTATAAATCACCTATAATAGCCTGCCATTCCTAAAAATGATCTCACCTCAATCACTGATTTGGGTCTGCTCCAAGATTGAACTGCCATGACCTTGTTTGGATCTACTCTAATGCCTTGTTGAGATATAATATGTCCTAAAAACTTTACTTCATTCTGCCAAAATGTGCACTTATTGAATTTTGCTTTTAAATTGTGTGTTCTTAGCCTTGATAAAATCAGATGCAAGTGCCTTGCATGCTCCTCTTCTGATTTTGAATACACTAATATATCTTCAATAAAGACAACTACAAATTTATCTAGAAAATCTCTAAATGTTCTGTTCATTAAGTCTACAAAATAGGATGGTGCATTTGTCAATCCAAAAGGCATCACCAAAAATTCATACAATCCATACCTTGTATTGAAGGCAGTGTACTTAATGCTTTCTTCCTCTACTTTCATCTGATGAAACCCAGAGGCTAAGTCTAGCCTTGAAAAGACCTTTGCTCCATTTAATTGATCAAATAAATCATCAATTCTGGGGAGTGGGTATTTGTTCTTGATGGTGACTTTATTTAGTTCCCTATAATCAATACACATTCTTAGTGTACCATCATGCTTTTTCACAAACACCACTGGAGAACCCCAGTTTGAACTGCTAGGCCTTGTGAAGCCTTTCTGTTCCAATTCTTCCAGCTGCTGTTTCAATTCTATTAATTCTTTTGGGCTCATTCTAGTAGGCTTCTTGATGATAGGACTCGATCCAGGAATCAACCTTATTTGAAATTCAACTGGTCTATTGTCTGGTACCCCTACTACCTCTCCAAAAACATCTGGATATTCTCTTACCACTTCTATATCTTTCAAAATTAATTCCTTTTCAGTCATACTCCATATTTGATTAAGGCAATTTGTTTTAGCTATTTCACTCATGACTAAAATATTTTTACCATTTTCTGTTTTAAAAGATATTGTGAAGTTTTCTAAATTCAATATTGCTTTGAATTTACTCAACCAATCTACCCCTAAAATAATTCCTATTCCAGGGTATTTCAATACAAACAAATCAGATTTAAACACATTTCCCCCTATGTTTAATTCTACTCCCAAACATTTTAATCCTAGCAAGCAAGAGCTACCCAGGGGACTTTGAATAAACAAAGGTTTTTCAACTTTGTTGCATGTGAGAGCTAATTTATCCACTATGTCTTGTGATATTAGAGAATGTGTGGCTCCAGTGTCATATATAACTGTGATTGGGTAACTTTTAATTAGAAGTATACCTTCCAATTGTCCAAAGCTTCCTGCTGCATTTGCCTTTGCCTTTGTTTCCAATGCTCCTACCTTTGCTCCCTTTTTAAACTCTGGGCAGTTTCTTTTAATATGACCTTCTTACCCACAGTTATAGCAGCTAAATGGTGCCTTCTTAGCTTCTTGACACCTATTACTCATATGTCCTTCTTTGCCACAGTTATAACAAATAATCTTCTTCTTAGCTTCCCCACTAATTGCTCCTTCAACTTTCCTGTTTGCATTCTTTTTATCATAAGGATGTGTCCTATTTTTCCCTTTCTTTTGACTATTTGCCCTCATACTCCTAAACTTTTCTCTGGCATTGTCATGTTGTTCAAAGGAAAGAGTAAGATCTATGACTTGATCAAATGTCCTGTCTTTGTATGGTAACATTGCCCTACTCAAACTAGCATTGAGTCCTTGAATGAATCTCGAATTCTTTGATTCTTCATTTCCTATAAGCATTGTTCCATACTTAGACAAACTTTCAAATTTTTGAGTGTATTCAGTCACACTCATTGATCCTTGCCTCAGCCTTATGAATTCCTCAAGCAATGTTGCCTTAGCTGTTGCTGGAACAAACCTTGCCTCAAGCATCTCCTTGAATTTGTCCCATGTTATCTCATTTTCTGGCCTCCCTGTGATGATTACCTCCCACCAATCCAATGCTGCTCCTTTGAGTCTTCTTGAAGCTATCTGCCTCTTTCTTTGATCATTAATTTGCATGTCTGCAAATATTCTTTCTAAAGTTCTCAACCATGTCTGCACTCCCATTACTCCTTCAGTGCCTTCAAAATCCTTGCCTCCTAAGTTTGAAAATGTCTTCAATAGCTTAGCTAATTCCTCATGAGGATTTTCTTCCCTCTGCACTGCTCCCTCCCTTAATGCTCTCACCAAATCTTGCAAATTAACCAATGGTGCAACATTTGAGGGTCCTGCTCCAGTGCTTGGGGGTCTTCCTACCATGTTTCACTATTCAATTGCATAGCTAGTTAGTCATAAGTCTTATTTAATTATTTTCTGCAATTTATTTCTATTGTGTATATTGATTTTTATCATTATTGTATGTATACATTATATATATATATATATATATATATATATATATATATTATCCATACAAGAAGATTGGATAATATATTTATGCTATGTTTTAACAACATAGCTCTGATACCAACTGAAGTGACCCTCTTCATTATACTCAAGTTTGTGTGACTTTAAGTGAGTTTTTTTTTGAATTTCCATATATATATATATATATATATATATATATATATATATAAGTGATCACTTCTTTAAATTCATTATCCCAAGATCCTGAGATTTTACTAATATAAATATATCAGTGTTTAAATCAATTCCTTTCATTTATATATATGAGGATATATAAATGTTTCCTTGCAAATCAGAGTGTTTAAAGTAGCAACGAATTTTAATTCACACAATATTTTTCATAATTGAAATGTCTTGTGTCACATAGCTTATTTCTATACTTATATATCTTCACTGTCTCAAGATTGATTATTACTAAATATAGATATTATCACCTTAAAGAGACTCAAGATTGACTAATACATAATTTAGATTTTTATCTTCTTTTATGATGACTCAAGATTGACTAATACAAAAATAAAGTATTAGTTCCTCCTATTGTCATTCGTACTATTTTCTAGAGTTTTCATTTAAACTAATTCTTTTAATGTCTGGTAATCTAGGAGTTTGTTGCTTATTGTTTTTTTTCCTTTGAATTTATGCAAAGTACTAAAGCAACTCAAGTTTGGGAATTTATCCCAGGGTGCTTATTACTTATTCAAGCAATGTTTATGTCAGGTAAATATACTAATGTCTTAATTTATAACATTGGTAATAATCTTATGGACATTTTGGTGATAAGTATATTATAGCCCAGGCAGAAGAAAAACTACATGCAAGCAAAATGCTAACTTGTTCTAGCATACCAAGTAAGATTTTTCACATACATGTATACATCAGGTTCAAGCAATTTATTTAAAGAATCAAGCCCAGATGACACTGTGATGCAGACCTCTAATGGTTATTAAATGATGGCTATTGATATAAACCAAATTGCAGTGAAGTAGTGGTCATGCTTATCATTTAACCCAATTCTTTGATATTGCAGACTCTTAAAATTTAAACAAGACCAAATGCAAACAAACTTGAAGCTGTATTTGATGCAACTGAGTATTGTTTAATATGGTTGATGTGAATGCTACTAGTACTTTACACCCATTAATTTATAATGCATTGCAACACAAAGAATCAGATATGCAAGAAAGATTTGTAGACTAAAACTTCTAACTTCTCATGGACTTATATCAATTTATAAGTCATAACCAAGTCTCACTGTCTAACCCAGGTCAGACTCAACCATCACCTAACAGTTCTACTACATGCATTATCAAAAGAAAACCACTGTAGTCTCACTTTCTGAAATTTATCAAATATGCTAAAGAAAGTATGTCCACATATCTAATTACATGGCATAATTTCCTTCATCACAGTCTACAGAAAACAGCTGGATTAGTTACTTAAATCAGTAGCTCAAGACATAATATAATACTTAAGTTTTACAAATTCTTTTCAGATGAACAAAGCCACCATAATACTGAAAGGTTTACATATACTTAAGAAAAGTTGCCTAGCTATCTTTATTACAATGAACTACTGCATTTTAAAAACTCAAACAGGTCTTCTAATTTTCCAAGAAAGCAAGCTATTCATGCTTCTTTACCTGCAACAATATTTTGAGCTGCCTCAATAGAATGAGACACCCCAAATATTGCAAGGGAAATTAATAGGGTCAGAATAAAATTCTGATATGAGTGAAATCAATATTAAAAAAATAACTTGTAAAATTCTTTTAAAACTGCGCAGAGATCATATAGGGTTTGATGCTTTCCAGTTCCATAATAAGCATTAGCATATGTACAATTTAAACCTATACATCAAGCATACATTCAAGTAGTCATTCATCCAATTTGTTCAATTGTACATGTACAAAACTCTTATGGATTTAAACTCTTAAATTCCACAGCCTTCATTTCCAGTTCCATTTTACATTTTTATATGGTCTAAACTTTTGCCATTGAACACAAAGTGTTCATTGCAAAGGACACAATTCTATTAACCTTTGCACAGAGGCCTTCAGGACTTGAACAAGTCATGCACATATCCATCATCCACCTGATGATGAATAGATCAAGGCACTACTCCTAAATTATTTTGTAATTTAGAGACCATGTTTATATATTCATTTGAGGAATTTTCTCTTTTTAATTCCAGAAATACTTTTGCATTCCTTTCTTCATTCCATAAGTCAGGAATTTTGATTTCCTTAAAAATCATATCCAAACATACCTAATATTCATACAAAATTTTACAACCCATTCCAAAGTCATTTCTGCTAGATCACCTTTTTCTAAAACTTGCTAGTACAATGGTTTCTAGAAATTTTTCTTTGCTTATATATAAATCTACTCAAATTATAAGTAATGCCATATTTGTTTTTACTGTGAACATAGAATATGGTTTTTGAGAAAAACCCATAAACATATTGGATCTTGATCTGAAAAAATCAGCACATTTTTATAATATTACATTGTTCATATCAATTTTTAAATGAACTAGACATGAGCATAAACCTCTTTGTTCATACTGCCTAATCCATTTTTATTTAATACCCTATTTCTCAGTAAATTAATCAAATTATTCTCTTAAAAAAACTGAGTCATAAACTCAGTTCTGTAATCAGGTGGTATGATTGATTAACAAATTTCAAAACAAAAATATTCAATACCAAAAACAAATCAAAGCAGCAACCAAAAATTCAACCAAAATGACATTCATGATCATCATATATTTATTCAAAGTAATAAGGATTAACAGAAATCATAATATGATTTTCATATAAAATAATTGGCTACCCTTACTTGGGTCTTAATGCCTTAAATATCATAAGTGATTATCACTCACCTTTCTCTTCTTTTCCCGAGAATGCCTAAGCTTGAAAACAGTGTGAGCTCTTTTTTTTTTTTTTTAATGTGTTTCTGTTTTTCGCTCAGAGAAAACCTCTGCTTTCCCTTTCGATTTAAATCATTTGACTAGGGTTTTACTAAAGGAAAAACCCATTTTAACCTTGCATTACTCAGAAAATTATGTGTGTGTTGTCATGGCTAAATGTGCCATTTTCTCTTGGTTTCTATTTCTAGGAAAAGCAGTTATCCTACTGCTTTTCCTGTGTGCATGCAACTTGCATGATTTACTTGCATATTATTTTCATGTAGCTCATTTTCACTATAAATTTCATTATACCTGAGTTATTTCTTATTCCTAGCTATTATTTCAGCCTATTTATTTACTCTTGATTTATTTCAAAATTGTACTTATGCACAGCTAATATTAAACTGGTTTCCAGGCATTTTAATTACCAAGAGGATTTTATTTTATTATCCCATGCTTCTCAATATTCACATATATACAAGTCATGTGAATTTTAGAATTCACTTTTTACTTAATCATTTTCTTCTCATCACTGTATAAAAATAATTACTCCTTGCATAATTATTTCACTCACTTCTGATATTCATTTCCAAGCTATTTTTTTTATTCTTTGTTTATTTATATAATACATATTCATATTTACACACAAAATTATGTAAATACAATGCTCCTCTTTACTCAGCTATTGTTCTCCCCCATTTTTATTTTCTCTAGCTATCATTTTCTCATTTATTTACTTCATTCATTCTTGCCATTTATTTTCCATTTCCTGTTTTTTTTTAAAGTAATTTTTATTCTCAAAAATTTTGGGTCTTTACACTATGGCTTGATTGTTATAATCGGGCAATAATGAATTACCAAGTATATATATAAGTTGAGTTGGGAATGAAAATAAAAGAAGTGAAATTGTAGGTTAAATAATAATGGAAACTTGAATAAATTTAAAAATGAATTGTAAAAGAAATAAAGTAACTTTAAGATTTTAAATAAATAAATCTTGAGTATAGAAAGGAAATTTGAATAAACAGAAAGTTAATGAATTTTAAACTCCAGTGTTATTAACTAATGGAACAAAGCTTTATTTTAAATTTAAGTTTTAAATTATTGAAAGAATAAAGAAGTAATTGGGAAAAACTAAAATTCGTATATTTCAGTTAAAAAGATTTAAAATCAAAGGGAAATAATAATAGTAATAAAGTCCATAATTAATGAATTTTAAAATGAATTAAGAAAGTAAAGATATTTATTTCAAATGAAATAAATTGGAAATCAATTTGGAAAATTGATTTAAGTGATTGAAGTTGGAATTCTCCCTAGATAACCAAGTACGTTTCAAAGTATTTTTTTATATAAGTTAATAATTTTAGAATTGTTTCAAAGGTATGTTTTGCAAGAAAATGATTTATTTCTAATATTTAAAGTCTAAAGTAAGTAATTCCTTTTAATTTATTATAGCAGTAATTATTTAATAAGTGATTTGGAGTTTTGTTTTGTAAAAGTGAAAATTCTAGTTTTATATTTTATTAAGTAACTTTATTTTCAAATTTTCATATAGTATGTATTCTTAATAAATTATTGATGTAGTTTTAACTTAAATGTTTTAAAGGTATATTTCAAAGTAAAGTGTTTAAATTTTTTTTTTAAATCTAGTTTTGTGCTTGGTAATTTCAGGGCAGATAAAAATTATTATTTTTTGAAACTGTTTTCAAAGGGTTGAAATAGAAATATATCTTGTGAAGATATTTTGAGGTTAATAAATAATTTGAGAAATTATTTATTGTTGGATGGTTGTTTGTGAATATTAATTGATAGTTAAATAACCGACTATCAATATTGGCCAAATGCATTGATCGTTTCGAAGAGACCGGGATCGAGATTAATTTCTCGAAAACCACTTCAATCCGGTTTGTACGTTTCGTGAAAACGATTTTTGGATTCGAAGATGGAGCAGTGAAGTGCAAGGGCTAGTCGCTACTAATCCTGAGGATATTTCCAAAATGGATGTAGTAGGAATAGTGCCTTCGGTTCCTTTCGAACCCGGGACGGACTTGTATGGATGAATGCTTGCGAAACATCGGCAGGTGGACGATGGGCATTCTAAGGGATATGTTCTAAAAAGGTAACGCTTAGCCTCAAGCCTCATCAAATGGGAATGACTGAAAATCAGGGGTTATGCAGCAAGGCTAGGTGGGTAGCACCCAAGCAGGGTGAGGGGTTATGCAGCAAGGCTAGGTGGGTAGCACCCAAGCAGGGTGAGGTCATTCCAGTTTAGATGTCCCTTTTTATTTCGGCTTAGTGGGCGGTTGCTGATCCCAACCGCGGGGTGATCTCACTCGGGATTATCCAGTAAGGGGTAGTCCCGGCCTTGTGTTGCAGGGGAGCGGGCGTACTCCTCGGTACGGTGATCTAGGCCCCATACTGTGACAGGTGGTACCCCAGTGCCTAGTCATTGGTTGGAAATCCATTCTCCCTACGAGCCTTGTACGTGTTTTGTTTGTATTACCCACTCTGTGGCTAGTAGCTGGAATTTAATCATGTAACAATTTCGGCTATTTTATAAGTATTTGTATATAGACCCTATTATAATATCAGAGGATTTCTATAAAAATGTTTTAGCTATCGTAAGGTAAAAACCCGACATGTTTATTTGTGGCGTGATCTTACGAGATGCTTTTGTTTTCAAAGGATTTTTGAAACTTAATAATCAATTGGGTGTGATTTTATCACGCTGGTATTCCAGACTGACTCGGGTGTTATCTAACTGTAATGCTCGGGTCAGACCAAGTATTATAGGATACAGGATATGATGCTATGGAGCTCAGGAGACGAGCTGGATTGACGATACGTACATTCGTACTTGTTTATATATATATTCCGCTGTTTGAGTTGTTGTGTATCCATTGTATGTATTTGATGTGAGTTGTGACTGATGTACTCTGATGATGTAATATATGTAAACTGATATGTTTTATTTTGAGTAAAGATTATTTATTATATATTATATTTTATTCCGCTGCGATGTTTAGATTCTGATGTTGATTTTGTTTTCTCTTCTTCTACCTCTTCTTCTTAAACCCAAATGGTTCGTATTTCTGTGCAACTTGAGTTGATTGTTGTAGAATAGTATTGACTCAAGGGGTACGGATTTGCAGGCTGTTACAATTTAATTTAAAATTGATCGTTTATTTCCGTAACTCGCGCATATGATCGAATTAGCCTCCGAAACACGTTCCATTGTGTTCGGAACGTGGGTAAAACCTTATAAATGCCAGGCGGCATGTGTGATTTGGAGTTCGTTTGGAAAGAGTTATTTAAAAGCGAATTAAATATTATTATAATTGGGATAAACGTGTGTGTGTATATATATATACTCGCACAGCCGAAAACCCTATTTACTTTTCTCAGTCGCCACTCATTTTCATCAATGGCCGAAAACTCTGCCTTCTTCTCCAATTTTCTCTCCATCCACTCAATTATATTAAAAACTTCCTACTAGAGAGTCCTAGAACTCCTCGAGCTCTTCGCATCCGTACGGTGGATCGGCACGAAGCTCGATGAGATGGCCTGAAATCAGCCTAGAAGCGCGCGCGTTCGTTTGCAATTTCGAGGCGGTGGCGGCGATTGGCGATGTCGGCCTTTGCTCAAGGGTCGACGGGATGTAGGCGCGCACGTTGGTGGTCCCTGGTCGATCTCGCGATGATCGAGGGGAGTGCGGCCCGATGTCATAGCGACGTGAGTGTGGGTTCCTTGTTCGTGTTTTTGTTTTTCTGAAGCTAGCGTGCATGAGGAAGAAGCAGTTCGGCCTGTATGGTATAAAAAAATTATTTTAATATGTAACGGAACTAATAAATTTCATAACTAATGCATGCGAGGTCGAAATTCGACGAAACTGGGGACGCCGGAATCGCAGAGACGAGTATTACATAGTGGTGCAATTCTGTGATCATTCTGAGAAAGTAAAAATTTAGGTTAAATCAAACTCCGTTCGATTTAATTTAAATGTGAACGCACGTCGAAACCCAATGTGAGTTAATCCCACTCATATCTGGATACCAGTTAATTTAAATAGTCAATATTTAAATGTTTGATTGGTTGATTAGCTGAATATGATAATTATTATCACATTTAATCGATATTTATTGGTTGTGCTAATATTTGTGGATGTAGGGAAACAGGTTGGAGGGATCCAACTGGATTCCTCACAAATAGGAATTTTATTTATATTCTGTGTTATATCTCATTGATAAATTTATTTTATCTACGAGTCTGTGAATGAAGATAAGCGTTATGGATTATACCGCTTATCGATGTTGATATGATTGAATCTGTGATTGTTGATGTTGTGCACTATTGTGTTAAACCCTTCGACTATATTATACACACACGAATATGGATTGCACGTGGAAATTGGTTAAGTCACAGGTTTTTGAAATAATTTTAAAATTGAATTTTTGAATCCAAATGGTTTAGGAAATAAATCGGATTTAAAGTGGAATTACTTTTGAAAAGGAACTTCAAAAACAATAGTTATTTTTGAATAACTTAATTTAGTTTCAAAATTTGATTTAAATTTGAATTAAAAATTCGAAAGTGAATTCTATGTTGTGAACTTATGGTTTTAAAAAAGTGGTTATATATATTTAACCCATTTTTAGAAAGTGTTATTTTGGGAATTTAAATTAACCCTAAAGACTTTAACTTGTATAAATGAAATCGGATTCTTCCGAAATAAAAACTATTTGTTTTCAAACGATATAAGCTTTCGTATAAGAAATGAATTTCCAATTTATATCAAAGGACGTTCAAGTTGAATTGAAAATGGTTTTCCAAGTTATGAATGAATCTTCGAAAACGGTTTTGAAAGCTATAAGTTAAATATTTGATTTAAAGATTAAAGGAGCTAATCAAATTGAGGTGGAAATTGTTTTGAAATTCGTGAATGGATCTTTGTGAAACTGGGTGAACTTTGTGAAATGAATCTTTTTGTTTAAAGATTTGAAATGATGGTTTGTTTAAACCATTTGAAAGAAAGATTTTAATTTTAAAGTTATGACTTAATTGAAATCCCATATCCATATGTTTTAAATTTTACGCTCGTTAATCGGATTAGCCGAAAGAGGACCTTTGTGTCATATAACCCATTTCGAATAATGATACGTTGTTATGGATAGCATTTGAAGATCGGTGGTGAAGACCGGGTATTTGCGAGAATGATAGGATGACCTATCGATTGTCTCTGCACTGAGTAGCTACAGTATAGAGATTCCCTAAGTGATGGGAAGTCCGATTGGGATTGTGAATACCCGGATTGCAAGGGCTTCTTCGAAAGTGCCTTCGGTTCTGTTCGAACCCGGAACAGACTTGTATGGTTGTATGTCTGACATTACATTTTGAGATATAAAACAGATTTCTTTCAAATACATATCTGTTGGTGGCGGAGAATTTATTCTCTTAGCTTAACACCCTTCTCTGAGACGTATGAGCTTAGAGGTTATGTAGTTGAAGGTTATCAACGATATACTCCTAATTTGGTAGTGCGGCATGCTAAGTGCTGCTGTGTGTTGATGATCATTTGTGATCAAAGCATAGCTTTTGTCTAAAGCGTAGCTTTGTGGATGAGACCTCATCGAGCCTCACAAACCAGTAATGGTTGAAACTGGAAAGATGTGGCAAGGTTTCAGGGGTAGCTCCCCTAGGGCATGTCCATTCCTTCTGGAAAAGGGTGGTATCATGGTATGGAGCCCAGATACTTACCCATGTGGACACTGTAGTATATTTATTACTGTGTGATGTTGTTGGTGTAGAGGATCCTTGGATAAAGGTCCTTAAGGACCGGGGGTGGCATATCTTAGGTTTTACTTCCCGGGAAGGGGTAACCGGCCTTATGTTGGCAGAGATCCGGGTAGGTTCTCGGGATATCCCTCCAGAGGCGCACCCATGTGGCAGTAGAAAGTTCCGTAGCCTGACCATTTGTTGGAAATCCAATGAAACGATACGCGCCCTGTACGGTTTTCGTTGTATAACCTGCCATGAAATGTGGTGGTAACCTGCTATTGAACATGGTAGCTATAGTAGGCATTCAATAATGGTTGTATGCTGGCTAAGATTAATATTATACTTTCGAAATGCTTTCTGCACTATGCACTAATAATAATATCGAAAGGATTTTGCGTATTAAGCATGTTTGACTATCATAAGGAGAAATCTTCTCCAATTCTGCGGTTGCATTGTGTGTGTGGCGGGAAGCCTTATGGTAGTTTCATTTTGCAAAAGCATAGCGGATTTCTTTTTATTTTCTTTGTGAAAATAACTTTTTTTAAGATCTCACACCAGTACCATGATTGACCTAGAGTTTATTCTTCCCTTTCTAAACCCTGGGTTCCCACAATTTTCCACACGGGCAGCCTAGAGTCAGGTTATCATTATTCGGGAGCAAAGTCAAGAAGTTGTTGTGGAATCAAAAGTTGGAGATGGAGGCGAGGCGTATCACTTATATGTGTAATATTTCTTTCCATTGTTTGTTGTTGTACACTCTGATAATGTGATGTGATGTAATAACTGACGTAGTGATTCTGTTTAAAGATATTTATTTATCTATTATATTTGTTCCACTGCGAAATGTGAGATTCTGTTTATTGTTTCATCTTCTTCTTCTACCTCTTCATTCTTTAACCCTAACGGTTCGGTTTTTAGGCATTCGACTGTTCAGCATTTGATATAGTGGACGTATCGATGTCGACTTTCGGGCGTCGAGAAATCGGACATGTTACACATCTAATACCAAAACTCATGTCTCTTATACTCTGTATTGTTCTGAACCCACTTTGATACCAACCATAACGCCCTAACCTCTATACATACTACAAAGAGTAGTACAAAGTAGCACGGTTTGATAATATAGAAAATGATGCGGTATTATGCCATCACATGTGAATATTCTGTTGGGCTAATACCGGTACACATTTCCAAATCATAAAATACTCATAATACCTAACCAATATAGGCACAAAGAAATAAGCACATGCGTTTCTATGATAGAACAATACACAATATAGAATAGAAATAGAGAACATAGAGTCATTTACGCAACGATATTATACAATAAATGAAATACACAAGTTCGCATGGGTCTACAAAAGAGTTAAATGCCTACTATTATTTAAATATACAACCATGTCCAATATATACATCCCATTAAATAAATACAGAAAATTCTACATCAAAATAATGGAACACAAATCTACAAATATACCAGCCTCCAACTATACCCAACAAAAAAAAGCTGGCCACTTCTTCCCTGAACCAGAAATGTCTAAGACTGACCCAAATATTATGTAAATAACACATGGGACAGACAATGCCTATATGAAGATGTCAATATATAATAACAACTGACATAGTATAAACTTATTATGGCAGATGTACATCTCAAGTGTATCAACATATCTCAAACTATGCACATAGAAAATAACCTTTCACTAAGCATAGTCAATCAACACATCAAATAGCACATAATCAACTACATGCTGCAACACACAATCAAACATATCAACGCTTAAGTATCATCAAGTACTATATGGCATGCACTTTTTAATTCCAAGATTCTCTCAGATAATCATAAAGTAGACATACTTGGGATCCATCTTACTTAACATGTTAAATAAACGACTATCAAATATCCAAGCAAAACGTATATCAAATACGAACAAGGCATGCTCTCAACAGCTGGATTATCTCTTAGATAAACATATAATAGGTATATATAGGGTCACACTGAACCATAAACTCTCATTTACATTAATATCCTCAATCACATTTAATAATCATCTCGATCTTATCCACATTGCCGGTCTAATGACTCTCGACCTTGTGAATAATCGAGCAAGCTCTAACCTTCTCAATTAACTCATTCGACTCCCAATCGTAGAGATAATTATCTAGACTCTCGGTCTTATATAAATAATAGTAATTCTCTCAAACTCATAAATACTATTTCAACATTAGCTTCTTCAGATGATCAAATTGACCCTCAGCCTGATAAATCCTTCCATTGGCTCTCAGCCACCAATAATAGTAAAAGTACAATAGAGGTGTAATCGTAGCATCATATATCCACCATAAATAGGGTGGAGACTGACAACTCTTAGCCTACTCGAGGTGCCTACCTCACACTCTTTAAACACTACTCCTGCAGCCTTTGGTTACCTCGATGACAATTGTGACCCAATATCCATTGAGTGCATGTCTATGCTATGCAATGATTATGACCCTGGAAGTGCCACAATGGTAACACACAGATGGCCTATATGACATATAGGCAGTCGTCCTCAACCTTGACTCTTGGCCATACATCAAAAAATATGTCATGGATTCAGCGTGCAACCTCATAATTAGGCTGCTAGGATGGATACTAGCCTAATTTGGTTTTACTCTTCACAAGGTAATAAGAGTATACAATTCAATCACTAAATACACATATGGCTCTCTACTTGCCAATCCTAAGCTGGCTACAATTATGTAATAATCTCAAATAAAACCCTGTATTCCCTTATATAAGTGACATTTACTGATAAAAAGTAATCGAAAAAAGTATCAACTAAGGCATCCCATACCACCTAGTGTTACTTGCCTATTTACTTAATGATAGTAAATTATACTAACATCATATAATTATTTCTATATGATAAGTGAAAAAATGAATAAATATTGCTGGAAGTCTCATCTAGACTGTATTATAACTTCGTTTATTCAGTCTTCTTATTACATAGAAAAATATTCAAACAACGCACACAATTCCTTTAGGAAGAGATTTTTCTCTATATAAATATATACTGAATGGTTCAAAAGCCTTTTATTCTTAAAAGGTTGAAATATCATTTATCTATCTATTTAAAATCCAAAAATAAGGATTTTATGCCTCATAATTCATTTTCAAAACTCCCTTCCATACTTAAAATCATTGATCTCTTTTATAACCAAATATAATTTATAAAAATCATCCCATAATTTTCTATAATAAAAAATATAAATTTAATCAAATTTATAAACATCAAAGAATCCATAATGAATGGCTTTAATATATTTTAAAATCTCTTTTCCATATTTAAAATCATAGAAAACTCTTTAATAATCAAATAATACTCATTTGAAATCATTCTATTATTTTTCCCAAATTAAATTGAATCTTTAATCTTTTTTCAAAAGCCCTAAATTAATTACTATTTAAAAAATCAACATCTTTTACAAAATAAACTAATTTCTAATTTAAACAAATCATTTTTTGCAAAATAATTCCATGCTTGGAATGTGTTTAATTTTAACATCAAATTAGTAAAAATTAATTAATTTTTAAACATATTTTCTTTTAAAATACGCAACACTCTCGTCCATTATCTGGAGCTACGTAGCTCTAGGCAGTATCATCGATAGACCGCCTATTACATAGGCTATCAACCGCTAGTGATGGGCCTGAAGTAGTGTGGCTACAGGCCATGAGCTGATCGATACCATTTTGCTTCATTTCTTCACATAATAGAATCCAACACTTAAGCTACCTTTCCACTCTATTTTAACACCTCAAACACACATAAACAGCATCAAGATTTACGAATCATAGGCCATACAATATTATAGTATTTACAGTAATGGGTTCATCAGTTATAGAAGCATATATACGGAAAATTCAACATGGCAACAAGCAATGCAAACCAAACATTTAACATAGATTTGTGAGTGAAGAATGATCAAGCTTAGCTCTAGCAAACACAATTCCTCTTCCAGTTCTTTATGGTACACCAAAACCCTTCCTCTCCATTTATTGTAAATTTTGCTACTAGACTTCAACTTGAACAAAATCCAATTTTGACAACTTGTAGAAATTTAGATCCTTGTTGAAAAGCTCATATTTGAATTTAAGAAATTTTAGGATTTTATTTCATTTAATATGAATTATTGAAGGGGAAGGTGTTGAATATGCGCTTTGCGCTATATGATTTTTGTTTGATGATAATAAACATATATACATTCATATAAATGTATTTGATAATGTACTATTTTGTTTTTCATAGTTTAAATAAATATTTGTTGAATAAAATTAAATTACACAAAATTCGAATTTGAATTCAAACAGAACAAGTTAAACATATTTTGAATTCAAACAGAAATTTTTATTCAAACAAATATTTATTACAACTTTGATAGTACAATTTCAAGCTCTCACTATACATATACAATTTTGACTACAATACATGACATTTCACATCTACATCAGCACCTCACTACATATCACTCACACTCATATCTATCTTCAACTGCATTCCAGTTTGAATCCAGCATCTGAGCAATCTGCAAAAATATAAACTAACGCAGTAAAATTGAAAAAGAAATATTTTTGCAATTCAAAAATAGAAGATAATTTTTGAATATATGATTTGCCTCAGTTATTTGGGTTGTTCGTCATAATTTAAATTTGAATTCATCATACACGAACAACTTGTGACATACATAGTGTATCACTGTATATGCCACAAGGCCGTGCACACCGATATACATTTGATAATGCTACAGGGACAGGTGAGCACAGGTCAAACCCAAATGCAAAGCCGGGTATCAACTCACGTGCAATATATTTAAAATCACGACACGAGCACAAGGTCAAACCCGAGCTGTAAAACTGGATTCAACACAAGGCGACATGACATGAATGCTATGTTCAAACATGACACAGCCTCAAACCAGCAGTATACAAGTACAAGACCACCAAGCAAAATCAGTTCAACATGCATGAAATGAAACAGCAACATGCAATACAACAATCAGATGGTCAGAGCCATAGAAAACAGAGGCATCAATATGGTAACACAAATGCAACTCGACAAACAGCAAGACCAAACTGCACAAGTGACCACAAAGACCATCAGCTACATCAAAAGCAAGTGCAACACAGTTGCAAACAACAGGAATGAATATCAAGTGATACAACTGCAAGTATCAAGACCAGAAACTCAAGCTTCAAAAAGCTACAGCAACAATTCACCAATAAAGTCGAGACAAAGCAACTGTTCTTAACCGCAAGTTCAAACCAAAGCACAAAAGTGCACAGCAACACAAACTGCAGTGGACAGCAAAGACCACATGCCACAATATCGAGTACATGAAGATGGCATCCCACAATATCCAAACAACAGCAAGAATATGAATGCAAGCAATACACTACAATATGCAGTGACACAATGAAACATTTTCAACATTGCAGCAGTGTGCAACTCGATATCAAATGAAGAATATGGACTGCAACATGAATGTCACAAGCCAATATTACAGCAATGACACAGCAACAAGGCAGACTCCAAGTTCAAGAGGACAGTGAAGGCAATACACAAGTGAAGTAAACAACAATGTCGAGCTCAATGCAATACAGTGACAACTACCTAATGATCAACTGGAACTATAATGAAGTCATAATCAAAACATGAATGAACACTTACACTTACAACATGCAAATGCATCAAAACAATGTCGAAGTTATTCCAGCAACATGACAGCAAATAGAAGTGCACCGGTACAAAACAAGTCAATGCAACATGAACCAACTCCAAATGTATTAGTAGCATATATTACAGGGATGAACACATGAGAATGGACAAGGCACAGATCAAGTTCAAGTTATACAAGACAGCTACAACACAAAAGTTTTCAAACCAACTACAAATACACAGCATACATACGAAACAGAGAAACCAGAAGTCAAGTTATAAAATTCAAGTGTCAGAGAAGTCAAAATTCACGAATGAAAAAAGAAATCAAGTGCGTACGCGTATTCTTTGAAATAGTCAAAGAAAAGTAAAAGTAGAAAGTCTCTGCCGTATGAATCAAGGAATCGAACAAGTCATATGATCAAAGCCGTGACCATCAATATACGATTTGAAGTAGTCAGAATCAATCTCATTCATTCAAGCATCATCAAGTGGCCGAAATGATTCAATGAAAAATTCAAACACGAATATACGAACGCAAAAATAGGAAATCAAATCCTATTAAAACCCTAACCATCATCGGCATTTAAAATTCGATCGAGTTCAAGTATCAATTTAGAAAAGCAAAAGGAGACAGTACATACCGAATTCACAAAGCAACGAACTCGATCGAGCAACTGCGAACAAGCAAAAGTCAACCATCAGAGAAGCAGCAGCTAGGCCAACGTATAACAGATTAATTGAAGAATTCGAAGCCCTAATTGGAACAAAGAGACGAAGCCCTAACTGGAACAAAAGGGAACGAAGCAAGCCGCCATTATTCTCACGAACGAAACAAAAGGGGATCGGGCTGGAGATAACAAAGAAAGGAAGTGGGCCGGTCTTAAAAATAAAAGGGGGTTTTGTTTATTTAAGACTTCCTTATATTGTTATTTAGTTTAGGGTTATTATCTATTGTTTTTAAATTATTGTTTTTTTTATTTTACGAATCAAAAAGTTAGTAAATCACCACCTAGGTTTAGGTAGTGTCAGATTGTCTATTTTGAATTAGTTCAGTGAGCAGGGCGTGCGAGTTTGCAAAGCTCTATAGGCGGGAGCAGTGTTTGCGAGTGAGCGAAACTCTATAGGCGGGAGCAGGGTGTGCGAGTCTAGTAGAGTGTTTGTGAGCGGGAGCAAAAGGGTCTGCGAGTCTAGTAGAGTGTTTGTAAGCGTGATACTGTTTAATTCTAATAGAAATCTGTGAATGCAGCAGTAGGCAGGGGTTGCCGAAGCTGGGTAAATTTTGTGTGTGATTTACTTTTCAGCATATTTATTTCTGCTATTATATTTCTGTGTCTAATTCGAGAAAATTTGCTATAACCCTATTCACCCCCCCCCCCTCTAGGGTTAATCTAGATACTACAAGTGGTATCAGAGCCCGGTATATTTATTTAACTCTAGAGTCATGAGTCTACAAAATAATGCTTTTTCTGAGGGGCAATCTATTGCTAGGCCACCCATGTTTAACGGGAACGATTATGCTTATTGGAAAGTTAGGATGAGTATTTATCTTAGTTCCGTTGATTATGATGTTTGGGATATTATTGAAACTGGCTATAAACCTCCCACTATAATTGTTGGTGGTACTGAGATTCCTAAACCTAAGGATAGGTGGGATGCTAACGATAAGAAATTGAAAACGACAAATGCTAAAGCCATGAATGCTTTGATATGTGCTCTTGATAAAAATGAATTTAATAGAATTTCTCATTGTACAACAGCACAGGAAATATGGCATACTTTGGAGGTGACACACGAAGGAACTTCTCAAGTCAAGGAGTCTCGGCTAGCCCTATTCAGCAATGAATACGAAAACTTTGTGATGGACAAAGGCGAAAGCATAAAGGATATGTTTGGACGCTTTTCAACCTTGGTATACAATGCTAGAGCGCTTGGGAAGGTATTCGCTGAGGTAGAGCTTGCGAGGAAGATACTACGAGTTTTACCAATGAACTTTGAGGCAAAAGTCACAGCAATCCAAGAATCGAAAGATCTGAGCAAACTAAGCATGGAGGAGTTGATTGGCAACTTGATGACATATGAGCTTGAGTTAAAAGCAAAGGAAGAACGCAACAACTCCGAACCAAAGAAGAAGACGATTGCCTTAAAAAGTAAAGGAGAAAGCGATGAAGAAGATCCAATTGAAGAGCTTGCAATGGCTGTCAATAATCTTAGAAGATGGTCTAGATTCAAGCCACGCAAGAAGAAAACAAAGGGCAATAGGTCAAAAGATTCCGAAAATTCCGATAATGAACTGATATGTTATAACTGCAACAAGCCTGGTCACATCAAACCAAAATGCCCACTTCTCAAAAACAACAAAGAAAAGAAAAAGGCGAAGAAGGTATTTGCAGCGACTTGGGATGATGAAGAAGGAGAGGAAGCTTCGGATAGCAGCCCAGAGGAGGCTAACTTGTGTTGCATGGCAAAATCAGAATCAGAAGCAACCTCCGACGAATCTAGTGAGGCAGGTGAGTTTTCTTATAAAGAACTTGTTTTTATGTGTTCTGATCTTACTAAGGTAGTGGATACTCTTGAATCTAAAATTGAAAAACTGAAATCTGATAGGAGAGAATTTGCTCGTGAAAATTTTAGGTTAAAAACTGAACTTGAAAATATTCAAAACCTAGAATGTAAAAAATGTAAGATTTTAGATTCAGAATTATCAAAACTGAGAAATAACTTTGAAAGTCTTGAAAATGAAAACTTGAATCTTAAGGAAACCATCGACACTAGGAGAAAGGATTTTATTAATCGATGCACCTCACTTGTCACTGAAAATTCAACATTAAAAACCAAAGTCCAAAATCTTGAGAAATCTTTGAATAACTTTTCAAGAGGCGAAAAATCTTTCAAAATGTTATTTGGAAATCAAATTTTTGCTAACAATAGAAAAGGACTAGGTTATGGAAAATCAGAAGATGATGGTAAAGGTAAAAGTGTTGCTCGATCTGAAATAATTGAAAATCATGTTGAAAATCATAGTCATAGAAACACAAAATTTAATCAAGTCAATTTGATGTGCACGTTTTGTAGAGAATTTGGACATAATCGAAATAATTGTTGGTATAGACCCAAACACGTGAAAACTAAACCAATTTGGGTTCCAAAAGGCACAAATATAAAATCTTTGAAAGTCAAACAAATTTGGGTGCCAAAAGGAACATATATAAACAGTTTTGAGTCTCCAAAAACATATTTTTCATATTCTGCCACTAACAACAATGGACCTATAAAAACAAATAGGTCACACAAATCTTTTGTCGTATAGGTGTGGTGGCAGGCTAAGGAACAACAACAGTGTTCTCTGGATTTCGGCTGTTCCAGAAACACAACGGGCGAGAAAACAAAGTTCCTTAGCCTAGTATAAAGGTGACAGAATCACAATGGGCAATCACGAAAAATTATCGTAAAGGTAAAACAGGTAATTATTTTTTAAATGTGATTATCTGCACCATACTCTAAATTAAAATCAGCCAATATTGAGATGAACAAAAGATGATGATTTTGATGCTTTTTTTTCTAAATATTGACTAACCATCTTTAAATAGAATTACTTGGAGTAATTATGATGGTTGACTAATTCGGACTTAATTGATATGATTTTTTGACTTGTTCTTATTTATGACATTAATTTGTGCTTAATTGATGACCAATCAGATTTTCAATTTTTGAACTAATTTATATAAATTTGTTCAGTCAAATGTTGGTTACTCATGCTACACGTAGATATATTGGTTCTGACATTTTGATCACTGCTTGTAAATTTGCACGATTTCAAATTCATGAGAAAAAGGATTTTAAGAAATTGTTTTTGAAATAATTATGATGTTGATTGACTGTTGATTACTCATGAAAATAATTGTTTATCCTCTGGTTTCTGAAATTAAAATCATGATATTTGTTTGAGTGTTAACACGGCTTAAATTCAAATTCAAAAGAATGATGTTTTGAAATTTTTGGTGCACACTTCATGGTTCAACGAGTGAATATTGAGTGAAATTTAAATTCAGATGCAGATTACACTGGTAATATAGATGATAGAAAAATTACTAGTGGAATGTGATTAATTTTTAACATTCATTTGCTGCATCGTTTTTTTTTAAAGAAAATATCTGCATATTTTTTTTCATTTGAAATAATTTTCAATTAGCAGAAAATTTTCTTATAAAACCCCCTCGAGAAAATCATGTTTGACCATATTTACAGATTAATCATTTTTGAAAAATTGATTTTATAATGTTTAATTTGATTTTAAATGACAAATTTTTGACTAATCTAACTTTCTTTGATTATCGAAAAGATGAATAGTGATTGAAAAAGAGATGAGTGTTGATATTTATCATATATTATAACTCGAGAAAGTATAATTAGAAAATTTCTTTAGAATTTCATAACAAGAGTTGTAAAAACTTTTTGTTCGGTAATAATTCCATGACCATTTCTATTTCTATCATCTTTCTATCGACCATTACTCATCAAGATCATATTTAGTATGTAAATTTGTGGTAGTTTACAAAGGAAATCATTTGTTCTTTAATATCTTAAATCTGTGAAGGAAATTATTTGTGCTTCAACTTATTATATTTAGCAATAAAAATAAATATCCAAAGTATTCACTCTCATTTAAAAGTCCTCACGGTTATGCATGGGTGAATTACTTGGATTTTTGATTATGTGCTTCCATGCTCATTTAAAAGTCCTCACGGTTATGCATGTATGGAACGCATATTAAAAATAATTGATTTAATAGACAAGTTGATTCTAATCCCATTTAAAAGTCCTCACGGTCATGCGTGGTTAGAAGATACTTGATTTCATTTTTTAAATTAAATTGGAATACTACTAATCTCATTTAAAAGTCCTTACGGTTATGCATGGTTAGTAGATATTCAAATTTCCAGAAATAAATATACCACAAATAGACATATCTATATGAATTTTTGATGATTCTATCTCCATCACTTCTGAAAGTGGAATATGCGCTTGACAAGGGTAATTATGATTTTTGTTTGAGTTTTATTGAAATTTGATATTTATATTTAATTGAGTTAAATGTTTGATTCATGTCTATCACTACATCCCTATTTTTATAACACTATTATTCTTTTGCTGATAACAAAAGGGGGAGAGAAAAGTTAAGATTTTGTCAAATAGAATCAAGCAAAGGTCAAATAATTTTCACTTTGCATATAGGCTCATTTACATATTTTTATTTGTATGCATATATGTAGGGGGAGCCATATATGTAGGGGGAGTATCACATAAAAAGGAAGCATTCAAATAGGGGGAGCAAATGAAATTATCAAATACATTTAATATATTCAAAATCTTAAATATATGTTTGTTATCATCAAAAGGGGAAGATTGATGAATATGCGCTTTGCGCTATATGATTTTTGTTTGATGATAATAAACATATATACATTCATATAAATGTATTTGGTAATGTACTATTTTGTTTTCCATAGTTTAAATAAATATTTGTTGAATAAAATTAAATTACACAGAATTCGAATTTGAATTCAAACAGAACAAGTTAAACAGATTTTGAATTCAAACAGAAATTTTTATTCAAACAAATATTTATTACAACTTTGATAGTACAATTTCAAGCTCTCACTATACATATACAATTTTGACTACAATACATGACATTTCACATCTACATCAGCACCTCACTACATATCACTCACACTCGTATCTATCTTCAACTGCATTCCAGTTTGAATCCAGCATCTGAGCAATCTGCAAAAATATAAACTAACGCAGTAAAATTGAAAAAGAAATATTTTTGCAATTCAAAAATAGAAGATAATTTTTGAATATATGATTTGCCTCAGTTATTTGGGTTGTTCGTCATAATTTAAATTTGAATTCATCATACACGAACAACTTGTGACATACACAGTGTATCACTGTATATGCCACAAGGCCGTGCACACCGATATACACTTGATAATGCTACAGGGACAGGTGAGCACAGGTCAAACCCAAATGCAAAGCCGGGTTTCAACTCACGTGCAATATATTTAAAATCACGACACGAGCACAAGGTCAAACCCGAGCTGTAAAACTGGATTCAACACAAGGCGACATGACATGAATGCTATGTTCAAACATGACACAGCCTCAAACCAGCAGTATACAAGTACAAGACCACCAAGCAAAATCAGTTCAACATGCATGAAATGAAACAGCAACATGCAATACAACAATCAGATGGTCAGAGCCATAGCAAACAGAGGCATCAATATGGTAACACAAATGCAACTCGACAAACAGCAAGACCAAACTGCACAAGTGACCACAAAGACCATCAGCTACATCAAAAGCAAGTGCAACACAGTTGCAAACAACAGGAATGAATATCAAGTGATACAACTGCAAGTATCAAGACCAGAAACTCAAGCTTCAAAAAGCTACAGCAACAATGCACCAATAAAGTCGAGACAAAGCAACTGTTCTTAACCGCAAGTTCAAACCAAAGCACAAAAGTGCACAGCAACACAAACTGTAGTGGACAGCAAAGACCACATGCCACAATATCGAGTACATGAAGATGGCATCCCACAATATCCAAACAACAGCAAGAATATGAATGCAAGCAATACACTACAATATGCAGTGACACAATGAAACATTTTCAACATTGCAGCAGTGTGCAACTCGATATCAAATGAAGAATATGGACTGCAACATGAATGTCACAAGCCAATATTACAGCAATGACACAGCAACAAGGCAGACTCCAAGTTCAAGAGGACAGTGAAGGCAATACACAAGTGAAGTAAACAACAATGTCGAGCTCAATGCAATACAGTGACAACTACCTAATGATCAACTGGAACTATAATGAAGTCATAATCAAAACATGAATGAACACTTACACTTACAACATGCAAATGCATCAAAACAATGTCGAAGTTATTCCAGCAACATGACAGCAAATAGAAGTGCACCAGTACAAAACAAGTCAATGCAACATGAACCAACTCCAAATGTATCAGTAGCATATATTACAGGGATGAACACATGAGAATGGACAAGGCACAGATCAAGTTCAAGTTATACAAGACAGCTACAACACAAAAGTTTTCAAACCAACTACAAATACACAGCATACATACGAAACAGAGAAACCAGAAGTCAAGTTATAAAATTCAAGTGTCAGAGAAGTCAAAATTCACGAATGAAAAAAGAAATCAAGTGCGTACGCGTATTCTTTGAAATAGTCAAAGAAAAGTAAAAGTAGAAAGTCTCTGCCGTATGAATCAAGGAATCGAACAAGTCATATGATCAAAGCCGTGACCATCAATATACGATTTGAAGTAGTCAGAATCAATCTCATTCATTCAAGCATCATCAAGTGGCCGAAATGATTCAATGAAAAATTCAAACACGAATATACGAACGCAAAAATAGGAAATCAAATCCTATTAAAACCCTAATCATCATCGGCATTTAAAATTCGATCGAGTTCAAGTATCAATTTAGAAAAGCAAAAGGAGACAGTACATACCGAATTCACAAAGCAACGAACTCGATCGAGCAACTACGAACAAGCAAAAGTCAACCATCAGAGAAGCAGCGAGCTAGGGCAACGTATAACAGATTAATTGAAGAATTCGAAGCCCTAATTGGAACAAAGAGCCGAAGCCCTAACTGGAACAAAAGGGAACGAAGCAAGCCGCCATTATTCTCACGAACGAAACAAAAGGGGATCGGGCTGGAGATAACAAAGAAAGGAAGTGGGCCGGTCTTAAAAATAAAAGGGGGTTTTGTTTATTTAAGACTTCCTTATATTGTTATTTAGTTTAGGGTTATTATCTATTGTTTTAAATTATTGTTTTTTTTATTTTACGAATCAAAAAGTTAGTAAATCACCACCTAGGTTTAGGTAGTGTCAGATTGTCTATTTTGAATTAGTTCAGTGAGCAGGGCGTGCGAGTTTGCAAAGCTCTATAGGCGGGAGCAGTGTTTGCGAGTGAGCGAAACTCTATAGGCGGGAGCAGGGTGTGCGAGTCTAGTAGAGTGTTTGTGAGCGGGAGCAAAAGGGTCTGCGAGTCTAGTAGAGTGTTTGTAAGCGTGATACTGTTTAATTCTAATAGAAATCTATGAATGCAGCAGTAGGCAGGGGTTGCCGAAGCTGGGTAAATTTTGTGTGTGATTTACTTTTCAGCATATTTATTTCTGCTATTATATTTCTGTGTTTAATTCGAGAAAATTTGCTATAACCCTATTCACCCCCCCCCCTCTAGGGTTAATCTAGATCCTACAGAAGGTAGGTTTTTATTTCATTTAAAAAATGAGAATGTGAGTTACAAAAGATGGGAAATGAGAAAGAGTAAGCTATGTTACAAATTTTTTGTAGGGCTATGGAATACTACGGAGCTCTCAAGAAAATGCATGCACTGATATTCCATTTAGCTATGTCTTTTGGGCTTCATGGGCCTTAACAAAACAATTTCCATTATTGTTTTCTTCTTTCTACTTCACAAAGAAAATTTTCTTCCACGTCAAAATAACTTCAAATCTCAATTAAAATCTCATTTACTTAATATTAACATTTTACTAACATTGTATATTTTTTATAAAAACTTTCTTCCCTTAGTTTCCCCATTATAAAAATAATACACTCAAATCATAATATTAGGTCCAATTTAGTAAAAAATTATTCATTAACATAAATAATCGAATAAAAATCTTTCTTCACCATAATAAATTCCAGAATTCTTTTATTGATATTTATTTAACTTTATAAAATTATTAAACCAGTCTAATATATTTAAAAAAGATTCAAGATTAAAACAGCAACGTCACTTCAAAATAGTCATCATCAAAATAATTTATTTATTAATCACCTTAACAAATAATTCCCTCCAACATAAATAAATATCACTAATTAAAGTTATCTTTTTCCAAAATCTCAATAATAAATACTTTTCAATCAAAATTCATAGCTTCACAAATACTTCACTATTTAAATCCCAAATAAATACTATATTTCTAAATCATCATAAATCTCCAATATTATAATTTAAATCCCAAACCATTCTCAATTTAGCATTGAAAACCTACTTAATAAACTAAATCTCTATTATTAAATCCAATTATTTCTCAACATAGGTTTTTAAAGAAATCGTGAGTAATTAATCACATTATAATAACATTTTGTTTTAAATATTCACAATCAATGTGTTTCGAAAAAAGGAAATTGATACATTCGCTAAGACCATGATATGTAACACTTTCCAAATGTTGGACAGTGTATTACTCATGGTCGTCGGAAGCAAAAACAGTTACGTACTTGTAGATAATTTGATAATGACTTGATCAAGAATTTCCTATTAGCTAAACACAATTAGGTTAAATAAGGAATCTTAGTATGACGATTTACGCAATTCTTTCGACTTGAGAATATTATGAAACTTTAACATGTATACTCCACTTTGATCTATACTATACTATTATTAGTGACTTTTTTTTCACGAGCGCACAGGCCTCCTTAGATTCTACAAACTAAACCATCTCCATATTTATTTCTTCTCCACTACTATCGATGTTCTCCTCTTCCTCCCTTTTCATCTAGTTGAAATTTCTTTATCAGCATTGCTAATCCCCTCTTCCCATTTCGTCCAGTTGAAATCAATAAATTCCCATCTCGCTAATCTCTTCTTCCCCTTTTCCTCTGGTGGAAATCAATAAATTCCCCTCGATTTGTAGTTTATCCATTTTGTTTCCATCAATTTGTACCCCATAACTTGAAACACTGAAACCCTAAGATCAAGACCGTAACTGCATATGCCTCTCTATTCTTTTTCATTTTCATCTTGCCTTGCTCAGCATGTTCTTCATCTGCTTTCGCTGTACCAGTCGTCGGCGGCACTTAGTCAATAGGGTATCTTTCAGGTTTTCACCTCACGTCTGTGACGACGGTTTCCTCTCTTTCCCCGATGCTTTTTCTGCACGTTATTTTCCACCACGTTGCGGCCTGCCTTTTTCGATGTTCCTAGCTGTAACGTCCCAATATTTTCAACCATTCGCATCCGCACATTGTCGGACTTGAATTGTTCAAAATACTGCGTTGTAGAATAAATTTGGCAAAACTCAGAATATACAATAAATAAAATCACAGAATCACATGCACAGATATCAGAACTTACAGCGGAAATAAAATTTCAGTGGTTCATGAAGCCACTACAAATCTTTGATCAACAGAATTTACATAGTTTAGAATCTGCAATACAGCTTTAGACATACATAGGAACAGAGTCTTCCAAAGCCTTGCTTGCAAAAAGATAAAGACTGAAAAGGCTTCCAGCAGCACGAATGATCTACGGGATGTCCTAGCTCCAGATAGAACTGAAAACCGCAACTCAGGCTGACCCGAGCGTAAAATAAAACATAACACTCGAGTCAGGACATACATACTTATATAATGTAAGCTAATTCAAGTGTACTGTAATATAGAGCAAGTAACTTAAAGGATGCTTGGGACCGCCCATCCTCTAAGGATCCGTTAAACTATTTACTATGTAGTATATTGCGCTATTATAATAGTGTCTATTTATAAAATAAACATACTTTTTTCTTAGCATTAAGGGGTTACCCATATAGCCCTTAACACGTAATAGTCCCAGTAGTCCATCCAATATCATAGCTCCTCCTGATCGGGAAGCAACTAGAGGATACCACACGGGCTACGGGAGAAATCTAAACTCGTACAAGGCTCGGTATGGTAGATGACACGGCACAACTAGGCAATGCCAGGGTAGATATACCAATTGCTATCCAGGCTGGTGGAAACGCGTAGCCGCAGTTACCGCCCACCTCGGACTAACTCCCCAAAATCAAAATATAGAGGTGGCCACCGAATCAATCCAAAATCATAGTATAATATCGAAGAGGAGCGTCCGATCAGAGGAATGACCTCATTGGCCTGGAATTGCTCCTGTTTTAGCCACCTTATGCCAACTCACGGGAGTCGGGTCCACGTATTTACCTTACAGGAAACGCCACCACCGACCTACTTCATTCTGGAATCTCCGCCGCGTACACGGTTGGTCAAAGTGGTTTTCGGTATCGACAGAGAGTATGTCCATATCCGATCCCGGTCTCTTTGCCAACCCATCGTTATTATAACCCGTGGTCATTTAAAACATTTTATACTTTAAAACCAAAATAAACATTTCCATTTCAAAACTATAAATACGATATCATTTTAAAACCCAAAACAATATGATATCGTTATATTCAAATATAATTCTTTCCAAAACCATACTGCTTAAAATTTATAATATCTGGAAGCCGAATATTTGAAATATATCTTCAAAACATAATATTTGGAATTTTTACTTTAAATCATAACTCCCAACACACAAATGGTTTGGATATTCAACGGTATATAGAATAAATGGTTTAACTTTATGGTTACTTTGTGAAGAAGATAATTTATATAGCTTTACAAATATATTTCTTTATTTAAAGTTTAAACCATAATTTAAATATCACTTTATGTCCCCAAATCCGTTACAATTCCTATATATATATATCCAATTGGAGTATTTCCTATTCAAAACTAAGTTTGGATTTTATTCTTTCAACAAATCAATGTTTTATTATTTAGTCTTGAATATTCCCATAAATTCCATAAATAAACTCCCAATGTTAGTCATTTAATATCTTCAAAATTCACTTAATACTAGAATATTCATCTTAAATTTATTAAGGAAAATCCAGTTATAAATATCATATCTTAAGATTTTCCAAAACTTAACATAAAATAAAATTTCTCAAATTCCATGAGTTTTAAAACAATCAATTCTAGATTCTGTAGCACTTAGGAAATGCTACCTAAAGTTACGGGTAAAACTAGTCCAATTTCAAAAAGACCGCATTTCTAAAAATGCTGTAGCAGATTGATTAACTAAATAAATATTTCCAAATATAACTTATTTATCTATTTATTTATTAACATTTATAACTCATTCAAAAATTAAAATAAAATCCTTTAAAGATATTAAATCAAATATTTAACTTCCAAAATAATTTTTTTAAATATTTCAGAAAATATTATAAGAACCACGGGCCTGTATATAGTTCTCTAGCCTAGGTCAAGTGATACGGATTTATATCATTTCAACCCGTAATTTACAAAACCCCGGGTTCTATCATTTCAAACCCACAATCCCAAGTTATCAGTTAAGCAGTTAACAGACTAGTTTAACAATAATCATTATTTCAGCCCATAACAATCCAACTTTAACAGGGAACTTGCAGTGGTGATTTAAGCAGTAAATAACAATTAATAATATAACTGCAGAAATAATATAACAGATAAATAACTGATGAGATGTCAATTTAAATGGGTTCATCATTCTACATCATACTACAGACAGATAATATCTAAATAGAATGTTTACACATACACTTGCGATAATTTACACAATATATGTACATATGTCTGGTGAGAAAAACTCACCTGAAAGTTGCAGAAAATTTGAATACAAAACGACGATTCACCGATAAAGCACGACAGAGAATAACGATCAAATTCTTCTGACGTAGATTCAAATCTAGAACAAAATTTCAATTATGGAATACGTGACTTAAAAATTTACGATCAAAGAAAATGAGAATAGAACGGGGTTTGTTTGCTTTGCTCGACCACTCCACCGTGTACCGTGACCAAAACATACCCTAAACGAGAACCGGGTAACACTAAACTACGACAAAATTTCTAAAGGCTGACTGACAGAAGGTGAAGTTTTCCTACTCTATACTTTGTACATGTGCACACTCGTATCCCATGCAAACTCACGCCATGAATAGAACATAACACTTCCCTGTGTCCAAAATTTTTACCCTGAGAAAAACTCAACTGCTTCGGGCCAAGCAAGTCGTTGCTTCGAGTCAGCACCTATATTGCTTCGAGTTAAATATGTCAAATCTACGGGTCATATGCAAAACTGGTGAACACTTATCCCTATTTCTCTGTTATCCGAATACTTACAGATGCCCATGTTTGTGTTGCCCAACTATCTTCTAACTCATATTTACTTCTAGAATTCAGCTTCACCATCAGATTTTTTTTTTTCTTTTTTTTTTTTTTTTTTCTCTTTTTTTTTTCTTTTTTTTTTTTTTTTTTTAAAACCTAGTTGTTCCCCATTTCTACCCAGGCTGATACTAACTAAATATGCAGGCATGTATTACTAAATATGCAGACATGCACAACAGGGATGAAGTACTAACAGTACATAAAATGGAGATGAAGACTTCAACACCCAGGAAAACAATGACCAGACCAAAGTGCAACATTATGGATGCAATATAGATATGAAACTGAAACATATTAGATAATGTAAACTGGAATGGATATGAAGACTGAACATATCAAAAATTTTGAAAATACAAAGTTTCAAAATGAACCCAATAGGCTACAGTTACAAAACTCAAGTGAAGCAAATAATGCAACAGTAGCAGGTATATATGAATACAACCTCAATGCAGACAAGCAGACACACTATCTACATACATATATAACATCAAGCTATGATTCAAACAACAAGATAACATATGGTTTCAAGGGTCTGTTCATATTGTAAGAGCAGAGATATGGGATGCAGACAACTAAAGCATGGTACGAAGCAACATGTAACATTTCACATTTTATCAAAGTAATATAAGACAGTAGTGTGCAACTTGACATGCAAACTGCCACAAGACCAATTCAAGTGAAAATACCCAACTCAAATAAACCAACTAATGCAGACTGTCAAAAAAAATGGATCAATAATGCAACCAGGTTATAAGGGACAAGCTATTAATACCTGTACAAGACTGCAACAATTCGAATGAGGGTGAAATCAAATGCATACAACAATTCAAAGTGCAAAGTGAGGATCATCATGCATGGACAGTGCAATGTGACTGAATACAAGTCAATGCCAAGAAAATGCAATACAAATAGGCAAACAAAATGGAAATGAAGACTGGAGCAACATGAGGCATGCAATACTCAGTACATATCTTTATTACAAGAACAATTATGCACTTCAACTACTTAGTTAAACAAAATATTTTAGTAGCATCTGCACTTACCAACTTATCAATTTAAAAACAAAAACTTGGTGCAGCTGTTCTTATCAGTTTAAATCAAAAATTGATATCATTTGTTCTTAACAGTTTAAACAAAAAAAAAAAATCAAATAGTATCTGTTCTTATTAGAATTAAAACAAAACCAAGTAGTATCTGTTCTTGACAATTTTAAAACAACCCAAATAGTATCTGTTATTATCAATTTAAAAAGAACAAAGTTATGAAAGTATTAGTGGTTATCAATTTAAAACAAATCGCAATTACTGTCTGTTCCTACCAGTTTAAAACTTAAAACTAATAACATCTATATCATAATCATATGCAGACTTGCCAAACTTCCTAGCCTAGACAACAAGTCACAGATCTACACACAATAATTATGGACATAACTCGTACAACATGGGGAGGCCGAGCAAGGTGATGAAGAAAATCAGAAAATGAAGAAGAAGCAAATCTGGACGAAAGGAAAAAATGCTATTACCTGATAGATCTCGGGCTCAAGAAGGAGGCAAGGCAGAGCGAATAGTGGAAGGGAAAAAGAGCTGGTGTAAATATAGATGATGTTTGTGAAGTTCCATGGGGATCATAAGTGTAGATAACGCATCAGTTTTTAAAGAGCTTTTTCATGTGTGATTGTACTTTTGATATGTATATAGGCTATGAATAGGTGCATAGTTCGAACGTTATATAGTAAAACTTAATTTTTGAGGCATCAGTTTCTTTTACTTACGTGATTTAAGGAATGGGATAGATATATAGTGGTTTGAATGTAACTGATGAGCTACATCAGTGGAGGAGATAAATCAATAGTTATAATTTGTGCGAGATGCCAGAATTGCAAGCCTTGATTTGTTGATAAATAGTGGTTTAAATCTTTGTATGAAAATATGTGTGAATGCAAAAGTCAGTGAGTTACATGGCTGAAAGGAAGGAGTGCATCAGTTATTCTTTAAAAATAGGTAAGAGGTTCGAACGTTTCTAGTAGAAAACTTGATTTTTATACTGACAAATATTTGGACCATGCATTTGATTCGTCTCAGTTTTATTTGTTTTCTTAAGTATCAGTTTTATTTTTAACTGTGTAAATATGAATACGTGTGTGATGATTCATTTATTTTTAAATAAATTTTGATTTGTATTAAATATGTTTACAAATGTATTTGGACGTTGCAAAATTGGAAAAATATGATCTGTGGCAAGATCAGAGGAAGAGCAATCAGTGGTTTATGACATCAGTTACAAAAGGAATGAAATAAAGGGAGGGACCGAGAGTTACACCACATATAAAGTTTAAAAATATGTAAATATGAATGCGTGATTTCAGCATGCTTTAAATCCCTTATTTAGTTTGATTAAAATAAATGAAATGGCCAGACTTAAGAATTAATTTATGAAAGAAAACTGACATGCGGAGGCAAGTGTAAATGAGTATATTACGTGATTAAGGAAACCCCTGATTTAGCATGTCACATAAGAATGGTAAATGTTAACCGTTTCAAATAATTAACAATTTCTAACCTTGCACTTGAATGTTTTAAACTGTTGCACGGTCAAAGGGAGAGAGAGCTATTAGTTTATAGGAAGGTAAATGTGTTATATGCGTGATTTAAGGTAGAGCCATTTGCAAGCAGAAAATGGGAAAGGTTGGAATTTGCTTCCAATAATATGTCTTGGCTGTAACGCAAAAGCTTGGTTTAAGGCATACGTTGATTTATCTTTAGACATGCAAACTTTTAATATCCCATTTGTTGCAAACTAAACAGTGTGATATAAGATTTAGGCAGTTACACAACTGGATTTAATGTATGCGTGATTTAAGTTTGATGGCTGATATAAGTGCAAAGGAAAAATATCAGAGAGGGATTTGAACGTTACTTAAAAATCAAAACTGAAACGGAAATTTAAAAGAGGGAGAGTTGATTTTCTTAGATGTGAACGGTAACAAAAAGATTTGTACACAGGGGTTGATTTTGCACTGATGTAGGGATGAACGTATGTAATACAATTTATTTTATCAATCGGTCAGTTAACGAATAATAAAATAATGTTTGGTATAAAATCACTGACTGATGTTTCTCTCCAAAATATTTGGAAACACGATTTTTTACACTACGTTAAACAGACGCAGTCAAAATATCAAAAATTTCTGTAAAATAACATTTTAAAAACACACGTTTTATTACGTTGCTTTATACCCTAAAATTTGACGCGTCTTTTAAACGCGAAATTTTACAGTTTAAACATAGCTTAAATTTTTTACAGTTAATATTAAATTATATTGACATATACAATTTTATAAAATATATCTTCAAATTAAATAATTAACTATATTGTTAAACACAATTTATATAAATACATTTTTAAAATTAAATAATTAATAATAAAATAAATATCTAAAACTAGGGCTGTTACACTCTCCCCCACTTAAGAACTTTTCGTCCTCGAAAAGGAACGAAAGAAGAGAAACAAAGAAGATAAGCTAGATAGACAAGAATCTTAAACGGATAGTTCCGGATTTGAAGCACGAAGAAGGTTCTCTAGAATTGGTTTTACCCCTTCAGTTTGACTGTCAGTCTATGGGTGCTCAGCGGTGCTCAGGTCCCGATGAGTAACAAAGATCTCAAAGATTATAGAAAGAT
This sequence comes from Allium cepa, assembly GCA_030765085.1. Taxonomy (NCBI): domain Eukaryota; kingdom Viridiplantae; phylum Streptophyta; class Magnoliopsida; order Asparagales; family Amaryllidaceae; genus Allium; species Allium cepa. Next base: position 819,805,298 of record CM060940.1, read on the forward strand.
TTCTAAATAGACTGGTATAAGCGATAGCATCCCAATCCGTAGCAGATAAGGAAACCAAGGACATTTAAAGATAGTTCAAAACAAAATAAGATAATAAATTTGAGATCATAATATTTTGAAAATCATTACGATTTATAGATATTATCATTTGGAAATCATACTACTAAAATCATAACCCTTTTAAAATAATCTTCATTTATTCAATTATAAATTTTCAAACATTATATTTTTAGAATAGCAGCACTGATAATATGTTATAGTAGATATGATAGTATTCCTAATCAGTTTATTATTTTCTTAACTCTAAATTCTTAACAAATATCCTAACCACTTTATTTGAAATACCTATTTTAAAAAATAAGATATTCCTTCAATAAAAAATTTTATCCGAAACCCAAAATCTCAATTATCAAATTTAGCAATATTAGAATATGTCCTAACTATTCAAATCATAATTATTCACTTAGGGAATAACTTTAATTAGAATTTCTTAGTTAGATTTAAGGTTCCATGTTAAATCAACTTTGATTATTAGGTTCCTTTGAATAAATTTCTTAAATTCCTTTTTCTATATCTACCTCTATTTATCTTTTACAACTAAAATTTTAGTGTATAACATTTATTATAACCACCTAAATTTTAATTATAAAATCCCCTTTTTATAATGTATATTATCCAATTACATTGTTAACTTTTGAAACTCAAGGTAAGTTATATTGAATGGAATTGAGTATTATACAACTAAACTTTCAAATTCAATTATTTCCTGTTGGAATTTCTTATTCAAATTTATTTTTATTAAATTATTCCTCAAGATAAAACTTAAGAATTAAATTTCTGATTCTTCTTCAAACCATTTAGAGATAAATAAATATATATACATAATATGTCAAATCAAATATAAATTATATATATTAAGTCATACTTTAGAAATTCAAATCAAAAATCTCAAGGTACACTGTAGCCAGACTACAGGGTGGTCCCTTCACTTCGAAACTCGAAAATGAAAGTCGATGATGCTGCAGTCATCACCGAAATTATTTTCCAGCGACAAAGAGAAAAGCACTAGATTTTAAAAAATTTCGGAAACAAATTTCTATTCGAAAATACTTATTATATCCTTTTAAACTTTAAATACAAGGTTTGAAATCATCGGAAGTTTAATTCTCAAGTTCTAGTTTTAACTTCATTTCTATTTGTAACCATTGTTTTATAGTTCAATTATTTATATATGACAAAACACATGGCTTACAAACTCATATATAAAATCAAAACTATTATCTCTTGACAACTAGTCAAATTAATTATAGAGTTCTGAAAATTATACTTATATATATATTAGATTTTATTTTCAAATACAGAAATAAAACTTTCAAGTCAAGGATAGTGATTCAAATTTTTGATGAACTCAAATCAAATAGAATTCAAGATGAGTTGAAATCAGAAAATCCGGTGATTAAAAATCAGAATAAGGAAACTGGGTAAGTCTATATAATCGCGGACAACCTTGACCGGGTCAACCGTGACTTAAAGAATCGGATCGATGTGGTTGGGGTAAATCTACATTTGATCCGAAGAGGTAGAGTTCGGAATAACCAAAGATACTAGCATATAAACCAATGATAAATATAAATCTCCGGTGAATAAATGCTAATTGTAAAGGAGTTTCACCCCTTTATTAGAATGATGGCGAGACCGCAAATTTACTATGAAGATCATTCGAAGTGGAGTTATGGAATACTCCAGAATTTAAGGAAGATGAAAAGTGAGGGACACGAATGAACTTTGGAACCGTAGGGGACGTTCCAGAACTCGAAAAGAGAATGGTTCAATCTCTAATGAAGGTGATTCTGTAAATCCAATTTACCATATATTCTAAGTTTTGCCTAGAACCAAAGCTCTGATACCAAATGTAACGTCCCAATATTTTCAACCATTCGCATCCGCACATTGTCGGACTTGAATTGTTCAAAATACTGCGTTGTAGAATAAATTTGGCAAAACTCAGAATATACAATAAATAAAATCACAGAATCACATGCACAGATATCAGAACTTACAGCGGAAATAAAATTTCAGTGGTTCATGAAGCCACTACAAATCTTTGATCAACAGAATTTACATAGTTTAGAATCTGCAATACAGCTTTAGACATACATAGGAACAGAGTCTTCCAAAGCCTTGCTTGCAAAAAGATAAAGACTGAAAAGGCTTCCAGCAGCACGAATGATCTACGGGATGTCCTAGCTCCAGATAGAACTGAAAACCGCAACTCAGGCTGACCCGAGCGTAAAATAAAACATAACACTCGAGTCAGGACATACATACTTATATAATGTAAGCTAATTCAAGTGTACTGTAATATAGAGCAAGTAACTTAAAGGATGCTTGGGACCGCCCATCCTCTAAGGATCCGTTAAACTATTTACTATGTAGTATATTGCGCTATTATAATAGTGTCTATTTATAAAATAAACATACTTTTTTCTTAGCATTAAGGGGTTACCCATATAGCCCTTAACACGTAATAGTCCCAGTAGTCCATCCAATATCATAGCTCCTCCTGATCGGGAAGCAACTAGAGGATACCACACGGGCTACGGGAGAAATCTAAACTCGTACAAGGCTCGGTATGGTAGATGACACGGCACAACTAGGCAATGCCAGGGTAGATATACCAATTGCTATCCAGGCTGGTGGAAACGCGTAGCCGCAGTTACCGCCCACCTCGGACTAACTCCCCAAAATCAAAATATAGAGGTGGCCACCGAATCAATCCAAAATCATAGTATAATATCGAAGAGGAGCGTCCGATCAGAGGAATGACCTCATTGGCCTGGAATTGCTCCTGTTTTAGCCACCTTATGCCAACTCACGGGAGTCGGGTCCACGTATTTACCTTACAGGAAACGCCACCACCGACCTACTTCATTCTGGAATCTCCGCCGCGTACACGGTTGGTCAAAGTGGTTTTCGGTATCGACAGAGAGTATGTCCATATCCGATCCCGGTCTCTTTGCCAACCCATCGTTATTATAACCCGTGGTCATTTAAAACATTTTATACTTTAAAACCAAAATAAACATTTCCATTTCAAAACTATAAATACGATATCATTTTAAAACCCAAAACAATATGATATCGTTATATTCAAATATAATTCTTTCCAAAACCATACTGCTTAAAATTTATAATATCTGGAAGCCGAATATTTGAAATATATCTTCAAAACATAATATTTGGAATTTTTACTTTAAATCATAACTCCCAACACACAAATGGTTTGGATATTCAACGGTATATAGAATAAATGGTTTAACTTTATGGTTACTTTGTGAAGAAGATAATTTATATAGCTTTACAAATATATTTCTTTATTTAAAGTTTAAACCATAATTTAAATATCACTTTATGTCCCCAAATCCGTTACAATTCCTATATATATATATCCAATTGGAGTATTTCCTATTCAAAACTAAGTTTGGATTTTATTCTTTCAACAAATCAATGTTTTATTATTTAGTCTTGAATATTCCCATAAATTCCATAAATAAACTCCCAATGTTAGTCATTTAATATCTTCAAAATTCACTTAATACTAGAATATTCATCTTAAATTTATTAAGGAAAATCCAGTTATAAATATCATATCTTAAGATTTTCCAAAACTTAACATAAAATAAAATTTCTCAAATTCCATGAGTTTTAAAACAATCAATTCTAGATTCTGTAGCACTTAGGAAATGCTACCTAAAGTTACGGGTAAAACTAGTCCAATTTCAAAAAGACCGCATTTCTAAAAATGCTGTAGCAGATTGATTAACTAAATAAATATTTCCAAATATAACTTATTTATCTATTTATTTATTAACATTTATAACTCATTCAAAAATTAAAATAAAATCCTTTAAAGATATTAAATCAAATATTTAACTTCCAAAATAATTTTTTTAAATATTTCAGAAAATATTATAAGAACCACGGGCCTGTATATAGTTCTCTAGCCTAGGTCAAGTGATACGGATTTATATCATTTCAACCCGTAATTTACAAAACCCCGGGTTCTATCATTTCAAACCCACAATCCCAAGTTATCAGTTAAGCAGTTAACAGACTAGTTTAACAATAATCATTATTTCAGCCCATAACAATCCAACTTTAACAGGGAACTTGCAGTGGTGATTTAAGCAGTAAATAACAATTAATAATATAACTGCAGAAATAATATAACAGATAAATAACTGATGAGATGTCAATTTAAATGGGTTCATCATTCTACATCATACTACAGACAGATAATATCTAAATAGAATGTTTACACATACACTTGCGATAATTTACACAATATATGTACATATGTCTGGTGAGAAAAACTCACCTGAAAGTTGCAGAAAATTTGAATACAAAACGACGATTCACCGATAAAGCACGACAGAGAATAACGATCAAATTCTTCTGACGTAGATTCAAATCTAGAACAAAATTTCAATTATGGAATACGTGACTTAAAAATTTACGATCAAAGAAAATGAGAATAGAACGGGGTTTGTTTGCTTTGCTCGACCACTCCACCGTGTACCGTGACCAAAACATACCCTAAACGAGAACCGGGTAACACTAAACTACGACAAAATTTCTAAAGGCTGACTGACAGAAGGTGAAGTTTTCCTACTCTATACTTTGTACATGTGCACACTCGTATCCCATGCAAACTCACGCCATGAATAGAACATAACACTTCCCTGTGTCCAAAATTTTTACCCTGAGAAAAACTCAACTGCTTCGGGCCAAGCAAGTCGTTGCTTCGAGTCAGCACCTATATTGCTTCGAGTTAAATATGTCAAATCTACGGGTCATATGCAAAACTGGTGAACACTTATCCCTATTTCTCTGTTATCCGAATACTTACAGATGCCCATGTTTGTGTTGCCCAACTATCTTCTAACTCATATTTACTTCTAGAATTCAGCTTCACCATCAGATTTTTTTTTTTCTTTTTTTTTTTTTTTTTTTCTCTTTTTTTTTTTCTTTTTTTTTTTTTTTTTTTTTTAAAACCTAGTTGTTCCCCATTTCTACCCAGGCTGATACTAACTAAATATGCAGGCATGTATTACTAAATATGCAGACATGCACAACAGGGATGAAGTACTAACAGTACATAAAATGGAGATGAAGACTTCAACACCCAGGAAAACAATGACCAGACCAAAGTGCAACATTATGGATGCAATATAGATATGAAACTGAAACATATTAGATAATGTAAACTGGAATGGATATGAAGACTGAACATATCAAAAATTTTGAAAATACAAAGTTTCAAAATGAACCCAATAGGCTACAGTTACAAAACTCAAGTGAAGCAAATAATGCAACAGTAGCAGGTATATATGAATACAACCTCAATGCAGACAAGCAGACACACTATCTACATACATATATAACATCAAGCTATGATTCAAACAACAAGATAACATATGGTTTCAAGGGTCTGTTCATATTGTAAGAGCAGAGATATGGGATGCAGACAACTAAAGCATGGTACGAAGCAACATGTAACATTTCACATTTTATCAAAGTAATATAAGACAGTAGTGTGCAACTTGACATGCAAACTGCCACAAGACCAATTCAAGTGAAAATACCCAACTCAAATAAACCAACTAATGCAGACTGTCAAAAAAAATGGATCAATAATGCAACCAGGTTATAAGGGACAAGCTATTAATACCTGTACAAGACTGCAACAATTCGAATGAGGGTGAAATCAAATGCATACAACAATTCAAAGTGCAAAGTGAGGATCATCATGCATGGACAGTGCAATGTGACTGAATACAAGTCAATGCCAAGAAAATGCAATACAAATAGGCAAACAAAATGGAAATGAAGACTGGAGCAACATGAGGCATGCAATACTCAGTACATATCTTTATTACAAGAACAATTATGCACTTCAACTACTTAGTTAAACAAAATATTTTAGTAGCATCTGCACTTACCAACTTATCAATTTAAAAACAAAAACTTGGTGCAGCTGTTCTTATCAGTTTAAATCAAAAATTGATATCATTTGTTCTTAACAGTTTAAACAAAAAAAAAATCAAATAGTATCTGTTCTTATTAGAATTAAAACAAAACCAAGTAGTATCTGTTCTTGACAATTTTAAAACAACCCAAATAGTATCTGTTATTATCAATTTAAAAAGAACAAAGTTATGAAAGTATTAGTGGTTATCAATTTAAAACAAATCGCAATTACTGTCTGTTCCTACCAGTTTAAAACTTAAAACTAATAACATCTATATCATAATCATATGCAGACTTGCCAAACTTCCTAGCCTAGACAACAAGTCACAGATCTACACACAATAATTATGGACATAACTCGTACAACATGGGGAGGCCGAGCAAGGTGATGAAGAAAATCAGAAAATGAAGAAGAAGCAAATCTGGACGAAAGGAAAAAATGCTATTACCTGATAGATCTCGGGCTCAAGAAGGAGGCAAGGCAGAGCGAATAGTGGAAGGGAAAAAGAGCTGGTGTAAATATAGATGATGTTTGTGAAGTTCCATGGGGATCATAAGTGTAGATAACGCATCAGTTTTTAAAGAGCTTTTTCATGTGTGATTGTACTTTTGATATGTATATAGGCTATGAATAGGTGCATAGTTCGAACGTTATATAGTAAAACTTAATTTTTGAGGCATCAGTTTCTTTTACTTACGTGATTTAAGGAATGGGATAGATATATAGTGGTTTGAATGTAACTGATGAGCTACATCAGTGGAGGAGATAAATCAATAGTTATAATTTGTGCGAGATGCCAGAATTGCAAGCCTTGATTTGTTGATAAATAGTGGTTTAAATCTTTGTATGAAAATATGTGTGAATGCAAAAGTCAGTGAGTTACATGGCTGAAAGGAAGGAGTGCATCAGTTATTCTTTAAAAATAGGTAAGAGGTTCGAACGTTTCTAGTAGAAAACTTGATTTTTATACTGACAAATATTTGGACCATGCATTTGATTCGTCTCAGTTTTATTTGTTTTCTTAAGTATCAGTTTTATTTTTAACTGTGTAAATATGAATACGTGTGTGATGATTCATTTATTTTTAAATAAATTTTGATTTGTATTAAATATGTTTACAAATGTATTTGGACGTTGCAAAATTGGAAAAATATGATCTGTGGCAAGATCAGAGGAAGAGCAATCAGTGGTTTATGACATCAGTTACAAAAGGAATGAAATAAAGGGAGGGACCGAGAGTTACACCACATATAAAGTTTAAAAATATGTAAATATGAATGCGTGATTTCAGCATGCTTTAAATCCCTTATTTAGTTTGATTAAAATAAATGAAATGGCCAGACTTAAGAATTAATTTATGAAAGAAAACTGACATGCGGAGGCAAGTGTAAATGAGTATATTACGTGATTAAGGAAACCCCTGATTTAGCATGTCACATAAGAATGGTAAATGTTAACCGTTTCAAATAATTAACAATTTCTAACCTTGCACTTGAATGTTTTAAACTGTTGCACGGTCAAAGGGAGAGAGAGCTATTAGTTTATAGGAAGGTAAATGTGTTATATGCGTGATTTAAGGTAGAGCCATTTGCAAGCAGAAAATGGGAAAGGTTGGAATTTGCTTCCAATAATATGTCTTGGCTGTAACGCAAAAGCTTGGTTTAAGGCATACGTTGATTTATCTTTAGACATGCAAACTTTTAATATCCCATTTGTTGCAAACTAAACAGTGTGATATAAGATTTAGGCAGTTACACAACTGGATTTAATGTATGCGTGATTTAAGTTTGATGGCTGATATAAGTGCAAAGGAAAAATATCAGAGAGGGATTTGAACGTTACTTAAAAATCAAAACTGAAACGGAAATTTAAAAGAGGGAGAGTTGATTTTCTTAGATGTGAACGGTAACAAAAAGATTTGTACACAGGGGTTGATTTTGCACTGATGTAGGGATGAACGTATGTAATACAATTTATTTTATCAATCGGTCAGTTAACGAATAATAAAATAATGTTTGGTATAAAATCACTGACTGATGTTTCTCTCCAAAATATTTGGAAACACGATTTTTTACACTACGTTAAACAGACGCAGTCAAAATATCAAAAATTTCTGTAAAATAACATTTTAAAAACACACGTTTTATTACGTTGCTTTATACCCTAAAATTTGACGCGTCTTTTAAACGCGAAATTTTACAGTTTAAACATAGCTTAAATTTTTTACAGTTAATATTAAATTATATTGACATATACAATTTTATAAAATATATCTTCAAATTAAATAATTAACTATATTGTTAAACACAATTTATATAAATACATTTTTAAAATTAAATAATTAATAATAAAATAAATATCTAAAACTAGGGCTGTTACACTAGCCTTGGACTGTGGTATGTTTCATCTCAATTTCTCCTTTTTGGTCTCCTTTGGCAATCCTACAATAGTATAGTTAATCCACCTAAGTGCAGTGAGTTAGTGAATATTATCATTATAGCTTTAACGTTTGATATTATAGAGTGAATATAAAAAATAGACTATGAAAGGTTCTGTAAATTAAAGTGCCTTAACTGTAATTATCTCATGTATCAAACAATATGTTATAAATTTACCATTTATTTGTCCGACATTTAATTGTTACCCCGATTAGTCATAGTTTTGCGACCTACTTTGTAAATACCCTTAATTTCATTACTGTATTTGTTTTCCTTAACGCAATGACCATATTTGTGTTTATCTATGTTTATATAAGTAAGCAATGAATTTTTGGCAAGTTAATATCTTTCTGTGTTTGAATTAAATTACCGAAGAAGAGTTTTGTTATTATATTATTATCTTATTAACAGAAATATTTGATGATTTTACAAAGTAATCACTTGTTATCTTTTAAGTACCCCTTTGTTTACTTCCATAGATTAAAATTTGCCATATACTTCTAGCAAATTCTTTGACCTTCATTTAAAATGTAAGTTCTTGGTTTATTGAATTCGTAGTGAAGTTGATTAATTTGAATCGAATATTTGAGCAAATGAAATTTCACCCATAACATCTTGAGAAAATGATTTAAATCCCTTGCGGTTGTGTTCATTTTCTCCTTCAGTTGTTGCAATTGGTTTTCAAGTTAAACATTATTTTAGCATCACCAAAATATAGTACGTAGTACACAATAATTGAAAATAAAATTTACAAATGGGTTGTATGATTATATGCTATTAAGAACAACATACTGCCATATCTTAATAGAAAATGTGTACTTTGCAATTTTTAGACATGTATGTATAACTGTGTATAAATTAGCTAATACTTATATGCTATTGGTTTCGGATACAAATGTAATTCATGTATCATGCGGCTTTATTATTTAGAGGTGAACAATATTAATTATCAACTGATATTTTTCTAATACACTATCAATAAAGTTTTCTTTTATGGCTACTTTGGGAAATACAACAATTTGAAGTAACACTTCTGTTTCTATTCGTTAAGAAAATATTCGATGCACCAATTTACTTCCATCAATTAACATGTTACAATTCTTATGAGCATACACGTTGAATTTATGATAGCTAGGCACTTCATTATAGAGCTCTCACATTGGTCTTAAACCCATTATACAAGTAAACAAATACAACTTGAGTTTCCAACATGGCCAGCCATAGATATTTATGCATAGACCAAGAAATTTACATCTTTTTCTATATTTTTGTGTGCTTTGGACGTTTATGAAAAATATATTTCATTATTGTGTAGTTTGGACATTGTATATGAAAAAAACAACTATTTCATCTTTGTGTTGATATTTTACGTGCATGTTTTTTTTTGAACTGGTACTTTATATACAACAAATCAATGGGACAACATATTCCATGTCAAATAAACGTTCGAAAGTAAGTTTCGAACTTGTGACATCCTGCACCAAGCTGAATCAACTAACCACTTGGACAATGGTGCTTGTCCGTGCATGTTTATCTTATTGTCCTTTTCGTAACTATCGGTTTTCCTTGAAGCTATATTAAATTATTAAGTCTGTTACTAATTTCTTTGTTGATTGCGGTTTAGAAAATATTAGCCAGTGTCAAGAAACCTCTTCATAATTCAGCTAAGAAGGTTGAATTTAAAGTCAAGGTTTCTAGGCTTATGGATATAATCATCAACTCTCTTTACAGCAATAAAGACATTTTCTCGAGAGAATTCATGTGCAGTGCCTCAAACGTAAGTTTTATATTTACCGATATAGTAGTTCTGGCATAGGATTTTACAAAGTTTCACTGTAACAATATATCATTTTCATGTTTCAACCATGAACTTAATAAGACACATTTTTCTTAGTCTAAACAATAAGAAGGTTTTCATTGAAGGTGAAAACAACAAGCTTGAGATTCATGTTGGTACATAAAATTTTTGCATGGAATATGGAATGATTCTGAAGAGTATATCACCAAGAGGAATCCTTATTTTTTATGTTAGATGTTCAGATCAAGATTGACAAGGAGAATAAAGTTCTCACTATCAGGGACCGAGATATTGGTATGACTAAAGTAGATTTGACCAAGTACTTAGGAAAAATAGCCAAGTTAGGAATTACATGTACTATTGAAAAACAGGATCATCATTTTGCCTACTTTATGCTTCTATTTTTGTTTGAAAAATTTATAGAAAATTTGTTGTCTACTGATTCTTTCAAGAAAATGCAACCAGGAGCTGACCGAAAAACTCATTGGACAATTTGGCGTTGGATTCTACTCTGCATATTGGGTTGCAGATCATGTTATAGTCATAAGCAAGCATAATGATGATAAAAATAAAAAAATTGAGATGAACATGAATTTGTAATATTTTGATCTTTGTGATATTTTGATCAAAGCTTTATAACATATAAGTTAGTTCATCTTCAAGATATGTCTGAGAATTTAATGCTAATGGCATGAGGATACATCGACTGAGCCACTAGGATATGGAATAGAAATATGTCTGCATCTCCAACAAGAATACAATATATCTTGAAGAATATCAATTGAAAGTCGGCATACTTAAAAACATTTTTCTGTCTAAAATATATTTCAGTTCATGCTGAAAAAAATTCTATTACACGGTGAAAAAATGTATACTTAATAAATACTGTCATTCCCTTATAAAGCCTTATGCATAAAGTTTAAAAACAAATCAACTTATTGAAAATTTATAGTAAGGTAATGTAGTTACAAATAATTGTATATGTTTTAATTTGCATATATAATATATCTTCTTATCAGTTTGTGGTAAACAACGCATATCCTGAAATTCTAATTTGTTAAGTATCAAACTATTTTTTCAGCTTTCATGCAGACCTTATCTACGGTGGGGAATACAATTTGAGATTATTGGTTACGAGTGTAAGATTGATCATCAAACTGATATTGGAATCTAAGCTACACCTCTTCACTGCCACTCAACTCAAGTCATTCTTTTCTCTTCTTTGAGGTTCTTGAAAATTTGTATTAACTTGCTATATTATTGTTTATGTGCTTTACCTTGGTATAGTAGCAGCTAATTATATTTCTAATCCATATGGTTTTTATTTCGATGTACATTCTTAGATTCAAAATGTTAGCATATTTCAATTTACATGCCGAGGATTTGAGTGGACATTTATTGATGAATAAATTCTCTATTTAATGTTAGCAGCAAGTAAGAATATGGATTTACTGCAGTTGCCTAAAGTTTGATAAACTAAAGTTTAACTTCCATTTCATTTTCTTTAGTTGTACGATTAAAGAGGCTTTTGGATTTCATTAGCTCAAAGTTTTATTCATTAACCAGAATTCCTCCAACCATAGACAATTTTGGTCAGTTTGCATTGAAGTATCAACTTATGAGTAGGTAAGGTTTTTTCCTTATTCTATTTTTCCTCGATTCATTCTAGAAATATGAATTAATGTATACTATTTCTAATGTTAATCGATATATCTTTAAACGGTAATCTTCTATTCATCAACTTATTTCAATTAGTCATATTTGATGAAAACAATGATCTTGTGCTTTAAGAAGATTACGACTACTATGCCATTACAATGCCTTCTACCATTGATGTTTAGCATTAGATACTGTAGTTAGTGGACAAGCTAACTTTGTAAATAGAAGGAAGAGGACCATCCATCGTTCCTTTTTATAATAGCCAAACTTGAGTAGCACCTGGTGAGTGAAAATACCGTTGACAAGTTTTGTTTGGACAGTTGTCCACAACAAGAAACATTGTATAACACCAGCTCATATTTATTTTTAAAGATAAATTATGTGCTAGCATATAATGTTGGTATACCTAGAGTTAAAATACAACAAATTAATTGACAATTTGTAATATAAACTACTTATACCATCAAAATATGGTGCAAACTAGACGTTTTTGCAAGCTTATAGGTATAAATTTACCTCATCTTACTTCTGCAATGACGTATTATGAAAATGTGTTACATGATTTACATAAACTGACCCAAGAATGCATGTTATTTAAAGTTTTGAATTTTTGCTTTTTGTCTTAATTAAGCCTACTTGATGATCGAGTAGTTGAATGATCACATGGATGGGTTTTGCAATCTTCTTGCTTGAATTTGTGTATAAATAATAAAAACTATCTTGACTATATGGTCCTTCATATTTATGAATATGCAACCAGTTTCTTCCCATTTTTTCCCTTTTTCATGGGACAATCACATGTATTTTTAACATGACAGTATTCCAATAACTAACATTATGCACTTTAAGTGACTGCATGCAATTGGATCTCAAGTTGTAGCCAAAGATAAAGAACAAGTTGAATCTGGATCAGCTTTCTTAAACGTGGGTAAAAGAATAGTATGAACTAAAAGAAGTTGACATTTTATGCAACATAGGCATTGTACTCTTTGATGCATACCATGTAATCCGATTATTCATTTTATATATGTTTATATGTTTCACTAACTTAATTTTGTATTATTAATACACTTGATCGAACTTGAATTAGTATAGTTTTTGCTTTTCGAATTATGTGATCAAATGGCCTTTTCATCCAAAGGTTACATAGATGTGATTTTGAGGGTTCAACTCGATGAATTTTTTTTTCATTTTCCAAGCTTCACTTTAGTTTTCTTCTGCACCAAAATCCATTTGGTATTACAGATTTTATTGTTACAAAATTTGAGCATATGGTTTGTTATTGTTGTAATCTAGAAAGACATTCGGGTAATGAAACTATGAATGTTACAAAGGATGCAATATGTTGATTTTCGCTCTACTATTTTTCAGTTGGTAAAAAATGTTTGTCCATATGATGCAATGTATTTCTAAATTTAATGTCTCTACATTGCTTTATTAGAACCATAACTTTATGATTATTTTTTCTCACCTTAAGATGTTTCAAAATTGTGCGTCCATGCTATGATTAAAATATGGGTTCCTGATTATATTAATCTATATATACTATTATTATTGAGTTAGATTTCAAGAGCACACATGCCTCCTTCATATTTTGGGAAATGAACAGTCACATTTTTAATTTCCTTCTATTCCAAACTTTGAAATATGATAACTTTTTTTACATTAATTGGATTTAAGAATTGTTTTCACTGTAAAATCTCAAATTTAATATGCTTTCTAATGATATCCATTGTTGATAGCTAAAAATAATTTTTTTTAAATCGTAATTTTATATAGCATTTTTAACTACATTTATATCCAATTATTTTGTGTCACCGTTGTGTACCGCATTTCTGCAATAGCATTATTATGATGATCATAAACATTACATAGTAGTTTTACCTAGATTATTATAATGTGTTTATTATCTTTTAACATATTTGAAAGGAATATTTTTTGAATTATACAATTATGGTTGCCTTTGAATATTGTAACTGCGTTATGTAATAAAGTAATAATTTTGATTGTGTTTGATAATCTATTCAAACTTAGGGCAGTTACAATTTAACCCCATCAAAAATGGTGTAATAATTTATAGGCATATTTTGAATTAATTTAACTACATTAGCATTTTTTTATTGCATTTACTATTGATGGTTTTGACTATATTTGATAATTTTATTCAATTTTAAAACAGTAATAAATTAATGAAATTAAAAAAATGCAATTATAATTTACCAGCTAGTTTTGGGTAAATTTAACTATATTTGAAGATTTTTAACCACATTTGTGTGATGTAGTAATAAATTTGGCTACATTTCAGGAATTTATTTAATCTTAATACAACTAAAATTTAACTACATTAATAAAATGCAGTTATAATTTAATGACAATTTTGAATTATGCATGGTAGAAATTGAATATTTCAACTATATTTATGTGATGCAGTAATAATTTTGGTTACACACGATGATTTATTCGAGCTTACTATAGTTCAAATTTAAATGCATTAAGAAAAAGCGGTTATTATTTTGCAATATTTTCGGAATTGAGCAATTATTTTTGCATCTGAATATTTTAACTGCATTTGTGTGGTGCAATACTGATTTAGCTGTAGTAATGATTTTGTTTGATGTTAACGATAATAATTTAACCGCATTATGAAAATATAATTGAAAAATGAAATTTTCTTTTTGATAGCTTAAGATGATTAAATGGTGACCTCACATAATTAATGCTTGATTCAACCGTGCAGCTCAGCGTTTAATACATTGCTTCCAAGTTTGATGATATAATTTGGCTAAGTTTACTCAATTTCGTTTATAATTACGATGATCAATAATATGATAAACATATAAGTTGTTGTATTCGGGCTTAAGGTAGATGCATAGTTTAAGTGCTGGTTCAAAACATGTGCTGTAGTGAGAATAATGTTGATAACCACCTAATTGAGTTTTTTTTTGCAGTAAATTCTAAAATCACTTGCACCACCACTGTCGGAAAACTTCTAGAAAACAATTGATGAATGTATCTTTGTATAGATGATCACGTAGTCATAGTTTGATTATTAGATATAGTAAACTAGGTCAGACGAGCAATGAAAGAATTTAGTAGTAATACTGCATCAATGACACTTTTGCCTTTTTTGGCTGCAAGTACAAATACCTTTAATGGTTAAAATAATTGACTGATGTAATGCGTCTATTAGGGCAAAGAAAACATCACCTATTTGCACTCAAGCCCAATATCATACATGTGTTGCTAGCAGTTATTTTTTAGGCTAAAAAATGAATAGACTTCTCACAATTGTTCTCTTTTACTTGTTTTGGATATTTTCAAATATTGGTGACCGCGACCAGCTGTATGCCGTGTTTTGTATCATGCATCGATATAGATCAAATTCAGTGAGCAATATTAATTTATATTGGAACCCATGTTATTTTCTTATTGCATCATTATTTTTATTTCAATTGAATCTTCTGTTTTACTACTTTTCCCATGTACTACATCTGTTGCTTTTTTCCTTTTTTTCCCTCCCTTTTTTCACCTGTTGAGAAATACTTTTCCTGACTGTTTACAAATTTCGTCCTATTACTATATTTATTCTCATTGCAAAAAGCTTTTGTTACTCTTATTTAATTGAATCGAACTGCACTGTGTCTTTGTGTCTGCAGTTCACAGCGAATACTTCAACTATATCTATGCACACTGGAGCAGCTGTGTAATTGCAAAAGCAACAACATTGGCGTTATATGCCACAGTGAATATATCTATGCATTAGCGGATAAATTTTTAATACATTATCCTCTAAATAGTCTGTAAACTTTGACATATTCGCTGTAATTGTTTTGTTCGATTTTAATTGTGATTATCATAACTAAATATATCTATGTATTCTTTGCCCTACCAAATTGATATTCATGATGTGACACTATCATTCAATAATGTTTTTTCATTATCACCATATTACATTTGGATATGACCTATGCAACAACAATATTTTTTCAACATCCGTGTGCGAAGCACGGGTTCGCACAAGTTTCATATAAAGTAGTCCAGCTTTACTATACCCTCCTCAGGAGTTTACCGATCCGTCGGGTCCTCCCGGGTTTTCAAAAAAAATTCATATAAGATACGATATTTTTATGTACACTATACTGAAGATTGTTTCAGTAATAATGGGACAACTATTGATCACGAACATATGCACAAAGCTATGTAGTTTTCTCAATGGTGTACATTGATGAATGATAGAGATGCTTCAGACTTGGCAAAAAGTTAGTGCATTTATTGGAAATTATCATTTACGATGGTTGTTTCGTGTTACTGGGTCTAAAACCATCGATGCACAATGCTCAAATATTGTTTTTTACATAATTATATAAATTCCACACTAGTTTAAAATAATAATAGATTTTGTACAACCCATTTACTTGGTTTTCGTCATGTTTGAACATTTAAAAAAAAAAATTTACACCAACAAGTTCACAGAACCAACCAAATAATTTTTTTTATGCATAGCACAAAAGATTTTGTTTTATTAAGGAAATAATTACTTTGAATAACCAAAAATAATAATCAACAAACTTTGAAGGTAGTATCTATATAATTTAACAAAAAAATATTTAACAAAAAAAAAAAACTATACCCGTGTGTGTAGCATGGGTTCGCACTAATTATAGTTAAATCATGGAGTAAAATTCATGAACGAGTATAGTTATGTCCAAATTGAAGCGTTAGAAGTAAAACACTATCCAAATTCGTCTCCCCTATTGTAAGACGGTCGACTGTAGTCAAACCAAAGTCAAAATATCCGGTCAGAGCATATCAATTAATAATAAATGTTTTTATTAAACCATTGACAATAGAGATTGACTATAGTTTTATATATGGATATCATTAGAGATATGACTTAGACCAAACCTTATATAATAAAAGTGATATGGTAATGATGAACAAATGAAGAAAATGTGCGATGTTGTTGCTTAAAAGTGTTGTTTGAATGATTTAAAATAAGATTTTACCTTGAAAATCTACAAGCGATGAGTTTGGCCAAACTATTACACCATCAACTAAGGTGATATATGGCCATTAATATTCAAAGAATGATATTAATCGCTGGTCGAATTCACACTTGAGACTCTCAAAACTGAATCTGTGTAGTCTTTAAAATATCATTCGTTTTAATTGATTTATAAAGTACTATAAATTAATTAATATAATTTTTATATTAATTATTGAGAGCTTTTAGTATTAAAACGCCTTTAATAATTTCAGTATTGATTTTAGAGAATTTTAGGGTGCTCGTAGTAAATATTTAGATGTATATACAATCTGTATATGCACACATTAATGATAAAAGAGATTAAATATTAAAATAATATGATATATTTATTTAGATAATGTACGTATGTGTGTATGTATGCATGTCTGTGTGTGTATCTGACCAAAATCTTAAATGTGAAGGAGGGATTCGACTTTGACTTGATGTATTAGGTGCAATGATTTGAATTAAGGGAATGAGTAAAATGTGGGGATGTTTTAGCTAAAAGATCTTCCCCATACTAGTTTATTTAAACCAAGTCACCACTTCATTTATTCCCACTAGATTTTCTTGCTCTCTCCACTACCGTACCCAACCATACTTTCACTATCTACCAGACACAAAGCCTCTGTCTCCAATGTATTGTTGTGACCGTTAAAAACTCAAACCGCTAGGATACTAATTCCCATGAGGGACTCTCTGATTAATGTGTGAGAAATAACTGGATTTAAAAGGTAAACATTTATTTTAGATTTATATCATATACTGTAACTCCTGTCTATGTAATTTTGGCTATGAATATAAGCTATTACATAATTCTATATTTTATTATTTAATTAATATTATTACACGCACATATAATTTAATTCGGTTCTAAATTTAAAAAAAAAAAATTGGACCATAACCATAATTAATTAATTTAATTGTCAGTAAAGTTTATTTAGATATAATTGGTATGTAATATTAAACATATTAAATTTATTTTGGGTTTTCCAACTTATATATATATAGACACACACGCACATATGTACATACACACACATACACATATATGTATGTATGTATGTATGTATTCTAATTAAAGTAAATAAATATGTATATGTTGAATATACATATAAAGACGTTTTGGCTTTTTGTATTTTAACTAAAAATTACTTATATTCAGTTTATTAATATTAATGTAAATATTATCTTTTTTGAAATTGGGTTAACCAGATTTAATGGACTTTACAGCTTGGGCTACACTAAACGAATACAAATCACATCTTAGCAACTAGGTACAAAATTTTCTTTGAATGCTACTTTTCATTAGTTTTTACTACTACTTTCCTATCAGGGCTAAATCACAACTACTTCACGGCAGCCAAAAATTGGTTAATCAATCTGTTCCCCTCACTTCCTTCCAGTTCCAATTCTCCATTGTAGCTCTCGTGTTGATAACATGGTAAATTTCTTCTTCAAGATTCTACTTACTATGATTTGTATGTCTCTTTCAATCATTTTAGTTAGATCTAACTTCGATTTCTCTTTATTATTGAAAGTCCCGAAGTTGCCTTCCTTTCAAATGTGCAATAGTAGTTGTCAGGCAAATATCTGTAAGTTCCAAATATGAGAAGCTTCTACTATTAGCTATGAACATCTTCTTTTAGCATGCAATTTAATTTCATGATTTTCCATACTCTATTGCAAAATTTATAGTCGAAAAATATGTTTATGAGTTTATTCTTGTTTGCAAAGTCTACATTTCCTTTTATAAAATATACTCATTTGTGAATCTTAGGTAGGAAGTTTGTTGTGTTAATCACTTTATAGGTTGTGTGAGCCAATTTAGGATCGTTACTTCTACACCAAGCAACCTAATACCATTGGCATGTTGGGTAATGGGTTCTTGTAACTTCCCATGCCTCACTTAAACTAATTTAACCTCGAGGAGAAAAAATTTTCCAGGCCTATACGTAATTCTCTTTACCTAAATATAAGGGGCTTGCCTCTATTTCACTCTTGTAATTTCTAGTATAAGCTTGCATGTCACAAATCCACATATCTCTTTTAATTATTGAGTTGACTTTTATAGTTGGAGCTCCATTTGTAGAAAAACGGTCTCGTCCCAATTTTTGGACTAGACTTTGGTTAGAGGTCACTCCATAAATCAGTTTCATTTCCATGTGTTACCTGCCTTTCAATTAAATAGCTGATTGTGTCTCTCTATTTTAATAAGTTTTCCCAAATTATTGAAGAATTATTGTAAAATTAACTTTCAAGTATCTATATCTCATATATTCAACGCATATATTTTTTGATTGTAGAATCATTCATGCAGGTTTTAGAGCATAGGCTTTCTTCAGTTCAAACAAGTTATTTAGTCCGACACCACCTTCTCTTTTTGTCTGCATAGGTCAGCATAACTTATGTTATGCAACTCCTATAAAATTGGAACAAATAGAGTTGATTTTTTGTAATAGAGCAATCATTAATTTGGAAGGTTTATACGTAAAAGCTCACTTTTGAAGTAATTATCACATGAACAAGCTCCACTCTTCCTGCAAAAGACAATTACATCCCCACAATTGTTCCCTAATATTATTTATTTATTCTCCATGCCCCCCATCTATGATCTTATTATTTGATAGAGACACTCCAAGAAACTTAACAGTTAGTTCTCCTACTTCAAAGTCCAACTTTTCCATAAATCCTTGTGTATTCTGTCAGAATTATTTGAAATATCATTTTGTTTTCAAATCATTCACTTTAAGCCCTGCATGCACTTCCATTTTCTAAAATATTTTATCTATAGTCTACATAGCTATTGAGTTTGATTTGATGCAAATTAAGAAATCATCAACATAGATCAGGTAGGTGATTTTTGGTTTTGATGGCGTGGCAGCTTCATTCGCAAAGAGAAATATTCCATTGCAACTACAAATAATTAGTAGGGGATATGGGATCCCTTTGTCTCAAACCTCTTTACTTTAAATGTACCCTATTGGAACTCCATTAACAAGTATACAATAAGTTATAGTGTTATTACAATGGCCAATTATTTTGATCATTTTCTCTGGAATTCCCATACCTTTAGCGTGTGAGTAATAAGACTTCTATTAACTCTATCATAAGCTTTATGTAAAACAATTTTCAAAAAAAAATTATTGGACCCTTTCTTATTAAATTCTCTGACCAAATCATGTGCCGTTATAGAATTTTCATAAATAAATCAATCTTTAATAAAAGCACTTTGGCATCGAGAGATCATATAAAGGAGGACCTTGTGTTAAGTCTTTGATAGATAATTTTACTAAGAACTTTATATATGACATTACAGTATGCAATGCCTATATTCCTCAACTTTTGATGGTTTGTTCAATTTAGGAATGATTGATATAAATGTATGATATATTTGTTGAATGAACTCACCATTTTCAAATGATTCTTGATAAGTAGCTTCCATTTTCTTTTTAGGTGTTTCCAGTGCATTTTGAAGAAATGTGCCCCTATGCCATTGGGTCCAGAGCTGAAGTCATTGTAAATGGAGAACATGGCCTCTTCTACCTCCCTTTATTCTGGATACCAACATCTTTCTAACTTAGGAAGAAATCCTGCATTTACTGTTTATTTTAGGTAAATACGTTGGATAATCACCATTAAATAAGTTTGTGAAATAATCAAGATCTTTCTATTCCATTTTAACAAGTTTATTTTTTTCATCACTATGTTCATCTACACAGTTAAGCACATTGTTGTAGTTTTTCCTCTAATACATTTTAGTTGATGCATTCATCCCCCCTATGTGAGTCACTTTTCTTTTGCTTTCTGCATGAGATATAATGCTTGAATCTTAAATGCGTTCTTTAATAGTTTTCTCGCATTAAAGTAGTTTGCATTGAGTCCTTTACGTGATGGATTTCTGTCTAATAATGTCCGAACCTCCTATACATGCTTTTGTGGCTTTGTTATAAAATTAGATTCCTTGGTCCTTTTCCAGTTCCACTCTTTAAGTCTACTTTTCAAATTTCTAGTAGCATAACAAGAGGGTACATGAGATTTCCTTAGGGAAATTAAGAGTGTCACAGTAGCCTTCACATTGGTGCCAATGATTGGCATCTCTAAAAGGCTTCCATTTTTAATATGCTCATTATTATTAAATTGAATACGAAGGAGACAACGATCATTAGTCAAATTAGAAAGCACCATCACTTTCATATTTGGAATAGAATTCAAAAGAGAAGAATATACAAGAGTACGATGTAGTTTGCAAGTAACTTTCTTCATTTAACCACTTTTTCATATATTTCAGGTCTGTATGGAATGCCTCTATGGTCCCACTTGCTACTATGCAATCATCAAACTCTACAACCCAGCAAACTTTCAATATGAGTCCCATATTTTTCATCGGTTCTTATTGTAGCATTAAAGTCTCCAATCACTATCTATGGTTGTTGTATAATTTTTGAATTGTTCACAATTTGTTACCACAATAAAGATCTTGTTGAGGCCGATTACTAGCATATACAAAAGTAAATATCATATCCATACCCTCTATATTTATAAGTTGGTTATAATTTTTTGATCGTTCTAATTTAAAATGTTCATTGACCAAACATCTTTATTCATAGAACCATAATTCTCCTTTGACATTGGTAGAACTATTATGCATTAAACATCACTGTTTACCCAATTGAATTTTGAAAATTCAAATCTCTCTTCTTAAAACCTATTTTCAAGTATTGCTAGGATAGTAGGACTGTGCTTAGTCCTTAGCATGTACAGGTCTAATTTTCTAGAATTATTATTTAGACCACTAACATTCCAACATCTAACTATCATTTGAAATTAGCAGCTTTTCTTCTCATGAAGGGAGTAGAAACTACCTTAGTCAACATCCAATTTCCTTTTGCTAAATTGCCTATTGTATGCTTCATTTGGTATTATGTACCTTACATATTATTCATCCTCAACATCATTTCCTTCATCAGTAGTATCAATGTTTATAACTTTTTCTAAATGGCAAGGAGTGCCTCCTCCTCCTCCTCCTCAAACTGCACCTGGCGTTCATGCACACTTAAAATCCTCCTTTCATTCAGGAACTTGGATCTGATTTGGGTTTTGATTACTTGCGTGCTCGTTTTGAAGACTTGCTACACTTGAACTAGTATCAATCTATTGTATATGGTTAGTTAGGTCAACAGCTTTTTGTAAGTTGTTTTTTGTTGCTGTTGTATTTTCTGGCCTAGTTTCTGATCCAAGCAGGGTGTAATTATCTATATGCTGATCTATTTGGACTTGACTTGTAGTAACATTAGTGGCATTAGAAGTAAAAATGGTAGGCTTATTAGTGCTTTGCTTCTCTCCTCATACTTGCATGCGTTCTTCAGTAATCACATTACATTGCTGATCAGAGTGACCAAAACATTTGCAGCCTCCATATCATGGTGGTAAAAATTCTTACTCCACCTCTTGCAAGTATATATTTCCTTGTCTGTTAATAGTTTAACTGTCTTTAAAAGTTTAGAAGTAGCTTCTAGTTCCACCGCACTCTTGCAAAATTGATTTTATTTCACTGGTCTTGTATTTTCATCCACGTCAATCGGTTTACCGATTAAACTCGCTATTTGCTAACTCATCTCGCATTTCATATGCCAATTTAAGATAATTTAGTTTTACCCAACCTTGGTATGCAGTTAACAATAGGGGTGGGTTTGGAAAATTTTCGTACCAACTGGGGATTTTTCCGTTTCTTCCGAGCGCTGATGGAAAGATGATATTTGTTCCAGTTTCCGTTTCGTGAACTCTGTAATTCCTATAATCGGTAATCACGGGAATTGGAAAAAGCGGGATGGAAGATGAAAATTCCACCTTTTCCGGTAAAGAAAACTAACAGTAAATACCATGCAGGCTGTGGGAGGATGGTTGTGGAAGATGAGTGTAAAATATTACATGGTAGATGAATGTTAAAAACCATCATGACAGTAATACTGCAGATATTGCATCACAAATAAAAGTCAGAACCTGTGCAATCCATATTAGATAATGTAGCAGGTTGCGTGACGCAGCGGATAATAACAGAACGATATAGATCGATGAAAGTAGCAATCAGTGGATTGATGAATACTGAAATGCCTGAATTCGTTGATCCGAAGATACCGAATTCTAACTATCTCTATCACGTTGATCGCGCACAATTCCGTGAAAAGAGATCTACGATTCTTCAACGTTGATCTTGCGCACAAGATTCCGTGAATCGGCTTCACAAACGGAGATTCGAGCGCACTCGAATGTCGAAAGTGGAGATAGGAGATTACACTCAACTACCGATTTAAATTGAAAGCACAAAGCTAACAAAAGAGAATTTTATTCAAAAATCAACAACCTTACAAATGACATGACTCCTCTATTTATAGGCTTTCAACACATTACAAACAGTACAACGGTTACAACATAACATGACTTCAAAAAAAATACAAACAAACGACTTAACACTGCAGTATCTTCAGCGACTTACGGTAGCTCGTTCGCGATTTCATAACTCAGCAGCGACTTAACCATTTGTCCTTGACCTGGAGAATCAGCTTGCATTTTAAAAGATGGTACACGGCACCTTGGAAGCGACTTAAGAAATAGTTCGTGACTTAAAAATAACTCGGTAACGACTCATCACTGTCTCGGCTACGACTCATCTATATCTCGGCAACGACTCAACACATTCGCGACATAGGGAACTTCAGCGACTCAAAGATACTGAAGGTAGGTCGCTCGCGACACACAAATTAGGTCGTTCGCGACTCAATTCCTGGAGCCGATGTAGGGTGAGGCCGCGAGAGGGAATTTGGGGTGTGTCGTAGGTCGCGGAGGTGGATAGGTTTTGGGTCGCGGTGGGGATATGTCGTAGGTTGCGGTGTTGATTTAAAGGGGAGATGGAAGTGGAGATGTGAGTCGTAGTAGGGTGGATGTTAAGTCGGCCGCGACTTATTATGTGAAGCTGGGTCGTGGACTTTGTTGAGTCGTGAGTCGCGGTCGTGGCTGGAGTGGTGACTCGTGAGTCGTGAATCGAGGTAATCGAGGTATGTACTTCATCATCTTCCCCTTGTTGGAAGGAATTCGTCCTCGAATCCACACTCTCTTCATCTTCGTCAAGTTCCTCCCCATAATACGGAATTAAGTGTTTGACATTGAAAACATCAGAAGTATAAACATTTTCCGGCAACTTTAACCGATACGCATTATCATTGATCTTGTTCAAGATTTCTACTGGACCAATCTTTCGAGCTTTCAATTTGTTGTAAGTTCCAACCGGAAAACGATCTTTCGTTAATACCGCGTAAACAAAATTACCCTCTTTGAAGACAACACTTCTTCGTTTCTTATCCGCCATTTGTTTATACTTCTCATTTGTCTTTCCCAATCGTTCCCGAACGATTCTATGGCATTCCGTCAACCCATCAACAAAATCAGTTGCCCGCTTAACTGTCCCCTTCGGTTGTGGCACTATTGTCAAATCTAGTGGCCCCTTTGGTAAGCTTGAATATACAATCTGAAATGGACTGAAACCTGTACTTCGGTTATTTGCATGATTGTGAGCAAATTCAGCTTGACACAACTTCAAATCCCAACTCTTCAAATTGTCTTTCACAAGACATCGTAACAAATTTCCCAACGATCTATTCACCACCTCTGTCTGCCCATCTGTTTGCGGATGATAAGCACTACTAAAATTCAGCTTCGTTCCCACCATCTTCCACAAACTAAGCCAAAAATGACTCAGAAAACGAGTATCTCTATCTGACACAATAGACTCTGGCAATCCATGAAGTCGATAGATCTCCTTGAAGAACAACTGAGCAACACGAACAGCATCCGCCGTTTTCTCACAAGCAATAAAATGTGCCATCTTTGAAAAACTGTCCACCACAACAAATATAGAATCATTTCCCCTCTGAGTTTTCGACAAACCCAACACAAAATCCATGCTAATATCAACCCATGGTTTAGTTGGTACAGGTAACGGCATATATAATCCAGCATTGGTCGCAGTTCCTTTCGAAACCTGGCAAATATGACATCGCTCCACGAACCTTTCTACTTCTCTCCTCATTGACGGCCAAAAGTAAGATTGAGCAATCAAATGCAATGTACGATCTCGGCCCACATGCCCTTCCTCGTGTAACTCCTTGATAATCTTCAATCTCAAACCGCTCTCTGGAATACATAACCGATTTCCTTTAAACAGAAAACCATCCACCAACACAAAGTCATCAGCACTCCCCTCCTTAACTTTCTCAACAAATTTCTTAAAGTAAGGATCTTCTTCCATCAGCTCTGGCAATAATTCAAAACCTGTCACTTCAACTTTCATTGTCGTTAATAAATGACTCCTCCGACTTAAAGCATCAGCTACCCGGTTCATCACCCCTGACTTGTGTTTAGCAACGAAAGTAAATTGTTGTAGATATGCTATCCACGAAGCATGTCTCGCCGAAATCTTGTCCTGCCCTTGTAGATGTTTCAACGCCTCATGATCAGTGTAAAGAACAAACTCATTTTGAAATAGGTAATGTCGCCAGTGCTTCACAGCTTGAACAATCGCGTAAAACTCTACATCATAAGTACTATATCTCAACTTGGCTCCAGACAATTTTTCACTGAAATAAGCAACCGGTCTTCCATTCTGGCTCAACACTCCACCAATTCCAACCTTCGAGGCATCAGTATGCAATTCAAATAACAACTGAAAATTTGGCAGTACCAGTATGGGTGCTGTCGTCAAGAGTGTCTTAATCTTCTCAAAGGCAACTTCCGCTTCCTCTGAGCATACAAACTTCTTCCCTTTCATGCAATCGGTTACTGGTGCCATCACACTGCTAAAGTGTGGAATGAATCTTCGATAAAACGACACCAATCCATGAAAACTTCGCACTTCAGTAATTGTCTTCGGTTGTGGCCAACTTCTGACAGCTTCTATTTTATTCTCGTCCACTTGAATACCTTCCTTTGACAGAACATACCCCAAAAACAAAACACTGTCTGTCATAAACACACACTTCTTTGTAGCTGCATAAAACTGCTCTTGTCGTAGAATTAACAATACTTCTCGCAAATGCTGGATGTGCTCTTCCATACTCCCTGTAAATTAGAATATCATCAAAGTAAACAACCACGAACTTCCCAACAAATGGTCTAAAAATCTGGTTCATCACTCTCATGAAAGTACTAGGAGCGTTTGACAAGCCAAACGGCATAACCAACCATTCGTATAAACCTTCCCTGGTTTTAAAAGCAGTCTTCCACTCATCACCTGGTCGAATACGAATTTGATGGTATCCACTTTTCAGGTCAATCTTAGAAAACACAACAGCTCCACTTAACTGATCAATCAAATCATCAAACCTCGGCATAGGGAATCTGTATCTCAGTGATCTTGTTTAGAGCCCGACTGTCCGTACACATCCTCCATGTTCCATCCTTCTTCGGTACCAATAAGGCTGGCACGGCACATGGACTCAAACTCTCCTGAACACGCCCTTGTTCTAACAACTCTTCCACCTGCCTCCTCAATTCTTCATGTTCCTTCGGACTCATCCGATAATGTGGCCTATGCGGTAAAATAACACCTGACACTAGATCAATTTGATGTTGTATGTCTCTCAACGGTGGCAATTCCTTTGGTAGCTCTTCAGGAAACACATCACGGAATTCTTCCAATATCGGCTTTACTTCCTCTGGAACTTCAACGGATTCAGTAGATTCATGTCCAATCAACAAAAATACTTCTGGACTCTCCTCTACTTCTTCAACAAATTCCTTTAAAGTCAAGAGAGTTTTCAGCTCCTCAATCTCCTCAGATTTGCTCTCTCCCTGTTGTCTCTTCTTTGGAACTAAAATAATCTTAACGCCTTCAAACATAAAACTGTAACTATTGGTTCGACCGTCATGCTGCACCGCTCGATCATACTGCCACGGTCTACCCAAAAGCAAATGACAAACATCCATCTCAACTACATCACACCAGATTTCGTCTTTATATTTCTTCCCAATAGAAAATGGAACTCGAACTCGCCTATCCACCTTCACCTCTCCTCCTTTTCTCAGCCACGCTAACTTATAAGGATTTGGATGTTTTTCCGTTTTCAATTTCAATTTTCTCACCGCTTCTGTAGAAATAATATTGTCACAACTTCCTGCATCAATCACAAATTTACAAATTTTCCCCAATATAGTGCATGTCGACTGAAAGATGTTACTCCTCAACCAACTGTTTTCCTCTTCCTGTTTCGGTGCCAAATAACTTCTCCTCATCATTAGATTACACCCTTCGTCTCCCCATGCGATATCCTTTTCATTCTCCTCAACTGGACTATCTTCACCCTCAACAGAATCCTCACTTTCAACTTCAACTATCATAGCTCGTTTCTTTGGTTTTGGACACTCATTGCTTTTATGACCCATCTCCTGGCAATTGTAGCATTTAAAACCATTGTTAACCTTCGCCTTCTCACCCTCCTTTACTACAGGTTTACTGACAGGTTTAGAAACATTAGAACTTCCACTAATACCCTTCACTTGATTGTTGGAATTGGTAAACACACCACCTCCACGCCTTCCCTGCTTTTCCCAAGCCAACGCTTTTTGATGTGCCTCTGCCACAGATCTTGGATCAAACATATTAACCATATCCTGGATCTGCATCCTCAATCCTCCAACAAATCTAGCAGTCAGCTGTTCCTCTGTCTCCATAAGGTCATTTCTAGCAATGAGTTGGTAAAATTCGTCTGCATAATCATTACTTGACTTCGTCCCCTGTCTTAGATTCTGCAATCTCTGGTACATAAGTGACTGATAGTTGTATGGTAAAAATGTAGCTCTCATCATTTTCTTCATCTTATCCCACTCAACAACCTTTGACTTCTCCATCCGTTCTCTCGTAAGTTTAGTTTGCTGCCACCACGCCAAAGCTCTTCCCCTCAATCTAGTAGCAACCAACTTCACTCGACGATCTTTAGGAACCTCCTTGAAATCAAAGATCTCCTCAACATTAGATAACCAATCCAAAAAATCTTCAGCAACCATTCCACCCTTGAACTCTGAAATTTCCATCTTCATTCCCGATTCCCATCGACGATCATCATCTATATCTCAATTCTGACGTCGTGTTTGCTCTCTATCTCGATAATGAACACTTCCCCTATCACCATCAAACTCCTCATCAAAATGTGAAGTATATCGATGTCGATCACGACCTCCAACATCTCTACCACCACTCCTTCGATCAACATTCCTATCACGATTGTAAATACTTCTATGATCTTCTCTTCTCTCCCGATCTGAATGTATCGAAGCTCTACTTCTCCCATGGCTCGATTCAGGTGAAACTCTTCTTCTACTTTGATTCATTTCAAGCATCATTCTCTCTAAGCGACCAATTCCTTCATTCAACTTCTCAGTGAAGCTCTCGTTGATTCGTTGCTCCATTTCATCGGCCTCTTCTCTTCCATACAAAGCATTAATATTGCGATGACGTTGAGCTCATCTCGGTGGCATGATTGAACTTCACAAATAATTCAACAAATCTCCAAACTTCAACAAATCAAAACTTCCACAAAATCAAACAAGTCACGGCTCCTTAGCTCGCTTCAAACTTCAAAAACAACTTCACAAGGCTCGGCTACTTCTCACAAGTATACACGGCCTAACTTCAACAAATGATACCAAAATTGACGCTTCAACTCTCGGCTCACGCTTTAAATTCCAACACTTTTGTACACTTTGACCGAAAAGGCTATGGATCAAATACTCCAATCTTGTTGCAACTTCAATATGAACACGACGAACAACTTCAAACTTCAAATACTTGGCTCTAAGACCTGATTTAGCTATGATTGGCTAAAAACAGGCTTTGATACCAAAACTGACGCAGTGGATAATAACAGAACGATATAGATCGATGAAAGTAGCAATTGGTGGAGTGATGAATACTGAAATGCCCGAATTCGTTGATCCGAAGATACTGAATTCTAGCTATCTCTATCACGTTGATCGCGCACGATTCCGTGAAAAGAGATCTACGATTCTTCAACGTTGATCTTGCGCACAAGATTCCGTGAATCGGCTTCACAAACGAAGATTCGAGCGCACTCGAATGTCGAAAGTGGAGATAGGAGATTACACTCAACTACCGATTTAAATTGAAAGCACAAAGCTAACAAAAGAGAATTTTATTCAAAAATCAACAACCTTACAAATGACATGACTCCTCTATTTATAGGCTTTCAACACATTACAAACAGTACAACGGTTACAACATAACATGACTTCAAAAAAAATACAAACAAACGACTTAACACTGCAGTATCTTCAGCGACTTACGGTAGCTCGTTCGCGATTTCATAACTCGGAAGCGACTTAACCATTTGTCCTTGACCTGGAGAATCAGCTTGCATTTTAAAAGATGGTACACGGCACCTTGGAAGCGACTTAAAAAATAGTTCGTGACTTAAAAATAACTCGGTAACGACTCATCACCGTCTCGGCTACGACTCATCTATATCTCGGCAACGACTCAACACATTCGCGACATAGGGAACTTCAGCGACTCAAAGATACTGAAGGTAGGTCGCTCGCGACACACAAATTAGGTCGTTCGCGACTCAATTCCTAGAGCCGGTGTAGGGTGAGGCCGCGAGAGGGAATTTGGGATGTGTCGTAGGTCGCGGAGGTGGATAGGTTTTGGGTCGCGGTGGGGATATGTCGTAGGTCGCGGTGTTGATTTAAAGGGGCGATGGAAGTGGAGATGTGAGTCGTAGTAGGGTGGATGTTAAGTCGGCCACGACTTATTGTGTGAAGCTGGGTCGTGGAGTTTGTTGAGTCGTGAGTCGCGGTCGTGGCTGAAGTGGTGAGTCGTGAGTCGTGAATCGAGGTAATCGAGGTATGTACTTCATCATTGTGTTATAAAAGTTTCATTCAATTTTTTGGAAAGTAAAAAAACAGAGACATGATAAATATGCAGAAAATAATTTTTCAAAGGCAATGAGGTGCAACAAACTTATGATTTTTGCAGACTGTTTACTGAGTGCTGGTAGTAACAAATTAATCAAGTACAAATAGAAAACGAAGCTCACAATTTGAAATGAAATACAACTGCAAAATAAATTCAAGCACTGCACTTAAAACAGACAGAAAATTTCAGGCACTGCACTTAAAACTAATTATGCTTCTTTCTCGATCTTTTCACCATGACTCTTGGTTTTGATTGTATTTGAGTTGGCAGTGCTCTCCTCAACATTCTTGAAGTGGCAATCAATTCAAATTTAAAGTACGCTTATGTATTTTAATTGTGTTTACACCTGAGTATAAGTCTAGGTGGCGTTTGACTGTTAACAATATGGAGATTAAAAATGGACATTCAAAGCTGGATCTTTCACTGGGTATTTGTTGTCATTTCTTCTAGCATATTGAGAAAGTTTAAACACATCATTTTAGAATTGAAACTATTAAATAACAATTTTCATTTTAGTACTGAAGAAGGAGCAAAAGGTCCTGTTATGTTAGCTTTGGTGGCTAGGAATTGTGTTTCTGGATGTTATTTTAATCAAACTAAATTGGCAGAGTATTGAAAGGTGGTATATTACATAAATATATGGAATTAGAGGGGAAAAAAATACTAGTCTTTGAAGTAAAGTGTTAGCCTACTAGCAGAATATAATGCAAGAATGTATCACATATGAAGTTAAAGTAATATCGTGTCCAAATTTGTACAGAATACAAGTAATTGAAGGTGATGTAGCATCATGCCGAAGTATCATATATAAACAAATTTTGGGCAAATGGAATAGAAATATTGAGCAAATATACCTTATTCCGTCTTATATATAACTATCAATTTATATCCTTTTCCGGATAGGCATATTAATCCCAGAAATACAAAAGATGGGCGGGTTTAAAATGTGAATTACTTATAGTATGCCAGATAAAGAATCCACTTATTAACACATAAAACCTAACAGTACAGATCAAAATAACGTATTTCAGCCAATCTACCCAAAAAAAATGTACCAAAGCACAATATTTATACCACAATATGCATGACAGATTATATTACCTTATTTGGGATATATGAGAGATAATAAATGAAAGCAATCTTCATTCTGCTTCATTTTGTTGCGATGACGATGCTCCCAAGGATAAAGAAGAAGTCCCTATACAAAATATTAATTAGCATTTACATCCTAGCATTAATTTTGTAATTATAAAGGAGAAACTACTTATACACTTTGTCATCTTACTCATAAACAATAATGTAAATTGCGATAGAAATTAAAAACTCAAGCAAGAGTTTTCTTCCACATAGTTGAATCATGTTAACATATTCTTGCTATTAACATATTGTTTGCACAAAAAAGGGGCAAACACCTCCAAGTCGTGTGAATTAGTTGATTTTATGTTGTTTCTAGTGATTTGGGTGATTTACGCAAATATATAAAAAAGCAGGGACTAAACTGTAAAAGACACACAGATTTATAGTGGTTCGGCCATAACGTGCCTACGTCCACTTTGTATGTTATTCTCCTTTTTCTTTCAGATTACAAGTACAAAGCTTTGTATACAAGTATATGAAAGTTGTTTGAAAGTTCCTTCCGTGCTTAAGCTCTCAAACTTGCCTGCCATTGTTGTACCCCGTCCCCTCTATTTATAGAGTGAGGCTGGGGGCAGGGGTCTTGGATGTATATAGCTACTGGTGGGCCT
This sequence comes from Allium cepa, assembly GCA_030765085.1. Classification (NCBI taxonomy): domain Eukaryota; kingdom Viridiplantae; phylum Streptophyta; class Magnoliopsida; order Asparagales; family Amaryllidaceae; genus Allium; species Allium cepa. The sequence continues at coordinate 819,836,980 of CM060940.1, forward strand.
GGGCTGAAGCAATATGGCCTGACAGAGTTGGTTCGGCAAAGCCTTGGTTCGGTGGAGAGTTGGTGAGGACTTGGTCCGGTTGTAGAGGGTCGAGGTAGTGGTTGGAACGGAGAGGCCTTGGACCGATGGAGGTTGGTGAGCTTTGGTCCGGTGGAGGTGAGGTTGGTCCAGTGGAGCTTGGTTCGGTGATGGAGGAGAGGGGACTCTGGTTCGGTAGCGATGGAACAGTAGTGGATGGGAGGTGGCTTGGACCGGCGATGCTTGGAGATGGTATGGTTCGGTGATAGTCTATCGCTTCTGGTTCGGTAGTGGGAGGAGGTAGCTGGTTCGATAGCAGTATGGACCGATAGTGGATGGAGAGGGAGCTTGGACCGGCAATGCTTGGAGATGGTATGGTTTGGCATTGTTTAGAAATGCGCCCAACACTTGCCCCCCAAAGTGGGGCATATGCCACCATATGTCGCGCTTTGTTTTAGCTTAGGTGATTTTCATCCGGTCTTGTGTGCCGAACCATACGGTCCGGTCATCCTGCGTTCGTTTATAAATAGGGGTGTTAGGCCTTCGTTATCCCTTTATCGTTTTGAGATAGCCGAATCAGCCGAATACCGGATCAACCAAGTGCCGAGTCAACCAAGTGCCGAACCAGTCTTGTTTGCCGAACTATTTGAAGTGCCGAATCAATTTTGATTGTCGAACCAGGTGAGACATTCTTTTGCCAAACGATCTTATATACTTGAATCACCGGATGGACTCATGGATTCTGAGTATCGAATGAACCTTGTGGGTTTGAACTGCCGAATGAGAAGGGGAAATGCCGAATGGACTTGCATTTGAGCCACCGGATGAACCCTGAGACTTTGAATACCGAATGAAATTTTACATTTCTTTACCGAATGACACTGGGAGCTTGAGCGTTTTGACTTATGGGTGAAATTCCAGACTACATTGTTTGTATGTTTTAACGATATACTTTTCTTGTGTTGCAGATAAATGTCTCACAAAGTGGAAACTCGATCAGAAAAAAGAAAATCTGCGGATAAACGAGAGTCCCCCGTTGTGCCTCCAGCCCAGCCGGGACCGGAACGTCGTGGGCCCATCCTGAGGTCGCTAGTAGACGGGTATGGTCCCCAAGAGCTTCTGAACTCTCCTCCTGATTGCTTTCCGAGCTCTCTCAGAGAGGAGCAGCTTGATGTTATCTCTCGCTCCTTTGGGATTGACAGAGCGAGCATGCTGTTGCCGGGGACGGAGTGATGCCGTACAATCCCCCTGAAGGATATTTCGCGTATAGCCGATACCATTGCATGTGCGGGGCCAATCCTCCGATCAATGCGTGGATAGTCAGCTTCATTACTTACCTGAAAGTGGCTTCTTTTCAGCTTCAACCCAACTCCTACGCCATCTTGGTGTGTCTATTCGTTATCTTCCAGAGGAGATATGGACGCCCCCCTTCTAACCGGGAAATCCGATATCTATATAATCTGAAGGGCAACAAGAAGGGGTCTCTGTACATTAGTTTAGAGTCGGCCGTGTCCTTCAAGCCGGTCTTGGATTTATACTCGAAGTTTACCATGTTTAAGAAGGAATGATTCTTCGTCAAGGACGACTCCGTTTCTTTTTGCCTTTTCACTTCTGGCTGTAAGTTGAATTCCATTCGTAATTTCCTTGTCCTGACTACAATGCTTCTTCTTATGTTCTTTTATTTCTTGCTAGAGACAGGTGGCTTTGCGGTCGTGGAGAACGATCACCTTGTACAGATGGCTGAGGAGGTAGAGGCTATCTCAGGAAGGGATAGGCCGGCTTCTTACCTGATCCGGAATGCCACTCTCCTGGAGCACAACTTGATTTTGCCACGTCAATCTGTGGTTAAGCAGAGAGATACAGCCGAGGAGAGGGCTGCTAAAGCTAAATATGGGGCCACTGCGAAGAGTAGCAAGAGAAGACCTTTCTCAGTACCTCCAGTCGTCGGGAGGAAGAAGCTTAAGAAGTCTGACGGACCCTCCCCTAGCACATGCCCAGATATTCCGGAGGAGGAAGGTGGAGAGGAGGAAAGAGGCGAGGAGGAGAGCGGAGGAGATGGAGAAGGAGAAGGACAGGGTGGTAGTGGTGCCGGGGCTTTGTCTTCTGAGCAGGCAGGGGAGATCCAGGAGTGGACGGATGATGCCTTTCGCCAGGCTTTTGAGGGATTGGAGGAAGGATCAGCCTCGGTGGAGAAGGCGAAGAAGGTTGATAAGGCTGGGATTGGTGCCGATCCATCTTCTAAGGGTATTTCAGCTAAGGCAACTCCGGTGGTTCAAGGTGAATTCCTAACTTTCGCAGACTCCCTTTATGATAAAGACTTAGTAATATTTTATGGCCAATTCCCGTCCTGGAATGAGATTCAGGACTTATTGCGGTATCCCACTCCCCTCAGGGTTTGTAAAATAAGCGTGTCTTCCTACTTAACATATTTCTTGGATCATAGTTTCATGCATGCTTGTAACACCTGGTTTTTATTCCAGAAACAGGTAAGGTGGCCAAGTGTGACGGCCCGTTTTCCCGTACCCTTTGAATCGACAATAAACCACCCATGTCCAACTCAAATTGCACGAAAAAACGGATCATCAAGGGTGATAAAGAAAAAATAGACAGAACAGAATCTCACACGAATGGAATAACATATATTATTTCAATAAAAATATTTACAGCGGAAAATTTTAAAATACAATATCAGAGTCTAACCTAGATTCAGCTTGGACAGTTATAGAACCTGCCCTTACAATTGCTGACAAACATCAAACAAAATACACTAAGCAAAGGCGATGAAAGAATATCTCCATGCGTCCATGAATATCTCCAGCTCTCCCCTGGAACTTCAACTTCCTTCGACTATCCTGAAACTACTCGGATCTGACCCAAGTATTGAAAATACCCGGATCAGGCTTGATAAACCAGCGTGAGAAAAACTCAATAATAAATGACAGTGTCATATATCAGCCTTTGGATAAAATCTTTTGAAATAAATAGTATCTCATAAGACCACGCCCACACATAAACACGGACGGGTTTTTACCTTATGATAACTAAAACACTTTTATATCAAAACCTTTGATATTATTTCTAATGACATTTCTTTGAAAACATTTGCAAATAAACTTATTAATCTTATCCGAAATGGTTACCCATATAGCATTTCGAGGCTATTCATTACGCCAATACAAACAAAACCGTAGGTTCTTATTGGAGAATGGATTTCCATACAAATGACCTGGCGCAGGATCTACCTTCCGAAATGGGTACACCTCTAGATGGATGTCCCGAGGCACAGAACATCTGCCCTCTACCAACACAAGACCGGCCCACCTCTGTAACTAGATGGTACCGAATATGTCACCCCCCGGTCGTTACCGACCTTTATCGAGGGCCCTCTAGCATACACCACATTAATTAACATCCCGACGTCATAGCGGGAAGAAATATATCTAGAAGGGGATGATCATACCCTAATGGGAATGACCCACATAGCCCTACTGCATCTAATCCTGTTTCGGTCATTTCCGGTTTGATGAGGCTTGAGGCTACGATTACCTTTTCACAAAGCACATATCACATCTTTGAATGCCACATTGCCATTTCCGTTAACTACTAATTGCCTTCCACAAAAATACAACCCTTGAGCTCGTATGTCTCAAGAAGGGTGTTAAGCTAAGAGAAGTTGCCTTCTCCGCCACCACTAATGTACGTTTGTAAAAACCAATGTACGTAATCTTTAGAAATGCAACGTCAGACAAACGTCCATACAAGTTGTCCAGGAACAGGACAAACCGAAGGTACTTTCCTCGGCCATTACTAGGCGAGAAGCCCTTGCAATCCGCAAAATCTCTATCACGAGGAGACCACTGCTATATATAACTCTATAATTGGGTGCGACCCGAGCAAATCAACAAGCAGTCTTCACGCTAGGAAGATCCACGGTCTTCAATCACCATCTTCAACATGTCTTCACGTTCGAACGTACACATTGGTTCGAAGTGGTTTTCGGATAGGAATTAACCAAATCCGACTCCGGTTCCTTCGAAATCCAATCATCGATAAAAAGTGAATATGAGAATATAGGATTTATTAAGTCTCTTTTCACTTAAATTCTTTTCGGATGATTTCGAAATTCTCTTTCTTTCAACTTAGGATAATTCTAAGTAATTCATTCTTTTGTTTTGGAAAATATCTCAGATTTCTCTACTTAATTCTTGATCCAAATTTCTTAACTTTTAACTTAAGGAAAACATTCCCTTTATAATATCACCTTCCAAAACATCCATTTAATTTAAAGGATTATTCACTGTCCAAAATCGCGAATATAATTCCTTTAATAACTTTCACATTTAACTTATCAATTTAAATTGATTTCAGATTTACAAAACGGTGTTTATAAATTCCATTTTTATATCTCACTTGTAAGTCAAAATCCAATACTCTTATTTACCAATTCATTCCTTTCAAATCTTATCATTCCTAAAATTCATTATAAATTCTTTTCTAAACTTCACAGGTTAGTAGAAATCATTCATTTTGGAGATTGCTTAACTTTTGGATAATACCAATCTTCTTTTATTTTGGAAAACTTAACAGAATCTTTTTATTTTGAGAGCATCCGGGCTTTCCTTTCGATCTGTTCCACCCCTCGCCTAAGAAAAGAAAACATAGGCCAGGTAAGTTCAGGGCACTGGTTGCTCCATCTCTAACCTTAGTTAAACACCTTGTTTTATCTTCCCAGATCTCACAGGCGGGACAAATGTACTAGTCGTTTCCGCATACTCAGATTTTCAACTTATTTTGGAATTGCTTATAAATATTCCAAATTATCTTTTTAAAACACTTAATTATCCTTTTTAAAACATTCACAATTGATTCTGGGAAACATCATTATTTTTAAACTCATATTCCAAAAATTATAGAATTCACAGCATAAAAGTGCTGCGGAAAGTGCTATATAAGCTTATTTGATTAAAACAACTTTTAAACATTCGATAATTCATATTTTCCAATCCAAATCTCTTTTAAATCATTTAAATAGATTTATCAAATTTATTCCATATTTTTCCTTAATTCAAAACATTCATTCGAACAGATTTTCTGTTATGGTCACTAAACTGCACTAGCGCGATTTTTCTAGAAAATTGATTTGGACTTAATTCAAAATCTACTCATCGAAACTTTGATTTTCTTTCTTAGTTTAAAAGATATGGATATAATAGTCCGGAATTTTCTTATCTCGAAGAATTCCGAGCAATATTCCACTCTATACATTCATTTGAACTTTTCGGCGCGAAATCGCGAACTACCGTTGCGCGACGCGTCTAGTTTTAACTTATTTTTCAACATTTGAAATAATTTATTCAAATTGGATTTCAATACTTATAAAATGATTAGAAACCCTTTTAAATCAATATTTTCACTTTTTTAAAGTATTTAATATATATTTTCACTCTTACCACATTAAAATATTATTATATTCCCATTATTTTAATATTAAACTTTAAATCCCAATTTCAACTCAATTTCAATTCTAATCCCAAATTAAACACATTTAAAACTTAGATTTCAAATCTAATTCCAATTTAAATTTCAATTTAATCTCAAACTAAACTTCACTTTTTCAAAATTGATTTTAATTTCAATTTCACTATTCATCTAAATTTCAATTTCTAATTAGCTATTCTTTTCAAATCCGTTTCACTTCAAATTTCAAATTCTCTTTCATTTTAACTTAAATTTCACTTCTAAATGAAAAGAGACTTATTTTTCCACAATTTCTCATATTACTAAAATATGGTCTTACTAATCAAAGTGATTACTTAATCAAAATGAACATATCCAATATTCATATTTATTACTAACATAACATCCATTCAACAAATCACATGCATATGATTTCAAATCTAACATTCACTATTAATATCATAACGGGATATATTATCACAATTCACTTAATTTACTAATTTTCAAATCATCCATATTAACAATCAATTTGGTATAAACATTCATATGTCATAAGGGTGTAAATATGATTGTTATAACAAAATCAAAATATAAATTCAAAAGCGATGAGAATTTCTCACCTTTAACCAAACGTTTAACTTCCTACCAACATTCATTTAATTCAACGCTTCACTAAACCTTATCATAACCATGCTTCCAAGTGCTCGACCATCTCCATCTTTACTTGCTTTGCTCACGTCCTTCCTTTATCAACTTCCAAACTCATGGCCTAAGGCCTTTTTTAAGAAGAGAAGAAGAAGAAGTGAATTAAGAAGAGGTTAGAGAGTAACAAGTGGATTAGTGCTTAAGCACTCCACTATTTTTAACCCTCCTACCTCTCTTAAGAGAGAAGCCATTAAAATAGCTTAAAGGAAGAAGAAGAAAAGAAAGATTTGTGTGAAAATGAAAGAGGTATGCATGGCTATTTATAGGAAAAAGTTTGAAATAAAATATTATTATGTAAAATGACCAAAATGCCCTTTACTTACTTTTTAACTTAACATCACATTTCAAATCATGCTTTATGTCACTTTCACTTAAGAAGTAAGTAAAGTAAAGTAATAATTATGTTTGGTTTGATTTGATGTTGATTTGATGTTTACTTTTGACTTTTCTTACTTACTTTTCTTAATTATATTCTAGAATTTTCTAAGTATGTTTAGTAAAAGTAAACTTGATTAGTGAATTAATTAATACTTATACTATTTGAATATATGTTCCTATATGAGAAAATAAAGGTGCGACGACGTTGCGACAACTTTTAATTGACAAAACGTCGTTTTTCGACGAAATGTTTTACGGTCACATTTTGACGTTTTAGTTAAACTATGTATTGAAGTAAACCAAATTTAAAAATGAACTTTTTACTTCTTTAAATAAATTAAAACAAGTCTCTTTATATTCTAAAATCATATTTAATTAATATCAAAATCTCTAATTTTACCGTGTATGCAAAACTGACAAAATGCGACAAATTTTGGTTATTTTTATAAAACGATTATTAACAAATTTTTAAATCTTTTAACATACTTTTATTATCTTTATTAGATGTTTTAAATAAGATTTACCTTTTTAAATAGATATTTAAATCCATTTATTTAAGCCTTTAATTATTATTAACAAAACTTAACTTTTGTCGATTTGTTCTAAAATCCAAATTCATACTTTTTTTTAATTTATTAACTATAAGAATATATAACTTCTTCACTATTATTTATTATATATATCATATTATTTAAGATTTAAACTCCTTTTTAAATTTAAATCGATCGAAATCTCTCATTTTCGAAGTAGCGAAAATACGGGTCGTTACATTCTCCCCTACTTAAAAGCATTTCGTCCTCGAAATGAAAGTTAGATAAAGGAATCTATTTCATACTCATATCCTCAAAAAATTTTGACTTATTTCTATTGATGATAGAAAAGAAGAAGGCCGATATCATAACAACACTAAAACAAATGATGCCAAACATATATAAAGATTCCCCACACTAAGCTGAGTACTTATCACTTTCTTAAAATTATATATACATACATCAAGTCAAACTTCTATCCTTCCCATCCTAGTGCGTACTGCACACTTAAGATAATGTATCCAACTATCAAACAAGACTATACATCCAAAAACAACCAAACTATATCAACATAAATGAATACATCCACATAACCCATCCTCTGACCTAAGCATGTACTACACCTGAGGTCTATATATATACATACCAAAACATAATTCTAACCATTATCTCTTATGTCTTCTATTCAAGATAACTATCGAACTACTAAGTTGATAGACCCAACACATCATACTATATGTGATATTTGATTCGATCTATTATTCAAATCCACAACTTTTCTTTCGAACTAGTATCGATCCCCCGATTTTCTATTGCGGACTTTGATCAGACTTCTTAATCACAAACTCTTGCTTTCCTTGCATAGCTCTCAACTATGATAGAAAACTTGAGTACGTAATCATAAACTCTCATCAATATTTGCCATCAAGAATTGAGTGATAAATTCTTTTTCGGATTGGTGTAAACACCTCAAAGTTTTGTACTCAAATCTTAGATCAAATTTTATGTGCCAAAATGATCTACGTTTAACTTAAGTATTTATTCACATTCATCTTTACCTAATACATTTCTTCCAAACTTCTATTAATCCAAGTTTATTTCACAACCATTTACTTTCTTCTAAATCCATTATTACTTAAGCTTACAAATGACTTAACTTGTATAATATACCTTTACTTCCTAAGAGTATATATACATATCCCAAATCTTCAAATCGTCATTTACTTTAATTAGCGTCTTCAACAAATGTGGAATTCTATTATTCCAAATAAATAAGTTATAAAACTTAATCCTTAGTTTTCTTTACCTAAGGTCTCCATTTAGCTAATATTATTTATCTTATCCATATTTTAATAAGACAACTTTACTAAATGTACGTCCTTTTTCTTACAAAGTTAACTTATTTACCTATCCATTTTCTAAATCAAATTTCTTAACCTTAAATCCGTCAAATACCTTATAGTCAAATTGTGAAACTTAATTCACATGGTATTTGTTATTTAAACATTTTCATCCAACATTCAACTACTAACCATATTATTCAAAACTACCTCCTTCTAATCTTACTTCATTTTGAATTATAAATATTACCCTAAATGTATCATTATTTCAAATTTTATATTAGGATGATATTTCTTATACCTCTTGTTTCTAATCAAAGTGTCTAAATTTCAAATTACCTTAACTCATTTATAAGTTATAGAACTTATCCTTTCATAATATATTAACCCAAAATTTCAATTTTGGCTTATCTTTTCTGTCTTATTGATAAGAATTTTTCTAAGTGTAAATTTTCACTTTACTTCCTCTAATTACACTTCTAGCTTCAATATTATCATCAAATATCTTATAATCAAATTTGTGAATTTTACTTCACAATATATTTGTACTTAGCTTTTAAATCCATCCATTATGATAATCACTTAATTATTATTTCTTAATACCAAGTATCTAAGGGTATATGATTACAGTTTTAAATTCTAGCTTTCAACTAATTGATCCTATATGAAATATCTTATAGTCAAATTGTGCAATTCTAATCACAAGATATTCATATTTTCGTTTTGCTAAGCTAAATTACAATCAATCCTTAACCCAAAAGATAATAATATCCTCTTTAGTATTTATAATATAAACCCAAGGTAAAATTATTTCATTTACTAATTTCTTTAAAACAAAATCATTTTGTAAAATTAACAAATACGCGCTCATATATATAATACTCTCATAACTCATTCTAGGGTATTACTAACCCTATCTCTAATGAGTTACTCATCCTAGGATATTACTAATCCTATCTCTGATGAGAATTTACCCATAATCGAGCCAAGGTTCTCGCTTAACCTTCAGCTCTGATACCAAATGTGAAGCTCTGTTATCACGTGTGACGAACGGGCAACTCCTGCACCCGCCCCGGTAGGCTTTTCAACCATCCCGCTACCCTTCTGCTTTTCAACATGGGGGTACTCCTGCTTTTCAACATGGAGGTGACCACAAGTGATACCTCGGATCTGCTTTTACGGCAAGCCTCTCGACTTATCAACCAACCCTTTCACACTAGGGACATGTAGGGGCAAGAGTCTAAGCTTCGTCACTGTTCACAAAGCGAGAACCCCCTATCATGCTGAACATAATCAAGCAAAACCGATGTACGTAATCTTTAGAAATGCAACGTCAGACAAACGTCCATACAAGTTGTCCAGGAACAGGACAAACCGAAGGTACTTTCCTCGGCCATTACTAGGCGAGAAGCCCTTGCAATCCGCAAAATCTCTATCACGAGGAGACCACTGCTATATATAACTCTATAATTGGGTGCGACCCGAGCAAATCAACAAGCAGTCTTCACGCTAGGAAGATCCACGGTCTTCAATCACCATCTTCAACATGTCTTCACGTTCGAACGTACACATTGGTTCGAAGTGGTTTTCGGATAGGAATTAACCAAATCCGACTCCGGTTCCTTCGAAATCCAATCATCGATAAAAAGTGAATATGAGAATATAGGATTTATTAAGTCTCTTTTCACTTAAATTCTTTTCGGATGATTTCGAAATTCTCTTTCTTTCAACTTAGGATAATTCTAAGTAATTCATTCTTTTGTTTTGGAAAATATCTCAGATTTCTCTACTTAATTCTTGATCCAAATTTCTTAACTTTTAACTTAAGGAAAACATTCCCTTTATAATATCACCTTCCAAAACATCCATTTAATTTAAAGGATTATTCACTGTCCAAAATCGCGAATATAATTCCTTTAATAACTTTCACATTTAACTTATCAATTTAAATTGATTTCAGATTTACAAAACGGTGTTTATAAATTCCATTTTTATATCTCACTTGTAAGTCAAAATCCAATACTCTTATTTACCAATTCATTCCTTTCAAATCTTATCATTCCTAAAATTCATTATAAATTCTTTTCTAAACTTCACAGGTTAGTAGAAATCATTCATTTTGGAGATTGCTTAACTTTTGGATAATACCAATCTTCTTTTATTTTGGAAAACTTAACAGAATCTTTTTATTTTGAGAGCATCCGGGCTTTCCTTTCGATCTGTTCCACCCCTCGCCTAAGAAAAGAAAACATAGGCCAGGTAAGTTCAGGGCACTGGTTGCTCCATCTCTAACCTTAGTTAAACACCTTGTTTTATCTTCCCAGATCTCACAGGCGGGACAAATGTACTAGTCGTTTCCGCATACTCAGATTTTCAACTTATTTTGGAATTGCTTATAAATATTCCAAATTATCTTTTTAAAACACTTAATTATCCTTTTTAAAACATTCACAATTGATTCTGGGAAACATCATTATTTTTAAACTCATATTCCAAAAATTATAGAATTCACAGCATAAAAGTGCTGCGGAAAGTGCTATATAAGCTTATTTGATTAAAACAACTTTTAAACATTCGATAATTCATATTTTCCAATCCAAATCTCTTTTAAATCATTTAAATAGATTTATCAAATTTATTCCATATTTTTCCTTAATTCAAAACATTCATTCGAACAGATTTTCTGTTATGGTCACTAAACTGCACTAGCGCGATTTTTCTAGAAAATTGATTTGGACTTAATTCAAAATCTACTCATCGAAACTTTGATTTTCTTTCTTAGTTTAAAAGATATGGATATAATAGTCCGGAATTTTCTTATCTCGAAGAATTCCGAGCAATATTCCACTCTATACATTCATTTGAACTTTTCGGCGCGAAATCGCGAACTACCGTTGCGCGACGCGTCTAGTTTTAACTTATTTTTCAACATTTGAAATAATTTATTCAAATTGGATTTCAATACTTATAAAATGATTAGAAACCCTTTTAAATCAATATTTTCACTTTTTTAAAGTATTTAATATATATTTTCACTCTTACCACATTAAAATATTATTATATTCCCATTATTTTAATATTAAACTTTAAATCCCAATTTCAACTCAATTTCAATTCTAATCCCAAATTAAACACATTTAAAACTTAGATTTCAAATCTAATTCCAATTTAAATTTCAATTTAATCTCAAACTAAACTTCACTTTTTCAAAATTGATTTTAATTTCAATTTCACTATTCATCTAAATTTCAATTTCTAATTAGCTATTCTTTTCAAATCCGTTTCACTTCAAATTTCAAATTCTCTTTCATTTTAACTTAAATTTCACTTCTAAATGAAAAGAGACTTATTTTTCCACAATTTCTCATATTACTAAAATATGGTCTTACTAATCAAAGTGATTACTTAATCAAAATGAACATATCCAATATTCATATTTATTACTAACATAACATCCATTCAACAAATCACATGCATATGATTTCAAATCTAACATTCACTATTAATATCATAACGGGATATATTATCACAATTCACTTAATTTACTAATTTTCAAATCATCCATATTAACAATCAATTTGGTATAAACATTCATATGTCATAAGGGTGTAAATATGATTGTTATAACAAAATCAAAATATAAATTCAAAAGCGATGAGAATTTCTCACCTTTAACCAAACGTTTAACTTCCTACCAACATTCATTTAATTCAACGCTTCACTAAACCTTATCATAACCATGCTTCCAAGTGCTCGACCATCTCCATCTTTACTTGCTTTGCTCACGTCCTTCCTTTATCAACTTCCAAACTCATGGCCTAAGGCCTTTTTTAAGAAGAGAAGAAGAAGAAGTGAATTAAGAAGAGGTTAGAGAGTAACAAGTGGATTAGTGCTTAAGCACTCCACTATTTTTAACCCTCCTACCTCTCTTAAGAGAGAAGCCATTAAAATAGCTTAAAGGAAGAAGAAGAAAAGAAAGATTTGTGTGAAAATGAAAGAGGTATGCATGGCTATTTATAGGAAAAAGTTTGAAATAAAATATTATTATGTAAAATGACCAAAATGCCCTTTACTTACTTTTTAACTTAACATCACATTTCAAATCATGCTTTATGTCACTTTCACTTAAGAAGTAAGTAAAGTAAAGTAATAATTATGTTTGGTTTGATTTGATGTTGATTTGATGTTTACTTTTGACTTTTCTTACTTACTTTTCTTAATTATATTCTAGAATTTTCTAAGTATGTTTAGTAAAAGTAAACTTGATTAGTGAATTAATTAATACTTATACTATTTGAATATATGTTCCTATATGAGAAAATAAAGGTGCGACGACGTTGCGACAACTTTTAATTGACAAAACGTCGTTTTTCGACGAAATGTTTTACGGTCACATTTTGACGTTTTAGTTAAACTATGTATTGAAGTAAACCAAATTTAAAAATGAACTTTTTACTTCTTTAAATAAATTAAAACAAGTCTCTTTATATTCTAAAATCATATTTAATTAATATCAAAATCTCTAATTTTACCGTGTATGCAAAACTGACAAAATGCGACAAATTTTGGTTATTTTTATAAAACGATTATTAACAAATTTTTAAATCTTTTAACATACTTTTATTATCTTTATTAGATGTTTTAAATAAGATTTACCTTTTTAAATAGATATTTAAATCCATTTATTTAAGCCTTTAATTATTATTAACAAAACTTAACTTTTGTCGATTTGTTCTAAAATCCAAATTCATACTTTTTTTTTAATTTATTAACTATAAGAATATATAACTTCTTCACTATTATTTATTATATATATCATATTATTTAAGATTTAAACTCCTTTTTAAATTTAAATCGATCGAAATCTCTCATTTTCGAAGTAGCGAAAATACGGGTCGTTACACCAAGACATCAGATATTCGGCACCGCCTTGAACAGTACAAGCTACTCAAAGCTTCTGCCAAACCAAAGCCGTCAACTAACCGTCCTGGAGATGTGGTTAGATATCGCCCTCTTCTCGGAGTTATTGAAGAAGATATGCGAAAGAGGAAGAGGGGCGATCTTCGTTTGAACCTTCACCTGGCGCTCAGCCTCCAGTCCAGCCTATCCATGATATTACTGAGGAAGATACCGAGCTTATGCCTTCCCCACATCCGTCCGAAAATCCAACCGTCACCCCGATAGACCACCCTTGTTTGGTTCGCAACCCATTTGCCGGCCACCCGGATCTGGACCCGAGTTTTCAGGACATCTCTTTTGACGAGGCCACGAGTGAGCATCTTCTTTCCCGCAACCCCATGGTACGGGTTCTTGATGAGGCTAAGTCCTTAGATCTCGATTTGCTTACTATTCGGATAGTTACCATGGGGGACGAAGGCAAGGCTAATATCGACCGGGTCGTGGAGGAGACCGGGAAGTTGATGGGACATCATGCCCGTCTGGTCAAGGCTGGAGAGGAGATTGGGAGTGCCAACATCTGACTACGGTTAATGGTTTCTGACCAGGCCAAGCAGCTCGTCGATCAATCCATTCAGATTTCTCAGCATGAGGCAGCCTCCAGGCGGTTGAAGAAGACTATGGAAGAGGCTAGTAAGGCAGAACTACGAAAGATGGAGGCTGCCTGCAAGGAACGGATTGACATGGCCATCGCAATGGTGGACAAGGTTCGGGGAGCAGATCTTGAGCAGGTAGAAGAGTTATCTGGGAGGCTTGAGGCCGCAGAGCTTGCTCAGGCCAAGTTGAAGGAGGAGATGGAAGTGATGCAGAAGTCCCTTCAGGCCGACTACTCGAGATACCGATTGGAGAGAGATGTTGCTGTCGCACGGCTGTGGGCTTTCTGAGGCCCGGATGAAAGAGTTTGAGGAGAACGAGGGGATGATGGATGAGATGCTCCAGGACATGTATTTCCGTACTTGAAGGCAGGGCAACCTGTCCTGGATGGACGATTATCCCCGGGTTATGGCTAGGATATATCTCCGGGCTTTGGAGGAAGCTAAGGCAGATGCGGATAAGGAAGGTGGTGCGGCTTTCAGGATGGATGTGGTTACGGCCCAATTCACTAAGGAAGAGAAGGTGGCGGTTAAGGAGGGCATGCGGCTGCTTGCTGCGGATGAAGTAGGCGTGCAGCTAGATGATGATGATCAGGGAGCAGACGCTGGTAAGTCTTTCCTTTAGATCTTTTCATGATTTGATTGCTTATCTTTCACGACTATTGATGGATTCTCTTCTGAATTGAGCAGGCGAGGCCTCTGGAGTACATGCGGGGAGTTCTGACCCTGCAGTTAAGTAGATTCGGAGGGCTAGCGGGATGGAGGCGAAGCTCCGATTCTTTGACTTGACTTGTACATATTTTGGTTGCTATCTATGTTAGTTCGAAACATTAATGTAACTTGTAATTATATTATTTGTAAAGAATGACTTTCTGTAATTTTATAACATAAGCTGATTCTGTTATGTTTGAATGTGGTTGTTATTTTGATATGTTGCATAAGAAATACAGCTGCGTGTTTATGCATGTGATTTAATCGCATTTGATGCTAAGTTTCTGCTCAAAATATTGTTTCATGTCTTGTAATGCCAATATGACGTGTGAATAAATTAAAGCTACATATTTGTATACAAGAGAAGATAGTACCTCTAACGACCCTGACTCGACCTTCGAAAATCGGCACCGAATACGACACCCGTATTCAAATGCCGCAGATCCAAACGTCGAACCTGGTTCGCCGGAGCTTATAACACAATAAGTACAACACAGCGGAAGAAAAATGCATGATACATTTCATATATATAACATTTGATACAATATCTGATACAACAGAATACAAACGAATGATACAACAGATATCAATACTAACAGAGATACAATAAAATAGCAGTGGAAAGATAATGTCTTCAATGCCAAACTCCAAGAACTCCATCTTCAATCCAAAGCTAGCTCGAACTCTCATCACGTTTCACCTAGATGAGCAAGTCTCGTCTAATGCTGAAGTGTAGCAAATGCGATCCACAAATCCAAAGTGCTTCGAAGGCTAACGAATCTATACCTATTACAGAATTATCTGAAAACCCAACTCTAGACTGCCCGTGTGGAAAATAGTGGGAACCCAGAGTTTAGGAAAGGAACAATAAACTCCAGGTCAGTCATGGGACTGGTGTGAGCAAACAAAACAATTTATCTTTTAAAACAAACAACAAAGCTTTTAAAGTTTAAATCCGCAATGCTTTTGGAAAAGGAAACTACCATAAGGCCTCCCGCCACACACAAAATGCAAACGCAGAATTGGAGAAGATTTCTCCTTATGATAGTCAAATATGCTTGATACGAGAAAAAATTATTTGATATTATTACTATAAGTGCACAGTGTGGACAAACCATTTCGAAAGTATAATATTAATCCTATCCAGCATAGACATTTCGAACTACGCCTACTATAGCTACCATCCAAACAGTGGGGCGCCACCATAAGTAGATGGCAGGTAATACAACTAAAACCATACAAGGCGCGTATTGGATGAATGGATTTCCAACAAATGGTCAGGCTAAGGAACTTCCTATTGCCACATGGGAACGCCTCTGGCGGGACGCCCCGAGAACCTACCCGGCTCTCTGCTAACACAAGGCCGGCTACCCCCTTCCCGGGGAATAAAACCTGAGATATGCCATCCCCGGTCCTTTGGGACCTTTATCCGAGGGCCCTCCAACTACAACATCACACAGTAATAAATATACTAGTGTCCACATGAGTAAGTATCTGGGCTCCATACCATGATACCACCCTTTTCCAGAAGGAATGGTCATACCCTAGGGGAGCTACCCCTGAAACCTTGCCGCATCTTTCCTGTTTCGACCATTTTCGGTTTGTGAGGCTCGATGAGGTCTCGACCACAAAGCTACGCTTTTTCACAAAGCCATGCTTTGATCATCAACATACAGCAGCACTTAGCGTGCCACACTACCAAATTGGGAGTATATCGCTGATAAACTTCAACTACATAACCTCTGAGCTTGTACGTCTCAGAGAAGGGTGTTAAGCTAAGAGAATTAATTCTCCACCACCAACATATATGTATTTGAAAGAAATCGGCTTTACATCTCAAAGTGTAGTGTCAGACACACGACCATACAAGTCTGTTCCGGGATCGAACAGAACCGAAGGCACTTCCGAAGAAGCCCTTGCAAATCCGGGTATTCACAATCCCGATCGGACTTCCCATCACTTAGAAAATCTCTATACCGTAGCTACTCAGTGCAGAGACAATCGATAGGTCGTCCTATCATTCTTGCAACTACCCGATCTTCACCACCGGTCTTCAAATGATATCCATAACGACGTACCATTATTCGGAATGGGTTATATGACACAAGGTCCTCTTCCGGCTAAACTGAATAATGAGCGCGATAGTTAAAAACATATGGACATGGGATTTTCAGTTAAGTCACAACTTATTATCCAAAACTTCTCTTTAATGGTTTAAACCAAATTACCATTTCAAATCTTTAAACAAAAGATTTATTTCACAAAGTTTAACTAGTTTCACCAAGATCCATTTACGGTTTCCAAAACAATATCCATTTTAATTGGATTAATTCATTTAATCTTTAAATCAAAGATTTAACTTATAGCTTTCAAAAACCGTTTCCAATATTCATTCATAATTTGGAAAACCATTTCAATTCAAACTTGAAATTCCTTTAATACAAATTGGAAATTCATTTCTTATCTGAAAGCCTTTATCGTTTGAAAACAAACAGTTTTCATTTTGGAAAAATCCAATTCCAATTATACAATTTAAAGTTTTTCAAACTCGGGTTAAATTTAAATCCCATAACAACACTTAAAAAAAATGGTTTGAAACCCACTTAAGCTTGTATAACCTTTTACTTCATAAATCCTCAAAATGGAATTTAATTTCAAACCTTGAATTTAATTTTGAATTGAATTATTAAGTTCCAAAACTTTATTAAGTTATTCAAAACAACTTTTATTTTGGAAATTCTTTTCCAAAATCTTTTTATTTAATTCCGATCCATTTCCAAAACCATTTAGATTTAAAAATTCAATTTTTTATAATTTATTTCAAAAATCTGTGACTTAACCAATTTCCACGTGCAATCCATATTGGTGTGTGTATAGTGTAGTCCAAGGGGTTTTACACAATAGTGCACACATCTATCATCACAGATATATCGATAAGCGGTATAACCCATAACGCTTATCTTCATTCACAGATCCATAGATAAAGTAAATTTATCAATCACAAAGATTCACTAATATGATTCGATGTGGGTTTCGGATAACCAACTGGAATCCGACTCCCTGTCGCATCGAAGTTTAAATGCCGTTTTACGGACAAAAAGGGTTTCACACACATGTAGGAATAAATCACAAATCATAGTCCATCACAAAGCAATCACATCATCACAACAAAAAGGTCAATCTAGAACAGAATATTTGATGATTGTCAATCGTCTTTGATTTAGGTGATTGTGATTAGGGTGAATTAACCATATAATTATCTTAATTAATTATTTTAAGTCAATGTTTAAATTTTACTTAATTATGAATCAATTTAATCTTAATTGGTTTTATTAACAATTATTCCTTTAATAATTATTATAACTTACAAATTCTTAATTGTTAACCTGATTAAGTTTAATTATCTTTGTTAATTGACTATTCTTCAATTGATTAACTATTAATTATAAAAATCATTATCAAAAACATTAATTTTAATCATTATTTTGTCATATAAATGAATTTGGTTTACAGTTAACATTTGATATTGTGATTTACTTCTAGAATTTTTTTTATTAAGTTAAACCTTTAAAACAACTTTTATTTAAAAGAAAATATAAAATTTAAAATATCCTTGAACTCCTTGAATCTCAAATAATTGTCTCCATACCATTTACCTAAATTCCATTTGTAACTATCATTAATTTATAAAGAGTGGATTTGGAAAAAATTAATAATTTAACTTGTATTTTAAAATTTAATAAAAACTGGATTTTCTGGTTTCACTGACCATCCCGAGGCTTGCTTCGGGTCGTCCTCGAGGAAAACTTCCCCCTACTTCGAGTTTTAGCCAAATCTACCCGAGTGACAAATTTTCACAAAAAAATTGTTTAAGTCCCAAGTCAACACGATACAACACCGAAACAACTCGAGTTTCTCTTCGAGTTCCCATGCGATTTCCCCGTGTCATGCTTCGAGACTCCAATTCCTTCTCCTAGAACCATCACACTGATATCCAACTCCTACTTGCGCACGTGCACTGCTGGAACCGCCGCCGATGGTCGGAGCCAAGGCCACCAGTAAGTCAATGACCCTCCCTCCAAAACCACACAACCACCCAAACGCGATTTCATTTCGAAAGCAAGGATCGAAGAATCACGACCCCAAACACCCATCAGGCACGACACCAGCAAATCGCCTCGCGCCGCCTCCCTAGTCCACTATCGGCCACCAAATTAGGACCCAAGCTTCGCCATCACGCGATGCATCGATCTGTACCGCCGCCACACAGTTCGGTCGCGTAGGGATGGTGCAGCAAACGTCGTTTCGTACGCGAACCCAAATGGGTTCAAAAACCCTAAATTAAGCTCGAATTCAAAATCTAAACTTTTAAAAATTCAACTTGCATTTTTCTGGTGATCCGTGATACTCAGACTATCTACGACGTCGAACTCGAGGGCCGCAATCATCTTGGTCGCCGGAATTTGGCGAAAATGTGATTTTCTGATCATCTCAAAAATCTCAATAAAGACTTAACGAAAAATTTGAATTTTTGTTTCTAAAATCATCAATTTTAATAGTGATTCAAATGGTGTTACTAAAATTCAAATTCATAAGGTTCGAATTTTTACATATTTTGATTTATAACCGTGTTTACATCTTCCAGTGAAGATGAACCTGTTTTATTTGCTTTGATTAATTGCTGAGATGAAACACAAATTTAAACAAAATTTTTTTAACTTAATTACTAACATATTTCAGGAACAAGAAGGGGAAAAGAATGTTGTATTTGAATGTGTTTTATTCTGTAACCAGGAAATCAATATAATAGTATTTGTAAAGTTACCCAGGTTTTGCTTTGATTCAAT
The DNA here is from genome assembly GCA_030765085.1 of Allium cepa. Lineage (NCBI taxonomy): Eukaryota > Viridiplantae > Streptophyta > Magnoliopsida > Asparagales > Amaryllidaceae > Allium > Allium cepa. Next base: position 819,856,515 of record CM060940.1, read on the forward strand.
TTTTTAAAACATGGTGAATTGTTAAACCATATCTTTTGTTGTTTCACAATTCCATTTTTTTTCAAAAGGGTTGAAGGATAGGGATTTTGAATCATTACTGTAACTAAAAAGTTACAGGCAGGGGAAACAAAGAAAAAAAAACAGGAAACAAGATTTTCAAGCAAATTAAAAAAAAACACAACATAACCATTCATTCCTATGCCAAGGCTATCACATCCATACAGGCATTCAAACATAGAAGGAAATTGAACAAAGTATAAGTTTACTCACATTTTTTTCAAGAGAGTTTCCTGATGCTCTTTCAAAACAGAAATGGAGCCTGGCAACAATGCCTTACTTTTCCTACCTTTTAGTTTCTTTTAAGTTTAGATCTGCAAATTTTTAAGCATAGATCTGTGATTATTCTTGTTATATTCATTCACTTATTTCATTAATAACAATAGTTTTCATTTTACTTACAGTTGGGATTTATAACAGAAGCTTTTTTTTTCTTCTGAGGCTACAAAACTGGAAATAGTTTTGAGTCTTTGATCTTATACTTTCCTGCAAATAAATTGATTGATTCAATTGGTTAAATTCCTGTTTCATTCATGTTTAACAAATTTAACTTAAAACCTTTAAAAAAAAGTAAATCCACTTGCCTTGAATTTATTTTAGAAATCACTGCACTGTTTTCTGTCTAGCCAAACTTGAAGCATTTCTAACCTGCAGTGAAATCCATTTATATTAAAACTTGATTTCCAAATCATAATTTCATTAAACAATAAAGTTTTAAACTACCTGAGAGATGGAATTATAGCTTGAACTAGTTTATATGGTTTCAGATCTTCAAACTTTGGAATGAAGAAGAAGAGGGCAATTTTTTTCTTTTCCCGTTTTGATGGTTTCTTTTGAATTGAATGATGATGTTTAGATTTGAAAAATCTTTGTGGTTGTATTTCAAAAGCTAGAGGCTTATAATTTCGAAATTTCTTTGGAAACTGAAACTTTCTTTAATTTTTTTATGTGAATATTTTATCTTTTTATAAGACAATTCATGCCATTTGTAAAAAGCAATGATGAGAGCAAGATTTTGTTCATCCCCCTACTCCACCTCTCATGTATATGTATTTATATGTATTTACATTTGCATATATATTTTCTTCCAGGTCAAAAAGATATTATTATTATTATTTTGTTTTTATTTTTATTAATTTAAATTCAATTTTCCATTTCAAACTTGAAATATAAACTTTCATATCCATTTATACATTCACGCTTTATTTTGAACAAATTTAAATTAATTTTAAATATGTATTCAATTTTCACTCATATATGAAATGTACATATGTATAAGACTTTAAATTTAAATGACATTTTTAAAACATTCATTCTTTCAATATTTTCAACTCATAATAAAATTGGAATTTATTTCATATATATTATTTTCACTTATTTTATTTGTTTTTAGTTTTTTTTCTTCCAATTTATTCTCAAATTAAATCCCAAGAGTTTGAAATATATTATTTATTTAAATTGAAAATTTTGGGATGTTACTTTTTATCTATAAGGTTTTAAATATAGAAATTCAAAACCTCAATTAAATTTTAAAATCTATACTCAAATAAATAAATATCCCATTTAATTTGAAAAATTCAAATTAATTTACAATTTTATTCCAAAATTTATTTACACTATCAATTTAATTTTAATTAAAAATCAGGATCGTTACAGATTTCCCCCCTTAAAATAAATTTCGTCCTCGAAATTTGCAAGGAAGACGACAAGGAATAGATGAAAGATAGAGAAATATCTTTCCAAATCAAACTGGATAACAATTCTGTATTCGGCTTACCAAATCAGAATATCAACAATATGAGAATAAACTCATATAATTATTTCACAAGATACTCGGGTTCACCGGTCTACGAATATGTAAAGGCATCGATTAGTTCGAAGGATAACTAATCATTCGTAGAATACATCGGATCCCAGAGAATAGATAGATGGATTTAATCTTCTATAATTTTTCAAACACTAGATATGGATTCCAACCTAGGTCGGAGTATCCCAAAGTATACATCAACTTGTTCCTCTTCGGACTTAAATCAACATAAGGAATTACAATAGAATTTCAAATTTGGTTTTAATCGAAATCATTTTGTAGATACAAATTATTTAACTTTATATTTTAGTTAACCAATTTATCAAATTTAAATTTTTCTAAGGTTAAGAACGAAAAGCTGATAGAAATTTAACCAAGAGAATACGAAATTGAGACTTATCTACGATTCGTAGGGCCGCCATCACACCGAAGCTTCTTTTTTCTTGAGCTGCTACTAAGCAATCAAAAGAATTGGAAGGACGAATCAAAGGAGATTGATAAAGAACGTTATTTCCGTTGTTGTAGGGCATTGACCACTTGTACTGGTATTTCCCTGTCCCCTATCTCGTTCCCTTCTTGCACTCATACTCACTATCAGTGGATAGTAAGAGAATTTACTGAGGCATTCAAACGGATATCTTAGGGATTACTCATTCTAAGGTATACTTCACCCTATCTCTAATGAGTTACTTAATGTGTTATACTCCTGAGCTAAAGTTTTAACCTTCAGCTCTGATACCACTTCTAACGGCACGAGGCAATGGCGACCGGTAGGCTTTGCAACCATCCCAGACCCACCGTGGCTTACAATGGTACCCCAGACCTTGCTTTTACGGCCAGCCTTTCGACTGTCTCGGCTTACGCCTAACCAACCCCTATTCACTAAGAGAAGACATGTAGGGGTAAGAGTCTCCCGTTCGCCACCAAACCGCGAAGCAAGAACCCCCTATCACATTCACTAAGAGAGCAAGACTGGTGTGATGCTGAAGTGTAGCAAATGCGATCCACAAATCCAAAGTGCTTCGAAGGCTAACGAATCTATACCTATTACAGGATTATCTGAAAACCGAACTCTAGACTGCCCGTGTGGAAAATAGTGGGCACCCAGAGTTTAGGAAAGGAACAATAAACTCCAGGTCAGTCATGGGACTGGTGTGAGCAAACAAAACAATTTTATCTTTTAAAACAAACAACAAAGCTTTTAAAGTTTAAATCCGCAATGCTTTTGGAAAATGAAACTACCATAAGGCCTCCCGCCACACACACAATGCAAACGCAGAATTGGAGGAGATTTCTCCTTATGATAGTCAAATATGCTTGATACGAGAAAAATTCTTTGATATTATTACTATAAGTGCACAGTGTGGAAAAACCATTTCGAAAGTATAATATCAATCCTAGCCAGCATAGACGTTTCGAACTATGCCTACTATAGCTACCATCGAAACAGTGGGGCGCCACCATAAGTAGATGGCAAGTAATACAACTAAAACCGTACAAGGCGCGTATTGGATGAATGGATTTCCAACAAATGGTCAGGCTAAGGAACTTCCTATTGCCACATGGGAACGCCTCTGGCGGGACGCCCCGAGAACCTACCCGGCTCTCTGCTAATACAAGGCCAGCTACCCCCTTCCCGGGGAATAAAACCTGAGATATGCCACCCCCGGTCCTTTGGGACCTTTATCCGAGGGCCCTCCAACTACAACATCACACAGTAATAAATATACTAGTGTCCACATGAGTAAGTATCTGGGCTCCAAACCATGATACCACCCTTTTCCAGAAGCAATGGTCATACCCTAGGGGAGCTACCCTTGAAACCTTGCCGCATCTTTCCTGTTTCGACCATTTCCGGTTTGTAAGGCTCGATGAGGTCTCGACCACAAAGCTATGCTTTTTCACAAAGCCATGCTTTGATCATCAACATACAGCAGCACTTAGCGTGCCACACTACCAAATTGGGAGTATATCGCTGATAAACTTCAACTACATAACCTCTGAGCTTGTACGTCTCAGAGAAGGGTGTTAAGCTAAGAGAATAAATTCTCCGCCACCAACAGATATGTATTTGAAAGAAATCGGCTTTACATCTCAAAGTGTAGTGTCAGACACCCGACCATACAAGTCTGTTCCGGGCTCGAACAAAACCGAAGGCACCTCCGAAGAAGCCCTTGCAAATCCGGGTATTTACAATCCCGATCGGACTTCCCATCACTTAGAAAATCTCTATACCGTAGCTACTCAGTGCAGAGACAATCGATAGGTCGTCCTATCATTCTTGCAACTACCCGATCTTCACCACCGGTCTTCAAATGCTATCCATAACGACGTATCATTATTCGGAATGGGTTAATGACACAAGGTCCTCTCCCGGCTAAACCGAATAATGAGGGCGATATTTAAAAACATATGGACATGGGATTTTCAGTTAAGTCACAACTTATTATCCAAAACTTCTCTTTAAATGGTTTAAACCAAATTACCATTTCAAATCTTTAAACAAAAGATTTATTTCACAAAGTTTAACTAGTTTCACCAAGATCCATTTACGGTTTCCAAAACAATATCCATTTTAATTGGATTAATTCATTTAATCTTTAAATCAAAGATTTAACTTATAGCTTTCAAAAACCATTTCCAATATTCATTCATAATTTGGAAAACCATTTCAATTCAAACTTGAAATTCCTTTAATACAAATTGGAAATTCATTTCTTATCTGAAAGCCTTTATCGTTTGAAAACAAACAGTTTTCATTTTGGAAAAATCCAATTCCAATTATACAAGTTAAAGTTTTTCAACTCGGGTTAAATTTAATTCCCATAACAACACTTAAAAAAAATGGTTTGAAACCCATATAAGCTTGTATAACCTTTTACTTCATAAATCTTCAAAATAGAATTTAATTTCAAACCTTGAATTTAATTTTGAATTGAATTATTAAGTTTCAAAACTTTATTAAGTTATTCAAAACAACTTTTATTTTAGAAATTCTTTTCCAAAATCATTTTACTTTAATTCTGATCCATTTCCAAAACCATTTAGATTTAAAAATTCAATTTTTTATAATTTATTTCAAAAATCTGCGACTTAACCAATTTCCACGTGCAATCCATATTGGTGTGTGTATAGTGTAGTCCAAGGGGTTTTACACAATAGTGCACACATCTATCATCATAGATATATCGATAAGCGGTATAACCCATAACGCTTATCTTCATTCACAGATCCATAGATAAAGTAAATTTATCAATCACAAAGATTCACTAATATGATTCGATGCGGGTTTCGGATAACCAACTGGAATCCGACTCCCTGTCGCATCGAAGTTTAAATGCCGTTTTACGGGCAAAAAGGGTTTCACACACATGTAGGAATAAATCACAAATCACAGTCCATCACAAAGCAATCACAGCATCACAACAAAAAGGTCAATCCAGAACAGAATATTTGATGTTAGTCAATCGTCTTTGATTTAGGTGATTGTGATTAGGGTGAATTAACCATATAATTATCTTAATTAATTATTTTAAGTCAATTTTTAAATTTTACTTAATTATGAATCAATTTAATCTTAATTGGTTTTATTAACTAATTATTCCTTTAATTAATTATTATAACTAACAAATTCTTAATTGTTAACCTGATTAAGTTTAATTATCTTTGTTAATTGACTATTCTTCAATTGATTAACTATTAATTATAAAAATCATTATCAAAAACATTAATTTTAATCATTATTTAGTCATATAAATGAATTTGGTTTACAGTTAACATTTGATATTGTGATTTACTTCTAGAATTTTTTTATATAAAGTTAAACCTTTAAAACAACTTTTATTTAAAAGAAAATATAAAATTTAAAATATCCTTGAACTCCATGAATCTCAAATAATTGTCTCCATACCATTTACCTAAATTCCATTTGTAACTATCATTAATTTATAAAGAGTGGATTTGGAAAAAATTAATAATTTAACTTGTATTTTAAAATTTAATAAAAACTGGATTTTCTGGTTTCAATGACCATCCCGAGGCTTGCTTCGGGTCGTCCCCAGGGAAAACTTCCCCCTACTTCGAGTTTTAGCCAAATTTACCCGAGTGACAAATTTTCACAAAAAATTTGTTTAAGTCCCAAGTCAACACGATACAACACCGAAACAACTCGAGTTTCTCTTCGAGTTCCCATGCGATTTCCCCGTGACATGCTTCGAGACTCCAGTTCCTTCTCCTAGAACCATCACACTGATATCCAACTCCTACTTGTGCACGTGCACTGCTGGAACCGCCGCCGATGGTCGGAGCCAAGGCCACCAGTAAGTCAATGACCCTCCCCCCAAAACCACACAACCACCCAAACGTGATTTCATTTCGAAAGCAAGGATCGAAGAATCACGACCCCAAACACCCATCAGGCACGACACCAGCAAATCGCCTCGCGCCGCCTCCCTAATCCACTATCGGCCACCAAATTAGGACCCAAGCTTCGCCATCACGCGATGCATCGATCTGTACCGCCGCCACACAGTCCGGTCGCGTAGGGATGGTGCAGCAACGTCGTTTCGTACACGAACCCAAATGGGTTCTTAAACCCTAAATTAAGCTCGAATTCAAAATCTAAACTTTTAAAAATTCAACTTGCATTTTTCTGATGATCCGTGATACTCAGACTATCTACGACGTCGAACTCGAGGGCCGCAACATCTTGGTCGCCGGAATTTGGCAAAAATGTGATTTTCTGATCATCTCAAAAATCTCAATAAAGGCTTAACGAAAAATTTGAATTTTTGTTTCTAAAATCATCAATTTTAATAGTTATTCAAATGGTGTTACTAAAATTCAAATTCATGAGGTTCGAATTTTTACATATTTTGATTTATAACCGTGTTTACATCTTCCAGTGAAGATGAACCTGTTTTATTTGCTTTGATTAATTGCTGAGATGAAACACAAATTTAAACAACAAATTTTTAACTTCATTACTAACATATTTCAGGAACAAGAAGGGGAAAAGAATGTTGTATTTGAATGTGTTTTATTCTGTAACCAGGAAATCAATATAACAGTATTTGTAAAGTTACCCAGGTTTTGCTTTGATTCAATTTTTTAAAACATGGTGAATTGTTAAACCGTATCTTTTGTTGTTTCACAATTCCATTTTTTTTTCAAAAGGGTTGAAGGATAGGGATTTTGAATCATTACTGTAACTAAAAAGTTATAGGCAGGGGAAACAAAGAAAAAAAAAAACAGGAAACAAGATTTTCTAGCAAGTTAAAAAAAACACAACATAACCATTCATTCCTATGCAAAGGCTATCACATCCATACAGGCATTCAAACATAGAAGGAAATTGAACAAAGTATAAGTTTACTCACATTTTTTTCAAGAGAGTTTCCTAATGCTCTTTCAAAACAGAAATGGAGCCTGGCAACAATGCCTTACTTTTCCTACTTTTTAGTTTCTTTTAAGTTTAGATCTGCAAATTTTTAAACACAGATCTGTGATTATTCTTGTTATATTCATTCACTTATTTCATTAATAACAATAGTTTTCATTTTACTTACAGTTGGGATTTATAACAGAAGCTTTTTTTTTCTTCTGAGGCTACAAAACTGGAAATAGTTTTGAGTCTTTGATCTTATACTTTCCTGCAAATAAATTGATTGATTCAATTGGTTAAATTCCTGTTTCATTCATGTTTAACAAATTTAACTTAAAACCTTTAAAAAAAGTAAATCCACTTTCCTTGAATTTATTTTAGAAATCACTGCACTGTTTTCTGTCTAGCCAAACTTAAAGCATTTCTAACCTGCAGTGAAATCCATTTATATTAAAACTTGATTTCCAAATTATAATTTCATTAAACAATAAAGTTTTAAACTACCTGAGAGATGGAATTATAGCTTGAACTAGTTTATATGGTTTCAGATCTTCAAACTTTGGAATGAAGAAGAAGAGGGCAATTTTTTTCTTTTCCCGTTTTGATGGTTTCTTTTGAATTGAATGATGATGTTTAGATTTGAAAAATCTTTGTGGTTGTATTTCAAAAGCTAGAGGCTTATAATTTCGAAATTTCTTTGGAAACTGAAACTTTCTTTAATTTTTTTATGTGAATATTTTATCTTTTTATAAGACAATTCATGCCATTTGTAAAAAGCAATGATGAGAGCAAGATTTTGTTCATCCCCCTACTCCACCTCTCATGTATATGTATTTATATGTATTTACATTTGCATATATATTTTCTTCCAGGTCAAAAAGATATTATTATTATTATTTTGTTTTTATTTTTATTAATTTAAATTCAATTTTCCATTTCAAACTTGAAATATAAACTTTCATATCCATTTATACATTCACACTTTATTTTGAACAAATTTAAATTAATTTTAAATATGTATTCAATTTTCACTCATATATGAAATGTACATATGTATAAGACTTTAAATTTAAATGACATTTTTAAAACATTCATTCTTTCAATATTTTCAACTCATAATAAAATTGGAATTTATTTCATATATATTATTTTCACTTATTTTATTTGTTTTTAGTTTTTTTTCTTCCAATTTATTCTCAAATTAAATCCCAAGAGTTTGAAATATATTATTTATTTAAATTGAAAATTTTGGGATGTTACTTTTTATCTATAAGGTTTTAAATATAGAAATTCAAAACCTCAATCAAATTTTAAAATCAATACTCAAATAAACAAATATCCCATTTAATTTGAAAAATTCAAATTAATTTACAATTTTATTCCAAAATTTATTTGCACTATCAATTTAATTTTAATTAAAAATCAGGATCGTTATAGTACCGTCCTTCGTGTTTTAGTTGTAGAGGGTTGCTTTGAATTTCTTGCGTGACTGAGTATGGAATGGAGCTAAATGTTCCGTCATCCGGATATGAGTTCATATTTCCACAAGCGAGAGTTCCCCTAATTTGTGACCTGTACTTTAGGGATTGTTATATAGGTAGGAGAAAAGTTTTTGAATGAAATGGAATATGAGAAACAGTAAAACTTCCAATCACGGAAGGCCGTCGATATGCTTAAGTTCGTGGCAAACGGGTTTTGTAGTCACTTTCCCTAGCTGTGGGTCTTGGAGACATTTGTCACCCATCTTACGCCTCCGCGGGGAGTTTATCTTTTTTACCACAGCCGCACTTAAGACATATCGGAGCCGAGATCGCGCACAGTAACTACCCGAGCCATTATGGCCCGTAATCGTGGGTATTATTCGATTTACTGTGGCCGGCTAGCGTGGGTGTCGATCGTCAACCGTGAACTACCCCTGGCTGGCCACACCTTATGTTAGGGCTTAAAGTAGGTTCACAGTTGCCGGCGAGCCGAACGCCGTAATGAGCTGCCATCGGCTATAGTCGGCCTTCTTGATGGCTTATAATCGGCTCATTACAGTTGCCTTTGAGGGCAGTCGCGACCAATGAGCTAACCCGCAGCAGAGGGATGCTGGAGCAAAAGTGTCTCATTGGCGAGTGCATAGAATCGTATAGTACCTGTTAGGTCTTGTCCAGGTGAGGTTGTGCCGTGAAGTGTCCAGAATGGAAATGTTGTTATACATGATTTTGTTCAACAGAAAAGGATAAAGCTTAATAAGCAGCTAAGATATAAAGGAACAAGTTAAAAAGAGACAAGATTTTTAGAGTGGTTCGGCACGAAAATGCCTACGTCCATTGATTCTCTTTGTTAATTCACTTCATATGGGCAGTACAAGTTAATAAAAGTATCGACGGAGGTGTAGGATGTTCCATGCCCTCTGGAACACCTCTCCGTCCACTGTTGACAAAATATAAGCTCCGTTGTGGAGATCTTTATGAATTACATAGGGTCCGTCTCAGATTGGATCTAGCGCTCCGGGGCACGGGAATATCCGCTTGAGGACAAGATCTCCTTCTTGTAAGTTGCGGTGCTTGACTTTGGAGTTGTATTGTGCTGCAACTTTTTGCTTATGAGCTGCTGCTTTGAGTGCTGCATCGTTTCTTCTCTCCTCAATTAGATCCAAAGTCATGTGGATGAGTTCTTCATTCTCTTCTGGGTTGTAGTGGATCCTGCGGTGGGAAGGCACTACAGTTTCAACTGGGGGCATGGCCTCCGCTCCGTATGCTAAAGAGAAAGGAGTATGCCCTGTTGATGTTCTGTAAGATGTGCGGTAGGCCCAAAGTGCCATAGGAAGTTCATCCACCCAAGCGCCTTTTGACTTTTCAAGTTTCTTCTTGATTAGAGTTTTGAGGATTTTGTTGACAGCTTCGACTTGTCCGTTTGCCTAGGGATAAGCCACAGATGAGAAGCTTTTGTGAATTCCGTGCTCTTGGCACCAGTCGACGAATTCCTCGCTGTCAAATTGAAGTCCATTGTCCGATATGATCTTGAGTGGGACTCCGTACCTGCATAGAATATTTTTGATCAAGAAGTTGATAATTTTTGCCGAAGATATTTTATTTAGAGGTTCCGCTTCCACCTATTTGGTGAAATAGTCGACTGCTACTATAGCATATTTGGCTCCGCCTCGGCCCGTTGGCAGTTCGCCAATCAAGTCAATTCCCTATACTGCAAAGGGCCAAGGGCTGGTCATTTGAGTAATCTCCTTCGTGGGTAGTCGAGGAATCTTAGCAAATTTCTGACATCTGTCGCATCTCTTGACGAAGTCCAAGGCATCTTTGTTTAAAGTGGGCCAGTAATATCCATATCGGAGTATCTTCTTTATCAGAGTCTGCCCTCCAGTGTGATCTCCGCAACTTCCTTGATGGATGTTGGATAAGACTTCCCTGACTTCCCTTCTAGCGATACACCTTAATAAGGGATTAGAGAAGCCGCGCCGATAGAGGATGCCTTCTTGTAATGTGTAGCGGGAAGCTCTCCTTAAGATTTTCTTAGCTTTGTTACGCTCGTCGGGCAGTGTGCCATCTTGTAAATATTTTCGGATAGGAGTCATCCAAGTTTCCTCTTCGATTGCAGCTATCATATTCATTGTCTCGTAACTCGGGGCTAGTTGCTGTGAGATGGTTATTGTTCGTGAAGCGGTGTCATCCTTCATGCTAGCTTGTTTTGCCAGTTCGTCGGCCTTCTGATTCTCTTCTCGGGGAATGTGTTTGATTAAGTAGTGATCCAATTGATTGAGCAGCAGCTTGGTCTTCCTTAGATATGTTGTGAGTCATTCTCGTCGAGCCTGGAATTCTCCCAGTATTTGATTTACAATAAGTTGATAATCACTACAGAGACATAAAGAACCGACTCCAATCTCCAGGGCAAGTTCTAATCTGGCTATCACTGCTTCGTATTCTGCGTCATTGTTGGTGGCAGCGAATTCCAACCTTAGGGCATAGTGCAGCTTCCTTCCCCTGGGGTTGATTATCACAACACCTGCCCCCGAGCCTTGTTCATTTGATGCTCCATCTACGAAGAGATTCCACTTAATATCTTCTGCTATTTTAGATTTCTCCTTACCTTCGTTAGTAGTGAATTTGGCAATGAAATCAGCTATGGCTTGCCCCTTGATAGCGGTGCGAGGATGGTAGGTGATATCATATTGACTCAGTTCAATGCACTACTTAAGTAATCGCCCAGAAGTGTCGGGGCGATGGAGTACTTGCCTTAGCGGTTGATCGGTTAAAACTCTGATGGAATGAGATTGGAAATAGTGTCGCAGTTTCCATGATGTTATTAGCAGACAGTATGCTAGCTTCTCAAGTTTAGGGTATCTGACTTCTGCCCCTGTAAATCTCTTGCTTACAAAGTATACGGGTCGCTGTGCGCGGTTGTCTTCTCTCACCAAAGCGGCGCTTAAAGCATGGGACGATACAGCAAGGTATAAGTATAGTTCCTCGCCTTCATTTGGAGTTGAGAGTACCGGTGGTCTCTGGAGGTGTCCGATTAAGTTAAGGAAGGCTGTCGAGCATTCGTCGGTCCATTCGAACTTTCTTTTGTCTTTCTTCAGAGCTTCGAAGAAAGGGATGCATTTGTCGGTTGCTTTAGAGATGAACCTACTTAGGGCAGCCACTTTCCCGTTTAGGCTTTGCATCTCTCTTCGAGTGGATGGTATCTTAACGTCTTGCAAAGCTCGAACTTGTTCGGGGTTTGCTTCAATCCCCCTGGCATGAACGATGAATCCCAAGAACTTTCCCGACGATACTCCGAAGGAGCACTTTAGAGGGTTCAGCTTCATTCCATATTGGCGAAGTATTTGAAACATCTCATCCAGGTGGTTTATATGATCGTTGGCTTTCCTCGATTTTACCAGCATGTCATCTACATAAACTTCCATAGTGTGTCCTATTAGTTCCGCAAACATCTTGTTGACAAGGCGCTGATAAGTAGCTCCGGCGTTTTTAAGTCCAAAAGGCATTACTTTGTAGCAGTACAATCCCCGGTCAGTGATGAAACTAGTGTGGTCTTGATCGGAGGCGTGCATAGGGATCTGGTTATATCCTGAGTATGCGTCCATAAAGGATAAGAGTTCGTGTCCGGCAGTGCTGTCCACGAGTTGGTCGATTCGAGGGAGTGGGAAGCAGTCTTTCGGGCAAGCGTCATTTAAGTTGGAGAAATCGATGCATGTTCGCCACTTCCCGTTAGCTTTCTTTACCAGTACCGGATTGGCGATCCATTCTGGGTAGATGGCTTCTCGTATGAAGTCATTGGCAAGTAGGTTCTTCACTTCTTCCTCTAGGGCTGCTGATCGTTCTGCCCCCATGCTTCTCTTTTTCTGCTTTACTGGCACCTTCGTGGGATCGATGTTCAGTACGTGGCATGCTACATCTGGGGAGATTCCTGTCATATCAGCGTGCATCCATGCAAATACATTCATGTTGTGGCGAAGAAAATCAATGAGTTGATCCTTTAACTCTTCTTTTAGTTGAGATCCGATTTTCAATAGTTTACTTGGGTCATGTTTGCCTACAGCTACGAATTCCATAGCCTCTGCAGGCTCGGCGGTGGCCTCCTCCTCTTTGTCCCTGGGGTCTAATTCATTGAAAGTGTCACTGGTATATCGAAGAGGATGGGCTTTCTTTAGTTGCTATGCTTCCAAGTTTTTTATGCAGAGAGTAGTCTCTGCATTTTTTCCTTTATCTTTTCTACGGTTATTGCGAAGTTCAGTTACATAGCAGTCTCGAGCAGCGTCTTGATCTCCCTCTATTTCTCCTATTCCGTTATCTGTTGGAAATTTCATCTTCACGCACCATGGGGCTAGGACAATTTGGAAGTCAGACAAGGCTGGTCTTCCAAAAAAGGCGTTGTAGGCCGAGTGGTTCTCTATTAGCACAAATGTTTGCTTTCGCACAACGGAGCGGGGATGACTTCCTATTTCAACAAAAAGGTCCAGTTGCCCGAGAGGCATCTTCGCATCTCCAGTGAAACCATGTAGTGGTTTGTTGTAGGGAGACACATCCTTCATTGACAGCTTCAATTTTTCGAAAGCATGCTTGAATAAGATATTTACTGAGCTTCCAGTGTCTATTAAAATTCGAAAAACTTTGGCTGGACCGAACCAAGCAGAGATGACCATAGGATCCATGTGTGGGTACTGTCTTCCCTCTAGATAACGCCTACTGAATGTGATGTCGTCATTCTCTTTCCGTTTTGGGTGGCATTCTTCCATGACCGAATTAACGTAGCCTTCATCGTTCCTAAGTGACTTACCGTATCTTTCCATCTCCGCCCAGCTTCTGCCGGCGATGTGCGGCCCTCCTGATATGGTATGGACCACTATCTTCTCTTGACTAGAGCCGCTGGTGTTGCGATTTCCTCCGCTTGCTTCTGGGGGGGGGTAGTCCAGGATTCTCATTGGCATGAGTTGAAGTCCTGTTTTGGCTTTTTACATAGCGTTCCAGTCTCTTCCTTCTGATGTGTTCTTCAATCAAGTCCTGGAGATGGTGGCATTCATTGGTGTCATGTCCATGGGATTCGTGGAAGCGGCAGAACTTTCCAGACTTGAGTGCACTATCTGACTCCTTCTTGTGCGGGGGGCGCTAGTATCTGACTTTGTCTTGAGTGGCTAGGAAGATGTTTTCGATTTTTTCATTCAAAGGAGTGTAAGAGTCAAATCTTGGTCCTGGTCGATATAAGCGCTTTTCTCCCTTCTTGCCCCAGCATTGTCTCTAGAGTCACTTCTTCGAACATCCTTTGCTGCAGCGGGGACCCTGTCTGTAGCTGTCTTAGCTTGTTGCCCTGACTGCCTCTCAGTGGCAGCGTCTTCAAGTCTCATATACTTTCCATCTTCATGGAAGAAATCAGGTAAAGTAGCTGGTTTTTCCTTGGTTAGTCTTCTAGCAAATTTAGTATCTGGATGTACACCACTGTAGAGGGCCATTAGGATAAGTTTCTCGTCGGCATCTTGGACTGCGGCCGCCGCGGCGTTGAATCGGGTTAGATATTGTTGCACTGTCTCTCCGGGTTTCTGTTTGATATTAGATAAGGAATAAGCGTCCTTGGGTTGTTCCACATGAATACGGAACTGACTGATGAACTTTTCTTTCAACATTTCCCATGAGTTGATGGAACCTTGGGGTAGGTGGAAGAACCAGGAGGTAGCTAGATCTGCCAAGAAAAGTGGGAAGCATTTACACAATACTCCCTCCGTTGCTCCTCTCATGAGCATATGCTGGGTGTATCTCTGTAGGTGTACGATGGGGTCAGAGGTTCCCTTGTAAGGTTCCATCGTTGGCATTTTCCATTCCCGGGGGGTGATGGCAGTTTCGATATTGCGGGCGAAGGGGCTGGTTACCCTAGCACCTATCACCCGATCCCTTTGCTCCCGTTGGACGCACTCTATGAACAACCGCGCCATCCTTTCATCAGAACTTGGAGCGGATAAAAATGAGTTTGGTTCTTCCCTGTGGGATTGATCCGTCCAGATGACCTGTAAGGATGGTATCGTTTATCACTCCTGACATTCTCCAATGGCTGCCTCTTGTCTTCCGGGGGCATGCTGTGGTCAGCCACAGTTGGCCCTCGCCTTGATCTTTCCCTGCTGGGTTCTGTTCTCAGCACTTCCTCGGGTCCAACTTCGGGCCAGACTCCAGCTCGGCCCCGTCTACTGGTGTTTTCATGGTTAGGTAGCATGACAGGCTCAGCCATATCCGACCTCTGCCTGGCACCTCCCCCGTTGGGTTCGGTTCCAAGTGTTTCCTCGGGTCGGAATTCGGGCTGAGTCCGGGCTCGGCTCCTACCATGGCTGTTTCTGTTGTTAGCCTCTTCGAAGGAGAAAGACCTTTGTCGCCTCCCGGATCCTCCAGACCGGGACTCACCCCATGATTCAGTGTTGCGGTTGGATTCTTCAGCATCTCTTAAGCATGACATGAGTTGGTCCACCAAGGCTTCTTGTTGAGATGCGAAGCGGTTAGTTACTTCAGCCACAACCTTGTCCAGATCCGCCCTTGTAATTGGTTGTTCCGTAGCAGTGGCTGTCGGATTTTCCTGATTTAAATTTGCTGTTGGAACTGGACGATTGTCTTGGTCTCTGATCACTAGATCTGGGATGCTGTCAGTTGCGATGTCCTTTCCTTTGTTAGCATCTTTCTTCCGTCCGGGAGCCATGTTTTCCAAATGAACGATGCTGACAGGAAAAGGATTAAGTGGGAGAAGCTGAAGCTTCGAGCTCCTTGTTCTCAGTGAAAGCACCAAAAATGTTTGCACAAAAAATGGGCAAACACCTCCAAGTCATGTGAATTAGTTGATTTTATGTTGTTTCTAGTGATTTGGGTGATTTACGCAAATATATAAAAAAGCAGGGACTAAATTGTAAAAGACACACAGATTTATAGTGGTTCGGCTAGAACGCGCCTACGTCCACTTTATATGTTATTCTCATTTTTCTTTCAGATTACAAGTACAAAGCTTTGTATACAAGTATATGAAAGTTGTTTGAAAGTTCCTTCCGTGCTTAAGCTCTCAAACTTGTCTGCCATTGTTGTACCCATGCCCCTCTGTTTATAGAGTGAGGCTGGGGGCAGGGGTCTTGGATGTATATAGCTGCTGGTGGGCCTGGGCTGAAGCAATCTGGCCTGACAAAGTTGGTTCGGCAAAGCCTTGGTTCGGTGGAGAGTTGGTGAGGACTTGGTCAGGTTGTAGAGGGTCGAGGTAGTGGTTGGAACGGAGAGGCCTTGGACCGGTGGAGGTTGGTGAGGTTTGGTCCGGTGGAGGTGAGTTTGGTCCGGTGGAGCTTGGTTCGGTGATGGAGGAGAGGGGACTCTGGTTCGGTGGCGATGGACCGGTAGTGGATGGGAGGTGGCTTGGACCGGCAATGCTTGGAGATGGTATGGTTCGGTGATAGTCTATCTTGCTTCTGGTTCGGCAGTGGGAGGAGGTAGCTGGTTCGGTAGCAGTATGGACCGGTAGTGGATGGAGAGGGAGCTTGGACCGGCAATGCTTGGAGATGGTATGGTTTGGCATTGTTTAGAAATGCGCCCAACACATATCAACACCAACTGAAAATTATTTACCTTCACATATTGTCTCTGTATCCATGAATAATTCAATGTCTTCTTCAACCTGCACTTGATGAAAATTAAAGTTCTCCGCTTTCAACCAATCACTAAGACATACTAATGCTTCAACCATTCTAGGAGCCAATGAAGCCCTATAAGGATTAATGACTCTTCGACCAAGACTAAATGCGCTTTCGCTAGCAACGGTTGAACTAGGAATTGCTAGAATATCTTTAGCTATTTTGGAAAGTATTGGATATTTTGTTTGGTTGCCTTTCCACCAATCTAACAAATTAAAATCTCTACTCGTAAGATTTTCAAATGGATCATTTAAATATCGATCAACCTCATTAGTTATCTCAAGCGATTGTTCTTCTCTTCTTGTTTGTTGAAGTCTTTTTAACTTTTTACTTCTAATGTTATCATCAATTTGTTCATCGACCTCTTCAATTCTTACCACCAAATTAGATCCGATTATGGGTATGTTCATGCTCTTCCTATATTCATCGTATAACTCATTTAAAGCATGTTTTATAACATTGAGAAACTCATTTGTTTTACCATCACTCCAACCTATATCAAGAAAACTGATCTTCAAAGATTGGAATTTATACCCGGGATCCAAGATATGCGCTATGAAAATAACTTTATTAATTACTTCGATGTCGCCCCAATATTTGTCAAACATAACCTTCATCAATTTTTCCATGCTTTGCAAATTTGAATCATGAATATTATCACTAGCTTGTTCGATCGCTTCTTGAATCAATATAACCTCATCAAAAATTAACGAAGAAGTGACATTCTTACTTACGCTAAGCTTCATTGTAGTTTCATAAAATACATTCAAAAATTCAATTAATACGACCCCTTTCCCAATCCTCTTGTTTCAGAGGTCCCGTTCTTTTTACTAAATTTTTCTTCTTATCTTTAACCATCTCATTAAAGTAAGCTTTAATCGATTCATCTTCTATACACATCCTATCAAACACTTTTCTAAACTTGTAAGCAACATCAAGCATTTTAAATGTTGCATTCCATCTTGTAGGACAATCAAGTGGAAAGATAGTCATTTTATCTTATTTCATCAAGTTGGAGTAATATCTAAATTTGTCTAATCTAGAAGGAGATGAATGAATGTACTTCACTAAATTTCTAATGCCTTCGACGGCTTCACAATAAAATTTTAGTCCATCCTTAACTATTAAGTTTAAGACATGAAAAACACATCTCAAATGTAAATATTTCCCATTAAGCAATAAAGAATTAGAATATTCTAATCTTCTCTTTATATAACCAATTGCAGTATCATTAGCACTAGCATTGTCAACGGTGATGGTAAATTTTTTTATCTATTCCCCATTCTTTCAAACAATTCTCTAATATTTTTCCAATTTCATCTTTATGACTATTGATTTTTGTAAAAGCTATAATTCTTTTGTGTAATTTCCAATCGTTATCCATAAAATGTGCAGTAATTACCATGTAATTAATATTTTGAACTGAAGTCCATGTATCGGTGGTAATGCTAACTCTTTGATCTCCTATCACACTTCTTAAGTTAGTCTTTTCTATTGTAAATAAATCCCAAATAGCCAAGGCACATTTCTTCCTATCAGGTACAACGAATCTAGGTTGAAGTTCAACAAATAATTCTTTAAACCCTTCGCTTTCTACCATCCTAAATGATATCTCATTTTTAACAATGAATTTTGCTAGTGCTAACATACATCTATTTTGATTAAAAGAATGTGGAACCAAAGCTCCACCCAATCCATCTTGAGGTTGACCCTTGTCTATGTATTTTTTCTTATATATAGGAGATTCTGGACATAAATAGAAAAGATGATACCGTAAACCAGTTGTCCCTTGCTTCGACTCAGCTGGGCACTCCATTTTGCAATATTTGCATAATGCAATCGTCTCCATTTCTCCATCGTCTTTGTTTCTGACAATCTTTGTCATGTGATCCCATACTATCGACCTAGGTTGCCTTAAAGGTTTTCTATGATGAATCTCGGTCCGACTTTGTGAATCAGATTGTGTTTGTCCTAACTCATTCGCCGCACTTGATCCACTAGAGTCCATAAGAAACCTATATGAAAGTAGAAGATGTTAGAATATATACATACACAGCTTAAAAATATTAGAGTGCAAATCAAATCAATTCACTAATAATTTGTTGATGACGATAGAGCAAGGTTATGTGCATGAAATATATTATACCAAAGGTTTTGCTGATAATTTGTTGATGTATTTGATGCATTGCTTGACAGTCTGTATTTCATTAACTGGTGTAGAAGGAACCATGTGTTTTTATACATACACTAACCGGATATATGTATACACAGGTTTGGTATCCATAAATATATCAGATATTTAAACAGGTTTGTTATCTCTAGCAGGCCATGTGCCTCACTGATACTTATAAACACGACGAAAAGAACCTTCTGTTTGCACTGGCCTGCATTTTTAGTGCCAATCACATCATAATAGCCCGTGTTAGAACAACACAAGCATTTTCATATTACAGCCTTGCATTATTTTAAATATTTCATTGCCAATGTCATGATTTCGTTTTCCTAAGAACCTCTTTTGCAGTTGTTTCATTTTTTGTACCAAACAATATTTGTGCCAAGTAATATTTGGATCAAATTTTCCTTGAATTTTGCCTAATACATCTGAAAAAACATTCTATTTTCCAATGGTAATTTAAAATAACAATTATTCTCAAAAATGGTTTAACCTTTGCTGTAGAAACAGAGTAATAATTTTTTTTTGCAGTTTTTACATTTTTTGTACCAAACTTTTGCTGTAGAAACAGAGGAACAATTCGAAGATGTGGAAACAGAGTCAATATATTTAAGGTAAGTGAGCAGCTAGCAAAGTAGTAATTTGTAATATCCATAACCATAGTGGTGTTGATAAAATCACAGTAATAAAAACTTGGCATTTACCTTTGCTATAGAGAACTCAAGTCCCAATGCAAAAGGAAGAAAGATTACACCAAATTGTGCAACTGTATCTACCTATGACAAGGAGCAAAATCATGCGATATAAGTGAGATTAGTTCTCATCTCAGCTGACTATAAAATAATAATAGTACATAAAACTAATCATACGATAGCAGTAGGGAAGAATGCTCATAGCTCAAATCAAAATTTTAATCTTATCTGATAGTAGCCTCAAGATGGTTCAGATTCTAGGCTAAAAAAGAAACGGCAGTTAAATCCTTTGAATCTGGATACAAACGAAAAAAGAAAAAAAAAACTAAAGAACTGAAATTGAATTGGTTATGTACCTGTAGAGTGGGTTAACAGCAAACTTAAGCGACAAAATTAGGGCTAGTAGTATGTTGAAGGAAGAAAAGGTGGAATTAGGGTTAGAGTTTTTCTTTTTGGGAATTTCGGCCTGACTCTGAAGTTGACGACGTGAGTGCATTTAGCTAGAGAAAAGGTACTGGGCTTGCGGGTGAGGCCCAATCGACGTTATTTCGGAAGGAAAGGAATACCGTGGAAATTGTGATAAATTTCCATCCTTTTCCGTTATTAATCGGAAGGAATTCCTTCCGAAATTATTTTTTCGGAAGAAAGCGGAAAACGAAAATTTCGGAAATAGTCGGAAGGAATTTGACGGAAAAGCAGAAAAATGAAAAAATACCCAGCCCTAGTTAACATAGCTCTCTCAAAATTAAAGTTAGTAACCCATTTCCTCATGAAAATAAGTCTACTTTCCCTGATCCATTAATATCCTTTCAAAATTCATTCATAATCATCTTCGCATTCAAATTTAATATGATAAAAACCATTATCTCTTGGGAAAACATTCCACGAACCTTTTGGATTTCAAACCCTTTTGGTATAAGCATTAAAATAAACAAAATACATCCATTCCCAACCATGTAGACACAGATCGAATTTTCTAGATGGCATTAGCTTCTTTGTAATCTTCATCTTCAATGATTTGATTTTCTTCTTCACCCTCGATTGGTTCGAAATAGTTTACTTTCTCTTTAATCTCTACTCTCTTGCCTACCGCATCTACCCAAGTCTTAGGGTTTTTCTCGAGACCAAGTTTCTCCGTTGATACTTTGTTGACTTGTTATTATTCTTGATTGCGTCTACAAAAGTCTATTTCCCCTTATGCTTCGTCTCCTTCTAATCGCTGCCATGATCCTAATCTTTTTTGCCTAGGTTTTGGGGTGTAGGAAGGCCGACTGCCATTTCTATCATTATTTAAAAGGTTATATTAATGTAAATACTATATATGTGTGTGTATATATTAAATTAAAATAATGTTAACTGTTATAAAATAAAGAAAGTAGAAACCATTAGAGAGAGAGGCAGAAGACATATTATTTATTCCTGAGAATGGATTATCTATTTATATTACATTAGCACCTTTATATAGAGGCCTAGGAGCTTGGGGTAGACTAACCCACGATGTGGGACTAAATACAAAACAGTATATAGCATATTCACTATTTATATTTACATATATTATAACACTCCCCCTTGAATATGCATCTTCAAAATCTTGAATCCTCTGATAACTAGAAATTGTCCGTTTCGAAACGTGTATGATGATTGGTCCCACTCATTATTATCTTGCTTGCATTTATCCATTCAGTCGATATAGATATTGTCCGTTGCCTCATTAAAAACCTCTATAAGGAAAACCCAATGGGAAAAACCTTGAAAGAGGAAAAGAGTGCAACTTGTGAAATTATAGATGTCATACTAAAAATGATATTCCTTCTAAGAGTTTGATACTTCGGGATCAAAATAATGCATCATTAAACCCTTACTAAGAAAAATCCAATGGGAAAAATCTCAGTGAAGGAAAGAAAAGAGTACAATGACATGTCTTATTTTCTTATTTCTTCAAACGAAGTTTGATACTTCTGGATCAAACTAATGCCTCGTTAAAACCTTACTAAGAAAAACCTCATGGGAAAAATCTTAGTTAAGGAAAAAGAGTACAATATAGTATAAGATATTTCAATAATTTACAGAATCAAATAGAGTTTGATACTTCTGGATCAATATAATACTTCATTTAAAACCTTACAAAGGAAAACCGATGGAAAAAACCTTAGTCAAGGATAAAAATACAATTTAACTTAAATAACATATTTGAGATGTTATTTCTTGAGAAGACGTTTGATTCTTCTGGATCAAGACAATGCCTCGTTAAAACTTTAGTAAGAAAAATCCAGTAGGAAAAATCTTAAATAAGGAAAAAGAGTACATTATAACTTATTTCAAATGTAACTAGGGAGTTGGTACTTCTGGATCAAGATAATGCCTCATTAAAACCTCACTAATAAAAACCCAATGGGAAAAATCTTAGTTAAGGAAAAAGAGTGCATTATAAAATACTTATAAATGCTCCCCTTGATTTAAAATTTTCCTCTATATTCATATTCGTCTTTCGGTAACTCAAATTGGTTATAGATACTTATGGATCCATAAATTTGTATCTCATTAATAATACAATTTATTAATAGTTTCCTTCAATACAATCAAATTTTCTAAAAGATTGTTTCTTCCAAATATGGTTTTCATTTTATGCATTTTGTATGCTACTTTTATGAAAAACACTTCATGTGCTTTCATTTTTGTGCTTCAAATTAGTTTTTCATATTGCAACTATACATCTTTGATGAATATTTAAAATTTCATTACAACATTACTAGAAAGCAGGAAGTAATCTACTCATCTTGAAGTATATCAGGATTTTCATTACAACAATACTTAGAAGAAGTTGTAATCTATGCTCCTTGTTCTTTTCATTCTTTATAACCACAAAAGTTGTTTATATTCTTTAGGAATTTGTATACTTTCATCATTAATATGATTTTAACCATATTTGTATCTTTGGGGTATATTAAGTGTTTCAAGCACTTTCGCTACTTTGCGGACTACATGTTCATGGAACTTAACATGTTGTTGACACTATGTGTACTTTAATAATTTCAGTGTGTTTTTGCCACTTTATATATATGTTTCGAATTTTATATTATGGACTACAGGTCCACATTTCTTATTTAGGAGAATTTCATGATGGCCCATCATGTTTTTCTCTAATCCAGGATCTTTAATCCATTTATAAACATAAGCGCTTTATTATTTATAAATTTATAATCAATGATTGTTTATTGTCAGTTCTAGATATGATTTATTGAGATCTCTTTATTTATCATATTTTAGGTACCTAAACCACTTCCAGGGTTATTTGACAATCATGTCATGGATCTCTTTCAGAGCACCCTTAAGTGTTTCTTCAAGAATACACACTTCCTTTATTTGGTATCTTTATTACTTACTCCAAAAGTATTTTGAACTGACTTTTGAACCATACTTCGGATGTGGTTTACATATTTTGATCCTTCAGGGATTCAAATCTATATTGGAGAAAGTCTACTAGTGATATTATTGATAATTTATTCAAGTTACTTAGCTTCATTGTATATTTTAACAAATATTTGACACTGATGATCAAAATGAACCTGTATCTCTTTATCCTCCCCCTCAATGTTGACAAACATTGTCACATTAAATAATCATCATTTTTGGGTTCTCATTTTGATCCATTATCATATTGCTACTAGCAAATAAACCATAAATACTAATAATAGGAGGATAATCCATTTATCAAATGATAAGATGCATTCAAGTGATATTTGTGAGCTTCTGGCTCATTTTTGAATATGGGATTCAATTATGCCAAATTTCATGAAATATAATCCAGTTGAAATTGTACCAACTTTTTCTAAAATAAGCTTCTGGCTTTCAATTTTAGAAAAACGTAAAGATATTCTTTGACGTTTTCATTATAGTTCCAATATAGTAGCCATTCATTTATATATCCTCAAAACTCAACAAATTTCTTTTAAATTTTCTTGAGTATAATGTATTTTGATTTAAGATATATGTACCATTTAGTAATACTATATGGGATCTTCTGAACCCTTCAATTATATTAGCAGATTTGCTATGGTTGAAATTTTTATCTAAAATATTTTCAGATAGTTTCAGAGAAAAACTTCTGGTTTTTCAAAATCATATGAGCAGTTTCCCTATCTAGTAGGCACATATTATCACTCAAATGGCATTCCATACCTTCTTGCAGAGAGGAAAAGTAACGGGTTTATAACGAAATGCAAGAACAATTTTGTTCGATTTGCCACTTTAACAATCGGCTATACTTGCTGTTTCAAAGGAAATAAGAAATAGAACGTATGTAGATCATTTGAATACATGCATGACTTCAGGTCATTCAACATTTCTGTTGATTGAATTTTAAATCACTAAATAATATCCATACATAATCTATATGATGAGCTCATAACAAACTTCAGGTTGTTAGCTAAATATTTTGATATATGGATATATACGTGCGTCCACGTATTGCATATATATATTATAAATTTTCATATTCTTTCTCTTTTGAATTAGTGATTTTTAGAACAAAATATTGAAAGGATTCAAACTATTAATTTCTATTTATAGATCAATGTCAATGTGAATCCGTCAAAACCGCATGATAATGTTCAAAACATATGGTTGGAACCATATCGAACTTCTGGTTCGAACAAAATATATACATAACTTAAAGTTGTTAAGTTTTATTCCTTAATTATGTCCCAAGTATCATATTTCTATGCATTTATTTGGTGTAATAAATTTACCAAATTATAAACAAATCTCTTGTAGAGATATGTTATCATTTTCAAATTTATAAATCTCTTTTGGAGATATTTTAGTATCACCACTTCTAGAGTGAACTTATCTCTTATATATATATGCATTATTGGAATGCCATATCAATATACAATATTTCTTTTACATAATTACAACTTTTACAGTGGCGTAAAATATCTCTGCTGGAGATTTTTATTGTAATTGCCTTTGAAATGGCATATCAAACTTTAAATACAGTAACAAAATTAGATTCACCAAATGAAAGTAAGATGCAAGAGATAAAACCACTATTTCTAGAGTGTAATATTGGCATACAAAATCCTTTTTTTGAAAAATTATTGTTATTGCTTCAAAAAATTTATATGGTTATTTCTTCAGTGAGTATAGTGTTTCCTTTTAAGGAATTGCAAAGTAACAAAAATAAAATTTCTATAACATCTCTTCTGGGATGTTAAATTTTGCAATATAAATATAAATAAATCTCTAAAACATCTTTTCAAGAGATTAATACACACACATCCAATGATGTTTGATATATCATATAACATAATATCTTCAGGATATTTGGTTAATATAATATAAATATGAAGATATAAAGTAAGGTATAACTCATTTGGAGATTTTTGTAATCTCTTGAATGCATCATTATTATCTCATATGATAATATATTATTTTCCTTTAACTTCTTCAAGAAGTACAACCTTATCATTTTACACAATTTCAATAGAGCTTCGGGCTTCTAATTCATGAACTTCAAGTTCACTAATTTATTATGAACTTCAGGTTCTCAAATTTTGTGTAAACTGCCTTTTTTTAGAAGCTTGTACATTTTGACAAATTAAAAAAAATACTGACAAGAATTCGAGCTTGTAAAGTTTGTCAGAAAATCTTTTCATAATTCCAGACTTCAGGCCTTGGACTTTGAGTTATACAACTTCTATTAAAATAATTCCTTTGAGTTGTTGTTAAACCTATTTTTTCCGTTATAACAGACATTACTTGTCAAAATAAATACATCAAATAGTAAATCATACGTCTATTCTTATTCCAAACACAAACATACAACGTCATTTAATTTACAATAATCAATGCATTTAATGCATTTATGACAATAAATGATTTAATTTATTACCACAACACTTGCAATTAATTCATTTGTGATAAAAATAACTACAATTAACCTTTATGTGGTTTAGGATATAACTACTGTCATAGCAAAATAATTTCATTATAAACGTATGAACTAATTGAACAAACAGTACTCAAAGTAACACAAATTCATCTCAAATATAGGTTCAATATTACTCAATAATAAAATTAAGATGAATATCTTAAAACGAAACTTTATTTCCCAATAATCAGAATTTCTAAATAAACAAAATTATCTCAGATGTGTCCATATCATTCATAATCATAAATAACTATAAATCTTAGATCCAAATCATTATTATTTTCATAAGAAAACGGACTTCATAATTCTTTACCAAATATATCAAAACAAACATGTAAATCTTCAAATCAACATAAGTCATTTTAGAAATTTAGGAAATTGAGATTATTTCAGATCTATTATATTTGATCTATTATATTTTACCTTTTGAAAAGTGATTGGATGCATGGAAGAAGGAAAAAAATTAGGAAATAAACTTCCTATTAGAATGCCTTATTTTTAGTTAAAAAGAAAGAGAGTATAAGAGTAGATATGTTTCCATATATTTATTTGGTTTAGTAAAAACACCAAATATATCAACAAACCTCTTCTGGAGATTTTTTTTAATATATTATTTTCACTACTTCTGGAGTGAACAGTTTCTATACATTTATTTGATTTAGTAGTTAATACCATTGGCAAATATTTTTAGAACTTCAGGTTCCAATTTTACTTTAAAAAGTCTTTGTTTTGTACTTTAGATCCTAAATG
The DNA here is from genome assembly GCA_030765085.1 of Allium cepa. NCBI lineage: Eukaryota > Viridiplantae > Streptophyta > Magnoliopsida > Asparagales > Amaryllidaceae > Allium > Allium cepa. The sequence goes on from CM060940.1 coordinate 819,882,451, forward strand.
GTACAACTTGATTTTCATTATCAAACTTCAGGTTTGATTGCAATTGAAATTTACCATAATCTGAATTAGATTTTCTAATAATTCAAAGCTTCACATCTCAAATTTATATATTTGAGTTTTGATATATAATCCTTTTTTTAGTTAGAACTTCTGGTTCTTTATTTTGAGGAAACTTGTAATTTACTGATTTATGAAAACTGCAGGTTCTCAATTATTATTTCCTTTTCCCTTTTTTTTAAAGGAAACATTGGAAGATATTAAGTTTATCATGTAAGCTTTTACTAATGTTTCCATTCACTTAATACGATCTTCTAGATACGTATTATATTTATATTTGTTTCTCTTAGAAACAATAAAATATTTCTTCTAGAAATATAAATCATATATCAAAATAATTTCCAAAGCCTTCATTCAAATCTAAATCAAATCAAAAGGTTTTCAAAATGAAAACCCCATTTACCAACCATGTTTGATTTTCCAAATCCATGTTCAAACTAAATACAATCAAATTCAAAAAAAATTCTTTAATCAACAATATCAAATTTTGTCAAGTTCAAACTTGCATTCCAATATAAATGAACTAAAAAACATAAAAATAAGTATGATATTGAGATCTACAATATAATAAGATCATAAAAATAGCAAAAAAAAAATTAGATCTGAAATATAATAACTAACAAAATAAGAATCAGATCTCAAAGTTTAGATCTATATAAGATCTAAAATTATAAGACTAATATAATAAAATTTAAAAAAATAAGACAACATATTCAGATCTGAAAAAGTAGATCTAGAATTGAATGAGATATAAAAAAATGATTTGGAAGATTAAATCATCAGAAAAATGACTTACCGTTATGAGATCTATAATTGCATCTGGAAAAGAATAGATACGATTTCATGAATTATCACAATTGTAGATCCATAATTTTTTTTTGTATAGATCGTGTTGATAACGTGTTATAAAATAAAGAAAGTAGAAACCATTAGAGAGAGAGGCAGAAGACATATTATTTATTCCTGAGAATGGATTATCTATTTACATTACATTAGCACCTTTATATAGAGGCCTAGGAGCTTGGGGTAGAACTAATCTCACGATGTGGGACTAAATACAAAACAGTATATAGCATATTCACTATTTATATTTACATATATTATAACATTAACTAAATATTTATTATTATTAGGAAAAATTGGAAGGCAGAATGAACAGTGGGTTCAAAACTAAATAGCAAAAAAACACATAAAACTAAATAATGTAAAACCAAAATACTGCCAAATTAGGCATCATATCTCAAATTTCAAATGCTTAACGGGATCCTAGAGTAGATTTTACAATATATGTCAGATGAAGATCTTCCTATTGAATCGAAAATTCAATCATTCCTCTCTTCCCAAATTGCTGCAGCAAATCACTTTAGGATCGTTAGAAGAATTTTAGTGTGTTAAGTTTTCCATCTTGTTGCCTTAAATATATTATACCATTCTTGCTTCGAGTCATTAGAGGGTCTATAAAATTCCCCATTTGCTAGGAGCCAACAACATATCCGATGGACAAAGGAGCATTTGAAGAATAAATGAGTATTTGTTTCTGGTTGATTATTACATAGTACACAAATGTCATCATTGATGATGCCTCTATGACATGGTTTGGCTTTGAAATTCAGTGTGTTGGACATAATCTTCCATAGAAGGAGATTTTCTTTTGTTGGGCTACCCATATTCTGGATTCGAGAAGACCATGTAAATATCTAGGGAGCAGATTCCTGGATGCGAGCTTTGTACACAGTTGCTATTGAATGTTTCTTGTGTTTATTGGTTTAGAGAATGTGTAGATCAGATTCAGGAAAGATGATCGATGAAATTCTGTTCCATAATAACTTAATTTCTGTTGCGCTTGTTAAATTTTGGTGATACAAAATCACAAATAGAGGGAAAGAAATATGCAAAAGAAAGAAAGAGAAGATTTTATTTCCCTAATTAATAAGCACATTGAGTATGTTTATTTCTTTCTCTAATTGGCTAATCAAATTATTTTTTGCCATCTAATGTTAACTTGGGCATTAAGTAATTGGTTATATAAATAGAGACCAGAAGAGATGGTAAAATATGGTGGAAAATCTATTTGCTAATTCCCTGTTCTCCATCTTTGTTCTTCTTCTCCAACAATTTTAGCCATATAGATATTTGCTCCCTTTCTCAATTTGGTTATTGATTCAATGGTATTTTGTTTATTTTAGCTTTTTTCTATTAATTGTAAACAAAAATTTTGCTGAATCAATAAAGTGGGTGGTTGGGTGGAATATCTTATCTTATTGCTTTTAATTTCAATTCCATCTTATTTTTAATCCAAGTTCTCTCTTTGTGATTTGGGTGACAAAGATCCGTTGATATAAGCTTCCGCAAAGCGCTGCCATTCTTTTTCACAACAGATCGGTATCAGAGCACAGATCATCGCAAAGCTTAGAGTAATTTTGGATTGAAAAATTATTGATGTCGGAGATGATTTCGTTTTCGTAGATGGCTATTTTGGATGAGAAGAATTGGGGTATTTGGAAGCCTAAAGATTGATGGAGATGATTTCGTTCTGTACCTCAATGTTCTTCATGATCCGATTGATGGAGATGGAAAGAAACCCTCTAAAGTAGATGAGGAAAAATGAAAGAAGATGGATAAGAAGGCGATTGCTTTGATTCGCCAATATCTTAATGATTCAGTTTTCCATCATGTGGCTAGTTGTGAATCTGCAAAGGCTTTGTGGGATAAGTTGGTATCTTTATATGAGTCAAAGAGTGCTACTAGTAAGGCTTTTCTGGTTCGAAAGTTGGTACAACTGAGATTAGATGAAGAGAAGTCTGTTGCAGAGCATTTGAATGAATTTCAAGATGTAATAAATCAATTGGCAAATATGAAGGTCAATTTTGATGATGAGTTACAGGCTCTTTTATTGATGAGTTCGCTTTCAGAAAGTTGGGAAACTTTGGTTGTTTCATTGAGTAATTCCAATGGAAAAGGAACTATCTCTTTGGAAACTGTTCGAAGCAGTCTTTTGAATGAGGAGCTTAGAAGAAAAGGGTTAGGTATGAAATCAATTCAAAGTGACGCTATGGTGGCAAGGGACTCGAAGAAAGATACAATTTGGAAGAAGAAGCATGCTAATGGTAAAGGTGTTATCACTTGTCATTATTGTAATAAGAAAGGTCACATACGCAGCAAGTGTTATGCTTATAAAAGAGATCAGAAAAAGGCTGCGCACGGTGATACTAGTAGTAATGCACATGCAGGTTTTGCTGAAGGTACCGATAGTGATGCTTCTTATGATGTCCTCTTTAGTGAAAATAAGCCTTGGAAGATGGAATCGGGTGCCAGTTTTCACATTTGTAGAGATGTGAATTGTTTTTCTTCTTATGAGAAGATTGTCGACATGATTAGGACAGCCAATGGAGAAGAGCTACCGATTTGTGGTATTGGATCTATCCGGTTTTGTATGCATGATGGTGTGGTTAGAGAAGTCTCTGGAGTGGGACATGTACCTACTTGTACGCATAATCTTATTTCTCTCAGTCAGTTGGATCGTCGTGGTTGCACTTATGAGACTCAATGTGGAGTTTTGAGAGTGAAGAAAGGTGGTCGTGTAAGGATGGGAGGAGTATTGGAAGAAGGAAACCTTTATAGCTTGGTTGGTTCGGTAGTCGACTATGGAAAGCGAGTGACAGTTGAAGAACCTAGTCCACAACAAGATGGAGAGGTTAATGTGGTCACTGCTTATGATTCTAGCATTGAGGATCATATTTTAGTCAGGGGTCTTCATGTTAATGATGCTCGGGGGATTGATAGTGATCGGGTAATGAGCTCAGATCGAGTGATAGACGGGTGTCGAGTTGAAAAATCCACAAAGACAAGATAGAGATCTTTGTGGTATTATAAACGTTTTTGAGACCGAATTTGTGTGGTGCACCTCATGTGGGAGATGCATCACTTGCAGTCGGTGGTAAAGGTTTGTAATTTGGTATGATTGAGATATAGGGAGTTGTGATAGATCTAGATATGGCATGTTTGATATGTTGGAGATATGTGATTTTGCATCAAGGTGGAGTGTTAAATTTTGGTGATACAAAATCACAAATAGAGGGAAAGAAATATGCAAAAGAAAGAAAGAGAAGATTGTGTTTCCCCTAATTAATAAGCACATTGAGTATGTTTATTTCTTTCTCTAATTGGCTAATCAAATTATTTTTTGCCATCTAATGTTAACTTGCGCAATAAGTAATTGATTATATAAATATAGACCAGAAGACATGGTAAAATTTGATGGAAAATCTATTTGCTAATTCCCTGTTCTCCATCTTTGTTCTTCTTCTCCAACAATTTCAGCCATATAGATATTTGCTCCCTTTCTCAATTTGGTTGTTGATTCAATGGTATTTTGTTTATTTTAGCTTTGTTCTATTGATTGTAAGCAAAAAATTTGATGAATCAATAAAGTGGGTGGTTGGTGGAATATCTTATCTTATTGCTTTTAATTTCAATTCTGTCTTATTTTTAATCCAAGTTATCTCTTTGTGATTTGGGTGATAAAGATCCGTTGATATAAGCTTCCGCAAAGCGCTGTCATTTTTTTTCACAACAGATATAGTAAGGAAACTGAATAATGCCATCATTAGAGAAGTTGGTAGCTTTAGCTGCAGGTAGGATACCAGTTAGTTGCCTGAGATTATAATCAAGACGTTTTTGTAATATAAGCCCAGAACTTGCCCATCGAGAGGTCTAGGAATTAAGGAGAGGATTTTTATGCATATTACATTCTATAAGTGGAAGAAAAGTGCTTTGTAGCTTCTTCTCCAACCCTAGCTAGCATTGGGGGAATCTGCATGATCCAAAACTCCTTGCCTCTGAGAAGGTGCTAGATAATCCATTTACACCATAGGTTATCGTTGTTTGAGAGCAGCTTGTCATAGTAAGAGGATACCAGTGCTTTGTTTCATTACTTTAAATTTGTTATACCAAGACTCTTTTCCTTCTTTGAAAATCGTACCTTCTGGAACGCAATGTGTATTAGCTTTTGGAAGAAAGGATGTCCATGCCATAAAAATCTGTTTAGCGCATTTTTGACCATAGAAATGAGCTTGGATGGGAGAGTGAATTGTCTTGTCCAATAAGATGTCATGGCTATAGCATAGATCGAACGATTACCAATCTTCCTGCTTGTGAAAGTTTCGAATTGGGCCACGAAGCAAGCTTTGCTGTTGTTTTCTCGATAAGAAGGAGGCAATTAACAATTGCAGTTTTGGATGTAATAAGGGAAATACACAAACAAGTTGCTCCAAGAGGCATTTCTTGAATGTTAGAGAAGGAAATAACCTCATTTTTTGCTCTTGCATCTAATCCAGCAGCCAGCATGTGAGATTTTTGCAAGTCTATTTTGAGGCTAGTTATGAAGTGGAAAATTTCTTAATTGCTGAGAATTGTGCTTATGTTTTTTTGTTGGCTTTGTGAATATATACACACATTATTATTACATATCATATTTATATTTATTTTGGGCTTAAAGTTATTTACATAATTTAAATTATTAAATCTGTAATTTTATTCAATGTAATAATTATTTGACTTAATAAAAGATATTTTACATTTAAATTAGATTTGAAATATATGTATGGAAACATATTTCAAAATTTAACCATATCTATGTATAAAGTTTCAAACACAAAATATTTTAACATGTATATATAAATGGACCAAAATATCATAGATTATATATATATATATATACATACATATATATATATATATATGTATATAAAATATATGGTATGAAATATATATGTACAAACCATACACATATACTTTAACACATTTAGACATATTTATATATTTTTTTTACACACATGCACACATCCAAGTAGTATTAGAACCCAATTGGTTTATATAACTAATTAGTCAATATTTAGGCCAAATAATGAGATTTTCTATGTGATGGGTATCTAGAAAGGAGCATATAAGGCTTGGGGTTGGAGTAACTAGTACCTTCCCCTCTCTGACATTAATATTTCCCAAATGGACGGTTAAACTTTTCAAGATTAGCCCAAGTGCGAGGCCCAAAACTGTTTTGGGCCTTGGGCCAATAACAAACATGATATTTGAATATTATAAACATAATTTGAATTTAAAAGTTAAATTTGAAATATAAGGTTTTTTTATAAATGTAATAAAAGTATAACTTTAAAAGTGTTTTAAATATAAACATGTATGTTGCAAGTGTTATAGTATGCATGTGTATATATGAACTTATAATTTTTTCAAAATTATTTTAAGAATTGTAAATTTTTTTTTCTAAATAAAGTTTAATTAAATTGTCAAATTAAATCAATAATTAAAGATTAATTTAAAAAATTAATTAAATAATACATATATTATATAAGTTAACTACTGTATAAAAGTTAGAAATAAATCGAACTTATTTGAATGTATGTATGATAAAATATAAAATATAAGTGGAACTATAATAAATCCAACTTAGATCTTTGGAATAAATCCCTATATGTTATACTTGTACTATGATATCATACATGTCTAACACTTGTATCTTATGGGTATTTCAATAAACACACACTATTCCTTAAATTGATATAACTTTTAATTATTAACGATTGTGAATCTTAAATAATGTTGCCCTCTCTCATTTAGGTATTAAGTAGACTACTTGCATACGTGTTGGTTGTTGAGAAAACTCAAGATAATGTTGTTATGTATAGTACTATTTAATTTTCACTAGACATGTGAGGGTTACATTTGTTGAACAATCTTAAGGTGTACGTAGTTTATCTTAGGCCATTGCAAAATGATATATAAGAGTGAATAATCTCCTCTCGCTTGTTAGCAAACTTAAGGTAAAATTTGAGATTAGGGCAAAGGCTCCTTAAGGTCGGATCCCCAGGATAAGTTGGATCGTAACACCCACTAGAGAAATCAAAAAGTTATATATTTCTATTATGATTTTGAGAAATAAGAAAATCTAGTGAAAGCCTTATAGAAAAATGAAATTAATTAAATTTATCTAATATTGTAAGAACATATATACACTATACTAATATACTAAACTAAAATTGTGTAGAAAATTACAAGTCTAAGGTTGTTTTCCAAAAATGAAAATTTACCGGTCCCAAATATACTAAATGGTTAAGAGCAATAAATATAGCATTCTCATATGAAAAATTATGGTATGTCATCACCTCAACTCTAAACACTTAACCTACCGAGGAAGCTAACCTTGAAGAGTTTTGAGCTTATGAATCTTCATCAGTTGTTTGCAATATAGTACAAGCTTTCTTGTTGTCTACACTAGACAAATCGTTATAGAGATAGCATGAGCACATGAGAGTCCATGATGCCTTCAATCACCTATAACAGTTCTTTAGTGAGAAATCTTATTCCGTAAGGTATGAGATTCTAAAGAAGTTGTTCAATACAAAGACGAGCAAGGATACTCATGTTTAGGATCATGCTATTCTAATGAAGGGCTGTATTGATCGATCGACAGAACATAAGGTTGGAATATGGGAGGATTTACAAGTCGACTTGATCCTTAGTTCATCGACATGGCAGTTCGAGCGTTCATATTGAACATCAATATGAACTTGCTAAAAGTGAGTGTTACAGAGCTCCTCAATATGTTGAGGAATGCCGAAAGCTCCTTTACAAAGGATCAAGTGGTCATACTCGACATAAGGGCAAGGCATCATCTTCGAAAGGTTCGAAGAAAATAAAACAGGGTAAGAAGAACAAGTTTTGGATTTCAAATCCATTTGGTATAAGCATTGAATAAACAAAATATGTCCTTTTTCTAGCCATTTAGGAATAGAATTATTTTTTCTAGATAGCATTAGTTTCTTTGTAGTATTTATCTTCAATAATTTGATATTCTTCACGATCATTGATGGGTTTGAAATAGTGTATTTTCTATTTAATCTTTACCCTCTTGCCTCTGACATCCACCCAACTTTAGGGTTTTTTCGAGGCCAAATTTCTCTGTTGATATTTAGATGACTTGTTATTATTCTTCACTGCCTCTACAAAAGTTTGTTTCCCTTATGCTTCACCTCATTCCAATGGCCACCATCATCCTAATCTTTTTTGGCTAGGGTTTGGGGGTATGGGAAATCCGAGTGCCATTTCTGTCATTACTTAAAAGTTTATGTTAATGTAAATACTATATTATTACATCAAAATAATGTAACTAAATATATATTATTATTGCATTTCATATTTTTATTAATTTTTGATTTGATTTTTTTGTATTGCCAGTGGGGTTGAATGGACTCCTATCATTTTATTAATAAAAATTAGGTGACGTAGGAGAGTTAATAACACAAAATAAACACCAAACCAAAGAAGGTCGAAACAAATCAAAACCTAGAAACCCAACCTAACACAAAACATGTATTAACTTGGTTTTCAGTTCTGCTTAAGTACATTTCTAACAAGAGGAAAAAATAATTCAATCTTCAACCTCTTCACACCAATGAACAACTGTAAATTCCTCTCCTCCTAAATAAGGTACAGAAACTTCTTAACCGTCTTCAACAGAAGGTTTTCTTTGACTGTCCTCCACCTCGTCATTTTTTAAAAATGTTGTACCATTTCGCCTTAGAATCAACCAGAGGATTATACAAGTTCATTATTCTAAGGATTCTTTTCCATATGTAAAAGGAGACATTGCTAGTAAAGAATAAATGTTTATTGTTTTCAGGAGCTGCGTGACAAAACAAACATGAAGAGACCTAGAGCATTCCTAGTTTCAGTAAGTTGTCCTAAGTGTGCACAACATTGCTTATAGTCTTCCAAAGCATAAAGTTTTCCTTAGGACAGCTACCGATATTCCATATTCTTGTATGCCAAGGGAAAGGAGAAGATGGAGCGGTAATGGACCTATATACAGTGAGGATAGAATGAGGTTTACTGGCCCAGTGATAGTGATTATGGGAAGAGACAGAGGTTTAGTTTTCAAGACCAACCCATACTGATCTCATAAGAGTAGAGCTATAGTATAGGAGGAGGTTCTACCATCATGGAGAAAATTGGACAACTTAGAAGCCTCAGGGATACTAGATAAATGTCTAAGATTACTATCAATAATATTAGAGAAGATCAAAACATTGTTAGCCCAAGGACTATGCCAAAAAGAAATAGTATTAGCATTTAGAGATGTGAACTAAAATAGAGCAAAAAAATTAGTCTTAAATTTCAAAATACATCTCCATACCCAGCTACAATAGGCCAGATTAAGCATAGTCCATAAATGAGAACGTTTAACAAGATTAGCCTTAACCCAATTTGCAAAAGGTCATAAGTTGTACATATACGTACATTAATGAAAGTGATAAGTAGCCTTGTTCCAAATTTTTAAGTTCAGCACATCCAGGCCCTCATACAATATAGGTTGCATAACTTTCTCGAATGAAATAGGTATCAGCTTAGAAGAGTAAGGATTTCCATGCCAAAGAATGCGGTTTAAGGCAGAATTAATCATGTTAACAAACTTGCAAGCAAGGGAAAATATTCTGGCATAGTAAAGGCACATAGAGGAAGCAATAGATTTAATTACCACAAGCCTGCCGGTAGTGGATAATTTCGGACTGGGCCAGGATGAAAGTTTACTAATAATCTTATCATATAGGTATAAGCGGTGAGTTGTGGAAATTCTGGAAGGAAGCAGGGGAGCTCCTAGATAGAGAGCACAGGAAGGAAGGACCTGAAGTGAAGATAAGTTGATGATGTCATCAAGAGAAGTCTGAGATATGCCAACTACCAATAGCTTGGACCTAGCCTTATTGATGGATAGACCTGCTAAAGAATCGAATTTATCAAGAGTATTCAAAACATTTGGTATGGACTTGGAGTTAGGCTTAGTGAACAACAACAGATCATCAACAAACATCAATGTAGAAATCTTAGAGGATTGTACATAGGATGGACATCAATAGCTTTCTCACCGATGGCTTTAGAAATCATACAAGTTAGCATCTCCATAACAACAATAAAGTGGTACGGGGAGATTGGATCTCCCCATCCGATGCCCGAGTCCCTCTAAAGTATCCAAAACAACCTCCATTGGTAGAAAGAGAATAGGTCACACTAGATATGATAGTGTATGTCCCATGTTAAGAAAGGCAAAGGGAAGTTCATTGCATATCGGATGTTAATAATTGGACTCCATTGTGTAGTGTCAAAGGCCTTTTCTATTTTTAATTTAAGAATGCATCTAAGAGAGATATTTACTCTAAAATAACCTCACATTAACTCCTGGGATAAGAGTATATTATCAACAATGTTCTTGGCTAGAAGAAATGCACTTAGATTAGATGAAATGACAGGAGTAAAAGCATCCTTTATTCTAGTAGCCATTATCTTTAAGATGCACTTATAAATCACATTATAGCATGCAATAGGCCTAAAGTGATAGAGAAGAGATTTTGGGATCAATGCTAACTTAGTAGCATTTATATCACCTAACATTTTGTTGCTTTTGAAAAAGTTCCTTACAGCATCGATAATATCAGGCCCTATAACCTCCTAATAGAATTTGTAGAAGTGGGCAATGAAGCCATCTGGACCAGGGGAGCTAAAGGAGTTCATGGAGAAAATAATTTTTTTGATTTCCATAAAGCTAACATCGTAGATGAGGGATGTTTGGCTTGAGCACTGATCTTAGGTAAGTTGAATTGGGATAGTGTAGAAAAGGTAGGATGAATAAGAGATTGGCTGGCAAGTAAGTTCTGGTAATAGAGGAGGAAAGCCTGCTGGATGAGCTGCGCCACAGGAGATGTTGGACATATCCGGGATAGAAAATATGTTGCTTTGATATTGCTTGACCTTTAAAGACCTGTGAAAGTGAGTAGAGTTTTTATCACCATGGAGGTCCCATAAGTACTTAGATTTTTGTCTATTCAGCCTGGCTTCCTCCACCAAAGCTTTTTGAAGGGAAGTTTTAAGATGAGATTTAGTATCGACGAGAGGAATTTCAGTGGGGTTGGATAGAAGAGAAAGCTGAGCGGAATGAAGCTTAGATCTGATATCAAAAGATTTCTTTGTCCCATCACCATAGTTATGGCAACTCCAAATTTTTAGGGCAGCCTTAAGCCTCTTGAGTTTAACCTGCAAAATATACATTGTATTACTAAGCGAGTCAACAGTCCAACTATTAGAAACCAAATCAATAATGTCTGAATGATCAGTCCAGATATTAAAAAATGAAAATGAGGAAGGCCTCCTTTTGATAACTTTGCCCCAGTCTAATATTACTGGAGGGTGATTTTATAGGGATGGAGGAGGGAAGTAGGCAGCTAGGTTAGGCCAGGTGAGAAGTGCTTGCATGTAAGGTAGGCTTTGTCTAATCTACAAAGAGCTCTAAAGCCAAATCGACTGCAATTGTTCCAAGTATAGAAACATCCAGTATGATTGACAAGAAGGAGCTGGGATGAGTGGATAGCATTGTTCAACGGTTTGGTAGCATAGAGGGTCAGAGGAAGGCCATCAGATTTTTCATAAGCGTATTTGATAGAGTATATTTTATATATATTCTAGGCGTTAAAATATTTTCAAATATTTTAACGCCTAGAATATATTTCATAGGTATTCTCTCTTCTTATTTCAATTCAAGCAATAAGCATCATAACATTGTTGTTGGTAATGGTCATTTAATTCCAATTATCAGTCATAGTCGCACTACATTGCCTCCACCTTATCCACCATTTACCCTAAATAATGTGTTACATGCTCCTAGGCTCATTAAAAATCTGGTCTCTGTTCGTAAATTCACCACAGATAATATGGTTTCTATCTCTTCTGACCCTTTTGATTTCTCTGTTAATGACTTACAGACCGGGAACAAACTAATGAGATGTGATAGCACTGAGGGCTTATATCCACTTTTCTCCGACTCTCAAGCCATTTCTTCCAACAATCATTCTGCTTTTACGCTTTGCCTTCGAATATTTGGCACAATTGTTTAGGTCATCCTGACGATGCTATTCTTAAGTCTCATTGTAGTAAAAAGTTTAATGATTGTAATAAGGTTTGTAAAACTTTTTGTTCTTCTTGTCCTCTTAGAAAACATTCTAAGCTACCTTTTTATGATTCAGTGTCATATACTTTTCTTCCGTTTGATATTATTCATAGTGATCGTTGGACTTCTCCTATTGTTAGTACTTTTGGCCATTGTTATTATGTTCTTTTTCTTGATGACTATAGCAAATTTTTGTGGACCTTTCCTATTGCAAAAAAATCTCAGGTCAAACAACTTTTCTTAGTGCTTCATGCTTTGGTCAAGACACAATTTGAACGTAATATTAAGACTTTTCAGTGTGACATTGGTACGGAATACATTAAAGACACTTTTAAGGAATTTTTTTGAGAAACATGGTATGCTTTTCCGTCTTTCATGTCCTCATACATCTCCTCAAAACAGAAAGGCCGAAAGACACATAGAATCCATAAATAATATCACCCAGACTATTCTTGCTCATGCGTCTATGCCACTCTCCTTTTGGCATCATGCTCTCTCCATGGCTACATATCTTCTCAATATCCTTCCTTCCAAGGTATTGAATTACCCATCTCCCGCTCAAATCCTCTATCAAAGTAAACCGGATTATTCAAATTTGCGTGTTTTTGGTTGCTTATGTTTTCCATTATTCCCCTCTTCTACTATTCATAAATTACAAGAAAGGTCAACTCCTTGTGCTTATTTAGGTCCGGCTCCTAATCATCGTGGCTCCAAATTTTATGACATGTCTAGTGGTAAAATCATAATTTGTCGTCATGTTCGTTTTGCTGAAACGGAATTTCCATTCTCCAAATTACACGAAACAAAACCTTCGAATTATGATTTTTTGAATGACAATATTAATCCTCAATTAATACATCATTTATCTCAAAATACCACACCACAAAATATGCAGCTTGACCCAACAACGCTACCCAATGACTCGTCCTCTCTTCCTCAATCTAGGTCACAGTCTCACACAGGCCCAAATTCCACACCTCCCACTGCTGCCCACATTCGGTCCTCTATTTCCTCCTCTGACCCATCTTCTCTTCCCCATAGTCCAACCCAGTCTATGACCTCCCCTACTTTGACTATTCCTCACATCACCTCAATGCCTCCCAACCCCATTTCAACTCGCATGACCACTCGTGCATCAAATGGCATTTTTAAACCCAACCACAAATACTCTTCTAAGTACCATACTACCACCACTACGGATATTTCTTCTATTTCAAAAAACCATGGGTTTTCACTTAGTGACCATAATTGGAAAATTGCAATGTTGGATGAATTTAATGCTTTAATTGACAATAAGACTTGGGAATTAGTGCCTAGGCCGTCTAATGTTAATGTTATTCGGTCTATGTGGATTTTTCGTCATAAATATAAGTCTGATGGCTCTTTCGAGCGTTATAAAGCTCGTCTTGCAGGTAATGGAAATACACAGCAACAGAGCATTAATTATGATGAAACGTTTAGCCCCGTGGTTAAACCGGTCACCATTAGAGCGGTTCTCAGCATTGCTCTTTCTAAATCTTGGCCATTCATCAAATGGATGTCAAGAATGCTTTCTTGCATGGTCATCTCAATGAAGCAGTTTATATGCATCAACCCATGGGTTTTCGTAACAAAAATTATCCGAATCATGTTTGCCTCTTAAAAGAAATCTTTATACGGATTAAAACAGGCTCCTCGAGCTTGGTACCAAAGATTTGCTGATTTTTTTGCTACCATTGGGTTGTCTCATAGTACATCAGATCACTCTTTATTCATCTAAAAGAATGGTTCTGATATTGCTTATATTCTGTTATATATGGATGACATTATACTTATAGCTTCTTCTGATCGTCTTCGTAAGTATATTATGACTCTCTTAGCTTCTGAATTTGCTATGAAGGATCTAGGTCCTTTGAGTTTCTTTTTGGGTATTGCTGTCACTCGTCTTGCCCATGGTCTTTTCTTATCTCAGACACAGTATGCTGCAAAAATTATTGAACGTGCCGGAATGTCTAACTGCAGTTCATGTCTTACTCCTGTTGACACTAAATCCAAACTAAGTGTCACCGCAGACACTCCTCATGATGATCCGACTAAGTATCGTAGTCTTGCAGGTGCTCTTCAGTATCTTACATTCACTCGACCAGACATTTCCTATGCCGTGCAGCAGATCTGCTTTCATATGCATTCCTCGACTAATGAGCATATGAAAGCTCTTAAGCGTATCATACGCTATCTCCCTGGTATCCTTTCTTTTGGTCTCCACTTGTAAAAATCCAATATTAATCGTATTATTTCATATACAAATGCAGATTGGGGTGGTTGTCCTGACATCCGTCGTTCTACCTCTGGTTATTGTATATTCCTTGGAGATAATTTGATTTCTTGGTCTTCGAAACGGCAACCTACTATTTCCTGTAGTAGCGCTGAAGCGGAGTACATGGGTGTTGCCAATGTTGTTTCTGATTCGTGCTGGATCAGAAATTTGCTTCTAGAGTTTCATTGTCCTATTCAAAAGGCTACTCTAGTTTATTGTGATAATGTAAGTGCTATATACTTATCCGGCAATCCTGTTCAGCATCAACGCACTAAACACATTGAGATGGATATTCATTTCGTCCGTGAGAAAGTAGCTCGCGGTGAAGTGTGTGTGCTTCATGTACCGTCCCGTTACCAAATTGCTGATATTTTTACAAAAGGGCTTCCGCGTGTATTATTTAATGATTTCAGGGACAGTCTAAGCATACGAGAACCTCCCGCTTCGACTGAGGGGGTGTGATAGAATATATTTTACATATATTCTAGGCGTTAAAATATTTCAAAATATTTCCTGATATTACCTGCATTTATTCTCTAATATTTCCTGCATTTATTGTCTGATTTGACTTACTCTTTATTCGGCACATATATATTTAATTACCTTTCTTTTAGCAAATCGGTTGATTTGATGATATCTGTATTTAGGAAGTATTTATTTACTTACCTTTGTTTTAGCAAATCAATTGGCTAATTTGTAGCATATCTTAACTCTTGTAAACCATATATATATGATTGAAAGTGGAATACAATGCAAGAAAATTGATTTCTAAATAGATTTCTTTCAGTATTGCATACAATTCTAATTACAATTCTAATCCCCAAACATATCTAAGAAGAGTTGGAGGGTTGAAAACTAGGAAGAATGTCTAACATAATCTATCTAACGTAAATATAGGTGGATTCCATATAAATAATGTCAATCATACCTATGAACTTGAATAGGAGATAAAGAGAAGTAAGAAGGATTCCATATAAATAATAGTCTTCCAAAAGGAGCTTGTGAAAGATTGTGGAGGATGGAATAGGTATGGTTGATGAATTTTGAAACTTTAGAAGTAAGATCATAGTCAAACTTAATTTCTGCAATGATAAGAAGTTGCAAAGAAAAGGTTTGAAACAAGTGTTTAATTTCAAGAGCTTATTAACTAATGAAGCTCATACCTCGAATCGCCGCTCCTTAGGTCGCGTACAACCTAGCGACAAGGTCGCGGAAGAGGAAAATCACGAGCGGAGAAGCTTCTTAGGTTGTGCGCGAGCAACTACAATAGGACACGAACGTCGCCGCTCCTTAGGTCGCGTACGACCTTGGCCCAAGGTCTCGAACGAGCAGAGCTCTGACCTATCCCTAAGTCGCGAAAAACCACCGCGACCTAACTCCAGCCTAACTCGCGAACGAGCCTCGCAACTACCCCACCTCCACTCTACACCACGAGCTGACCTAGGTCACTTCCCTCTAGGTCGCGAAGAATCGGATTCGATTTCCATCCATAGGTCGCGATCGACCTAGAACAAGCTGTCGCGGGTTCCCAACCCTAGTTCGACCTCATACATAAGTCGTGAACGAGCATTTAGGTCGTTGATGATCTGATGAGTCGCGTGAAACATAAGTCGCTGTTGAAGATTAGGTCGTTAAGTCTTATAATGGATGTATTTGCATTTTTCTTAAGTCGCGTAAGCTTTATGTCATGTACTGAGTCGTGTGTTTGTGATGTAAGTGTGCAGTGTGCGTTGTAACCCTATAAATAGGGATGTGTTGGTCATTTGTAAGGGTTGTTGAATTTTGAATAAAATTTGGTTTGTGCTTTGTGCCTCCATTTAAATCGGTAGTTGAGTGTTATCTCCTATCCCCACTTTCGGCATTCGAGTGCGCTCGAATCAACGATTGTTGAAGCCAATTCACGGAATCAAGTGCGCTTGATCAACGTTCGAAGAATTGAAGATCTTCTCTCACGGTATCGTGCACGATCAACGTGTCGAAGATTGCTAAAGTCTGGTATCTTCGTGATCAACGGATTTGGACCTTTCGGTATTCTTAAATTCATCGATTTATCATCGATTAACCGATTATTTTCGCTAATCGTGTGAGATCCTGGATGGATTCGATTTACAACATCGAATTCGCTTCCCACGTCGCGTCAGTTTGGTATCAAAGCTAGATCGCAAGAATATTGTATCATTTGGAGAATTGGGTTTCGAGAATTTGTAGTTTGGAGTTCAGATTTGCAATTGTTGAGAAGTTTGGTGTTCATCGTGTTCATCATGAAGTTGCAACAAGTTGGAAGTTTTGATCCATGTCCTTTTGGATCAAAAGTTCGGAAAGTGTTTGAATTTTTTTTGAATTTGTTTGAAGTTCAATCATGCCACCGAGACGAGCTCAACGTCATCGCAATATTAATGCTTTGTATGGAAGAGAAGAGGCCGATGAAATGGAGCAACGAATCAACAAGAGTTTCACTGAGAAGTTGAATGAAGGGATTGGTCGATTAGAGAGAATGATGCTTGAAATGAATCAAAGTAGAAGAAGGGTTTCACTGAATCGAGTCATGGGGGAAACAGAGTTTCACCACAGTCGGATCGGGAGAGAAGAGGAGATCATGATCGTAGGAATGTTGACGATCGTGAAAGGAATGTTGATGAACGAAATCGGAGAGATGTGGATTATCGTGATCAGCGGAATGTAGATCGAAGAAATGGTGGTGGTAGAGATGTTGGTGGTCATGATCGACAACGATATGCATCATATTTTGATGAGGAGTTGGATGGTGGTAGTGTTCATAGTCGAAATCGAAGCCAAGGAAGAAATCATTCAGAGTATGATCACAAATGGGAGTCCGGAATGAAAATTGAAATTCCAGAGTTTAAGGGTGGTATGCAGGCTGAAGAATTTCTAGATTGGTTATCTAATGCTGAAGAGATCTTTGATTTCAAGGAGGTTTCGGAAGATCATAGAGTGAATTTGATTGCTACTCGTTTGAGAGGGAGAGCAATGGCGTGGTGGCAGCAGACAAAACTTACACGAGAACGGATGGGAAAGTCAAAGGTTGTTTCATGGGAGAAGATGAAGAAGTTAATGAAAGCTACGTTCTTACCTTACAATTATCAATCTCTTATGCATCAAAGCTTACAAAATCTAAGGCAGGGAACAAAGACTGCTAATGATTATGCTGATGAGTTTTATCAACTGATTGCACGAAATGACATCATGGAGACGGAAGAACAGTTGACCGCTAGATTTGTTGGAGGGTTGAGGATCCAGATCCAGGACATGGTAAATATGTTTGACCCTAGATCTGTGGCCGAAGCGCACCATAAAGCGTTGGCTTGGGAGAAGCAGGGAAGACGAGGAGGTGGTGTGTTTACAAATTCCAACAATCAAATGAAAGGGGCTAGTAGCAATGCGAATGTTTCCAAGGCTATTGCAAAACCGGTTGGTAGTGAAGTTGCTAAGACCAAGGTCAATAGTAGTATCAAATGCTTTAATTGTCAAGAGTTTGGCCACAAGAGCAATGAATGTCTAAAGCCGAAGAAGCGGGTAATGATTGCTGAGGCTGAAGATGAGGATGCAGATGCAGAATGTTCTAATTCATTACTGGTTGAGGAGGAAGAAGAATTGTCGGGAGATGAGGGTTGTAATTTAATGATGAGGAGGTTGTGTTTGACACCAAAGCAAGAGGATGATTCAAGTTGGTTGAGGAGTAATATTTTTCAATCGACGTGCACTATTCTGGGGATGGTTTGCAAATTTGTCATCGTTGCGGGAAGCTGTTATAACATTATTTCTACAGGGGCTGTGAAGAAGTTGGCATTGAAAACAGAGAAGCATCCCAAACCTTACAAGTTAGCCTGGTTGAGGAAAGGTGGGGAAGTGAAGGTTGGTAGAAGAGCTTGTGTGAATTTTTCGATTAGAAAGAGATATAAAGATGAGATTTGGTGCGATGTTGTGGATATGGATGTATGTCATCTGTTGTTGGGGAGACCGTGGCAGTATGATAGGGCTGTGCAACATGACGGTCGTACCAATAGCTACAGTTTCATGTTTGAAGGCACAAAAATCACTTTAGTTCCTAAGAAACGACAACAAGAAGAAAACAAGTTGGAGGAGATTGAAGAATTAAAGACTCTGTTGACTTTTGAAGGAGTTTGTTAAAGAAGTGGAGGAGGAATCTGAAGTGTTTTTGTTGATTGGACGTGAGAGTAGTGAAGTGGTGGAAGTTCCTGAAGAAGTAAAGCCAGTGCTGGAAGAATTTGAAGATGTATTCCCTGAAGAGATGCCAAAAGAATTACCACCGTTGAGGGACATACAACATCAAATTGATCTAGTGCCAGGTGCTGTTTTACCACATAGGCCACATTATCGTATGAGTCCGAAAGAACACGAGGAGTTGAGAAGGCAAGTAGAAGAGTTGCTTGAGCAAGGGCGTGTTCAGGAGAGTCTCAGTCCATGTGTAGTACCAGCATTGTTGGTACCGAAGAAGGATGGAACGTGGAGGATGTGTACTGATAGTCGGGCATTGAACAAGATTACTGTCCGGTACAGGTTTCCTATGCCTAGATTGGATGATTTGCTAGATCAGTTGAATGGAGCTACTATATTTTCTAAGATTGATTTGAAGAGCGGTTATCATCAAATTCGAATTAGACCCGGTGATGAATGGAAAACAGCGTTCAAGACACGGGAGGGGTTATATGAATGGATGGTTATGCCATTTGGTCTTTCAAATGCACCTAGTACGTTCATGCGGGTGATGAATCAAATCTTTAGACCGTTTATTGGAAAGTTCGTGGTGGTGTATCTTGATGATATACTGATATATAGTGGAAGCCCAGAAGAACACTTGCATCATCTGAGAGAAGTGTTGATGATACTGCGACAGGAACAATTTTATGCTGCAACGAAGAAATGCGTGTTCATGATGCATAGTGTTTTATTTTTGGGGTATGTTCTGTCGAAGGAGGGTATTCAAGTGGATGAAAGCAAAGTGGAAGCTGTCAGAAGTTGGTCACAACCCAAGACAATTATGGAAGTAAGGAGTTTTCATGGGTTGGTATCTTTTTTTCGAAGATTCATTCCACACTTTAGCAGTGTGATGGCACCTGTAACCGATTGCATGAAAGGAAAGAAGTTCGTATGGACAAAGGAAGCGGAGTTAGCTTTTGAGAAGATCAAGACACTTTTGACGACAACACCTATCCTGGTACTGCCGGATTTTTAGATATTGTTCGAATTACACACTAATGCTTCGAAGGTTGGGATTGGTGGAGTTTTGAGTCAGAATGGAAGACCAGTTGCTTATTTCAGTGAGAAATTGTCTGGAGCCAAGTTGAGATATAGCACTTATGACGTGGAATTTTACGCAATTGTTCAAGCTGTGACGCACTGGAGACATTATCTATTTCAGAAAAAGTTTGTTCTTTATACGGATCATGAAGCTCTGAAACATTTGCAAAGGCAGGACAAAATTTCAGCTCGACACGCTTCATGGATCGCGTATCTACAGCAGTTTACTTTTGTTGTAAAGCACAAATCAGGGTTGACGAATCGCGTAGCTGATGCCTCGAGCAGGAGGAATCATCTGTTGACAACGATGAAGGTTGAAGTGACAGGATTTGAACTATTGCCAGAGTTGTTTGAGGAGGATCCTTACTTTGCGAAGATTGTTGAGAAAATCAAGGATGAGAGTACTGATGAGTTTGTGTTGGTGGATGGATTTTTATTCAAGGGAAATCAATTGTGCATACCAGATTGCAGCTTGAGAATGAAAATTGTAAAAGAGTTGCATGAAGAAGGACATGCTGGTCGGGATCGTACTTTGCAGTTGATTTCAAGGTCTTATTTTTGGCCGTCGATGAGAAAAGAAGTTGAAAAGTTTGTTCAGAGATGTCATGTTTGTCGATTTCGAAAGGGACAGCTACAAATGCAAGATTGCATATGCCATTACCCGTGCCTTCCAGAACATGGGTTGATATCAGCATGGATTTCGTTTTGGGTTTGCCAAGAACTCAGCAAGGAAATGACTCCACATATGTGGTGGTAGATAGATTTTCGAAGATGACATATTTCATAGCCTGTAAGAAGACAGCCGATGCCATCTGAGTTGCTTAGTTATTCTTTAAAGAGGTGTACCGATTACATGGGCTACCTGAATCTATTGTTTCTGATCGGGATACTAGATTTCTAAGCCATTTTTGGTTGAGTTTGTGGAAGATGGTCATAACGAAGCTGAATTTTAGTAGCGCTTACCATCCGCAGACAGATGGGCAAACGGAGGTGGTGAATAGATCATTGGGAAACTTGTTGAGATGTCTTGTGAAAGATAATTTGAAGAGCTGGGATATGAAGTTATGCCAAGCGGAATTTGCACATAATCATGCTGTTAATCGAAGTACTGGTTTCAGTCCATTTCAGATTGTATATTCAAGCTTGCCAAAGGGGCCGTTGGATTTAACGATAGTGCCACAACCGTAGAGGTCAGTTAAGCGGGCTGTTGATTTTGTTGATGGGCTGACAGAATGCCATAGAATCGTTCAGGAACGATTGGAGAAGACCAATGAGAAATATAAACAACTGGCAGATAAGAAACGAAGGAGCATGGACTTCAAAGTGGGTGATTTTGTTTACGCAATATTAACAAAAGATCGTTTTCCGGTTGGAACTTACAACAAGTTGAAAGCACGAAAGATTGGTCCAGTAGAAATCTTGAAGAAGATCAATGATAATGCATACCGGTTAAGGTTGCCGGAAGAGGTTCATACTTATGATGTTTTCAATGTCAAACACTTAATTCCGTATTATGAGGAGGAACTTGTAGAAGATTACGAGAGTGTGAATTCGAGGACGAACTCCTTCCAACAAGGGGAGGATAACGAAGCTCATACCTCGAATCGCCGCTCCTTAGGTCGCGTACGACCTAGCGACAAGGTCGCGGAAGAGGAAAATCGCGAGCGGAGAAGCTTCTTAGGTCACGCGCGAGCAGCTTCAACAGGACATGAACGTCGCCGCTCCTTAGGTCACGTACGACCTAGCCCCAAGGTCGCGAACGAGCAGAGCTCCGACCTATCCCTAAGTCGCGAAAAACCACCGTGACCTAACTCCATCCTAACTCGCGAATGAGCCTCGCAACTCCTCCACCTCCACTCTACACCGCGAGCTGACCTAGGTCGCTACCCTCTAGGTCGCGAAGAATCGGATTCGATTTCCATCCATAGGTCGCGATCGACCTAGAACAAGCTGCCGCGGGTTCCCAACCCTAGTTCGACCTCATACATAAGTCGTGAACGAGCATTTAGGTCGCTGATGATCTGATGAGTCGCGTGAAACATAAGTCGCTGTTGAAGATTAGGTCGTTAAGTCTTGTAATGGATGTATTTGCATTTTTCTTAAGTCGCGTAAGCTTTATGTCGTGTGTTTGTGATGTAAGTGTGTAGTGTGCGTTGTAACCCTATAAATAGGGATGTGTTGGTCATTTGTAAGGGTTGTTGAATTTTGAATAAAATTTGGTTTGTGCTTTGTGCCTCCATTAAAATCGGTAGTTGAGTGTTATCTCCTATCTCCACTTTCGGAATTCGAGTGCGCTCGAATCAACGATTGTTGAAGCCAATTCACGGAATCAAGTGCGCTTGATCAATGTTCGAAGAATTGAAGATCTTCTCTCACGGTATCGTGCGCGATCAATGTGTCGAAGATTGGTAAAGTCCGGTATCTCCGTGATCAACGGATTTGGGCCTTTCGGTATTCTTAAATTCATCGATTTATCATCGATTCACCGACTATTTCCGCTAATCGTGTGAGATCCTGGACGGATTCGATTTACAACATCAAATTCGCTTCCCACGCTGCTTCATCAACAGATTAAACACCTCCTCTCATATTCCAAAAAGCAATTTTTTCTATCATTGAATGGATAGCGATTTAGATCTGGTAAGAAGAACAAATGGAGTTGTTTAGATATTTTTAGGTTGCTTGAGGCAGGTTTGATTCAGTGAGAAAAGGATACCTTTGTCTATATCAGATGGAGTTTAAGTAGAGTGATTAATCTTGGGTTTGCCTCTCATTTTTGGTGAAGAGTAAGTTGATATAGAGGAGACTGGAATTGACTGATCAATGTGAATAATGTCAGAAGGAGGTAAGATGGAGGAGTAGGGTCTACGGGTTGAAGATAGAGGATTAGATTGGATTGATGAAAAGGTAAGATCAAGAATTGGACCAATAGGGAAGTCAGGGTTCACGGGAATAGTGTGCATATCAGTGTGCATGTTTTGGGTTTTATCAATAGCAAGGTTAGCAAGATCATGTGATAACGGGAAGTGGAAGGGATCTAGTTTATTGAATTGATTGAAGATGAGTTAATTGGCAAGGATTCTAGAGCACTTGTACATTTATCTTTATTCAAGATAGATTGGCCATTCTCAAGAGTTGCATGTGCATGGGGAGCTGGTGGGTTTGTAATTAATGCTTCAAACACCTCGATATTCTCATCTTGGATTATCTCACTATATTCAAAAGAAGTAAGCGGACCAAAAGCATTATTGTACACTTCAATACTATAACTATCAAGTAATGATGGATCTTTATTACTACCTAAGTTAATCTCTAGTGATTGTTCAGGAATTGTTGCCAACAAATCTGAACTAGTTGGACCAATATCATTCGTAGAAGAGGGGGGCCTTAGGATACCAGAAGAATTACTTTCATTATAATGAATTTTTCTCCACTTCATTTGCTGCTATCCATTTTTTCTTGTTACCTCTTGAAATTTAGAATTAACAACTTTTTTACCCTGACCCTGCATACAAAAATGGTCAAAAAACTCACTAGGCTGGTGCGCCTTTCCTTTGTCTTTATCTTTCACATTCCCAGAAGACACCTTTTTCAAATTCTCATACCCTAAGTTCTCTATATTCTCATTCCCACTAGAAACATCTCCATCATTTACTTTGTCATGAAAAGCTTCACATTCCACGGTGGAATGGCCAAACACAGAATAGTGAGAGCAAATAAGAGGCCTCCATGTATATTCAATAGGACCTTTTCACCTTCTCCATCACCAACGCGTATAAAATTAGGGTGATCGCTATCAAGAGATATTTCTACTAAACATTTAGCGTATTCAAACCTTTTCATTTTCTCTGTATTCTCATCATAACAGATTTATTTACCAAGTGGTAGCATTACCAGTTTATACCAATGAGAGTCCATGCCATGAGAGGAATCTTGTATAAATGTATCTAGATAGGCACTTGTTGGGAATTTTGCGATTCGAGACGGATTTGATGGCGATAGTGATGAAGACAATGTTGTACTTCCGACTTCAAGGATCTATTGAATAGATTCTTTCAGACAATAGTTCAACCTACCAGGTACAAACGGGTTATCGAACTATCGACTTTCAGGATTCAATGAGGCCCTATAACAGCGTAATCGAATTCAAAGTTTGTACAACTTTGATCCGACCAAGAACACTTTAGAACGGTTTCTGATGATGCAATTTGTAGAAAAAGAATAAAGAGGAAGAAGAGAACAATTCTGCAACGGTTTCTGAATTTGCAACACCTTGGAGGCATCACAAAACAGAGCAGCGGATTAATGGCGTCGCAGAACCGTTTGGGAAGAAGAAGAAGAATTAAAACTGTTGCGAAATGAATTCTGGGCGTTGTTATTTATAGTGTTGAAGAGGTGTCCATTCGCGAAACATCGCGACCGTTAGCAATGGTTCGCAACCGTTACGAATGGATTCAAAAACCAAACGTCACGTCCATTCGCATTTGTAACGTTCAGAAAACGTTACAAATTCCCTCCATCATTCAAATTCTGAATTGCGGTTCCTTAACGGGCTGAAATCTGTCCCGTTACTGTTCATACTTTGATCCAAAAATATTTTCGGATCCGAACCCGAAACCCGTACCCGACCCGGCCCGGTTCGGTCGGACGGACGGCGGCGGCGCGTGTGTGGTGTTGCATGACTTCTCTCCTCACAACAAAGCAAACATGTGGGAGCCCCAAGGCCCCAACATCCACTTGAGAGAGCTATACTTATACAAGATTCTTGTATAAAGCTCTAGAATGTGGGACTAAACTCTTCTTTCTTCTTCTTTCTTTTCTTCTACTCTTCAAATACAAAAAACCCAAACCCCAAAGACTCTCTTTGAAAATTTTCAACAATCCCCCCCAATTTTCAAAATAAGAAAATAAATAAATAGGACGGCTGAATCACTAGAGTGACTTCCTACATACCCAAGTGGGATCAAGCCTATGTAGTTCTAAGATCAAGTTTTGCATCATCGTGAAAACCAACACATAAATAAAAGGTATCTTTTGGATTTGAACCTTTACTTAGTGTAAACCATTCAAAGCCTTATCGAGATTCTATGGTGAACGAATCTTAAACCAAGTATCCCTAATGATAAAACCGGAACAATCACACATGTTGATTTCCTTAGGTAAAGTGTTATGTATTGCTCAGCTCGTTAATGGTCATGTGCTTAAATCCTGGTTCATGAGTCTACTTAGAAAGCGGTCTTACTTTCCTAGGAAACGGCCTGATTTCCATACTCATATAGGTAAGTCTCTTATGGTGTTTCTGTGATACCCCTTTTAAGGTTTCTAGACTTATTAAGGATATATATTCATCCATTGTTCTTGCAGAATCCAACACTAAATATTATGGGATTATTAATATAGTTTTCCATAATCATTCTCTTAACTTGTTGGTACCCATTGAACTTTGTCTATCCTTTTCAAGACATAAGTTGGGTTTCTGTTAAGGATGATCAACCTTCATTCACAGACCTTAGTCCCATTTCTTGTGACTTTATAGAAACTATTGCCTTTGGAAGACCTTTTGTAAGTGGGTCAGCCAAGTTTTCCTTCATTTCTATGTAGTCAACAGTTATAACTCCTCTTTTGAGTAACTATCTCAACATTTGATGTCTTAGACTCACATCTGTAGACTTTCTATTATATGTCTTATTAGATACATTGTATATTGTTACTTGATTGTCATAGTTAATCAAGACTGCTGGAGATGGCTTCTTCCACAAAGGGATTTCCATTAATAAATTCCTAAGCCATTCCGCTTCTTTACATGCATCTGCTAATGCAATCAATTCTGACAACATTGTTGAGTCAGAAATACAGGTCTGCTTCTTGGAAGCCCAAGACACAGCAGCGCCTCCTAGTGTAAAGATCCATCCAGTCATAGACTTGGATTTGGATTCTACATTGTTCCGGGATGCATCACTATATCCTTCTATTACAGCAGGATATCCTTTATAAGATAAACCATATTCAATGGTTCCTTTCAAATAAGCTAAAACTCTGGAAATGGCTTTCCAATGTTCGAAACCTGGATTACTCGTAAATCGACACAATATACTTATAGCATGCGCGATGTCTGATCTAGTGCAATGCATAGCATACATAAGACTCCCAATAACACTGGAATACTCTAGTTGAGAGATAGTACGTCCAATGTTCTTTTCTAATTTAATACTAGGATCTAAAGGAGTTGGTGCTGGTTTGTCATCGAAATGACCATACTTTTGTAGGAATTTATCTATGTAATGGGATTGAGTTAGTAATAACTCCCCCTCTTTCCTAACAATTTTAATTCCCATAATTACATCAGCCTCTCCTAGATCTTTCATATCGAATTTAGAAGACATAAACTTTTTAGTTTCATTCACACAGGATATATTGGAACCAAATATTAGCATGTCATTAAAGTATAAACATATTATAACAATACCGTTGTTATCTGATTTTCTATAAATACATTTATCAGCATCATTAACAATGAATCCATATGACAGTGCAACTTTATCAAACTTCTCATGCCATTGCATGGGAGCTTACTTCAGGCCATAAAGAGATTTTACTAATTTGCAAACTTTCTTTTCTTGGCCTGGGGTTTTGAAACCTTCAGGTTGTTCCATATATATCTCTTCTTCTAAATCTCCATTTAGAAAAGCAGTCTTTACATCCATTTGATGTATGACTAATTTATGAATTAATGCAAGTGCAATTAAACAGCGTATAGAAGATATGCGAGCAACTAGAGCATATGTATCAAAATAATCTACTCCATGTCTTTGCTTATATCCCTTAGCAACTAATCTGGCTTTAAACTTATCAATGGATCCATTTGTATTCAACTTTTTCTTGAATATCCATTTACATCCTATAGGTTTAGCACCAGGAGGTAAATCAGTTAAAACCCAAGTTTGGTTTAACATTATGGAATTCATTTCATCATTGATAGCTTCTTTCCAGAAATTTGAATCTCTGGAACTCATAGCTTCAGAATAAGTTTTGGGATCATCATCAACGTTCATTACATATTTAGTCACATTAAGGACTTCGTCCTTACTGCCTTCTATAAGATATGCAATGAAGTCAGGACCATAGTCCTTCTCTATTCTCGCACTTTTACTTCTCCGTTGTTCAGTACTATTATCTGGTACTGACACTTCCTTGCTGTTTTGAGCAGGAGCATAATCATCGTCATTGATATCATTAGTCATACTACGTTCTGGACTAGATGATCTCAATAGGATCTCAACAGTTTGATTTTCAAAAAATTCTACATCTACAGATTCTATAACTTCTAGGGTGTCAAGAATAAGAAATCTATAAGTTATACTATTAAGTGAATATCCTATGAAAACACATTTAAATGCTCTATTTCCTAACTTTGGTCGTTTAGGGTCTGGTTTTCTAACATAAGCTAAGCCAACCCCAAACTTTAAGTCTAGTTAGGTTAGGTTTCCTATTAAACCATAATTCATAAGGGGAAATATTATTCTTTTTAAGTGGTACTCTATTTAAAATATAACATGCAGATAACATAGCATCAACCCATAGGTTATAAGGTAAATTAGAACTTATGAGCATGGAATTAACCATTTCTACTAAAGTTATATTCTTCCTTTCAGCAACACCATTTTGTTGTGGTGTATATGGGGCAGTACATTGGTGAATTATACCTTGTTGTTTACAAAACAAGGTGAATTCATTTGATAAATATTCACCACCACAATCTGAATGTAATATTTTAATTTTAACTCCTAATTGTGTTTCGACCTCTGCTTTGTAAATTTTGAATTTATCAAAAGCCTCATCTTTAGTTTTCATTAGATATACATATGCATATCTAGTATAATCATCAATGAATGTTATATAGTATTGGTTACCACCGCAGGTG
This sequence comes from Allium cepa, assembly GCA_030765085.1. Lineage (NCBI taxonomy): Eukaryota > Viridiplantae > Streptophyta > Magnoliopsida > Asparagales > Amaryllidaceae > Allium > Allium cepa. The sequence goes on from CM060940.1 coordinate 819,910,015, forward strand.
ATATGACTTTTTAAGTCACCTACATCACTATATACCAAATCAAGCAAACCAGTTTTCCTTTCTACGGATTTAAAGGATTTTTGGTGTATTTTTGCTTGAACGCATATTTCACATTTAGAGATGGTATCGAAATCACAATCAGAAATTAATCCTAATTTATTCACATTCCTAATGGAATTATAATTAACATGTCCTAATCTACCATGCCATAAATTAATAGAATCAACAATATAAACAGAAGATTTCTTTATTAGATTCAACTTAATCATGCCGTTACAAGAGTATCCCTGTCCAATGAATTTACCATTCTTAGACAACACTAGCTTATCAGACTCATACACCATCTTGAATCCTCCTTTGTTAAGAAGGTATCCAGAGACCAAATTCTTACACATATCAGGTACATAGAATACATTGACCTCTAGAGGTGAGAAGAAGTTCTATAGTGCCTTTTCCCATAACTTTGCTTGGAACCTTATTTGCTCCGGTAACTTCGTCGGCTTCTCCTTTATTTTCTTCGTAACCCTTGAACAGATTACGGTCTTTGCAAATGTGAATGGTTGCTCCAGTATTGAACCACCAATTATTATCATTGCCACTAACGGAATTTTCCTCTTGCACTACAGCCACAAGCGAGTCTTCGACCACATTCACTTTTTGTTGTTTCTTCCGCAGACGGCAGTCTCGGGCATAGTGGCCGGGCTTGTTACAAAAATAACAAGCACCTTTCCTTTTGTTGTTAGTTTTGGAATGATTTTTCTTAAACCGTGTCTCATTCTTTGGCTTTAATTTATCAGTAATTTCAACATTATTTGCCTTAGAATGGGACTCAGTTTGCGGATTATCATCTAGATCGCGTTTGCGAGAGTCTTCTTCAATGCGAAGATGACGCTGTAAACCGTCTAAATTATAATTCGTTTCCGCATGCTTCATCTTTTTCTTATAATCATTCCAACTATGCGGAAGTCTAGAAATTATAACTCCAACAACAAAAGATTCAGGGAGATCAATTCCAGCATCTTTAAGTTGATTCACCAACAGTAAGATTTCGCTTACTTGTCCAATTATGGACTTATTGGTGACCATTTTGAAATCCATAAAATTAGAAATAAGAAACTTTTTATTACTTGCCTCGGATATGCGGTACTTATTCTCCAGAGCAGTCCAGAGTGCCTTCGCTGTTTCCAAGGTCCTATGAGCATTGTAGACTGTGGTAGATAGCGCATTCAAAATATGGCCTCTGCATAGGAAATCGTCCTCTTTGCGCTTTGCACGTTTGGCCTTTAGAGCAGCATCATCCTTATCAGTTTCCTCCGGGATTTCTTCCAAGTCGTCTTCCAAGATGTAGAACAACTTGACGGTGACCAGGAAAAATTTCATCGTCTCTTGCCAACGAGTGAAATTGTCGCCATCAAAACGCTCCAATTGAGTTAGATGTTGATTCATAACTTGTAGAGTGCTCGAACCTTCCATGGTTGAAGAATGTTGTCTGAAAATTTTGTTGGGAATTTTGCGATTCGAGACGGATTTGATGGCAATAGTGATGAAGACAATGCTGTACTTTCGACTTCAAGGATCTATGGAATAGATTCTTTCAGACAATAGTTCAACCCACCAGGTACAAACGGGTTATCGAACTATCGACTTTCAGGATTCAATGAAGCCCTATAACAGCGTAATCGAATTCAAAGTTTGTACAACTTTAATCCGACCAAGAACACTTTAGAACGGTTTCTGATGATGCAATTTGTAGAAAAAGAATGAAGAGGAAGAAGAGAACAATTCTGCAACGGTTTCTGAATTTGCAACACCTTGGAGGCGTCACAAAACAGAGCAGCGGATTAATGGCGTCGCAGAACCGTTTGGGAAGAAGAAGAAGAATTAAAACTGTTGCGAAATGAATTCTGGGCGTTTCTATTTATAGTGTTGAAGAGGTGTCCATTCGCGAAACATCGCGACCGTTAGCAACGGTTCGCAACCGTTACGAATGGATTCAAAAACCAAACGTCGCGTCCATTCGCATTTGTAACGTTCAGAAAACATTACAAATTCCCGCCATCATTCAAATTCTGAATTCCGGTTCTGGTTCCTTAACGGGCTGAAATCTGGCCCGTTACTGTTCATATTTTGATCCAAAAATATTTTCGGATCCGAACCCGAAACCCGTACCCGTACCCGACCCGGCCCGGTTCGGTCGGACGGATGGACGGCGGCGGCGCGTGTGTGGTGTTGCATGACTTCTCTCCTCACAACAAAGCAAACATGTGGGAGCCCCAAGGCCCCAACATCCACTTGAGAGAGCTATACTTATACAAGATTCTTGTATAAAGCTCTAGAATGTGGGACTAAACTCTTCTTTCTTTTCTTCTACTCTTCAAATACAAAAAACCCAAACCCCAAAGACTCTCTTTGAAAATTTTCAGCAGCACTGATTTAATCTTGGATTGAGAAGATCCAAAGCTTGGGTTCCATGATGAGATAACAAAAAATTTCCCTCTAATAAAAGTGGGATCCATTTTCAACAAATTCATCTTGTCCTCAAGATAAGAAAACTTGAAATAATAGTTCTACTTATTAGTGTACATAAGCACTTTTAAGCTTCTAAAGTCTATTCATATGAGTTTTGACTGTCATGTAGTTGATTGGGTTATCAAGAGTAAAGCCAACAAGGAAGTCAGATAAAGTCTTACTACCCGCAGCAACCACCTCAGGCGGTGGAGAGGAGAGCCATTATAGGGTAAGTCAAAGTGATGTGGAATATATGACCCGAGATTCCTAGGTTTTCCTTTAAACAAGGAAGACCATGCAATAGTGGGAGGAGTAGATAGCAAAGGAGAAGAAGCGTGGGCGGGAAGAACAGCTGGAATAAGAGGAACAGAAAGACAAGAAGATGAAGTCAGAGAAGCGGAGGAGGATGAAGGTAGCACTGGAGGAATGGTCTCAGGTGGTAAGGAGGGAGGAAAAGGAGAGGAAGGAGGGCCAATGCCAGGTAGGGGTAGAGAAAATACAAGGGGATGGTCAGAGTAGAGGGAATGGTGAGGAGTACATGGGAGGTATGGGATTGAGTAAGGGTATGGGTACGGGACAGATTGCCATGGGAAGTCATAATGAGATAAATTTGTGATTTTATCCCAGTGTCTTAAATATATTTATATAATTTAAATTATTAAATTAGTAATTGAATTCAATGTAATATTTATTTTTCTTATTAAGAGATATTTTAAACAGAAGGTAATTTACGCTTAAATAAGATTTGAAATACACATACACATAATTCAAAATTTAACTATATGCCCGTGTAGTCAATGCCCCGCTATTACCCCGCTACAACCCCGCTATATCTCATAACGGATTTCTACTGCTACGGTTTTTCCATATAGCCCCAGAATATAGCTTTCCCATTTTAATCCCCGCTATTTCCACTATATTCGTTATTTCCGCTATATTCTACTATTCCCGCTATATTTTTTTAATAAAATGAATTGAAAAATTGCATTTATACATTATAAAATTACGAAACCAATTTATTTGATTTAATTTTTAATATATTTTCAGAAATGAAAATACTCTAATATTCTACCAAATTCAATTATGTTATATAACAAATTTTCATTTATTTAAAGTATATTCGCACATGTTTTTATTTAAAATTATTTATGTATTATTTATAATTCAATTGAATGATAATTTTTCATTTAATTACCATTTATATATTTGTAAAAACATCAAGTACGACTTTTATATGTTATTTTAGAGTCATCCGATGTATCCCGCTATATCCTCGCTGTATCTCCGCTATGACTTTTTGCACCTCCACCGCTTTGAATCTACCAAGCGCATTAACTGCACAGCTATATGCATATAAAGTTTTAAACACAAAACATTTTAACATGTATATATAAATGGACCAAAATATCATAGATTATACACATACAAAAAAAATGGTATGAAATATATTGTGTATGCGAACCTTGTACATATATTTTAACACATTTAAACATATGTTTATATTTATTTACATACACAAGTAAACATCTAAGTGGTGTAAGAGCCTAATTGGTTTATATAAATAATTAGTCAATATTTAGGCCAATGAGATTTTCAATGTGATGGGTATCTGAAATGGAGTGTCTAAGACTTGGGTTGTAGTAACTAGTACTTTCCCCTCGTTGGCTTTAGCATTTCCCAAATGAATGGTTAAAGTTTTCAAGATTAGCCCAAGTGAAGGCCCAAAAATGTTTTCGACCTTGAGATGATTTCAAACATGATATTTAAATATTATAAACATATTTTGAAATTTAAAAGTTAAATTTGAAATATAAAGTTTTTATAAATGTTATAAAGTACAACTTTTGTAACGACCCGCTATTTTAAACTATTCGTACCCGCACATGTTGGACTTGAATAATTCAAAATACCGAATTGTTAATTATAAATTTGGCAAAATTCAGATGTACAGTAAATAAATAATCACAGAATCATAGACACAGAGTACTAATATGCAGCAGAAGCAAAAGATAGTAGTTCATGAAGCTACTATATATAACAGAGTTAAATAAGTTACAACAGAAGTCTCGAATATAATAGTCAAATACAAGAATCAGAATACATCACAGGAATCAATTGGACATCTGAAAGCTGATAGATAGCTGGATCTCCAGGCGAAGCTCTAACTCCAAAGGTGAGTCTCAAAAGCTGAACCACTCAGTCTGACCCGAGCGTAAAGCAAAACACAAAACACTCGAGTCAGGATTAACATTCTTATATCAACAAATCCAACTCAAGTGAAATAACAATTGAAATACAAATAACTCAAAGGACGTTGGAATAACCATCCTCTAAGGATCCGTTAAACTATCTACTATGTAGTAATATACGCTAAGTAGATAATGTCTATCAGTAATATAAATATCAAAATAATGTTAAGGCGTTATCAGTATCCCCTTAACACATTTTATATAAGCATTATAGTCTATACAACACTGTAAACTCCACCGTAAACTAGTGGGATATCAGGGAGTACTCCATAGGTATAACACAAAACAAATTCGTAGTGGTCGCGTATATAGGGATACAAGTATGACAAGGCACATGAGGCAATACCCAAGGTAGTGAAACTACCATTTGTCTGATCCGGGCTGGTGAAAACGCATCGTCGCAACGATCACAACGCCGCGAAACAACACTCCCAAAAGTACGAGGGTGCACCAATCAATAACAAGTAATGAGTAGTATTCAAAGAAGTGTGTTCGCTCGAGGTGGCTAACCCCATTTGGCCCGGCACGGCTCCTGTTTTAGTCATTTCCAATTTGACACAAGTGTCAAGGCTATCCATTATTGTTCTCTTTCTTCAATCATCACGTACATCATTCCAACCACTTCATTCTGGATCACACTCTACGTATAGTTATTAAAGTGGTTTTCAGTTTAGACAGAGAGTATGTCCATAACAGATTCCGGTTTCTTTAATAACTTTCGTGATTATTACACCAATTGGTCGTTTTATAGATTTCAAAACCAAATCAAATTCAATTTCATTTAGCATTTGTAAACCAATATTCGTTTGTCTTTCTGAACAATTTCCAAAATTTACATTTCAAAACTTCCAAATTCACATTTCAAACTCTATAATTCAATATCAAATTTTATACAAAACCATTCAAATGTTGATTCAAGTTCGTATATAAGTTTCATTCCGAAATCAATTAAATTACTTTAATTAACATTCAAATCAATTTAAATCCATTGATCGATTTCATTCAAAATTCGTTAAGTAAATTTATCAATTCAAAACCACTTCTATTTAATTTCCAATTCATTAAATCAATTTAAGTTTTCCTTCATTATATCAGAACTTAGAAATTTAATTAAATTAAATTCGTCAAATCAAATTCTTTAAATTACAAGTCTTGCATTAATTTCAACAAATCACATTTTATTTCTTGTTAAAGAAATTCACTTTCATTTATTTACTTACTTAAATAATTTTCCAAAACTTAATTAATAAAGAATCTCAATTTCAATTATTTACTAAGTTCAAATTTACTTATTCAAAAGTTCAATTTCTCTTATCAAAGAATTCAAATTTTTATTTAATTATCAAATAATCCAATCTTATTTAATTATTAAATATTTCAAAACTTAATTATTAACAAATTTCAAAACTTAATTCAATGAATAATTTCAACTTAATTCAATGAATAATTCCAAATTTAATTGTCAATAATTAATTCCAAAACAACGCTCTTTCAACAACTACTATGTTAATATTTTATTTCAAATTCCTAATATTCACATTTCTTTTCATTAAATTTTTAGATTCAATTTTATTTCAAAACCTTATTATTATTCAAATAAAATCTTTATCTATTTAAATCAAATTATTGACCAATCGGGTTTTATTAAATTCTTTTTTTTTTGGCAAGGCCGACGGTTTTATAGTGGACCAACCACTTTTATTACGAACATAATAAAGTTGAAGTACAGGAGCAAGGTAGAGACACCTTAGCTACTATGATAGAAAGAAATAAAAAATACAGCACAGGAGTGTGACAGACATGTCACAGCTACAAGAAATAAATACGTAGACTAGTTCTCCTCCGCAGAGGAAGAATCACCAACACCCTCATCATCCCTGGTAGAATCCAGAGAACCATCCCCTTGAAGACCAAAAAAGGGGCGGAAATGAATAGCAAGAGAAGGATCATAGCTGTCATCATCAGAGGAGTAAATAAAGGATCGATCGCAGTCAGTATCAGCTAAAATTACAGAATTAATCTCAGCATACGAACTCTCCAAGTCAAGAACCAAGGAATCACCAGAAATTCTATAATAAAGGCATCGAAGGTCCAATAGATCATCAGATACATATTTAAAGTAGGAGTCATCCGCAGGGTTGAATCTCATACCAGTTTGACGGTCAACCCAACAATGTTCAGTCTCGGCCCAAACAACGAGAGGCGGAGAGAGATCCGGCGCAGCAGACAAAACAGGAGGAACGTCAGCAGGAACTGGAGACACAGGCTGCACTATGGTAAGAGAAGGACCAGGGGCAGAAGCAACCAGAGAGACTTTGGGAACCCATTTCCTAAGCGGAGGCCGAGGCAGAGGGATCTTTGGCGCAGCAACAGATAAAGCAGAGTGCGTGCAGGCAGAGGCTACATGGCCAAAAGAGTGACAGGAGGAACAAATGTCAGGGATCCATCCATAACGTACACGAACATCCACCACGTGACCAACATCTAGCTGGACAGGAATAGAGGTTGGTAGCGGCTTAAGGGGAGAAATCTCAATCAAAGCCTTGGCGTATAAAAGCTTATCACGCGCAACTGTATTAGAGTCAAAAAAATCAATTTACCAACATTGCATGCTAGCAATTCAAACCAAGCAGCGGTTGTAGAGCAGATGGGATTTGAGAGAAATAAACCCAAACAGGGATAGAAAGGACCTGTTCACGAGCACTAGCAACCGTCGGTGACCAGGGGTAATAATAAAAGGCTGACCATCAATGAAGGAAGGCTCAGACTCAAGAACACGATTACGTTCCTCAGTGGAGGAGAACAAAAGGTAGTACAAGGAATCAACCAACTTAACTCTCAGACCCCCTTGAAGTCTCCAGGCCCTACGACAAACAGTAGCCGCATCATGAAGTCGATATTTAGGGTCCAAAAAGAATCCAACTACGTATACTGACCAAAAGTCCAAACCGGCTTGCATTACACAAGGGGAGGGATCATTACTCCGTTTTCCTCAACGATTTCGAAATCAACTAGTTCATAAACTCCCGCATTACGGGGCATGGATGTAAATAGGGAAGACCATGATCAGGGTACAGATGGGCAAGGAGAAGCTGGGCGGTACTCCGCAACACCAGAAGAGGCCTCAGGATTGGGGCATTGTGCAACAATGGGAGAAGAGACCGCGTGCATGTTACCACCAGGAGTTAAATTATTGAGCACAGGGACTACATTGCATTGGCATTATGCCAAACAGATGAAGTGCTACTATCTGATCCAAATTTGGAGCAAGCAGGCATAGACGAAGGCCCAGGACTTGCCACAACAGATGGAAGATCAGGAGTAGCGATACAAGCCTTACATTTTGCACTGTTTAAAGGTTCAGATCCCACTGCTGCATTGATACAAACACTTGACCTGCACCAATCAGTCTCAAATGACTTAACCAAGCCTATGACATCACCTGACTTACTTTCTAATACTCGGTCCTTAACCAAAGAAACCGAAACTTGGTGTCCCAAAACGCAACTGGACTTATCTACAACACTCACATTGGATCCGGTCATTGGGAGGGATAGCGGTGTACCTGATTTAGACGCAATCGAATACACTGCAGAAAGACTGGCTGCTACAGCATTAGCATCACTCAAGCAGGGGCGGGTAGATGGTACTAGGGGGGACAAATCGATTGCACGAAGGGGAGGAAATTCTCGGGACGAGTGAAGGTCAGGTCGAGCGACTTCATCAGAAGCCATGGATCTAAAACAACGGCCAGAGCGAGTAGATGAGGGGAAGGGGAGTCGCTGAGATCTGAGAAAGGGAGGGGATGAGGACATGAAGGGGACCGGAGAAACGGAGAGGGGCAAGCAAAATCACGGAGACGAAGAAGAATGGTACGCAAGTATCTTGAATCGCCCGGTGCCCATTTTTGATTTAATTACTTAATTAAGAGTTGAAAACTTTGGGGCCAAGGAAACTATGTTTCTCCTGGCCTTTGGTTAGACTGGTTTTATAGTGCCCAGACCACTTATGTCTCATTATTGTGGCCGCTGGGAATCGATCCGGTGCCACTACAACACAATGTAGCAACATCCACTATGTCGAAACCACTGGACCACTAGAACTTGACAAAAAAAACTTTGGGGCCAAGGAAACTATGTTTCTCCTGGCCTTTGGTTAGACTGGTTTTATAGTGCCCAGACCACTTATGTCTCATTATTGTGGTCGTTGGGAATCGATCCGGTGCCACTACAACACAATGTAGCAACATCCACTATGTCGAAACCACTGGACCATTAGAACTTGACTAAACTTTGGGGCCAAGGAAACTATGTTTCTCCAAGCCTTTGGTTAGACTGGTTTTATAGTGCCCAGACCACTTATGTCTCATTATTGTGGCCGCTGGGAATCGATCCGGTGCCACTACAACACAATGTAGCAACATCCACTATGTCGGAACCACTGGACCACTAAAACTTGACGTTTTATTAAATTCTCTATCCTAAATCAAGTTCATTTGGGTATTTATCATTTCAACCCGATTCCATTTCAATTCATAAATATCAAGCATACCAAAGGGAACTTGCAGTGTGATAACTGGGATGGTGTCAAAGTAAATAAACAAGTAATAGCAACCATCAATATCAATTCAATAATTAATTTAAGTAATCCCGAAATAATCGTATTAATTCACATTGTTGTTTGTGCAAATTAATATAATTATTTCTAGAATCTACACTATCATTTCATATAGATTAAAGATAATTACACTAATTATTTATATGGTTCTTCACTTGTCATTCATTTTCAACTTCATACTACATCGATTTAATCAACATACATTCGATGGTTCAAGGTGTGGTTAACACTATTTCTACGTCAATTTATTTTAACATTCAAAGGGGTCAACTTATATCAATTTCTAATCAAATTCAACACATTTACCAATTTAAATTATTAACTATCCTATATCAAATTCAATTTTAAATTATTTATCACTTCATACATTAACAATTTAATGTCCAATGTAAACATCAAACAATCAATCAATTAACAGCCAAACTGTATTATCATTGCATAAATAATTAACAGATAATGGTGTTAGATGTCACAGGTGGACCGATACAGGTAATAACATATAAAACAGTGTAAATAACTAACAGCAGCATATTCCAATTTTCGTTTCAATTGAAATCAAATTTATTAAATAAAAGAACATTAATCGTGAGTGATTGCTCACCTTTCGAGGCTAGAGAAAATTTGACAAAGCAATGAGCTACGAATTCCAAAGCAACGTTGGATGGACATGATTCGATAGGAAAAATGGGCATGACGGACAAAGCTGATAACAGCGATCGATAAAACGAATCAGAACCGGATTGATAAGGATAACTGGTATAAATACACCTATGTGTATAACTATATATAACTATTTGCATATAATCATATTTCAAACACATATTAAAAGTAATATATATGCATCTCAAATTTTATTGTTTAAACTTTAACTCATATGTAAAGTCAAGATATATATATATATATATATATATAATGTATGTTGAAGTACTATACACATTTTAAATATAAACACCCCATATATGTAACTAATCAACTTGTACCTATGCGAAAATACACATATTAAATATGCGGACCCACCTAAATATTCCAGATCAAGCTCACATATGCAGACAACTCCAACTCATAAACGTAACTTGCTTTATATAAAATAAAACATACTTATATATACGAATAGCAGGCATAACTTTGTAACATAATATAGTACTTTTTCCAAAGAAGCCGCAGGCTAATGTATACACAAACCTAACATTTTTTTGTTATTATTATTATTATTTTAAAATAAAGATTTATACATATTGATTTTATAATTTTTGCTTCATTCAGTAATATATATCTACATTATATTTAAAACTCTACATAAACATATATAACCGTGTTTCCTCACATAGGTTCAAAGACGTGGACCACTACATGAACACATTCATGCTCGAGCTCATAGGTTGAACAAGCTTTCATTTACATAACAACATACAAAGTCTGGAACTGCAAGATAAGGTTTTTTTTATTAAATTAAATAGCTCATACTTTCATAAAATACAATTGTATTAACCCAAACTCATATGACAAATCTCTATATTGTATATAAATAGTTTATATAGGTAACGTTCATATGTTACACATATATAGAATTTCACAAAACCAAATATTATATGCAGTAACGCATATATTTTATACATTGATCAACATAACCAAATTCAATATCAACAACTTTATGCATATATATTAAAATATTCTTTCCTTTATATAACATCTGAAAGCATGCATTATACTTTTATAATATGGTATATAATAACCTACATAAAACATACTTTAGATCTAGCATACAATTTTTAAGCAATATTAAATAATAACAGAAAATGTATATAAACCAAAAATATAACAATCAAAATTTATATAAACTCAATATACATACACTCACAGTCATAAAAGTCAGAGGGCTGCAAGGTGGCTCTTGGCTGTGCGTGCTAATGATGGGAAGAGGGGAGGCTCGGTTAGGAAGGGTACGGTTGTTGGGACGCACGGCTGTCGGGATGGGGAACGTTCGACGATGACTGCTCGGTATGGCGTGGAGAGAGATGTAACAGTGGGCGGCAGAACAGGAGGTGATGTGAGGGTGCTTGCGTTTGTTATGGGTTGGTTGAGCAAGCTACAGCAAGGAGACAATGGATTCTGCATTTATTTTTATATTTTTCTTTCTCTTGGAAAAATGGGAACTTAAAAGGAAGAGGAAGAAAGTGGTTTCCAACGCAAATAGATTTGTCACCAAAATAAATTATATTATTCTATAACACAAGAAATGGACCGATCAAAAATGAAGATAGTTGAATGAACTGACGAAATAAATTCAACTGGTAATAATGACTATAGGGAATAGAAAAGGTCGAATTATTAAATTTTGGGAATACGGAAAAGTAGATAGCTGTTTAGATTCACCTGCTGGATATACAAATGGACACAAGAAAACCAAGGTTTTGAAATAATTATCGATACGTAAATCGTTCCGTAGATTATTCTCTCTCCCGGACGTCGAAACAGACAAATGAATATACCACAAAGATCAGCTCAATGAGCCGATCAAAACGGTACACTAAAATATCAGTGGTTTGATTGAATTATAAAAATTTGAAATTTCTACTAGTGAAAAATGCAGCAAAAACGCAGAAAAATAAGATCGACGGAGCTAAAGAAGTCTGAATTTGGAAAAACGAAAAATGATGTATTGCTCAGAAGATGATTTAGAATTTTTCTATGTAAAAATATTTAGGTTTCGAAAACGGTTTATTTTCATCGATTACTAACTGATTTAAAATAAATTACACAATAAAATAGCTTTCATATTTTTGGATGAAAATTTACCAGTTGTTATATTTAACTAGACGCATTTCAAATGTAAAATTTTTATTTCAAAATTTTATCGTTTATCATTTCTCAAAAATTCAATAAATAAACGGCTAAAATTTACAGGTCGTTGCACTCTCCCCCACTCAAAACCTTTCGGTCCTCGAAAAGGAAAGAGGTAGGAGAATAGAATCAACCAGAAAGGAAAATAGATTGGAAAACAAAATAAACATTTAATCTAAACCATATAAATTCCGATTTAAACAGATTAATATTCACTAATTGGTTTAAATCTGTTCATATTAAATCAATAATATTCATTCAATTTAAATTTGTTAGTTTAAACTATAAATTTCGATTTAAATCAAATTAATATTCCATAATTGAATTTGAATTCAAAGTATTTCATCAACTGATTAACTTGTTAATTTATTAATTCACTCAAAGCAAAATTTATTCAATGAATCTCATTTATTCATTATCTTATTATCCAATTATACCCTATTAATAATTTTCTAAATTATTAAATTTATTTCACTTAATATATCTTATCACATTATTGAGTATATTTATACCTATTACAACTACTCAAATTTATATCAATTCCTTTAACAATATTTCATATGATATATTATTCCATCAACTTATTGTTCTATTTGCCTCTATTAATTTTTTTTAATAACTAAAATTTAAGTGTATAACATTTATTACGCCCACTCAAATTTTATTTATAAAATTTCCTTTAACAAAATTTTTATACGGTAAATTATTCAATTATATCAATAAAATTTCCCAATTCAAATTTTCAAGTTGAGTATTTAGTCAAAACTTTTGGCTTCATTGAAGATCGTCCTTAAATCAAAATTTTAAGAATTAATTTTCAATTAACTTCAAACCAGTTTATAAATGAAATAGATATATCAGATTTAGAATCTTCAATATGTACTATAAATCAAGTCATGTTTTGAATTTCAAATCAATTTATTTTTCAAAACAAACAGCAGCAAAGCTATAGAATAGTCCCTCCACTTCGAAACCCGAAAATGAATATCGATGATGCGGCCGTCATCACCGAAATTATTTTCCAGCGACAAAGAGAAGAGCACTGATTTAAACAATTTTTAACTCTTTGAAATGATTTCAATTTGAAAATACTTAAAACTATACATTTTAAAACTTTCGAATCAAAGTTTGAAGTTACCGGATAAATTCCCAAATCCTAATTTAAATACATTTCAAATTCCAAATCAAATTATAACCAAAATTTATAATTCTGTTTATTTATATGTTGGTAAATCAACGGTTTACAAAACAATAAATGAAAATCGAATAACATCATTTAGTTAACCAATTCATTTATCAATTATCGAAAAATTTACTTATAATCATACCAAATTTATTTTTGTTTACCAAATTTTGAAAACAATATTGTATCAGTTTGCTCTACTCAAGTGTTTTGGAAATCCTATCGATAGCGTTGATCAGACGAATCGATCGGAAACCCAAATCAACATCAACAACTCAGACAACACAATATATATAAAACATTTTTAACATTAGTTCACAAATACACTTCCCCGCTCGACAATACAATAATTGATTTCAAAATAAGTATAGAGATTCAAATTTGATGGAAATCAAATCAAAGAGAATTTCAATTCGATAATAAGTTCGAAACAGAAGATAAGATAATTCAATTAACAGAATCTGGAGATGGATAAGCTTACTTAATTCATGAGCAACCTTAACCGGGTCAACCATGACTTTAAGAATAAGATCGATGCCGAATTCCGAGGTAAATCAACATTCGATCCCAAGAGATAGAATTCGGCATAACCAAAGATGTCAACATCTAAACCAAGGATATATAAATCTCCGGTAAATCGATGTCTATTGTAAAGGAGTTTCATCCATTTACAAATAATTCGAAGATTGGCGAGACCTCCGATTCATAATAAAGATCATTCGAAGTGGAGTTATGGGATACTCCAGAATTGAAAGAAGATGAATAGTGAGGGACACGAATGAATTTTGGGAACCGCAGGAAACATTCCAAAATTCAAAGGAATCGAGTCAAGAGGAAGAGATTGAAACTCGAATGAGAGTGATTCTGTAAATACATTTACAATGTATGCTAAGTTTTTCCTAGAGCTACCAAAGCTCTGATACCAACTGTAATGACCCGCTATTTTGGACTATTCGTATCCACACATGTCGGACTTGAATAATTCAAAATACCGAATTGTTAATTTTAAATTTGGTAAAACTCAGATATACAGTAAATAAATAATCATAGAATCATAGACACAGAGTAATAATATGCAGCGAAAGCAAAAGATAGTAGTTCATGAAGCTACTATATATAACAGAGTTAAATAAGTTACAGCAGAAGTCTCGAATACAATAGTCAAATACAAGAATCAGAATACATCACAGGAATCAACTGAACATCTGAAAGCCGGTAGTTAGCTGGATCTCCAAGCGAAGCTCCAACTCCAAAGGTGAGTCTCAAAAGCTGAACCACTCGGTCTGACCCGAGCGTAAAGCAAAACACAAAACACTCGAGTCAGGATTAACATTCTTATATCAATAAATCCAACTCAAGTGAAATAAAAAATATAATACAAATAACTCAAAGGACGTTGGAATAACCATCCTCTAAGGATCCGCTAAACTATCTACTATGTAGCAATATACGCTAAGTAGATAATGTCTATCAGTAATATAAATATCAGAATAGTGTTAAGGCGTTACCATTATCCCCCTTAAAACATTTTATATAAGTATTATAGTCTATACAGCACTGTAAACTCCACCACAAACTAGTGGGATATCAGAGAGTACTCCATAGGTATAACACAAAACAAATTCTTAGTGGTCGTGTATATAGGGATACAAGTATGACAAGGCACATGAGGCAATACCCAAGGTAGTGAAACTACCGTTTGCCTGATCCGGACTGGTGAAAATGCATCGCCGCAACGATCGCAACACCGCGAAACAACACTCCCAAATGTACGAAGGTGCACCAATCAATAACAAGTAATGAGTAGTATTCGAAGAAGTGTGTTCGCTCGAGATGGCTAACCCATTTGGCCCGGCACGGCTCATGTTTTAGTCATTTCCAATTTGACACAAGTGTCAAGGCCATCCATTATCATTTCTTTCTTCAGTCATCACGTACATCATTCCAACCACTTCATTCTGGATCACACTCCGCGTGTAGTTATTAAAGTGGTTTTTGGTTTAGACAGAGAGTATGTCCATAACCGATTCCGGTTTCTTTAATAACTTTCGTGATTATTACACCGATTGGTCGTTTTATAAATTTCAAACCAAATCAAATTCAATTTAGTTTAGCATTTGTAAACCAATATTCGTTTCTCTTTCTAAAAAATTTCCAAAATTTACGTTTCAAAACTTCCAAATTCACATTTCAAACTCTATAATTCAATTTCAAATTTTATACAAAACCATTCAAATATTGATTCAAGTTCGTATATAAGTTTCATTCCGAAATCAATTAAATTACTTTAATTAACATTCAAATCAATTTAAATCCATTGATCGATTTCATTCAATATTCGTTAAGTAAATTTATCAATTCAAAACCACTTCTATTTAATTTCCAATTCATTAAATCAATTTAAGTTTTCCTTCATTATATCAAAACTTACAAATTTAAAATTCGTCAAATCAAATTCTTTCAATTACAAGTCTTGCATTAGTTTCAACAAATCACATTTTATTTCTTGTTAAAGAAATTCACTTTCATTTATTTACTTACTTAAATAATTTTCCAAAACTTAATTAATAAAGAATCTCAATTTCAATTATTTACGAAGTTCAAATTTACTTATTCAAAAGTTCAATTTCTCCTATCAAAGAATTCAAATTTTTATTTAATTATCAAATAATCCAATCTTATTTAATTATTAAATATTTCAAAACTTAATTATTAGCAAATTTCAAAACTTAATTCAATGAATAATTTCAACTTAATTCAATGAATAATTCCAAATTTAATTGTCCATAATTAATTCCAAAATAACGTTCTTTCATCAACTACTATGTTAATATTTTATTTCAAATTCCTAATATTCACATTTCTTTTCATTAAATTTTTAAATTCAATTTTATTTCAAAACCTTATTATTATTCAAATTGTAACAGCCCGCAAATTCGTACCCCTTGAATTAACACTATTCTACCTAAATCAACTCAAGTTGTACAGAAATACGAACCATTTGGGTTAAAGAAGAAGAGGTGGAAGGAGAAAATAGAAAAAAACAACAGAATCTAACCATCGCAGCGGAATAAAATATAAAGTTAATAAATGATCTTTACACAAAACAAATCAAGTATACATGTTTATATATTACGTCATCAGAGTACATCAATCATAGTTAAACATCAATAACATACATCTTGATACACAGCTGTTCTACACAGCGGAATATATATATATAACAAGTACGAGAGTACGTATCGTCATCCAGCTCGTCTCCTGAGCTCCACAGGATCATATCCTGTATCCTACAATACTCGGTCTGACCCGAGCATTACAGTTAAATAACACCCGAGTCCGTCTGGAATACCAGCGTGAGAAAATCACACTCAATTGATTATTAAAGCTTCAAAAATCTTTTGAAAACAAAAGCATCTCGTAAGACCACGCCACAAATAAACATGTCGGGTTTTTACCTTACGATAGCTAAAACAATTTTTATAGAAATCCTCTGATATTATAATAGGGTCTATTACAAATACTTATAAAATAGCCGAAATTGTTACATCTATTAAGTTCCAGTTACTAGCCACAGAGTGGGTAATACAAACAAAACTCGTACAAGGCTCGTAGGGAGAATGGATTTCCAACTAATGACTAGGCACTAGGGTACCACCTGTCACAGTACATGGCCTAGATCACAGTACCGAGGAGTACGCCCGCTCCCCTGCAACACAAGACAGGGACTACCCCTTACTGGATAATCCCGAGTGAGATCACCCCGCGGTTGGGATCAGCAACCGCCCACTAAGCCGAAATAAAAGGGACATCTAGACAGGGATGACCTCACCCTGCTTGGGTGCTACCCACCTAGCCTTGCTGCATAACCCCTGGTTTTCAGTCATTCCCATTTGATGAGGCTTGAGGCTAAGCGTTACCTTTTTAGAACATATCCCTTAGAATGCCCATCGTCCACCTGACGGTTCCGAAAGCATTCATCCATACAAGTCCGTCCCGGGTTCGAACGGAACCGAAGGCACTACTCCTACTACATCCATTTTGCAAATATCCTCAGGATTAGTAGCGACTAGCCCTTGCACTTCACTGCTCCATCTTCGAATTCAAACTCGTTTCCACGAAACATACAAACCGGATCGAAGTGGTTTTCGAGAAATAAATCTCGATCCCAGTCTCTTCGAAACGATCAACGTATTTGGCCAATATTAATAGTCGGGGATTTAACTATCAATTAATATTCAAAAACAACCATCCAACAATAAATAATTTTCCAAATTATTTATTAACCTCAAAAATATCTTCACAAGATATATTTCCACTTTTCAAAACCTTTTTGGAAACAGTTTTCAAACTATCTTCTTTTCTCAGAATAAATTCCAAGTATTTTCTATTTCCACTGGAATTACCAAGCACAAAACTTTAGATTTTTAAATTAATTTAAAACTTTTTTACTTTGAAATATACTTTAAAAATTTTAAGTTAAAAACTACTTCAATAATTGGGTTAAAATATATACTATATGAATATTTGAAAATAAGGTTACTTTATAAATATAAAACTAGGTTTTCACTTTTTTTTAAAACGAAATAGTAAGTCACTTTTTAAATAAACGATAATAGATTTGAAAATATTTACTTAAGAATTTAAACGATTAGAAATAATAAATTTTCTAAAACATGTTTTTTTAAACAACATTAAACCTTTATCTTATATTTAAAAATTTACTTTGAAATCGTACTTGGCTATCCAGAGAAGTATACTTCTCTTCACATTGTTCTTTAAATTACCAATTTCAAACACTTGAATCAATATCCAAATTGATTTCTAAATTCACTCCTTTTTTTTCCAAAATCCATTAAATTCAGATTTTATTCCTTTATTATGATTTATAATATTTTTAACTGAAAATGTCAATTTAGATTTCTCAAAATACTTCTTAATCCTTTTAAATAAATTTAAACTTTAGATTTTCAAATAATTCTTATTCCTTTAAAATAATATCACTTAATTTTAAAATTCATTAATTTTTGTTTATTCAAAATCTTGTTTTATTTCATACTCGAAGTTATTTATTAGTATTTCAATATCACTTCTATTTCTTTCTATTCATTCTTAATTTATTCAAATTTTCTATAGTTATTTCGCTTACAAATTACCACTTTATTTTCTTGCAAAAATCCAATTTATATAATTTTGGTAACTCATTATACCCAAATATATTCAATCAAATCAAAGCATTTAATATTCCAACATAATTCATCATAGAATATCAACAATCCCAACGGAGAATATTAAATAATTTAAATAAATGTTGAGGGATCCAGTTGGATCCCTCCAACCTATTTTCCTGCATCCACAGACGTTAGCACAACATAAATACCAATTCCACAATATACCATACTATAGCACATCAACCAATTCAACCATTCAAACAATCATTTAAATTTAATCATTTAAATTTAACCTTAAATTCAACTGAGTGAGATTAACTCACCTTATTCTTTAGTTTGTAATCCAATCCAAACCAGCTTGTTCTTCATTATTTTTGACCTTGTATAACCATTATACAATTTATTAATATTTTAATTAATTAAATAATCAATTCCCATGTAATAAGTTTAGTTGACTAATGATTTAATTTTTAAACCGGTAATTTCCCTTTTGAAACTACATATACTCCATTTAAAAAATAAATTATTGATTTCAAAAATCTAACCTTTTTATAAGTTCTTCAAACATTTTAAAATCCCTATATTTTATTTTATTTTTTTCAAAAATTTTATCAAAAAAATTAATTTCTGATTAATGGACTAAAAATCAACAGATTAAACTCAGGTTTAAACTTGAGTAATATCAATTTATAAATTCTCAAACTAATTTACCACTTCATCACAATTTATTAATTTGTAAATATTCATTTTAATATGATATTATAATATATAAATCACTTTAATACTTCTTTAAAAATTAAACAGCAAGATTAAACACGTGTATGTATATATTTTAAAAAAAAAATTCTCTGCACCTAACAAACAAAAATTCCATAAACCTATATATTTTACAATCTGTGTATTCATAGATATAATTTATTTACTTTGAATTTAAAAAAAACAATACCTTACTGCTCGATATCGCCGTCATCATCGTCTGCCCTACCATCCCAAAACCAAACCGAGATAAGCTCAAACCATTCCCTAAATCGCGACCCATGTTCAAAGGAGCTGCCGCCACTCAAACCCCCGTGTACTCGAGCTCGACGTCGAAGCCCCGGACCTCTGCCCTTGTACGAATCCATTCGCGCAACCTCATCGCGTAGCTTGACTCCATCCAAACGTGATCGCGACTGCCCCTTCTCATCCTCTAGGTAGACGAAGATTCGACGCCGCGCGAGCCCCTAAGGTCACATCTTGCCCTCGCGACAAATCGATGTTCGCCCGCGTCGATCCTATCGTGCTCTCGCGATTTGATTTTGGTAAGAGGGAATTAGGCTCGAGATCGAACTGTATTTAGAAAAAGGAAGATGAGATTTTGATTTTAAAGAGAATTATTCGGCCATTTTTTTATATTTTTTTTAGATCGAACTGGTTTCGATTGGAGCTGAATGAAAAGGGTATGAAGTGTGGACAAGGAAAAGAATGGAAATAAAGAATATGCTAAGCGTTTAAGGGAAGATATATTTATTTTGTTTGAACTTTACAAAAAGGAGGACTTTGAATTTATTTGCGAAATGTCTACCGACTTGATTCGAACAGAGTGGAACGACGTGATATAAAGAGAAAAAGAATTGATAGGAGACAGGATTTATGTGAGGTAATTTCAACTGTAGTTGACTAGAATAAATATTCAATTTAGATTCGAATTCAAACAGTTTCGATAGATTTTAGCACGTTCACTTATCGTACGCTCACACCACTACTCCAAACTCTACGAAAATTGAAATTCGATGATAATACAATATTACGGATCCAATGGAACTAGTTTCGTCGAAATCCGAGACTGTGCCTCGAAAGACTATATTTAAATTCAATTTAAAACGATAAAATTTCAATACTGAACAGATCACTGTTACATTCAATTTTAACGCTTCTATTATCTTCAGTATTATCAAAATAAATTTCATAAGCCTTCAATTTATTTTTTAACAGGCTTAAAATTTCAGATTTAACACTTTACCCAATTTCCATTAATTAACTCCAATAATTAAATTCCAAATAAATGGTGATTTTTTTTTGAAATTCAAGTTAAACATTAAATTTTGAATATTTAAATTAATTAAATACTCCAATTTCAAATGCTCAGAAATTCCGGTTCATCACATTCCTCCCCCCTTAAAAGAATTTCGTCCCCGAAATTACTAGTTAGGAAGAATGGTCCAATACCCGTTTACTTTTCTCAAAACCAACAATTTAACATTCTTCCAACTATCTTTTTATAAAAGACCCATTATCATTCTTACTAACTTCCCAAACTCTCCTAAAATTTTGAAATCAATACTATTTGCTTAATCATTCAAGTTTCAATTTAAAACCAAAATTTGAATTATCAAAATTTTCTCAAAAATTTTCTAACTCTCTAAATTTTCGAAATTTTTTGCCAGCGTCTCCTTTGCGCGGCTAGCTCGGTACAACTACAAAAGGCCTCTACGGGCTCCCAAATTATAAAAGAAAATAAAAGGCCAAGTGGCTAGATCCAAAAACCCAATCAAATTTCACAGAAATTTAAACACATACCTTTTTGTCGAGCAATTCAAATTTATCTTTTGAAATCAAAACTAACTCTCTTTTCCTTTTATAATACCTGCATATTCCACTTAGCAATAATATCCAATCACAACATTCAAAACATTTTATTGACTTCCTTACAAAATGTCAATATTTATTCATCCAAAATATTAACTTAGAATATATTTGTAATATCAATTTCCAATTTTGAATTCACCATTCTTCTCTTAAGTTTAATACAAGCGTTTAATATGCTTCCTTATTTATTTTCACTTCCCCACTTTAGTTTATATTTATTTCCATTCAAATTGATTCTTTCACTTCCATCCGAATTCAATTTATCTTCAACTCTATATATTAAATTTTATCTTCCATTTATCTGATTCATATTAAAATTTTATAGTAGTTTCATTCACTAATTTATTTCAGTTTCCAGTTTGAAATTGTTTTGTCGTTAACTAAATTTTTTCCCAAAAATTTTCAAAATTTTTTCTAACTCCCAAAATTTTTGAAAATTTTTGGCAGAGTCTCCTTTGTACGGAGGAGCTTTTGCAATTTGACAAAAGATATAAATATATATACATCGACCCACACGGTCGGAAAAACCAAAAACAGTTCATATTTCCTATTTTTATTGCGTAGGCGTACCTTATTTAGCATTTTTAAGAAAGCGGCTTATTTATTTAGCAGTTAGCATGCCCAATATCCAGCCATATGGCTTCCAGGTACATGTACTTACTCAATTTAAACATGTAAGTACTATATATAGGAAGTTTATTGCATTTCACTTAAATTTAAATAGCTAAAACATCGATCCTGTAACAATGCATGTGATATACTGGTATAAACACATAAATTTCACATATAATGCATGTTATACAATTTTCATAACCACATGCAAGATTTTGCTACCAATTTTAATTGCGTACAACAAATCACACATCATTTTACTTAATCTGAAGGGTTAACAACTCACATGCTTACGTTCCATTTATTTTTAAACAAATCAGACTTATATTTAATTCAATTGATCTCAACATCAATTCATTTAACTTCTATCAATTCAGAAATTTTAATTATATTAATTATTGTCAAACAACAATTTATTCTATGCAATTTACGATATCCATGGGAATAAATAATTACTTTAAGGTTTACAACCAATACGTATACAACTTTATTCAATTTAAATGGTTTATAACTCAATTTGCTTACATTCACTTCATTATTAAGCAACACAAACTTATATTCATTCCAACTGATTTCGAAATCATCCTATTTCACTTTTAATAACTCATAGAAATTTATCAAATCTCGTCTACATCAAACGATGTATTTTCTAATGCAATTCGACAATATTAATGTGAATAAATAATTACATAAGCTTTATAACCATTTAAATTGATTCCAACTCAATTTACACTTAATCCCATCCCATTTTAAATTTATTCACAAACTTCCATTGCATTTCTTTCATATCCAAAGAGTTTGATTCCAAACTATTTTTATTATACACGACATCATCCATGCTTGTATTAACTTTAAACTTAAGTCAATTTACTTCAATTCACTCCCATTTCATAACTTTTTCATTTTTAATTTATTCATACTCAAATTGGATTTATTTTCATCTCAAATCATTTTTATTTTAATCCAATTCCATACAACTCAAGCTTTATTCCCAAACTCTATTACATATTCACAATCTTTGATTTGATTTTCCTTTGATCAAATTCCAACCATTCCACTAATTTATTCGATTAGTTTATTCTTTTATCCATTTTAAATTTTAATTTACATTAACAATTCATTATTGAATTTATTAATAATAAGGCCATTTAATTTATGCTTGAATTGGACTTGTTTATATTTCAAACCATATCCATTTTAATCCAATTCAATTTTCATTCAACAACACTTCCAATTATAATCCCATACTTAATTTTATTTTTCATTTATCGTGTAAATCATTTTATTTGATTTCCTTGTGTTCAATCTTATTTTATATCCCAAGTTTGGATTTTTATCTCAGAATACAATATTTTTATTCCGGCTTATTTATTGATTTTTTTTATAAACTACTCACTTATTAATATTCACTCTTCCCCATCTATTTACAATCAATTATATTCACATTTTACTTTTAACTAGGGGTTATATATATATATATATATATATATATATTCAATGCTTTTCAATTCTTTTATAAGCTTCCGAAGCTCATTTATTCTAATTCAATACTTGCTTAATTTACATTTATTTGTTTGAGTAAAATTTTATTCCAGTCAGTATTATCTATAATTCGACTGAATTCATTTAAATTCAGTTTTATACCAACTCAACTTCAGTTAAATCTAGTTACATATCATTCTTTGAATTTTTGTTAAGCAAGGACTTAATTCCATTAATATCATTCATGACACAACTGAATTTTGACTCAATTCAATTCAAATTTAATTCAATCTTATTTCTCAATATATGAGTTCAAAACTTATTTATTTACTTAAAAGCTTATATTTCTCAGTTGAGTCATTTCATCTTATAACCAAATTCAAATTATATATTACACTCACTAGCTTAAGGCATAAATTTTCATTTCACAATTATAATCATTTTACCTTTCAACTTTACTTTATAAGCTCAATAGTTGATCCATTTATTCATTCACAAATTCATTATTTAACCAATAAATTTTATTTCCAAACATTAATTATTTTTAGTCCATTTGAACTTATTCTGCTCCTTATTTTACACATTTAAAACAAGCATCATCCAATATTCAATTTCATTTCATTTACATACCATATTAATTAATCGGTTACTTATGAATTTAATCTTAAAACTTGTTTATTTAATCCAACTTAACTATATTTTTTTCAAATTTAAGTTCAACATTCAATTTTGAAAACACATATATCTAACCAAACTATTCCTTTGCATTTTCAAAATCGACAAAATTTCTCCAACAAACATTAATCCAAAACATCCTGGTAGCAACCCCTCCTTTGGAAACTCGAAAATAAACACCAATGATGCCGCGATCATCATCGGAATTATTATCCAGCGACCGTAAAGAGTTCAATGCTTTCCTCTCTTATAAAACCCTTCCAATATTTGTAAATTCCAAATCTCTCTAGATTTCAGATCTGATTCAAAAATATTACTCAATATATATTATCTTCCCAATTTTGGAGAATCCTTTCCAACTTCGAAGAAATTTAAATTTCAAATTTTCAAATTCCAAATCCTTTAAATTTATATTCACACATTACTTTGGAATTTTATCATATCTTAATAATTAATCACATTATGCTTCACATTTAGTTTATATTTACAAATTTCATTTGTTTATGAATTTGTTCCTTAGTTTTAATTATAATTTCAATTCCATATTCAATTATGAATCACATTTACAAATTTCATTCATTTTATTAAATTCTTCCTTAATCTTTAGTTATTATTTCAATTTCTTATCAATTCTCATAAAATAATGATGATAATTTAATATTATTACCCCTAATATCCAAGCACCCATATATAACTATAATGATTTACGAAAAATTATTCCTTTTATATACAAAATAATTTCGATTAAAATTATTTCATTTACCCTATTTAAATCAATACTGTGTCGATTTACCTTGTTCAAGAGTTTAGAAATTCCTATCGATAAAATGGCGTCCCATATATCGACCAAAATCAATAAACACTCAACAGATAGATCAACGCAATATAAAAACAATTTTATATTCACTAACAAATACGTACTCATATCTATTAATACTCTCAAACTCATTCTAGAGACTATGGAATCTATTCTATGAGTAATTCCCACCAGAGCCAAGGTTATCACCAACCTAGGCTCTAATACCAAATGTAATAGCCCGCAAATTCGTACCTCTTGAGTTAACACTATTCTACCTAAATCAACTCAAGTTGTACAGAAATACGAACCATTTGGGTTAAAGAAGAAGAGATAGAAGGAGAAAGTAGAAAACAACAACAGAATCTAACCATCGCAGAGGAATAAAATATAATAGATAATAAATGATCTTTACACAAAACAAATCAAGTATACATGTTTATATATTACATCATCAGAGTACATCAATCACAGTTCAACATCAATAACATACGTCTAGATACACAGCTATTCTACACAGCAGAATGTATATATAAAACAAGTACAAGAGTACGTATCGTCATCAAGCTCGTCTCCTGAGCTCCACAGCATCATATCCTGTATCCTACAATACTCGGTCTGACCCGAGCATTACAGTTAAATAACATTCGATTCAGTCTGGAATACTAGCGTGAGAAAATCACACTCAAATGATTATTAAAGTTTAAAAAATCTTTTGAAAACAAAAGCATCTCGTAAGACCACGCCACAAATAAACATGTCGGGTTTTTACCTTAAGATAGCTAAAACAATTTTTATAGAAATCCTCTGATATTATAAGAGGGTCTATATACAAATACTTATAAAATAGCCGAAATTGTTACATCTATTAAATTCCAGCTACTAGCCACAGAGTGGGTAATACAAACAAAACTCGTACAAGGCTCGTAGGGAGAATGGATTTCCAACTAATGACTAGGCACGGGGGTACCACCTGTCACAGTACGTGGCCTAGATCACAGTACCAACGAGTACGCCCGCTCCCCTGCAACACAAGACTACCCCTTACTGGATAATCCCGAGTGAGATCACCCCACGGTTGGGATCAGCAACCACCCACTAAGCCGAAATAAAAGGGACATCTAGACAAGGATGACCTCACCCTGCTTGGGTGCTACCCACCTAGCCTTGCCCCTGATTTTCAATCATTCCCATTTGATGAGGCTTGTGGCTAAGCGTTACCTTTTTAGAACATATCCCTTAGAATGCCCATCGTCCACCTGACGATGTTCCAAAAGCATTCATCCATACAAGTCCGTCCCAGGTTCGAACGGAACCGAAGGCACTACTCCTACTACATCAATTTTGGAAATATCCTCAGGATTAGTAGCGACTAGCCCTTGCACTTCACTGCTCCATCTTCGAATCAAAACCCGTTTTCACGAAACGTACAAACCGGATCGAAATGGTTTTCGAGAAATAAATCTCGATCCCGATCTCTTCGAAACGATCAATGTATTTGGCCAATATTGATAGTCGGGGATTTAACTATCAATTAATATTCACAAACAACCATCCAGCAATAAATAATTTTCCAAATAATTTTTTAACCTCAAAAATATCTTCACAAGATATATTTCCACTTTTCAAAACCTTTTTGGAAACAGTTTTCAAACTATCTTCCTTTCTCAGAATAAATTCCAAGTATTTTCTATTTTCATTGGAATTACCAAGAACAAAACTTTAGATTTTTAATAATTCAAAACGTTTTACTTTGAAATATACTTTAAAATTTTTAAGTTAAAAACTACTTCAATAATTGGGTTAAAATACATACTATATGAATATTTGAAAATAAGGCTACTTTATAAAATATAAAACTAGGTTTTCACTTTTTTTAAAACGAAATAATAAGTCGTTTTTTAAATAATTACTACGATAATAGGTTTGAAAAATATTTACTTAAGAATTTAAACGATTAGAAATAATAAATTTTCTAAAACATGTTTTTTTAAACAACATTAAACCTTTATCTTATATTTAAAAAATTTACTTTGAAATCGTACTTGGCTATCCAGAGAAATATACTTCTCTTCACATTCTTCTTTAAATTACCAATTTCAAACACTTGAATCAATATCCAAATTGATTTCTAAATTCACTCCTTTTTTTCCAAAATCCATTAAATTCAGATTTTATTCCTTTATTATGATTTATAATATTTTTAACTGAAAATGTCAATTTAGATTTCTCAAAATACTTCTTAATGCTTTTAAATAAATTTAAACTTAAGATTTTAAAGTAATTCTTGTTCCTTTAAAATAATATCACTTAATTTTAAAATTCATTAATTTCTATTTATTCAAAATCTTGTTTTATTTCATACTCGAAGTTATTTATTAGTATTTTAATATCACTTCCATTTCTTTCTATTCATTCTTAATTTATTCAAATTTTCTGTAGTTATTTCGCTTACAAATTACTTCTTTATTTTCTTGCAAAAATCCAATTTATATAATTTTGGTAACTCATTATACCCAAATATATTCAATCAAATCAAAGCATTTAATATTCCAACATAATTCATCATTGAATATCAACAATCCCAACAGAGAATATTAAATAATTTAAATAAATGTTGAGGGATCCAGTTGGATCCCTCCAATCTGTTTTCCCTGCATCCACAGACGTTAGCACAACATAAATACCAATTCCACAATATACCATACTATAGCACATCAACCAATTCAACCATTCAAACAATCATTTAAATTTAAT
This sequence comes from Allium cepa, assembly GCA_030765085.1. Classification (NCBI taxonomy): domain Eukaryota; kingdom Viridiplantae; phylum Streptophyta; class Magnoliopsida; order Asparagales; family Amaryllidaceae; genus Allium; species Allium cepa. The sequence goes on from CM060940.1 coordinate 819,937,534, forward strand.
CATTTAAATTTAACTTTAAATTCAACTAAGTGAGATTAACTCACCTTATTCTCTAGTTTGTAGTCCAATCAAAAACCAGCTTGTTCTTCATTATTTTTGACCTTGTATAACCATTATACAATTTATTAATATTTGAATTAATTAAATAATCAATTCCCATGTAATAAGTTTTGTTGACTAATGATTTAATTTTTAAACCAGTAATTTCTATTTTGAAACTACATATACTCCATTTAAAAAATAAATTATAGATTTCAAAAATCTAACCTTTTATAAGTTCTTCAAACATTTTAAAAATCCCTATATTTTATTTTATTTTTTCCAAAATTTTATCAAAAAAAATAATTTCTGATCAATGGACTAAAAATCAACAGATTAAACTCAGGTTTAAACTTGAGTAATATCAATTTAAAAATTCTCAGACTAATTTACCACTTCATCACAATTTATTAATTTGTAAATATTCGTTTTAATATGATATTATAATATATAAATCACTTTAATACTTCTTTAAAATTAAACAGCAAGATTAAACACGTGTATGTATATATTTTAAAAAAAAAAATTCTCTGTACCTAACAAACAAAAATTCCATAAACCTATATATTTTACCATCTGTGTATTCATACATATAATTTATTTACTTTGAATTTAAAAAAAATACCTTACTGCTCGATGTTGCCGTCACCATCGTCTGCCCTACCATCCCAAAACCAACCCGAGATAAGCTCAAACCCTTCCCTAAATCGCGACCCATGTTCAAAGGAGCTGCCGCCACTCAAACCCCCGTGTACTCGAGCTCGACGTCGAAGCCCCGGACCTCTGCCCTTGTACGAATCCATTCGTGCGACCTCATCGCATAGCTTGACTCCATCCAAACGTGACTGCCCCTTCTCATCCTCCAGGTAGACGAGGATTCGACGCCGTGCGAGCTCCCAAGGCCGCATCTTGCCCTCGTGACAAATCGATATTCACCCGTGTTGATCCTATTGTGCTCTCGCGATTTGATTTTGGGTAAGAGGGAATTAGGCTCGAGATCGAACTGTATTTAGAAAAAGGAAGACGAGACTTAGATTTTAAAGAGAATTGTTCGGCCATTTTTTATATTTTTTTAGATCGAACAAATTTCGATTGGAGCTGAATGAAAAGGGTACGAAGTGTGGACAAGGAAAAGAATGGAATCAAAGAATATGCTAAGCGTTTAAGGGAAGATATATTTATTTTGTTGAACTTTACAAAAAGGAGGACTTTGAATTTATTTGCGAAATGTTTACCGACTTGATTCGAACAGAGTGGAACAATGTGATATAAAGAGAAAAAGAATTGATAGGAGACAGGATTTATGTGAGATAATTTCAACTGTAGTTGACTAGTATAAATATTCAATTTAGATTCGAATTCAAACCGTTTCGATAGATTTTAGCGCGTTTACTTATCGTACGCTCGCACCATAACTCCAAACTCTATGAAAATTGAAATACGATGATAATACAATATTACGGATCCAGTGGAACTAGTTTCGTTGAAATCCGAGACTGTGCCTCGGAAGACTATTTTTAAATTCAATTTAAAACGATAAAATTTCAAAACTGAACAGATCACTGTTACATTCAATTTAACACTTCTATTATCATCAGTATTATATAAATAAATTTCATAAGCCTTCAATTTATTTTTTAACCGGCTTAAAATTTCAGATTTAACATTTTACCCAATTTCCAGTAATTAACTCCAATGATTAAATTCCAAATAAATGGCGATTTTTTTTTTGAAATTCAAGTTAAACATTAACTTTTAAATATTTAAAATTAATTAAATACTCCAATTTCAAATGCTCAGAAATTCTGGGTCGTCACACAAATAAAATCTTTATTTATTTAAATCAAATTATTGACCAATCGGGTTTTACTAAATTCTCTATCCTAAGTCAAGTTCATTTGGGTATTTATCATTTCAACCTGATTCCATTTCAATTCACAAATATCAAGCATATCAAAGGGAACTTGTAGTGTGATAACTGGGATGGTGTCAAAGTAAATAAACACTAATAGCAATCATCAATATCAATCCAATAATTAATTCAAATAATCCCGAAATAATCGTATTAATTCACATTGTTGTTTGTGAAAATTAATATAATTATTTCTAGAATCTACACTATCATTTCATGTAGATTAAAGATTATTATATTAATTATTTATACGGTTCTTCACTTGTCATTCATTTTCAACTTCATACTACATCGATTTAATCAACATACATTCAATGGTTCAAGGTGTGGTTAACACTATTTCTACGTCAATTTATTTTAACATTTAAAGGGGTCAAATTATATCAATTTCTAATCAAATTCAACACATTTACCAATTTAAATTATTAACTATCCTATATCAAATTCAATTTTAAATTATTTATCACTGCATACATTAACAATTTAACGTCCAATGCAAACATCAAGCAATCAATCAATTAACAACCAAACTGTATTATCATTGCATAAATAATTAACAGATAATGGTGTCAGATGTCATAGGTGGACTGATACATGTAATAACATATAAAATAGTGTAAATAACTAATAGCAGCATATTTCAATTATCGTTTCAATTGAAATCAAATTTATTAAATAAAAGAACATTAATCGTGAGTGATTGCTCACCTTTCGAGGCTAGAGAAAATTTGACAAAGCAATGAGCTACGAATTCCAAAGCAACGTTGGATGGACATGATTCGACAGGAAAAATGGGCATGGCGGACAAAGCTGATAACAGGGATTGATAAAACAAATCAGAACCGGATTGATAAGGATAACTGGTATAAATAGACTTATGTGTATAACTATATATAACTATTTGCATATAATCATATTTCAAACACATATTAAAATTAAATATATATGCATCTCAAATTTTATTGTTTAAACTTTAACTCATATGTAAAGTTAAGATATATATATAATGTATGTTGAAGTACTATGCACATTTTAAATATAAACACCCCGTATATGTAACTAATCAACTTGTACCTATGCGAAAATACACATATTAAATATGCGAACCCACCTAAATATTCCAGATCAAGCTCACAAATGCAGACAACTCCAACTCATAAACATAACTTGCTTTATATAAAATAAAATATAGTTATATATACGAATAGCAGGCGTAACTTTGTAACATAATATAGTACTTTTTCCAAACAAGCCGCAGGCTAATGTATACACAGACCTAACATTTTTATGTTATTGTTACTATTATTTTAAAATAAAGATTTATATACACTGATTTTATAAATTTTGCTTCACTCAGTAATATATATCTACATTATATTTAAAACTCTACATAAACATATATAACCGTGTTTCCTCACATAGGTTCAAAGACGTGGACCATTACATGAACATATGCATGCTCGAGCTCACAGGTTGAACAAGCTTTCATTTACATAACAACATACAAAGTCTGGAACTGCAAGCTAAAGGTTTTTTTATTAAATTAAACAGCTCATAATTTCATAAAATACAATTGTATTAACCCAAAATCATATGACAAATCTCCATATTGTATATAAATAGTTTATATAGGTAACGTTCATATGTTACACATATATAGAATTTCACAAAATCAAATATTATATGCAGTAACGCATATATTTTATACGTTGATCAACATAACCAAATTCAATATCAACAACTATATGCGTATATATTGAAATATTCTTTCCTTTATATAACATCTAAAAGCATGCATTATACTTTTATAATATGGTATATAATAACCTACATAAAACATATTTAGATCTAGTATACAATTTTTAAGCAATATTTAATAATAACAGAAAATGTATATAAACCAAAATATAACAATCAAAATTTACATAAACTCAATATACATACACTCACAGTCATAAAAGTCAGAGGGTTGCAAGGTGGCTCTTGGTTGTGCGTGCTAAGGATGGGAAGAGGGGAGGCTCGGTCAGGAAGGGTACGGCTGTTGGGAGGCACGGCTGTCAGGATGGGGAACGTTCGGCGATGATTGCTCGGTATGGCGTGGAGAGATGTAATAGTGGGCGATGGAACAGGCAGTGATGTGAGGGTGCTTGCGTTTGTTGTGGGTTGGGTGAGCAAGCTACAGCAAGGAGACAATGGATTCTGCATTTATTTTTATATTTTTCTTTCTCTTGGAAAAATGGGAACCGTAAAAGGAAGAGGAAGAAAGTGGTTTCCAACGCAAATAGATTTGTCACCAAAATAAATTATATTATTCTATAACAGAAGAAATGGACCGATAAAAAATGAAGATAGTTGAATGAACTGACGAAATAAATTCAACTGGTAATAATGACTATAGGGAATAGGAAAGGTCGAATTATTAAATTTTGGGAATACGGAAAAGTAGATAGCTGTTTAGATTCACCTGCTGGATATACAAATGGACACAAGAAAACCAAGGTTTTGAAATAATTACCGATACGGAAATCGTTCTGTAGATTTTTCTGTCTCCCGGACGTCGAAACAGACAAATGAATGTACCGCAGAGATCAGCTCGATGAACCGATCAAAACAGTACACAGATATCAGTGATTTGATTGATTATAAAAATTCAAAGTTTCAACTAGCGGAAAATGCAGCAAAAACGCAGAAAAATAAGATAGAAGGAGATAAAGAAGTCTGAATTTGAAAAAATGAAAAATGACGCCTTGCTCAGAAGATGGTTTAGAATTTTTTTATGTAAAAATATTTAGGTTTCGAAAACGGTTTATTTTCATTGATTACTAGCTGATTTAAAATAAATTACACAATAAAATAACTTTGATATTTTTGGATGAAAATTTACCAGTTGCTATATCTAACTAGACGCATTTCAAATGTAAAATTTTTATTTCAAAATTTTATCGTTTATCGTTTCTCAAAAATTCAATAAATAAACGGCTAAAATTTACGGGTCGTTACAACTTTAAAAGGGTTTCAATTATAAATATGTATATTGTAAGTGATATATATTAATGTGTATAATATGAACTTTTAATTTTCTCAAAATTATTTTGGGAATTATAAAATAATTTCAAAGTAAAGTTTAATTAAATTGTTTAATAAATCGATAATCAAAATTAATTAGAATTATTTTAATTAGATAATTCATATATTAAATAAGTTAATTACTTTATAAATGCTAAAATAAATTGAACTTATATGAATATAAGTTTAATAAAACATAAAATATAGGCGGAATTGCAATAAGCCCAGCTTAGGTTTTTGGAATAAATACATATGTACTATACTTACACAGTGATATCGGATGCGTCTAACACTTGTCATGTGGATATTTCATTAAAAATACAATATTCCTTAAATTGATATCGCTCTTAATTAATAAAGATTGTGAATCTTGAATAATGTGCCCTCTATCATTTACGATAAGGTAGATTACTTGCATACATGTTGATTATTGAGAAAACTCAAGATACTGTTGTTATGTGTAGTACTATTTAGTATGTCACTAAAAATTTGAGGATTACATTTGTTAAGCAAGCTTAAGGTGTAAGTAGTTTATCTTAGGCTATAACAAAATGATAGATAAGAGTAAATAATCTCTTATGTCTTGTTAGCAAACTCGAGATCAAAATTGAGATTAAGGCAAAGACCACATTGTTAGGAGTTATATAGGATATTACCGATAAGTGTCATCCGCTAGTTATGGGTCTACAACCTGCTAAGAAAACTAAAATTTGGATCCCCGGGATAAGTTGGGTCCTAACGCCCCCAAATGGTTTATATATTCTATTAGGGTTTTGAGAAATATAAAAATCTAGTGAAAGCCTTATCAAAAAAATGAAACGAATTAAATTTAACCATTCTAATATGGTAAGAACATATTTATACGTAATATAATAAATTAAAATTACATAAAAATGACAAGTCTAAGATTGTTCTCCAAAAATGACAAACTTACCAGACACAAAGATACTAAATGGTTAAGAGTAATAAAGATAGCACTCACATACGAGAAATTATGGTATGTCATCACCTTATGCCTAAAATCTAAGACCATCGAAGATGATAACCCCAAAGAGATTGAGCCTATGAATCTTGATCAGCTTTTGTAATATAGCACAAGCTTTCGTGTTGTCTACTCTTAATAAATTGTTATAGAGATAGCACGAATACATGAGTGTCCATGACATCTTCAATTACCTACAACGTTTGTTTGGTGAGAATCTCCTTCCGCGAGCTACGAGATTCTAAATAAGTTGTTCAAGACGAAGATGAGCAGGGACACTCATGTTTAGGGTCATGTTGTTATGATGAAGGCCATATTGATTAACTGGCAAAATTTGGGGTTTGAATATAGGAAGAGTTATAAGTTGACTTGTGTTGCGACTTGTCTATTGATTAGAAAAGCACAAATTTTAATAAATTCTGCAAGCGCACAGGCGTGTAGTATGCAGGTCGAACACAGGGAATTGTATTTTAAAACAATTAAAATCCATAGTTAAATCTTAGGCGTGTTAAACGAATTCGACGGTGAATTTTGAACAGAAAATAAAAAAACAATAATATACTCCGAATCAATTTCGAAACTAATCGAAATTGCAACCGAAATATAGAATTGTAAAAAAATCAGAACAGAAATTGAAATTGCGGAAAAGAAGATAACGGAGCAAACAACTAAAATAATTATTAACTAACTGAAAAGAGTGCAGAAAATAACTAAGAACAAGAATAAATAAATTGCTAGATCTAATCAACAATCCTACGTATTCTGTTCGAAAATAAAAACAGTGCTGAATTTAAATCTAAACTTGAAGAAAAGTGATGAGGTAAGAGATGATTTCAAGGTGTTGTATAATGTTGTATATATAGGCTTTCAACCCCTAAAATCAGTCCATAATTTTAGCAATAGAACTGGTCCTCTTCATAGTAGCTGACGAGATATATGTATTGACTGGGTCCATTTGTTGAATTAGTGAAGAGTCAGTTGCCATATCAATGCTTGAAACATATATGCTGAGTGTTTGGCATCCCTGTTAGCTGCTCCTTTGACCAAGTCCTCTGTTGCTTAAAAAGGTGATCATGCTTTTATATGTGAATTGGTCCAAATTCCCACATGAGCTACTTTTGAATGTGTCCTATTTTGTTTGATTTATTTCAATGCTCAAAATGTTGCACTCTTTGCTGCGTGATTTTTGAACCAATGGACGGCATAACCGATTAATTTCAACGTTGCACTTTGGAATCAATAATCTGTAAAACCACAAAAAAATACCCCTATAATACCGCTTTATTAAAATAAAAATATATGAAATAAACGGTTTAAATTGCAGAGAAATACGTTCATCAACTTGATCCTTAGCTCATTGACTTAGAGGACAAATCCATTCATACTGAACATCAATATGAACCCGCTAAAAGTGAGCATTACATAGCTCCTCAATATGTTGAGAAAGCTAAAGCTCCTTTACAAAGGTTCAAGTGGCCGTATTCACAATGAAGGGTAAGGCATCTTCTTTGAAAGGTTCGAAAATAAAAAAACAGGGTAAAAAGATCGAGTTTTTTGATTTCAAAGCTTTTGGTATAAGCATTGTAATAAACAAAATATATCCTTTTTCTAGTCATGTAGACATAGATCGAGTTTTTAGAGATGGCAATAGGTTCTTCGTATTCTTCATCTTCAATGATTTGATATTCTTCTTCACCCTCCTTAGTTGTTTCGAAATAGTTTACTTTCTCCTTAATCTCTACTCTTTTTAATGATTCATGTTCTATTGAACTTCCACTTCCCAATTTGTGTTTGTGGTGACAAAGGGTTCTAAAAAATGTACGAAAAAGGCGTGTAAAGCATGGACTTTTATCCTATCCATGGTTTGCATTGCCTATTTCCATAATGAAAATAAATATAAATCCATTTTCAATTCAACCTTGTCCATTCAAAAGTCGAATAGAATATAAAGGATTTAAATTGTAAAGTTTTTCTCCCTTGAAATAGAAGTGTTAATTCTACTATGTTAATGTAAAACAAGTTGGATGTTTTTTTTTTCATTTTTGAATATTTATATGCAAGTCTATTAGCTAATTTAAATTATGATATTAGCTGTTGTGTAAATGTGGTATTGGACTAGGAACTTGTATGGATATGAAACATGTGACATTTAAATTATCTTAACAACCAGAATAGGAAGCGAAAATCTTAGTATAGGAATATTTTTATTCATGCCCAGGGATATTTAATAAAAACTAGTTTGCTAAAATTAACATTAAGCATGGATATAATAATAGCATATAAGTCGTAACGAATAAAATAATAGGTGTATAAAAGTGATACTTTATTTCACACAAAGCACTTATTATCATGTCTCAAGACTTGAACTTATGACATCTCAAATCTTTGTCTAAAACGTCATACCTCTAACCACTTGAGCTAGAGGTTCTTAACATCTACATTAAAGGTAGTTTCTGGCTTAACCATGAATGAGCAAAAATCTACATTATTTTCATAAAGGTGTTAGAAACAAACAATGCATAGCTGATATCATAAATGTCAAAATTGGTAATTTGCCTATCATTTACCTTGACATCCCTTTATTTCATAACAAATTGAAAGATGGGGATTTTGGTCCTCTTTTTGACAAAATCAACAAAAAATTCAATTATTGGAGTAGCAAGAAACTCAACATAAGTGGTAGAATTAAATTAATTAAGGCTGTTATTTACTTTATGATTAGCTTTTGGATTTAATTTTGTCAGATCCCACGGTGCATTATCAATAAAATTAATTCTATTTGCGCTAATTCATACGGAAATCAGAAACACATAGAATGGGATGGGATCTAATTGTAAAACCAAATCTGAAGGTGGGCTAAGTATCAGAAGGCTGATAATGTTACTAAAATTATTTCCAAAATTAGTTGGAAATTTCAAGGAGACAGTCTTTGGGGAAAGTGCACGGATAACAAGTATTGTAAATAATTTTTTTTTATTCAGCTGGATAATAATGCATAAAATACTTGGAAAATGCACTTAAAGCTAGGCAATGATGCAAAGGAAGTATAGAGAAGATGATAATAAATGGGGAAAATACTAATTTATGGTATGACCCATGGATAAATGACACTTCTTTAGTTAATAAATTAGGAAGGCAATACTTCTCTATAGTAGGTAACCCTGGCAAGAATGTCTCATAACTCATTGAAAATAATCAAGCTAGAGGAAACATAAACTGTTTGCTCAACCACATTTTCTAAGCTATACATAAAATTTCTATCTACTAGAATACAAATAAAGATTTCTGGTCCTAGTCACCGAACCCTCTTGGTAGATTTGATTTCTGCTTAACATGGGAGTTTATGAGATCTATATAGTCTGAATTTAATTGGTGCAAAATGATTTTGAATAACAAACGACCAGCTAAAATGTATTTGTGAACTATGTTAGCTTGAACTAATAAACTAAACACGAAAGGCATTATTGGCAAATAGAACTACAATATCGATAAAAATGTGCTCTCTGCTCTATGCACATAGAGAATAGATTCATATTTATTTATATTTCGTTACCCGAAAGAAATATGGGATATTATTAGACACAAACTGGGAATGCATAACGCAAAAAATACTGATATTGTGCAGGTTTTGTTTACCTAGCTAACATTCAAAGTACTAAGTTCTATCATCATATTATTAGCATGTCGATTACTGCTAAGACTTGACGCTTATGGTGTGAAAGAAATGCTAGAAATTTCAAAAGCATTCAAACTCTGCTACTATCAGATTGAAATTAATTATTCTGGATTGTAGAGATCTACTAATGAAAATAAAATTCAGTCGAGCTGATATAAAGGGTTTAGAACTGTTACTAGAGGAATTTGGTGTCAATTTGATACTATTTCCATAATTTATCGAGTTTCATCCCTCTACCTTCAAAATCATCAGTGTTCTCATTCTTCCTGCCTTGGATCAATGCTGTCTTAGTTATAATATTCACTTTTAACCTTTCACTACTTTGTGGTGGTTTCGACATTGCCTGAATTTCTCAAATCTAGATTTGGTTTCTTGTGCTGCCATTAAGATGAAGTGAAAGTCGACTTAATCATTTTTTTAACAAGGAGAATATTACAGCTGCAGCCTGCTGAGGTGCATGAGTCTACTTTATTTTGCCTTCTTTGTTTCATTTATTGTATTTTGGGGTTTATATTTTGCATGGGAAGTTTTGAGTATTATCTACTTTTTATAGCTCTTCCACCTATTTGAAATATTGCACTCAAATTGAACTAGTGTTTTTTCATTGTAGGTCAACATATGGAATATCATGCACTCATTATCCTTGTAAGGTACCAATTTTGGTTAGGGGGTTGTGCAGTTTTGATGAGGCATGTTATGGAAATATATGAAAGCTATTAATAAAGTACCATTTCTAGAAAAAATTGGCTAATAAATAAAAACAAACCATATGAAAAGGAAGTTAAGAACAATTATGAAGGAAAAATAAAGAGTTTCCCATATATGGACTGAACGCGCAAATGTGAATGACGTATATTTACATATTATACATATATGTTAGTATAATTTCATAAGTTGGAGAGTGAAAATATGACTAAGTTATATGGGTGTGGGGTCAGTAAAAAATACAAAGGAATTTGCCCGCTAATCGGACTACCAACAGTGTGACTTTGGAACTGATGTGAGATATCGCCTATGATAAGTAACCATGGTGGACACGAGGTTAGTCCCAATTCTTTAAGGAAAGTCTACCTAGCTAATCTGGCTACCAGAGCCTGAAAATGGTCGAACTAATGTGAGATGTCATGTTTGGGTTATGGGTCATTGATTAGATATCCTGGGATGGGTTTGCTTCGTCGTTGGAGGCATTAAAGGGCTATTGTTGGGTCTGCCTCTTTCCATTCAAGAAATATTAAATGGTTGGGAATATCTTTTAATGCGGTAGTGGAAATCTCTAGAGGGGGTCGGCTTCGAGGTTCAAATATTAAACGGCTATTGGAGGGTCTACCTTTTCCCCATTAAAGAAGTATTAAGTGGAATCATGGGATTCCCTACGATGTCAGCTAAGAAGCACCCAAGAGGGGTTTGCCTTGGGTCTAGGTATTTAATGAGGGGGATCTGACTAGGTCTTGGGTATTAAATGATCGAAGTCTATCTATTACCCATTAAAAAGGTCTTAACCGACTTAGATACTTTCTCTCGCATCGTTAGGATATGATTGACGAAGATGGGTCGTTGGATCAATATATAGTTGTGTTGCACCCGTGTTATAGTTATGAAGTTAGACTGGAAAGGGTTGTTGGCCTATAGTTGGAGAAACGTTGTGGAGCTAGATTGGAAGAGCTGTTGCTTACAATTACCGGTATACTTGGAAAGGTATAGTTTGAAATCACATAAGACATAATACTCATCTAAATGGTACTGCCTAAATACTATTATGGTAAGACTTGAGATTTTCATTCACCAAAAATTATTATTTTTAATCCATCCTCATTACAAGCCATAAGTTAGGGAATGATGCTCACGGTAAAGTGTGAAGGAGGCAGTGAAGACTGGTGGGAGTATAGATATTTGTTTATGTTTATGTCCTATTTTGATATACCTAGATTTTAGACCTATTGATGTTCCATTTGGAGACATTGTGTTTTGGATATTTGGAATACTGTATTTTTGAGTTTTGGAAATGTGTGAAACGGGTATTTGCTTTTATATTTATATTTTATCCCTTCTGCTATGAGATTCTGAAAGCATAGATGGATAGCTCTGTATATTATTTATTTAAAACATTTTACCTACCAACATCTAGCTTTGGAATGGACCTATGTTTCGTTGAGATTTTATTAGGTTAAAAATCAAGCCTGCTCCAAAGAGGGTTGTTACATTTGGTATCAGAACTCAGGTTACTTGATCACTGGGAATATGTATACATGAGAGTACGTATTTGTTATTTTTGAAAATATTTTTTCAAAACCCTACTATATATATGAGCATACATATAATAACATACGTGAACACCCTAGGCAAACTTTTAATTTAGCAAGTAATACTATCTTAGAAAGTCGGGATTAATCCACAATTTTGAATCTACAAATAGTTAAAATGATTTAGAATAATGGCTCTGAAGTCGGAAACACCACACCCAAGAGACACCCGTAATTCCGGGTATATCATCTAGTTCCGATAATATCAAAGACTCATGGGGCAAGTCTCTGTTCCTCAATAAGCTGCACTAGCAGTGCTAGTTACTCTACTTACTAGACTTTGCTAAACTGTTTAAAGATTTTTATAATATGAGAGGACAAGCATTTTTAGTGGTAGAAGATTTTGTAGAAACCAAGGTATGGATTATTGAATGTGACCATATATTTTGGGAGTTGGGATGGAAAGACCGGGTTAAAAGGAGGATAGTTGCATGTCACCTAAAGGAAGAAGCGCTAAATTATGGGCCATTGTCATTGCGGAGAATGAAGAAGAAGGAATAACTTAGGCTAAATTCAAGGCTCGATTCGAGTCACGATTCTTGTCCGAAGCTGAAATAAGTTTGCAATTGGAGAAGTTTATCCAACCGAGATAGAGAGACTCTATGGTGAAGGAGTACATTACTAAGTTCATGGAATTAGCTAAGTTTGGAATGAGCCTGATTGACACTCCAACGAAGAAGGCGATGAAGTTTGTGAAAAGCCTAAATTCTCCACTTAGGGAGCTTATTTTTACCCGAATTCCTACAGGCGCCACATGTGATATGTTAGTTGAAGTGGCCCTGCTTCATATAGCCAGTGTTGAAGAAAACGAGAAAGTAAGACAGTCGCATAATCTAAGTGGAGCAGAGAAAGGAGGGTTCTCGGTTGACAAGAAAGCCAAGGGGAAGATCAAGAAAGGAGGTGTGATATGCTGTAGATGTCAAAAGAAGGGGAATGTCGTTAAGGACTACAAAGTGAGTTTGATGAGAGAAAAGTCAAAGGGGAGGTGCTATAACTACCATGAAAAAGAGCAATACAAGAACCAATCCCCATAACTAGCAAACGAAGGACAAGGTGGGCAAGCTTATGCCATTGAAGTTGTACTTGTCTCAAGCAGACCTCCTCCCAACGATAAAGGAAAAGCTATGATGGAAGATGCAACTATTATTTTCGGAAATACTATTGGATTCAGGAGCATCATATTTATTCATAGCCGAAAATGTAGTTAAATCTTTGAAATTAAAAACCCAATTTAACCCTAACCTTATAGTTGTGTCAAATCCAATTAAGATGGATTGATTGGCTTACTACGAGGTTATCTTAGACTGTGATAGGAGGATTGTATGGTTGAGGAATTGTACGTGGAAAGATATAGATGATCGTTGTATGCCTCAAAGCTCTGTACATTTAAGCTATTTATATTCTCTTAGCCTATCACAAGATGATCTCTCACTGTGCCCATAGTTCAAGACTTTCCAAATATTTTTAAGGAAGTCTCCGGCCTCCCACCTTAAAGGGAGATCTAGTTTAGGATTGACTTAGAGAAGGATGCTAAACCCATCATGTTGCCATTGAGGCATATATCCCCCAAAGAAGGGTGAGAGATGGATAGAAGATTTCGAAGCTATTACAAAAGGGGTTCATTCGATGTTGCACTTAGAGTGGGGAGTGCCGGTTGTCTTTGCCACTAAGGAAGTTGGCTCATTAATGCTATGCATCGATTACAGAGCACTTAACAAGCTGACTAAGAAGATTATGTATCCTTTACCTATGATAGATGACTTGTTTGATCGGCATGTAAAGTCCAAAATCTTTTCCTAACTAGACTTGACCATCAGATTTCATCAATTAAGGGCAGCCGAGGATAACAAGGAGAAGATTACTTTTCGCACTCCAAACGGACAATATGAATGTGAAGTAATGCCTATTTGACTGAAAAACGCCCCTGCATATTTTATGGATTTGATGGGTAGAGTCTTTAGGAGGAAACTGAATAAAATCATCGAACTTTTTGTAAATGTTATTCTAGTATTCTCTAAAAGTGAGGGTAAGCATGAAGATCACTTAATGGAGGTACTAAAGACCTTGATAAAACACAAACTAAAGGCCAAATACTCAAAGTGTCATTTTTGGAGGAATGAGGCAATATTTCCTGGTCATATTATCTCCGAGAAAGGGTTAGTTATTGACCCTGCAAAGGTTGCAGCAATTCAAGACTGGAAGATTCCAAAAAACGCTATTTAATTTAGGAGTTTTCTTGGTTTAACTTGGTACTATAGGAAATTCATCAAGGATTTTGCAAAGATAGTGGTATTATTGACTCGACTAACTAAAAACGCATAGAAACCTTTGAGAAGTTGAAAGATCTATTAAAGAGGGCACCAGTACCGACTATCCCGGATGGGAAGAATTTCACCGTTTATACTGATGTATACAGTACGGGGTTAGGAGATAGCCTATGTAGGAAGGTAAAGTGATAGCCTATGCAAGTAGGTAGTTGAAGGGCCATGAGAAGAGATATCCCACTCATGACTTAGACTAAGCGGCTATTGTATTTGCCTTGAAAATGTAGACGTATTATACTTTGGGGGAAAGGTTAAGTTATTTACTTATCATAAGTCCTTTAAATACCTTTTCTCCCAAAAAGGGTTTGAACCTTATGCAACAGAGGTGGATGAAGTTTATAGAATCATGTGACTTTGAAATTCAATATAACCCAAAAAAGGAATGTTGTTGCTGATGCATTTAGCTGGAGGTGTGCTACTCTTGGTTCTATATATGAGTGGAGGTAGTTGGAGTTGCTTTCGAATTTCAATTTCCAACCTCCATCCAAATTCACTCTAGGTTATCTAGCAGCTATAGAAGCAAACCACTAATAGAGCATATCCGTTAAGAATATAAGAGGGATGCAGCAATAGTCGAGATCGTGGGCAAATTAGAAAGGGGGAGGAATTCCCTACATCCCTAGGCATTCGATCGACGAGCGAGGATGGTTAAGGAGAGATAGGTGACTATATGTTCCAGTAATGGAAGATGTTCTAGAGGAAGTGCTGGCGGAATGCCACCATTCTAAAATGATTATGTGAGAAATGCGGATTACGGATCTTAAGGCTAGGATTAACACTAGATGGAGGGGGTGAATAGTGTTTACAAAGAATTACTAAATCTTTTTAAGTTTATTTTAATTTGAACATAGATGTATGCAATACTCAGACACAGATATGATCACAGAAACAAACACGGATGCATAAATAAAGTAAAAGCAGTAAAGGAAAGAACACACCGGATTTTATACTGGTTCGGAACTACTCTACATCCAGTGCCGCACACAAGTACGGATTTCCTTTCAAAAGTAATTATACAATTACACCCTCGATTTCAAGGCAACGAGGTACACCCTTCAGAATCACAATCCTCTAGGTAGAGATACTTGATTCCCGGCAACAAGTTCACCCAATTGATTTTCCAAGGCTACAATCACACCTTATCTCGATTGATTGATTTCCAAGGCTATAATCACACCTTTTCTCGCTAAGTTGATTACAAAAAGCCTATAACTCTGAATAGCACTGAGGATCTTGTTGAGATAGTGATAGAGAATCAAACCAGAAATGATCTAGTTAGATTCAATGTTGATTTCGACAGAGTAATGGTAAGAAAATGTATATAGAAAGATGGAAGAAGAAGAAGAAGAAGAGGAGTGAAAAACCAAAAAATTGCATTAAAATTCGTTGAAACCAACCCCTATTTATAGAGGAACAACAGCCATGTCCATTCATGAAGAGTTATGACGAATAGATACTTCTTTTGAAATTTAAAGTTTGAACTCAACTGACACTATGTCGACATGGGGTACTTGGGCATGTCGACATCCCAAAGGAATTTTTGATATTTTGTTTTTCTTTGAAAATAACTTTTATCTTATTTTAAAAATATTTTAAACTTTTATAAATATACTTAAATATAGTTGAAATACATAAATAAATATATAGAATAATATTTTGGTATATATAAAATTTTACTATAATTTTATATTTAAATCTAAGTATATAAATATTAAAAATTTAAATATACTTTTATTTTAAAAGATAGTTTAAAACCAAGGATAATTTTATTTTGAAATTCAAGATTATTTTGAGGCTAAAAGTATTTGAAATCAGGATAGATGTTTTTGATTCTTTTAAAAGGAAGGTTTTCAAATCATTTTGAAAATAAGACATAATTTTGAAAAATCATTTTGAATAAAAAGTTAGCGGATACAATATAATGTTCCACTAGATTTTTCGTAGGTTCCATCCCTTTAATAGGCTCGAAGTGGATTCCATTCCACGAATAAATTGGATTTTAAGATGCCAGTGCTTTTCTAGGAGTTTTAACAAAATTCCTAATTAAAAAATAAATTACTTGAACTCTTGATAATCTTGATATTCTTGTTACTCATGAGTCTTCAATCTTGATATTTTGAATCTCTATACTATGCAGTCTTCATTCTTGGTACATGCATGGTTAAATTCTGCATATACATATATCTAAACTTATATTGTTAGTATTTATATTTTATAATCTATTCTAAGGTTGTTGTCTCAAAACCATCACCTCACGGACTAACATATTATTCATCCATGTGGAGATAAGATGTATAGGGATATGAAGCAGATTTTCTATTGGTCGGGGTGGGACAGGAGAGTAGCAGAATATGTCACTAAACATTTAATGTGAGAAATTATAAAAGCGAAACAAGGGAAGCCCAAAGGTCTATTATTACCAATAGAGGCACCAACTTTGGAAATGATAGTATATATCAACAGACTTTATAAATAGGTTGCCTAGATATCAAAGAGGCAATGAAGCTAGTAGATAGACTCACTAAAAGGGCCCACTTTATTCTAGGAAGTAGTAATAGGATAACAACATCTCTAGCGAAAATTTATATCAAAGAAGTGGTATGATTGTATGGAGTTTCGGCTAGCATTGTTAGTGATAGATACCCCTTATTCACTAGTGAATTTTGGAGGAGTTTGCAACCAGCTTTAAAGATGACGTTGAATCTTTTCACCGCTTACCACTCATATACCGACATATAGACATAAAGAGTGGACATAATTTTAGAGGATTTTTTGAGAACTTTCGTCATGGATTTTGGAGGACATTGGGAGCAGCATTATCCACAATGGAATTCGCATACAATAATAGTTACCAGGTGACGATAGGTATGACACCCTTTGAAGCCTTATACGAGAGGCCGTGCAAGTTACCTAATCATTGGTGGAAAACTACCGACAAAATTCTACTTGGACAAGATTTAGTCGATGATACAATATAAAAGGTTGAGGTGTTAGGGAATAAATGATGGCCGCTCAAGACCGACAGAAGTCCTATGCTGATAGGCGAAGGAAGGAGTGGGAGTTTTCAGTCGGAGACATAGATTTGTTAAGGTTTCCCCTTTTAGGAAGGTTGTGAGGTTTAAAACATCGGAGAAGTTGGCACTGAGATTTGTTGGGCCTTTCTCGATTTTGGAGAGTGTGGGGAAACTTGCATATTGAGTAGATCTTTCGGCTAAGTTAGCAAGAGTTTGTGATATCTTTCACATAGCGCATTTGAGGAAATGTATGCACGATGGTGCCACTATAATAGAGCACGATTAATTAGTACCCGATTAATTAGTAGATATAAAGACGAAGCCGATACCACCTCATGCCACTGCGAGCATGGAGTTATAAAGCTTTGTAACAAAGAAATTAGGTTGGCCCAAGTAGAATAGGGAAATAATCCAGCAGAAAGCACATGGAAAACATAAGCAAAGGCGATGGCTTATCATCCTGAGTTTTTCTCTAGTTAATTTTCCCTCTCCAAATTTAGTATTGTATAGGTATTAGTTGCATCATGGTTGTTAGATTGGATGATAGGGAATGAGACTTTTTCCTGTTATTTTTGCAGTTATATAGAATCTTATGCATATTTAGGTTGTTTGCACACATGCCTATATGTTATGATTTTGTATTCATGCTAGAGTTGAGCTCACCTATATTATGTTGCATACCTAAGCATGTTGCATTTTTGGTTGAGTAGATGGTTGTGTAGATAACTTGATTGTACAACATGGTTGTAGAGTGCACGCTGACTATCTACTCCTTAGAAATTTCCGGGACAAAATTCCTTTAAGGGGAGGAGAACGCTCTGTAAAAAATTAATAAGAAATTAATTAATCAATAATAAGGTTAAAAATGAAATTTGTACAAACATCGGAATTTGACCATGAAAGTTACACCATTGTATGCATGGCGATTTTCCAAGCAATTTTCATACATAAAATTTTACAATCGGAGTTCAAATAAAGAAGCTATTGACGTTCGAAAGTTTCAAATCGAAAATAATTCAATATAAATTAAAGAAATAAATATTTTAAAAATTGACATTAAAAAATAAAATGTTAAGGAACCACTAACATTAAGTTAAAAAGGTAACAAATATAAATAAACAGAAGCAAATTAGTCGGGCCAGAGATCAAAGGCCTGTAGACCACATTCATTGGGTCGGTCGATTGGCTAAATAAAGTCTTCTAGGGTAGGCCAGAATGGCTTAGATTTTATTATTTAAATTGATTTTGATCCTATAATCTAGAAGAGATCTAACCACTATAAATAAGAGGCCAATCCTCTCACTTTTATTCATAAGAAAATAAGAACGCTAATAAGACTCTGCCAGTTTCATTTCTCTCCAATATACATTCTAGATAAAAGATTCAAGCTTTAGAGAAGAAATCAACCAGATTAAAGAGAAAAGATAATTAATTATATAAATATATATTTCTATTCTACCCTAAGCTCTGAATTTCGGATCCAGTCTATATACAAATGAATTATTGTATATTGTAAAATTAAAACGAAGATAGCTGGAGGAAGAAATAAGCGAAGGTGTGGAATCAAATCCAATGGAATTTAGGAAAATCTACATGTGAGTGTAATCTTAGTTTTTCTCTTTTTAGTAGTGTTTTCGGTTAATATTTGGATTTGTTCCTTGGAGAATTTTGTATGCGAAAACTTTAAATCTAAAAGCCTAAAATTCCTCCCTAAAATGTTGATTTTGGGATTGGTTGGAACTTTATTTGTTTTATGTTAATATGCTAGAATTTAATTAGTTAATATATGCAGTATGAATTAATTTATGTTTTATTCAACTTCCATTTTCCAATTTGTGTTTGTTATAATGAAGGATTCTAAAAAGAGTTAGTAAAGGATGTGTAAAGCATGGATTTTTTAACCCATCTATGGTTTGCACCGCCTATTTCCATAATGAAAATAAATATGAATCCTTTTTCATTTCAACCTTATCCATTCAAAGTCGAATAGAATATAAATGATTTAAATTGTAAAATTTTACTCCCTTGAAATAGAGGCTTTAATTCTACTACGTTAATGTAAGAAAAGTTGGATATTTTGATTTCGTTTTTGAATATTTACATGCAAGTTTTTTTTAGCTAATTTAAATTGTGATTTAGTTATTGTGTAAACAATGGTATTGGACTAGGAACTTGTATGGAGATGGAAATTGTAACATTTAAATCATCTTAACAACTTGAATAGAAAACGAAAATCTTAGCTTAAGAATATTTTTACTCATGTCCAAGGATATTTAATAAAAAATAGTTAGCTACAAATTAATGTTTAAGTATAAATATAATAATAACGTAAAAGTCGTAACATATAAAATAAATAGATTAACAAATAAAAACGAATTATACGACCTATATGCATAAATGTGGGTGAGGTATATTATGTATATTTACCTATTATACATATACTACAATATAATTTTGTAAGGTTAGAGAGCAGAAATAGACTAAGTTATAGAGATGCGAGGTCAGTTAAGAGTACACAGACGTCTGCCCAACGAATCTGATTACCAGCAGCATGACTTTGGAACTAATGTGAGACATTGCTTATAATAAATACTCATAGTGGTTGTGAGATTAGTTCCAATTATATAGGGTAAGCCTACACAGCTAAGCTGGCTATCGACGCCTACAAACTGTCGGACTAATGTTAGACATCACTGTTTGGGTTATGGGTAATAGAACGAATATCCTGGGATGGGCCTGCTTTGGAGCTGGAGGTATCAAATTGGTTATTGTAGGGTCTACCTCCTTCCTATTCAAGAAGTATTAAATAGTCGGGATTATCTTGTAGGTGCGGTCGTAGAAATATCTAGAAGGGGTCTGCTTTGGGGTTCAGGTATTAAATGGCTATCGGAGGGTTTGGCTCTTCCTCATTGAAGAAGTTTAAGTGGCCTTATGAGTTTTCTTACGATGTCATCTAGGAAGTATCAGAGAGGGGTTTTCCTTGGGTCTAGGTATTATATGACGAGGATCTGCCTACGATCTAGGTATCAAATGGTTTGAGTCTTCCTATTTTCCAATAAAAGGTCTTGAATGACTTAGATACTTTCTCTCGCATCATTAGGATATGATTGATGGAGAAGGGTCGTTAGAGCCAATATACAGTTGTGTTGCACTCGCATTATAGTTATGAAGTTAGACTAGAAAGGACCATTGGCCTAATCCACGTTATGGAGCCAGACTGGAATAGCCATTGGCTTACAGTTAGCGGTATGCTCGAGAAGGTATAGTTATAAATTTCGTAGGACATAATGCTCATCTAAATGATGTTATCCAAATAATATTATGGTAAGACTTAAGATTTTCACCCACTAGACATTATTGTTCTAACTTCCTCCTTATTACAATCAATCGGTTAAAGGGAATGATGCTGGCGATGACGTATGAAGGAGGCAGTGAAGACTAGTGCAGTATACTATTTATTTATTTATGTTTATGACATATTTTGATGTACCCAAATTTTAGACTTATTGATGTTACATTTTGAGACATTGTATATGGACGGATATTTGGAATATTGTATTTCAAAGTTTTGAAAATTTGTGAAATGGATACTTACTTAAATAGTATATTTTATCTCTTTCGCCGTGAGATTATGAAAGAGTAGATATATATAGCTCGGTATATTGTTTATTTGATAGATTTTACAAACCAACGGCCAGCATTGGAATGGACCTAAGGTTCAATGGGCTTTTATTGGGTCAAAAATTAGGCCCGTTTCGAAAAGGGTTGTTACACCAATTTTCTCCATTGATACTAGTTGGCTTGTTATTATTCTCTACTGCCTCTGCAAAAATCAGTTTCCCCTTACGCTTCACCTCCTTTAAATAGCAGTCATAATCCTAATCTTTTTTGCCTAGGGTTTAGGGTGTAGGCAAGTCGACGGCCTTTACTATCATTATTTAAGAGGTTATATTAATGTAAATATTACATACATACATATACATAGATATATATACATGTATATAGTTAAAAAATTGTCAACTGAATATATAATATTATTATTACATATCTTACTTATATTTGTTAACCCACATTTTGGCAAGGCCATAGACAGGCGGATTTACTAAATCGAATGCTCGTTTGTCAAGACTTAAATACGAAGTCGACTGGATGGATAGACAGTCAATCATAGATGATAATCATGATCGTGAAGCCGAGTTTCGGCATAGTCGATGGACAAAAGTCACAGGATACTTGTTTCGACAAAAGTCGAGTTATCGTGAGTCACCCCGGGTTTACTTCGAGTCGTTCCCAGGTTTGCTTCGAGTTTTCATGGACTTTGCTTTGGGTCAAATTGAGTTGTGCTTCGAGCTCTCTGGGTCAGTAGGAGTTCACGAGTTGTTCGCTGTTGTGAAGGTTTTGGTAAGTAAGAAGGTGGTTCGGTCATGTTGAAGTTGGTCGGTAGTGGTGTGGATCGGTAGTGGTGTGGGTCGGTGATTGGAGCGGATCGGTGATTGGAGTGGGTCGGCATTGAAGGTGGTTCAACATTTGGATGGATCATTCTTGTTTGGGTCCGAGATGGACCTGGGTCGCCGTATGGAAATCGCCGGGTCGGCTATAGAGACGGATTGTGGATCGGCATGTTGAAGTGGGTTGGCATGATGGTGTGAATCGGCATGATGATGTGGACCGGTAGGAAGATGTTTCAGTCATGATGGAGTGGATCGGCATGGTCGAGTGGATCGGGGTCGACATAGGATTATACTTGGGTCAATACTTGAATATGCTTCGGTCGGTGGAGTGATGATGGATCGATAAACATGGGGTCAGCATAGGAAGAGTACTCAGGTTGGCATCTATCTCTGCTTTGGGTCGGTGAGCTACAAACTCTGAGCCAGCTACATACTTTCTCCGGGTCGGCCATTTGTAGGCTTTGGGTCCGTACATCAAATGAATGGGGATCGGGGTGTTTGCTGCTTCGAGTCCCAACTTCATTTACTTCGAGTCAGGGACGATCGTGCTTCGAGCCAATGCTATGTTTACTTTAGGTCGGCAAAACTCCAGCAGGGGATCGGTTGTAGTGATGAATTCAGGACCGGCTATGGTCTTGATGGGCTTGGACCATTCAAAAAGCCCAATAACTCGGTTTTTTCCGATAAAACAGCAGGCAGGGTGTCAGACAAGGGGATCTTGATTATGTTCCCCTTCCTCTTCTCCACTAAGGTTAATCTGCCATTATTGTTTTGAAAACTCCGGATTTTAATTGTTGGTTATGAAATTAATTAAAAGGAAATTTCTGGAGTGGACGTAGGCCAGAGTCAGCCGAACCGCTATAAATTCTCTACTATTACCGCTTTCTTTTTAATTTTAACTGTTTTTCATATTTATACTCTCTTTATACATTCTATCTGTGATCTGTGACTGTGATTTGGTGTTTTCATTTGGATTTGGGTGTTAGTGACCAATTTTTGCGCTAACATTTTAGTGCTTTCACTGAGAAAGCTATCACTTAGGGATTCTGAAGCTTGGATTTTGGATTTAAAGTCTTAGGAACTCAGATTATGGGAGGAACAATGGTTAGGCCATCGACAAGGAGACAAGTGACAGAAAGGAGCAATCAAGAGGGAAGTCAAGGGGCCTCTTCTGGGGCTGGATCAAATCAGGCATCCATCTACATCACTATGGACGAGATGCAGATTATGATGGATTCTATGCTAGAGCAGTTGATGAAAAGGCAAGTGGAAATGATGCAGACCCTTCTTAAGAAATTTGGACAGGTAGGAACAGCAGGAGCTGTAGGAGCTCGGATCCATCGAGCTGGATCAGAAGGACTCAACGGGCAAGCAGACAGAGTGGTTCAGAAGGGGCAGCGTCCAATCAGCAAACAACTATCAGTCTGGATGGACCTAGATTTAGGGGTACACCACCAGGTAATGCTGGACCAATCCATGGAAGGATGTCAAATGACGTTGTGCAGCCCGATGCTAATAGGAATAGAGGAGTGCGTGATGAGGAGTATGTACCAGAGTTTCCTCGAGGACTTGGAGGGCGGTTAGGAAATGTAGATAGGGGAAACCCTTGGTAGGTAACACTGGATTGGCTGACATTATTAGGCGAACTATTCGTGGAGGTCTGACAAATAGGGATTTGAAGGGAGTAAACAAAAGTTCGTTTATCCGTAATAACAGGATGGCTATGAATCCATCGGATTTCAAGCTGCTCATCTGGAAGTATACAACGGCAAGACAGATCCCACTGACCACTTGATGAGGTACACAACACATATGGAAGTGATGGAGGCATCAAAGGAGGTTATGGCCTGGTGTTTCCCCCTGTACTTGACCGATATAGCTGCTATGTGGTTTAGACGGCTGGAAGAAGGATCAATTGGAATATGGGCGGAATTGGTGGATAGGTTTTTAAAAAAGTTTCAAGTTCACATCAGAAGGCCAAATAATGTGATGACACAGATGTCAGTGAAGCAGAAGACGAGAGAATCACTCAGGACTTTTTTAACTCGGTTTAATGCAATAATAGCTTCAGTGATCGGCCGAATCCATCAATGTTCTAATGGCGGTGGTGTCAGGAGTCGGGGATAATTTAGATTTCAAAGTATTGTTGATATGGGACCCACTAATGGATCTCGGGGAATTCTTTCACGAAGCTAAGAGATTTCTTCAATAAGAGGATGCATGTTTGGATATGAGTCAAAGGAAGTAAACATGGTTAAGGATGGAGAACTGTCCGGTGAAAACTCGGGTAAAGATAAGGATAAAGGGAAGAGGAAGCGCTGGGGAGAATCAAAATTGTCCACTTACACAGGACTGAATGAGACGTTGGAACGGATATACTTGGATACTCGGGATCGCCTTCCTTATCGAAGGCCAGCTGGGAGGTAACCCTCAGAACGCGAAAGGGCATCAGGAAGGCACTGTCTCTTTCATAACCTGGACGGGCATGATACTAACATCTACAGGCATCTAAAGGATATAATCAAAAAGCATGTAAGGATTGGTCTGTTAAGGCAATATGTCGAAATTCGAAATGCGGCAGTGGAACAGAAGCAGCCATCGCCTACCTTGAACGACGATGGCGCGAGGACCAGGAATGGTGGTCGGTTGGTCATCAACCAATCGTGATGGTTTGGAATAAGTAATAAACTTTTGGCTAATGACTAAGTCGGTTACTCATGTACGGGGATAGAGATAACCCCTAGGCATGCTCTGAGTCGATGATAAACTGTGACGCTCTGGTTTATGAAATGTTTTTTGCTTTTTGGCTTGGACACTTGCTTTTTTGGTTTGGTTTTGGAGTTTGGTTTGAATTCCTGGTTTTGGTTGTTTTCTGATTTGGATTCTAGTTTGGACATTTTCCTTTGGTTTGGACTTTTGATATGGATTTTTGGTTTTCTGGTTTAAATCTAGATTTCGGATTGGATTTTGGTTGACTTTTTGTCTGGTTTTTAGCTAAAAGGTCGTCGAGCATGGACTATGCTCGGCAGGGGTCCGAAGAGACCAAGATTCGGCCTAGGACTTAGGCCCCATATTATCTATCGATTATTATTTCAGGTCGTGCTCGGCAAGGGTCCGGAGCGACCAGGATTTGGCTTAGGACTTAAGCCATGGCATTAATCAGCGTTCAGGGACACTGAACCAAAAACACCATGGTATTACTTGACATAGGTCATCAGGTGTAGGTTGCGCTTAGCAATTACCCGAAGAGGTTATGAATTTGGATATTGGCTCTGAATAGCTAAGGGTTTGGGCATGGACCTGGAGCGGTCTCGGTTTTGGATATCGACCCGAAGAGGTCATGGATTCGTTTATTGATTATTGGATATGTATGGATTAGAGCTCAGCTATCGGGTTCGTATTTTGACTTAGGATTTGGACCTGGCGAGGTCCTAGATATGGAATTTAGGACCCGGTGAGGTCTTGGCTTAGGATTTGGACTCGGCTAGGTCCTCGATTTAGACTACAGGACCCGAAAAGGTCCTGGATTCGGATAAAATGATTCGGAGAGGTCGTGGATTTGGTTAATGGAATGGGATGGATTCAGAATTAGATAATGACTTGGAACGGTCGCGGAGTAGACTATCGGATTTGGATGGAACTGCTTGGTAATGAATGTAACATGGACTTCGGGTATCTGATTTGAGGCTGTTCAAAACACACCTTCCAATAGCAAGGCATGTTTTGGGGGCAAATGTTAACCTACCTTTTTGCAAGGCTATAGACAAGAGGATTTAACTAAATCGAATGCATATTTGTCGAGACTGGAATATGATGGTTTTAGTCAACTAGATGGATAGATGGTCAATCATGAATAATAATCATGATTGTGAAGTCAAGGTTTGGCATAGTCGATGGACAAAAGTCACGGGATACTCGAAATATGGGTTTCGACAAAAGTCGAGTTGTCGCGAGTCAACTGGGGTTTACTTCGAGTCGTTCCCAGGTTTTCTTCGAGTTTTCATGGAGTATGCTTTGAGTAACATTGAGTCGTGCTTCGGTTGCTCTGGGTCGGTAGGAGTTCGTGAGTGGGTCGGTGTTGTGACAGTTTAGGGTCGGTAGAAAGGTGGTTAGGTAATGGTATGGATCGGTAGTGGTGTGGGTCGGTGATTGGAGTGGGTCGGCATTGAAGGTGGTTTGGCATTTGGATGGGTCAGTGCTTGATTGTCTCCGAGATAGACCCGGGTTTGTGTATGGAAATCCCCGGGTCGGCTATAGAGATGGACTGTGGATCTGCATGTTGAAGTGGGTCGACATAATGATGTGGATCGGCATGATGGTGTGGATCGGTAGAAAGGTGTTGCGATCGTAATGGAGTGAAAAGGTTTGGTCGAGTGGATCGGGATCTACACAGGATTATACTCGGATCAATACTTGAACATGCTCGGGTTGGTGGATTGGTTCTGGATCAGTGAGCATGGGGTCAGCATAGGAAGAGTACCCGGGTTGGCATCTATCTCTGCTCTGGGTTGTTAAGCTACAAACTCTGAGCCAGCTACATACTTTCTCCGGGTCGGCCATTTTTGGGCTCTGGGTCGGTATATCAAAGGAAAGGGGATCGGCGTGTTTGTTGCTTCGAGTCCCAGCTTCATTTACTTCGAGTTAGTGACGACCGTGCTTCGAGCCAATGCTATGTTTAAATCAAGTCGGCAAAACTCTAGCAAGGGAACGGTTGTAGTGATGAATTTAAGATCGGCTATGGTCTTGATGGGCCCGGACCATTCAAAAAGCCCAGTAACTCGGGTTTTGCCTATAAATATAGCAGGTAGGGCTTCAATAAGGAGATCTTGATTTTGTTCCCCTTCCTCTTCTCCACTAAGGCTACTCTGCCATTATTATTTTGAAAACTTCAGATTGTAATTGTACTTGATTCTGATATCAATAGAAAGGAAATTTCTAAAGTGAATGTAGGCCAAAGTCAACCGAAACACTATAAATTCTCTGTTGTTACTCCTTTCTTTTTTATCTTAACCGTTCTTTATATTTGTAGTCTCTACATACATTATCTGTGATCTGTGACTGTGATTTGGTGCTTTCATGTGGATTTTGGTGTTAGAGACCAATTTTGGTGCTAACAATATTAATTTTCAACTTATACATATATTTACATAATTTAAGTTATTATATTTATAATTTTATTCAATGCAATAATTATTTGACATAGTAAAATATCTTTTACACATAAATAAGATTTGAAATACATGTACAAACATATTTCGAAATTTAACTATATATGTAAAGTTTTAAACACAAAATATTTTAGCATGTATATGTAATTGGACTAAAATATCATATGTTATACACACATGCATATAATATATATGGTATGAAATATATATATATACACACACACAAACCATACACATATATTTTAACACACTTAAATATATATATACACATATATAAATACTCACATGAATATATATATATATATGCATACATACGCACACTAGCACTCATACAAGTGGTATTAAAGCCTAATAGGTTTATATGAATAATTATTTAATATTTTGGCCAGCTAATGAGATATTATATGTGATGGGTATCTAGAATGGAGTGTCTAACGGTTGGGATTGAAGTAACCAGTACCTTCCTCTTCATGGCTCTAATATTGCCCAAATAGATGGTTAAACTTTTCAAGATTAGCCCAAGTGCTAGGCCCAAAACTACTTTTGTAACGACCTTCCTTTTCGACTCCCAAAATTCAACACTAATACATCCATGGTATTCACATTTCGAATATTCAAATGCTAGAAAGACAGATTGTTAGGGTGAAAGAAAAGAAAGATTGAATAGAATCTCACATCGTGATGAGTAATACATAATATCCAACCGATCTTTACAAAAGAAAACTTTAATACACATACAATAATTAAAGCAAACTAACCTATCATTAGCCTGAATAGTTATAACAGCCCATCTTTAAAAATGATGATAAAAACCAAAGTATTTTACCTTGGCGAAATCGCATTTGGAATGCTAAAACTGCCCTCCATGCAATAATAACATGCTAGCATTCATCCATACAAGTTGTTCATGATATGAACAATTCAAAGGCACTACTTCTACTGCATCCTTTTGGAATCACCCTTGGGATTAGTAAAAAGCAGCCCTTACACTTCAAGGAACTCCATCTTCGATTCCATCATCTTTAAGATATCTCGATTTGAACACCTGTGTCGATTCAAAGTGGTTTTTAGATAATTCATTCTTATCTAATCCCAGTGTCTTCGAACCAACAAAAGATAGCTTTTCGGTTGACTTAATCCCAGTTCTTTAAGAAGTAAGTGGATGATATAAGGATCATAAGGAGATCTTGAATATATGTCCAAAAAGCGAGAGATGTTTCATCAAAATGAGGTCTCCCAATGGAATCTCGAATCATATGAAATTGCGAAGCTTCCATATACTTCCTAAGTCAAAATAGGTCAAGTTATCGACATTGGACAAACCATTATCTGGTGTAAATATATAGTTTTCATATGGAAAGTCGAACATCACATACTTATCACCACTTTCCGATTTCAACTCAGTGTTCCTCGATTAACAATGAAGTCGGACGAGTTAGAGAACTACCCTTGCTTTGGCGTACATTCTTAAATTCTCACGGATAGAAATAGGCTTCCATACCTTGAAACTTAATGTCGAGTATAAGATGAAGCACCTTCCATATACTTAATTAATCATGACCTATTTATAGAAATTAACCCTCTTATACTTATCATACTTCCAACATTTCTACTTCTCCATCCCTTACCTAGAATCGAAGCCAAGTAAGTTAGGGCACTAATTGCACATGGACTTGCCTTAGTTAAAGCACTTCGATTCTAGATTTCACAGATAGAGGAAAGTTTGCTCATTTGGTTTTAGTTCTAAATATAAGATTACTTGCTTCCCATTAATGTGTCAGCATTTTAGCAATACTAATCATATTTGTTTTATGTTACTTAATAGCATTGACAACATAACCCCTTGCATAAAAAAAGTCTTTTTCAAACAAATCTGGAAACTAGCTCCGTAAATTTATTACTAGTCTTCGATTTCAAGCTGCTACTTTTCATCGGTTAGAAATGAAACCGTTCAAGTTGGGGTATTATTACCTCCCAAACCTTGACTCGACAATTACTTTTAACTTCAAAATAGAAACAAGTTTTCATAACTCGATGTCAAGAAAATAGGATTCGAGTCCAGTATACTTGTTATTAAAAACATTTTCCAAAATCACTTTTTTAAATGAAATTTATTAAAAAGGCAACATCTTTCCTTTCTATAAAGTAAACATCTTATTTAATAATAACAAAGTGTTATAAACCAATACTCCTCTAATATTCCGAAACCGTTTGCTATAATAAAATTGTTATAGTCCACGATCTCTTTTCTTTTCTCGAAATTTTTTATTACAACAACAACATTATAATCCATACTTCATTCCTCTTTTAAAATTACTTTTAAAACTCTTTAGAACAAGTTTGAACTTGTATTTAAAATATCCCTTTAAAGATGGTTGCTTTTAACAAAACTTGACTTTTGAAACAATGGAGTAAAATTTAAACCTCTTATTCAAATAACTAGATAAATTGTTAAAAGATATTTAAAAGTTCAAACCCCCTTTTAAATACTTGAACAATCATTATAAAATAAATTTGGAAGAGAATTTACAAAATATACTTTACTAAGAACATAGATTTTAAAACTGCATCCATAACAACTATCGCTATATAGATCGTAACTTTTAAAACTTCATTTTGTAAATCAAATAACTTTTAAACTCCATTTCTTTCTATATTTTAAACCACTTGATATCTTCACAGAAATGTTTAAAAAAAGTCAAGTTCTGAAACTATTTCAAACACTTTAAGAAAACAAGCGGTAAATCGCTTAAAAGCGAGCAAGAGATTTCAATCTCGTAATAAAACCAACTACAAGTAGGTTGACTATAACTATGCAACATTCATTCTCCACATACATAAGCATTTTCTTAACCAAGAATATATGTAAATAAAAATCAACAATGCGAGGAATCCTTTAGGATCCCTCTACATCTCTATTCTTCAAAGTTCTTCCATGCAAACTATTTGTTATATAACACTCCGACTTCCTTTTGTTTAGTCCCCTATAAAACAATGGTTATATATGTTATTTGCTTTCAAGTGAGAATATCCAAACAACTAATAAGAATAAACAATATAAACAAACAATTTTCTTTATAATATTTTGTCAATTTTAAAACTATTTTAAAGTGGGTTTAACTCACTTTAAAACAAGCATCACCTCAAACCAAAGGCTGCTATGACCACTCTCGATCTAGAACAACAAAAGATCCTACCTTTCACCTTTCTTGGCTCAACCTAGGCCTCGGGACCTCCCCCAAAGCTCACGCACATGGTCCTCTCTCCCTTCTTACTCACGGCCATGCTCGGAAATGGGTGCTTGGCTTCAAAGCTTCAAGCTTTGGGATGGTGGTGGTGTGGGTTACAATGTTCTAAGAGACATATTTGAGTTTGTAAGAAGAAAGAAGTGTTTTAAAGTAGGAAAGTGAAGAAAGAAGAGAGAGGTGAAGAGGATGAAGAAGTGGAATAAAATGATAAATGAAACTGGAAATGAAAATTGAAATAAAGAGGAAGAGGGGGTGCTCTTATATAGACTTTGAAACAGTGAAAAAAGGTACCATTTACGCTTTAGCTAAAAGACAAAATTACCTGTACTATTTCCATATACCTTTCCCACTTTCAAATGCAAGCACATGTACTTCTATCATAATGACATGTACCGGTGCACAAAAATTTATGTACTTTAGTACTTAGCTTTTAAAATAAGAAGGAAAATTCTTCCTTACTTTATTACCTTAATTAATTACTTTTTAAAAGTACCCAAGGACTTATTACTTTAATTAACCTCTTTAGTACTATTTTCAACTTTATTAAATGTGTATATATGTATACATAAGTGTACAACAACATTGTGATGACTTCCGTTCAATAAAAAGTCGAAAATCATACAAATGATTTTCGGTCACATTTTCAAATCGAACTATTTATTTTTATAAACAAACTTTCAAAAAGTGTTTACTATCATTACTTAGTAATTAAAAAAGTGTTATTTGATCATAAAAACCAATAAATGATGATTTAAAATTTACCAAATATTCACTAATCAAAGGTATAAAATTCCAGCAAGTAAAAGTTTTGGGCATTGGGCTAATTTCAAACATGATATTTGAATATTATTATTTTGAATTTAAAAGTTCAATTTGAAATATAAATCTTTTATAAATGCTATAAAACTATAATTTTAAAAGTGTTTTAAATATAAACATGTATGTTGTAAATGTTATAACATGCATTTGTATAATACGAACTTATAATTTTCTCAAAATTATTTTGGGAATTGTAAAAAAAATTCAAAATAAAGGTGACTTAAGCTGTCTAATTAACTATTAATTAAAATATTTTTAATTAAACAAAACATATATATATATAAGTTAATTACTTTAGAAAATATAAAAATAAATTGAACTTATATGAATGTACGTATAATAAAGTATAAAATATAAGTGGAACTACAATAACCCAACTTAGATTTTTGAACAAATACTTATGTAGTGCACTTATACCGTGATATAAGATGTGAAACACTTCACATGGTTATTTCACTAAAAATACATTATTCATTAAATCGATATCACTCTTAATTATTATAGATTTTGAATCTTAAATAATGCCGCCCTTTATTTTTTATGTATTTGGTAGATTACTTGCGTATGTGTTGGTTGTTGAGAGAACACAAGATAATGTTGTTAAGTGTAGTACTATTTATTATGTCATTCGACATGTGAGGATTACATTTATTGAGCAAGCTTAAGGTGTAAGTAGTTTATCTTAAGGAATCGTGAAATGATTGATAAGGGCGAATGAACTCTTATAGCAAACTCAAGGTCAAAATTGAGATTAGGGAAAATACCACGCAAGTTCGGATCCTCAAGATAAGTTTGGTCCTATCACCCATTAGAGAAATCAAAAGGTTTCGATTTCTATTTGGGTTTTGAGAAATATAAAATTCTTGTAAAAGCCTTATTAGAAAAACAAAATGAATTACATTTAACAATTCTAATATTGTCGGAACATATTTACACTTGTACTAATATATTAAATTAAAATTATGTAGAAAATGACAAGACTAAGATCGTACTCCAAAAATTAAAAACTTATCGGTCATAAATATACTGAATGATTAAGAGCAATAAAGATATCATTCATATAGAAATAATTATCGTTTGTCATCACCTCGCCTCTGAAAACTAAACCTTTCAATGTAACGTCCCACCTTTTCGCACGATTTAAACGGACACACGTGCCAATTCAAACCATACGTAAGGGCGGATTGTTATGGGATAAATAAGAAAAACAGAGAAAGAAAAAAAACTAAACAGAATCTCATAGCGGAAGGATAAAATATAATAATCAAATATACAGTTCATGAAGCTGTTTTACAAAACCTTTGATTTTATTTATACAATACATATCAGAGTACACATACCATACGACAAAGCAGCGGAACAGTATGGGTTTAGTGGAATATAATTAATATTAATAATAGAAATCTCCGTCTTCGTCCTCTAGAGCTAAAGTCTTCGATCCTGAAACGCTCGCACTGACCCAAGCGAAT
The DNA here is from genome assembly GCA_030765085.1 of Allium cepa. Lineage (NCBI taxonomy): Eukaryota > Viridiplantae > Streptophyta > Magnoliopsida > Asparagales > Amaryllidaceae > Allium > Allium cepa. The sequence continues at coordinate 819,970,002 of CM060940.1, forward strand.
TTGAAAAGACAAAACACTCGAGTCAGAACTAAAAGATCTTATGTGAGTTAAATTAACAGAAATAAAAATGAGTACAGTAACTCAAGAGATGCTCGGGATTTACATCTCCTAAGGATCCGTTAAACTATTTACTATGTATTATATTGCGCTATTATAATAGTGTCTAATTGTAAAATAAACTTACTTTTAAATAGCGTTAAGGCTTTACATTTTCCACCTTAACACATTTATATTCCCATAGTCTATACAGTACCGTAATCTCCCCCGTACTGGGCGTCGTCAGAGGGCACTCCATAGGTATGGTACAAAACAAAATCGTATAAGGCGCGCTAGGGTAGGTGACACGGCACAACTAGGCAATGCCAGGGTAGATATACCAATTACGCTTCCGGGCCGATGGAAACGCGCAGCGCGCAGCTGCCGCCCACCTCGAACAAACTCCCCACATCAAAGAAATCAAAAATGAAGGTGGCCACCGAATCAATCCAAAATCAGAGTATAGTATCGAAGGGAAGTGTCCGATCAGAGGTGCTACCTCATTAACCCGTCAATCGCTCCTGTTTTAGCCACCTTATGCCAACTCACGGGAGTTGGGTCCACGTATTTAGCTTACAGGAAATGTCGCCACCAGCCTACTTCATTCTGGAATCTCCACCGCGCACACAGTTAGTCAAAGTGGTTTTCGGTATCGACAGAGAGTATGTCCATATCCGATCCTGGCCTCTTTGCCAACCAATCGTTATTATAACACCGCAGTTATTTAAAAAATTATACTTTTAAAACCATAATAAAATATCCATTTAAAACCCATATAAACCCGATATTATTTATTCTTAAAACCCCAAATCAATACGATATCATTTATTTTCCAATATATATTCTTTCCAAATCATAGGGTTTCCAAAGTAAAATATTTAGAAATCAAAACTCTTGAATATAATATTTCCAAATTATACTACCTTGAAAACATAGTTTTGAAACAAAATTTCCATCTCTTAAATGGTTAAATATTAAATTACTTTTATAAACAAAATAGCTTCTTTAGATTTCACAAATCAATTTCAAATATCGATTTAAACTTCCAAATACCATTTCAATTCTTATGTTTCAAGGCTTTAAATATTTCACCATTTCAAACAGACTCATTTGACAATTCCATATATATATCAAATTCAGTTACTTATTATTTAGACTTGAAATGTTTGCTTAATGAATTCAATATAATTTAAGAAAACCTTTAACTTCATATAACTGGATCATCTTTCAATTTATTATATATTCATTTAATCAACCTGATATTCATTAAAATCACTTTACACAAAAATCAAGTTATAAAAATCATATCCTTTAAAAATTCTAATTTTTATTAAATTTCAATTTAACTTAATATTCATCTTCCAAATCTATTCTCATTTAAGTCATAAAACTCCAGAAATTAAATTTTAAATAAATGTTTAATCTTATTTGATCTTAAAATCAAACTTTATTTAAACTTCAAATCAAATTTATACAAAGCTTAAAAACCGAAAATTACTATATATATATATATAATAGCCTTTATCAATAACCAAATCAATATCTCATAAACCATATATATATAACTTTACAAAACCATAGAAAAACATTTCAAAAATAATTTTATATATTTACCGCGGTGCCTGTATATAATTTTCTATCCTATGGTCAAGTGATACGGATGTTTATCATTTCAATCCGCAATTTAAAATGAAAAAAAATGCGGTTATATATCATTTCAATCCGCAATCCCGAATGAATGAAATGCATAGCAACTTGCAATTAATAGAATTAATCATCCATTCATCCATCAAATCATACATCCATTTATCACAGTCATCATCCAATTTCAAACAATCATCAATACATAACAGGTGATAAATAATGCTATCAATTATCAGTTTATACTCAAAATAAATTTAATAACTGTTAATTGGCAGTTTATATGCAAAAATAAACGTGAATTTAACTGGCAGTAAATATGAAATAAAAATTTAATATAACTATGACTGGCAGTTAATATGCAATTAAATAAATTCTAACTGTCAAATTTATATGCAATAAATAAATAAATTTACAGTTATATTAAATAAATGCGTTTAAACAAAAATAGTGAATAAAACATGCCAAACAGTCATAAAAAAATTTCTACCCATATCTAAAATTAATTTAACAAACACAAGAAATTTTAGAAATTGTGAGTGGGTTAAAACACTCACCTTTTGAATTTAAATCGAATTAAAAATCCGATTTAAATCCAAAATTCGACGATCTCCAAATCTGTCCAAACCAGTGTCAAAAGATCTGGAATTTTATTACGATCCTAACAAAAAAATCTTGCGTGAAACGGAGTTCGTAGGAGAAAGTTATACGCATTAATGGTGATTGAAATTTCAAAAAAAAAAGAATAGAAATAAAAGAACACCTTCAAGCGCCACGTCATCCCCTTTTCTTTCCCTCTCTCCCTCATGCGTTTTGCTTCCAAATTTTTCTGAGAAGTTTGAATTTTAGCTTTTGATTTGGTTTGGAATTTTTATTTGGATCTAAGCTTTGTTTGTCTACCATCGAGGAGGAGAAGGAGCTGATGAAATTTTACGCGCAGACAAATGAGAATAGGCGGAGGCTAGGTTTTAGCGGGGTATTTATAGATGAAGTTGGAATAGACAGATGGATCCGAATTTAAATGAATTCACAATTTGTCAAATTTAAATTCCAATAATCCATTTATTTGATTTTTAGATCTTATTATGAATAAATGGTCAACTTACCATTCCTATCATTTCTGATTGCAATTAGCTTCAAATTTATTAACCAAACCTCCATATCAAATAAAGATTTATTGCAAAAAATTTAGTTTTTACCTTTAATTAAAGTAAATTCAATAAATTATAAAATCTTATTTCAAATGAAATTTTATACCATTTGTATTCAATTCTCTTTATTAAATCAATCATCATCTTATGTATATATTTAACATTAGTATATATCAATTTACCCCAATTAAATAAAATTTTATTCCCAAATTGATTTACAGCCTAATATAACATTTGAATTTTATTCCCAATTCATAAATTACTACCTTAACTAAATTTTACGTTTCCCTTTTAATTTACATTTTCACCTTACGTTACTACATTAATTATCCTTAAAGTAACGTCTATTATTAATAACAATATTATAATTACTTACCATTTTATTTCATAAATTAATCCATTTCATCTAAATTCTTATCTACGTAATATTTCAACATTTAATTTCATCAAATGCAATTGTTTTCCAATACATTAATAAATTTATTTCCAAGTCTTATATTACAACAAACTATCCAATACGAAAGTCTTAACATTGTTACAAATACTACTTTAATTAACATTAACGCAATACTCAATTAAAAATTATTGTAACTGATTTCAAAATTGTAAATTGACAAGCTACCAAAATAGGCAACATACAATAATCATACTCTAACCTTTAGTCACATTAATACGCTTTTATTTCTCAAAATCAAAGTTCTCATTTAACTAAATCTCCATAAATGAATTTGACGTTATCTTCAAAAGGTACTTTATATTAACATTAACGTAAAAATTTATTTATATCTATTGCAATCGATTTAGTACTATTTTCTCAATATTTAAAATGATTTAACAAATTTTAAATGTCAATTTATTGAAGATTAAATCAATATAAATACTCAATTCCATAAAATCCAAAACTGTTGATAAATTTCCAAAACTTCCCTTTTTATTGAATTAACCTATATTTATTCCTTTCATTAATCTCAAATATAAGGGTTTACCCTTTGGATTAAAAATTATCACATAAATATCCTATTTCAACGTAATTCTTAATTTAACATAATAAATACAATTTGATTTCATTTATCTCAATAAGTCCTACTATTATAAATTAACCAATTGACTCACTATTCAAATTCACCTTCTATAATTCAAAATTTTTCTATCACCTTGATTTACTTAACTTTATAATTCCTTAGACAAATCTCTATCTCAAATCTTAAATGTAAGTCATTCTACTAATTATAGTACTTAATATTTTCTTAAAATAATCTTTCTATAATCCAATTTATTAAATAAGTTTCCAATTAGATCCAATTTCAACCTTGCACATAAGTTTAGGTTATAATTAACTTATAACGTATACTTCCCTAGTTATTTCTTTATGTACTCCCCATATTAATTCCACAATTAACCATTATTATTAAAATAACGTTTATAATAAATACATCCTATAATTTACTCAACACTTAATTAATTCCTTTTCCATTAGGGTAACATTCCTTTATCTGATTATTACTTATTACACATTCTAATTCCATTAACAAGGAAGCAGGTAAATTATGATATGTGCTACAAATTTTCAATTTATTACTATTCATTATTATTAACCTAAATTCAGCATTACTTACCTCGCATTAACCTTATTACTTAAAATCCTTATCCAATTGGAATTAATACTCTAAATAAATACATTTACTCCTTTCGTTATTTTATTAGTTACAATTAAGGCACACCTAATTATCTTTATAGGTAAATGAGTGAATTTACTAGTATCCTACTATTACAACCTTTAATATACTTATATATGGTTATTTTACCCTTTTATAATCCCTTTATAAATATATGCACATCTACAAATTAAGATTCTAAATCCAATTTCTTATTCCATCTAGGTTCCATTTCTTCACTTTATGAATAACTAGCATTTCCTATTCATTTGTTACATCTACTTGTATTCACTTTATGAATAGTTTTGATATTCCATTTATTACTAACTTTAATTATTCCAATTTATTATCTACATACAATTTGAATCTATTTTCAGATTTTCACCTTTTTAATAATTAACACCTTCCAATAATAAATAAAAAGGATTGTACTAAATAAAATTTTATTTTCATTAATGAATTCAATCCTTGCCTTTATTTACTTATTTCTAACCTTATATCCAATTGCAACAATTTCCACTATTACACTTAATTGCAATAAACATTCAATTTGTAAATTTCAATTAACCTAGATACATCTAATTTCAACATTCTCTTTCATACAAATAAATAAGATTTCCGTTTCTTTCTAAATTAAAATAAAAAAAAATTAAAAATCCTATTAATATAATTCATTTTAAGCATCGAATTTACACGGGTTGTTACACCCAAGGATGCCAACTTTGAAGAGATCCGAGCCAATGAATCTTGGTCGATTGTCTGCAATATTGCACAAGTTTTTGTGTTTTCTACTCTAGACAAACCATTATAAAGGTAGCATGAATACATGAGTTTGCATGACATCTTTAATCATCTACATCAGTTGTTTGTTGAGAAATCTCGTTCCATGAGGTACGAGATTCTAAAATGTTGTTCAATACGAAGATGAGCAATGATACTCATGTTTAGGATCATGTTATTCTAATGAAGGACTATATTAATCAACTGGAAGAACTTGGGATTGGAATATAGGAGGAGTTACAAGTTGACTTGATCCTTATTTTGCTGACACGACGGTTTGAACCATTCATATCGAACATCAATATAAACTCGTTGAAAGTGAGCATTACAGAGCTCCTCAATATGTTGACGAACACTGAAATGTCCTTTACAAAGGATTAGGTGGCCATACTTTCCTTAAAGGGTAAGGCAACTTCGTCGAAAGGTTTGAAGAAAAGAAATTAGGTAAGAAGGGGATGGGTGGTGCATATAGTAAAAAGGGTGAGTGTTACCACTATCAAAAGAAGGGGCACCAACAAAAGAATTGTCTTGATTATCTGAAAACGTTGGAAGAGAAAAATAAATTTGATTCCTCAACTCCTAAAGGCACGTTTATGATACAAACTATTTTGCAATCTATAACACTTTTCAGGTTTTAGATACCGAATCTGAAACTCGCATCTATAATTTGCTATAGGAACATAGAAGCAGATGACCTATAGCAAAAGGATAAATGGGTCTTCAAGTTGCTGATGGAACTTTTTTGATATGAATGTAGTTAGAGATTTTATTTTTGTTCTTCCTAGTGTGTATGTTGTAGTTTTTGAACAGTTGTTATTTTGCACCTAACTTTATTAACGAATTAATTTCCAAATCCAGATTAACTGAGATCGAAGATAGTTCTCGCCGTAATAAGTGTGTTATGAACACTATGTATGATGAAAACTTGTTTGCTCTAGTATTTTGGATAATGACATTTATGGCCTTAATTTTAATCCCGTGTTTGTTGTTGATGATAATTCTGCATTGAATGTTAATGACAGAGATCTTAAGCACTATAGGTTAGGTCATATTAGTGAGAAAAGACCGAACAAGTTGAGAAACAAGAGTTTTCTTCGGTATTTCTATTATGAATCATTCAGTACTTGTTCTTGTCTCAAGCAAAAAATGACTAATTACCCTTTCAGTGGAAGCAACGAAATATTTAGGCATTGTATGTATTAATGTATGTGGCCTAGTGGGTGTAGCCACCAAAGATAATTCTCTGTATTTCATTACGTTTGCTAATGGTTATTATAAACTCAATTATGTATATCTTATAAAGAACAAGTCCTACCTTTGTGGAAAATTCCTCGAGTATAAAAACAAAGCTGAAAAACAGACTAAGCACAAAATTTAAATACTTTGATATGATAGAGAATGTGAATACTTAAGACATGAACTTCAACAATATTTAAAAGATAATGGAATTGTTTCTTAGGTCACTTCACAAGGCAATGGTGTATCAGAGTGAAGGAATCAAACCCAATTGAATGTAGTTCGATCACTAATGAGTAGAGCTGAGTTATCTTTTTCTTACCGGGGTTATATGTTAGAATTCACTGCACATATGATGAATTTAATGTCATCTAAATATGTGCCTAAGACACTATATGAGATATAGTGTAGAAAAAAACCACACCATAAGTCACCTTAAATATTTAAAGGCGTGAGGTGGTATCAATGTTGTCCAAGTTCATTGGATATCCTAAAGATTCTATGAGATATATTTTATTCAACATAGAGGAACAAAATGTTATTGTTTTGAGACATGTCATCTTTCTTCAAAATCAATTTCTTTCAAGGAAAATTAATGGTGATGTTGTAGACTTGGATGAGATCCAAGAAAGTGGCACAGAGACAAACATATAACTGAGACAAATTTACCCATACACAACGCAGCCTACTAGGTTGTCTAATAGGAAATCTTTCGTGCTAGAGGGATATTATGGATTTCTTCTGGATGGAGAAAAAGAAGATTGTGTCATAGAAGATGACGCTACCTTCATGTTCTCACAAGCTTTAATAAGTAAGGACTTTGCCTTATGGTTTGTAGAAACCCAAGATAGATTCCATGTACATCAACAAAGTTTGGACATTAGAAGATGTACTCAATGGGATAAAAATCATTCGCTGCAAATGGATCTTTAAGACGAAACATAATGCAAATGGAAAGGTTGAGATCTATAAAGCAAGGCTAGTCACAAAAGGTTTCCATCAAATTCAAGATGTTGATTACGAAAAAAGGTTTTCGCCCATAGTTGTGCTAAAGTCCATTCGGATATTACTCGCTATTTCCGCTTATTATAACTACGAATATGGTATATAGACATGAAAATGACTTCTATAAATGGTGATTTGAAAAATCATTTGCGTGTCACAACCCAAGGGTTTCGAGGTCAGAGGGAGTGCTAGAAAGGCTTGTAAGCTGTTAAGATCAATTTATGGTTTTAAAAAAGCTTCGTGGAGTTGGAATAAATGTTTTGATAAAGTGATCAAACAAATTTAATTTTATTAGAACATAATGGAAGCATTCACATGCAGAAAAAATGAAGTGTTAGTAATGTTTACTAAGGATTTACTCCTAATTGGAAACATGTACCAATGTTGAAATCAATAAAAGCTTGGTTATCCAAGAATTTCTTGATGAAGAATTTAGGTGAAACAACCTATATACTCGGTACAAGGATCTATAGAGATAGATTCAAGTGGTTGATGGAAATGTCTCATCCTTTTATATAGATATCATACTAAAATTCTTTATTATGGAAAACTTTAAGCAGAACATATTTTGACACAACTGGGAACCATCCTTCTGAAGAAAAATGCTCCACATACTAATGAATAGAAATGGCGTATGAAAGAGTTTTTGTAAGCATCGACGATAAGATTCATAATGTAAACTATGCTATATACAAGGCTGGATGTCACCTTTGCTTTTGAAAGCATAAGCTGATATCAATCAAATCCCGGAAGAAGAAAAATGGACCTTAGAAAATATATTCTTAAGTATTTGTGAAATACTGGAGACTTATTCTCGATATATATGGGAATGAAGAACTCTTGATGAAGTGGTATACTTATGAAGGAGCATACAAATTCAAGCTTCCAAAATGATACGATGACAGTAAATTGGTGTGAGATTATGTGTTCACACTAAACGGCGGGGCGATTAGTTGGAAGAATTCTAAGAAAGACATAGTAGTTGATTCAACCTTGGAGGCTTAATATACTGGAATTATTGAAGCAGTGGAAAAAGCAGTCTGGATGCACAAATTTATGACTGAGCCAGGGGTAACTCCAAATGTTAAGAATCTCATGGCATTGTTTTGTCACAACAATGCGACGATGTAGAGCGGAGGACCTAGAGGTTATAATAAGTCAAGCGGCATATGCTAGGAGTTCCACATGATAAGGCAGTTCATCAGTGATAGAGAAATGTTGGTTGATAGGGTAGACTGTAAAAACAATATAATAGATTATTGGCTATGGGACTATCTCTGTGACAATCTGCACCTAATGACGCACCAATTCAAAACCTAAGGTGACTTCCGAACTAGCTTCGTATCAAGAAGTATGAGCTACTAATTTTTTTAAACATTATAGAGATAAAGAATATGAGGATAAAATTTAAGACATTCTACACCTTTAGATCTCACAGCAGAAAGCAATAAAATATAAATACAAAAAATAATCATGTTAGAAAATATCCTCGAAAACACAGTCTCAAAACATACGTAGTAAAATCCGTAGTTTACAAAATAACAGCATATAGTCAGTAAGTATTAAGTATGATAAACAGTCACATAGAGAGTAATGAAAAGGAAAAAAAGCAATGCCAATGCCAAGCTTGCCTCCCTACATACTACATCTGAGCCAATAACTTACTGCATTGTCCTTCTATGGTGGGGAAAAAGGAAAGGAGTGGGTCAAACAAAAGTTTGGTAAATGAGTAACATCATTAATATATGGTGATCATATGTAATTGACTTCATTTATAATCTATGTGACCTAGGGTGTCCTACTTGTGTCTTCTGAACTACTTGATAAGATTGGTTTTATTAACCTAATGAATATAATTCTAAATACACCTAAACCAAACATCTTGTGAAGGTTTACACTTAGGGTAAAACAACTAATTGAACCTCAAAACAACTACGGATCAACTAATACCCTGGAATTATTCCTAATATAGGATCGTATCTGTATCATCCTTAGGACTATGTTCCCAATCTATGACTACACGTACCATACTACGCATTGGGAGAAGCTTGCAATGCCGGCTCACGTCGAAGATGTTTTAGGGTCTGTTGCATCTACTTCCAAGCTTAATGGTAATGTCACCACTTATTGCACCGCGTCGGACATCCACCAACAGTGTCACGTATCTACCGAGGAACCTCCCGTAAATGTCGGATAGCACTATGCCAAATATCTACCAACAGTGTCTTGCATACACCAAGTAACCTCCTGTTAATGTCGTATGCTTAAAGAACCTTCATAATCAAACTACCTTATATCGCATGTCATATTCGCAAAACAGATATCATCTAGGCCTAATTGCCCACGTACATGGCCACCCACCTTTTTTCGTAACGTCCAAGAGTTAAAAAATTTGGGAACTAATTCCCCGACTAATCTACAATTATATATATATATATATATATATATATATATATATATATATATATATATAAAATCTAGGCATTGGACCGAGGTTCAGTCTACACCTAACAACCACTAATCAGTTGACCGCCTTTTATTAGAGCGGTCGACAGTTCACTGTCGGCTAGCTCCAGTAAACCTATCGATTAGTCGACATTAATTATTTTTAGTTTCTATTTTAAATCGTTTTTTTAATTAATTAATGTATTACTATTCTTCTTCTTACTCATATAATTTCAATAGTACACTCTTATTCACTCTGCAATTTCAACAATTTCCGTAATGATTTTGGAATATTTGTATTTCAAGTTTATTTAGAAAAAAATTAATGTCAACAGGGTAAGTTATATATGTATATCAAATTCCAAATTCAATATTTGACGTGAAAAAGAGATCATATGCACATAATTCAAATTTTTATCAAATTCCTAATTAATTGCCATTTTTTAGATAAACAATATCTACAATTAAATTTAACCATAGCTAGAACAAATACGATATAGACAAACTCAATTACATATAAATCAGCATAATTAACAACAAACCCACTCACCTCTAGTAAGCTATTCCCACTTTTTATTTGCCTGGAATTGCACCTGCTTGGTTTGTCGATCTCTCCTTTTCATTTTCCCTTTGGGTTATCTTTCTCCTCTTTGTAATCTTGATTTTTAATTTACAAACTTTTATTTCTAAAGAAGAAATTAATTTGGGGAGAACAGAGACTTTAGTTGTGAAAGAGACAGAATTTGATATGTTCTGAATTAGATTAGTGTTCTCACTGTTAAGTTAGAGTTCATTTCTTGGGGCACGAATCACCATCAACCATTAGATCAGAGTTTATAAAATCCAAGTCATTTCTTCTAGGTAAACCCTAGCCGATATCGCTTGACTGATCGACCGCTTGGTCTTAGGTGGTCGACCTCTAAGGGTTGACCGGTCCAAACCGAGAGTTGACCGGTAGAGGTATCGCTTCTTAAATTATTTCTTTCCTAATTTATATTTAGTTATTTCTGATTTCGAATTTTTAAACTTTAATAACTTTTTCATACGAGATCCGATTAAAAAACTTTATGTATGAAAAACGTCCAAAAAATCATTACGAACGCAACGGTGCAAGTTTTGTAACCAAATTCGAAAGTTTGTGAAAATTACTATTTTACCCTTATTATATTTAACTTTATTTCTTTTATTAAAATTACAGTTAAATTATTAGGGATGTTACATTTTTCCCCTTAAAAAGGATTTCATCCTTGAAATCTCTAATGGTGGAAAATGCAACTTACACGTACGAAAATTAATACGTACAACCATCTACCCATCCATCAACCATTGACAACTATTGTCCTTGGTTCAAATTTTTAATGCAATATGCACATGTAGGAAAATAATGCATATGAGCATGTACTAATACAAAAATTAGACGGGCTCCTGATCTTGTCGACCTCCTGAGATGCAAGTGCTTATATTATGTATCCAAATGTATGTAGCATATGTAAATGTACTGGAAACTCTATATATTTACCTAACCATTCAATCTATATGCAAAAACCATATGCATATAACTTATTAAAATAAAAAAATGATGGTGTGAGTGTATACTATCTCGAGAATGTATTTGCCTAAGGGTGCAAGGATCAATTTAATAAATACATCCATTAGCAAGTCATTAAAAACATGTCATAATAACACGTTCACAACCATTCTTAGCATCCAAATGTCACTTTATTGTGGGGTATACTAAGGTAAAACCTAAATGTATAGGTAGTTTATACTTAACTAAAAGAAAATGTACCAGAAAAGAATTCTAGATGGATAGTTTAGATCTTCTACTTAGGCTCTCATGTACTCTCCACATAGTTGCCTCCCCATTGGACATTAATAAGCTTAATGACTTTATTGTGGAGTCGTTTTGTACCATGCTCAAGAATACAAGTTGGTACATGATGAACAAGTGACTCCCTTTCTACTTCCACCTTCTCTAGCTGACTTGGCTCGACTACCACTACTGAATTGTGTAGACACTTTCGCAAGTGTGACACATGGAAAACGTCGTGTACTCCTGCTAACTTTTCAGGAAGCTTCACCTTATAATCTAATTTCCCTACTCTATAGTGATCGAAAAAGGCCCCACTAACGTTGGTGTTAACTTTCCTAAATGACCAAATCTCATGAAATGCCTAAACAGTGAGACCTTCACAAAAACCATGTCGACCACTATGAACTCCAACTATGTGCATCTCCTATTAGCATAAGATTTACGCCTATCTTACGTAGTTTAATCCTTCTACGGATCAAGCCTACATTCTCTGATGTCTCTATTACCATATATGATCCAAAAACGATCACATCCATAGTGTCCCACTAATAAGATGATGATCTACACGACCTTCCATATAACGCCTCAAACGATGTCATCCCAATACTTACCTAAGAGCTGTTATTATAAGAAAACTCCACTAGTGGTATATGGTCTTCCCAAGAGCTTGAAGTCTAAGATACACATCCGGAGTAAGTACTCCAACACCCAATTTACCCTTTCGGTATGTCCATCCATCTATGGGTGATAAGCTATACTCAAACTCACTTATAAGTGGTACTCAAACTCATCTCAGTACGAAAAGCCTTCCGAAGACTCTTTCAAAACTCAGCGGTGAAAAGTGGATTTCGATCTCCAACGATGCTAGAAGGAACTCCATGTAACCTAACAATCTTCCTTATGTATAGTGTCGCTAAATATGCAGCAGTTATCGTACTCTTAACCAAAATAGAATGAGCGCATTTGTTTAGTCGGTGACTATAACCCAAATACTCTCATTCCCCCTCCTACTTCTAGGTATTTCATCAATCAAATCCATAGAAACACTCTCCTGATTCCACTGCGGAATATCTAATGGCTGCAATAATCCATCCGACTTCTTCTGCTACGCCTTTACCTTCTGGCAAGTCATACATCTGGCCACATACTCCACCACATACCTCTGCTTACCAGATGATAGAGTTAGGGGTATGCTTAGGGACAATTCTATAATTTACTGTAATTAATTAACTCCATAAACATATCTCATTCGTAATAAAGACATTTTTTATTTCTGTTATAAATATTTTATATAATGTGTTATAAATAATTAAGACTTAATCAATATTTATTTAATAGAAAAACCATAAATGATTATCTTATGATAGAAATTACAAATTGGTTGTAATCGTGAGTATTATATCACACTATTATAAAAAACATTATTTTGAAGTGTTCCTGGTCAAGATGCATCGAGACTGGATATCAATGCATTGGTTGGGACTAGAGCATGTAATGCTCTTCAATTGTTGGAACAGTGTTTTACTCATGGCCGTTGGAGCACCTACAGGTCATGTACTAATAATTATTGGATAACTATAGAATGATTCAGTCGATAGTTTTCTAATAGTTAATATAACGAACACAAATAGAAAATATCAATGTGACTAATTTACACGGTTCCATCGATTTGAGAATACTGTCGATATTCAATATGAAAGCTCTGTCTTGATTATAGCCAAATCATGGTATAGCGTCCATAGAGTGACTATAGTTGGGTCGAGTGGGAGTAATGGAGTAAAACATTATTCAGGAGAGGATTCATCTCCTTCGTTATATGAAGTCAACATCACTGTCAACTCGAGTAAACTCAAAGTCATAATCTCTGACCAGAGTAGTGATTAATACTAATTGTTATTATTGAACCAAGGTTTTTGCATTTGGAATATATAATGGAATATGGATGACAATAGAATTCCGACCATTACCAAATTTCATAAGTCCAAAATGATAAAGTTTTGATGAAGAGAATTGGTGTAAATAAATGTCACAATCAGGTAATGCTTATCAAACTAAAATTTATTTTTATCGAAACTAAGTAAGCAATAAATTCGGCCATAATGTCATACCACCTACTAAGTTACGTGTGAACGTTAATATTTGAATAGTTCAATGTTAATCACTAATCGAATTTACACCCAAGAGTTATACAACCGAAATGATGAATTCTCTTTAGACTAAACGATTTAATTAGTTCGTAGTTGTTATATACTAATTAATTTAATTAATATTTATGAAATATTGATTGTAAGATTTAAATATGATTCGAAAAATAAATATTTCTATATATTTTTATAATAGTTATAAATATATCGATCGATATGAGATATCGATAACAAATTAATTTTGATCTAATTAAACATATTTTGGATCATATAAGCTGCTAGAGGCTTGGTTCGACTATAATAATAGGGCATATAGGAGGCTAAAAAGAGGTTAAGGGTTTTTGAAATGAATTGTTGATATTAAGTGAGAAAAATTATAAGATATTATCCTAGTTTCTCTCTTATTCAACTAATATATAATCATCTCTAACCTAACTTGCACTATCCTTTTTTGCCGCCTCCATCATCATACTTGAGGTCGATCCCTCCCTATAAAACCTTAGAAAATTCTCAAATCAAATTCATTTAAATGCAAGGTTATTTGATAGCATGAAGGTCTGTGATTCAAAGACTAGTAATCTGATGAATCAATGAATTTCAAAGGAAGAGGATTCATCTTTTCAACGTGGATTTGAAGGCATCTGTTGTAGGTAACCATTTATTTGTATAACATACATATAATTATGGTAGCATTACTAATTTCTTAAGTATCCTTATGCGTGTGTGTGTATATATATATATGTATGTATGTATGTAAGCATGTACGTATGTATATATATGTGTGTGTGTGTGTGTGTGTGTGTTTTATTACAGTTACTTAGTTAGGTAAGATATCTATAGGTACATTTTTTGTCACAATAATGATTGGTTATGTGCATAAATTTAATGTACCCATACATACATGTATTTCATTAACAATCTAATGATATATGCTAAATAAAAATATTTTATTTTAATATTATATTAATTATTACGTATATACATTAATATACAAATCAATACATCTACACAATTTATATCAAAGTGTTTATATATATACTATATAAAATTGGTATAATATTTTTCTAATATATGTTTATATCAATTGAGAATTTTAACGGTTGAAAACAATTTTTTGTGTTATTATTATACATTTGTTCCATTATTGAAGTATTATAAAATTTAATGAATTCATATAAAATAAATAAAGTTTTGAAATTCAATTTTATAATTTATAAAATTAGTTCATCGTATCAAATGCTCTTTGCAAAATTTTCAGATTTTTTGCATTTGTTTTTATATTTTTAAAATTAAATTAAAAATATGCTATTTAGTAATTAATTAATAAAAGCATAATTTTTATTTAAAAAATTCTGAAAATTTTTCGCAACCCTTAAAATATCATTCTAAATATTTGGAAAATCTTAAATCTAAAATTTTAGATTTTATTATATAATCATTTTATACTATTTAATAAATGACAAGTTAACTAATTGATACGTGTATATATATATATATATTAATATATTAAAATTATAATAAAATCAGATATATAAATAATTTAAATTGAAAAATAAATAAAAAATTAAAATTAATTTTTATACAGACATACACACACACACACACATATATATATATATATATATATTATAATATGAATTTACATTTATTATCATATATATGTTTTTTTTGGCAAGGCCGACGGGGTTGAATGGTCCCCTGCCATTTTATTGATCCACCAAGGGGAAAAGCATGCAACAATTCAAAAATAATACTAAAAAAGAGAAGGTAAGCCTTCAAACAAAGAAGAGAGATTGGCGAATCAATACAAAGAAAACACAAAGTAAAATGGGGAAGAAAAAAGGGACTAAACATGACAACAAGCAAATAGTTAAGGAAGACCATCACCATCTCCAGGATCAAATGGTAAATTAGCATCCTGAATTCCTTTCCAAACTTCATGAATGAGGAAGTTAGATAATTGCAAGTTACTCTAACTTTTAGCGGAGATGAAAATCTTAGTGTTACGCTCAATCCATGCAAGTCTGACAAATTTTTTGGACATGATGCCATAGATTTTAGAAAGCATTATCATATATATGTTTATATGTATACATATTTATATTAATTATTGTATCTTAATTTGAAAGTGTGTGTGTGTGTATATAAGTAAAATGATTTATTTCATAAATATATATGACTTTATATATTAACATATATGTTCAATTGTTATTTATAATATAATATACATAAATCTGTTCATAATATTTTATATAATAAATATATTTATATACATATAAACATACATACACACACACACACTTATATATTTATAATTGTAAGTATATGCACGCATTTGGACAACATATAGTACATATAAAATGAGTTAATGTGTCCGTTGCGATATAAATCTCAGCATCTATATATGGGCATGCTATATCTTGCATAGAATAACATGTTATACATGCACACACATATACATATGTATATGTTACATATGTGTGCTCATATATTAACTAAAACCAAATCAAATAAATTTCAAACTACAATTTATGAATCTAAATAAAATATATGATTTAATTTAAATTAAATTTAGAATTGTTCTAAATAAATTAGACTTCATAGGCCCAATAAAGATCTAATGGTATGAACATGGCCATACTAAGCTTGAGGCGAGATCG
The DNA here is from genome assembly GCA_030765085.1 of Allium cepa. Lineage (NCBI taxonomy): Eukaryota > Viridiplantae > Streptophyta > Magnoliopsida > Asparagales > Amaryllidaceae > Allium > Allium cepa. The sequence continues at coordinate 819,986,568 of CM060940.1, forward strand.
GCGTTGTGTAAGTTTATAGGATATATTAAAAATTCCAGGGGATGTATTTTTTACAACACAGAGGAAAAAAAGGTGACCTTTTACACATATGTTGTCTTTTTGAAAAAGGGATTTCCATCAAAAGAAATTAACACTGAAGTTGTAGACTTGGATAAGATCCAAAAATCTAAAACTGAAGCCGAATTGGTGGGAAAATCAAGTTCACCCATATATGAAAACAAGCAACCTATTAGAAAGTCTAGTAGAGAATCTCCCGCACCAGAGAGATACTACAGTTTTCTCATGGGTAATAAGGAGGAGGACCGTGTCTTAGATGACGGCACTCCTCTGACGTTCCAACAAGCACTACAGAGTAAAGACTCGATATTATGACTTAAAGCAATGAACCAAGATGGATTCCATGTACGAAAACAAATTTTGGACTTTGTCAGACGTACCTGAAGGAATAAAACACATCGGCTACAAATGGATTTTTAAGAAAAAGCTAAATGCAGATGGAGAAATATAGACTTATAAGGCAAGGCTAGTTGCAAAAAGATTTCATCAAATTCAAGGTGTTGATTATGACAAAACTTTCTTCCTTATCATCATGCTTAATTCTTTTCGGACTATGATAGCTATCGCTGCATTCTATGACTAAGAAATATGACAAATGGATGTAAATACGGCCTTTTTAAATGGTGATTTAGAAAAAACTATTTATATGTCACAACCCAAAGGTTTTATGGTCAATGGGAGTGAAATTAAAGCTTGCAAGTTGTTGAAGTCCATTTATGAAGTTAAACAAGATTCAAGGAGTTGGAACAAGTGCTTTCATAAAGTAATCAAACAGTTTGGTTTTTATCATAACACAGAGGAAGCATTCGTATGTAGAAAGGAACAGGGAAATGCTATAGTATTTTTAGTACTTTATGTGAGAAACGCGGATTAAGGATCTTAAGGCTAGGATAAACACTAGAAGGGGTGAATAGTGTTTTAGAGAATTGTTAAATATTTTTGAGTTTTTGTTAATTTAAACACAAATGAATGCAATAATCAAACATAGATATGATCACAGAATCAAACACAAATGCAAATATAAAGTAAAAGCAGTAAAGGAAAGAACACATCGGATTTTGTACAGGTTCAGAGTTACCCTACATCCAGTCTCGCACACAAGTACGTATTTCCTTTCAAAAACAATCTTTACAATTACACCCTCGATTTCAAGGCAACGAGGTACACCCTCCAGAATCACAATCCTCTAGGTAGAGATACCTGATTTCCCGGGCAACAAGTTCACCCAATTGATTTCCCAAGGCTACAATCACACCTTATCTCGCTTGATTGATTTTCAAGGCTACAATCATACCTTTTCTCGCTAAGTTGTTTACAAAGTGCCCATAACTCTGAATAGCACTGAGGATCTTGTTGAGATAGTGATAGAGAATCAAACCAAAGATAATCTAGTTAGATTCAATATTGATTTTGGCAGAGTAATGGTAAGAATATGTATATAGAAATATGGAAGAAGAAGAGGAGTGAAAAACCAAAAAAAACTGAATTAAAATTCGTTGAAACTAACCCTATTTATAGAAGAACAACAGCCATGTCCATTCATGAAGAATTATGACGAATAGACATTTCTTTTGAAATTTAAATTTTGAACTCAACTGACACCATGTCGACATAGGGTACTTGAGTATGTCGCATCCCAAAGGGATTTTTGGTTTTTTGATTTTCTTTGAAAGTAATCTTTATTTTATATTAAAACTATTTTAAACTTTATAAATATACTTGACTATAATTAAAATACATAAGTAAATATAAAGAATAATCTATATGCAAAAATTTACTATAATTTTATATTTAAAATCTAAGTATAAATATTTAAAAATTAAATATATTATATTTAAAAGATAGTTTAAAAACAAGGATAATTTGATTTTGAAATTAAAGATTATTTTGAGGCTAAAAGTATTTGAAATCAGGATAGATGTTTTTGATGCTTTTGAAAGGAAGGTTTTGAAATCATTTTGAAAACAAGATATAATTTTGAAAAATCTTTTTGAAAAAAAAGTTAGCGGATACAAAACAATGTTCCACTAGATTTTTTGTAGGTTCCATCCTACTTAGGGTTCCATCCATTTAACAGGCTTGAAGTGGATTCAATTCCATGAATAAATTGGATTTTAAGATGCCAGTGCTTTTCTAGGAGTTTTAACAATATTTATAATTAAAAGATAAATTGCTTGAACACTTGATAATCTTGATACTCACGAGTCTTTAATCTTTGATAACTTGAATCTCTATACTGTACAGTCTTCATTCTTGTTACCTGCATGGTTAAATCCTGCATATACATATATATATATATATATATATATATATATATATATATCTAAACTTATACTGTTAGTATTTGTATTTTATAATCTATTCTAAGGTTGTTGTCATCAAAACATCATCTCACGGACTAACAATCTCCCACGTTTTGATGATGACAACCTTTGTTTATAAAATATTACTTCTATCCTAATAACTTCCCCTTATATTACTTCTATCCTAATAACTCCCCCTTATCTATGCCTAGCTACCCTATTTTATATTTCTCCCCCTTTGTCATCAACAAAAATTAACTCTAAACTATATAACACCAAACTATATAACTCCCCCTGATTCTTGGACTAAAATACCTGCATTAATATACTTATACAATGGAATATAAAATTAAGAAATAATTATATTGATAGTCACAATAATGAATCAAAGATTATATACATATCAATGTATAATTATGTTTTGTACAATAAACATCAATCCATACTAAATATCAATCAAATTCAAACCAAGCCAAAGCAAATGAAATCAAATCAATCAAAGCAAACAATTCTAACAAAGCAACCAAATAAAATTAAACGTTACGAGGAACTTCCACCCATCCTTCTTCTCTAAAGATAGGGTCTGCCGTAATAGCATCCCAATTTTCATTGTCGTTGGTGAGAGAGACTGGAGGATGTGCTTCGTTATCATCCTTGTGTAGGGAGGAAATCATCCATCGTATTGCATCGAAATGTCTTTCTTGCTCCTTGATCATCTGCATTTGAGTCAATTCTAAGTGTCGCTGGTTATGAAGAATGAATAAGAGAATATTCTTGAATGAATTAAGAGTTTCTTCAAGATTTTCGGATAAGTTATGAACTGGATTAGCCATATTTGGATTTGTGAGAAGATTGAGAGATAGAGTAGATAAGAAATAGTTTTCCGTGATGAATTCTGAAAGAAATAGGTATTTATAGGTGTGGAAATTCATTTGAAATGAATAGACATGTAACTGTCTGCAAATCCGTACCCCTTGAGTCAACACTGTTCTACGTCAATTAACTCAAGTTGCACAGAAATACGAACCATTTGGGTTAATGAAGAAGAGGTAGGAGAAGAAAATAGAAAACAACATCAGAATCTAACCATCGCAGCGGAATAAAATATAATAAATAATAAATGATCTTTACTCAAAAATCAAATATATCTGTTTATATATTACATCATCAGAATACAACAATCACAGTTCAACATCAATATCATACAATGGGTACACAATAACTCAACACAACGGAATATACATATATAATCAAGTATGGAAGTACGTATCGCCATCCTGCTCGTCTCCTGAGCTCCACAGCATCATATCCTGTATCCTATAATACTCGGTCTGACCCGAGCATTACAGTTAAATAACACTCGAGTCAGTCTGGAATACCAGCGTGAGAAAATCACGCTCAATTGATTATTAAAGTTTCAAAATCCTTTGAAATGAAAGCATCTCGGAAGACCACGCCACAAATAAACATGTTGGGTTTTACCTTACGATAGCTAAAACATTTTTATAGAAATCCTTTGATATTATGATAGAGTCTATATACAAATAGTTATAAAATAGCCGAAATTGTTACATTATTAAATTCCAGCTACTAGCCACAGAAAACAAAACTCGTACAAGGCTCGTAGGGAGAATGAATTTCCAACCAACGACTAGGCTCTGGGGTACCACCTGTCACAGTACGTGGCCTAGATCACCGTACCGAGGAGTACACCTGCTCCCCTGCAACACAAGACCGGGACTACCCCTTACTGGATAATCCGAAGTGAGATCACCCCGCGGTTGGGATCAGCAACCGCCCACTAAGTCGAAATAAAAAGGGACATCTAGACAGGAACGACCTCACCCTACTTGGGTGCTACCTACCTAGCCTTGCTGCATAGCCCCTGATTTTCAGTCATTCCCATTTGATGAGGCTTGAGGCTAAGCGTTACCTTTTTAGAACATATCCCTTAGAATGCCCATCATCCATCTGACGATGTTTCGCAAGCATTCATCCATACAAGTCCGTCCCAGGTCCGAACGGAACCGAAGGCACTATTCCTACTACATCCATTTTGGAAATATCCTCACGATTAGTAGCGACTAGCCCTTGCACTTCACTGCTCCATCTTCGAATCCAAACTCGTTTCCACGAAACGTACAAACCGAATCGAAGTGGTTTTCGAGAAATAAATCTCGATCCCGGTCTCTTCGAAACGATCAACGCATTTGGCCAATATTGATAGTCGGTTATTTAACTATCAATTGATGTTCACAACATCCATCACACAATAAATAATTTCCTAAATTATTTATTTATCTTAAAAATATCTTAAGAAGATATATTTTCACTTTTCAAATTCCTTTGAAACAGTTTTCCAAAAATATCTGCCATTCTCAGAATAAATTCCAAGTATTTCTATTTTCACTGGGATCACCAAGCACAAAACCTTAGATTTTCAAAATAATTTAAAAACACTTTATTGAAAAATATATTTAACATTTAATATAGAAAAATTACTTCAGTACTTAATTTAAAGTAATACTCTAGAAATAACTAAAATAAGGTTACCTTATAACTATACATTAGATTCTCTTTTTAAAAGAAAATACCAAATCATTCTTTAAATAATTATTACGATAATAGATTAACAAATTACTTACTTTAGAATTTACTTTAAAATATTTAAATTAAAACTACTTCAATAATTGATTAAAAATACACACTATAAGAATATTTGAAAATAAGGTTACTTTATAAATATAAGCTAGGTTTTCACCATTAAAACAAAATTACTAAGTCACTCTTTATACATTATTACTACGGTAATAGATTTGAATAAATATTTACTTCAGAATTTAAACATTTAGAAATAATAAATTTCCAAGAACATATTTTGTAAAACAACATTAAAACCTTTATTTTATTTTTAAACTTACTTTGAAAACGTACTTGGCTATCCAGAGAAATATACTTCTCTTCACAACCTTTAAAAATAAATCACTATTTATTTTTAAACAATTTTTCTCATTCCTTTAAAAAATTCCCACCTTGAATTTATTCTTCCAAATATCCAATTTCAAACAGTTAAATCAATTTCCAAATTGATTTCCAATTTACTTCATTTATTCCAAAATCCTTTAATTTCAGATTTATTACTTAATTATGATTTAAAATACTTTTAATTGAAATACCAATTTAGATTTCTCAATTTACTTCTTATTCCTTTAGTTAAATTTAAAACTTTAAGTTTTAAAATAATTCTTTATTCCTTTAAAATAATATCACTTGATTTTACAATTCATTAGTTACTGTTTATTCAAACCCTTTCTTTTCATACTCGAAGTTATTTATTAGTATTTAACATACTTCTATTTTTTTTCAATTCATTCTAATTTTATTAAATTTTCTAAGATTATTTCGTTTGCAACTTTACTTCCTTTATTTTCTTTCCAAAACCCAGTTTATATATTTTTGGTAATTCATTATACCCAAATATATTCAATCAAATCATAACATTCAATATTCTAATATATTCATCATAGAATATCAAGTAATCACAATAGAGAATATTAAATAATAAATGTTGAGGGGTCCAGTTGGATCCCTCCACCTGTTTTCCCTGCATCCACAGATGTTAGCACAATATAATATGCCAATTCCAAAATTACCATACTATAGCACATCAATCAATCTCAACCATTCAAACAATTACTTAAATTTAATCATTTAAATTTAAATTTAAATTAACCGAGTGAGATTAACTCACCTTTGATTCTTGTTTTGCAACCCGTCCCAACCCGGCTTGCTTCTATCAGATTTTGACCTTGTACAATCATTATATAATTTGTTAATACTTGAAATAAATTAAACTATTAATTTCCCTTTTTATAAATTTAATCAACCAATGATTTAACTTCAGACTAATAATTTACTTCACTAAATAATTTTTATTAATATTCGAATCAATTAAACAATTAAATTTCCATCTACTAATTTAATTGACTAAGAATTTGGGTTTTAAGCTAATAATTTGATTTTAAACAAATTTTCCTTTTAATAAAATATTTTTTTAGCAACTAAACAAATCTACCTCTATAATATATTTTATTTTGTTCTTTTCTTTGAAGCTTCGCTAAAACAAATTTTTTTATTATGTCTTACTGTTAAATAAAACTTTTGATTTGCACTTATATATTTTTCTATTCATATCCATATTTATATTAAATTTTAAACTGATCATATATTTTACTGTTTTTGAAATTCTAACATCTATATAACTACACATAAATATACAGAATCAAAGAGGGTTTATACCTTACTCTCGACTTCGATGCCATCGTCGACCATGCCCAAGGTCGCGCTTCGCCGAACCCTACTGTGCTCGCGCCTCGCGACTCCAGACCTCTCAAGCCTCCGTGCCTCTCCAGCCCTGACGTCACTCACGACCGATACCCCATCCTCGATCCAAATTCGCTCACAAAGTCACGAAGCTTGGATGAGATTCTACTCCCCTTCCTACGCGATTGAATAGAGTCGCGAACTGATTTTCCCTCTCCCCTTTTTCGCTTGATTCGAACACACGGCAATTTATTTGAGGAGAGACCGCTTCTTCTTTTTTACGAACTTGGTTTGGAGAAAGTGAGCGGCCATTTTTCTTCTGATAATCGATTTTGATTTGGATTTATAAATAAAAAATTATGTTCAAACGGCAATCTCTGTGTAGAGGGGAAGAAAAAGAAAAAGAGGATACGAAGGAGACAAAGAGGGTGGCGGATTGTACGTATGTTCGGGTTAAAGAAAAGCAAGTATGTTTTATTTAAATTAAATTTTGTCTCGATGTAAATTCCGGTGCGTTTATATATCGTACGCTCTCACGTTAATTCTGAAAGCTGCGAAATTTGGAATCCGGTAATAATTCAATATTACGGACCCAATGGAACTGGTTTCGTTGAATTCCGAGACTATGCCCCGGAAGGCTATTTTTAAATTCAATTTAAACAATAAAATTTTAAAACTGAACAAACCACTGTTAATTTCAATTTTACAACTTCTATTATTTTCAGTGTTATCAATATAAATTTTACAAGGCTTCAAATTATTTTTAACAGGCTTAAAATCCCAGATTTCATATTTTACCCGATTTTAAATTATTTAATTCAAAAATTAATTATCGAATAATTAGTGATATTTGAATTCAAGTTAAAAATTAACTTTTAAATATTAAAATCAATTAAATATTCCAATTTAAATTGCTTAAAAATTTCGGGTCGTCACATTCCTCCCCCCTTAAAAGAATTTCGTCCCCGAAATTACTAGTTAGGAAGAATGATTCAATACCCATTACTATTTTCCAAAACTAAACTGTTTAACATCAACCCAAAAAATCTTGTCATTTAAAGACACTACACTCTTATTAATTTCCTAAACTCCCACATAGTTTGCAACCAAAATTATTCGTTCAATCATTCAAGTTTCAACTAAAAACCAAAATTTCGAATTATCAAAATTTTCTCAAAATTCTTCTAACTCTCTAAATTTTCGAAAAATTTCTCCAGCGTCTCCTTTGCGCGGCTAGCTCGGTACAACTACAAAATGGCTCTACGGCCTCCCAAATCCAAAAAGAAAACAAAATGCCAAGTGGCTAGATCCAAAAACCCAATCAAATTTCATACAGAAATTTAAACACATACCTTTTTAGTCGGGCAATTCTAATTTATTATCTGAAATCAAAACCAATTTTCCTTTCCTTTTTTTATACCTGCATATCCTGTTTAACTATAATATCCAATCACAACATTCAAAAACATTGTATTTACTTCTTTTACACATTTTCAATATTCGTTTTACTTAAGCCCTTACGATGTACCTATATCATTCGTAAGCAATACCAAATCCGATCGCTTACTCGATCACACAATTTCACTTCCGAACTAGTATCGTCCACCCGACTTCCTGGTGCGGACTCAGACCTGGTTTCCTGATTAGAAACCGTCATTCTCCTTGCATGGTCATAACTATGATAGAGAATTTCCAGTATCAATCAAAATTCCATATCCAGGTTAGTCGTGGAAAATCGAGTGAAAAATCCTAACTCGGATCGATATAACTATCTCGAAATGTTGTGCCCGAATCCGGATCAAATTGCTATGCGAATAAAATAATATACGTACATTCTACGTATTTGCCCCAATTAATTATCAATTATATCAATTTCCTTTTTATTCACATTTATTTTGATTGTTATTCACTTATTCTTACTTTCCCTTGTCACAACTTCAAGTTTCAATCTTCATTCACTTATTCACTTAGCATATTTCCAATGCCAACTTACTTAAGAATTTCATCTTCATTTCTTAAGTTCAATATAAATATTTTATATACCTCTTGAAATTTGTTTTCACTTCATTATTGGAGTTTACATCCATTTTATTCAATTTGCCTTTACAATCCCATAAAAATTTCAATTTGCTTCACTTTATTAATTAATTTCAAATATAAATACTTCTTCCCAATTTTACTTGAATTCAATTCATTTCCAAACTTTGAATATTGAATTTTGATTTACCATATCTCAATCCATATTTAATTAACCATTTCCTTTATTAGTTTACTTGCTAATTTATTTAAAACCTCAAATAAAAGTTTATTTGCAAACTTTTTCCTTCCTTTAGTTTCTTTGAACAATTTTTCAGTTCATCTTACTTTACATATACAATTTAAATTAAATTTCAACATTCAATTATAATTCTATTTGCCTAACAAATTTAAATTATTTGTCGTTAGTGCAAATTTTCAAAAGATTCAAAAAAATTCTAGCTCCCAAAATTTACGAATTTTTTTGGCAGAGTCTCCTTTGTACGGAGGAGCTTTTGCAATTTGACAAGAGATATAAATTTATATACATCAACCCACACGGTCGGAAAACAGAAAAACAGTTCATATTTCCTATTTGTATTGCGTAGGCGTGCCTTATTTAGCATTTTAAGCAAAGCAGTTATTTATTTAGCATTATGCGTGATCAAATCCAGCCATACGGCTCTCCTGTACTTACTCAATTTAAACATGTAAGTGACAAATATACAAAGTTTATAGCATTTAACTTATATATAAATAACTAAAACATGGATTCTATAAACAGTGCATATTATATCACTTATTTTGAATGCTTCCAAACAATATCTAAACTATCCTATTCAATTCAAATGATTTCACAACTCTCTTGCTTAACTTAAATTCATTTTAAGTCCAAGCAAACTCATTTAAATTGAATTGATTTCCAAAAGCAATCTAACTCCCATTTTTATTCGAAGTCTAGTTCTCATTAATATAACTTAAGTTAATTAACTCAATTACTAATTTCATTTACCAAACAAGTTTTATTTAAAATCATTTCATAAAACTCGACACCACCATATCTCAAATTTACTTAAGTCAAGCCTTTTATCCAAATATTACTTCAGTTATTTATTTCCTTTAACATATTTCAACTTCAAAACTCAAGTTATATTTTGTTTTTGTAAGCACTTCACAATTTAAATCCTTAATTTGATTTTCAATTATCAACCAATTTCATCTACTAACTAAGTTAAATTAGTTTATTCAGTCAACCATTTTGAATTTCATATTTTCAATTATATTCAATTCACCAACAATCCAAGCTGAACTCATTTACACTCCATTGTTTACATTCAATTTATTTTGCATGCTATATTCTCATTAATTTTATTTGAATCCATTTATTTATCTTGGAACATTTCATATTGGTTACATCAAATACTCATTTCATAATTAATTTGCAAACTAAACATTTGCCACATTAAATTGGTATTTGACTTCATTTAACCAATTCAAGTTCCTTCTCCATATTTCATTACCAATTAATTATTAATTTGTTTATTCAAGGTTTATTCCCAATATTTTATTTTTTTATCTCAAAACCACCTTAACTATTGTACTGGAGGTCAATTTATTTTATAATTTAAGTTTTGAATTTTTCATTCACTTCCCAATATTCAAATCAATTTTATTTTGGCTTATTTATTTCACTTCTAAATTTTATAAATCACAAACTTATTTATTTTCATACTTTCGTCAATGGACAACCAATCCCATTCACGTTTTACTTTTAACTCGGAATTATACATTTATTCAGCCAATATATATTTATTATTCCATAAACATTTTAAATAAGATTCTAGAATTCAAACAATTTTCCAAAATTTCAAAATAACTTTTGAAATCAACTACATCCAAAATCCTTTGGCAAATTTAATTATTCCTTAAAATTTCAAAACCAAACCCAATCCGCAAACAATTCCAATTTAAAACAACTTGGTAGCAATTTCTCTTCTAGAAACTCGAAAATGAATATCGATGATGCTGTAGTCATCACCGAAATTATTTTCCAGCGATCGAAAGAGAATTAAATGCTTTTACCTCTTTAAAATCCCTTTCAAATATTTTCAAATTCCAAATCCCTCCATATTCAATTCCAATTCAAAAATATTCCGAAAATAACACCACTATTATTTCCCCAAACCTTTGAAAACCACTTTCAAATCCAAGGAATTTAATTTTTTTCCCAAAATTCCCGAATTATAATTCCTTTAAATCTATATTCAAACATTCTCTGGAATTTTATCTCATTTCAATTTTCAAATGGTTCTCTAGAATTCTATTTCAAAATTATAAACCTTTACGGTTTACATTTACAAATCTCATTTATATATGAAGTTTATTTAAATTTATAAATTACATTCATAATCTATATTTCAAATTCCATTTTGTTATATAAATTTATTCTTCAACTTTGGTTATAAGTTTCAATTTCTTATTCAATTTCTACACAATAGTGTTAATAATTTAATATTATCATTCCTTAACAAACAAGCATCCAAATACTATACTACTTTACAAAAATTTATATCTTTTATATACAAAAATAATTTGGGTAAAATTTTTCATTTACCCTACTTTAAAATAATACTGTGTCGAATTATTCTATTCAAGTGTTTAGAGATCCCTGTCAATAACGTTAATTACTCGTATTGACCAGAATCCATAACTACTCAATAAACCAATCAACACAATATAAAATCATTTTATAGTCACTAATAAATACGCGCTCATATCTATTAATACGCTCAAACTCATCCTAGAGTACTATTGACTCTATTTCAATGAGTAATTCCCACCAGAGCCAAGGTTATCACCAACCTATGCTCTGATACCAACTGTAACGGTCCGCAAATCCGTACCCATTGAAACAACACTATTCTACGTCAATTAACTCAAGTTGCACAGAAATACGAACCATTTGGGTTAAAGAAGAAGAGGTAGGAGAAGAAAATAGAAAACAACATCAGAATCTAACCATCGCAACGGAATAAAATATAATAAATAATAAATGATCTTTACTCAAAAATAAAATATATCTGTTTATATATTACATCATCAGAATACATCAATCACAGTTCAACATCAATATCATACAATGGGTACACAATAACTCAACACAACAGAATATACATATATAATCAAGTACGGAAGTACGTATCGTCATCCTGCTCGTCTCCTGAGCTCCACAACATCATATCATGTATCCTATAATACTCGGTCTGACCCGAGCATTACAGTTAAATAACACCTGAGTCAGTCTGGAATACCAGTATGAGAAAATCACACTCAATTGATTATTAAAGTTTCAAAAATCTTTGAAACAAAAGCATCTCGTAAGACCACGCCACAAATAAACATGTCGGGTTTTTACCTTACGATAGCTAAAACATTTTTATAGAAATCCTCTGATATTATAATAGGGTCTATATACAAATACTTATAAAATAGCCGAGATTGTTACATTATTAAATTCTAGCTACTAGCCACAGAGTGCGTAATACAAACAAAACTCGTACAAGGATCGTAGGGAGAATGAATTTCCAACCAATGACTAGGCACTAGGGTACCACCTGTCACAGTATGGGGCCTAGATCACAGTACCGAGGAGTACGCCCGCTCCCCTGCAACACAAGACCGTGACTACCCCTTACTGGATAATCCTGAGTGAGATCACCCCGCGGTTGGGATCAGCAACCGCCCACTAAGCCGAAATAAAAAGGGACATCTAGACAGGAATGACCTCACCCTGCTTGGGTGCTACCCGCCTAGCCTTGCTGCATAACCCCTGATTTTCAGTCATACCCATTTAATGAGGCTTGAGGCTAAGCATTACCTTTTTAGAACATATCCATTAGAATGCCCATCGTCCACCTGACGATGTTTCGCAAGCATTCATCCATACAAGTCCGTCCCGGGTCCGAACGAAATAGAAGGCACTATTCATACTACATCCATTTTGAAAATATCCTCAGGATTAGTAGCGACTAGCCCTTGCACTTCACTGCTCCATCTTCGAATCTAAACTCGTTTCCACGAAACGTACAAACCGGATCGAAGTGGTTTTCGAGAAATAAATCTCGATCCCGGTCTCTTCGAAATGATCAACGCATTTGGCCAATATTGATAGTCGGTTATTTAACTATCAATTAATGTTCACAACATCCATCACACAATAAATAATTTCCCAAATTATTTATTTATCTCAAAAATATCTTCACAAGATATATTTTCACTTTTAAAATTCCTTTGAAACAGTTTTCCAAAATTATCTGCATTTCTTAGAATAAATTCCAAGTATTTCTATTTCCACTGGGATCACCAAGCACAAAACCTTAGATTTTTAAAATAATTTAAAAACACTTTATTGAAAAATATATTTAACATTTGATATAGAAAAATTACTTTAGTACTTAATTTAAAATAATACTCTAGAAATAACTAAAATAAGGTTACCTTATAACTATACATTATATTCTCTTTTTTAAACAAAATACCAAATCATTCTTTAAATAATTATTACGTTAATAGATTAACAAATTACTTACTTTAGAATTTACTTTAAAATATTTAAATTAAAACTACTTCAATAATTGACTAAAAATATATACTACAAGAATATTTGAAAATAAGGTTACTTTATAAATATAAGCTAGGTTTTCACTTTTAAAACAAAATTACTAAGTCACTCTTTATAAATTATTACTACGGTAATAGATTTGAATAAATATTTACTTCAGAATTTAAACATTTAGAAATAATGAATTTCCAAAAACATACTTTGTAAAACAACATTAAAACCTTTATTTTATTTTTAAACTTACTTTGAAAACGTACTTGGCTATCCAGAGAAATATACTTCTCTTCACAACCTTCAAAAATAAATCACTATTTATTTTTAAACAATTTTTCTCATTCCTTTAAGAAATTCCCACCTTGAATTTATTCTTCCAAATATCCAATTTCAAACAGTTAAATCAATTTCCAAATTAATTTCCAATTTACTTCATTTATTCCAAAATCCTTTAATTTCAGATATATTACTTAATTATGATTTAAAATACTTTTAATTGAAATACCAATTTAGATTTCTCAATTTACTTCTTATTCCTTTAGATAAATTTAAAATTTTAAGTTTTAAAATAATTCTTTATTCCTTTAAAATAATATCACTTGATTTTACAATTCATTAGTTACTGTTTATTCAGACCCTTTCTTTTCATACTCGAAGTTATTTATTAGTATTTAACATACTTCTGTTTTTTTTTCAATTCATTCTAATTTTATTAAATTTTCTAAGATTATTTCGTTTACAACTTTACTTCCTTGATTTTCTTTCCAAAACCCAGTTTATATATTTTTGGTAATTCATTATACCCAAATATATCCAATCAAACCATAACATTCAATATTCCAATATATTCATCATAGAATATCAAGTAATCACAACAGAGAATATTAAATAATAAATGTTGAAGGGTTTAGTTGGATCCCTCCAACCTGTTTTCCCTGCATCCACAGATGTTGGCACAATATAATATGCCAATTCCAAAATTACCATACTATAGCACATCAATCAATCTCAACCATTCAAACAATTATTTAAATTTAATCATTTAAATTTAAATTTAAATTAACTGAGTGAGATTAACTCACCTTTGATTCTTGTTTTGCAACCCGTCCCAACCCGGCTTGCTTCTATCAGATTTTGACCTTGTACAATCATTATATAATTTATTAATACTTGAAATAAATTAAACTATTAATTTCCCTTTTTATAAATTTAATCAACCAATGATTTAACTTCAGACTAATAATTTACTTCGCTAAATAATTTTTATTAATATTCGAATCAATTAAACAATTAAATTTCCATCTACTAATTTAATTAACTAAGAATTTGGGTTTTAAGCTAATAATTTGATTTTAAACAAATTTTCCTTTTAATAAAATATTTTTTTAGCAACTAAACAAAACTACCTCTATAATATATTTTATTTTGTTCTTTTCTTTGAAGCTTCACTAAAACAAAATTTCTTATTATGTCTTACTGTTAAATAAAACTTTTGATTTACACTTATATATTTTTCTATTTATATCCATATATATACTAAATTTTAAAATAATCATATATTTTACTATTTTTGAAATTCTAACATCTATATAACTACACATAAATTTACAGAATAAAAGAGGGTTTATACCTTACTCTCGACTTCGATGCCATCGTCGACCATGCCCAAGGTCGCGCTTCGCCGAACCCTACTGTGCTCGCGCCTCGCGACTCCAGACCTCTCAAGCCTCCGTGCCTCGCCAGCCCTGACGTCACTCATGACCGATGCCCCATCCTCGATCCAAATTCGCTCGCGAAGTCACGAAGCTTGGATGAGATTCTACTCCCCTTCCTACGCGATTGAATAGAGTCGCGAACTGATTTCCCCTCTCCCCTTTTTCGCTTGATTCGAACACACGGCAATTTATTTGAGGAGAGACTGCTTTTTTTTTTTACGAACTTGGTTTGGAGAAAGTGAGCGGCCATTTTACTTCTGATGATGATGATTCAAATCAAAATGAACTAAAACAAATACAACGAGATACAATAAGGTAGAACTAGTTAGAGGATGATGATGATGATGAAAGTCTAAGTTTCTTGCTGACTTTGGAAATGAACTTGTTCATTTTGGATGAAATTTGGTCCAGCTTCTTACTAACGGATCGTTTAAGAATCCGTTGATTCTCAACAATCGTCTTTTGGTTTTTGAGAAGGGTTTTGTTGGATTGATTAGGAGGATAGTCGATGCTTTCCAAAGAAGTTTCACCTTCTTCTTCTTCAATTTCCATTTCATCCCCTTTTTCTTCTTCCTCTTCCTCTTCTTCCATCTCCTCATGAGCCAAACGCTCTTCCTTTTCGGCAAGAGTCTCGTAAAGTTGAAAAAATGGAATTTTCATAAGCGAAATGTTGGAATGATTGAAAACTTTTCTAGAAACAAATTCTTCTCCTTTGAAATCCACTCCAAAATAGTTAAAAATCCAAGTGAGATAAATTCCATGATACAAAGTTTTCTCACCCATTTCAAGATTTTTAGGACGAAGTTCATCCAAAATAACTTGCGCCCAATTAATGTCATAATTTCCAAAAATAGCAAAAAGTGCTTTGCAAACTTTTAAAGTAGGATTGTTAAAATTCCTCGATCTTGGGGTCAAAGTATGTTGTAAAAGAAGATTGACAATTCTTGCTTTTGGTCGAAAAATTCAATTTTTGAATTCAAAATTATCATTCCCTTCGAAAATGTGCTGAAATGTCTCATGATCATTTTCACTGATTTTAAAATTAGAAAGACCCGTTCCCGTACTCTTGCAATTGAGAATGGTACCCAAAAGATCACAATTCAAAACAATTCTAGTGCCTTTGACACTACTCCAAATTTCATCCTCATTTCCATTATAAAATCCACGGTTTAAATTTGCATAGAAATTTTTGACAAGGTTTGGGTAGCAAACAAAATCATTTTGAGAAGCATCAACAAGACTAAGAATTTGATTGTTTGCAAAAAGATAACCAATTTCATAAGAAGAAATTTTTTGAAAAATAGCAAACTTTTCGGGATCGACTTTGGCATAATTAGCATAATTGATGTATGCTTTTATTGCCTCCGGATCATTAAAGAGTTGCTCTTTTATTTTTCTGGAAATTCTCATGGTGGAGAGGTTGCTTGAAGAAGCCATTAAAGTAGAGCGTAGAGAGCTTAAAGTTTTGAAGAGAGAGTTTGAATTTGAAAATGAAAGTGAAAAGATATGATAAAAGATAGTGAACAAATAGATTTTCAAAGGACATGTTCTCTGGTCAAAAGATGCCTTTTCAAAGAATTGAATGAAGTGAAAAGGTGGAGGGAAATTCAACCATTTGAAGTTAAATTTTGAATTTCAAATTCTGGTACCCATGTCGACATCATGGCGGGGACCATGTCGACATGTTCCTATGAATTTTCGTGATTTATTTTTCCTAAGTACTCTAATATATATACATATATACTTATTATATTTAATGTATATATATCTGGAATATTATTAGAATTGTAATATTTCCAACATATTATTATTCTATGAAAATAATAATAATAATTAAAAAAAAATTAAAATTCAAATAACACACCAATTCAAAATCAATCAATCAAGCAATCAAACATCTAATTCTAAGCATGCAATTTCAACCAATTATATTGTAAATGTGTACCTTTTTCTGAGTCTATTTCTCTGATTTCGTCGAAATCGTGAACTGCCGTGAAACACAAATTTGAATTCTCTGTCTTCTGATCACCATCGCTTGAGGATGAGTCTGAGTCATCTAGAGTAGCAGTAAATGCACGCTTTTATTTCTTTGTTGGATCATTGTTCATAGGAGGATTTTGCCTATCTGGATAAGGACAATCTCTTTTGATATGACCTGGCTCATCACAGTTGAAACATTTGACAATATTTGGCATTACATTCTGATTTCCAGAGTTCTTATTGTTGTTTCTCTTGAGATTATTCATCTTTCTGTATTTCAGGAATTTTCTAAAATTTCTGGTCATAAAGGTCATCTCTTCATCATTATCACTGTTTGAGTCTGATCCATCGGTCAATGCATTGAATGCCATTGATTTCTTTTCAGATGCTTTGCTTTCTCTTCTTACGATCATTTGGACTTCAAACGATATTAGATTTCCAATTAATTCTTCTATCTTTAAGGTACTGGTGTCATTTTCCTCTTCGATCGTCAGTGTCTTTTGATCACACTCTGGAGTGAGAGAATTTAAAAAAATTCTGACTTGATCTTCTGCAAAAAATTCCTTTCCCAAGGATATTAAAGAATGCACAATATCCTGAAATCTGCTATACATAACTGAAATAGACTCATTAGGATTCATTTTAAATAATTGAAACTGATTTTTGAGCATGGAAATTTTGGTCTGTTTAACTTTGCTTGTTCCTACGTGAGTTACTTATAAAGTTTTCCAGATTTCATATGCAGACTTACAATCTGACACTCTACTAAATTCATTTCTATCTAGTGAACAAAACAGAATATTCATTGCTTCAGAATTATTTTGTGCAACAGTCTTTTGCTCAGCGGTCCACAAAATCAGTTGTGGGTTCAAAATATTCAGTTTGTGTGATATTCCAAGTGTCTAATCCTATAGATTGTAAATATATTTTCATCCTACATGCCCAATATGCATAGTTACTGCCATTAAAAAGTGGTGGTCTAACAGTAGACTGACCTTCTACAAATGAACTAGTGACAGATATACTAGTGTTAGTAATAATACCAGTATTGGTAGCCATTTTAAAAACTTTTTCAAAAATCAGATTATGAAACTTTGAAAACCTGCCTCTGATACCAAATGTGAGAAATGCGGATTAAGGATCTTAAGGCTATGATAAACACTAGAGGAGGGTGAATAGTGTTTTAGAGAATTGTTAAATCTTTTTGAGTTTTTGTTAATCTAAACACAAATGAATGCAATATTCAGACACAGATACGATCACAGAATCAAACCCAAATGCAAATATAAAGTAAAAGCGGTAAAGGAAAGAACACACTGGATTTTATACTGGTTTGGAGTTACTCTAAATCCAGTCCCGCACACAAGTATGGATTTCCTTCAAAAACAATCTTTACAATTACACCCTTGATTTCAAGGCAACGAGGTACACCCTCTAGAATCACAATCCTCTAGGTAGAGATACTTGATTTCTCGAGCAACAAGTTCACCCAATTGATTTCCCAAGGCTACAATCACACCTTATCTTGCTTGATTGATTTCCAAGGCTACAATCACACCTTTTCTCGCTAAGTTGATTACAAAAAGCCGTTAACTCTGAATATCACCGAGGATCTTGTTGAGATAGTGATAGAGAATCAAACCAGAGATAATCTAGTTAGATTCAATGTTGATTTTGGCAGAGTAATGGTAAGAATATGTATATAGAAATATGGAAGAAGAAGAGGAGTGAAAAACCAAAAAAACTGAATTAAAATTCGTTGACACACCCCTATTTCTAGAAGAACAACAGCCATGTCCATTCGTGAAGAGTTATGACGAATAGACACTTCTTTTGAAATTTATATTTTGAACTCAACTGACCTCGTGTCGACATGGGGTACTTGAGTATGTCGACATCCCAAAGGGATTTTTGGTGTTTTGATTTTCTTTGAAAATAAACTTTATTTTATATTAAAACTATTTTAAACTTTATAAATATACTTGACTATAATTAAAATACATAAGTAAATATAAAGAATAATATATACACAAAATTTTACTATAAATTTATATTTAAAATCTAAGTATAAATATTTAAAAGTTAAATATATTATATTTAAAAGATAGTTTAAAAACAAGGATAATTTGATTTTGAAATTAAAGATTATTTTGAGACTAAAAGTATTTTAAATTAGGATAGATGTTTTTAATGCTTTTAAAAGGAAGGTTTTGAAATCATTTTGAAAACAAGATATAATTTTGAAAAATCATTTTGAATAAAAAGTTAGCGGATACAAAAAAATGTTCCACTAGATTTTATGTAGGTTCCATCCTACTTAGGGTTCCATCCATTTAACAGGCTCGAAGTGGATTCCATTCCACGAATAAATTGGATTTTAAAATGCCAGTGCTTTCTAGGAGTTTTAACAAAATTTATAATTAAAAGATAAATTACTTGAACTCTTGAACTCTTGACAATCTTGATACTCATGAGTCTTCAATCTTTGAGCCCCACTGGAGGGCTTTTGAAGGTGACGCTTTGGTGACGAAGGGGGTTTATGGATGGATTCCGTGGCGCCCCTCAATCAATAGAAACAACATGTCGTGACCGCTTGGTTTACTTTGTAATATAAGTGGGTTGAGGGGCTCGTTATTCATCTCTTGCTAGGAGACTTTGCACCGATGGAATAATACGCACCTTCTCCCGGAGCTACGCTTCCTCCAACTACTTGAATGTGAAAATCATATCCTCAAGATCAAATTCTTTGCTGTACATGGTTAAATCCTGCATATACATATATATCTAAACTTATACTGTTAGTATTTATATTTTATAATATATTCTAAGGTTGTCTTTGTCAAAACCATCATCTCACGGACTAACACTTTATGTCGATGATCTATTATTGATTAGCAATGACACTTCATTGTTGCAATCAGTGAAAGCTTGACTTTCCAAGAATTCTTCATGAAAGATTTGGGAGAAGCTGCCTATATACTAGGTTTAAAGATTTATAGAGATAGATCTAAGAGGTTGTTGGGATCGTCCCAATCCCAGTATGTAGACACTGTATTAAAAAGGTTCGATATAAAGAATTCCAAGCATTGAAATATTCCAACGCAATCATGAATCATCCTTTCTAAGAAGGATGCTCCTTATACCAATGAGGAGAAGGAGAGTATGAAAAGGATTCCCTATGCCTTAGCCATAGGATCCATAATGCATGCTATGCTATGTATTAGACTGGATGTGGCATATGCATTAGGATGCGTAAATCTATACCAGTCTAATGCCGAAGAAAAAAATTGGACGGCTGTAAAATGTATACTTAAGTATTTAATAAATACTAAGGAATTATTCATCATATATAGGAATGAAGACCTCCCTAGTATACAAACTAAAGTTTTCAAAGTGAGATGGATGATAGTAAATCAGAATCTGGTTATGTTTTTATGCTTAACGGTGGTGTTGTCAGCTGGAAAATTTCCAAACAATAAAAAAGCTGTTGATTCCACGATGAAAGCCGAGTATATCGCTCCTAATGAAGCAGCTAAAGAGGCAATTTGGATGCGCCAGTTTTTGAATGAGCTCAAAGTGACTCCGAATATCGGGAATCCTATATCATTGTTCTATGACAATAGTACAGTGATAAGATCACAAATGAGCCAAGAGCGCATAAGAAATCATGACATATTCTTTGAAAATTTTCACATGATTAAAGAATTTGCTGAGAAGAAAGAAGTCGTAATACAAATGATAGATACCATGAACAATAGCAGATCCATTCACTAAAGGCCTGGCTCGGTCAACTCTTGAGAAGTTTATTGAAAGGATGAGACTGAAATTCCATAATTGATCCAAGTATAAGTGGAAGACTGATAGAGTTAGGGGTATGCCCTAGGGGCATTTTTGTAATTTACTGTAAATTAATTAACTTTGTAAACAATTCTCGCTTCTAATAAAGTTTTTTCTTTCCGTTATATACTTATTATAAAGTGTATAAATAATTAAGGCTTAATAATATATATTTAGTAGAAAATCCATAAATGATGTGTCCTGTGATAGCAATTACAAAATGGATGTAACCTTGTGTATCATATCACAAGACTATAAAACACATTATTTTAGAGTGTTCCTACTCAAGATGCATCGAGACCGGATATCGATGCAATCGTTGAGACTAGGGTACATAATTCTCTCCAAATTTTGAGTAATGTTTTACTCATGGCTACTGGGAGCACCCAGAGGTTACATACTAATAGTTACTGGATAACTATAGGACAACTCACTTGATAGTTTTCTGATGGTTAGTATAACCAAGGTCAAACGAAAAATATCGATTTGACTAATTTACACAGTTCCTTTGACTCAAGAATATTATCGATCTTCAATATGAATGCTCCACCTTATTATAGTCAAATCATGGTGCATCGTCCAACGAGTGATTGTAGTTGGATTGAGTGGAAGTATTGAGAGTGAAACACTATTCAAGAGATGATTCGTCTCCTCGGTTATATGAGATCAGTATCATGGTCAACTTGAGTAAACTCAAAGTCAAAATCTCTGATCAGAGTAACATGGTTAATAGTAACTGTTATTATTGAATTAAGGACTTTTTGTTTGAACTATAGAGTGGAATATGGACGATATTGAAATTTTGATCATTGCCAAATTTCATAAGTCCAAAGTGATATAGTTTTGACGAATAACTTCATGTAAATAAATGTCACAACCAAGCAACACTTATCAAATTAAAATTGGATTATTATCGAAATAGAGTAAGCGATAAATTTGGCCATAATGTCACACCACCTGCTAAGTGACGTGTGAAAGTCAACATTCGAATAATTCGATTTTAATCGCTGGTCAAATTTACTCCTAAGAGTTACATAACCGAAACGATAAATTCTATTTAGACCAAACGATTTAGTTAGTTTGTAATAGATATAAGTTAATTAATATTTATGAAATATTAATTATAAGATTTAATTTTGATTTGAGAAATAAATATTGTTATATATATTTTATATATATTTATAATAGTATATCTATCGATATGAGATATCGGCAACAAATTAAAGGGGCCGGCTATTTGAACACAAAATTAAAAACAAAACAGTGAGACAAAAGATTCGGACCATTGGGTTTTTTTCCTTTATAGGGAATGTGGAATTCAGAGGGCAATCCAATGGTGAATATTCTTGTATCACGAATTGTGTCTATATTCTGTGTCTAAATAGACTTTCCCCAGATTAAATTAGATTTAATTAAACATATTTAATTTAGGTTAAGTGGGTTATTAGCCCATGTTGTCAGAGGCTTGGTTAGGCTGCAATAATAGGGCATAGAGGCAATTAAAAAGAGATAAGGGGTTTTGAGATGAAGGGTTGAGATTAGATGCGAAAAAGTAAGAGAAACTATCTTAGTATCTCTCCTATTCAACTAACATATAATCCTCTCTAAGCCTAGCTTTAACCATCATTTTTGGCTGCCTCCATCACCTTCTTTGTGGCCGATCTCCCCTCTAAAACACTAGAACATTCTCAAGTCAAATTCATTTAAATCCAAGGCTATTTGATAGCAAGAAGGTCTGTGATTCAAGAAATCTAACGAATCAAGGAACTTCAAAGAAAGAGGACTCATCTTTTCAACGTTGACTTGAAGGCATCTGTTGCAGGCAACTATTTGTTTGTGTAATATACAGATAATTATGGTAGATTGATTTATTTCTCATGTCTTCTTATGTGTGTGTGTATTATTATAGTTTAGCTAGTTATGTGAGATAATTATAGGTAATGTTGTTGTCACAATAATGATTGGCTATGTGCATAAATTTAATGTACATATACATACTCATATTTCATTAATAAACTAATGAAATATGCTAAATAAAAATTATTTTGTTTTAATATTAATTAATACATATATACGTCAATATACAAATAAATAAATCTACACAATTTATATCAAAGTATTTAAATATACACACACACACTATATAAAATTCAACTAATAATTTCTAATACATGCTTATATATATATATATATATATATATATATATATTATGAATTTTAACTATCGAAAATAATTTTTTGGGTAATTATGATATATTTTTTTCATTACTTAATTACTATAATATTTAAAAATTCATATAAATTAAATATTTTGAAAATTCAATTTCATAGTTTATAAAACTTGTTCATCATAATCAAATGTTATCGAAAAAAATTTCAGAATTTTGCATTTGTTTTTGTATTTTTAAAAATTAAATTAAAAGTCGATTGTTTAGTAATTGATTAATAAAAAATATACTTTTTGTTCAAAAAATTCTAAAAAATTTCACAACCATTAAAATATCATTCTAGATTTTCAAAATTTTAAATATTGTAATTTTATTATATAATTGTGTTATATTTTTTAATAAATGACAAATTGACTACTTAATACATAATATATATATATATACACATATCTTAATATATTAAAATTATAACAAACTCAGATCTGTAGATAATTCGAACTGAAAATTAAATTAAATTTTTATACGCATATATATATATATATATATATTATAATATAAATTTACATTTATTATTATAACATAAGTATTTATATATAATTATTTTATCTTAATTCGAAAGTGTATGTACATATAAATAAGTAAATAATTTATTTCATAAATATATGTATTTTTTATGTACACATATATGTTCAATTGTTATTTATAATATATATATATATAAAACAAATATATTTATATACTTATAAACATATATATATACACATACACCCTTATATATTTGTAGCTATAAGTATATGCACATATTTAAACAACATATAATGTATATAAAATGAGCTAATACGTCTGTTGCGGTGTAAATCTCAACATCTATATGCAGACATGTTATACCTTGCACAGAATAACAAGTTACACATGCACATGCATATACATATGTATATGATACATATGTATGCTTATATATTAAGTAATACTAAATCAAACAAATTTCAAACAATAATTTATAAATTTAAATAAAATATATTATTTTATTTAAATTAAATTTCGAAATGTTCTAAATAAATTAGACTACATAAGTCCGATAAAGATCCAATAAGGTAAAAAAATCACTCATAACTACCACTGTGGGCTAGCCTGGTCCCAACAATAGGTCAAGAAAAAACTCAGTTCATATCATGGTACATTTTATCTCCACCGGGATGAATAGTCATCCTAGAAGATGGGACTGTGCTAGTACCATGTCAATTAAACCCATAATGAGAGAAATACATAATCTACCATCTCTTTGTAACCAACCCTTTGAGTCAATGGTTAGCGACTCAAATGACTCAACCTCTCTCCTCTACAAAGCTTCTCAAAATATCCAATAACTCCTTACCGTGCTTCTGACTTGTCCCTATGCGGTCTATAAGTGTAGGTTGCACATCCAAAGTCACTAACAATTCCGAAGTGATCTCTGAATGTGGTCAAAAATCAAACATAGAAATAAACTCCAAGTGCATTCAGTCTAAGAACATAAGACTCAACATCGCATGCTTTCTACTCAAGGCATCGCTATAACATTTCCTTTACCTAGAGTATAGGAGATATCGAAATCTTACGATGCCAAGAACTTCAACCCTCTTTGTTGCCTTAAATTCAAATACCTTTGGAAGAATAAATACTTCAGAGACTTATATTCCATGTATAGCTCAAACCACTCTCCTAATAAATATTGTCTCTAGGATATAAGTGCAAAGACAATGGCTGCCAACTCAAGATCATGGGTAAGATAGTTTCACTCGTGGAATTTCAACTATCAACTAGCATAGCTCACAACTCTCCATTCCTGCATCAAGACCACGGCCCCGTACCACAAGCGGCGGCGTACATTGTAAATGCTTTCGTACCATCGGGTAATGCTAGAATAGGTGCAATAGTCAATGACTCTTTCAACTTGATAAAAGCATTCTCACACCAAAAACTTATTAAACAACCCTCTAAAAACTCCATTCATCATATTAACAAAATAGGCGGGTGCATTGATTAGTTCAAAAGGCATGACCAACTACTCATAAAGTCTTTCGGGTATATGAAAAGAGGTCTTCTAAATACTATCATAGCTACTCGCAGTTGATGGAATCTGATTGCCAAGTCAAGCTGAGAGAACACCTTCACTACAACTAACCAATCAAAGAGATTGTCTATGTAGAACAATGGATAACGACTCTTCTTTGTTAGCTTATTCAGCTCATGATAATCGACGCAAGCCTCAAAAAACCATATAGCATGGTGGCAAAGATAACTGGTGTTCCCTACTCTAAAATACTCCTCCTAATGAAGCCATTCTCCAATAGCTCATTCACTTGCTTATTCAGTTCACATCATTCTTTAAGAGCCATATGCCTCAAAGGTAAAGCAATAGGTCTGGCATTCTCCATGAGATAATTTTGAAACTTGATCTCTTTCTGGGGTGGGAGATTGGTAACTTTAGAAAAGATATCAGGATGTTACAAACTACCTGTATCGATGCTAATTTATCGTGTGATAGGCCTAAAGAATATAGATAACTCGACATAACTGAACCTTTACGATTGCGATAAACCTCTAGACTGCATCCACTATAAGTACCTACACGAACAACCTTCATATCACATTTAAGATCGCCCCATATATGGTTATCCATTCCATACCCAAAACCAACCTAAACCCAAAAAATCCTAAGACAAAAGCATCGCAATTGAACTTGAGCCCAAAATAAACAATTTCAAATCCCTACAAATCGTAGATAAATAAATCCTCCAATATGGTTTGATACAACTACTAGGTCTGTAACTATGCTACTGGCTAAGTGCAACTCATTTAGAAGTCTACTCGAAACAAAAGTGTGATGCCCCAATGTCAAAGAAAGTGCAAATGGATAAATTAGATAAAGTTAGCACACCTTCAATTACGACCTTCTTGTCCTTTGCTGGAGGCGCAATTAAGCTAGGAACAACACCTAGTGCATAAGCTGAAACTACCTGGGTAGAGGTATTCTGTGTTGCCGGACACTTCCTCCTCATGTGCCTGAGTTGACTATAGCTAATATATTTGATCTTTGAGATGTTCATCCTATACTTCTTTGTAAAATGCACCTTCCTACCGCATTTCCTACATTTGAGCTCCTGCTTCTTAATATTCCCTTGGGTCCCCATTTCATCCTTGCGCTGATTCTGCTAAGATGTCTTTTCTTATGACTTCTTGGGTTCATTCCACACCTCTTAACTGGAAATGATAATTTGCAAAGCCATCTCCACTAAACTGTCGAAACTCACACCAATGAGAATGTGACTAAGGCCAAATCTTGAAGAGGTTGATTCAACCCCTTTGCAAACTTAAAACTATATTGTGAGGGGTATTTATCAACAGCAGACCAAACGTAGCCAGTCCATTGAACTAGTTTACATATTCCTTCACCGACATTTCTTCTTGCTACAAATGTATGAACTTATCCAACTGTACTCCCTGCTCTGCCATGGAAAGAAACCTTATCTCAAAAAGCCTCCTAAACTCTCCCCAAGTAATCTCTTCCTCATTGGCCTCTGCCACCAGCATATCCCACTAATTCAGAGTCTCTCTCTATAAATGTCAGGTGACAAACTATCTCCTAACATCATCTCCAAGACCTATCAGTAGAAAAATCCTCTCATAAATACAAATCCATGCTTTTGAGTCCATATACGACTTGGTCCTCACATATGGCTTTCCTCCTAGACTCGCAAAGTCCTTACATGGCTTGGCAAAATTGATTGCATATGGGTGGGCAGGAACTACACCTGACACATGCTCTGTGAGTCTCATATTAGAGTTAAGCTCGGCTTGTCCTCTCACTTGCAGAACCATATTGGGACTTTCTCACCTGGAATCTTGGCTGTATTACCTAAAGCCGCAACCAACAGGTTTATTCATCCTCTCTATTTACGATTCATAAATTTATTAGCAACTTTTCCACATACAGTAGTGGCAAGAATAAATGATAGTGGTTTTTTCAAATTATACATAAATTTGTAAAACCTTTGAATTTACTTATACATACATACATACAAATATATATATATATATATATATTTAGAAAACCATTCTAAAAAACCTTTTGAAAATCTTTTAGAAAACACATTTTTTCAAAATATTTAAGAGCATTCTCTCAATACATACCTAAGGAATCTTAAACCTATGCTCTGATGGCAAATGTGACAGCTCGCACCTCCCGACACACTAATCCAAACTATAGGGTGACTTTCAGAATTGCGTCATGCCAAGGAGTACGAGTTATTGGGTTTTTAAAACATCACAGAGACTATGAATATGAGGATAAAATCTAAGAGATTTCACACTTTAAGATCTCAGAGCGGAAAGCAGGAAGATATAAATAGAGAAAACAATCATCTTATAAAATATCTCAGAATACGGTTTTAAAAACATATGTAGTCAAAGTCCAGAGTTTACAAAATAACATATAGTATAATAAGTACTAAGTATGATAAGCAATTAATTCTTGTAAATTTCTATTTTAAACCGTTCGTTATTGTTAATTAATTAGTATATTACTGTTCTTCTTTCTCCCTATATAATTTCAATAGTAAACCCCATTTTTATTCAATCTACAATTTCAAAGGTTTCCATCATGATTTTGGGATGTTTATATTTCAGTTTATCCAGGGTAAAGTTATATATGTATATCAAATTCCAGGTTCAATATTCGATGTGAACAAAAAGGAACCAATACAAATAATTTAGATTTTTACCAAATTACCAATTAATTTCCATTTTCTAGATAAACAATATCTCAAATTAAATTAAACCAATGCAAGTCAAATAGGGTATAGACAACTCAATCACATATAAATCAGCATAATTAACAACGAACCCATTCACCTTCAGTAAGCCATTCCCCCTTTTATTCGCTTGGAATCGCCTCCGCTTGGTTCGTCGATCTCTCCTTTCCTTTTGGCCTTAAGATTCCGTCCTTTGTAATTTTTGATTTTTATTTTGCAAACTTTTATCCTTGAAGAAGAAATTGATTTGAGAGAACAGCTAGTTTAGTTTTTGGAGAGATGAAGTTTTGGTACTTTTGAATTTGATTAGGGTTCTTAGTATTAGGTTAGGGTTCTATTTATAGGGGCATGAATTACAATTAGCAGTTAGATCAAATTTAATAAAATTCGCGTCGTTCGACCTAGGAAAACCTTAGTCGATATCACTCAACCAGTCAACCGCTTGGTCTTGGGCTGTCGACTGCTAGGGGTCGACTGGTCCAAACCGGGGTGTAACGATCGCCTTTTCGACCCCCAAATGCCGACACTAATACTTTTAAGGTATTCACATGCCGAACATCCAAGTGCCGGAAATGCAGAACGTTAGGGTAAAATAAAAGGAGAAAAAAAATGAACAAGAAAGAAAAGAACACAATATCAGAATCTCACCACAGAACGATGACATATAATATCAAAATGATATTACAAAGAAAAAATGTATAGATACTACAATCAGAGTAAACTAGCCTATCATCAGCCTGGACAGTTATAACAACTTGCCCTCATAATTACTGATATAAAAATAGACAAAGTAATGCAGCGGAAATAAAATCTATGGTAGATAGTCATCCAACTTCTCTCCTAGAGCTCCAATGAATCATCAACGATATCTAGAAATATACACGTGCTAACTTGATCATTACAAGAAGAATAACATCCGGATCAGTTTAGTAAACCAGTGTGAGAAAACTCAAATAATTTGAGTTACTATATCTATAAAACACTTATAAAGAATAAAGGTATCTCGTAAGACCATGCCGCAAATAAACACGAACGAGTTTTTACCTTACGATAACCGAACCGTTTTGCAAGAAAATTTAGTAGTATTATAAAAATATCTAGGATGTTCAATATAAATATAAATCATAGCTGAAATGGTTAAATTGGTTACATTTGACAGCATATTTAGGTGTACAAACAAAACTATTAAGGTACGTTCGTATAAATGGATTTTCCATGAAGACCTCCTCAATAAGACCGATCTCCTATGACAAGGATCAGAAAATACCTTCCGAGCACCGTATATCTCAGATAAAATATACCATAAGGTAAACACAACTGGGTCATCATCCGAACACTCGTGTGAACAATGTGCACCAAATATCAACAACTCCCAACAAGCAACATCTATAAGCATACTCTAGATATGGGGTTGTTGTGCCCTCCCCCATGGGTCAGCTAAACCCTAGGATCATGTGTCCTACTCTGTCTTTAGTTATTTTTCCGATGTCGAGGCTACGTTTGGCATTTTCACACGATTTTTCAACAAAACTCGATCACGTAATGAAATCCATATGGATTCCATCGTCTCAACAGATTCCTGAACCGCACATGGTTTCCATCATTCATTTCCAAAATAGAGAACCCGTATCTCAGCCTTGAAGTGGTTTTCAATAAGTAGAACACTTACCGGTTCCAGTCTATCCAAGACCAAGTCGATGAATTTAGTCTTATTCAACAATAATGAGAATAATCGCATAAGCGAACTAAGTCCTAAATACTTCCTCATGAGCAAGTAACGTACCTACACTATCATTTCATGCAAGGCATGGTCAAGTCACATAAACAACTTTTAATCCCCATTTAATTAATTTATCTTTATTAAATAAAAATCCTTCTTATTAGAAAAACATATTTTTATCGAATAAAACTTCTTTTATAAATCAATACTTCATCAATTAATACTCCTTTATTAATTAAAACTTCCTTTAAATTCTTGTATAAATACATTTAACTATTCACCTATACTCCTTTCAATATTTAAAAAGTATTCATAGACGTATTCCAATGGTATAAGTGTATTTACAAATTATTTAACAAGTTTTACTTCATTGAAATATAATCAAAGAGATTAAAACAATTACTGCCAAAACATAATTATAATAAACTCCTTTTCGTTTATAAATTAAGCATATAACATTTTCTATCTCTTTATAATAGATTTCAATACTTGTTATTAAGAGTTATAATATTTCTTCCAAAATATAATTCAAGGGTTTAAAAACAAATGTTGCTAAAACATTGTTTACTACAAACCCAAAATCAATCCATTAAATCATTTTTTAAACTCTCCTTTTAAAGGTTTATTTACATTTAAGAGTTGAAGAAAGTATTGCTCGAAACATTCGTCACAACAAGCCCAAAAACATTTATTTGTATTTTTCTACTCAATATCCATTAGTAAATATCTAAATATATTCTTAAATATAACTAATAATAAGGTTAAAAACAAGTGTTTCTAAAAACACTGTTTACAACAACCCAAAACTATTTACCTGTCCATTAATAACTTTAATCATTTATTTAAAGATCAAAGCATATTCACACTTATTAATTAAGGCAATACGCTTTTAAGTAATTCCTAAAACCATTCATTTTAACTTAAGTGTTAAAATACAAACTCCCTTTATTATGTTTATAAAATACTTAATTTTATATTTAAAACATATATAGAGAGAGAAATATATTTAAAATACTTATTAATATGTTAGAATACTTTTAAACTACTTAAAATATATGATAATAATTTATATAGAATATTATGTAAAAATAAGGAATTTTGAAATAAATAAATAAACAAGTTTTAATTTTAAAAGCAACTTAGATTAGAAACTCATAGTTAATTGTTAGAAATATATTTAAAATCGAAACCAATTATAAAACTCTATATTATAAGTTAGAAAACAATCTTAAAAAGTTCCGAGAAAAATATTAAATAGAATTATCATTTTTAAATAATTTATAGTTTCAAACAGCAAAGATAGCATTTCTGCAGATGCTATAAAATAATTCGCAACAGCTTAAAAATGTTTCAGAAACAATGACAGGATTTTAGAAGTGCTACCAAAAGTCCCAGCTATCGTTTAAGGTGTATTCGATAGAACTTTGTGCCTAGATTTCAATGTCTTAAAAAATGATTTTTAATTCATTATTTTTAAATTAGTTAGTATATTTTGATACTTGAAAACCATGAAGAAAAATCCAAAGAATAACCAATTATTTTAGAGAATTTCTCGAAAACAAGGTATTTTACCGAACACACTTATAGCGATTATTTCGCTATAATTTTTTACATTTCGTTCAACTAGCTATCAAATGAATTAGGCTTCAAAAAATTTCCAATAAGAATAATATATTATTTACTCCTTAAACATGAAAAGAAACCTCCAAAGAAGTTTGTAGAAAAATATCATTATTTCACTAAATAAAAAGAATCTTTATAGCGGCCTTTTTTTTCAATATTTTATTACTTTGATTTACTTCTTCTAAAACTTTCCAAAACATACTCTTTGCTTTTCTAATCACTTATAGAAATGTAAATGATAATCAAATAAGTTACTATTAAGATATGTCATCAAATCTCCATTTTCATAAGTTATAGTTCAAGAGATTCAAAGTGCGTTTATAGTGACTATCACTATATAGACAATTCTGTATTCAATTCAATATTTGATGTCATATTATTTTATACACATGTATGATTCCAAATTCAAACCATATCACTGCTAAACATGTATAAACATATGTGCAAATAACTATGTCCATTTTAGATGTTTAAATGTGCTTAATATAAACAATATAATCTCATTCTCTTTAAGGCAACTACTTTAACAAATCATATGCTTTTGGAAGCATATAATAAAATGTTATAACTTTAAGTAGTTAGTTTCTATTATTATATATAATAGCAAACATATTAACATGTGATCAACAAGCAATTTCAAGTGATATAACAAGCAATACCATCAAGTTAATAACTTGATTCGAAGTGAGATTAATTCACTTTTATTTTAACCAAATCTCTTCCTACCAACATTCTTTTCAAACTACACTTCTTATATCATATCTAACTCATCCAAACATCACCTAAACCTCTCCTCCTCCTTCCAAAACCACACGCACATCCTTCATTCCCTTTATCTTGCTCACGGCCATCTCCTATACATCACCATTGCTCATTCACTCCCCCCATCACCTCAAGCCCACGGCTCCTTCACCCAACCCACCATACTCACAGCCCAAGCCTCCTCCACCCTCAATCACTCAGGGCCAAAGGCCATAATATCCCTAGACTCATGCATATATAAAGAAGATAAGAAAAGAAAGAAGTGAAGATAAGAAATATTTTGGTTGTGAAGAATGAAGTAAATATAAGAGAGTATTTATAAGCTTAGGAATTTAAAGTAAAAGTGTGTAAAACCCCTTAGCCATGAAGTAAATCGGACTAAAGCATGTAAGGCCATACCCTTACACATGCATGCTTTCCTTAATTTATGCCTTGATATAGGGGTCCTTCTGTAACAGCCCGCTTTTTCGTACACTTCAAATCGACACACGTGCCGATTCAAACCATACGGAAGGGCAGATTGTTATAGGGTAAATAAGAAAAACAGAGAAGAAGAAAAACAAAACAGAATCTCACAATGGAAGGATAAAATATAGTAATCAATATATAGTTCCAAAACTGATTGCAAAACATTTGATTCTTCTTTATACAATAAATATCAGATTTCGCATACCAAAAAATATGAATGCAGCGGAATACGGTGTGTAGTGGAACCATATAGTATATAATACTAATAAGAATGAAATCTTCATCTTCTTCCTCCATAAATAAAGTCTTCAAATCCTGAAACGCTAGGACTGACCGGAGCGAATTGAAAAGACAAAACACTCGAGTCAGAACTAAAAGATCTTATGTAAGTTAAATCAACAGAAATAAATATGAGTACTGTAACTCAAGAGATGCTCGGGATTTACATCTCTTAAGGATCCGTTAAACTATTTACTATGTAGTATATTTCGCTATTATAATAGTGTCTAATTGTAAAATAAACTTACTTTTTCATTAGCATTAAGGGGTTACCCATACAGCCCTTAACACGTAATAGTCCCAGTAGTCCATCCAGAATCAGCGCATCTCCAGATCGGGAGACTACCCTAAATACTCCACGGGCTACGGGAGAAAACCAAACTCGTACAAGGCGCGATAGGGTAGGTGACATGGCACAACTAGGAAATGCTAGGGTAGATATACCAATTACGCATCCGGGCTGATAGTAACGCGTAGCCGCAACTACCGTCCACCTCGAGCCACATCCCCAAAAAGAAAATCAAAAGTGGCCACCGAATCAATCCAAAAGTCAAAGTATAAAATCGAAGGGATGTGTCCGATCAAAGATGCTACCTCAATTGGCCCGAGAATCGCTCCTGTTTTAGCCACCTTGTGCCAACTCACGGGAGTTGGGTCTACGTATTTACCTCAAAGGAAACGTCGCCACCATCCTACTTTATTCTAGAATCTCCACCGCGTACACGGTTGTTAAAGTGGTTTTCAGGGTTGGCAAAGAGTATGACAACTTCCGATCCCGGTCTCTTCAACAAACAAACGTCATTATAACACCGCGGTTATTTTAAAATAATTTATACTTTAAACCAGGATAAAATATCCATTACAAAAACCATTTAAATAGATATCACTTCTTCTTTTAAAACCAAATAAATATGATATCATTTCAATATATCCTTTTCTAAAACTCATTTCAAAGTTATAATATTTTGAAACCAAATACTTGAAATATAGCCTTCCAAAACATAAAACTTTGAATTTCATAACTTTGAAATATAACTACACCACTTAAATGGTTCAAATATTAAATTACTTAATAGAATAAATTAGCTTCTTTAATTTCGCAATCAATTCTAATACAGATTTAAATCCTCAAATAAACCATTTCAGATTTCATATATTTCAAATCTTTAATATTAAATGTTTCAAAACTAAATTCTACAATTCACATATATATCAAATTTACTTTACTATCATTTAGTTTTGAAATAATTTAGTTTAACCAATCCAGAATCTTTTAAATAGACTTCAAATTTCAGCAATTTAATATTCCATAATTTATTTGGTGTTCGTCGACGGAAATTCTATCGGTTTAGAAAACCGTCGAACGAATTTTGAAATAAAATTTATACCGCAAGCGCACGGTGTACGAATGTAACACGCGGCGAATACGGGTCGATCCGCAGGGAATTGATGATTTTAAAATTCTATTCAATCAAATTAACCAAAGTTGAAAGTGTTATTAGATAAAAATGTAAGAAACTAACAAAAACTAGCAAAAGCAAATGATAAAAATATGAGAGTCAAAAGAACAATTTAGAGATAAATCCACTCTCTAGATCATATAAATCAACAAAATGAAGTTATGATCTCTCTTTTCTTGTCATTAGTGAATTAGTTGATGTGTTTATCATAAGTATGGTATATTTGTGCTATTAGTTAGCTCAATATAAACCATCAAACTATAACACAACCACTAATACACATTTAACTCTCATGAAATATGACAACAAAGTTGAAATAAAAATCTACTTTAAGCATAGCCTATTAACTATTGTTTAGAAATATAGGCTATCAAATTTCAATTTCAACATTCACTTCTTTGCCATAATCATATTTAGATGAAGAGGCAATTTGTGTTATGTTTGTTTAAGTATAGCCTATTTGTTATGAACAACATAGACTATCAAATTCAAAGCTAAACAACATCATTAAATCACTTCAATCATTCTCATTAAGCACAAAAAGATAGCATAAACATCAAAATGTTGGATCTACATACTAGAGAGCTTCATTACCCCTAAATTGAAGGGATTAAGCTCTCATATTTGTTATCATATGAACAAATGTAGAAAACAACATTAAACAAGAAGAGAGAAAGAGAGCAAAATGAAAAGAAAAATTATTCTACTTGCATAAAATAAAAGAGATCTATACTAGAACATGAAAGAAAGAAAAACAAGAAAAGAAAATGAACATGTAATTAAAAGGAAACACTAAATAACATTGCATAAAAAAAAGAAAAATACATGAAGAAAAATGGCTAAGTAGCCATGAAAAGAGAAAGAGAGCTTTCTTTTATTTTCTCAAATAAAACTAACTAACTAAGAGAGATTAAGAGAAGAGATGGCTACATGAAACATAAGGGGTATTTATACAAGTGTTAAAACCCTAATTCATTTTTTTTTGGGGAATGCCCAAAATGCCCCTTAGGAAGTGTGGAGGCCAAGTTATCATTAACATGTCTTAATCCCCCATTAAGTGTACATGAAGCCATTAAATCCAAAAGCATGTGCATTAGCCTTTAATTTGTACATTAAGGTAGGTGGGGTCCTCCATGTTCTTCACTTTGAATTACTTCCATCTTCATTCCTTTGTACTAATTTTGTGCATGCATATCTTCATGAAACCACTTCTATTTGAGATCAATTTCCTACAAAAATATATACAAATTTTCAATTAATTTTTCTCAAACAAATATATGCACACAAATGACCGTTTTGCCCATATATTAAGATGAATATGTGACAATTTGGAATAATTTGAATTTTGGTTAAAACAAGTTAAAATACCCAATATGATCATTTATTTAATTTAAATAGAATAAATATGGTGGTAAAAATATGCACATTTACGTGCACATTAAATACCCCCACACTTATCTTTTTATTCGTCCTCGAATAAAGAAAAACTAAGATAAATCCGTTTTCATAGGAAGCACGATTGCATTGAGCGTATGCAACAAGCCGTTAAACCTCTGGGTGTCCCCAGTAGGACGATTGTTGTCTCGTGAGGGTTTTCAGCGGATACTACCCACAAAATCCAAGTGCGGGATGAAAGTATTTACAAAATGCAAAATTTATTTACAAAGAGATGAATGCAAATTTTTGAAAATATTTACAAATGAAGGATTTATTTTTAAATTGACACGAATAAGTTAAATATAGGTTTTGGTTATTCTCTTGAAAATTTATGTCATTTACTGGTCAAAATTTCCAACAAAAATCAAGTTATCATAACAAATAGACAATAGTTTAACTTGTTGTTTCGGTTGATAACAAAGTGTAATTATAAAATGGATCCTTAGTTGATTATCAAAGTTTATCAAAGTGGTATTTTCATTTCTTTTCAATAACAAATCAAATAAGTAAAAATAGTGCTAGGATTTCAATTGCTTGCTCTCTCATTATTTGCAGGAAAAATTTCACACCTAGCTCAGGTAAACTGAGGCCAGATATACCACCCATGCACTGCCTTTCGGGCTTATGTGAGGGGAGTACAGAGCATGGCGAGTGCACACACTTTCATGCATACACTATCGACCGTAGGTGGTTTTTATTAATTCTTTTTTTTTACATACATGTGTTCCATACATCATAACCGTGAGGACTTTTAAATGAGTATGAAAGCACATAATCAAAAAT
Source organism: Allium cepa (assembly GCA_030765085.1). Classification (NCBI taxonomy): domain Eukaryota; kingdom Viridiplantae; phylum Streptophyta; class Magnoliopsida; order Asparagales; family Amaryllidaceae; genus Allium; species Allium cepa. The sequence goes on from CM060940.1 coordinate 820,022,907, forward strand.
TCCAAGTAATCACCCCTGCATAACCGTGAGGACTTTTAAATGAGAGTGAATACTTGGATGTTATTATTATTATTATTATTATTATTTTGAGAGGGAGTTTTGCAAAATTATCTTAGCACCATTTAACTTAGAAGACAAAAAAAATGTTATATCCTTTACTTTAAATTCACCACTTTTAAAACAAAGATTTTCAATTAGGATGTATTTCATAATTAACACGTATGAACCTTCCTGTATACCAGTTAAACCATTGTTATTTATAATCAAACTTCATTTTTATTTTTGTTAAGACGAATAAATTTTCAAAAATTTCAATTTAATAAACCAAAACCATATATTTATCCTATAGTGTTTCTTTAAAAATAAATCAAAATGCTAAAAAAAAAATTGTATTTTAAAATTTTGATATTTTTTTGAGTTTTGGAAGAAGAAAAAATGAAAATTTAATCATGAAAAATCAAAAAGAAAATGAGTCTCCCCCCACACTTGATTTTGACTGTGTCCCCACAGTTAACCCAAGTGGAAGGAGAAAAATAAAATAAAAATCTAATATTTACATGAAAGATTATTATTTACAAGAGATGAGAAAGTATATAGTCAAAAAGTAAATAAAACGGTCTTCCAAAGACCAATTCATTTGTCTCGTCAAATGCGTGAGACACGGCTTAAGCACGAAAAACCAAATCGTAAAAGAATTTGAAGTTGATTGTCGATTTGGAAAAACGAATGTCGTTTTATTAAAAATCGTACGAGTTGTTTTATTTTCGATGATTTTCAGGGTCGACAAAACAATTGATTGAAGTTCAATTTTATTTTCACCAATTTGAAATTCAAGCTTATCATTGAAAACATTTTCACAATTATTGATTTCAAAATCAAAATGGTGATTTTCATTTTCCCCTTCGGAATTTAATAACTCATCATCCAAAAGTCCAAAAAATTCGTGTTCATTAAATTTGTCTTCCTTTGTTGGATTATCAACAACTTTATTACATAAATCAAGTTCAAAATTCAAAGTTGTTGTATTCAAATTTTCAGAAAAAGGAAGATCGAAATTTAAATCGAGTTTCGCACCCTCAAAAGAATTGAAATCCAACTCAATTACCATATTTTCAACAACTTTATTAAGATCGTTATTATCAAATTCAAAAGTTGTTATTTGAAAATCGTCGATTTGGGTAAAAGATGGATTATCACTTGACTCATCACACGTTGAGATTTGATTTTGTTGTTCACGTTGTTTCATATAAGTTTCAAACAACAAATCTGTGTGATCATCGTAAATTTCATTCATTTGTTCAACAAAATCCAATTTATAGTTATTAAATTGAGAATTTTCGATTGGGATTTGTTGAGAACAAAAAATTTCACTCGTAACATGGTTAAGATTATTCCCATTGCCAAATTCGCTTGAAAAGTTGTTCCCATTTTCATGTTGAGTTTGGAATTCATTTTGGAGTTCGAAATTAAATTGGCATGGGTTATAATCGTAATCGTTTGAATTTTGAATTGAATTCAAATTTTGAAATCCTCGACTCGAGTTATTACACAAATCAGAATTACATAAATCATTTATCTCTTGATTTTGTCGTGTAGAAAGTTCGAGTAAAGATGAAATCATTTCAATGCTATTTTCAAGAGTCGAACGTTGGTCATCGTTTTGAAAATTTTGTTGTTCGAAATTTGAATTATTTACACAAAAATTGTTAAAATATCCATACGAATTTGGAGTGAACTCATATGGATTATATTGATTTTCGCAGTTAAATTCAAGCGAGTAAGAAAAAGGAAACTCGGACATTTTCAAGATTTTTTTTTTTTGGTTTTTTTTTATAAACAAAAATATTTACAAGTAGAATCTATTTTTCAGAATCGAAAATTGATTTTTGTTTTGTTTTTGGATTTCAATTTTTTTTTTGAAAAGATTTTTTTGGGTTTTTGATTTTAATTTTTTTTGGATTTTTGGAATTTTGATTTGAAAATTTTCAAAAGAAAAGAAAAGAAAAACTAAGTTAAGAAATATTAACAATTTTTTTAGTTTTGGATTTTGAATTTTTTTTTGTTTTTTTTTTAATATGCATGAACTAATGCAACTAAGTGAATGCAAGGGTTAATTACAAATGATTTATCCTAAGTTAACCCAAAATTGTATATTCACAAATTATCTTAGATAAACAAGATAGTTCTCAGCCAGGTAACGGGCAGGATTTATCGGTGCACCACGAATCACCGTAGCAATGCAGCCGAAGGTTTAAGTACCTTCAGAGGAACAACCACTATAATATTTACGAATCACCGTAATATTTATAAATGGTTATTACTCTGCCGTAGCCTAGACACCAAGAAATTAAATTGTTCAAAAAAGACAAATTGTCAATATACAATTAAGTGTTATCGATGTCTAACCGTTATTATTAATCAAAATCTAAGATGAAATGCAGAACAGAAACTAAACGTGTATTAGCAATGCAACTACGAATGAATTTTTATTTTTATTTTTTAAAATGCAAACGCAAGCAATCAACAATGCAACTAATAAAAACAAGAGATATATACAATACAAGGCAAATAAAACAAAAAAAACTATTAGCAAGCAGGCAATTTTTTTTGGCAGCAGTCTTCCTTCTGAAATTCTGCTTTGGCAACCTGAAATATAAAACAAGAATATGTACATTTTTTTTTTTGAAAGGAAACTTAAAAGTAGGGTTTTACTTAAAAAAAAAAAAAAAAAATTGGATTTTTCTTTTTCTTTTTTTTTTGAATTTTTTTTTTCTTTTAAAATATGATGATGCTTGAACAAAAGAAAAGAATTTAACTAAACCAAACTCAGCCCACTTAAATGTCAAAGCCCAAAACCGCAATTTTATATTCCCTTTCTCTGATAAAATAACTTAACAAAATAAGCAGAGACTCAAACGAACGCAAAACAAAATCACAAATTTTCAATCCCAAATTCGCAGACTTCAAAAACTCAGAACAAAATCGAAAAACAAGCGGGTTAGTGAGGCGATTGGTTTTCTGAAGCGATTTGGAGATTTCGTGGGGGTTGCAGTGGTTCGAATTCGAGGAGAGGTCTGGGACTGTCGTGATGGTTGTCAGTTACGCACTGCAGCTCGCATTCGTTGTGATTGGGTCTTTGGTGGTTATCAAATTCGAAGCGGCAGGTTGCGATTTGATAATTCGGCTACAGGCAATTTGGTGACCGGAATTCGCGGTTCGAATTGGGTTGGTGGTCGCCGTCGAAACTGGATGGTGCTCGCGATGCTGGAGATGGCGATGTTATGGTGAAGATGGTGAATCAATGGCCGCTGTTCTGTTGGCCAGTTGAAGTAGTGCTTCAGGTTGTTTTTTTTCTTTTTTTTCTTTTTCTGGGTTGTGGGTTTGGTTTGAAATATATGGTAGTTGAGAACAGGTGAGGGGGGGTGTACTGCTTTGTAACAGGTGATGTATATGGCCAAAAATGATAGGAATGTAGGTATGAGTTGTTGTAGATGATGTTTGTGGACTGTTTGTGTGGTAGGTGATTGATTAGTGCTTGGTAGTGGTGGTATTTGGGCAGTGCACTGGAGAATGATGTCACAGTGGTCTTTGAACTAAAGTGAAGATGATGCGAGGGGTATGGCAACTGGTGATGGATGAATGTGACAGCAAATGGAGTGTTGAAAGTATGAAGGAGGAAGGAGGAAGTTGAAGTTGAAGTTGCTGCTTGGTTTGAGGAAATGGCAAATAAATGATGGAGGCGATGGTTTAGAGTTTGAGTTGCTTAAGGAGGAGGAGAAGACTGTTGGTATGAGGCAGAAAATCGTTTGTTGAAGATGGTTAGCAGTTGCAGTATTGTGAGTTGTTTGTTAGTTTTTTTTTTTTTTTGAGGCAGAGGAAGGGAGTGTGAAGTGGTTGATGGTCTATGGAAGAGGCAGAAGTTGGTTGATGGTTGGTGTTCAATCCGATGGCGAAGCTTGAATTCGTGGACGATTGTGTTGAATGTTTGTGAATGTTGCAGCAGGGGCTGTAATGTTGCAGAACTGAAGGTTTGTGAATGTATGGTGAAGGATGATCAGCAGATTTATATGGTGATGGTACAGTGGTGTGGGTTGTTAGTTGCAATGAATAGGCAGAGATGTATATGGATATTTGCAGAGTAGATCAGTTGTTTCGGCAATGGGAAAGAAGGCTGTAGACAAGGAGGTTGTTTGGTGTTTGAAGTGGTGGATGTCAGGGGGATGAATTGGAAGTGCAGTGATGATGATTTGAAATGTACAGGCAGAGAGCAGTTTTGTAACACAGTGAAGTATAAACAGAAAATGTAAACAGTGCTATGATTTTATTTTATTTTTTGATTTTTTTTAATGGGAAATTGTAATTGGACTGTAATTTGTAAATTGAAAATGGAAAATGTACTCGAAAATGAAATGGAATGAAACTCTTTTTTTTTCAGATGCAATTGTGTAAAATTCAAATGCAAAAACAACTAGCAAACAACACACACAAAACCGAAATGCAATCAAAATCACACACAAAATAAAAACATACAAAAAAAACACAAAATCAAACAAAATAATCCGAAGAATAGAAAATCAAAATCAAAGCAATTCCCCGGCAACGGCGCCAAAAACTTGTTCGTCGATGGAAATTCTATCGGATTAGAAAACCGTCGAACGAATTTAGAAATAAAAATAACCGCAAGCGCACGGTGTACGAATGTAGCACGTGGCGAATACGGGTCGATCCACAGGGAATTGTTGATTTTAAAATTCTATTCAATCAAATTAAACCAAAGTCGAGAGTGATTAGCTAAAAAAAATGATAAAAACAAGCAAAAGAAAATTGATAAAAATATGAGAGTGTTAAGACAATTTAGAGGCAATTTCCACTCTCTAGATCACATAAATAAACAATTTGAAGTTATGATCTCTCTTTTCTTGTCATTAGTGAATTAGTTGATGTGCTTATCATAAGTATGGTATATTTGTGCTATTAATTAGCTCAATATAAACCATCAAACTATAACACAACCACTAATACACTTTTAAATCTCACAAAATATGACAACAAAGTTGAATGCAAAATTTATTTTAAGCATGGCCTATTAACTATTAATTAGAAATATAAGCCATCAAATTTTAATTTTAACAATCACTTCTTTGCCATAATCATATGTAGATGAAGAGGCAATTTGTGTTATGTTTGTTTAAGCATAGTCTATTTGTTATGAACAACATAGACTATCAAATTCAAAGCTAAACAACATCATTAAACCACTTCAAATGTTTCCATTAAAGCACAAAAAGAGAGTATAAACATCAAAATGTTGCATCTACATACTAGAGAGCTTCATTACCCCTAAATTGTAGGGATTAAGCTCTCATATTTGTTATCAAATTAACAAATGTAGAAAGCAACATGAAAGCAAAAAAGAAAGAAAAAGAGAGCAAAGCAAAGAAACAAAACTAATCTACTTGCATGAAATAAGAGAAACCTACACTACAACATGAAAGTAAATGAACATGAAAAGGAAAGAGCATGTATTAAATTGCATAAAATAAAAAAAATTACAAGAAATAAAAATTGGCTAAGTAGCCATGAAAAGAGAAAGAGAGCTTTCTTTTATTTTCTCAAATAAAACTAACTAACTAAGAGAGATTAAGAGAAGAGATGGCTACATGAAACATAAGGGGTATTTATACAAGTGTTAAAACCCTAATTCATTTTTTTTTGGGAATGCCCAAAATGCCCCTTAGGAAGTGTGGAGGCCAAGTTATCATTAACATGTCTTAATCCCCCATTAAGTGTACATGAAGCCATTAAGTCCAAAAGCATGTGCATTAGCCTTTAATTTGTACATTAAGGTAGGTGGGTAGGTGGGGTCCTCCATGTTCTTCACTTTGAATTATTTCCATCTTCATTCCTTTGTATTAATTTTGTGCATGCATATCTTCATGAAACCACTTCTATTTGAGATCAATTTCCTACAAAAATATATACAAATTTTCAATTAATTTTTCTCAAACAAATATATGCACACAAATGACCGTTTTGCCCATATATTAAGATGAATATGTGACAATTTGGAATAATTTGAATTTTGGTTAAAACAAGTTAAAATACCCAATATGATCATTTATTTAATTTAAATAGAATAAATATGGTGGTAAAAATATGCACATTTACGTGCACATCATTTGGACTTGATATATTCACTTAAATCACCTTAACACCGAGTTTTGTTATAAAACAATATTCTTTTAAAATCTAAATTTCAATAAGTTCCAAATGAACTCTTATTAAATAAAATTCTTGATTTAAATAAAATCTAAATCAATTTCACTATCTTCCCAACCCTGATTTATAAAATCAATATAAACTCTATATTAAATATAATTTAAGTAAACACTTATCCTTATTATATTCAATAAAAACAACGTTATTTTATACCTTAAACCAATTTTGTACATAGCTTAAAACCAAAAATTTAACTATATAAAATAACCTTCATCAAATATCCAAAACCAATATCTCATAAAACCATATATATAGATTTCTTTACAAAACCATAGAAAATTATTTCAAAAATAATTTTGTATATATATCGCGGTGCCTGTATATAATTTTCTATCCTATGGTCAAGTGATACGTATATTTATCATTTCAATCCGCAATTTAAAAATAAAAATGTGGTTGTATATCATTTCAAACCGCAATCCTGAATGCAATGAAATGCATGATAACTTGTAGTTTATTCAATATAAAGTACAACATCCATTCATCCAATATCAACCATCAACCATTTATCACAATCATCATCCAAATAAAGCAGTATCATCAATATATAACGGAAATTGAACAACAGGTGTTAAATAGCAGTTAAATTCAATAATAAGTTAAATAACTATTTAACTGGCAGTTTATATGCAATAAAATAAATAACAATTTAACTGGCATTTTATATGCAATAAAATAAATAACAATTTAACTGGCAGCAAATATGCAATAATGAATTAAATAACAAGTTAATTAAATAAATGCAAATTAACTGAGATAATGATGAAATATATTTCAAACAGCTACAAATAAATTCAAATCACATCATAAATGAATTTAACAAACATAAGAAATCTTAGAAATTATGAGTGAGTTAAAACACTCACCTTTTGAATTTAAACTGGATTTAAATCCAATTTAAATCCAAAAATTATACAGTCTCCAAATCCATCCAAACCAGCGCCAAAACGTCCGGAATTTTATTACGACCCTAACAAAAAAATCGCACGTGAAATGGAGTTCGTATGTGAAAGTTACAGCGATTATTGTAATTGAATTTCAATTTCCAAAAAAAACACATTACCTCCTTGCCACCTCATCATCTCCTACTCACGCAACCTATAGCAAATAGAAAAACGCACGCGCACGCACCACTGTTCTCTCACGAAAATGAACGAACCAAAATCACGCACACGAATTCGCACGCTGTAACGACCCAGAATTTTAATTAATTTAAATTTGAATATTTAATTAATTTTAAATATTAATAAGTGAATTTATAAGTTAAATAAATTTTTATTTGAATAATTGGATTTAATTGAATAATTAAATCGATAATTTAATATGTTAAATTATGGAAATAATTGAAAATTGAGTTAAATATGATTGAAAATGATTTGTAAAATTTTATTTTATCATATTGAAGTTAGAACGATATTTTAGAACTTTTAAAATCGAATTAAAAGTTAATTTGTGAAAATTGAATATTTTAATACTTAATCGACTAGTGAAATTAGTCAATTTTTGAACAGTCTCAGAATTGGACGAAACCAGTTCCATTGGATCCGTAAAAGTTAGTTATTACCGGATTTCAAATTTTGTAGCAATCGGAGTTATCGTTTGATCGTGGCAGCTCGAAACGCATCGAATTATTTTTAATATTTATTTGGCGAGTTAAAATAGTCATTTTTCAAAAAGTCTCGGATTTCGACGAAACCAGTTTCATCAGATCCGTAATGTGATATTATTGTAAGGTTTCAAATTTCGTGTCAATTGGATTTACCGTTTGTCCGGTACAAATTAAAACGCCTAGAAAATCGTTTAAATCGGTTTAATTTAAATTGAACGTTTATTGCCATAACTCACACAGATGTCCGAATTAGCTTCCAAAACCTGTTCCATTGTGTCCGAAACGCGGGGTAAACCCTAGAAACGCTGGTTACGGCGCGCAAAACGGAGTTCGGAATTCCCGGATGAATAGTGATTGAAAAATTTCCTATAAATACACCTAAATTCACAAAAAAAAAATAATAAGAAAATAAACTAAACCCTAGTTTCAAAGCCGGCCGCCACCATTAAAACCAAAGGCCAGAAATTCACAATCCTTTCTCCTCCAAATCTCTTAATCCATCGACAATTAGACGAAGACATCAACTACAATATTGTTAAGCACGATGAGAGCTACGATGTGAACGGTGATGATCGAAATCGGGGTGGTGGATTGACTGCAGTGCGCGTTCAAACAGCGTGCGTTCGTGCTCGTTTTCCTCGAGCAAATGGCGACCGAGCTCTACCATATGGCGGCCGTAGGCAGCTCTCGTCGAGGGCTTCAAGGTGGTACCATCTGATCGTCTTCTCGATCGAAGAATTGGGCGCGATAATTGGAGAGGAGGGGCGGCTATGGGTTGTCTTCAACCTGGAGACGTGCACGTGTTGGAGGAGAAGTAGCGCACGGCCAAGATGCAGGGGAGTTGGATCCAACAGCCCAGAACGAATAGGTTTAAATTTTATTAAAGAAAATTGTAAATTTTAATTATAAAATTCGTGTAACTTCATTAAATGCATAACTTTTTCATACGAGGTCGAAAACGCGCGAAACCAGTTGCGTTGGAATCGTATGGACGAGCACTACGCGATGGGATTGGATTGGAGTCGTTTGGAGTTAGTGAGAATTTTGGGTAAAATTAAACGTCCGTTTAATTTTATTCGAAATAAATCGCTAAAACGAAATTGAAATCAAGGTGAGAACTTCTCACTCAATCGAATCAGTTTCGATTTTATTTTAAATAGTTAGATTTAAAATATTTGAATGCATGTTTGAATGATGATTGTTATCTATTGATTGTTAAAATAGACATTATACGCCGTTAGTAAGCGGATGTTATTTATTAAAAACATATACCGCGAATATTTCATAAACAGTGAAATTGGTATTATATATAATAGCAATATATATATATTGGCATATGTATATATTGCAGTTGTTGATTTCCCGCATTTTTTGTTTAGCGGATGAGACCCTATTGCGCCGTCTATTAAGCGGATAATATTTTAAATCCCATATACCGCGATAATTTCGTACTGGAGCGAAATTGGTATTGTGCTAATGTTTGTGGATGCAGGAAAAACAGGTTGGAGGGATCCAACTGGATTCCTCAACAGTTTTTATTTGATTTCAGATATTTTGATATTTGATGGATTATCATATCGATATATGATATCGTTGTTGTCGTGATTGACTATTTGATATGTAGCATCATTGGACCAAGTTTTGGAATTTTAAAATGATTTATAAAGTGATTTTTGAAAATATACTATATGTTTGGAATTTGATCTATTTTAAATAAATAAACGTTATAATTTTTAAAGTTATAAAAATTATGATTTTTGAGAAATATAGTTAAAAACTGATTTTTGAGAATATGATGCTAATGATTTTATAAAATAGTTTAATCGGGATTTTAGAATTTATTGTGAAAAGTTTAAATATAGGATTTATAAAATTTAATTATTTTATGAATCAAAATGGTGAAATAATAAAGGAGATTTAGAAAAAAAGTTGTTATAAAATAAAGGAATTTATAAACATTGTTTTATAAATTCGTAAACAACTTATTTTGATAAGTAAATTGTTGAAACCTATTAATGGTGTTATATTCACGTTTTTGACTGTGAATAATCCTTGAAATAAAGTGTATAGAAAGGATGAAGTTTGTTAACAAAATATATTCACGTTTTTGAATAGTGAATAATATGTTAAAGGAAATGTTTAGATTTGATGTTTTAAATAGAATTAAAACGATCTAACGATGTTTTAAAATATGTTAAGATTCGAAACCATAGATTTCAACATTTATTGTTGAAATAGACGTTTTCGAGAAATAAAAGGAAATAGTGGACTATAACACTGTTGTTATAGTAAATGATTTCCGAAAGGAAATGTTTTGCATAGTATTTGGATTTATATATCTATTTTAATTTCGAATCCCTATACTAGTGATTTTGGGATGTCGTAACGATGTTTTACGCAACATTCGTTTTGGCCCAAATAAATATGTTTAAGAGAATGATTTCCTTAAAGAATGAAATATATACTTAATCTCGATTTAAGTATATTGAATATTTCCAAATGTTGAAAATAAATAAAATTTGTGAATTACTTATTTTTAATAAGTATGGAAATGCTTTCCAATATAAAGTGAATATTAGAGAATTTATCTTTTTGAAGATAAATTGAAATGGATAATTGAAATCGTATATGCATGGATATTTTGGAATATAAATTCACTATGGAATTTATAATAGAAAGTGGAATTTGTTTAAAAATAAATATTGATTTATTTTTGAAGTATTGAGATTTATATCTTGTAAAGATATTTTGTGAAATAAATAATTTGGAAAATTATTTGGAAACTGGTGATGTGTGCATATCCATTGATAGTTCAATAACCGACTATCAATATTTCCCTTTGAATGGGTATTTGATGTGATTTGTTTGAATTTGAATGCCACACTTATTTTTGAATAAGCGCTCACTATTCGGGTTAACCGGGAAAGGACCATGGGGTCGTATAACCCATTCCGAATATGTGATACGTCGTTATGAATTGCATTTGAAGACCGGTGTTGAAGACCGGATCTTTTTGAAAGCGAAAGGACAACTCGTCGATTGTCTTTGCACCGAGTAGCTATGGTATAGAGACTCCCTATGTGATGGGAAGTCCGGACGTGATTAGAGATTATCCGGATTGCAAGGACTTCTTTGTAAGTGCCTTCGGTTCTGTTCGAGCCTGGAACAGACTTGTATGGATTGTATGTCTGACATTACAAGTTGAGATATAAAGCCGATTTCTTTCAAATATATTTCTGTTGGTGGCGGAGAATTTATTCTCTTAGCTTAACACCCTTCTCTGAGACGTACGAGCTCAGAGGTTATGTAGTTGAATGTTATCAGCGATATATTCCCAATTTGGTAATGTGACATGCTGAGTGTTGCTGTGAAATGATCATTGTGTTGATTATTTGTGATAGGATCATTTGTTTGATCGTCTATCTTGGTGATCATTTCTATGATCATTTGTTGACCCAAAGCACGGCTTTTGTATAAAGTGTGTTTTTATGGACGAGACTTCGTCGAGCCTCACAAACCGGTAATGGTCGAAACAGGAATTGTGCGGCAAGGTTTTCAGGGATCGCTTCCCTAGGGTATGACCATTCCTTCTGGAAAAGGGTAGTATCATGGTATGGAGCCCACATACTTACTCATGTTGAAACACTTATTATTATGGTGTGATGTTGGTTAGAGAGCTCTCGTTTAAAGGTCCCAAAGGACCGGGGGTGGCATGTCTGAGGGTTTGTAATATCCCTTGGGAAAAGGGGTTCCCGGCTTTGTTTAGCAGAGAACGGTTTGGTTCTCGGGGCGTCTTTCCAGAGGCGTTTCCATGTGGCAATGGGAAGTTCCTTGGCCTGATTATTTGTTGGAAAATCCATTCTTCAAATACGAGCCTTGTACGGTTTTAGTTGTATAACATGCTATGGAATGTGGTGGTAACCTGCTATTGAACATAGTTAGCTATAGTAGGCATAGTTCGAAATGTCTATGTTGGCTAAGATTTATATCTTCATTTTCGAAATGAATTTTCTCTACACTATGCACTAGTAATAATATTAAATGTTCTTTTTAATGCATATCAAGCATCTTTGACTATCATAAGGAGAAATCTCCTCCGATTCTGCGTTTGCATTGTGTGTGTGTGCGGGAGGCCTTATGGTAGTCTCATTTTTAAAAGCATTGCGAATTGACTTTAAAAATATTCCTCTATTTTGATTTTAAAGATAAATAAACTGTTTTGAGTTCGCACACCAGTCACATGATTGACTCGGAGTTTATTGTTTTCCTTCCTAAACTCTGGGTGCCCACCAATTTCCACACGGGCAGTCAAGAGTTAGGTTTATCAGTATATTCTGGATATTCTGGAGTTGCTGGAGGCAAGATGGATGGCATGGCGTATTACTAGTATATAGTATTACTTTTCCGCTGCACTGTTTGTTGTTGTTATTGTTGTACACTCTGATGATATGATGTAATGTAATGTATAAAATGTAATAACTGATATAGTTCTTTGTTTAAAGATTATTCATTTATTATTATATGTTGTTCCGCTGCGAATTGTGAGATTCTGTTATTGTTCTGTTGTTTCTTTCAGTTCTATTTTCTATCTTCTTATCTCTTCTTCTACCTCTTTCCTTTTCTTAAACCATAACATTTCGGGTTTCCGACCTTCGATTTCTCGGCAGTCGATAAAGTGAGTATCGATGTTGAATTTTCAAAAGTCGAAAATTTTCGGGACGTTACAAACGCCGCCCATCAGCGTCGAAGTCGCGCCACCTCGGACTGCCATCCCTCGCCGCCCTACCCCTAAACTCGATCGGCCGCCTATGACGTGGCAAATTGCAGCAGCCGCCACCGTTATATGTTAAACCCTATTCACAAATTTCCGACGATCTAAACGTTGATTTTCGAAACAAACCACATAGATAGACTCCCCTCAGTCCCCTCTACAAAACCCAGAAAGGGTTTGTCGATCCGACAACTTTCACCGACGCGTGATGGACGGCCGAGACTTCTTCGATTTTTACCGGTCAAACGAAAAACTGAATCGAAAAACGAACACACCCAGTGAATTACGTTAGTCGAGAGCTTCAACATACATTTTTTCCAGATTTTTCTAAGGACTTTGAATTTTATGCTTTGGATTTGATTTACAATTGGATCTGAATCTAAAGTTTGTTTGTCTGCCATTGAGGAGGAGAGAGTTGAGATGTACGTACAGACAAATGAGAATTAAGGAGGGTAGGGTTCATAGAAGGATATTTATAAGCAGAAATGAAAATAGAATAGATGGATAAAACAGATATACGCGCTAACGCCAAAGTGGCCCAAAAAGCCCGTTTCGACTCCGGAACGAAATTGGGTCAACCCATATATCAAAATAGATGTTTTAAAATATTTTAAACGCAATGGAAAAGGTTTCAGGTTCAAATTGCATCGTATGAAGAAGTTATGCTAAAATCAATATTTTCCAAATTGATATCAATTGTATAAATTTCAAGGCGTTTCGAGTCCGTACGATCAAACGACAAGTCCGATCGCTACGAAACTTAAAATCCTATAATAATTCACTGTTACGGATCCGATGAAAATGGTTTCATCGAAATCTGAGTCAGTAGCCAAAATGGCTATTTTTCATTAATTAAATAAATAAAATTTAATCAATTTAATCAATTTTTCAATTTAAATTCGATAATTACCAATTCTTATCATTTTAAATTTTCCAATCATTTACAATGATTTAAACCAAATTCAACTGTCAAATCAGAGTTGATAAATTTATAAATTTCGGCATTAACCCCAATTTCATTTAAATTCGAAAATTATAAATTTAATTTCCAAAATTTCTACTAAATTTACTTTTCATTTTATTATTCAATTCATTGATGTCAATTGGATGAAATAAACATTGGCTCCATACCTATACATTAAAAATCTCCAATTTAAGCTAAATTTTCAATTTACGTAATAATTGAATATTTAATTTCATTCATTTGTTATTAATCCAATTATTATAAACTAAATAAATTAAACCACTATTTAAATCCAAATTCTATAATTCATAAATTTTATCATCTTGTATTACTTATTAATTTATAATTCTTTAAAACCAATTCCCATCTAAATTTTTAAAGTAAATTAATTCACCAATTATCGTATTTATTTCAATTTCTTAAAATAATCCTTTTATTAATTACATTAATAATTACTAAAGTAATGTTTATTATCAACTGTATATATTATAACTACTTAACGGACATTGATTTTATAAATTTACACTTTATTACGTATTCTTCATCAGTTAACAAAATTTTGAATTCATTTCCCAATTTACTAATTTCAATCAATCCTACTTTACAATCTGTTTCAAATAATAGGGTGTGCACTAATTTAGTTATTGCATTCATTCTTATTAATGTAACATTAAGGTTCCTTTACTCTAATTGATTTCTAATTTTATTATTAAATGAAATAAACAGGTAACTTATACTAGTGTTACTATGCCTTTAATTTCACTCATGAATTCCCTATTATCAAGCAACCGTTACAGTTCTTAAATACTTATGCTTTTATTTAATAACCAAAATTAACCTTGTCGTAGTATTAGATTAAAATTTTCATTGGTCACATCCTATTGAATTAACATTCTTCAATTACCAAATTAATCTACATTAATTTGCACTAATTAAGTAAATTAACTGCAATTGATTTCAAACTAAATTTTATGAACTAAATAAATAGGTAACTCATAACAATTGTTACCCTTAACTTTTAATTACATTCGAAAGTTCATTAATTACAACAAACGTTCAAATCAGCTATATAATTCTAATTTCCTCTTTTATTTGTGTTAACTATTTTATTTCCATTATGCTGAGATTTAGTCCCTTATACCCGCTTAATATCCCAATTCATTTATTTATATTGGTTTCAAAAAATTTATTTTTATTTTTTTTATTAAATCAATTGCCATCTTGTGCATATAATCTACATTTCTATTGATTTTACATTCAAAATTTTCAGTTATTATCTTAACTTACATAAGGTAATGTTTAATTACATTTAATTGCTATTGATTAAATACATTGGTAACGAACAATAGTTGTCACCATTATACATTTTGTACATTTGTAAGTTTGTTCTTTACAACCAATTATTACACATTACCTTATTACCTTTTACATCCCATTATAATCAGTGCACACAATAACCAAGCATAGCAGGTTTAAATACAATGGATTGGAGTTTCATTAAAATTATTGACAATTAACTTGTATTAACCTTGTTTCATTTTACTTTAGCTATTATTCCATTATTAAATTGCAAATTTTTATTCCTTTCAATATTACCTCATAAAATATTATTAAATTAATAAAATTTAAACATTGAAAATTTATGGGTCGTTACACTCTCCCCCACTCAAAACTTTTCGTCCCCGAAAAGGAAAAAGAAGGGGAAAAGAAGAAATTTAAAAATCAATATATCTTATTCAAAACATTTACTTTATAAACTATAAAATTTACAAAATTAATTAATTTAGATAAAATATACCAATTTATAACCATTAAATCTTTTTATACTCAAATTAACAAAGTTTGGAATATATTTTCAAAATTTTATGAAAAATTTCGGCAGAGTCTCCTTTGTACGGAGAGGCTCGGGGAAAAATATAATATAAATATATCAATATACAACAAATATTTTTCAAAATAATATATATCCCAACCAGGGAAAAATAATATAATGGCGCTATAAACCGTAATCCGAAAACGTACCTATTAGTCGGGCAATTAACGCTTATTTTATGAAACCAAAAGAAGTAGCAATTGCTTCCATAACCTGCATTTCACTTATATAATCCAAAAGGTTAACAATTATATAAAATGAATATTTAAGTTGTTTAACCACAACAATCAATCAATTAAACAACCAATTGCAACAAACAGCATACAACCTTCATACAGAATCAACACAATTCAATCATTCGTTCAAGCAAAACAAACAGTTGTTTGGGTTCAAAACTTTATATTGTATAGAATGAAAAATAAACTATCAAGTGCGCCATTTACTCAACAGTCTTTGATGGAACTAAATAGATTTTATTCATCCAAACAATTTTAGATTATCTTTGCCCAAACAACCATAAACCAACCAAACAACAATTTCAACCAATAGATTACATTCATTTTTTACCAATTTCATTTCATACATTAGTTGTTTGATTTCTTTTCTTTCATATAATGATTTATCTTTTTATTTTCATTTATTTCTTGCAAATTTTATTTTTTTTTATTCATTTCTAACAAAGTCTCATTTTCCCTTATACATATCATGAAATTTTCTTTTCGTTTTATTACATTCATTTATTCACTACTTCATTCATTTTATTTACAGTATTCATCTTTCTGCTTAATTTCAAAAGTAAATAACTTCACATTTACTCAAGTCTATTATCATTTATTTATAACACTTACCTTTCTTTTCTATTATATTAGTAGCATTTCAATGATTTACTTAAGTTCAAAATCATTTATTTATAATCCTCATCTTTCTATTATATTTACTCATAATCACATTTACAATTATACTTAAGATTATAATAACTACAACCCCCAATTCTTATTTATTAAAGAGTTTCATTGAACACTTCCATTTTTTCAATTTTTTTTTACTTGTATAATTCTCTATTACAATTTCTTATTAAACATTGTAACTTTTATTGTTGGGTAAGTTATATATATATGCTTTTAAGAATGTAACTGAAAGTTATCCAAGTTTTCTCATTTCTTTTAATTAATTTAATGTTCAATAATTATATCCTTTATTTCATAGGTCACAATTTCAAATTTGATTTAATACCATTAATAACCTAGCATTAAATCTCTTATTTCATTTAGTGTTTCAATTATTAGTTAAATTCCGTTTCACTACTAATTAATGGAAACTTAAGAATTAAATACCGGGTTTAATTTCAAATTATTTTAAAATAATAGATAAATATACTTACAACTTACCTATATCCAAGTATTTTTAAAACAAAATTAAAAATTCATTTTTGTTTATCAAAATAAATCTGTAGTAAAACGACTACAGTGGCCTTTCCACTTCGAAACTCGAAAACAAATGTCGATGATGCGTGCACTCATCACCGAAATTATTTTCCAGCGACAAAGAGGGTAGTACAGAAATTTTTCTTTTCGAAATTCCTTTTTAAAACAATACTTTCAATTTATATTGAAATATTCATATCACAAAATACTTATAAACAATACAATTATATTCCAAAATTATTCAAAAGAAATTTTCAAAAATCCCGGAACTAAAGCTTAAAGTTTCCAATTTCATTTGTCTTATTTTCAATCTTATTTCACTGTTATTTAAAATTTTCATTACCTAACAACCAAATATATTACAACTAATTATAATCTTTATAAAAATTTACTTTTTATATATAGAAAATATAATAGGCAAAATTACTTCATTCACCTATATTAAAACAAATATTATGTCGGACTGTCCTATTAAGTGTTTAAAAATTCTGGTTGATGTCACAGCGTCCTATGCACCAACTAGAATTTATAAATACAAAATGGAACAGATTAACACAATATTAAAAAAAATTTATAACACTAACAAATACGCTCTCTCATATATACACTCAGCGACATAAGGTATTACTGCCCTATTAACAAAGAGTCAGACCCCACAAAGCTAAGGTTTATTGCTAAACCAAAGCTCTGATACCAGATGTAACAGCCCGCCTTATCGTACGCTTCAAATCGACACACATGCCGATGCAAACCATACGGAAGGGCAAATTGTTATGGGGTAAATAAGAAAAACAGAGAAAAAAAACAAAACAGAAACTCACGGCGGAAGGATAAAATATAGTAATCAATATACAGTTCAAAAACTGATTACAAAACATTTGATTCTTCTTTATACAATAAACATCAGAGTTCGCATACCAAAAAATATCAATGCAGTGGAATACGGTGTGTAGTGGAACCATATAGTATATAATACTAATAATAATGAAATCTTCATCTTCTTCCTCCAGAAATAAAGTCTTCGAATCCTGAAACGCTCGGACTGATCCGAGCGAATTGAAAAGACAAAACACTCGAGTCAGAACTAAAAGATCTTATGTAAGTTAAATCAACAGAAATAAATACGAGTGCAGTAACTCAAGAGACACTCGGGATTTACATCTCTTAAGGATCTATTAAACTATTTACTATGTAGTATATTTCGCTATTATAATAGTGTCTAATTGTAAAATAAACTTACTTTTTCCTTAGCATTAAGGGGTTACCCATATAGCCCTTAACACGTAATAGTCCCAGTAGTCCATCCAGTATCAGCGCATCTCCAGATCGGTAGACTACCCTGAATACTCCACGGGCTACGGAAGAAAACCAAACTCGTACAAGGCGCGATAGGGTAGGTGACACGGCATAACTAGGCAATGCCAGGGTAGATATACCAATTACGCATCGGCCTGGTGGTAACGCGTAGTCGCAGCTACCGCCCACCTCGAGCCACACCCCCAAAAAGAAAATCAAAAGTGGCCACCGAATCAATCCAAAAGTCAAAGTATAAAATCGAAGGGATGTGTCCGATCAAAGATGCTACCTCAATTGGCCCGAGAATCGCCCTTGTTTTAGCCACCTTATGCCAACTCACAGGAGTTGGGTCCACGTATTTACCTCAAAGGAAACGCCGCCACCATCCTACTTCATTCTGGAATCTCCACCGCGTACACGGTTGTTAAAGTGGTTTTTGAGGTTGGCAGAAATTATGACAACTTCCGATCCCGGTCTCTTCAACAACCAAACATCATTATAACACCGCGGTTATTTTAAAATAATTTATACTTTAAACCAGGATAAAATATCCATTATAAAAACCATTTAAATACGATATCACTTCTTCTTTTAAAACCAAATAAATATGATATCATTTCAATATATCCTTTTCTAAAACTCATTTCAAAGTTATAATATTTTGAAACCAAATACTTAAAATATAGCCTTCCAAATCATAAAACTTCGACTTTCATAACTTTGAAATATAACTACACCACTTAAATGGTTCAAATATTAAATTACTTAATAGAATAAATCAGCTTCTTTAATTTCGCAATCAATTCTAATACAGATTTAAATCCTCAAATAAACCATTTCAGATTTCATATTTTTTAAAGCTTTAATATTAAATGTTTCAAAACTAAATTCTATAATTCACATATATATCAAATTTACTTTACCATCATTTAGTTTTGAAATAATTTAATTTAACCAATCCAGAATCTTTTAAATAGACTTCAAATTTCAGCAATTCAATGTTCCTTAATTTATTTGGACTTGATATATTCACTTAAATCACCTTAACCCCGAGTTTTGTTATAAAACAATATTCTTTTAAAATCTAAATTTTAATAAGTTCCACATGAACTCTTATTAAATAAAATTCTTAATTAAATAAAATCTCAATTAATTTCACTATCTTCCTGACCTTCATTTATAAAATCAATATAAACTCTATATTAAATATAATTTAAGTAAACACTTATCCTTATTAATTCAATAAAAATCAACGTTATTTTATACCTTAAACCAATTTTGTACATAGCTTAAAACCAAAAATTTAACTATATATAAGCTTCATCAAATATCCGAAACCAATATCTCATAAAACCATATATATAGATTTCTTTAAAAACCATAGAAAATTATTTCAAAAATAATTTTATATATATATATATCGCGGTGCCTGTATATAATTTTCTGTCCTATGGTCAAGTGATACAGATATTTATCATTTCAATCCGCAATTTAAAAATAAAAATGCGGTTGTATATCATTTCAAACCGCAATCTCGAATGTAATGAAATGCACGATAACTTGCTGTTTATTCAATATAAAATACAGCATCCATTCATCCAATATCAATTATCAACCATTTATCACAATCATCATCCAAATAAAGCAGTATCATCAATATATAACGGAAATTAAACAACAGGTGTTAAATAGAAGTTAAATTCAATAATAATTTAAATAACTGTTTAACCGGCAGTTTATATGCAATAAAATAAATAACAATTTAACTGGCAGTTTATATGCAATAAAATAAATAATAATTTAACTGGCAGTAAATATGCAATAATGAATTAAATAACAAGTTAATTAAATAAATGCAAATTAATTGAGATAATGATGAAATATATGTCAAACAGCTATAAATAAATTTCAAATCACATCATAAATGAATTTAACAAACATAAGAAATTTTAGAAATTGTGAGTGTGTTAAAACACACCTTTTGAATTTAAATTGGATTTATATCCGATTTAAACCTAAAAATTGCACGGTATCCAAATTCATCCAAACCACGCCAAACCGTCCGTAATTTCATTACGATCCTAACAAAAAAAATCGTGTGTGAAACGGAGTTCGTATGTGAAAGTTACAGCGATTATTGTGATTGATTTCAATTTCAAAAAAAACACATTACCTCCTTGCCATCTCATTATCTCCTACTCACGCAACCTACAGCAAATGGAAAAACGCATGCGCACGCACCACTGTTCTCTCGCGAAAATGAACGAACCAAAATCGCGCACAGGAATTCGAATGCCGCCCATCAACGTCGAAGTCGGGCCACCTTGGACTGCCATCGCTCGCCGCCCTACCCCTAAACTCGATCGGCCGCCTATGACGTGGCAAATTGCAGCAGCCGCCACCGTTATATGTTAAACCCTAGTCACAAATTCCCGACGATCTAACCGTTGATTCTCGAAACAAACCACATAGATCGACTCCCCTCGGTCCCCTCTGCAAAACCCAGAAAGGGTTTGTCGATCCGACAACTTTCACCGACGCGTGATGGACGGCCGAGACTTCTTCGATTTTTACCGGTCAAACGAAAAACTGAATCGAAAAACGAACACCCCCAGTGAATTACGCTAGTCGAGAGCTTCAGCATACATTATTTTCTAGATTTTTCCGAGGACTTTGAATTTTATGCTTTGGATTTGATTTGCAAATGGATCTGGATCTAAAGTTTGTTTGTTTGCCATTAAGGAGGAGAGAGTTGAGATGTACGTACAGACAAATGAGAATTAGGGAGGGTAGGATTTATAGTAGGATATTTATAGGCAGAAATGAAAATAGAATAGATGGATAAAACAGATATACACGCTAACGCCGAAGTGGCCAAAAAGCCCGTTTCGACTCCGGAGCAAAATTGGGTCAACCCATATATCAAAATAGATGTTTTAAAATATTTTAAATGCAATAGAAAAGGTTTCAGGTTCAAATTGCATCGTATGAAGAAGTTATGCTAAAATCAATATTTTTCAAATTGATTTCAACTGATTTCAATTGCATAAATTTCAAGGCGTTTCGAGTCCATACGATCAAACGACAAGTCCGATCGCTACAAAACTTGAAACCCTATAATAATTCACCGTTACGGATCCGATGAAACTTGTTTCGTCGAAATCCGAGTCAGTGGCCAAAATGGCTATTTTTCATTAATTAAATAAATAAAATTTAATCAATTTTTCAATTTAAATTCGATAATTACCAATTCTTATCATTTTAAATTTTCCAATCATTTACAATGATTTAAACCAAATTCAACTGTCAAATAAGAGTTGATAAATTTATAAATTTCGGTATTAACCTTAATTTCATTTAAATTCGAAAATTATAAATTTAATCTCCAAAATTTCTATTAAATTTACTTTTCATTTTATTATTCAATTCGTTGATGTCAATTGGATGAACTAAACATTGGCTCCATACCTATACATTAAAAATCTCCAATTTAAGTTAAATTTTCAATTTACGTAATAATTGAATATTTAATTTCATTCATTTGTAATTAATCCAATTATTATAAATAAAATAAATTAAACCACTATTTAAATCCAAATTCTATAATTCATAAATTTTATCACCTTGTATTACTTATTAATTTATAATTCTTCAAAACCAATTCCCATCTAAATTTTTAAAGTAAATTAATTCACCAATTATAGTATTTATTTCAATTTCTTAAAATAATCCTTTTATTAATTACATTAATAATTACTAAAGTAACGCTTATTATCAACTATAAATATTATAACTACGTAACGGACATTGATTTTATAAATTTACACTTTATTATGTATTCTTCATCGGTTAACAAAATTTTGAATTCCTTTCCCAATTTACTTATATTGGTTTATCTCCCTTAATATCCCAATTCATTTATTTATATTGGTTTCAAAAAAAAAAAATTTTTTTTTTTATTAAATCAATTGCCATCTTGTGCATATAATCTACATTTCTATTGATTTTACATTCAAAATTTTCAGTTATTATCTTAACTTACATAAGGTAATGTTTAATTACATTTAATTGCTATTGATTAAATATATTGGTAACGAATAATAGTTGTCACCATTATACATTTTATACATTTGTAAGTTTGTTTTTTACAACCAATTATTACACGTTACCTTATTACCTTTTACATCCCACTATAATCAGTGCACACAATAACCAAGCATAGCAGGTTTAAATACAATGGATTGGAGTTTCATTAAAATTATTGACAATTAACTTGTATTAACCTTGTTTCATTTTACTTTAGCTATTATTCCATTATTAAATTGCAAATTTTTATTCCTTTCAATATTAACTCGTAAAATATTATTAAATTAACAAAATTTAAACATTGAAAATTTATGGGTCGTTACACCTTCTGTACTAAATGTCCATGCTTACTTTTTGCTAATATACACTTAGTTTAGTTAATTATTAGTTAGTAAAGAGATGTGTTTTAATTTTTTTCATATGTTTACATATGATAACTATTCAAGTTGCAACATATTTACACAATTTGTATTGAATAAAAAGCTAATTTTTGACAAAATGTTTTTTCATCACATTTTCAATATTCATCCAAAGTGTATATTTTTGTAAACACATTTCAAAAATAATTTTTCAAACATGAGTTATTAATTAAAAAGTGTTTAACAAGGTTATAAATCATATTAAATCTTGGACATAATTATTTAAATAATTCAGATATTTAAATACAAAGTGGTTTGAAGTTCCGGGTCGTTACACGGGGTGTCGACCGGTGGAGCTTTCCCTTTTTAAACTATTTATCTCCTAATTTATATATTTAATTATTTTCAATTCCGACTTTTTAAAATTTAATAATTATTTTCATACGAGCTCCGATTACAAAACTTTATATATGAAAAATGTACGGAAAATCGCTACGAAGTCAACAGTGTAACTTTCATAGTGAAATTCAAATGTTTGTGAAAATTTCATTTTTACCCTTATTATATTTTATTTTATTTCTTTTACTAAATTTTCATTTAATTTTTATGGGGTGTTACAATCTCAACCAGTTATGAGTAATCTAATTGAAGAAATGGAATTGCGAATCCACAATTGGCCTTAAGTGTAGGTGAGAGACTCAGGGAGTTAGTTGTATACCCTAGTGACAATTATGTAATGTGTTATGTAAACAGACCCTACGTACAATCTTGTTCGTAATAAAAGTATGTTTTATTTGTTTTTATATGCAATTATACACACACACATATACATTTATATACACATAGTGTTATGTTGTGTCATGAAACAATTAATATTTAATCAAAAATATACAAATAAAAGATCCTTGAATAAAATGTTATATGATTGTAATTGCAAATGGTTTGCAATCACGAGTATTAGAACTTAACTAAAATAACATTTTGTTTTACTTTTTTATGGTCAACATGTTTTTAGAGAAAGAAATGATACATCGTTGAGACCAGAGTACGTAACGTTTTTCAAACGTTGAGTAGCGTACTACCCATGGCTGCTAGAGACACCATAGGGTTGCATCCTTGTAGTTATGAGATAAATATAGAATGACTCGATCAAGAGTATCCTATTGGCTAATCAAAACTAGGTAAAATAGGTAATTCAAGTGTGATGATATACGAAATTCTTTTAACTTAAGAATATTTTGGAACTTTAACGTGAATACTCTACTTTGATATAGTTAAATCATGACAATAGTTAAATCATGACATAACATTCTTATATAACTATAGTTGGATCAAAGTTGAAGCGTTAGAAGTGAAACACTATTCAATTGAGATAGTTTAAGGCCATAATGCAACTCTTAGTAGGATCCGATTCTTCCACTTCATTCTGGACCACTCCTTGGGTCTTCGGTGCACTTATTCTCAAAGAACAACTAACTTATAGTGAATTACTTCAGACTGGAATTCTCATTCAAGCTAAAACTACGTGAAACTTCTATGCAAGGTTGTAAATCTTGGATATCGATCATGTTTCATCTCGGAATTTTCAAAAAAACTATCTCACCTCGGAGGAGATCTCGAATGAATGAGTGTACCTCATGTGTACATCTAGGATTAACATCTTGGATGTTAAGTACATCTCGAAGCAACTTATATGCTAAAATTGATGCTTTAAAAACTTATTTAACAACTATAATATTCAAGCAAAAATAAAATTTGCAACATACTTATTTGTACAGAAAAAAGAATTGAAATCAATGGTTTAGAGAAGAATGATAGCTTGATTAACTTAAGTTATTGATACTGATTAACAATGTCCTCTTATTTGAACATAAAAATAAATGAAGTATTTTGTTATGAGTCATTAAGATAAAAAATAATATTCAAGGAGTTGGTAGATTTATAATTAGACTGAGTAGTTTCTTTTGAATCAAACTAAAGATGAAAAATATTATGTAACAGAAAAAATGATATAATTGATAAGCACCATTGTCTTAGTGGTTAAGTGATTTGCGCAGCGTGATTCGACGTTTATGGACATGTGATATGCTGTCCTAGTAACATGTTGTATATAAAGTAACATTTCAAAAAAATGATATATTTTTGGATGAGATCTTAGATTGAGATTTCAATCCATATTTCAAGTGAGATTTAAATATTTCAAATGAGATGAGTGTCAAGGGAGATATGAAGGAGATTTGATATCTCATTTTGCCTAATTGTGAAAAGTAGATCTCAAACGAGATATAAAAGATTTAAAACCATGTTTCTACGGTGGAAACCTTAACTCAATGATCCTTGGGTGGACAAGTCTAGGAATTAAACGCAAAATATGTTTTCGTTGAGAGTTTTGAAAAATGCAATTTTGATTAGGGAGAAGCTATGTCACACGGGAATGTTATATTTCATGTTGTGTTTGGTGTGAGCATGCAAATGATACCAATGCACATCTTTACTTTGAATATCCAAAGACTAACAAGCTTTGGTGTAATGTAATGCAAGTAGGGATTATCATAAATCATCTCACGATGGTAAAGAAGAATGAAACATAATTTTTCAAGAAATGAGATGGAAGACTTACTACTCTAGAATTCCCCTTCTATCCCTTAATTTCTCTATTGTGGAGATTTGGAGTGAGAGAAACACAAGGATGTTCGAAAAGAAAAGGAAGAAAAAGTGAAGTTCTTTGGTAATGCTTGAGTATCGTTAGATGGGAAATATTAAGGTGGTGGTGATTTAGAGTTAGAATTAATTTTTGGTAAGAGTGTATCTAAAAGATAGCTTGATTTTGTATTTAATCTTGGCTTTGTATGAACTATTTTAATATATTTTTTATAAAATCAGGTAAGGGTCCTTAATAAAAAACCCACTTAAATTATAAAAAGAAAGTTTAAGTGTGGTAAAAGCTGTTAACGGTTAATGAGCACACATATGTGATTAATGTGTAACACTAATATGTTCATTTGTTTAACATAAATATATAAGTGGTTAGGAATGTGGATGTGATATTTTGGTAATGCCAAGAGAGAAAATTTAGTGATGGTAAAGGAGGGGGAATGGACAATGGGACAAGGAGCAAGGGGATAATGACTCTTTTGGTCTCTTTTATCATTCTATATATACACATACATACCACTCTCGTTCACACACAAATTTCTTGAATTAAACCATCTCACTATTCTTATCTCTTCAAAAACTCCTTGAAACCAAAATAAAATGAAGCATAAACATCTCTAAATCAACTCAAACTCACATATGGTACTTATATTTCATTATCAAAGAACAAGAAAGTGGTTGTGAAGGAGAAAAAAAGGTGAAAAGTAGGAGAAAACGCATAAAGGTGAGTAATTAAGAAAGAATGTGGTTTGGTTTGAACTTTGGCGCAAGGGAGATGAAGGGGCTAGCTATGATTACAAATGTGTTTACTCACTTAACCACATCATATACTACTTGTTATATGCATATATTATGTGATGTACACATCTCATACTATATATCTTAAAATCCAATCTTATACAATATTTTTCTTTTTTCTTCCAATTTTCGAATTTAAATACACTACTCTCATTGATTTAGTATACTTTCAAGAAGTCTCAAAGCTCGATTCTTGATAACAAAACTTTTATATTATAAAAGTAACACTAATTCGCATAATTCATTTTATCCCAAGCACTTAAGTTTGAATCCATCTTACCTCATTTTATCTAGTATATTTAGTAATTACTTTATTCGTTTAAATTTTTTTCCTTATTAAATCCATTCTTACTTACAAAGTTTCAATCAAAAAAAAATGAATCCAATGATATTATGTTTTGCCTTTATTTTAAAAATTAAGCATAATTTTTTTGATTTCATTGATTATATTCTTTTAATAGTAATTTAACTAGAAAAAACAACCTATTTTCATATCTTATGGTAATATTAAAAATAATGAAAAAAATTAAAACTAGTGAGCAGAATAAAAATGAAGAAGAATAAATTAAGAAATGTTATGAAGCTTTTATGTTAATTCAACCGTTGATCTCATATACCATATAGAATATAAAGTGGACTTTGTTTATTCGGGTTTAAGGTTATTTTATGTGATTTTTCAATTTGTGGTATTCTATCTTTATTTATACATTTTAAGATATTTATTACAAATTAAAAATCATTTTAGCATTTTATCAAATGTAAAAAATAGTTGATTAAATTTGACTAAACTACGATTAAGTTTTCACAATTAACTTAGCGTTATTTTAGATAAATATTTCTATTCATCTCATAGAAATAAATACTGATGATATTGTAATTTATTTGATCCACATGGTACATTATAAATATTATTTGATAGTTCTTCTTGAGTTTGTTATATGTACTACCATTAGTTCACCAACACTTATGAATTCTAAAACTATTTTTCCTACGAGGATAATGTTAAACCGCATACATAAACCTTTTATTTTATTAAGTATGTTATAAAAAATAACTAACATGCTTATAAGTTTTTTTAAAATTCAATGCCATAAAATTTGCGCACGCACACACATATGTGACAAGATATATTGATCGATTATTATTTGATTTTACGACTACAAGATAAAGAATGTGTTTCTACTACTTACTTCTTTGAAGGTGATATCATGATACATCATGTCCCATCATAATATCATGGTTTAAGAAATATATTTCAACAATAGCTGGTAATTTATAAAATGATGAAAACATGTCACATCATCTTACGTGCATGTACATGTAAAGAGAGATCACAGCCCTTTTATTATCAATTCATTTGCATCTCCTTAAAATTTGGCATTGGATTTAGAAAAGGAGCCGACAGTTCTGATGTGGTTCTCTCTCGTAATTTATATTTTGTTTCTTTCTTGCATCTTTAGCAAGTTCATCCACTAGATTCTATATCCAACGATTGTGATAGAATTAATACAAGTGATAAAAAGAGGGATTACCTTATACTATATATACCTTAAAATCCCGTTTAACACAATATTCTCCCAATTTAGAATTTAAATACTCTACTATCCCCAATTTTGTATAATTGGGGGAAGTCACAAGTTCGTATCCCGCTTACAATACTTTCATATTTTAAAGTAACTCTAATTTGCATAATTCATTTTATCTCAAACACCCATGTCCGAGTCCAGCTTATCTCATTTTATCTAATTATTTGGGAATCACTTTATTCGTTTAAGAATCTCTACTTTTTCCCTGTTAATTCCATTCTTATATGTTTCAACAAAAATCGGAATTTGAATCCAACAACTGTACATTTTGTGTTTATTTTAAATATTTAGGCATGATTTTTTAAATTTCATTGGTTCTATCCTTTTAAATAGTAATTTAACGAGAGAAAACTGCATATTCTCATGTACTTACGATACATTTTAAAATAATGAAAAAAAGTTAAACTATGAACAAAACAAAAAAAAGGAAGAATAATAAATTTAAAAAAAAGTATATTAAACTTTTATGTAAATTTGACCATTATCTCATCTCATATAGCATAAAAAATATAAAATGGACCAACTGTGTTTCTTCCGCGTTTCTTCCGATTCAACCATTGATATAAACTTATTTCCCGTTGTTATCTTATATAATCTATTATATTATATAAAAACATTAATCCCATCATATACTATTTTGACATTTCACCTCAATCCCATGATGGCATCCCATGATGATCATATCAGGGCTGACCATACATGAGGGGTAAGAAGAGGAAAAGATTTGATTGGTGGAGAATCAGCCGTCGATGAGAGAGGATACCGTTGTTTAGAAAGAACAAAGTGATCTATTTATTCATGGCCAAAAATGCCTATAAATAGATCTCTTTCTTTCCATCCTACATACATCAGAAAACCTTTAAACCCTAACCCCCAGAAACCACGAGTGAAGCCAAAGAGACAGTGTTGTTAGTCATAACCAAGACCACGGAGGAAAGAACTAGCAACCAAGGCCTGTCGGCAATATCGCAAGGAAGTATCTTCTAGTTTAATCATTTAATTTACATACAAATATTCATATTCACATATGAAAATTTTTTCGACACACATATATAATGATTTTTAAAATTATTTGTTTGGCCAATACCATTTTGTATTTGGTCCAAATGTATTAGTTTGTTCAATATGTTTAAACTAATTATTTTATTCCTTTAAATTTTTAGTTTTGACGAAATTAGTTAACATCCTTCCTTTTTTAGTATTAATTTGGAAATTAGTTTCGCATAGTAAAAATATGTTGAGTTTTCTATTCTAAAAAAATTATTGAATGGTTTTTGGCTCATTTTTTACGTAACATATGTTTATTCTATATTTAAGATTGATTTTTTTAGTGGAATATGAATTTTCATAGATTTTCAATCGAATTAAAGAAACTAATAAGTTAGAGAACTGAAAATTGAAATTTTTGGTATTTTTTCAATTTTTGGTATCATATTTCAATTTATTCATTTTAAGATATTTATTACACATTAAAAATAATTTTTTCGGTTTATCAATGTTGGTTGTAAAAAATGGTTGATTGGAGTTTGTAACGAACCGTAAAAATTTTATTTGTTTTAATAACGTATTTAATTGAAATTTTGTGAAATTCAAAATAATTAGATTTTGAAATAAAAATTTAATATTTGGAATAAGTCTACTTTAACATAGCAAATGGTAAGTTTCCATCAGAGAATACGAAAGTTTAATTTCTTGTGTAATTTTATTTCAAATCAGTTAATATTTGATGATAATAAAATATTTTCCAAACCTGAATATTTTTATTCAATAAATTTGTAAATCATCTTCTGAGTGAGACATCATATTTCATTTATTCAAATTTGGACTGCTATTGCTCCGTTTATCTTATTTTCGGCGTATTAGTAGCATTTGGTACCGATATCGATTTTTGATTTGATGATCCTATCACTGATATCGGTACGCCGTTTTGATCGTCTCATCGTGCTGATCTCTACGGTATATTCACTTTTGTGTTTCGGGATCCGGTACACCGTGGAAACCGCGAAATGATATATAGTATCAGTTTTGTGTTTGGATCTTTTGCATTTCTGGTGACCATTCATTACCCATCGGGTTGAATATTATATCCACCAGCCTTATTTGATTTAACGTGCTTAGCTTTACAATTCCCACTGTTCATTTAATATCTTTTGGTACGTCTATTCACCTTATTCACTACCTTTCTTTTTGCTTTGTCCCTTCATTGAATTTTTTTTCATAATATATGAAAATATATATGCGTGAATGCCTGCTTTGACTCATCATCCTCTCCCCCTTGAACTTTACCCGCTCACCGAACCCATGCTGCTCGACCACTTGAACAACACCTCCAACCCACCACTCGTATGCCCATCGAACTTCGGCAACCACCCATCACCGTTCAGACCGGCCTCTACCTCTCTTCCTCTCTCGGCTTCAACCACCCAGGCCACCATATTCGACCATCACCTCGACCAGTCTCTAGCTCGCCATCGACCTCCGCCTTATCCACCTGACTTAAGCACGACAACCACCCTCCGCCTTTCTCCCCTTCTCTCCCTCAACCATGGCTACTGCAGCCTTGAACTCCACTATGCCGTGTAAGCAACCCAACCACCAAGTGTCGATCCTCCCTTTCTCTTTTGCCGAGCATCTTTTTATCTTCTATATTAGGTAAGAAATTATATGTTACCTATGTTATATATATGATTAGCGGTTATATTATATGTGTGTGTGTGAGTGTACAAGGTATTCACATAGTATAAATAGTAGCTTTAGGATATAATTTCTTGAACAGTAAATATAAAGCATATACATAGGTTTATATTAGCTGGACATGAATGGTTACAGTGCATATTGTATGAGAGTTTGATATTATATAGATTGCGTACGTGTATATATTCTGTAATTTATATATAAGTTTATTTACATATGAAAATTTATATAGTTTTATGATCTGTTCACATATATATATATATATATATATATATATAAGATCTACAGTTTTAGTTTTGGATATGTATTTTATGAATTTATGATTTGAAATAAAATATGTAATTATTATAGAGGTCTTATGTTATCTGTTTGAATTTCCAAAAGATAAGATAAAGGTTTATTTATGTTATGGTTATAATTTAAATATTCAGAAAGTATATGTTTTAATTCTAAATTTACATGTGAAATATATATATATATATATATATATATGTGTCATTCTAAGTATGTAATTTAGGTTGAATATTGGTTTAAGAAAAATAATATGTAACGACCCGTGAATTTTGGTAATTAATTAAAGTAATAAAGAAATGTAAATGGTATACCTTGGTTACAAAATTTATTTACGGAAGTGATGAAAATATGAATTAATTATGTACGAATTATTTTATAATGGGATAAAACATAAATTAATGTAATAAATATAATGCAGGTTGATAAGTATTCATAATGGTTGTGTTGATGTTAAACGTTACTTTAATGATTATAAAATAACGGAAGTGGAAATGGAAATTAATAGAAACGTAAACTTATTTAAAGTTGGTAAATTGGAGAATTGGGAATTTATTTCAAAGGTTATATTAATTAAGGAAATTATACATATTAAATTACAATTTGATTAAATCAATGCAAATTAAGTAATTATAATCTATTGTAGTTGGTAATTAAGTATGAATGTGAGTAAATTTGGCATTAGTGATAATTATAAAATTTTACCCATTCATCTAATTTATTTAATTAAATCTAAATCAATGGCAACATTGTTGTTAATGATAGTTGTAAGTGGATTTAAATGTTAAAAGGTAACAATTATTTAGATTGACCATTTATTTAGTATATTAAGTTAAGAATGGCAATCGATTGCAATAAATCTAAATTAATGATTTTGTTTTGTTATTGTGATTTAGTTAATAAAGGGAAATTTATATGAAATGAAGCATGCATTAATGAAATGTATTATAATTCATTTGTTAATTACACCCATACAATGTCAAATTATTAAATAGCAAGATTCTAAATCAATAAATGAATTTATTTAGATTTCAATTTATAATTAATAACATTTAAATTGGAATCAAATGAACTTTAATGTATATTAATGGGAATTCACGCTATAACTAAAGGTGTGAATGTAATAAATACAAACCCATGTGAATTGTAACTATGAGATGACAATCGAGTGAATAACAGGATTTAAAAACTAAAATAAATAAATTCCTTGGGAATTTATGTTTTAATTTCTGGATAAATTGAAAATGTAATTTAATATTGTAAATTGTGAATTATTCAATGATAAATTGATGTAGAAAGTTAAAGGATTCTAAATTTACCAAGTAATCCAAACTGACAAAATTTGCAAATAATTAAAGTTGAATTGTAAATTTGATTTAATTAACTTATTATTAACTTATTTATTAATTTATTGGAATTTAAATTGTAATAATAGGATTAATTGCAATTAAAGGTAATTTAATTTGTACGTTAATTGAAATTAAGTCAAAATGGGTGGATATTAGGAACCAAGACTTAAAATCAATGTTAGCTACATTTTTATTGTAATAAGACTCGAATAACAAGGGTTAAGAATTTAATAAATGAATTTTTGGGGTTTTTATTTTATAATTTCAAAATTTAATAAGTATTGAAATTAAGGTTAACATTTGAATTTATGAATTAACCAACTCAAAATTTACATTTAAAAAATTGTTTAAATCATTGTAAATATTTGAGAATTATAAAGTGATAAAGATTGCAAATTTCAGAATTTAAACGCGAAATTTGATTTAATTAATTTATTTTAAAATTTATTTAATTAATGGAAAAATAGTCATTTTGGCCACTGACTCTGGTTTCGACGAAACCAGTTTCATCGGATCCGTAACAGTGAATTATTGTAGGATTTCAAGTTTCATATCGATCGGACTTGTCGTTTGATCGTATGAGCTTGAAACGCCTTGAAATCAATTGAAATCAATTTGAAAATATTGATTTCAGCATAACTTCTTCATACGATGGAATTTGGACGTGAAACCTTTTTCATTACATTTAAAATATTTTAAAACACCTATTTTGATATATGGGTTTACCCAATTTCGTTCTGGAGTCGAAACGGGCTTTTCGGGCCATATATCGTTTAGCGCGTACATCTATCTTATCCGATCCATCCTATTTCAACTTTGTCTATAAATATATCGTTATAAACCTAATTCCCCTCATTTTCATTTGGCTGTACGTATATCTCAACTCTCTCCTCCTCAATGGCAGACAGCATAATTTCAGATCCAATCCCAAATCAAATCAAAGTCGAAAATTCAAAGTCCTTAGAAAAATTTGAAAAAATTATATGTCGAAGCTCTTGATGCACGCATCTCGAAACTAAAATTCGTTTTTGGATCTAAATTTCTGTGTAGCCGAAATTGGCTCGTTTATTCTCAGCCATTCATCACGCGTTGATGAACTACGTCGGATCGTCGAATCGAGAGTAGGGTTTTGTGGAGATCGACGAGGGAGGTTCATCTATCTGGTTTGTTTCACAAACTAACGGCTGGATCGAGCTAAAAAAATCAATTCGGTCAAGATGTTGGAGACGGCCATGGGGATTTTTGGCTCGATCGAGCAACATGTGGATGGGGGTCTGCGACTAGAGGGAGCGGCTCGGCCTGGGGTGGCCACGGCAGAGGCGGCGTGTAGGCGACGGGTTTGGTAGGGTGGACGTGCATTTGTGGCGGCTTGACAGGGTATTGGGTGCGAGCGTTCAATTTGAGGAGATAGGGTTCTGTAGCGTGAAAATCTCCTTGATGACGTGGCGACGTTGTGGAGGGTGAGATTGTTTTATTTTGTTTTTAAATTTAATTTTGTTTTCAATCGTTCTGATCAATATAACTTTCACGTACGAACTTCGTTTCACGCGATTTTTTTTTGTTAGGATCGTAATAAAATTCCGAACGTTTTGACGCTGGTTTGTTTGGATTTGGAGACTGTCCAATTTTTGGATTTAAATTGGATTTAAATTCAATTTAAATTCAAAAGGTGAGTGTTTTAAACCACTCACAATTTCTAAAATTTCTTATATTTGTTAAATTGATTTATGATGTGATTAGAAATTTATTTATAACTGTTTGTCATATATTTCATCATTATCTCAGTTAATTTGCATTCATATAATTTACTTGTTATTTAATTCATTTTTGCATATAATCTGCTAGTTAAAATTTTAGTTAACTTTATTTTGCATACAAACTGCTAGTTAAATTTATTTATTATTGCATATAAACTACAGTTAAACAGTTATTTAATTTATTATTGGAAAATTAACTGTCAGTAATTAATTATTATTTATTGATGCGATTGTTTGAATTGGATGATAAATTGATAAGTGTTGATGATTGATATGATGGATGAATGGATGTTGTAATTATATTGTATAAAATGCAAGTTATTATGCATTTTCATTTCATTCGGGATTGCGGTTTGAAATGATATACAACCGCGTTATATTTTAAATTGCGGATTGAAATGATAAATATCCGTATCACTTGACCATAAGATAGAAAATTATATACAGGCACCACGGTATATATAAATATAATTATTTTTGAAATGATTTTCTATGGTTTTGGAAAGAATACGGTTTAATAAATATTAAATTTTGATATATATATATATATAGTAAAAATTCTTGAATTTAGCTATGTATAAATTTGTTTCGAATTTTAAAATAAGCTAAATAATGAAGTTGATTTCATTTATATAATATGGTTAAGAACATATTTGAAATTCTATTGTATATAGAGTTTCTAATAACTCAAATAAAAGTAAGGTTGTAGATAAAGGTGAATATGATCTGAATTAAAGTATCTAAAAAATTTCCTCGAAAAGTTTGTTTTGAAATGTAAATAAATTAAGATTTAAAGGGTATGATCTTATAACTTGATTTTTGATTTGAGGATTTAAACGAATATCAAATTTATTTAAAGAATATTATCAAGTTAATTTAATTAAAAGAATATCCTGTTATTGAGGTTTAATGGTTTTACTTAAATAATATTTGTTTTAAATATTTCAAATTTAAATAATAGGAATTTGGATTTGACATATATTAAATTACCAAAGAATTTTTTTTTTTTGAAATAGTGGAATATCTAAAGATTGAAATATATGAACTATAAAGTTTTGAAATATAGCATATTTAAGCTTTGAAATATATGAAAATTAAAATGGTATATTTGGAGGTTCAAATTGATATTGGGAATTTATTATGAAATTTTAAGAAGCTGTTTATTTTATATAGTAATATAGTATTTGAACCATTAAGTATTGAAAGTTATGTTTCAAAGCTATGGTTTCAAGGTATATATATTTGAAAAATATTATGATTCTGGAAAAGAGATATTTATAAAACAAAAATGATATCGTATTGATTTGAGTTTTAAAAATATAAATGATATCGTATTTATATGGTTTGAAAGAGATATTATATTCTGGTTTTAAAGGATAAACTATTTTGAAATAACCGCGGTGTTATAATAACGTTTGGTTGTTGAAAAGACCGGGATCGGAAGTTGTCATACTCTCTGCAAACTCCGAAAACCACTTTAACAACCGTGTACGCGGTGGAGATTCCAAAATGAAGTAGGATGGTGGCGGCATTTCCTTTGAAGTAAATACGTGGACCCAACTCCCGTGAATTTGCATAAGGTGGCTAAAATAGGAGCGATTCTCAGGCTAAGGGGGTTAGCGCCCTTTATCGAATACTCCTCTTCGATATTTTACTCTGACTTTGGATTGATTCGGTGGCCACTTTTGATTTCTTTGATTTTAGGGTGAGTTTGTCTGAGGTGGGCGGTAGTAGCTACTACGCGTTACCACCAGCCCAGATGCGTAATTGGTATATCTACCCTGGCATTGCCTAGTTGTGCCGTGTCACCTATCCTATCGCGCCTTGTACGAGTTTCTATTTGTGTCGTACCTATGGAGTATCCTCTGGTAGCCTCCCGATCAGGAGGTATTACGGTACTGTATAGAATATTGGCATTATTTGTGTTAAGGGCTATATGGGTAACTCCTTAACGCTATTTAAAAGTAAGTTTATTTTACAATTAGACACTATTATAATAGCGAAATATACTACATAATAAATAGTTTAACGGATCCTTAGGAGATGTAAATCCCGAGCATCTCTTGAGTTACTGCACTCATATTTATTTCTGTTGATTTAACTTACATAAGATCTTTTAGTTCTGACTCGAGTGTTTTGTCTTTCTCGGGTCAGTCCGAGCGTTTCAGGATTTCGAAAACCTTAGCTCTGGAGGACGAAGACGGAGATTTATTATTATTATTATTATTAGTCCACTACACTCATATTGTTCCGCTGCATTGTTATTGGTATGTGTAACTCTGGTAAATGTTGTAAATATAATCGAATAATTTGTAAAACAGCTTTATAAACTGTATATTTGATTATTATATTTTATCCTTCCGCTGTGAGATTCTATTTTGTTTTATTTCTTTCTTGTTTTTCTGATTTACCCCATAACAATCCGCCCTTTCGTATGGTTTGAATTGGCATGTGTGTCAATTTAAAGCGTGCGAAAAGGCGGGACGTTGCGTTTGGTATCAAAGCTTTGGTTTAGCGATAAACCTTAGCTTTGTGGGATCTGACTCTTACTTATAGGGTAGTAATACCCTATGGGAGTCGCTGAGTGTATATATATGAGAGAGCGTACTTGTTAGTGTTATAAAAAGGTATTAATATTGTGTTAATCTGTTCCGTTTTGTATTTATAAATTCGGGTTGGTGCATGGGACGCTATGACATCAATAAGGATTTCTAAACACTTAATAGGACAGACCAACATAATATTTGTTTTAATATAGGTGAATGAAATAATTTTTCCTATTATATTTTCTATATATATAAAATAAATTTTATAAAGGTTATATTTGGTTGCAATATATTGGTTGTTAGGTAATGAAATTTATAAATAACAGTGAAATAAGATTGAAAATAAAATAAATCAAATTGGGAATCTTAGAACTTAAGTTCCGGGGTTTTAAAAAAATTTCTTTCCAATGATTTTGGATCATAATAATAATATTTTAGAAGTATTTTCTGATATAAATATTTCAATATAATTTGAAAGAATTGCTTTAAAGAAACTCCGAAAAGGAATAAGTTGTACTCCCCTCTTTGTCGTTGGAAAATAATTTCGGTGATGAGTGCACGCATCATCGATGTTCATTTTTGAGTTTCGAAGTGGGAAGGCCACTGTAGTAGTGTTACTGCAGATTGATTTTGATAAACAAATACAAATTTTTAATTTGTTTTAAATGTATTCGGATATAGATAAGTTGTAAGTATATTTATCTATTATTTTAAAATAATTTGAAATTAAACCCGGTATTTAATTCTTAAGTTTCCATTTATTAATAGTTTAATTAATGTAGTGAAACGGAATTTAACTAATAATTGAAACCCTAAATGAAATAAGAGATTTAATGCTAGGTTATAAATGGTATTAAAGGAAACTTGAAATTTGTAACATATGAAACAAAGAGTAATATTATTGAACATTAAATTAATTAAAAGAAACAAGATAAAACTTGTATAACTTTCAAACTACATTCTTAAAAACATATATAACTTACGAAATATAAAAAGTTGAAATATTTAATAAGAAATGTAATGGAAATTGTACAAGTAAAGGTATGTAATGAGGAGTTCAATAAATTGCTATTATTAATAAGAATCTAATGTTATAATTATTATAAATCTAAGTTATGACTGAAAGGCCACTTATTAAATATAATAGAACAGTTATAAAGGGATGAAAATAAGTTTAAGAAGGACTGAAGTTATTTATAATAAAATAAATGGAAAGATGAATATGATAAATAAATAATATTAAGAGTGGTTTGGTTTATGGTTGTTTGGGTAAGGATACTTTAAGATTGTTTGGATGTATAAATAATCTATTTAGTTTCATCTAAGACTGTTGATTAATTGATGCGCTTAGTAGTTTATTTTTCATTCTATACAATTTGAAGTTTTGAACCCGAACAACTATTTGTTTTGTTTGACATAAATGAATGATTGCTTTGTGTTGATGTTTGTGTGATGGTTTTATGTTGTTTGTTGCAATTGATTGTTGTTGTATTGATTTGGTTATTTATAATTGAAACCACTTTAAATATTTCGCTCTATAAAAGTGTTAACCCTTTTAGATTATATAAGTGAAATGCAGGAAATTGCTACTGCATTTGGTTTCATAATTAAGCGTTAATTGCCCGACAAATAGCTACGTTTTCGGATTACGGTTTTATAGCGCTATTTGTTTATTTTCCCGGGTTGGGATATATTATTTTGGAAAGTATATGTTGTATATTGTTATTTTGATATTATTTTCTCCGCTGCCGAAATTTTTTGTAAATTTTGGACTTCGAAATTTTTGAAAATAATTTCCAAACTTTAATAATTTAAGTATAAAAAGATTTAATAGTTATAAATTGATATATTTTATCTAAATTAATTAATTTCGTAGACTTATTGTTTATAAAATTTAATATTTTAAAATAAGATATATTGTTTTTTTATTCTTCTTTCCCTTCTTTCCTTTTCGGAGACGAAAAATTTTGAGTGGGAAGAGTGGAACGATCCGTAAATTTTGGTAATTAATTAAAGTAAGAAAGAAATGTAAACGGTATACCTTGGTTACAAAATTTATTTACGGAAGTGATGAAAATATGAATTAATTAATGTATGAATTATTTCATAATGGGATAAAACGTAAATTAATGTAATAAATATAATGCAGGTTGATAAGTATTCATAATGGTTAGGTTGATGTTAAACATTACTTTAATGATTATAATATAAAATAACGGAAGTGGAAATGGAAATTAATAGAAACGTAAACTTATTTTAAGGTGGTAAATTGCAGAATTGAGAATTTATTTCAAAGGTTATATTAATTAAGGAAATTGTACATATTAAATTACAATTTGATTAAATCAATGCAAATTAAGTAATTATAATAAATTGTAGTTGGTAATTAAGTATGAATGTGAGTAAATTTGGCATTAGTGATAATTATAAAATTTTATCCATTCATCTAATTTATTTAATTAAATCTAAATCAATGGCAACATTGTTGTTAATGATAGTTGTAAGCGAATTTAAATGTTAAAAGGTAACAATTATTTAGATTGAGCATTTATTTAGTATATTAAGTTAAGAATGGCAATCGATTGCAATAAATCTAAATTAATGATTTTGTTTTGTTATTGTGATTTAGTTAATAAAGGGGAATTTATATGAAATGAAGCATGCATTAATGAAATGTATTATAATTCATTTGTTAATTACACCCATACAATGTCAAATTATTAAATAACAAGATTTTAAATCAATAAACGAATTTATTTAGATTTCAATTTACAATTATAACATTTAAATTGGAATTAAATGAACTTTAATGTATATTAATGAGAATTCACGCTATAACTAAAGGTGTGAATGTAATAAATACAAACCCATGTGAATTGTAACTATGAGATGACAATCGAGTGAATAACAGGATTTAAAAACTGAATAAATAAATTCCTTGGGAATTTATGTTTTAATTTCTGGATAAATTGAAAATGTAATTTAATATTGTAAATTGTGAATTATTCAATGATAAATTGATGTAGAAAGTTGTTAAAGGATTCTAAATTTACCAAGTAATCCAAACTGACAAAATTTGCAAATAATTAAAGTTGAATTGTAAATTTGATTTAATTAACTTATTATTAACTTATTTATAAATTTATTGGAATTTAAATTGTAATAATAGGATTATTTGCAATTAAAGGTAATTTAATTTGTACGTTAATTGAAATTAAGTCAAAATGGGTGGATATTAGGAACCAAGACTTAAAAGCAATGTTAGCTACATTTTTATTGTAATAAGACTCGAATAACAAGGGTTAAGAATTTAATAAATGGATTTTTGGAGTTTTCATTTTATAATTTCAAATTTTAATAAATA
The DNA here is from genome assembly GCA_030765085.1 of Allium cepa. NCBI lineage: Eukaryota > Viridiplantae > Streptophyta > Magnoliopsida > Asparagales > Amaryllidaceae > Allium > Allium cepa. The sequence continues at coordinate 820,062,608 of CM060940.1, forward strand.
TTGAAATTAAGGTTAACATTTGAATTTGTGAATTAACCAACTCAAAATTTACATTTAAAAAATTGTTTAAATCATTGTAAATATCTGAGAATTAAAAAGTGATAAATATTGCAAATTTCAGAATTTAAACGCAAAATTTGATTTAATTAATTTATTTTAAATTTATTTAATTAATGGAAAAATAGCCATTTTGGCCACTGACTCGGGTTTCGACGAAACCAGTTTCATCGGATCCGTAACGGTGAATTATTGTAGGATTTCAAGTTTCGTATCGATCGGACTTGTCGTTTGATCGTATGAGCTTGAAACGCCTTTAAATCAATTTAATTGAAATCAATTAAAATCAATTTGAAAATATTGATTTCAGCATAACTTCTTCATACAATGGAATTTGGACGTGAAACCTTTTCCATTGCGTTTAAAATATTTTAAAACACCTATTTTGATATATGGGTTTACCCAATTTCGTTCCGGAGTCGAAACGGACTTTTCGGGCCATATATCGTTTAGCGTGTACATCTATCTTATCCGATCCATCCTATTTCAACTTTGTCTATAAATATATCGTTATAAACCCTAATTCCTCTCATTTTCATTTGGCTGTACGTATATCTCAACTCTCTCCTCCTCAATGGCAGACAGCATAATTTCAGATCCAATCCCAAATCAAATCAAAGTCAAAAATTCAAAATCCTTAGAAAAATTTGAAAAAATTATATATCGAAGCTCTTTATGCACGTATCTCAAAACTGAAATTAGTTTTGGGATAAATTGAAAATGTGATTTAATATTGTAAATTGTTAATTATTCAATGATAAATTGATGTAGAAAGTTGTTAAAGGATTCTAAATTTACCAAGTAATCCAAACTGACAAAATTTGCAAATAATTAAAGTTAAATTGTAAATTTGATTTAATTAACTTATTATTAACTTATTTATTAATTTATTGAAATTTAAATTGTAATAATAGGATTAATTGCAATTAAAGGTAATTCAATTTGTACGTTAATTGAAATTAAGTCAAAATGGGTGGATATTAGGAACCAAGACTTAAAAGCAATGTAAGCTACATTTTTATTGTAATAAGACTGGAATAACAAGGGTTAAGAATTTAATAAATGGATTTTTGGAGTTTCATTTTATAATTTCAAAATTTAATAAATATTGAAATTAAGGTTAACATTTGAATTTGTGAATTAATCAACTCAAAATTTACATTTAAAAAATTGTTTAAATCATTGTAAATATCTGAGAATTAAAAAGTGATAAAGATTGCAAATTTCAGAATTTAAACGCGAAATTTGATTTAATTAATTTATTTTAAATTTATTTAATTAATTGAAACGTAGTCATTTTGGCCACTGACTCGGGTTTCGACGAAACCAGTTTCATCGGATCCGTAACAGTGAATTATTGTAGGATTTCAAGTTTCGTATCGATCGGACTTGTCGTTTGATCGTATGAGCTTGAAACGTCTTGAAATCAATTTAATTGAAATCAATTGAAATCAATTTGAAAATATTGATTTCAGCATAACTTCTTCATACAATGGAATTTGGACGTGAAACCTTTTCCATTGCGTTTAAAATATTTTAAAACACCTATTTTGATATATGGGTTTACCCAATTTCGTTCCGGAGTCGAAACGGGCTTTTCGGGCCATATATCGTTTAGCCTGTACATCTATCTTATCTGATCCATCCTATTTCAACTTTGTCTATAAATATATCGTTATAAACCCTAATTCCCCTCATTTTCATTTGGCTGTACGTATATCTCAACTCTTTCCTCCTCAATGGCAGACAACATAATTTCAGATCCAATCCCAAATCAAATCAAAGTCAAAAATTCAAAATCCTTAGAAAAATTTGAAAAAATTATATATCGAAGCTCTTGATGCACGTATCTCAAAACTGAAATTAGTTTTTGGATCTAAATTTCTGTGTAGCCGAAATTGGATCGTTTATTCTCAGCCGTTCATCACGCGTTGATGAACTACGTCGGATCATCGAATCGAGAGTAGGGTTTTTGGAGATCGACGAGGGAGGTTCATCTATATGGTTTGTTTCACGAAATAACGGCTGGATCGAGCTAAAAAAAATCAATTAGGTCAAGATGTTGGAGGCGGCCATGGGGATTTTCGGCTCGATCGAGCAACATGTGGAGGGGGGTCTGCGACTGGAGGGAGCGGCTCGGCCTGGGGTGGCCACGGCAGAGGCGGGTGGCGGCGTGTAGGCGACGGGTTTGGTAGGGTGGACGTGCGTTTGTGGACGCTGGACAGGGTATTGGGTGCGAGCGTTCAATTTGAGGAGATAGGGTTCTGTAGCGTGAAAATCTCCTTGATGACGTGGCGACGTTGTGGAGGGTGAGATTGTTTTATTTTGTTTTTAAATTTAATTTTGTTTTCAATCGTTCTGATCAATATAACTTTCACATACGAACTCCGTTTCACACGAATTTTTTTTTGTTAGGATCGAAATAAAATTCCGGACGTTTTGACGCTAGTTTGGTAGGATTTGGAGACTGTCCAATTTTTGGGTTTAAATCGGATTTAAATTCGATTTAAATTCAAAAGGTGGGTGTTTTAACCCACTCACAATTTTTTAAATTTTTTATGTTTGTTAAATTGATTTATGATGTGTTTAGAAATTTATTTATAGCTGTTTGTCATATATTTCATCATTATCTCAGTTAATTTGCATTCATATAATTTACTTGTTATTTAATTCATTTTCGCATATAAACCGCCAGTTAAAATTTTAGTTAACTTTATTTTGCATATAAACTGCTAGTTAAATTTATTTATTATTGCATATAAACTACAGTTAAACGGTTATTTAATTTATTATTGGAAAATTAACTGTCAGTGATTAATTATTATTTATTGATGTGATTGTTTGAATTGGATGATAAATTGATAGGTGTTGATGATTGATATGATGGATGAATGGATGCTGTATTTATATTGTATAAACTGCAAGTTATTATGCATTTTCCTTTCATTCGGGATTGCGGTTTGAAATGATATAAAACCGCGTTATATTTTAAATTGCGGATTGAAATGATAAATATCCGTATCACTTGACCATAGGATAGAAAAATTATATACAGGCACCGCGGTATGTGTATATATATATATATATAATTATTTTTGAAATGATTTTCTATGGTTTTGGAAAGAATACGGTTTAATAAATATTAAATTTTGATATATATATATATAGTGAAAATTCTTGAATTTAGCTATGTATAAATTTGTTTTGAATTTTAATATAAGCTAAATAATGAAGTTGATTTCGTTTATATAATATGGCTAAGAACTTATTTGAAATTCTATTGTATATAGAGTTTATAATAACTCAAATAAAAGTAAGGTTGAAGATAAAGGTGGATATGATCCGAATTAAAGTATTTAAGAATTTTCCTCGAAAAATTTGTTTTTAAATGTAAATAAATTAAGATTTAAAGGGTATGATCTTATAACTCGATTTTTGATTTGAGGATTTAAACGAATATCAAATTTATTTAAAGAATATTATCAAGTTAATTTAATTAAAAGAATATCCTATTATTGAGGTTTAGGGTTTTACTTAAATAATATTTGTTTTATTAAGTAAATATTTCAAATTTAAATAATAGGAATTTGGATTTGACATATATTAAATTACTAAAGAATTTTTTTTTGAAATAGTGGAATATCTAAAGATTGAAATATATGAACTATAAAGTTTTGAAATATAGCATATTTAAGCTTTGAAATATATGGGAATTAAAATGGTATATTTGGAGGTTCAAATTGATATTGGGAATTTATTGTGAAATTTGAAGAAGCTGTTTATTTTATATAGTAATATAGTATTTGAACCATTAAGTATTAGAAGTTATGTTTCAAAGCTATGGTTTCAAGGTATATATATTTGAAAAATATTATGATTTTGGGAAAGAGATATTTATAAAATAAAAATGATATCATATTGATTTGGGTTTTAAAAATATAAATGATATCGCATTTATATGGTTTGAAAGAGATATTATATTCTGGTTTTAAAGTATAAATTATTTTGAAATAACCGCGGTGTTATAATAACGTTTGGTTGTTGAAGAGACCGGGATCGAAAGTTGTCATACTCTCTGCCAACTCCGAAAACCACTTTAACAACCGTGTACGCGGTGGAGATTTCAAAATGAAGTAGGACGGTGGCGGCGTTTCCTTTGAGGTAAATACGTGGACCCAACTCCCGTGAGTTGGCATAAGGTGGCTAAAACAGGAGCGATTCTCGGCCCAAGGGGGTTAGCGCCTTTTATCGGATACTCCTCTTCGATATTTTACTCTGACTTTGGATTGATTCGGTGGCCACTGTTGATTTCCTTGATTTTAGGGGGGAGTTTGTCCGAGGTGGGTGGTAGTAGCTACTACGCGTTACCACCAGTCCGGATGTGTAATTGGTATATCTACCCTGGCATTGCCTAGTTGTACCGTGCCACCTATCCTATCGCGCCTTGTACGAGTTTCTGTTTGTGTCGTATTTATGGAGTATCCTCTGGTAGCCTCCCGATCAGGAGGTATTACGGTACTGTATAGACTATTGGCATTATTTGTGTTAAGGGCTATATGGGTAACCCCTTAACGCTATTTAAAAGTAAGTTTATTTTACAATTAGACACTATTATAATAACGAAATATACTACATAGTAAATAGTTTAACGGATCTTTAGGAGATGTAAATCCCGAGAATCTCTTGAGTTACTGCACTCATATTTATTTCTGTTGATTTAACTTACATAAGATCTTTTAGTTCTGACTCGAGTGTTTTGTCTTTCAATTCGCTTGGGTCAGTCCGAGCGTTTCAGGATTTCGAAGACCTCATATCTGGAGGACGAAGACGGAGATTTATTATTATTATTATTAGTCCACTACACTCATATTGTTCCACTGGATTGTTATTGGTATGTGTAACTCTGATAAATGTTGTAAGTATAATCGAATAATTTGTAAAACAGCTTTATAAACTGTATATTTGATTATTATATTTTATCCTTCCGATGTGAGATTCTATTTTGTTTTATTTCTTTCTTGTTTTTCTGATTTACTCCATAACAATCCGCCCTTTCGTATGGTTTGAATTGGCATGTGTGTCGATTTAAAGCGTGCGAAAAGACGGGACGTTACATAATAATTGTAATAATTACAGTTTATATATATATATATTCCATTTGCATCGGGCTAATTTGATTCATGCTCATCGATTCATATTTATCAGCTTGTCCGTCGAATTTGTGTCAATCTAGCTTTGCTTTGTAATTCGTGCTTAGATTCATAACTCATCTCATTTTCGTTCATCTCTAGCCTCGGTGAGCAATCACTCACGATTACGTTCTTATATTTATTAAATTTGATTTCAACTGAAACGATAATTGAAATATGTTGCTGTTAGTTATTTACACTGTTATATATGTTATTATCTGTATCTGTTCATATGTGACAGCTGACACCATTATATGTTATTTATATTGATGATACACCTGTTATATTATTATTATATCTGTTATCACTCTACAAATTTCCTATGAGTTGAAATGATACATACCCGAACGATCTGTAGAATATGGGAACATCGTTATGGGTTGAAATGATAAACCCAAGCGATTTTCATTGAATTGAATTTGGGGTTGCAGGTTGAAATGATATATACCCGTATATATTTAAATTGTGGATTGAAATGATAAATATCTGTATCACTTGACCATATGATAGAAAATTATATACAAATACCGTTGGTCAATATATATATTTTGAAATGATTTCCAAGGTTTTGAAATGAATATTTTGGTTTTAATAAATATTGATTTTAAGATATATATATATATATATATATGTTATTTTTATAAAGGTTAAATTTTGATTTTCAAAATTATATGTTTTGAAAATTTAAAAATTATAAGTTAGTTTTGGAACTATAAATTCGAAGATTTTACATACAATTCTACAATATATAAAATAAGTTCAATAATAAGATTTGATTTATTAAAGTTGATTTAATAAAGTTGATTTAATTAATATATAACATGTTTAAGTATTTATTCAAATTTTATATTTTCAAATACAGAGTTTATAATGATTTTAATAAAATTCAGGTTGGAAAGAGAAATAGAAATTGGGTTGAAATTGATTTATTTAAGGATTATACTCAAATAAGCTTGATTTGAAATGTATTAAATTTGGGATTTTAAAGCTATGATTTTATAACTTGATTTTGATTAAAAGTAATTTAAATGAATATTTCAAATTTACATAAATCGAAATGGTATATTTAGTTTAATTTAAATTTGAAATTTGAAGTTTTATTTAAATGTTATTTGAATGATTAAGTAAATATTTCAAAATAAATAATAATAAAGGGAATTTGATATATAGATGAAATTGTCAAATTTAATTTTGAAATGTTGAATTTTTAAAGCTTTGAAATATATTGAAATTGAAATGGTTTATTTTGTGGTTTAAATCTGTATTTAAAATTGATGTAATTTGAAATGGTTTATTTAGAAACTGAATTGAATTGAAATTGATCGATTGAGGTTTAATTAAATTGGAATTTTGGAATCCGAGTTGATTTGAATCGATTGGTGAAATTTGAGGAAACTATTTTATTATATAAAGTATTTTTAAATTATATTTAAAAATATTTTATATTTTACTTTATAAATCGTTTTTAGTATAAACTATTTTAATATAAATCATTTTTAATATAAACTATTTTTAATATAAATTACTTTAATATGCCAATTATTTTAATATAAACTATTTTAACTTATAATTATTTTTATATAAACTATTTTATTTTATAAATTATTTTATTATATATACTATTATTAATATCTAAACTGTTCAAGTGGGAAGTAATGATTTCCAAAATGTTATGATTTCCAAAGTATTATGATTTCTAAGTTATGATTTCTAAAGTGTTATGGTTTTGGAAGCTTTATAATTTTGAAAGTGTTATAACTTTGAAGTGCTATGAATTTTGAAAATGGATATATTTTAAATGGAAATGATATCGTATTTGGTTTTGAATGGAAATGATATCGTATTGATATAGTTTTGAAATGGCAATAATATTTTGGTTTTGAAGTACAAACTATTTTAAAATAACCGTGGTATCATAATAACGTTTGGTTGTTAAAGAGACCGGGATCGGATATTGTCATACGCTCTTCCAATACCGAAAACCACTTTAACAACCGTGTACGCTGTGGAGATTCCGGAATGAAGTAGGATGGTGGCGGCGTTCTATTAGGGTATGTACGTGGATCCGACTCCCGTGAGTTGGCTTAAGGTGACTAAAACAGGAGCAATTGACGGGCCAAGTGAGGTAGCTCCTCCGATCGGACACACTCCATCGTATGCCATTCCATTACTCTGTGATTGATTTGGTGCGCACCTTTGATTCGCGAGTGTGGCTCGAGGTGGGCGATTGCTACGGCTCTGCGTTACAACCAGCCCAGAAGTGTAATTGGTATATCTACCCTGCCATTGCCAAGTTGTGCCGTGTCACCTACCCTATCGAGACCACTACGAGTTTATTTTGTGTCGTACCTATGGAGTATCCTCTGGTAGCCTCCCGATCAGGAGGTATTACGGTACTGTATAGACTATTGGCACTATAAAATGTGTTAAGGGGGAAATGGGTAATGCCTTAACGCTATTTTAATAGTTTACTTTACTTTAGACATTATTATAATAGTGTATATTACTACATAGTAGATAGTTTAACGGATCCTTAGAGGATGGTTATCCCAAACATCCTTTGAGTTACTTTTATTTTAGTTGTTATTTCACCTGAGTTGGATTTATTGATATAAGAATGTTAATCCTGACTCGAGTGTTTTGTGTTTTGCTTTACGCTTGGCTCAGACTGAGTGCCACAGCATTTGAGACTCGCCTTTTGAGTTTGGAGCTTCGCTTGGAAATCCAACCATCTATTCAGTTTTCAGATATTCAGTTGATTCCATTGATGTATTCAGATTTTGTTATTTGACTACTGTATGGAGACTACTATGTATTTGAGACTTCTGTTGTATCTTGTTTTAATTCTGTTATATATATAGTAGCTTCATGAACTACTGTTCTTTTATTTCCGCTGCTTATTATTGTAATACTCTGTGTCTGTGATTCTGTGATTATTTTATTTACTGTATATGCTGAGTTTTTCCAAATATGCATTAACAATCTGATATTTTGAGCAATTCAAGTCCGACATGTGTGTCTGCCTACGCACTTGGTGGATGCAGCATGATAGGGGGTTCTCGCATTTGGTTTGGTAGCGAACGGATGACTTTTACTCCTATATGTCCCCGCGGGGGTTGGTGCAGTCGAAAGGCTGGCCGTAAAGGCAGAACACATGTACCGATGTATGCTACGGTGGGCGTTACCCCACTTCCATGCGGGTCGTTACAGTTGGTATCAGAGCTTTGGTTTTAGGCAAAACTCGGCATATAAAGTAAATTTAATTACGGAATCACTTTCGTTCGAGCTTGAATTCCTTTTTCTTTGACTCGGTTTCTTTTGAATTTTGGAATGTTCCCCTCGGTTCCAAAATCCGTTCTGGTCTCTCTCTATTCGTATTTTCTTGATTCTGGAGCATCCCATAGCTCCACTGTATGATTTGTAAAGGGGTGGAACTCCTTTACAATTGGCATTCATTCACCGAAGATTTGCGTATCCTCGGTTTAGATGCTGCTATCTCTTGCTATGCCCAATTATATCTCTTGTGGTCGGATGTCGATTTGCCTCAGAATTCTACATCGATCTTATTCTTGAAGTCACGGTTGACCCTGTTAAGGTTGCCTACGATTTATATAAGCCCATCTTCCTATTCTATTACTTAATTATCTTATCTTCATTTCGAGCCCATCTTCTAGCTAGAATTCTTTTGATTAAGTCCCTATAATTTGAATCTCTAACCTCGTTCTAGAATCCATTCTGGAATCATCGTGTGAGGGAGTGTATTTGTATTGATATTAAATTGTTTTATATATTGTGTTGTTTGAGCTGTTAATGTTGATTTGGAGTTTCGACCGATTTGTCTGATCAACGTTATCGATAGAAATTCCAAAACACTTAAACAGAGCAATGACACAATATTATTTTTCAAATTTGGTAAATGAAATAAATTTTGTATGATTATATTATATATAAGTAAATTTGTCTGAAATTAAATAGTTATTTGATTTTCATTTATTGCTTTGTAAATCATTGACTATTGTCACATGATGTAAATAAATGGAATTATAAAAACATGGTTTAGACACCGTTTTGGAAATTTAATTGAATTTAAAAATTAGATTTTGAGAATTTAATTTTCGGTAACTCCAAACTTTGGTTTTAAAATTTTTTAAAAATATATATTATTGGAAGTATTTTCGAATAGAAATCGTTTCCAAAATGTTTAAATCAGTGCTCTTCTCTTTTGTCGCTGGAAAATAATTTCGGTGATGGCGGCCATATCATCGACATTCATTTTCGAGTTTCAGAGGGGAGAGACCATTCTATAGCTTTGCTACACTTTTGTTTTGGAAAATAAATTTGATTTGAATTTGTTAAATATGACTTGATTTATACCATATATAGGTATATATTTATAAATTTTATTTGATATATATATATATATATATATATATATATCTATCTATCTAAATGGTTTGAAGTGAATCGAAAATTTAATTCTTAAATTTTATGTTAAAGGTGATTTCAATTATAAAATGAAGCCAAAATTTTTGGATAAAATTTAAACTTGAAACAATTGAATTTGAAAAATTTTATTTGTATAATACTCAATTACATTCCAATATAACTTACCTGAATCATTCAGAAGTTGAATATGTAATTGAATAATTTACAATGTAAAATGATGTTAAAAGAATTTATAAATAAATTAAAATGGTTATAATAAATGTTTTAGACTTAACTTTATGATTATAGAAATGTTAATTAAGATAAAATGGATAATAGGATAATGAATAAATAAGATAAATAAAATAAATTTTGTTTGAAGGAATTTATAAATTGAATTAAATCGACTTATTGAAATGCCTTGAATTTAAAACCAATTGTTGAATATTAATTAATTTAAATTGAAATTTATATGGTTTAAATTAATTGTATCTTTTGAATTTCAATCTGTTTTTCTTTCTGGCTGTTTCTATTCTCCTACTTCCTTTCTTTTCGGGGATGAAAAGTTTTGAGTGGGGGAGAGTGCAATGACCCGTAAAAAATTTATTTGTTTTAATAACGTATTTAATTGAAATTTTAAATAATTATATTTTGAAATAAAAATTTGATATTTGGAATGCGTCTACTTTAACATAGCAAATGGTAAGTTTTCATCGGATAATACGTAAGTTTATTTTTCTTCTGTAATTTTATTTCAATTCAAATCAGTTAATATTTGATGATAATAAAATATTTTCCAAACCTGAATATTTTTATTCAATAAATTTGTAAATCATCTTCTGAGTGAGACGTCATATTTCATTTCTTCAAATTTGGACTGCTATTGCTCGTTTATCTTATTTTCGGCGTATTAGTAGCATTTGGTACCCATATCGACTTTTGATTTGATGATCCTATCACTGATATCGGTATGTCGTTTCGATCATCTCGTCGTGCTGATCTCTGCGGTATATTCACTTCTATGTTTCGGGGTCCAGTACACCGCGGAATCCGCGAAACGATATACAGTATCAGTTTTGTATTTGGATCTTTTGCATTTCTAGTGACCATTCGTTATCCATCGGGTTGAACGTTATATCCACCAGCCTTTATTGATTTAACGTGCCTAGCTTTACAATTCCCACTGTTCATTTAATATCTTTTGGTATGTCTATTCACCTTATTCTCTACCCTTCTTTTTGCTCTGTGCCTTCATTGAATTTTTTTCATAACATACGAAAATATATATGCGTGAATGCCTGCTTTAACTCATCGTCCTCTTCCCCTTAAACTTCACCCACTCACCGAACCCATGCTGCTCAACCACTTGAATGGCACCTCCAACCCACCACTCGTCTGCCCACCGAACTTCGACAACCACCCATCACCGTTCAAACCGGCCTCCCCCTCTCTTCCTCTCTCGGCTTCAACCACCCAGGCCACCACATTCGACCATCACCTCGACAAGTCTCCAGCTCGCCATTGACCTCCGCCTTATCCACCTGACTTCAGTCTGACAACCACCCTACGCCTTTCTCCCCTCCTCTCCCTCTGCCATGGCTGTTGCAGCCTTGAACTCCACCATGTCGTGTAGGCAACCCAACCACCAAGTGTTGATCCTCCCCTTCTCTTTTGTCAAGCATCGTTTTATCTTCTCTATTAGGTAAGAAATTATATATTACCTATGTTATATATATGATTAGTGGTTATATATATATATATATATATATATATATATATATATATATACATATACATATACATATACATATGCGAGTGTACAAGGTTTTCACATAGTATAAATAGTAGCTTTAGGATATGATTTCTAGAACAGTGAATATAAAGTATATACATAGGTTTATATTAGCTCGACATGAATGGTTTACAGTACATATTGTATGAGAGTTTGATATTATATAGATTATGTAGGTGCATATATTCTGTAATTTATATATAAGCTTATTTATGTATGATAATTTATAAAGTTGTATGATCTGTTCACACACACACACACACACACACACACACACACACACACACACACACACACACACATATATATATATATATATATATATTAGTATATTAGTTTGTATTTATGATATGTTCAACATACAATATGAATTATCATACAGTGATGATTTGGTTCTAAGTGTACGTATATAATATGTATATATATGATCTACGGTTTTAGTTTTGGATATGTATTTTATGAATTTATGATTTGAAATAAAATATGTAATGATTATAGAGGTCATATGTTATCTGTTTGAATTTTCCAAAGATAAGATAAAGGTTTATTTATGTTAAATGGTTATAATTTAAATATTGAGAAAGTATATGTTTTAATTCGAAATTTACATGTGATATATATATGTCATTCTAAGTATGTAATTTAAGTAGAATATTGGTTTTAAGAAAAATAATGATTATGATAATTACAGTTTATATATATATATGTATTCCATTTGCATCGAGCTAATTTGATTCATGCTCATCGATTCATATTTATTAGCTTGTCCGTCGAATTCGTGCCAATCTACCTTTGCTTTGGAATTCGTGCTTGGATTCATAACTCATCTCATTTTCGTTCATCTCTGGCCTCGAAAGATGAGCAATCACTAACGATTAGCGTTCTTATATTTATTAAATTTGATTTCAATTGAAACGACAATTGAAATACGTTGTTGTTAGTTATTTACACTGTTATATATGTTATTATCTGTATCTGTTCACCTGTGACAGCTGACCCCATTATCTGTTATTTATATTGATGATACGCCTGCTATATTATTATTATATCTGTTATCACTCAACAAATTCCTTATGAGCTGAAATGATACATACCCGAACGATCTGTAGAATAGGAGAAATCGTTATGGGTTGAAATGATAAACCCAAACGATTTTCATTGAATTTAGTTTGGGATTGCGAATTGAAATGATATATACCCGTATATATTTAAATTGCGGATTGAAATGATAAATATCAGTATGACTTGATCATAGGATAGAAAATTATATACAGACACCGTTGATCAATATATATATTTTGAAATGATTTCTAAGGTTTTGAAATGAATATTTTGGTTTTAATAAATATTGATTTTAAGATATATACATACATACATACATATATATATATATACACACGTTATTTTTATAAAGGTTTTAAATTTTGAATTTTTAAAATTATATGTTTTGAAAATTTTAAAATTATAAGTTAATTTTGGAATTATAAATTTGAAGATTTTACTTACAATTTTACTGTATAAAATAAGTTTAATAATAAGATTTGATTTATTAAAGTTGATTTAATCAATATATAATATGTGTAAGTATTTATTTAAATTTTATATTTTCAAATATAAAGTTTATAATGATTTTAATAAAATTCAGGTTGGAAAGAGAAATAGAAAGGGTTGAAATTGAATTTATTTAAGGATTATACTCAAATAAGCTTGATTTGAAATGCATTAAATTTGGGATTTTAAAGATATGATTTTATAACTTGATTTTGATTAAAAGTGATTTAAATGAATATTTTAAATTTACATAAATTGAAATGATATATTTAGTTTTATTTAAATTTGAAATTTGAAGTTTTATTTAAATGTTATTTGAATGAATAAGTAAATATTTCAAAATAAATAATAGTAAAGGGAAATTGATATGTACATGAAATTGTCAAATTTAATTTTGAAATGTTGAATATTTAAAGCTTTGAAATATATTAAAATTGAAATGGTTTATTTTGTAGTTTAAATCTGTATTTGAAATTGATGTAATTTGAAATGGTTTATTTAGAAACTGAATTGAATTGAAATTGATGAATTGAGGTTTAATTAAATTGGAATTTTGGAATCCGAGTTGATTTGAATTGATTGGTGAAATTTGAGGAAACTATTTTATTATATAAAGTATTTTTAAATAATATTTAAAACTATTTTATATTTTACTTTATAAATCATTTTAATATAAACTATTTTAATATAAATCATTTTTAATATAAACTATTTTTAATATAAATTACTTTAATATGCCAATTATTTTAATATAAACTACTTTAACTTATAATTATTTTTATATAAACTATTTTATTTTATAAACTATTTTATTATATATACTATTATTAATATCCAAATTGTTCAAGGGGGAAGTAATGATTTCCAAAATGTTTTGATTTCGAAAATATTATGATTTCAAAATTATGATTTCAAAATTTTATGATTTCCAAAGTGTTATGATTTCTATGTTATGATTTCTAAAGTGTTATGGTTTTAGAAGCTTTGTAATTTCGAAAGTGTTATAACATTGAAGTGCTATGATTTTTGAAAATGGATATATTTGAAATGGAAATGATATCGTATTTGGTTTTGAAATAGAAATGATATCGTATGATATGGTTTTGAAATGGCAATGATATTTTGGTTTCGAAGTACAAACTATTTTGAAATGACCGCGGTGTTATAATAACGTTTGGTTGTTAAAGAGACCGGGATCGAATATTGTCATACTCTCTGCCAATACCGAAAACCACTTTAACAACCGTGTACGCGGTGAAGATTTCAGAATGAAGTAAGACGGTGGCGACGTTCTATTAAGGTACATACGTGGACCCGACTCCCGTGAGTTGGCTTAAGGTGGCTAAAACAGGAGCAATTGACGGGCCAAGTGAGGTAGCTCCTCCTATCGGACACACTCCATCGTATGTCATTCTATTACTTTGTGATTGATTTGGTGCTCATCTTTAATTCGGGAGTGTGGCTCGAGGTGGGCGATTGTTGCGGCTCTGCGTTACCACTAGCCCGGAAGTATAATTGGTATATCTACCCTGGCATTGCCTAGTTGTGCCGTGTCACCTACCCTATCGAGACCACTACGAGTTTGTTTTGTATTGTACCTATAGAGTATCCTCTGGTAGCCTCCCGATCAGGAGGTATTACGGTACTGTATAGACTATTGGCACTATAAAATGTGTTAAGGGGGAAATGAGTAATGCCTTAGCGCTATTTTAATAGTTTACTTTACTTTAGACATTATTATAATAGCATATATTACTACATAGTAGATAGTTTAACGGATCATTGGATGATGGTTATCCCAAACATCCTTTGAGTTACTTGTATTTTAGTTGTTATTTCACTTGAGTTGGATTTATTGATATAAGAATGTTAATCCTGACTCGAGTGTTTTGTGTTTTGCTTTACGCTCGGGTCAGACTGAGTGCCACAGCATTTGAGACTCACCTTTTGAGTTTGGAGCTTCGCTTGGAGATCCAACCATATATTCAGCTTTCGGATATTCAGTTGATTCCATTGATGTATTCAGATTTTGTTATTTGACTACTGTATTGAGACTTCTATGTATTCGAGACTTCTGTTGTATCTTGTTTTAAATCTGTTATATATATAGTAGCTTCATGAACTACTGTTCTTTTGTTTTCGCTGCTTATTATTGTAATACTCTGTGTCTGTGATTTTGTGATTATTTTATTTACTGTGTATGCTGAGTTTTGCTAAATATACATTAGCAATCTGATATTTTGAACAATTCAAGTCCGGCATGTGTGGATGCTAATGGCACGAAATATTAGGACGTTACAGAGTTCACCAAAGTACTATTAAGTTTTCATGATTAACTTGGTGTTATTTTTGAATAAATATTTCTATTCATCTCATAGAAATAAATAGTGGTAATATTGTAATTTATGTGATCCGCTGAGTATTCATTATAAATATTATTTGATAGGTCTTCTTAAGTTTGTTTTTTAAAAAAAAATTGGGTATGGTAGCACATATTAGTACTACAAGTCTTAAGTAGTATATGTCAATATATGTTTTAATTAGCTACGCAAGTTTCGAACCTGTGACCTCTTGCACCAAAGTATATTCGTTTAACCACTAGAACAATGATGTTGTTATATAAACTACCATTAGTTCACTCACACTTGTGAATTCTAAAACTATTTATCCTACGAGGATAATGTTAAACCGCATTCATAAACCTTTTATTCCCAAGTATGTTATAAAAAGTAATTAACAAGCCTATAAGTTTTTTAATAACTCAATGCCATAAAATTTATACGTACGCACATACATACATGCATATGATAAGATATTGATTGATCATTATTTGATGTTACGACTATAAGATAGAGAATGTGTTTCTAGTACTTCTTTGAAGGTGATATCATGTTACGTTATGTCCCATCATAATATCATGGTTAAAGAAATATATTTCTATCATAGTTGATAATCTATTAAATGACAACACACGTACACATATTGCATATAAAGAGACATTGTAGCCCCTTTTTATCATCAATTCCTTTGCATCTCCTTCATATTTGGCACCCGATTTAGAAAAGGAACCGATGGATTTAGTGCGGTCTCTCCCATAATTTATCATTTGTCACTTTCTTGAATCTTCAATAGATTCATCCACTAAATTATAAATCCAACTATCGTCGTAAGAATTAATACAAATGAGATAAAAAGAGGGTATCTCTTATGCTATATATCTTAAAGTCCTAACACAGCAATTTTCCTTTTTCTCCCAATTTTAGAATTTACTCTACCCTCGGTTATTCTGTATACTTTCAAGAAGGCACAAGTTCAAATCCCGCTAACAATGCTTTTATGTTATAAAAGTAACTGCAATTCGTGTGATTTATTTTATCTCAAGCAACCAAGTTCGAATCCAGCTTATCTCATATTACCTAATATGTTTAGGAATCACTTTATTCGTTTAAGAATCTTAACTTTTTCCTATTAAGTCCACTCTTACTTGTAAGTTTCAATAAAAATCAGTTTGGATCCAGTGACCTTACATTTTGTGTTTATTTTAAATAATTAAACACGATTTTTTTAAATTTCATTGGTATTGTTCTTTTAAGTAGTAATTTAACTAGAAAAAACTACATATTTTCATATGCTCATGATAATATTTAAAATAATGAAAAAAGTTAAACTAATGAACAGAATAAAAAAAATAAAGAATAATAAATTTTAGAAAATGTATATTGAGTCGTTATGTTAATTGACCGTTAATCGCATGTAACATATAAAACATAAAATGAACCAGCTTTGTTGTTCCAGTTCAACCGCTGATATAAACTTATTTTCCATTATTATCTTATATAATCTATTACATTATATAAAAAGATCAATCCCAACGAATATTCATCTATTTTGACATTTTATTTCAATCCCACGATGGCATCCCTGATCATATCAAGGCCGATCATACATAAGGGGCAAGGAGGGAAAATGATTCGATTAATGGAGAATCAATTATTGATTAGTGAGGATCAATTGTTGATTAGAGAGGATAAAAGAAAGCGGTCTATTTATTCATGGCCCGAATTGCCTATAAATAGATCTCTTCCTCTCCATCCTAAATACACAAGAAAACCTCTAAACCCTAACCCCAGAAACCATTGATGAAGCCAAAGAGACGATGTTGCAAACCGTAACCAAAGAGATGGAGAAAAGACTAGCAACCAAGGTGTTACACTGTTAGCAAGATTGCAAGGAGGTAATCTTCTATTTTAATCATTTGATTTATATTCAAATATTCATATTCACATATGAATAATATTGTCGACAAAAAATATATTAATTTTTTAAAAAGATTTATTTTAAATGATTAAATAATGAATAAAGCTTTTATGTTTGTTTATATGTGTTGTACATGTTTAAAATCTCTTTTGGTTTTAAATAAAATAACCTTTTATTTTAGATCTGAAATTATAGATTCATATGTTGTATATGTTTAAATTTTCTTTTGTTTTAAATAAAATAACCTTTTTTCAGATCTGAAATTATAGATACATGCGTGTACACGCACGCAGAGATGTTTATACATTAAACTATTATATTAGTTTTTATATATCAAAAGAAGAAAATTTTTCCTTATGTTTCTCTTATATCATTTTCAAAATTGAATTTAAAATACATAAATGCATACATACATATTCATACATATACGTCAACAAGAGATGTATGTACGTGTGTGTATGCATGTAATTTGTCATGCAGAAATTTATATATAAAAAAAATTACTACGGTTTGTTTGCACGTGGATTTAAAAAAAAAAATATTTCTATTTTGTTTGAAAGTTGAACATAATTTAAGTTGGATTTTTAAAATGTGTATGTGTATCCGCTAGGATTTATCAAAATAAGAATAACTAAAATTTCATGGTATATATGTAATTAGGGTTGTTATAGTAACGATAAATTTACCATTATCATACCCTTACCAGTCAATCGGTTACCATTTTCAAGTAAATTTGGTATACCAGTATAATCGGTATGCTGACGGTAAATTACCATTTTCTACAGTAAAACATCGATAATATTTTTTCAAAACCAACGGTAACGGTAATTTACCAGTCCGTTCATAATACATTGATATTCATATAAGATGTTGTATCATGGGCATTTAAAAGCAAGAAAATAATTCAATTTATTTCAGTAACTCAACTCAAATGATAATAAATACACTTCTTTTTTATGTCATTTATTAAGTGACCCAATGAGATATATATAATGAAGCATCGTTCAATGTAAAAATATATCAACTTATTATTTTCCTAAACAAACGGTAATTTACCATTACCAGTATAACGGTTACCAGTCTATCGGTATACCAGTCAATCAGTAACGGTAAACAATTTTAGTTTACCAGTAGAAACGGTATTTACAAAATGGTAACGGTAACCATTACCATAACAGCCCTATATGTAATCTCTTGTTGACAGCTTGTTTGACAAAATTAATGACTTTTAAATCAATGTTTTCTTTATGTGGAACATCAAAGTAATTCCTATTATATTGTGAATATGAATATTAATTAAAAGGATTTGTTTTCATATTAGCATGTGTATAATGTTATTAATAAATTAATGTATTTATACATACATTTCCTTTGATATCATCATCAATATATGATCTTAACTTGTATTATTATCGACTATAAGACACAATGATCAATTATACACATGTTCCCACATTACCTCCAAGTTAGACAAACCATTTAATATAGGTACAATGTTTGCATTGTGAATACAAACTATGTTAAAATATTAAAACATAAATTAGAATTAAAACGAAATTAATAATGTAAATTTAAACTGAGTGAATAATAATCACTCTTAAATTACAACAATATAAATATTTTAAATACAATTAAATTGAAATAAACCTCAACTCTTTTATTAATAAATACTAAATATGATTTAGTATAAAATTTATTATGCAAATTGACCTTATACAAATTAACAAGATGATTTTTTTTTTTCTTCTTCTGAAGTTTGCTATTGTTACGCTGTGGTCGATGCACCTGATCCAACATAGGCATATAGGCCTTGCTGGTGAGGATATATCAAGTGGACGTATGATATGCAGGTCCTTGCTGCTGGGCTTTAGTTCTAATGGACCTATTTATACTTTTGCACGAAAAATAAGCACAAAAAGTTAAAGATCTAGTGCAATAATGAACAAAGGAGTTTTTGAAATTTGTCATCTTTTTGTCCCACTGCTAATACATCTAATCTAATATTTCCTACCAAAGTTGACCCATTTAGGTTTTACTTTATCTAAGGGCAGATAAAAAGATGAGTGCAAGGATAAATTTTTACGCTCACATTTCATCTTGCTTCATTTAAATTAATGTTACTACTTTTAAGGGTAATTTTACATGTTTTAACCAAATTTCAAAAATGCTTCTGATCACCATCCATGCATTTATATTTAACATTTCTGGACTAAAGGAATTTATTTGTGCACATTTCAATGTTAATGAAATTATATGCATATTTTAATCAAAATGCTTGTTTATTTTTTGTATGCATTTAAGTCCAAAATTTTAACATTATCAATATATGGACTGGTACATACAAATGAATCATGAAGAAGATAATAAATGGACATAAAATTTGATGCAAATAAATTACATACAAATCAATGTTACCATTGAAGGGCAAGAGCGAAGAATGAAGCTTTATCTCTACATAGACGAGGCTCACGCATCTACTTAATGATGTACCACAATTAATTGTAGAAAGCTATTTAAAGAAAGGAAATAAATATTCATTTAGAGTTACTTGGCGAGCGCACTACATCAAAGGCATTTTTGGTATTACCAATATAAGGATTAGGGTTTGAAAAATGTATAAGTACCCTCTCATGTAGCATGAAAAGAATAGAAAATTAAATGTAAAATCAAGCCACAAAATTATAATTAAAAGACTACTTTTCTCTTTCATTTCTCTCTTTATTTCGTAGGTTCTTTGTTCTTTTATGTCATTTTAATTCATGCAATTTTTATTTAGATTATGTACATTTTCGTTTGTACATTTAGTACAGACATTTCTTTTTTGCAAGTAGTGGAACTCTCCTTTATTATTAATTTCTTTTTTGTTTAATGTTAAGGTTCATTTATATTAAAACGAAAAATATGAATGGGTAAACTCCTCTAAGGGTAATGATGCTTCCTTGGTTCATATGTAAAATCAACATAAAAGTTTCATGTACAATATCCATTTAATTTGAGCTTTTGATTTAGATCTAGGTGGAATGTTGATGTTTATATGTGATATTTAATAACTTATGTTATTTAATAGTTTATTATCATAAATCGCTTATGCTCACATCAATAATAGATTCAAGTTTCACCCAAGCTAAATTATATGATTTGATAACGAGGTTAGAAGTAGAACTGAAAGATATTTATGTTTGCTTGATCCAACATCGTTAATAAATCATGCTCAAATAGATTTTATTTTTAATATCGTAATCATATTCATAAGATTGAACAAGTGAGTTTAGTCTGTGTATTGAAATTTGATGACTTGTGTTGTTTGATTTACTCGAACATTCTCCATGCTCTTAATACATACACAAAGTAATTCTACTTAATATTAAAAGAGATTAAGATTATCTCATATTGATTTGAATGAATATGAGAGTGGACCTATATCTAGATTGTTGTTTTATTTCTTAACGTTTTTCCTAGCATTTAAACTTCATAGTTCTTTGGTTTTCATATTATTATATCAATTTAATTTTCCTGTTTTCAAAATTATCTTTTCAAACTTTTGGGATATTTTTTAGAGGCCACTTTTTGGTAAATGTGCATCTCATGTCTTAGTCGTTGCTAAAACGAAAGTTTGAGCTATTGAATTATGAATTAGCAAATAACATACGATGAAAGGATTTTATCTAATATGATATATTTACTGTTGTTCTCACCAACCCTTAGCTTTGCGATTTAAGCGCGGTTAACGCAACTAAAAAAGCGACATATAACACCGCCTGAAATATCCAAACACATACTAAAAAAGCCCCAAAATCACATGTACAAAAATAACAGTCCTTGCATAATCTCACACTAGCCATATTTACTGTTCTGAGTAAAATTTACTCATGATGCTAGTGTAGCAAAGTTCTAAGAAATCTATAATACATCTTACTCACCATTTGTAACAAGGATTACTTAGGCCCTCAGTAATTATGTACTTGGTTGAGTCACTGCAGCAGGATGTATTTAAAAAAAAGCTAAAAGAAGACATAGTTCATTAGATAAAATTCAAATTTGAAGTAAAGAAATCATTTCAAAGTTCAGTATTACAAATCACAGTTCCTCCATATTGTAAAAGAGAAAATGGAAACTCTTAGGTGGAAAGGTAATACCTCGATCAGTTTTAAATTCACGCCTCAATCAAAATGTGTTGATGAGCAATTATATACAGGCATTTTTCACCTGTAGTTCCAGGAAAAGTCTTTGTTGGCCTGAAAGAAATATGCATATGATACAAGTAAAAGTTAAGCTACCAAAAGAAGAAAGTCTTATGTTCAGTAACAAGGAAGATATAGAGCTTACAGTTTTAGCTAGCTCAGCTGCTTTCTCATCATTGAAACCTAAAGTTGCCATTATCTTGTAACCAGCTGACTCTTTCTCAGACCATACACCAAGAAGCATATGGGTTGTGGTTACTTCTCCATCCTCGCCTACATATCAAAGAAACGTGTCATATCTTCATATAAAATATTGCAGTATGAACCAATGGTGATCTTCATCGAACACTTCATGTTATATGTGAATCGGCACACTCCAAATGGAGCAAAATTTTAATATGATGAAACACTCTCTTTTTTCATAAAATTAAGCCATAAGATATAATCAAAGTAAAACGAATGGATATGATATATTTGCTGCATTGCAGATTGAGGATAAGCTATCTTTAGTGTTCCAGATGGGCTGAAGGTGCAGAAATTTCTGGTGCATGTTGTGATACATTAGGCATGTTGCATGTTGATCTAACTTAGCCAGTACAAATCATTAGGTTCAAAAAATTTGACAGACGGCTAGCAGCTGCTCTGTATGTTTAAAACCAACCACCAACAACACTACAGATATACATCATTCTACTTATATCCATGTTCGAAAATCTTGCCCGCTGTACCTAGTAGTGTTTGCAAAATCAACAACTTAGTATATTGTTGAAATTGTATGACTCAAAATGTGTTAAATTATATATCATATCGAAGAGGAAATCGAGTGCTTTGTAACAGCGAAAACCAATCGTCAATGCGATCTTGTATTATTGTTCTTTCTACTAGAAATTAAACATGAATGAGAAACTCGATTATTATAGCATTTAATCTATGTTTGATTGATTGTGTCTCTCTAATGTAATCTTGTTAATCCGTGGACATAGATAACCACATTATATCTTGGGTCATGTTTTTCTAATGTTGTATTAGGTAGTCTGTGTTTACTGTTTTTCATTGTTGAATTTCATTGGTAGTTAATCAGCAGGTTAGATTCTAGGTGTTTTCACGTAAGTTTCACTACACGTCTCAATGCTAAATGACTGACATTGTGCAAAAAGTAAGGGTATCTAGTTAATTGCATCTCACTTGTTTAAGAACATGGTGGAAGAAAAACGAGAACAAAATCAACTACACACGTCTGTTACGTCTTATTAGCACAAATATGGCATCAAGTAATAACAACTTAAAACCCCCCAACACATGGCCTCATGCACATGCAGGCACACCCTCCCACAACAGTATACAGTTTGATATTATCGTCAAAGACCAGATGCCTACTGTTACAGAGAAGAACACTCTTAATGAGACTACTTATATGTTGAAAATAATGATGATAACACAGTGCAATTTGATATTACCAGATTTTAGTTTCTCCTCTACAGCCCAATCCAATGCTCTTTGAGCTTGTTCAGTCAATGGTGGATGTTCCGGACTGAAAAAGTACATATCAGACTTCCCAAGCAACTTCACGGTTTCATCACGTACTTTGAAAAGCGTGATTCCATTCGCACGTAAAAACTTGGCAGCTTCACTTGTTCCTACCATCAATTTCAAAGTAACAAAAAATGAATATGACAATGTGCAAACATAAGGGACACGTTTGACATAAACATCACAAGCATCAAACAAACTCGTGCATTCACCATGATTAATCATAGTAGTTTATAAACAAGACAATAATAAGTAAATGTTTTTTAAAAAAAAGGTTTCATTTTTCATGAGGAAAAAAAAATGGAAACTTGAAATGATTTGAGAAAAATCAGTGATAAAAAAGAATTTTATTACAGTATTTGAAACATAAAAAGTATGAAAATTAAATTCCGTTATGATCAAAATTGACTTGTATTTTAATCAAAATTGACTTGCATTACGAAATTAGATTGTATCATAATCAAATTTTGGATTGCACTGTATTAAAAATTGGCCATTATTGACTACAATCCTTTTATGGTGACTTGCACCATGTTGAAACTGTATTCCATTGTTCTATAATTAGCTTGCATAAAAATTAACTCGGAGTGTGTAAAAAGTGGACTTGAATGTGCTATAAAGTCATTTACTTTATATGTTGAATTAAATGCAATTTATTTATTTTAAACAATGTTGCAAGTAAGACACTCTAAACCCAATAAACAAATAAATAAATAAACCAAAGAAACCAACTAGTTAAAACATATGCAACTGAATCATGAAATTCAATTGGAAAGGAAAAATGAAACGAAAGCAATTTTTTCATACGCTAAATCAATGATATTTCATAAACTAACTGCAAATTCTTCCCCAATCAGCCAAGATTGTTCATCAGCTGGTGGTGAAGAAATAGACGAAAGTGTACCAGTCAGGAAGAGGCAGATGGAGGTACGGGGAGATTGAAAGCAACTCGTGCTTGGAAATTTTAGGAATGAAGGTAAACATGGTAAGGGAAATAAAAAAAAACTGTAAATTAAATCCTCATGAGGATTGAATATGTGTTATTAAAAGTGAAGAGATTTATAATTGATTTAATAAATAATACAAAGTTGCCCCCAAATTTAACTCATAAGAAAGGTATTTTTACATATATGGTCGGAGCTAATTATAACCGGGGGTGGGAGAATACATATCCTCCTTCTTATGAAGCCTCCTTTAGCTCCTATCTGTTTTTTCGTGATAAAATTTTTTGAGATGAAACAAAATTTTGTAGATATAATTTATATGTTATCGAGATAATCTACACCAAAATGTGGATTGGTTTTTTGAATTTTTAACTCTGTCAAATTTACAAATTCAATCGACGCACAAGATATATGTATGATGACTCATATTGAATTGTGATTTTAAATGAATTAGAAGTTTGAGATGATTCAAAGATGTGAGGGTCGTAAATATTATACACCTTGAACTTATGGCAGAACGACCAAGAAGGGCTTCACTTGAAATGCACACCACCCATACAAGAGGCAAGGGTCATTAACCATATACACGTTGAACTCTTTTTATTAACAAGAAAATATCTAATTTTAAACAGCGATGCATGCTTGCAGATATATTTTTGTCGGAGCTAGGTGAATTTAGCAATTGAATGAACCCTTCTCCCTTACTAAGTTTGTGTAAGAATAAATTTTGATGTCCCTTATCAAAACAAGCATACCAATATATTCATGTTATGATTCTTTTAGCAACAGAAACTAGTATGCACAAAAGAACGGTTAAACTGCTATATCAATAAAACCAGCATTGCCTGCGTTACAACCACAGGTATTACCTTAATAATTAAGAGAGAAATGTTATCCCAACTAGTATATTGTAAGAGAGGCGTATTGGTGAACAGACCTAAGTACGAAAGAGGAGACTTCTCCTAAGAGCATCTCCAGTGATTCCGATTCAGAATATCCCCCAGTCGTCAGTGCAGCCTTGAATATTAAGCTTAAAATTCAGTTTTCGATTTAGAAAACTGAATTGGGTCTGAGCGTCCAATAAAATTGGGCTTGGGCGCACATTTATTGGACGCCCATTTATTGGACGCCCAAGCCCTGGTGCCTACTTAATGGGCGCCAGAAGTCTGGCGCCCATTAAATGGGCGCCTGGATCACCCTCCCCCAGCGAAAAACGTAAAAGAAGAGGGGACTGGCGTCCATTTAATGGACGCTAGGCCACTGGATATCCCAGCCCCGTTACGGGCTGAATATTCAGCCCGTAACCCACTGGAGATGCCTTTAGTTTGATGATATGATAGTATTTGTGCTATCTTGTTGGTCAATGTAAAATAGTGCTGACAAAAATGTACTGGTTTTACACAGAATAAGATGAGCGGTATGCTAATATGATCAGTACACGTTGAGATACTAAATGACATCTTTGAGTGGTTTAAGAAGACAATTATGACATATTTGTACAATTCTAACCTTTACTGTATTATGAAGTTGAACCAATGTCGCAAAGTCAAAGAATATATAATGTTTGTTTATACAGGAAACTTCAAGTCAAACTCAAGATTAGGTATGTCAATGGATACCAAAAAAATCGGAATCCATCCGGATCCGTATTCGAAAAAACGGATATTATCCGATATCCGAAAAACAGATGCAGATATCCGATATCCGAAAAGAAATCGGATGCGGATGCGGATGCGAGCATATCCGTATCCGAAAAACATCCGTCCGATCCGAAATTAATTATAATAAAAATTGTTATTATTGATTTATTATTTAAAGATGACCCTAAGTTATAATTAAATATGTTTAGAAATGAATTGGTCCAAGCCCAAATTGCCCAACAAAGAAAGTAAAAGTAAAACTCTAACTAAGCAAGCAGTCATGTAACTCATGTTTTCACTTTTCTATTTCAATTTCCAAACCCTTTTTTCTATTTTTTCTATTTCCTCGGCTGTTTCCAATTTCAAACCCTAAATTGCTCTCGCGCTCCACCTTTTGTCACAGCTCCGCCTCGTTCAGCTTACCTCATCATCGTCGCGCTCGGCTCTGGGTTGTAAAACCCTAAGTCGCCTCGATCCTCGTTGTCACAGCTCCGATCCAAGTGTCAGAGCTCGATCCTCGTTGTCACAACTCTGATTCAAGTCGCCGCGATAGTCGATCCTCGTTGTCACAACTCCGATCCAAGTTGGTTCCTTAGGCCAAATCATCCCCTCGTATTTTGTTAATTTCATTTGATTTACTCCCCACCGCCTTGTCCAAGTTAGCAGAAATCCACTTGATTGTTTATAATTCTTTTTATGTTGCTTAACAAAGGTCATGAGGTCGTCAAAATAAAGAAAATCAATTATAGGAAGTTCGATCTTGTTAGCGGCTGCTGTTTACAGCAGCGGGTAGCTATACATGCTGCTGCTTCCATACATGCTAATTATTCAAAATTAATTGCAATTATTTGTTTGATCTAATGATTCGATCATGTTTTTCTTGGCAGGAAAAAACTATGGTGGATGGAAGAAAGAACAAATATTATCTATTGTTTTAGTTCGTTTTTTTTTATTTGAATTGTTGTAATATCGTATGAACTTGTTTGACATTATGTGTGTTGCTATTTTGTCATTTGAATTGTTGTAATATCGTATGAACTTGTTTGACATTATGTGTGTTGTTATTTTGTCATTTGAAAAATTGATTAGTATTGTAGTTTGTGTGTATTATCATTTGAGAAAGTGATTGTTTTAGTTCAAAAATAATAGTATAATAAAAATCTTATTCAATTTCGGATATTTTCGAATATCCGAAATATCCGCTTTTTATTTTCGGATGCGGATATTTTCGGATATCCGAAAAACATCAGCGGATGCGGATACGGATGTTAATTCTCCAATATCCGCGGATGCGGATTTAAATTTTCGGAGCCATATCCGCATCCGTTGACAGCCCTACTCAAGATGGGTATTGGTTGTGACTATAAGCAACCTTCCTCTAACTCTGAGGGCATGATTATATACCATTTTGCTCAAGCATACCACTCAATAAAAACCACAACTCTGCAATAGCAGGAAACAATTTAAGTATTTGCATTTAGGTTCAAAACAGAATAATACAAACCTTCAACAAGAATTCCCATAAGAAGAGCCTCTGTACCCGTAGTAGGGTACTTGAGCTTCCTTGCTTCCAACTCTCCCATACCAAATGATTTTATTGCCCTCGCCGACCATCTATGCACAAGAAAAATTCTTTTTTTCATACATTTATAACAAACAAATTCATATATTTCTCTGCTCAAAGCAAACAAACCCCTGAAGTGGTGATAGCTAGTTTAAATCCACATACATTACAGCAAAAGTTCTTTTAAAACTTTCTAACAAGCTCCAACAGGTATAATCCACATACCTAATACCTTAATTTCACTTGATCTCCAAAAAAATTCAAGCACCACTCAAGAATCTTTCAAAAGCCACAGTGCTACTGCTAGTTATGCAATAAATCGCTAAATAAATATAACAATAGACATACCGTGTTTCTTTATCGGCTACCGGTTTTCTGCAAAAAATAAAATAAGCATGGTTAGAGAAAAAAGTACCGCAAAAATGTAGTGCTCTAGAAAATTATTACTATTATTACGCCGTTGGTAGCATAGAACGAATTTTGGTAGCAATCTTCGAATTTGTTTGTTTAGCTGAGTTAGAGATTGATATAGGAGAAGAAAAAAACTGGGTTTTATGGATTTTGAGATGGAGAATAAAAAGTGAATATGGGTCGGGTCTTTTTGAGATTGAAGAGGTGGAAATTGAAGAGAAAGATTGAGCAAACGACGCTGAAGCTGCCGCCATTTTATTTTTATTTTAGTATTTGGACTAAGAACTGGTAGACTGGTATTTTGCTCGGAGGAAGGAAAAAGAAGATGAGGGTTACTTTATATTTTACTCCCTGTTTATTGATATATTTTGACACCATTTTAGGGCAAATTTTATAAGAACTAGGCATGTGAAGCAGAGAAATATGCTTTACCTATTAAATATATGATTTACTGTTTTTTTAGTTAAAAGAAAATTATTATAGTTTCTGCTCACAGGTAACCAAAAAGATGAACTCTAACTATAGCAGTTTAGGATCTCTAGCCGCATATATAAAGGACTGCAAAAACAAGGTGAGAGTTTGTAGAACATGAAAATCGATTAACTTGAAGAACAATAAAACTTTCGCTTTGCTTATCGATGAAGATGTAAGCATTGAAATACTGTAAGTAAACATTCAAGATTATCTTAAACATACTAACAAACATTGACTTCTGTTTATTATGGATGTTAATTGATGGTGATCGTACCAAAAATTTGATTGAGCAGGTTTGAATCTAAAGTTGCAGAGGGATCAATATTTGAAATAAGCAAGTATAGCATCAAAAACCAAAAGCAAACTTATCAAGTCATGGAAAAGCCATACAATATTAAATTTCATGCTAACACGTGCATAATAAAGGTGTTTGATGACAAAACACATATTCCTAAATACAAATTTGAATTTTTTTTTCCATCGTACGAAATAGAATCTCAGTATGGAAATGACACATGTCTGTTAGGTATGATTATACAAATATACATATAAAGAATGAACTTATAGAATCACATTTAGTTAACAATGTATAAAAAACTTTCCAGCTATTAGATATTGAAGAAGTAACCAAGTTTGATGAGCTAAAAACAAAAGTTTGAAGAGAGATATCATAATTGGAAATTCCAGGTAATGATTTTAATTTTCGTTATCATTAATATCTTTAGAGAAAGATGGAGCTATAATTCTTTTTCCTCTACAGTGCTAAAAAGATATGTATTATCTTATGGGGAGATTTAGCTGAACAATGCAACGAAGAAGGTATATCAAAAGTTAAAGAAACCATTGTCGTCATAATAGTTACCTCTGCTATTAATAGAAACTTATAAAGGTAAAAGAAAATTCACGGCAAGAAACACAGTGTATCCAACGGCGGCCGGACGTTGGAGGCCGTTGGAAAGCCGTTGGTAGACGTTGGAAACGCCGTTGGTATACATTTCAACGGTGTCCAACGTCCTCCAACGGAACCAACGCGCTTATACCAACGTCTTCCAACGTTCAGGTTGTCCACGTGGAAGAAGATATTGACCAAATTGGACGTTGGAGAGACGTTGGAAAATCCGATGGAGGACGTTGGTAGACATTGGAATAATTGTGCCAGTAAGCCGTTGGTGGACGTTGGAGGACTTGGAAATCCGGGTGTTTTTTTTTTAACAGAACCAACAATGCATGCTTCCAGCCACCTCCAACATCGTATATCTCATAAAAGCTCAATTTTGAGCACATATACAACAACATATCTCACATATAATCAATCATAATAGTAAATTTAAGTAGTAAGCATATATACTAATCAATATACACAATACAAATCAATATAAACAACATAAACCATCCAACATCAACATCCAACAATATCCAAACTACTACGTCAACATCTCAAAAGTCACATCCAAACCAACATCCAAAACATCAGAATGTATCAAATCCTCACTCTCCAAATATACACGTTCATAGCAAAACAAATCAAATCATACCTGAAATCACTCTCCTCCAGAACCACCAGAAGACGGAAACCAGCCGTATTGCTCCATAAACTCCGTAAGACGCCTATTCAGCTCCTCCGTCTTGGCTTCGGTGCGGATATTGCGTTCCTCGAGCGCGGCGACCTGGGCTCTGAGCTGTGCAATCTCCTCCTTATCTTGAGCCCTCTGATACTCAATCTTAGCCGTCTTAGCCTGTAAATAAAATTTAAATTATCAGTGTTTAATAATTGTAATTCGTGTTTACTATAATCCATCACAATGTGCAACAGTTGGTTCAGAATAATTATTTTAAAATTTAAGTTAAAGTTATTACCGATTGATTCCCAAAACCATAGCGTCTGCCATGTGCCGCTGGATCCATGACAGACTCAAAAATTACGTCCTCCTCATCGGCGGTCAACTCGTGGCGCCCAGAGCCCTCGAGAATGGAAGTCCGTGCTTGCTGAAACTTATGCTGTTATGCAAAATAAGTTGAATTTAGGTAACATTATTTTAATTAACTTATATAAGTGTTAAGTCATTATGTTACTTACATATGCGGACTGCGCTTAGGCATCGTGATCCCAGGAGTATGAAACGTTGCCTTCTTCGTCGACCTGGCTCAACGCATGAGTATGCGCAAAAACATCCCAGTAACTCACAGAAGCACCACTACGCTGTCTCTCCTGAAATATGTCCATATACATATATATTATATATATAAATTGTTACATTATCTACAACTTAGAACTTAAAATCTTTAAATTATTATCGTAATTAATAAATATACCAAGTCCTCTCTATGATGCTGAAATGACTTGGAACCACCACGATGTGTGACAGGGTTCTTGTTCCTATTGGCTGAGTTCCTCTCCGACTGCCTCTGTAAATTTAATTTGAAAACAAAAATTGTTTAACATTTCTAGTTAGTATTTGCATGGAAGAATGTAAATTAAACATGTGATAAATTTACCTGAAACTCCTCGTTTCCCCACCATTTCACAAAATCATCCCACACAGCTGCGCTCATCCAATGAGGCTTCTTTCCCGCTGTTTTTAAGCTGTTTACTGTTTTTCGATAGTTCTTTGCGACTTTGCTGCACCAGTGGCGATATACGACCGAAATATCAGCATCCTGAAGGTCCACTTCCGCCTGCACGTTTGACAAAATAAGAGTTATATAGCTTTTATAAATAATGTAAACATGAATTGATATATCATGTTCCTAATATATAAAGTGACATACCAAAAAATCCTGCCAAATAGTCTCTTTAACATTATCTGGAATCGATGTCCACTTAGGCCAACATTCGGTCATACGACACATGTACGCCCGTCGAGATATAGATAGAACTACTTGAGTCGGCTCCAAAGAGAAACAACTGTGTTTAAACAGAGAAAAAACAATTAATATTTCATGACTACTATATAT
Organism: Allium cepa; assembly: GCA_030765085.1. Classification (NCBI taxonomy): domain Eukaryota; kingdom Viridiplantae; phylum Streptophyta; class Magnoliopsida; order Asparagales; family Amaryllidaceae; genus Allium; species Allium cepa. The sequence continues at coordinate 820,093,578 of CM060940.1, forward strand.
TTTCAGAATAGATTGTACGAAAATGAAATTTTATTTTGAAATTTAATACTTACCTTTGATCTGCCTTTGACTTTAGCCACACCACAGGACGTCGTAGCTCCTGTGCTGGATCACCGCCATCACCAATGTCCGGACGAGCATGCCCTCTCTGTGAGGAAGAGGGAGACCCAAAATGTCCACCGGTACGTCTACGTGACGACATACCTATATAATACATGTTACAAACAAACATTATAACAGAAAATAAAATGACTATATGTAAAACATACAGTATGGCGTAACATAAAAACGAGATGTGATACATATCATATATTAGCATACCGTTTCATTTTTAATGAAGACATGATAATGTTTAAAAAAAATATAAATTTACCTTCTCAAAATGTAGATAGTTGATCAGTCCTCGTCATTTTCGGATTCAGACTCTGTTTCGCACTCTATATTTTGTTTCTCTGTACTCTCAAATGCTTCAATTAATGCATCTGATTCATCGTTTAGAGGTCCAAAATCTGTTTGATCGTCGGTTATTATTATTCCTCTATTTTCCTCGATATTTGCTTGGTAAGCTTGTTCTTCGGGAATATTCCGTCCATCAAATGTAAACCTTTCCTTTGTTTTAAAAACAGCCGACCAATCTATTTTATCTCTTCTTAGAGATGGGTAAGAAGCATAATAAACTTGAAGAGCTTGTTTGGCAAGTACAAAAGGATCATATTTATAATAACGCGAAGTATATTTTATTTCTATAAGATTATATTTTGGGTGCACGTTGATTCCAAAACCTTGAACGTTGCTGAACCAGTTGCACTTAAACAAAAATACTTCTTCTGCGGGTCGTGTGAAATGCGTCAATTGCAAAACCTGGGTTAGCACGCCATAAAAATCATGTATATGATCATTTGGATCATCACTACCTTTAATAAATACACCAGTATTGTTAGTTAATTTTTCGACACCGTATTCCTTGGGTATTAAATTTATATCCATTGACAAAGAATATTGGATAGGTCTTCACTTTCCTTTTTGGTCCCATGGCTAAATGTTTCAATCCTTCGTCTACAACATAATTTGTTGTATCAAAAACGTACTTAGAAAACCAAGAAGCGAATTCTTTGCCGATATCGCCGTTGGGATGTTGTGATTCGTAAATACTGCAATTATATAACAAATGTTGCATTATGATTAAGATACACGTGTGTGCATATATTTGTGTATACACACATGTTGATGATATATATAAGTAAATTACCTAACAAACAGTGCAACTTCGGCACAGTTGAGAAGAACATATGTGTGTGCAACATGATAATCTCTATCATCCAACCATACTTCCACACAAGCACCGCAGGCCAACCTTGTTTTTTAAAAATTGATAAGGTCATTTGACAATCATCTTGATCAATGCCTTCATCATTACGCGTAGCACTTTCAAATGTTATGTTCACATGGTCACTAAAATAATGAGAGAAAAAAAACGAAGTTTCTTCTTTGATGTATGATTTGCAAATCGAACCTTCAACTCGAGCTTTCTGTCTCACTTTTTTTTAGATGATTTAAATACCTTTCAAATGGATACATCCATCCATATTACACGGGCCCTCGAAGACGTGCTTCTAATGGAAGATGAATAGGTAAATGTTCCATAACATTGAAAAAACCTGGAGGAAATACTTTTTCCATTTTGTAGAGCAATATCGGGATTTCTTCCTCAAATTTACGTAGACGATCAACTTTTAATGTAGTAGAACAAATCTCTTTATAAAAAAGACTAAGTTCTGTTACAACAGTCCAAACTTTTACGGGCAACAGTTCTTTAAAAGCGACGGGTAATAAATTTTCCATCATAACATGATAATCATGACTTTTCATCCCACTAAGTTTATTGTTCTTATAGTCGACACATCTACGAATATTAGAAGATATACCATCCGGGAATCTTAGTCCTTCCACCCATTTTAAAAGTACTTTAACTTGATTATTGTCTAGCTCATAGCAAGCTTTTGGCTTTTTTGTGTCATTTGGCTTTATATGAAGCTCGGGACGATTACATATTACTTCGATATCACGTCTTGATTTCAAATCATCTTTCGTCTTCCCCTTGACATTCAAAAGTGTATTAAAAACATTATCAAACATATTTTTCTCATTATGCATCACGTCAATATTATGACGAATCAGGAGATTTTTCCAATAAGGCGACTCCCAAAATATGCTTTGTTTGCACCAGTTATGAATCGATGATTTACCTTGAATTTCAATTTGTTCTCCGGTTTCATGTATCTTTGGATAATCCTTTACAAGTTCATAAATATCTTCGCTTGACCAAACCGTAGGTGGTCTCAATGTTTCATGTCTATTAGCTGTAAAGTTTTTCTTATCTCTTCTAAAAGGATGATTAATATGAAGAAAACATCGACGATAGTCGAACCATGAAATTTTCTTTCCATGAGGTAAAGAAAATGCTCGTGTATCTTCCATGCAGTACGGACAAGCTAGATGACCAGCCGTACTCCAACCTGAAAGCATTGCATAAGTAGGAAAATCGCTGATTGTCCACATCAAAGAAGCATACATGCGAAAGTTTTTTTTGGAAATATCGTATGTTTCTACTCCTTCGTAGCACAGTATTTTTAATTCTTCAATCAAAGGTTGTAAATAAACATCAATTCCTTGTGTCGGATCATTAGGACCAGGGACGACAACTGTGAGAAACATATATGGAGTTTTCATACACATCCATGGAGATAAATTATAAGGTGTGACAATTATAGGCCATGACGAATATTTAGAACCAAACTGAGAAAATAGTGAAAATCCATTCGTACATAAACCAAGTTGAACATTACGACTCTCAGATGCAAAATCAGGATATTTGTGGTCAAAATGCTTCCATGCTTCCCCATCAGCTGGGTGTGTTAACGTACCTTCTTCTCGTGTTCTAACACTATGTCATCTCATATGTTGCGCGGTTACAGAAGATGCATATAACCTTTGAAGTGTAGGAGTAATTGGTAAATAATGCATACGTTTATACGGGACTTCCTTTCCTTTTTTCTTTCTTGATTTGTACCTTTCCTGATTACATATTTTACAATTTCTAAGGTTGATATCTTCTTTCCAAAACAACATGCAACCATTTAGACATGTATCTATTTTATGATACGGTAAACCAAAAGCTGACATCATTTTTTTTACTTCATAATGATTTTTACACATTAAATTATTGGGAGGCATATGCCGTTTCGCAGCTTGTACAACAGCTGTAAATCCAGCTTCTGTGAAGTTGTATTTAGATTTCATCGCAATATATTCAGCAGTTACTGATAATTGGGTTCCGCTTGTGCAGCCTTCCCAAAGGGGTTTCTTTGCGGCATCTAATAAATCATATGTTTTTTTTGCCCCAATATTTGGTTCTTCTTCAGCATTATCATCGTCATCAATTAACCGAGGAACAAGAATCATTGACCGTGCAGCATCTTCAACCGTATGTTCTACGAGATTCGTCGTATCAATTTCAGTAGACACTACCTCCTCAGCTTGTACATGATTAGATGCTAACGATTCTCCATGACGATCCCAAACTAAATAGTTCGGCACGAAACCGTATTGACGCAAATGAATTCTAACCATTTCTGGTATCAAATGCTTTAACATTTTGCATTTAGTACATGGACAACGGATTTCTTCGTCGTTTCTGTTATTACTTAAAGCGAAATCAATAAATACATGAATGCCGTTATTAAACTGTTCACTTATTGAGCCTCCATTTTCGACCCTTTTTTTTTTACATCCAGCTTCGATCAGTAAAATAATTGTTCATTTACCTACGTATATAATTAAAAAGTACGATATAAATTTAAAAAATTGACATTTTATTAAAACAATATTATTGGTGAATTTTATATTAATAGATCATTGACACTTTGTCGATGGGTCATCCTACCTCCCATTACAAATACAATAACGTAATTAAATCGCGTAAATCATTTCAATTTAAATGATTCAACAAAATTTCGGCAGCACTTCGCTTTAGTTCCCTGAACAGTACACATTTGCGTGTACACAGGGAATATAAAGGAAGCGCTGTCGAAATTCTATAAACCATTTAAAATGAAATGTTTTACGAGATTTAATTACGTTATTGTGTTCGTAACTTGTCCAATACAAGGACAAATCTAACAAATATTGTATACGATGAATATAGATGTCCGTTCTGTTAAAAAACGAATATCCACATAACGATCATATACAATACTTATCAGACGGGGCCGAAAGACACTCTAAGGGTTTCATGAATATAAAATATCGTTTTCAAAATTTTCTAAGATACATAAACTAATTGTATGCTCACTAACAACTAACGTTTCCAAACAAACCTAAAACTAATTGTATGCGCACATTATTCTATTGTTAACACAAACTTAAATATATATAATCTTGCAATACATAAGTTAATAACATAAATTGTGCCTCAATAAACTAGATTATACATACAATAAGGCAATACAAATATTTAATACACCAATTTAACAAATTTAATTAAATATAGGAATTAGGGTTTATACCTTTTCTTGAGAGATTAGAGAGTTAGAGAGAACGAGAGGGAGGCTTGGAGTCGTCGGCGGAGCTGTTGATCGTCGGAGCAGCTTGGGGGGTGGATTTGGGGCTAGCTTGGGAATTTGGGGGGAAATAATGGGTTCAGCCGAATGAAACGAAGAGAAAGAAGGGTTTAAGTTTTGCTCATGACTTTCCAACGTTTATCAACGGCCGCCAACGTCCACGTTCCAACGTCTACCAACGTCCTACAGTTTTTAACTAATAAAATATACGATAAAACACGGGACGTTGGAAGCCGTTGGTCAATGACGTTGGAGGCTGTTGGAAGGCTCCGTTGGAATACACTGTGTGTCTTGTAGCGATTATCCCATCAAATAACAATTCTTGCACTACTAGAAAAACAGTAAATTCCAACGCCCCAGTTCCAACGGCCGCCAACGGCATTTCCAACGGCTTCCAACGGCCCGTTAATTTTTTACGTAGCCGTCTGAAACCGTTGGAAAAGAGCCATTTGCGGCCGTTGGAAACCGTTGGAAAATTTCCTGCATAGTTCCAGAGACCGACCTTCATCTCATTATTCATCTTCTCAACCGAAAATTACCCCCAAATCCACCATTCCATCATCTCCAATCTTCATTTGCCGGCCCAAACACCATCCCAACAACCTCCGACGCCATCCAAAAGCTACTCCGGCACATCTTCACCGTTCTAGCTCTCCAAATCGGTAATTTTCCTAAAGCTAATATTTAGGTTTTTTTTGATTTAGGGTTTAATTTGAATGTTGATTGATTCCTACTTGTTAGTGTATGCATATTACATTATATTATCCTCTAATTGCAATCATTATAACATAATGAACAAGTTATTATAATTGATTGAAAATTTTGTAATTTAAGATATTGCATTAGTTTATGTTATTTGGTTAGTATATTAGACGTATGTGTGTGATAGAGTTTATTGCATTTGGAAGCCATTAGAACGGATATTTCATATGTGTGAATACGAGCTTTGTATTTGTGTCAACACGCGAATTAATTTAGTTTATAAATGAATTTTGTGTACAAATTTAGCGTATAAAATGAATTTAGTACTTATGTAATAAAACGGTAAAATATAAACCAATATTAATTAAACGAATTATATATTCGAATTTAATATAAACAAATATTTAAATCCTTAGATATTATTCGGCCCCGTCTGACAAGTGTTGTATATGATCGTTTTAGGGATATTCATTTTTTCCATAAAACGGACAACTCTATTCATCTGATACATAATTTGTCGGATTTGTCCCAGTATTGGACAAGTTACAAACACTATAAAGTAATTATATTCCGCCAATCATATCACTTTAAACGGTTCACAAAATTTCGACGGCATTTCCTTTACGTTCCTTGTGTACACGCATTTGTGTACGATACAAGGAACACGGGGGAAATGCTGCCGAAATTTTGTGAATCGTTTAAAATGATATGATTTACGGAATATAATTACTATTGTGTTTGTAATGGGAAGTAGGATGACCGACCATCAAAGAAAGACACATAAGTGGCAATGAAACAATAGTTGCTTATTTAAAATATTCAGTTTGTGAAATAAGCAGTTTGCGGCCGTTGGAAAATTTCATGCAAAATATAAAATGAATGATTTATAACATTTTTACTCTATCATAGGTTTTCTAGTAGGGAAACATAGTCAATTACTTTAATGATCGGAGCTGGATGTATCAAAGAAGGGAAACTAGTGGCGCAATAAGCGAACATTTTCTAAAAGGGGTACAAGTGTTCATCGAATTTGCTATAAGTAATATTGCAAACGATGAAGAAATTCGTTGTCCGTGTAGTAGATGCAAATTGTTGAACTATTTAGAACCGAATATGGCTAAGATTCATTTGCGCCAATTCGGTTTCGTACCCAATTATTTGCTGTGGGATCATCATGGAGAAATTGTAGCCCCTAATAATCAAGAACAGTCGATGGAGGTCATCGGCGAAGAAGGTAGTACGAATCTCATAGAACATATGGTCGAAGATGCAGCACGATCAATGTTCCCTATCGCTGTAATTGATAACGACGATGTTAACGTCGAAGAGGAACCAAATGTTGGAGCGAAAAAAATATATGATTTATTGGATCATGCTAAAAAACCCCTTTGGAATGGATGTTTAAGTGGCTCTCAATTATCGGTAATTGCAGAATACATTGCAATGAAATCAAAATACAACCTTACAGAAGCTGGATTTACGGCTGTTGTGCAAGCTGCTAAACGTCATATGCCATCCGATAATTTAATGTGCGAAAATTATTATGAAGTGAAAAAACTTATGTCATCTTTCGGTTTGCCATATCAAAAAATAGATACATGTCTAAAGGGTTGCATGTTGTATTGGAAAGAAGACATCAATCTTAGAAATTGTAAAATATGTAATCAGGAAAGATACAAATCTAGGAAAAAGAAGGGAAAAGAAGTTCCGTACAAGCGTATGCATTATTTGCCCCTCACCCCTAGACTTCAACGATTATATGCATCATCTGTGACAGCGCATCATATGAGATGGCACAGTGTGAGAACACCTCAAGAAGGTACGTTGACACACCCAGCCGATGGAGAAGCATGGAAATATTTTGACAAGAAATATCCCGATTTCGCAGCGCAGAGCCGAAATGTTAGACTAGGTTTATGTACAGACGGCTTCTCACCGTTTTCTCAGTTTGGTTCTAAATATTCATCTTGGCCTATAATAATCACACCTTACAATCTACCTCCGTGGATGTGTATGAAAACTCCATATATGTTTCTCACGATTGTCGTCCCCGGTCCTGATGATCCGACACAGGGCATTGATGTTTACTTACAAGCGTTAATCGAAGAGTTGAAAATATTATGGTATGAAGGAGTTGAAACATACGACATATCAAAAAAGAAAATTTTTCGGATGTTCGCTTCTTTGTTATGGACTAATAGCGATTTTCCTCCATATGCAATGCTTTCGGATTGGAGTACGGCCGGCCGTTTTGCTTGTCCTTATTGCATGGAAGAAACACGAGCATTTTCTTTGCCAAATGGAAAGAAAATTTCATGGTTTGATTGTCATCGATGTTTTCTGTAACGCCACGGATTTTCGTTCTTCGAAAATTCAACATCGATACTCACTTTATCGACTGCCGAGAAATCAAAGGCCGAAAACCGAGATGTTATGGGTTTTAAAAAAAGAATTTAAGAAAAGAAAGAAAGAAGAGAGAAGAGATAGGAAATAGAGAGGAAAGAAGATAGACAATTTTTAGAAAACAGAGAAAGAAAACAGAGAATTTGAAAAATAGAAGATAGAAGAATTTTAAAATAGAACGGACAAAAGAAAACAACAGAACAACAACAGAATCTCACAATTCGCAGCGGAACAACATATAATAATGGATGAATAATCTTTAAACAAAGAACTATATCAGTTATTACATTACATCACATTTCATTACATCATATCATCAGAGTGTACAACAACATACAACAACAACAGTGCAGCGGAAAAGAAATACTATATAAATAATACGCCATGCCATCCAGCTTGCCTCCAGCAACTCCAGAATATCCAGAATATCCTGATAAACCTAACTCTTAACTGCCCGTGTGGAAATTGGTGGGCACCCAGAGTTTAGGAAGGAAAACAATAAACTCCAAGTCAGTCATGTGACTGGTGTGAGAACTCAAAACAGTTTATTTATCTTTAAAATCAAAATAGAGGAATATTTTTAATCAATTCGCAATGCTTTTTAAAAATGAGACTACCATAATATCAAAATAGAGGAATATACATCTCATCAAGTAATGAGGCATCCCGAAGGGAAAAAAGTGTAAAAGTACGATATTTAATCCGAGATATGTACCTTATATTTTATTAGCAAGCATATACGGCTAATATAGCGCTAAAGCGAATTCCAAATGCGAAGCAAACGCGATCCGCACCTACTAAACTCAACAAACAACATGAGAACATGCATATAGGCAATAGTATCGATATACAACATATATATCCATATGCTAACATAGCAAAAGCAACAAATGCAAACATCAACCAACTAACATCCATATCCAATAAACATTCATTCATATTCTCATTCATATTTAATGAATTGGTTTTCACTTTCAAATCACATTTGATTTATCAACATTGGATTTTATCAACATTCATTCTCAATTCAATTAGTTTACATTTACTAATTAAATCTAATTCACATTCAATTCTATTCAAATTTATTTACTTTCAATTTGAATTCAATTTACTTTAGCTTTCCACTTCATTAATACTTGATGAACTTATATAAAATCAACTACAATCATATAACAACCAAAGTATATTAATTTCAACCAAATTCCTTTGCTTTAAATTGATTTTCATTCAATTTTATTCAACTTCTAATAACATTAGATTTTAATGAATCAACACTTATATTCATTATTTTATATCAACTTAAATTTACATTTAATTGATTAACGTTCAATCGATTCATTAATTCAATTCAATTCTAAAGTTGAATTTCATTCACATAACTTAAGTTCACATTTATTACTTAACTTCATTAATTTAGTTTGATACCAATATCAACTCCATCCAACAACACTTAAGTTATACTTCCATTTAACTTTAAAATTCACTTTTATTTACAACTCATATTAATATAGTTTCACTTCTTATATATATAAGTTTATTTCACAATTGTAAATCACTTTAATTATAATTCAATTCTTATAATTCTTTATACTTATACAATTATTCTTTTATTTAGATTATTCAAACAACCTAACAATCAACTTATATACACTTTAATAATTTTGAAAAATTATTCTTTTATATAAAAAATATAATCAAGGTAAAATTATTTTATTTACCCAATTTAAACAATATTATGTCGAATTGTTCCATTCAAGTGTTTAGAAACCCCTTCGGCAAAGTTGTACATACCGTGCTGAGGAAGGTTCATATGCCACTCAATAAACCAATCATCACAATATAAAACAATTTCATATTCACTAACAAATACGCTCTCATAGCTATTATTACACTCAAACTCATTCTAGAGTACTGCTGACTCTATCTCTAATGAGTAATACCCTACAGAACCATGGTTGTCGCTTAACCATCAGCTCTGATACCAAATGTAACGCCACGGATTTTCGTTCTTCGAAAATTCAACATCGATACTCACTTTATCGACTGCCGAGAAATCAAAGGCCGAAAACCGAGATGTTATGGGTTTTAAAAAAAGAATTTAAGAAAAGAAAGAAAGAAGAGAGAAGAGATAGGAAATAGAGAGGAAAGAAGATAGACAATTTTTAGAAAACAGAGAAAGAAAACAGAGAATTTGAAAAATAGAAGATAGAAGAATTTTAAAATAGAACGGACAAAAGAAAACAACAGAACAACAACAGAATCTCACAATTCGCAGCGGAACAACATATAATAATGGATGAATAATCTTTAAACAAAGAACTATATCAGTTATTACATTACATCACATTTCATTACATCATATCATCAGAGTGTACAACAACATACAACAACAACAGTGCAGCGGAAAAGAAATACTATATAAATAATACGCCATGCCATCCAGCTTGCCTCCAGCAACTCCAGAATATCCAGAATATCCTGATAAACCTAACTCTTAACTGCCCGTGTGGAAATTGGTGGGCACCCAGAGTTTAGGAAGGAAAACAATAAACTCCAAGTCAATCATGTGACTGGTGTGAGAACTCAAAACAGTTTATTTATCTTTAAAATCAAAATAGAGGAATATTTTTAATCAATTCGCAATGCTTTTTAAAAATGAGACTACCATAAGGCCTCCCGCACACACACACATGCAAACGCAGAATCGGAGGAGATTTCTCCTTATGATAGTCAAAGATGCTTGATACGCATTTAAAATAATATTTGATATTATTATTAGTGCATAGTGTAGGAAAAATTTATTTTCGAAAGTAGAATATAAATCTTAGCCAACATAGACATTTCGAACTATGCCTACTATAGCTACCATCCAAACAGTGGTGACCACCATAAGTGAATAGCAGGTTCTACAACTAATACCGTACAAGTTTCGTATTGGGAATTGGATTTCCAACGAATGATCAGGCCAAGGAACTTCCCATTGCCACATGAGAATGCCTCTGGATGGACATCCCCGAGAACCAAACCGGATCTCTACCAACACAAGGCCGGGTTACTCCTAACTGAGTAACAACTGACCGAATATGCCATCCCCCGGTCCTTTGGGACCTTTATCAACCGAGCGCTCGTAATCAATTCACACAATCATAAAGTGTTTTCAACATGAGTAAGTATCTGGGCTCCATACCATGATACCACCCTTTTCCAGAAGGAAATGAACATATCCTAAAGGGCGCTACCCCTCATAACCTTGCCGCATCTTTCCTGTTTTGACCATTTCCGGGATGTGAGGCTCGACGAATTCACGTCCACAAAAACATACTTTATACAAAAGCCATGCTTTGGGTCAACAAATGATCAACACAATGATCACTAAGATAGACGATCAAATAAATGATCCTATCACAAATAATCAACACAATGATCATTTCAGCATCACTCAGCATGTCACATTACCAAATTGGGAATATATCGCTGATAACTTCAACTATATAACCTTTGAGCACATACGTCTCAAAGAAGGGTGTTAAGCAAAGAATAAATTCTCTGCCACCAACAGAAATATATTTGAAAGAAATCGGCTTTATATCTCAACTTGTAATGTCAGGCATACAATCCATACAAGTCTGTTCCGGGCTCGAACAAAACCGAAGGCACTTACAAAGAAGTCCTTGCAATCCGGATATTCACAATCCCGATCGGATTTCCCATCACTTAGGGAGTTTCTATACCGGCGCGACTCGGTGCAGAAACAATCGATAGGTCATCCTATCGCTCTTGCAAATATCGGGTCTTCAACACCGATCTTCAATGCAATTCACAACGACGTATCACATATTCGGAATGGGTTATACGACCCCATGGTCCTTTCCCGGTTAACCCGAATAGTGAGCGCTTATTCAAAAATAAGTGTGCATTCAAATTCAATCAATTCACATCAAATACCCATTCAAAGGGAAATACTGATAGTCGGTTATTGAACTATCACTGGATATGCACACATCACCAGATTCCAAATAATTTTCCAAATTTTTTTTATTTTCCAAAATATCTTTATAAGATATATAATTTCAACACTTCAAAAATAAATCAATATTTATTTTCAAACAAATTCCACTTTTCACATATAAATTCCATAATGAATTTATATTTCAAAATATCCATGCATATTCGATTTCAATAATCCATTTCAATTTATCTTCAAAAAGATAAATTCAATATATTCACTTTATATTGGAAAGCAATTCCATACTTATTAAAAATAAGTAATTCACAAATCTTTTTATTTTCAACACTTAGAAAATATTCAATATACTTAAATCGAATTAAGTATATATTTCATTCTTTAAGGAAATCATTTACTTAAACATATTTATTTGGGCCAAAACGAATGTTGCGTAAAACATCGTTACGACAACCCAAAATCACTAGTATAGGGATTCGAAATTAAAAATAGATATATAAATTCCAATACTATTCAAAACATTTCCTTTCGGAAATCATTTACTATAACAACAGTGTTATAGTCCACCATTTCCTTTTATTTCTCGAAAACGTCTATTTCAACAATAAATGTTGAAATCTATGGTTTCGAATCTCAACACATTTAAAACATCGTTAGATCGTTTTAATTCTGTTTAAAATATCACATTCTAAAACATTTCCTTTAACATGTTATTCACTATTCAAAATCGTGAACATACTTCGTTAACAAATTTCATCCTTTTATTCAATTTATTTTAAAGGATTATTCACTATTCAAAAATGTGAATATAACTCCATTAATAGGTTATAACAATTAACTTATCAAAATAAGTCGTTTGCGAATTTATAAAACAACGTTTATAAATTCCATTTCTATTTATTTATAAAAACTTCCTTTAATAAATTCCTTTATTAACCTATTCCAGTTTATAACTAAATTATAAACTAAACGTTCATATTATAAGTTAAATACTTATAAAACGATTATTTTATAAGATCGTTCTTTTAAAGACTTTCCAATTTATAAATCTTATAACTTATAAGATTTAATGATTTATCCAATCTATTCTTCAAATAATTTCACCAAATTTATAAATCTTACTATTTATAAATTTCATTTATAACTTCACGGTTTATAATTCTATAAATTTCATTCTTTAATGAAATTCATTTTCACTTAATTCAAACACTTATAAAAACTCGTTTTATAATGTCTATATTTCAATTTATAAATATCCATTTATAAATCTCTTAATATAAATCAATTAATATTATTTTTTTAAAACATCTTTAATTTCCTTTATAATTTCACCATTCTGATTTATAAAATAATCAAATTTTATAAATCTTACATTCAAACTTTTATAATAAATTCAAAAATCCAATTTAACTATTTTATAAAATCATTGATCCATATTTCTCAAAAATCAACTTTTAACCGTATTTCTAAAAATCAGCTTTTTAACTATATTTCACAAAACCCATAATTTTATAACTTTAAAAATTATAGCGTTTAATTATTTAAAATGGATCAATTCCAAAAATAAAGTATATTTTCAAAGTTCACTTTAAAAATCATTTTAAAATCCCAAAATCTGGGTCCAATGATGCTACACACCAAATAGTCAATCACGACAACAACGATATCATATATCGATATGATAATCCATCAAATATCAAAATATCTGAAAATCAAATAAATACTGTTGAGGAATCCTGTTGGATCCCTCCAACCTGTTTTCCTGCATCCAAAAACATTAGCACAATACCAATTTCGCTCCAGTACGAAATTATCGCGGTACATGTTCTTATTAAATATTATCCGCTTAATAACGGCGTAATAGGGTCTCATCCGCTAAACAAAAAATGCGGGAAATCAACAACTGCAATATATACATATGCCAATATATATATATTGATATTATATATAATACCAATTTCACTGTTTATGAAATATTCGCGGTATATGTTTATATTAAATAACATCCGCTTACTAACGGCGCATAATGTCTATTTTAACAATCAATAATTTACAGTCATCATTCAAACATGCATTCAAATATTTTAAATCTAACTATTTAAAATAAAATCGAAATCTATTCGATTGAGTGAGAAGTTCTCACCTTGGTTTTAAATTCCGTTTTAGCTTTTATTTCGAATAAAATTAAACGGACGTTTAATTTTATCCGAAATTCTCACTAACTACAAACGACTCCAAACCAACTCCATCGCGTAGTGCTCGTCCATACGATTCCAACGCAACTGAGTTTGCATTTTTTCGACCTCGTATGAAAAAGTTATTGATTTTACAAGTTTGTACACGTTTTATATAACTTAAATCACAACATAACTTTATATTTTTTTTAACCTCAATCATTTACAACCCTTGGATCTGCTGCCCCCACATCTGGACCCTCCCCCCTTTCTTCCCCTTTCACGCACACTCTACAGGTTATTGCCGTCCTCCTTGAACCCATAGCACAAACTTAGGGTTAAATAGCTCGGCCACCACACTCCACTAAATCCCATCACACCTCCGCCATTTCGAAGCCCACGACCCAAGCTAGGTTCGGCCCAACCCTGGTGGAGCTCGGCCATGCCTACAGCCTCGTATGGCGTGCGCAAGTCTGCAGGTTCGGCCTCATTTATCTCACAATCCATAGCTCCATTCGCGATCTCCACCGTTGATCTCGTAGCTCTCGTCGTGTTCTATCACTTTGTAGTTGAACTTTCTTGCTAATTCTTGATGGATTTGGAGAAATCAAGGGGGAGAGGAGATTAATTTCTGGCCATAGGTTATGAATGTGGCGGCTAGCAATTATTAGGGTTAGGGTTTCTTATTTTAGCAAATATTATGAAGATGGTGGTCTATTTATAAGGAACGAGCGACACTATTCATCCCGGAAATTCCGAACTCCGATTTAGACGCCGTAACCAGCGTACCTAGGGTTTATCCCGCGTTCCGGACACAATGGAACAGGTTTCGGAAGCTAATTCGGAAGTATGTGCGAGTTATGGCTGAAAACGCTCAATTCGAATTAAACCGATTTTAGTCGATTTCTAGGCGTTTTAATTTGTACAGGACAAACCGTAAATCCAATTGACTTGAAATTTGAAACCTTACAATAATATCACATTACGGATCCGATGAAACTGGTTTCGTCGAAATCCGAGACTTTTTGAAAAATGGCTATTTCGACTCGCCAAATTTAAATTAAAAATAATTGGATGCGTTTCCAGCTGCCACGATCAAACGATAGCTCCGATTGATACGAAAATTGAAATCCGGTAATAACTAACTATTACGGATCCAATGGAACTGGTTTCGTTCAATTCTGAGACTGTCCAAAAATTGGCTATTTTACAGTCGATTATTAAATATTAAAATATTCAATTTTCACAAATTAACTTTTAATTCGATTTTAAAAGTTCTAAAATATTTCTATAACCCCAGTATGATTAAATAAAATTTTACAAATCATTTTCAATCATATTTAACTTAATTTTCAATTATTTCCATAATTTAACATATTAAATTATTGATTAAATTATCCAATTAAATCCAAAAATTCAAATAAAGATTTATTTGACTTATAAATTCACTTATTAATATTTAAAATTAATTAAATATTCATATTTTAATTTCTAAAAATTCTGGGTCGTTACAATCTTTCCCCCTTAAAAGAATTTCGTCCTCGAAATTACAAGTAAGAAAGGTTACAGAATTTATTAACTTTCCAAAATTCATAATTAAATTCCTTACAAATCTTTACTAAGTTTTCAAATCATACTTAGTTATCATTTCAAAAGCAACTATTATTGTTTAACTTTCAATTCCAAAATCAAAGTTAAAGTTTTCAAAATTTTTCCCAATTTTCTCAAATTTTTTCTAACGCCTTAAATTTCCGAAAAAATTCGCCATGGTCTCCTTTGCGCGGCTCGATCCGAAAAAAAAAATGACAGTATATATATCACAAATATACATCTCATCAAGTAATGAGGCATCCCGAAGGGAAAAAAGTGTAAAAGTACGATATTTAATCCGAGATATGTACCTTATATTTTATTAGCAAGCATATACGGCTAATATAGCGCTAAAGCGAATTCCAAATGCGAAGCAAACGCGATCCGCACCTACTAAACTCAACAAACAACATGAGAACATGCATATAGGCAATAGTATCGATATACAACATATATATCCATATGCTAACATAGCAAAAGCAACAAATGCAAACATCAACCAACTAACATCCATATCCAATAAACATTCATTCATATTCTCATTCATATTTAATGAATTGGTTTTCACTTTCAAATCACATTTGATTTATCAACATTGGATTTTATCAACATTCATTCTCAATTCAATTAGTTTACATTTACTAATTAAATCTAATTCACATTCAATTCTATTCAAATTTATTTACTTTCAATTTGAATTCAATTTACTTTAGCTTTCCACTTCATTAATACTTGATGAACTTATATAAAATCAACTACAATCATATAACAACCAAAGTATATTAATTTCAACCAAATTCCTTTGCTTTAAATTGATTTTCATTCAATTTTATTCAACTTCTAATAACATTAGATTTTAATGAATCAACACTTATATTCATTATTTTATATCAACTTAAATTTACATTTAATTGATTAACGTTCAATCGATTCATTAATTCAATTCAATTCTAAAGTTGAATTTCATTCACATAACTTAAGTTCACATTTATTACTTAACTTCATTAATTTAGTTTGATACCAATATCAACTCCATCCAACAACACTTAAGTTATACTTCCATTTAACTTTAAAATTCACTTTTATTTACAACTCATATTAATATAGTTTCACTTCTTATATATATAAGTTTATTTCACAATTGTAAATCACTTTAATTATAATTCAATTCTTATAATTCTTTATACTTATACAATTATTCTTTTATTTAGATTATTCAAACAACCTAACAATCAACTTATATACACTTTAATAATTTTGAAAAATTATTCTTTTATATAAAAAATATAATCAAGGTAAAATTATTTTATTTACCCAATTTAAACAATATTATGTCGAATTGTTCCATTCAAGTGTTTAGAAACCCCTTCGGCAAAGTTGTACATACCGTGCTGAGGAAGGTTCATATGCCACTCAATAAACCAATCATCACAATATAAAACAATTTCATATTCACTAACAAATACGCTCTCATAGCTATTATTACACTCAAACTCATTCTAGAGTACTGCTGACTCTATCTCTAATGAGTAATACCCTACAGAACCATGGTTGTCGCTTAACCATCAGCTCTGATACCAAATGTAACGCCACGGATTTTCGTTCTTCGAAAATTCAACATCGATACTCACTTTATCGACTGCCGAGAAATCAAAGGCCGAAAACCGAGATGTTATGGGTTTTAAAAAAAGAATTTAAGAAAAGAAAGAAAGAAGAGAGAAGAGATAGGAAATAGAGAGGAAAGAAGATAGACAATTTTTAGAAAACAGAGAAAGAAAACAGAGAATTTGAAAAATAGAAGATAGAAGAATTTTAAAATAGAACGGACAAAAGAAAACAACAGAACAACAACAGAATCTCACAATTCGCAGCGGAACAACATATAATAATGGATGAATAATCTTTAAACAAAGAACTATATCAGTTATTACATTACATCACATTTCATTACATCATATCATCAGAGTGTACAACAACATACAACAACAACAGTGCAGCGGAAAAGAAATACTATATAAATAATACGCCATGCCATCCAGCTTGCCTCCAGCAACTCCAGAATATCCAGAATATCCTGATAAACCTAACTCTTAACTGCCCGTGTGGAAATTGGTGGGCACCCAGAGTTTAGGAAGGAAAACAATAAACTCCAAGTCAGTCATGTGACTGGTGTGAGAACTCAAAACAGTTTATTTATCTTTAAAATCAAAATAGAGGAATATTTTTAATCAATTCGCAATGCTTTTTAAAAATGAGACTACCATAAGGCCTCCCGCACACACACACATGCAAACGCAGAATCGGAGGAGATTTCTCCTTATGATAGTCAAAGATGCTTGATACGCATTTAAAATAATATTTGATATTATTATTAGTGCATAGTGTAGGAAAAATTTATTTTCGAAAGTAGAATATAAATCTTAGCCAACATAGACATTTCGAACTATGCCTACTATAGCTACCATCCAAACAGTGGTGACCACCATAAGTGAATAGCAGGTTCTACAACTAATACCGTACAAGTTTCGTATTGGGAATTGGATTTCCAACGAATGATCAGGCCAAGGAACTTCCCATTGCCACATGAGAATGCCTCTGGATGGACATCCCCGAGAACCAAACCGGATCTCTACCAACACAAGGCCGGGTTACTCCTAACTGAGTAACAACTGACCGAATATGCCATCCCCCGGTCCTTTGGGACCTTTATCAACCGAGCGCTCGTAATCAATTCACACAATCATAAAGTGTTTTCAACATGAGTAAGTATCTGGGCTCCATACCATGATACCACCCTTTTCCAGAAGGAAATGAACATATCCTAAAGGGCGCTACCCCTCATAACCTTGCCGCATCTTTCCTGTTTTGACCATTTCCGGGATGTGAGGCTCGACGAATTCACGTCCACAAAAACATACTTTATACAAAAGCCATGCTTTGGGTCAACAAATGATCAACACAATGATCACTAAGATAGACGATCAAATAAATGATCCTATCACAAATAATCAACACAATGATCATTTCAGCATCACTCAGCATGTCACATTACCAAATTGGGAATATATCGCTGATAACTTCAACTATATAACCTTTGAGCACATACGTCTCAAAGAAGGGTGTTAAGCAAAGAATAAATTCTCTGCCACCAACAGAAATATATTTGAAAGAAATCGGCTTTATATCTCAACTTGTAATGTCAGGCATACAATCCATACAAGTCTGTTCCGGGCTCGAACAAAACCGAAGGCACTTACAAAGAAGTCCTTGCAATCCGGATATTCACAATCCCGATCGGATTTCCCATCACTTAGGGAGTTTCTATACCGGCGCGACTCGGTGCAGAAACAATCGATAGGTCATCCTATCGCTCTTGCAAATATCGGGTCTTCAACACCGATCTTCAATGCAATTCACAACGACGTATCACATATTCGGAATGGGTTATACGACCCCATGGTCCTTTCCCGGTTAACCCGAATAGTGAGCGCTTATTCAAAAATAAGTGTGCATTCAAATTCAATCAATTCACATCAAATACCCATTCAAAGGGAAATACTGATAGTCGGTTATTGAACTATCACTGGATATGCACACATCACCAGATTCCAAATAATTTTCCAAATTTTTTTTATTTTCCAAAATATCTTTATAAGATATATAATTTCAACACTTCAAAAATAAATCAATATTTATTTTCAAACAAATTCCACTTTTCACATATAAATTCCATAATGAATTTATATTTCAAAATATCCATGCATATTCGATTTCAATAATCCATTTCAATTTATCTTCAAAAAGATAAATTCAATATATTCACTTTATATTGGAAAGCAATTCCATACTTATTAAAAATAAGTAATTCACAAATCTTTTTATTTTCAACACTTAGAAAATATTCAATATACTTAAATCGAATTAAGTATATATTTCATTCTTTAAGGAAATCATTTACTTAAACATATTTATTTGGGCCAAAACGAATGTTGCGTAAAACATCGTTACGACAACCCAAAATCACTAGTATAGGGATTCGAAATTAAAAATAGATATATAAATTCCAATACTATTCAAAACATTTCCTTTCGGAAATCATTTACTATAACAACAGTGTTATAGTCCACCATTTCCTTTTATTTCTCGAAAACGTCTATTTCAACAATAAATGTTGAAATCTATGGTTTCGAATCTCAACACATTTAAAACATCGTTAGATCGTTTTAATTCTGTTTAAAATATCACATTCTAAAACATTTCCTTTAACATGTTATTCACTATTCAAAATCGTGAACATACTTCGTTAACAAATTTCATCCTTTTATTCAATTTATTTTAAAGGATTATTCACTATTCAAAAATGTGAATATAACTCCATTAATAGGTTATAACAATTAACTTATCAAAATAAGTCGTTTGCGAATTTATAAAACAAACTTTATAAATTCCATTTCTATTTATTTATAAAAACTTCCTTTAATAAATTCCTTTATTAACCTATTCCAGTTTATAACTAAATTATAAACTAAACGTTCATATTATAAGTTAAATACTTATAAAACGATTATTTTATAAGATCGTTCTTTTAAAGACTTTCCAATTTATAAATCTTATAACTTATAAGATTTAATGATTTATCCAATCTATTCTTCAAATAATTTCACCAAATTTATAAATCTTACTATTTATAAAT
Source organism: Allium cepa (assembly GCA_030765085.1). Classification (NCBI taxonomy): domain Eukaryota; kingdom Viridiplantae; phylum Streptophyta; class Magnoliopsida; order Asparagales; family Amaryllidaceae; genus Allium; species Allium cepa. The sequence goes on from CM060940.1 coordinate 820,113,723, forward strand.
TTCATTTATAACTTCACGGTTTATAATTCTATAAATTTCATTCTTTAATGAAATTCATTTTCACTTAATTCAAACACTTATAAAAACTCGTTTTATAATGTCTATATTTCAATTTATAAATATCCATTTATAAATCTCTTAATATAAATCAATTAATATTATTTTTTTAAAACATCTTTAATTTCCTTTATAATTTCACCATTCTGATTTATAAAATAATCAAATTTTATAAATCTTACATTCAAACTTTTATAATAAATTCAAAAATCCAATTTAACTATTTTATAAAATCATTGATCCATATTTCTCAAAAATCAACTTTTAACCGTATTTCTAAAAATCAGCTTTTTAACTATATTTCACAAAACCCATAATTTTATAACTTTAAAAATTATAGCGTTTAATTATTTAAAATGGATCAATTCCAAAAATAAAGTATATTTTCAAAGTTCACTTTAAAAATCATTTTAAAATCCCAAAATCTGGGTCCAATGATGCTACACACCAAATAGTCAATCACGACAACAACGATATCATATATCGATATGATAATCCATCAAATATCAAAATATCTGAAAATCAAATAAATACTGTTGAGGAATCCTGTTGGATCCCTCCAACCTGTTTTCCTGCATCCAAAAACATTAGCACAATACCAATTTCGCTCCAGTACGAAATTATCGCGGTACATGTTCTTATTAAATATTATCCGCTTAATAACGGCGTAATAGGGTCTCATCCGCTAAACAAAAAATGCGGGAAATCAACAACTGCAATATATACATATGCCAATATATATATATTGATATTATATATAATACCAATTTCACTGTTTATGAAATATTCGCGGTATATGTTTATATTAAATAACATCCGCTTACTAACGGCGCATAATGTCTATTTTAACAATCAATAATTTACAGTCATCATTCAAACATGCATTCAAATATTTTAAATCTAACTATTTAAAATAAAATCGAAATCTATTCGATTGAGTGAGAAGTTCTCACCTTGGTTTTAAATTCCGTTTTAGCTTTTATTTCGAATAAAATTAAACGGACGTTTAATTTTATCCGAAATTCTCACTAACTCCAAACGACTCCAAACCAACTCCATCGCGTAGTGCTCGTCCATACGATTCCAACGCAACTGAGTTTGCATTTTTTCGACCTCGTATGAAAAAGTTATTGATTTTACAAGTTTGTACACGTTTTATATAACTTAAATCACAACATAACTTTATATTTTTTTTAACCTCAATCATTTACAACCCTTGGATCTGCTGCCCCCACATCTGGACCCTCCCCCCTTTCTTCCCCTTTCACGCACACTCTACAGGTTATTGCCGTCCTCCTTGAACCCATAGCACAAACTTAGGGTTAAATAGCTCGGCCACCACACTCCACTAAATCCCATCACACCTCCGCCATTTCGAAGCCCACGACCCAAGCTAGGTTCGGCCCAACCCTGGTGGAGCTCGGCCATGCCTACAGCCTCGTATGGCGTGCGCAAGTCTGCAGGTTCGGCCTCATTTATCTCACAATCCATAGCTCCATTCGCGATCTCCACCGTTGATCTCGTAGCTCTCGTCGTGTTCTATCACTTTGTAGTTGAACTTTCTTGCTAATTCTTGATGGATTTGGAAAAATCAAGGGGGAGAGGAGATTAATTTCTGGCCATAGGTTATGAATGTGGCGGCTAGCAATTATTAGGGTTAGGGTTTCTTATTTTAGCAAATATTATGAAGATGGTGGTCTATTTATAAGGAACGAGCGACACTATTCATCCCGGAAATTCCGAACTCCGATTTAGACGCCGTAACCAGCGTACCTAGGGTTTATCCCGCGTTCCGGACACAATGGAACAGGTTTCGGAAGCTAATTCGGAAGTATGTGCGAGTTATGGCTGAAAACGCTCAATTTGAATTAAACCGATTTAAGTCGATTTCTAGGCGTTTTAATTTGTACAGGACAAACCGTAAATCCAATTGACTTGAAATTTGAAACCTTACAATAATATCACATTACGGATCCGATGAAACTGGTTTCGTCGAAATCCGAGACTTTTTGAAAAATGGCTATTTCGACTCGCCAAATTTAAATTAAAAATAATTGGATGCGTTTCCAGCTGCCACGATCAAACGATAGCTCCGATTGATACGAAAATTGAAATCCGGTAATAACTAACTATTACGGATCCAATGGAACTGGTTTCGTTCAATTCTGAGACTGTCCAAAAATTGGCTATTTTACAGTCGATTATTAAATATTAAAATATTCAATTTTCACAAATTAACTTTTAATTCGATTTTAAAAGTTCTAAAATATTTCTATAACCCCAGTATGATTAAATAAAATTTTACAAATCATTTTCAATCATATTTAACTTAATTTTCAATTATTTCCATAATTTAACATATTAAATTATTGATTAAATTATCCAATTAAATCCAAAAATTCAAATAAAGATTTATTTGACTTATAAATTCACTTATTAATATTTAAAATTAATTAAATATTCATATTTTAATTTCTAAAAATTCTGGGTCGTTACATTTTCTTCATATTAATCACCCTTTTAGAAGAGACAAAAAAACTTCATAGCTAATAGACATGAGACTCTACGACCACCAACGGTTTGGTCAAGCGAGGATATATATGAACTTGTAAAAGATTATCCAAAGATACACGAGACCGGACAACAAGAAGAAATTCAAGGTAAATCGACGTTTCATAATTGGTGCAAACAAAGTATATTCTGGGAATTGCCTTATTGGAAAAATCTATTAATCCGTCATAACATTGACGTGATGCATAACGAAAAAAACGTATTTGACAATGTGTTTTATACAGTTTTGAATGTGAAGGGCAAGACTAAGGACGATTTGAAATCTAGACGTGATATAGAGCAAATATGCAATCGTCCTGAGCTTCACATGACTCCCGACAATAAAAAACCCAAAGCATGCTATGAACTAGACAACAACCAAGTTAAAGTACTGTTACAATGGGTGGAAGGATTACGATTTCCCGATGGAATTTCCTCTAATCTTCGTAGATGTGTCGACTATAAAAATAGGAGACTGTGTGGAATGAAAAGCCATGATTGTCATGTAATGATGGAAAATTTGTTACCCATCGTTTTCAAAGAATTGTTACCGGTAAAAGTTTGGACGGTAATAACAGAACTTAGTTTATTTTACAAGGAGCTTTGTTCAACTACGTTAAAAGTTGACCGTCTACTTAAACTTGAAGAAGAAATTCCTATACTGCTCTGCAAACTGGAGAAAATATTTCCTCCGGGTTTCTTTAATGTAATGGAGCATTTACCTGTTCATCTTCCATATGAAGCACGTCTTCGAGGTCCTGTGCAATATGGATGGATGTATCCATTCGAAAGGTATGTTACTATATTGAGTATGTAAATGTTGATTTAAGTATAAATATAGTAGTTAATACTTAACCCAAATATTTTTTATTAGGTACTTAAATCATTTGAAGAAAAAAGTGAGACAAAACGCTCGAGTTGAAGGTTCTATTTGCAAATCATATATCGAAGAAGAAGCTTCTTTCTTTTTCTCTCATTATTTTAAAGACCATGTGAACTTATCATTTGTAAGTGTTCCGCGTAATGACGATCAGGCCGTTGAACAAGCTTCTTCTTCTGAATCAGTATTATCTATTTTTAAACCATGTAGCACACACATATATTCTTCTTAATTGTCCTGAAGTTGCACCATTTGTTAGGTAATTAGCACATTCCAAGTTTTGTTAAATTTAATATTACATGTGTGAATAAATAATAATGTAATATATCATGTTTGTGTTTGCAGTATTTATGAATCACAAAATCCAGGTGGCGATTTAAGTAAAGATTTCAGTACTTGGTTTTCGAAATACGTTTCTGATCCCACAAATAATGTGCTCGATAAAGGACTGAAACATTTGGCGTTTGGACCGAAAAGAAAAGTTAATACGTATCCAATATATTTTGTTAATGGATATAAATTCAACACCAAAGAATACGGTGCTGAAAAATTAACAAACAATACTGGTGTATTTGTTAAAGGCAGTGATGACCCTAATAATCATATAAATGATTTTTATGGCGTGTTAACTCAGATATTGCAGTTGACATATTTTACAAGACCCGTGGAGGATGTTTATTTGTTTAGATGCAACTGGTTCAGCAATGTTCCAGGTTCTGGTATTAACATTCATCCAAAATATAATCTTATAGAAATTAAACATACCTCGCGTTATCAAAAGTACGACCCATTTATACTAGCCAAACAAGCCCTACAAGCTTATTATGCCCCTTATCCATCTCTAAAAAGGGATAAAGCAGATTGGTCTGCGGTTTTTAAAACCAAAGCAAGATTTACGTTTGATGGACAAAATATTCCAGACGAACAAGCCTATCAAGAAGATCTGGAGGAAAATGCTGAAATAGCAATTACATACGATCAAACCGATTTTGGACCTTTAAATGATGAGACAAATGTATTAGTCGAAGCATTTGAGAGTGTAGAGGAAAACGACATAGAGCACGAAACCGAGTCTGAATCAGAAAACGATGAGGACGACTGAGTAATATCCGGTAATTTTTAAAAGTATTCACATTACATTGATCTCTGATTAGTAATGCATTTATCTAATTTATACAATTTTAATGACAATAAGTGTATACTCACACACTCAACACGTACACAACATGACACATTTGTAGCATATTGTATTACATTTTTTAATGGTTCATCATATCATGATTATTATAATGTGTATATGTATGTATATATGGCAGGTATATATATTATGTCCGGTTCCGGTTCTGGTTCTGGGTCTCGGCGACGTGGCTCTTCACGTCATATTGGAGAGAGTAGTGGTGAGCCACCAGCTCGGCCACTTGTTTACTTACAGCCTAAGGCTGATGAGACGTAAGTATCATAATTAGCGAGCATAGCATTTTAATTTTTTAATTGTACATGATATATCTACAATTGTCTAAAGTTCAATTTTATATTTAACGCAGTGGATTTGAGTTGGAGCCATCCAAAGTGGTTTTGAGCATTTCGAAGCAGGCGTACATGGCTAGGATGACCGATTGCTGGCCCAAGTGGGGCAAGATCCCCGACGACGTGAGAGAGACGATTTGGCAAGATTTTCTGGTAAGTTTATACCGCTTTACAAGATGATTAATTAAATACAAATAAATAATTAGTAATATTTTCTCATTGTACAGGGCGCCGTAGATTTGCAAGAGCCTGACGTCAATTTAGTTCAGCGACACTGGAACTCCAGGATCGCGAAGAACTATAGAGAGACTATGTCGGAGATTAAAAAAGTAGGAAAGAAGCCCAAGTGGATGAGCGCGACTGTATGGGAGAAATGGGTTGATTGGTGGAACTCTGAGGAGTTCAAGGTAAATCTACAATAAATCTCAGCATTTTTTTTACCGTTTAATAAATAATTAATCATTGTAAATTTGCAGGAGGAATCAGCTAGGAACTCGGCAAACAGGAGCAGGAATCCTGTATCACACCGTGGAGGCTCCAAATCTTTCCAGCATCACCGCGAAGATTTGGTAAATTTATCTATTATCACATTTGTATATTGATCAGTTCAGTAATTAGTTATGTACAGTTAAATTATCCAAATTATCAATTGCAGGAACGAGCTCGTGGAGGCTCTGTTGGCTTAGTGGACGTGTTTGCTCACACCCACGCGTCTAGGCAAGTAGATGAGGCTGGCAATATCATATATCAGTGGGGTGAGCAAGATAGGGCGACCGAGGCATATGTATGCATTTTTTAATTTTTAATACTTACACCGATAAGTTTATTAATTTCTAGCTACGCAAAATAATTACATGCTACTATTTTTCAACTGAAATTATTTTTTTTCATTATAGGCGAGGTTGCAGGAGGCACAGGCTTATGCGCTTGAGCAGTCTGGTCGTGATGCGCTGACACAGGAGGAGCAGGATAACATTTTTACCGCTGTTATGGATCCGGCGCAACGGAGTAGACGTTTTGGCTTCGGGAACCTAACGGTAATTAATCCTTTTACATATGTACAAAAAATCAGCGTTTAGATATATAATGTTATAATATTGTATATGCTGAGACAACACTTTTGCTATTAATTTTATTTGCAGGCTCGACATGCTCGACAAGCTCAAAAAGACCGAGACAAAGAAGAAATCAAGGAGCTTAGAGCTATGGTTGAGCAGCTACGGGAGGAGAATCGTCTACGAACCATCCAGGTGGAGCAGTTGGATCAAAAGCTTGCGCAGTATTTGCAGAATCATGGTACCCTTCCTTCGTCGTCTGGTGCTTCTGGAGGCGACGAGGATCCTTGAGGAGGTATGTTTTTGAGTATTTGTGTTTGAACAATGTATATATTGACTTGAAGATGTTTTGATGTTGATGGTGATGTTGTATATATTGGTACGGAGTGGGTGAGAAGTATTTTGATGGTATGATCATGGTTTAATGACATTTGTTGATGGTATGTACGTTGATGGTATATTTTGTGATGTTTGATCGGTTTGGTTTATTTATATTGGTGTTTTATTGATTTATGTGCGTTGTTTGTATTGATATTGATATATATATATATATATGTGGAATTGATTGGAAATGGAATGGAAATTGAATGGATTGGAAATGGTGTGGTGGAAGGTAAATAGGCTTGCTGTTGTACAGCAAAATAAACCCAGTATTTCCAACGGCTTCCAATGGCATATTGGCCATTTTATTGTAACGGTTTCTAACGGTTTCCAACGGCTATAAGCCGTTAGCGGCTGTTGGAAATGCCGTTGGAAATAGTCCATTGTTTCCGTTGGAAAGCGTTGGAAGTCGTGGGATATATTCCAACGGCTATTCCAATGGCTTCCAACGGCCGCCAACGGCTAAAAGCCGTTGGAATAGCCGTATTATCTTGTAGTGTTGCTTCATTATATAATTTTTGAAATACTATCATTTTCTATAAAAAAAATGGCATATTACTCGCAGTTAACAAATGCTACCAAAGTGTATATCAATTTGGAAGGCCGAAAGTTTCTACTATGTTAAGAAGGTATGTTTTAGCAAGAAAATAAAGAATTGCTTTCACACTACTTATCCTCGATGAATATTTTAGTTAACACGTCTTTAACATCTTAGAGAAGGGATTGCTTTAAATGAATCAACAATCCAAATTGTCAACAAAATGGTAATACCACAGAAGCAATTGTGGAGGAAAAAACCTTGAACGAACTATTGTTTAAAATGAAAAATCCAAATAACAAAATATGAGTAATCTTTATCTATATTTTTTTTTTCAAAGATACCCAAATTTAGTTTTGACTTGCTTTTGATTAAGCAAGTCAGTGGACATAAAGTTTTTTTTCCATCGTATAGGGAACTAAGTTTAATTGACATGCCAATATATCACAAATTCATGATCGATATGGTTGGAGTTATATGTTTTGCCCAAAATGCAAAAGGATGGTGGAAAAGATAGATGAAGTATTTTACTGTAGCAAGATATGAAACCGAAACTAGATGCCCAATTCTACGGTAAAAAATAAATAAAGTTTATCATTATTTAAAAATTTGACATATGGTTTACCTATAAGGTTACTTTTAGATACAAGCTCAATATGCAAATTGAGGATGATTCTGGATTGGTTCATTTGGTCACATTTGAGAATGAAGCCGGACATTTATTAAAATATGCGATAAAAGAGTTTAACTGACCTTAAATCACATATTACGTCTCATATATCATAGCTTATATATATATATATATCTTTGGTTAAAGTACAATTGGTAATAAATAGGAAGATGGAAAGGAAAACATACTTCAATATTTAGTGATTTGGTTGGGACAAAAAGTCTTTCACATAAAAAGGACGGACAATTGTATAAATAAATGGGAAAAGAGGACATTAACTGCAAATAAAATTCAGAGAGTCACGGCTGATAAAAAGCTTTCAGCACCACAAAAGAAAAGAAAAAGGTAAAACTACATTAAAAAGTAACGACATTGCAAATCATTAGTAATAACTTAATATTTTTTTTATTTTTTTTCAGAAGGCTAGATCCAAACTATGCAAGTCAAAAGGAACAACGAAAGAAGAGAAGTTCGACGAGGATATGACTAGAAATTACATCGGTCTAGAATAAAATAATGATTTTGATTTAATTGCGTTTTTATGTTTCTAAGAATAAATATATGTACTATTATATTATTAGTGAGTTGCATTTCAAGAGCACACAAGCCTCCTTAGCTTTTTGTCAACTGAACAGTCGCGTTTTTACCGCCTCTCTCCGCTTCGCCGTTATTCCATCAGCTAAAATTTATTCCCTCCACTAAAAATTCAAAAGTTGCAGTTCCAGGTGATTCTCTCACATCAGTTCTCCCCTACCAGCTCCCCGCTTCATCCATTGCCCCTTATCTACAAATAAAAAGACAAGGGTTTTTACCGCCTGCTCTCCGCTTCATCGTCGTTCCATCAGCTAAAAATTGAACGACTACGTTTTCTGAACGATTGTTCCCCGGTTTCTTCCACCGTGATTATCGGCTTTGTTAAGATGACGTGGAGGCGAGAGAGGTGCTTTGCTATGTTCGGAGTTATTCTGCCGATCGTCGAAATGGTGGATTCTAACGATATCGAATTGAGGGTTGACGCTTTGTATGCTCTGTTGAATTTGTCGGTTGGGAATGATTTGTGAGTCTCTTTAACGACTTCTGTTTATTTAAGTTTAATGCTGTGTTTCAGATCTGAAAAGAATGAATCGCATTTTAATATGCTGTACTTTTTATTTAGAAATAAAAATAAAAAATTGGAGAAACACCAAAAACCTAATTTTTGATTCGGATTCCTTTTGTTTCGTAAGTTAGATCTGAAGTATTTTCCCTTCATTTATTAAATCACTATATCCTATCTGAATCAATCATTAAATTAAGGACAATGTTGACGAACCCGTAAGTAGCTAGGAGTTGAAACATACAGCTTTTTTGAAAGGATTATAATGTGGTTGTTAATGCTGCCATGTTGGTATTCAAATTTCTGATTCATGTAGAACTTTTTAATCTTCAGAAACAAAGCAGCTATAGTGAAAGCAGGAGTGTTCCATAAGATGATGAAATTGATTGAATCAGAATGCTTGGGTACAGTGTCTGAGGCTATTGTAGCTAATTTTCTTGCATTAAGTGCTCTAAAATCTAACCAATCTATTATTGGGGCATCTAGTGCAATCAAGTTTTTGGTAAAATTACTAAAAAATACAAAGCCACACAATCAGCTGAAATCAGAATCGATCCGGTCATTGTGTAATTTGTCGAATTGTGAAACAAATGTCACCATTATTGTTGAATCGGGGCTTTTGGAGCACATTTTCCAACTGATCGAAGATAGTGAATTAGGTGATAAAATGCTGGTGATTGTTTCAAATATTGTTTCTTTTTCTGAAGGGAGAAGGGCGGTCAATAGATTGGCAAAGTGGATTGAAATTTTGGTGGACGTGCTTAGTTAGTGTGATTCACCTGAATGTCAGGTAAATCTATGATATTATCGATATAATTCTTTTTTTCCATCTGTGCTACCGTCCTTTCCCTCCTTTTTACCGCTCCCTCCCCTTTTTTACCACTCCCTCCATCACTCTCTCTACCGCCCTTCTTCACCTCTCCTTTCCTCCGCGCGATAAGTTCGCTTCCCCCTTCGTCTCTCTTCCCATCTCCTCGGTTCGTATTCATTAGATCTCTGTTGATTCATGCCATCCCCTTTCGTTTACTGTCGCTGCTCGTAACCCTAGGTCGGTGGTTCTGCAAATTGTACCCTCGCCGCCCCGCCCTTTCATGCACACATTCTCTCTTCCTTTCCAAGTTTTCAACCTATGGCCTAGATTGTTTTTACTCTATCCTAAATCGCTGCTGTTTTCCATTTTCCTAACCATACCCCAATCTGAATGAAAAAAAATTTCTTCCCTTCGTTCTGCTACCAACAAGAGGCAGATTGGCTATCAACATCGGGTACAATGTTTTGTTTTTCCTTCAATTTCCATCAATCATGTTTAGCCGGTACAGGTAGTTCTTATGAAATTATGTAAATTTTTAGTTTTAAATTCTTTTATAGAGTCATCATGTCAACTGAAACTTACGTAAGTTCTGAATCATGTCAGCTCGGTCATCTGTTTTGAATTTTAACCTATAGTTTAGCAACTCTTCTTAATATTGAATGTAACAACGATCGTTATGCTTCATGATTCAACTACATGAAGAATGCTATATTAATGTTTATGACGAATATTGAATATTTTGTTTTCTGTTTGGTTTAGTATTCAATTTAACTTTACTTGAACATACTACTTTACTTCGACCCTTTTATTTTAGCAGTTAACGCTATGTAACTACTGTTACTAATTTATTTTATGATATCTCATTAATATTTTTATTTGCTATACAGGTTTTGAAGAAGGCAATGATGAGATTCATACAAATCATTCCAGACTTTAAATGGTAAGACAAGGATTTCATAGTTTAATCTCTCTAAACAATTTATTTTTAGATACGATATTTCACACTTTTACGAATGAGTGACCATTTTAGATGTGGATATTGATTTTTATTTATCTATCTATAGGTGACATGTAATAGTTCGACATCTTCACTACATATTTTAGCTAGTTAAGAGTTCACGAGTTAGCAAGTTGAACACAGTTTTCTAGATTTTCTTTTTCCCGTTCATCTATATTAAATGTTCTATAACCATTGCATTGCGTTGTATAACAAATAGATGCCCATTGAAATAAAAATATGTGGATATCACTGTTAATTAAAAGTGGTCAAAATATCTTTGTTTTGTTAAGAAATGACAATTTAATGCTTCTAAGGCTCAATGCCATACATGTGAATGTTAACCTATTTTTCTTTTTTTGTCTATGCCTACTTAATCCTCATGGAAAACATTAAATGCAAAATATACTTTGAGAACTCAAATTAGTTTTAAGAACGGTGTTTTTCGTGTATGGATTTATATTTTACAATTGGATGAGATAAATTCGCACTTTTTTTAATAATACATGTCCTATTATTTTATACCAAAATGTAAATTATATGTGAACGATGTCTTATAGTGTTGTTGTCTTCTAAATTATTTTTTCATAAGAGGTTTGTCCTTTAATGCGTATACAAATATAAAGTGTTAATGATTCTATGCTAATTTAGTATGTTTTGAATTTTGTTCATATAACACATAAATGATCGACATATTAGAGGTGTTTATAGTAAACAATTGAAAACTTAATATTAGGGTATGAACAAATAAATATATATAGCATTTGTGAACAAATTTCTAATATGATTGTAATTTGACTTGCAACACCTATTTGCTATATTTATGTCTTTACAACAGTTGTTTTTTACGAAAATAGTAACCAATATCATGCTTGATCTCCCATACCTAATTTTTTCTAAAAAAAAGTTCCTCACTCAGGATTTTATATTATCTATTAAAAATTCATAATGCTGTTCGTTCATATTTTATATTTTCATTTTTCATCCCTTGGATGATAGAATTTACTTACTACTGGTAAAATTATTTACCTACTTCTATTTTGAACATCTATAGCAATGGTGATTGAATACAGCAACAACATGATACAAAAGCTGTATGTAATAGGGATGGAAATGCATATAACTCCACTATTGTTGAATCAATGGTAAGGTTTTTTTGATTATGGGCATGGTTGGTTCACTGCTCTCGCATGTTGCATACTAGTATGCTAACAGTCACATTCTCATGTATAAAACTATCTTTTATGTGCTTGCTCTCAAGGCACTTCGTCTTTTCACTACTAACAAAATTATTTTTTTTGTACTGCATTTCGAAACAAAATTAGTTTTGTTTAAATTTTGAAATTTGCAATAGTTTTACGCAGTAGATTACATTCAGTTGTATTGATTTAACTAAAGGTACTACAATTTTATTTGGTGGTTAATCACTCTTTTTGGTTATTTTGTTTAGCTTAACTGCTTTGAAAGTTATTCAATGGATATATAGGGAATTTTTTGACAAAAAAGATATATAATCTGTGCTACTTTGACAAAACGCATTTATAGGTATTTTGTTGCATACTCTGAAATATAACGAAAAGGGATGACATACCGCATTTTTATATAAGAGTGACATTATGGGTTGATATGATAAACATACGCTCAATTTATTTATTCATGATGTTTGTATCTTGCAGGCGCATAATTATTACATGAGGTTGTCTTTTATTATTTTGGAGAACAATTGTATTATGGCACTTCATTTTACTTCATACATCAAAGGTTAGTCCTTAATAACGAAAATGTCTGTATGTTATTACAATTATAGTATTTTGACTTTTTCTATCAATTACGTATACATTGTAGATTTATTGAGTTACTTCTTAATAAAAAAATCGTATACCATTTTAGAACCTATTCTTTGTCAAAATAATAAGTTGTCTGCTGGTATGTGTAATGTTCCAGTGTTTGCATGCTTGCCACTTATTTTTTTATACATCCAAATCTATTCATGTGTATTCTTAAATTGGCAGTCAATCCTATTTTAGTCAGATCCAATTGAGATAACAAGTATTAAAGTTAAAAAAATGATTGGTTTACAAGCCAGGTGATGTAGAGATAGTATTACGGAACTACCTATTCAAATAGTTAAAGGCTTAAAGAGTGAGCAATGATATCATCTGAAATGTTATCTTAGTAATATTTATGTCATTGATCCAAATAGTATTTTTTGGTTTTTAAATATGTATATAAAAAATATGACATATGAGAAAGGGATAGGAGAAGTAATCAATAGCTATTACAATGAATGAGAAAAAAAAAGTGGGAAGCGCCTTTAATATCTAACAACAAAAAATTTGCATGTTAAAATCATTTTTATAACTGTTCATTTTTCAAAGTTTTTGTAAATACTTAACAGATAAATTTTGGTTAAAATCAAAATTTTAAAACCAAATAGCGCCTAACCTTTTATGGTTAACAACGAAGATGAAATTCTTTGTTCTATCATTTAAAAAACTTCATTAATGCATGATTTTTTATTGCTAACACAGAACATAACTATAGTTCAAATTTTGATCTCATTTCAACCTTAAGGTTCTAATAGTTTGGTTCCTTTACAACCATAAGGTGCCAGTACTTGAGAACTTGGTTTGTTACATCATATACTAATTGGCAATCCCAATTTAAGTATGTCCATATTAAACAGATGTGTCACTAATGTAAAGTTAATTTTCTAGCATGCTAGCAAATAATTTATAGTATATACTCCAAATTTTGCACCAATTTGGCACTTGCTAAGCCAAGACATTGGTATGGTGTGGTTATATACATGACAGAGGCTGTTTGTTGATTATTATGGTTATTAGCATTTTTTTCTATCAATATTTATTTTGTTATCTTACTAATTTATGGTTTAGAAATATAAAACGCCCCTAATTACCTTAAGTTTGAAATTTACTTCATTTTCTTAAAGTGGAAGATTAAAATGTGTGTATGTTGTTCAAAATAGCATATGTAATCATGCATCAATGAATGCAGTAGCATATAGATGATATGCTTATAGGTAAAATCTTGGTATACCTATAGTCATTTAAATTGAATATCAAGTTGTTTTCAAATGATTAGTTTTATTTGGAAATTTATATCACATATAAATTTGTTTACAGCTAGCTTATATACCATGTTGTTGATAGGAGGAAGGAATAACATTCAAGATCTATGTAGCATGGTTGGTAGTGTACTCTCCAGGTATTTATGTCATTACTGTATGATAATAGAAATTTATCATTTCCTGGAAAGAATTTGAGGCACTTAGAAATTTTTAACTGCTTACTATAAGATTTAACGATGTTTATTTAAAATACATAGTTGTATATTATTTTTTTTTTCTGGCTTTGTTTTTACATTGGAGTTTGTGTGTTAGTTTTAAACTTCGATTGACTATGTCACTCAACTTCTAACAATGTGGAATTATTTTAAAATGGATAAATAATTTAAAGCACTTAAATTAGATGAAAAATTAACTCTCCTTACCGCTGCAAATATGGTCAAAAAATTATGGTTAGATTTGTAAAACAATTATTGTTCTAGAATGGTTATAAACTTATTTACAAAATGATGCTAATTTTGCCTTTGTAATGAAAACTTTTTTGTGATGGTGCTTTTGAAGAAGGCAGGTATTTGTCCATAAATTGTTGTATTCCCTTCACCGACAAATAAAAAATAATGGTAAAAGAATACTACTTTTTGTAAGTATTTACATAACAGTTTATCTTAAGGTTTACATGTATTTTGACTATCACTCATATATATAACGAGTTCATTTTCTTTCAAATTTAAAGATAAAAGATTGAGTTTGATTAAACAGCTTATGTTTGCAAGAAGTAAGAATTATTATTATACTAATTTCTTATACACGCTTTACTAATTCAATGTAGGGAATTCTCATGCATAATTTAGACAAAAGCACAACTCAAGGTTTTTGTTTATTGTTGTAGGGAGAGAAACAGAAATGTCATTGTATAGAGAATGAATTTCGTTGTTGCTATGTAGGTATTGTTATTATGATTTTGATGCATGATCATGTACTCATGTAATATGGCCGCTTATGAAGGAACTGCGGTAACTTCCCAATCATAATTTATTTCTTATCAACTTTATAAATGATTACATGTAATTTAACATGTTTTAGATTAAGGATGCATTTAGTATAAAGCAACAATTACAGGTTAAACATAGTTCACAGACATAACATTTTTTCACTCTAGCTTTTATAAAGTTACACGGGCCATGAAGATGGAAGTCATGATTATTAGTTAATGCTAATTCTGATATGGAACTACACAATTAAGTTCATTTGTTGGTGCTTTCGGCCTTGCCAAAACCCTTTGTGTAGATACATATTCAGTATTATTCTTTTTTTATGGCATCATGCTTCATATTTGGTAGTTAAACATGACAATAGTTGTCTCATTTTTCTTCTGCATATTTCGTATCAGTAATGATGGGGGAAAGCTTACTCTATTCATCTTTATTTTTTGTTAAGCATTCTAAATTGCTAAATCAAATTCATTGTTGGTTACATTAATAAATTGCTTTTATTTGTGAAATCATATTTTCGACTTATGGGAGTGTGCTCCTTTGGTTACTTTTGCTTCTTTACTATAATAAATGTGAGTGTGTGGTGTTCAATTTCTTTAATTAGATTGTAATACATAGTAAATAATCTCATAGACTGACGATAGAACTTCATTTATCAATTATATAGATCCCGATAGGGTTCATATTGGATGGAAACTGGGGGTAATTTATCAAATACGTAGGCGGTTTATATATGAGCATAATTTAACAATATTCATATTAGATGGAAACTGAGAGTAAATATAATGTTTCATGGTCATCTTGACCATCTTATAAATTTTTTACCAGTGTTTAATTTTATGATCTATTTTAGCCTAATGTTTTAATCCATGGGTGCACCGTCTATTACGTGTCCATGTTTGCTTATTTTTCCCTCATAATTGTGTCAGTATGGCTTTCCTTTACACACATTCATCTATTGACAATGAATTTCATATAGGGATAGCCCAATAAAAATCAAACAATATATCAATAAACAACTTTAACACAAATGCCATGTGCATATTGTAGAACAGCATCACGTGGATGATAGAAATAAAGCCAACGAGTTGTCCTCGTCTGCATTTTACCAACCTACATCGCAGTTATTTATATATATTTTAGTTGTTTTTGATGTTTCATCATTCATACATGCTCGTGCAATACTGTTAATTCTCTTCCATGAAATGTTGCTGAATATTATAAGCTACTTTTTTTGGTTGAGACTTATGTAAAGATATATATTGGAAAACATTGTTTATGTTGTTCATAATCAAGCTTCTCTAATGTACTATTTTTCTAAGTACGGTACTATTTTTGTTATTGTTGGTTTCTCCAATATATGGTGCTCATAACCCTGTTGGATGTTCAATTATATAGTTGTGTTGGAATATAATATTTTTGGCGTTATAATATTTGAATTTAAGTACGTCATGTATCTTTCTTTGCACATCCACATTCATTTTTCTATTATTGCAATTGCAATTACTTTGTACTAACAGTTAATATTGATTTTTCTTTTTAAGGGCTTAAATATATCAGTGTTATTTTTTTCTTTTCATAGATAATGTCCATTATTATTAAACTTTCTGAAAAATTTCATAGTATTTTGCTTTGTGTGTTCCAGAGTATGGAACACTGCTTGGAAGTAAAAATTTGTCATTGCTCGATTGCTCTATACAGCCGTACATGTTTCATGAAATTTTGGATAATATGCATGTTAGCTAGCATTCTTCAAAAGGATGAGTTATTTGCAAACTCACACCAAGATAATACTGATATGTTTTAATAAATAAAACCTCTTTTTAACATGGTTTTACATCATCGAATTTTTCTCGTTAAGACATAGGTCTATCAACGAATATTTCAAATAATCAAAATCCGTACACATGCATATTTGAAATATAGTTAAATATCCAATATCCAGAACAAATGGATGCATATGTGGATACGAAACACATTCATATTCGAAAATTATCCATTCGGTTTTTCTTCAAAATTATAGTCTAAATTATGTCTATTTTAGTATAATAAAATATATTTGTTTATTGTTTTATTAAGCTAGACGTTTATATTATACTCACTAGATGTATATTGACTGCTCAAACTATTTATGATAATCATATTTCTTTATTTTTATCACTTTAATACTCAATGAAATTGAAAAAATATTTATGTTAAACTAAAATTTTCCACTTCTGTTTCTTGATTTATCGGTCTTTAGTGGAGAGGATAATTATCCAATATTCTTTTATATCCGTGGATGCAAATATCCGATATCTGAACATGATTTCGGTTGCGGATACAGATAGAACACTATCCGCATCTAAAAGTATCCGTTTACATGTTTACTTAGACATATTTCTTAAAGTTGGTTAAATGAGCTTAAATAAGTGGTAACAGTACAAAATAGTGCCTTTGCCTACTTATTTCAATTTACATAGTTAGCTAAAGAGGAAGGTATTGTTTTGAGTTAGTTGTCATATTTTGATTTACCATATCTAACCCTTTTATATTTACGCTCAGGTTCACTTATTTTCATAAGCTATTTTTCTTAAAATCTTTATTATACAAACTCAAACTCATATTTTAAAACTGAAAATACTGAACACTAAAGAGAAAACTTTAAGGAGTCCGTATTCATTGACATCCTTCTAAATGCTTTATTCTCAACAATAACATATAAACACGCAGAGTTCTCAGCTGCAAAATATGAACATGCAATTTCAAATTTTGAATTATGATCATAATCGACCATTCTACAAAAATACGTATTTCTGCCCAAATTACATGTCTCCAAATAACAATTATTAGCCTTAAGATAATTAATGCTGAGCGAAAAACTTGATACCGTTAACTGTATATAAGGAGTATGCATGTCCCTTGCATCTGTTCCTTTTTGTGCATTGTTTGACTATCCTCCCAATGTCTACTTGAATCTACACACTGCTTTGCATCAATATGGGAACAACTTTAATTTTATGCAAGGTGACAAACCTATGCTTTTACCAGATGCATCTGTCTGGCACAAAATGCAAGAGTTGTACATCAACGTGCCAAAATTTAATCATGTACTCTACTTTCTTATTACACTGATTTTCACAAAAATATAATTGCTTTATTTTTTTCTACCATATCCTTCAACCTGTGACGTCATGGTTTTAAAATATGCATGCACGGGTCATTAAATTTCAATGCCAACATTTCATAATGTCTGTATGCGAAGCACGTGTTCACACTAGTGAAAATTGATACTTTAGTGTTTATTTTAGGGCACTTTAATTACAATAACCTAATTGCTGATAGTTTTATTTATTGGTTTCTATTAGATTATTTTAAAGCATGGCATCATCTCTAACATTTTTCTCTTCTCTCCTTAAAACTCTCTAGGTGTTTTATATTAAGAGTTTAATTTTATAGTCTCCAATTAAAAAAACAAATGCAATAACAACTTACTATTAAGCCTACCATCAATTCGAAATTCAAAGATATGCCTACTGTTAAAATTGCTTGTTGTTAACATATGTCAATATTTTATTCAAAATTAACATGTTGAAATTCAAAGATATGCTTGACTACTGTTAAAATTTCTTACTGTTAACATATATCAATATTTTATTCAAAACTAACATGTTGATAAATGTAAATATACTCAACATATAGTACATGTAACTTGCTGCCAATATTTATTTCAGAATACCACAGTAGTAGTAAAGTTGGTTAAATACATTACAAATGTGTTTAGTACTCAAACATTACAACACTAAATTAAATTAACATCTTTCTAATATTATTCAAGATGCCTACATTACAACATTAAAATAAACCAACATCTTTAAAAAAATTCAAAGTCCAAATCTTTGCTGGCACACCCCACTCTTTGAAGTAAGTTCATCCAATCTATAGTGATAAAACAAATAAAAAAAAACTATACTTATAGTGATATAAGAAACTGTGACGACCCAACTTCCAGACTCCAGGAAATTGCATCGCTAATAAGAAAGAAAGGGATAGAAGAAGAAAAGAAAGAGAAAGAAGAACACAAACAACATCAGAATCTCACAGCGGAACGAATCAAATATAATATATCACATAATTACTTTACATAGTATCATATACATCAGAGTTTTACAGCCAATACAACACATACTAGACAGTTATAAACACCTGTCTAGTTATACAACTCTAAACAGTACAAGAAACAACTCAGAGAGACGACTCAGAGATACCAACACAGCGGAAAATAGATAACTACAACGCAGAAGCCTCCTGCTCCATTTGCTCCTCCAGAACTCGTCAAAGCAATCCTGAATCACTTGACTACTCATACATAATATGAGTACCCAAGAGTTTAATAAAACAGAAAATAAACACTCGGGTCAGACAGGGGTCTGGTGTGAGTAAATAGTTTAAAAGTTGCTTAACTTTAGAAAATCCTTTGAAAACAAAAGGTATCACGTAAGACTTCCCACACATAAACATGGAAAAGTTTTTACCTTACGCTAACCAAAACATTTGATAGGAAATCCAGTGATATTATAATAGTGTCTAGGGTTTTCAAAATAAAATACAGAAATAGCTGGAATGCTTGCATCTCACGTTCCAACATAGTTGGGCACAATCAAAACCGTACAGGCACTTATTGGATTTTGGATTCCATCAATGGCAGGGCTACTGGGGTACCGCCCGTCACAGTACGTGGCCTAGATCACCGTACCGAGGAGCCACCCTAACTCCCCTGCAACACAAGGCCGGCACCGTTCCTTACTGAACAGTCCCGAACAAGACCACCCCGACGGTTGGAGCTCAAAAACCGTCCACACAGCCGAAATATAAAGGGACCTCTAGACAGGGATGTATCTTGCCCTCCAGTGGGCGCGACCCACGAAGCCTTGCTGCACCTCCCCTGTTTTAGCCATTCCCGGTTGATGAGGCTTGAGGCTGCGATTACCTTTAAAGAACACATCTATCTTAGAATGCTCATCGTCCACCTGACGATGTTCTGAAAGCATTCAATCCATACAAGTTCGTTCCGGGTTCGAACGAAACCGAAGGCATTATCTCGTTACACTCGTTTTGGAATCACCCTCAGAGTTAACGACAATAACCCTTGCACTCTAAACCACCATCTCGAACCTATAAGTACTATTCCGTCAAACTCATTACGGAATCACCCACAGAGTTATACTGACGTATAGCCCTTACACCTCGAGTCTTCACTTGCTCCACTTGGATTAACGACCTAACGTTTAATTGGAATCGATGTGGTTTTCGGATATCCAAATATGGAAACCCGATCCCGGTCTCACCGAAACCAAACGCCATTTTAATGTCCAAGTTATACTTAAGGGTTTTAAACAATTAACTCATTTTATTTTCATCTATTTCACACAGATAGATAAACTACATATATCATCATAGCAGATAACCCATAACATTATCATAACAGATAATCATCACAACAGTCAAACATCACAACAACAATCATCACAACCAAATAATCCATCATACTATAACTAAGCATCCATATCCTATAGATACTACTCATTTCATTTCTGAGATCACAACCATCCAAAAGTATAACAATATCATCCATAAGTAATGATATATTATCCATCACTTATAATTAATTTAAAATGAATTAAATTAATTACTTCTATCTCTAATTAATTTAAATAAATTAAATTAATTATCCACCTACAAATCTTGCTTATAAATCCATTGATTAGTCAACCTAGTTAATTAATCATTCATTAAGTATTCAACTTGATTAAACATCTATGATTAATCATTCACTAATTACAATAAGTAATTAGTCTTAAATTAATTTTATAAAATAAATTAACCTTAATCATAAGTGATTAACTTTTAATTACTTCATTTATTAATTAACTATAATTAATTACATTTATCCTTAATTAATTACAATTAATTAATCACTTAATTAATTAATTATTACTTAATCAACAATTCTTAATTACATCATTAATTATAATAATTAATGATCTCTAATTAATATTTAAATTAATTACTCAATTAAATTAATTACAATTATTAATCACCTTGATTAATATTTAAATCCAGTAATTAACTACCTTAATTACTCATTTATAAATTAATTATCCAATAATTAATTATCTATCTTAATTTATCCTTGATTAATTACAAAAGTAATTATCCAAATTACTTTTAAATAAATCACCTTTCCTTAATTACATTCCAGTAATTATCAATTAAAACTTCTCTAAGAAATCCTGCTCCATAAATTACATTAAGTAATTATTATCATTTAATTATTAAATTATTCTTAAATTAATTAAACTAAATTAATTAATTTAACAAAATACATTATCAGAATTAATTACAATATGTAATTAATCCCTTAATTACTTTTATAAAGTAATTACTTAACAAATTACAATTGATTTTCTTAAAATAATTAATCTAATTAATCCATCAAAATTAATTACATTAATTAATTATTAATTATCCTTAGATAATTAACAACATTTTCATTAATTCCTTACTTAAGAATAATTACCTTAAATTAATTATTCATAAATCATCTTTAATTATAAATTAATTCAAGTTATAAATTAAAATCAAATAAATAAGTAAATCCTTAATTATTTCCAAAATAATTCATTTACTTATTTATAACTTAATTAATATTCAAAATGTATTAAAATAATACATTCCTAAAATTTAATTCAACTTTCAATTTAAAGTTAACATATCATAATTTTATTTAATACTTAAAAGAAGAAATCTTTTAAATTTAAACCTTTGTTTGAAATCAAATTTATATTTGAATTCTACTTAATAACATTTCTGTCAAATATTTAAAACTTTTCAAACTTGATTTGAATTTAAACAGGTTTTAAAGTAAAAACTGAAATCATATTTGAATTTGATTTCTAACCTAATTTTAAATCTGGCTTAAAATTTAAATGTTTCATTTTGAATTCAAAGTATTCCTGAATTTAATTCAAATTCAAACCTGAATTTGAATCTAAATTTTAAACATTGAATTCCTTTCAAAATTTTAAAAAGAAACAAAACTGTTTTTAATTAAAATCTGGATTTAAAACCTGATTCTACACTTACACTGTTTTTTTCCAGATTTGAATTTAAACATAATTCCCATTCAAACCAAAATTTGAATCTTGTTTTTAAATATTGAATCCACCTTTAAATTTTTAAAAGAACAAAACTGTTTTTATTAAAATCCGTATTCAACAAACCTGAACCATAATCACACTGTTTCAAGATTTAAATTTAAATCTTCCTTAAATTTAAATTTATCATTTAAACTTTTTGAACTCAAAACTTACTTGAATTCAATTCAACCTATACTTGAATTAAATCAAAGCTTTAAACATGTTGAGTTTCCAGATTTTATCAAATACAATACTCAGGCCTGCACTTACACAACCCGAGACCACCCTCAATTTACTTCGAGTTAAAACCTCTCCCACTTCGAGTTACAACACTAACTGCACGGGGTTGACTTCGAGTCACCCAAAGCCTGCACATCAAAACTTCACCAGAGCCTCAAACTACACTATGCAAATGCACCACCACTACGGCGACTTCCAGCAACCTTCACCAACTTCTCCAAGATGCAAATCAATCCCTCAACTTGATAACAACCTCCAACATAAATCTCTGTAGCTTGAAGACAGATTCAAGCAAAAAAAAAAAAAAACAAAACATCAACCTGGAAAAACTTCAACCCAAACATGCCAACCTGAAAACCCACTGTCATCATCTCACTCTTTGATCAATTTCCCCTCACTTCCTAGTCAACATCCACCTTCAGGCAGCAATCCAAGTTCAAAAACCCTTTTCATGATTTGATATTCCCAGTTATACCAAAATTACAGCACAGACCTCAAATTTCTAACTCCTCAGAAGATATTAAAACTGATGCATGCTTCTATATCCATAGTTTAAAACATGTATCAAAGCTTTAACTTTGATTGAATAATTAAGAGATCAGATACCCAAAATTCCAAAATACCAAAACTGCACAGTCCTAAATCTCTAACAACACAGAAGTTTTTTTAAGACCTGAAACATGTTTTAATATCCATGTTTAACATGCATTAAGGCTTTAAACTTGATTGAATAAATTAAAGTTGTTTGATAATTTTACTTTTAGAAGCTATTGTGTACTGTTATTGATTTACACAACTAACAGTCTTTACTTTTTTCTGAAATAAAATTACAAACTTAATCTATGCTAAACAACACCATATGTTTATACAATAATTTCTAACTAAAATTCAGACATAAAGATGTGGATTTGTATTTAATTTCAAGTAATAACAGAAGCATGATTTTAGAAACAATTAGCACCACTCTTTTCTGCATATTCAAGAAAATATGCAGGGTATTATCTCACAACAGTCAACAAATATATTCAAACATAATCACACTCAACAGTCAAGCATATATTCAACTCATGCACAAATAAAATTTTCAACAATTTATAGAAATTGAGGTTACTTACTAAAGAGAAGAACAAAACAGTCTTAATTTCTTCTGTTTAATTTGCTTGTTTAAAAGGCATTGTGTATTAAACATTAAATTTCTGCAAATTCTTCATAGCTTGGATTTTTTAAAAGTAGTAACTGTTTTTAAAACATTGATTTACTCACCTCAGAAAGAAAAGGCAGAGAGCAATTCATATGCAAGTCATCCCTGCAGCCTAAATTTCCAATGCATGATTGAATTAGAGCTTGCTCCTAGTTGAAGATGATATTAACTTGAAGTATGCAGGTCTGGGAACTGCATTTTGAGATAACATGATGTTTTCAGGCTTATGAACTGCATGCAGACCCACTTCCATCATTGCTTGCATGAATCTTACAGTTTGCAGATTATTTTGAATTGCAGGTTACAGGATCTACAGATTGAAGAAGTTTGGTTGCAGGTCTTAATTTCAATTTGGGTTCTTTGATTTGCAGGTTTAAAGGTTTTGATTTTGCAGAGCATAGATTTGGGTTGAAGAATTTAGAGTGAAATGGATTTTAGTTTTCATAGATCTGAATTTAGGTTGTGGGTTTTAGAATGAAAATGATTTTCAGTTTTCTCAAAACTGAATTTAGATACATTAGAGAAGATAAAAATGTTTGAAAATAAAAGACATGTTAAAGTTTTATCTAAACTAATAAATTCAAATATTCATTTGTATTGCCACTTGTTATTTGAATTTTAAAGCTAATTACAAGTGTCAAATTATAAACATGAAACTTAACACATGTAAGAGATTTTAATATAAAAATAAATTCTTTGTTTTACAATTGTTTTAATTAAAGATAAAATCATTTCTAATTTAATTTAAGATGTTTATATATGTTTATTTACATTTATTCTCTAAATAATTACAAATGAACTATCTTTACATATTTAAATGTTTGCTTGAATATCTTAAAAATTATTTAAAACAAATTTTACAAAAGAAACTTTTTTAAAAGAAAAGAACAAGTTGAATTTATTTTATTCAAGAGTTTCAAATTAACATATTATACTTAAATATAAATAAACTAAATTTATTTCAAAACAAATTTTAAAATAAAACAAAATAAACTTTATTATAAAAATACAATTCTCAACTATATATATTTATAACAAAATATTTACTATAATTACTTTCTAAAAATACTAGATAGATTTATAAATTGACTTATGAAAAGTTCAATACTATTTTCAATTTAATATAAATCAATTCATAAATTATATAGCTATATATATATTATAAATCTGAAAAGATCTTTTTATTAAATTTTAAAATAAAATCAAAACATCTATTTACAATGTATACACATATATACATTATAAATAAAATATTTTTAAATCAGCTTATAAAGAAAATTTTATCATTAAAATATTTTTAACATTTTAAAACAATAAGATTCTCAAATTAAATCCTGATTATAAATTTTCAAAAGAATATCATTTATCCAAACTAAATAATTATAAATCTTCAAAAGAAAATTATGTTTGAATTGGATTATTAAATCAGTATTTCACATTTTAAAATAATTATTAATGAAATTATTAAATAAATATTGCTCAAATTTCCGGGACATCACATTCCTCCCCCCTTAAAAGAATTTCGTCCCCGAAATTTAAAAGCAAAGGTAATTTAATAATCTCTTTAAAGATTTATTTAAAACACAAGCATATATCAAACATATGCTAACAATTAAAACAACCAATTCAGCCAATCAAACAAATCTAATTATCCTGACAAATTCTGAATAAAATTCTATCGAGTTTCCCCGAATATATATATATATATATATATATATATATATATATATATATATATATATATATATATACCGGGATACTCGCTCTAGAGAATCCAAACAATCAATACTAAGAAGTTCCAAAAACTCCTATACAACTATATCTACAACACTAGACAAGATATCAGACTGCAAACGAGTCTGACTCAACAACCAAAACTCCAGAACTGCTGGTTTCACAACCAGAGATAGATCATACACGTATTCTCTTAGAGATACGTGAAACTCATCGAATCTCAGTTATCCAAACTGGCAATCCAATCCTGTAGATCAATCACTTAACCTTTAAGAGAAAACAGAAAGGTCCAATCTCATATCCACAAATCTTTCCTGTCGATCCTGGGCTGCCTTCAACTTCTAGATCTATCCAATCCATCACACAAACTCTACCACAGATATCAGAAGACTTCAGATAAACTACACTTATTCGGAAAACAGAACAGATGCACAAGACATCCAAGTCTCCAGATTAAAGTGAATTTCCCATAGAAATCCTCTGATCCAAGACAAAACACAAACCCCCAAATGAATCGGGTGCTCCTATTCTGCAATAGCTTCCACCATGCTTCCACTGCGCAACTCTGATTTGAGAATGCTGTTGATGAACATAGGTACAAACTTGATCAACTTATCCCGAAAACATTGTTCATCAAATTCCATAAAATCTCCAAAAAACCAAGTCGAAACAGAACTCAACCTCCTGATGCGGATGCAAAACTTAACTCCTTCGAAGACATCCAGAAAATACCAAACCACTTCGATAACTTAAACATCTTCTAGAGATGCTTCAATCCGAACAAAAATTACTCAGGAAACTTCTGGATCATCGCAAGTCACTTTTGCGATTCTACTCAGTTCAGATTGTTCTCTCTTCAACAATCAGAACAACCAAAGCCTTCAAATCAAAGAGAAACTAGTGGTCCATCTTCAACCACAAACATCACACCCAGCTGAGCTTCCAGAAGAAATGGACAAGCTTCACCATCTGTCTGGCCTACTGACAAAAGAATCACAAAAACTTCAGAGCCATCAAAGAGACAGGCCACTCACTGCTGCTACTGCTGCCAAAACTTCCTTACCCAAAAACTCAACGAACCTCAAAACTATACCAGCCACTTCCACAAAAGAGCCTTCAGAAGACAGATATCCCTTAGGAAACTCGACTCCTATCAAGCACAAAACACTTTGCCAAACTGAGTCTCGAACTCAAATACAGACAGAACTCCTATCAAAGGTTGCCAAAATACCATTGCTAGCTTTAGTAATCCAAACTGATCCAGACTCAAGAAAATCCATTCACACGAGTGAAATCAAGCTTAAAATCCAAAGATACACTCCAATCTTGAAAAGATTCTCCCCCAGAGATCAGAAAAATCCTTCACACCAAACTGCCAAACTACTCAAGATGCCCAACACTGCTCTAGCAGATCACTTTCCAGCTCAAACACTCAGAACTCCAACCATTGGTAGTTGTGTTACACACACCACTACCCTATCTACCTTTATTACTTATATTGGAAAACCTGAACAGGTAACCCAATAGATAGGTAGAATTAAATATATTTATATATTTAAAATTACAAGTACGCTCTCTCAAGAAAGACACCACTACAGAGCCTAGGTATTCACTCAACCTACTGCTCTGATACCACGTGTGACGACCCAACTTCCAGACTCCAGGAAATTGCATCGCTAATAAGAAAGAAAGGGATAGAAGAAGAAAAGAAAGAGAAAGAAGAACACAAACAACATCAGAATCTCACAGCGGAACGAATCAAATATAATATATCACATAATTACTTTACATAGTATCATATACATCAGAGTTTTACAGCCAATACAACACATACTAGACAGTTATAAACACCTGTCTAGTTATACAACTCTAAACAGTACAAGAAACAACTCAGAGAGACGACTCAGAGATACCAACACAGCGGAAAATAGATAACTACAACGCAGAAGCCTCCTGCTCCATTTGCTCCTCCAGAACTCGTCAAAGCAATCCTGAATCACTTGACTACTCATACATAATATGAGTACCCAAGAGTTTAATAAAACAGAAAATAAACACTCGGGTCAGACAGGGGTCTAGTGTGAGTAAATAGTTTAAAAGTTGCTTAACTTTAGAAAATCCTTTGAAAACAAAAGGTATCACGTAAGACTTCCCACACATAAACATGGAAAAGTTTTTACCTTACGCTAACCAAAACATTTGATAGGAAATCCAGTGATATTATAATAGTGTCTAGGGTTTTCAAAATAAAATACAGAAATAGCTGGAATGCTTGCATCTCACGTTCCAACATAGTTGGGCACAATCAAAACCGTACAGGCACTTATTGGATTTTGGATTCCATCAATGGCAGGGCTACTGGGGTACCGCCCGTCACAGTACGTGGCCTAGATCACCGTACCGAGGAGCCACCCTAACTCCCCTGCAACACAAGGCCGGCACCGTTCCTTACTGAACAGTCCCGAACAAGACCACCCCGACGGTTGGAGCTCAAAAACCGTCCACACAGCCGAAATATAAAGGGACCTCTAGACAGGGATGTATCTTGCCCTCCAGTGGGCGCGACCCACGAAGCCTTGCTGCACCTCCCCTGTTTTAGCCATTCCCGGTTGATGAGGCTTGAGGCTGCGATTACCTTTAAAGAACACATCTATCTTAGAATGCTCATCGTCCACCTGACGATGTTCTGAAAGCATTCAATCCATACAAGTTCGTTCCGGGTTCGAACGAAACCGAAGGCATTATCTCGTTACACTCGTTTTGGAATCACCCTCAGAGTTAACGACAATAACCCTTGCACTCTAAACCACCATCTCGAACCTATAAGTACTATTCCGTCAAACTCATTACGGAATCACCCACAGAGTTATACTGACGTATAGCCCTTACACCTCGAGTCTTCACTTGCTCCACTTGGATTAACGACCTAACGTTTAATTGGAATCGATGTGGTTTTCGGATATCCAAATATGGAAACCCGATCCCGGTCTCACCGAAACCAAACGCCATTTTAATGTCCAAGTTATACTTAAGGGTTTTAAACAATTAACTCATTTTATTTTCATCTATTTCACACAGATAGATAAACTACATATATCATCATAGCAGATAACCCATAACATTATCATAACAGATAATCATCACAACAGTCAAACATCACAACAACAATCATCACAACCAAATAATCCATCATACTATAACTAAGCATCCATATCCTATAGATACTACTCATTTCATTTCTGAGATCACAACCATCCAAAAGTATAACAATATCATCCATAAGTAATGATATATTATCCATCACTTATAATTAATTTAAAATGAATTAAATTAATTACTTCTATCTCTAATTAATTTAAATAAATTAAATTAATTATCCACCTACAAATCTTGCTTATAAATCCATTGATTAGTCAACCTAGTTAATTAATCATTCATTAAGTATTCAACTTGATTAAACATCTATGATTAATCATTCACTAATTACAATAAGTAATTAGTCTTAAATTAATTTTATAAAATAAATTAACCTTAATCATAAGTGATTAACTTTTAATTACTTCATTTATTAATTAACTATAATTGATTACATTTATCCTTAATTAATTACAATTAATTAATCACTTAATTAATTAATTATTACTTAATCAACAATTCTTAATTACATCATTAATTATAATAATTAATGATCTCTAATTAATATTTAAATTAATTACTCAATTAAATTAATTACAATTATTAATCACCTTGATTAATATTTAAATCCAGTAATTAACTACCTTAATTACTCATTTATAAATTAATTATCCAATAATTAATTATCTATCTTAATTTATCCTTGATTAATTACAAAAGTAATTATCCAAATTACTTTTAAATAAATCACCTTTCCTTAATTACATTCCAGTAATTATCAATTAAAACTTCTCTAAGAAATCCTGCTCCATAAATTACATTAAGTAATTATTATCATTTAATTATTAAATTATTCTTAAATTAATTAAACTAAATTAATTAATTTAACAAAATACATTATCAGAATTAATTACAATATGTAATTAATCCCTTGATTACTTTTATAAAGTAATTACTTAACAAATTACAATTGATTTTCTTAAAATAATTAATCTAATTAATCCATCAAAATTAATTACATTAATTAATTATTAATTATCCTTAGATAATTAACAACATTTTCATTAATTCCTTACTTAAGAATAATTACCTTAAATTAATTATTCATAAATCATCTTTAATTATAAATTAATTCAAGTTATAAATTAAAATCAAATAAATAAGTAAATCCTTAATTATTTCCAAAATAATTCATTTACTTATTTATAACTTAATTAATATTCAAAATGTATTAAAATAATACATTCCTAAAATTTAATTCAACTTTCAATTTAAAGTTAACATATCATAATTTTATTTAATACTTAAAAGAAGAAATCTTTTAAATTTAAACCTTTGTTTGAAATCAAATTTATATTTGAATTCTACTTAATAACATTTCTGTCAAATATTTAAAACTTTTCAAACTTGATTTGAATTTAAACAGGTTTTAAAGTAAAAACTGAAATCATATTTGAATTTGATTTCTAACCTAATTTTAAATCTGGCTTAAAATTTAAATGTTTCATTTTGAATTCAAAGTATTCCTGAATTTAATTCAAATTCAAACCTGAATTTGAATCTAAATTTTAAACATTGAATTCCTTTCAAAATTTTAAAAAGAAACAAAACTGTTTTTAATTAAAATCTGGATTTAAAACCTGATTCTACACTTACACTGTTTTTTTCCAGATTTGAATTTAAACATAATTCCCATTCAAACCAAAATTTGAATCTTGTTTTTAAATATTGAATCCACCTTTAAATTTTTAAAAGAACAAAACTGTTTTTATTAAAATCTGTATTCAACAAACCTGAACCATAATCACACTGTTTCAAGATTTAAATTTAAATCTTCCTTAAATTTAAATTTATCATTTAAACTTTTTGAACTCAAAACTTACTTGAATTCAATTCAACCTATACTTGAATTAAATCAAAGCTTTAAACATGTTGAGTTTCCAGATTTTATCAAATACAATACTCAGGCCTGCACTTACACAACCCGAGACCACCCTCAATTTACTTCGAGTTAAAACCTCTCCCACTTCGAGTTACAACACTAACTGCACGGGGTTGACTTCGAGTCACCCAAAGCCTGCACATCAAAACTTCACCAGAGCCTCAAACTACACTATGCAAATGCACCACCACTACGGCGACTTCCAGCAACCTTCACCAACTTCTCCAAGATGCAAATCAATCCCTCAACTTGATAACAACCTCCAACATAAATCTCTGTAGCTTGAAGACAGATTCAAGCAAAAAAAAAAAAACAAAACATCAACCTGGAAAAACTTCAACCCAAACATGCCAACCTGAAAACCCACTGTCATCATCTCACTCTTTGATCAATTTCCCCTCACTTCCTAGTCAACATCCACCTTCAGGCAGCAATCCAAGTTCAAAAACCCTTTTCATGATTTGATATTCCCAGTTATACCAAAATTACAGCACAGACCTCAAATTTCTAACTCCTCAGAAGATATTAAAACTGATGCATGCTTCTATATCCATAGTTTAAAACATGTATCAAAGCTTTAACTTTGATTGAATAATTAAGAGATCAGATACCCAAAATTCCAAAATACCAAAACTGCACAGTCCTAAATCTCTAACAACACAGAAGTTTTTTTAAGACCTGAAACATGTTTTAATATCCATGTTTAACATGCATTAAGGCTTTAAACTTGATTGAATAAATTAAAGTTGTTTGATAATTTTACTTTTAGAAGCTATTGTGTACTGTTATTGATTTACACAACTAACAGTCTTTACTTTTTTCTGAAATAAAATTACAAACTTAATCTATGCTAAACAACACCATATGTTTATACAATAATTTCTAACTAAAATTCAGACATAAAGATGTGGATTTGTATTTAATTTCAAGTAATAACAGAAGCATGATTTTAGAAACAATTAGCACCACTCTTTTCTGCATATTCAAGAAAATATGCAGGGTATTATCTCACAACAGTCAACAAATATATTCAAACATAATCACACTCAACAGTCAAGCATATATTCAACTCATGCACAAATAAAATTTTCAACAATTTATAGAAATTGAGGTTACTTACTAAAGAGAAGAACAAAACAGTCTTAATTTCTTCTGTTTAATTTGCTTGTTTAAAAGGCATTGTGTATTAAACATTAAATTTCTGCAAATTCTTCATAGCTTGGATTTTTTAAAAGTAGTAACTGTTTTTAAAACATTGATTTACTCACCTCAGAAAGAAAAGGCAGAGAGCAATTCATATGCAAGTCATCCCTGCAGCCTAAATTTCCAATGCATGATTGAATTAGAGCTTGCTCCTAGTTGAAGATGATATTAACTTGAAGTATGCAGGTCTGGGAACTGCATTTTGAGATAACATGATGTTTTCAGGCTTATGAACTGCATGCAGACCCACTTCCATCATTGCTTGCATGAATCTTACAGTTTGCAGATTATTTTGAATTGCAGGTTACAGGATCTACAGATTGAAGAAGTTTGGTTGCAGGTCTTAATTTCAATTTGGGTTCTTTGATTTGCAGGTTTAAAGGTTTTGATTTTGCAGAGCATAGATTTGGGTTGAAGAATTTAGAGTGAAATGGATTTTAGTTTTCATAGATCTGAATTTAGGTTGTGGGTTTTAGAATGAAAATGATTTTCAGTTTTCTCAAAACTGAATTTAGATACATTAGAGAAGATAAAAATGTTTGAAAATAAAAGACATGTTAAAGTTTTATCTAAACTAATAAATTCAAATATTCATTTGTATTGCCACTTGTTATTTGAATTTTAAAGCTAATTACAAGTGTCAAATTATAAACATGAAACTTAACACATGTAAGAGATTTTAATATAAAAATAAATTCTTTGTTTTACAATTGTTTTAATTAAAGATAAAATCATTTCTAATTTAATTTAAGATGTTTATATATGTTTATTTACATTTATTCTCTAAATAATTACAAATGAACTATCTTTACATATTTAAATGTTTGCTTGAATATCTTAAAAATTATTTAAAACAAATTTTACAAAAGAAACTTTTTTAAAAGAAAAGAACAAGTTGAATTTATTTTATTCAAGAGTTTCAAATTAACATATTATACTTAAATATAAATAAACTAAATTTATTTCAAAACAAATTTTAAAATAAAACAAAATAAACTTTATTATAAAAATACAATTCTCAACTATATATATTTATAACAAAATATTTACTATAATTACTTTCTAAAAATACTAGATAGATTTATAAATTGACTTATGAAAAGTTCAATACTATTTTCAATTTAATATAAATCAATTCATAAATTATATAGCTATATATATATTATAAATCTGAAAAGATCTTTTTATTAAATTTTAAAATAAAATCAAAACATCTATTTACAATGTATACACATATATACATTATAAATAAAATATTTTTAAATCAGCTTATAAAGAAAATTTTATCATTAAAATATTTTTAACATTTTAAAACAATAAGATTCTCAAATTAAATCCTGATTATAAATTTTCAAAAGAATATCATTTATCCAAACTAAATAATTATAAATCTTCAAAAGAAAATTATGTTTGAATTGGATTATTAAATCAGTATTTCACATTTTAAAATAATTATTAATGAAATTATTAAATAAATATTGCTCAAATTTCCGGGACATCACAGAAACCAATTTAAAAAGAATTATATACAATAGTTAAAGGGAACGCACACGGGTTCAACTAGGTATATTTCATTCAAATTCCAAAAAAAATTCTAATATATGATAGAGTCTTCCTCTTTTTCCTTGGGCTCCATTTGTTTAAAATGCTGAAACCTAAACTTTGATTGTTGAACTCTGAATGTTGATTGCTGAATAATTAATTACTCTTTTGTTTGCATTCTAAAACCACTGGTTAGAATTAATAATTATGATATTTTTACAATAACGCCCTCTATACCAACTGGTTTTCAAGTAAAGATTATTAAAAATAGAACTTTCAAATATAAATTTTAAATGCTTTAAATTAACAAAATTTTGAGTAATAAAAACTGAATATTAGAATAAGTTGTAAAAATGTTAATTTTCAAAAATTAAATTTCCATAATTAGTTATGAATTTTTTATGTTTAAAGTTATATATTTTTAAAACAATGGATTTTATACTTTTAATCTTGGAAGTTTTAAAGTTTCTAATTAGAACAAATAGTTTCCAAAACTTTTAATTCAAAAAATTAAAATTTAAAAACCTTTAACTTTCAAATTTAGTATTTTCAAAAATGTATATTTTAAAAGTATGCTGGATTTTGCAAATTTGAAAAAATATATGAAATTTTAGATTTCAAACGTTAATATTAAATTTCCAAATTTGCATTATAATTGTGGATTTTAATAAGTGTATAAAGTAAAAAAAACATCATTCGGCATTCAGAACTAAAATTAAGCAGCAAAAAAGTTCTGAGTCCAAATAGATGGCTTTATTCAGAACATTAATAGAAAACAAACGTAGAAAGTTCTGATTTAGAAATCAAAAGTTAGATCAAAACTTCTGATTGAAAACAAACACAACATTAATCGATAAAATTATCTAATTTCAAGGTTATCATAGCATAATTACATTTTCTATATAAACAACATATTGTAAACAATAATCACTGAAAGTGCTGCTAAGGATCATGTAATATGGAATATATTCTAAACTTATTAACTAGTGCGGAGAGTATCTATAAAACAAAAATAACAGTCAAGTAAAATAAAATGACACCGGATATTTTTATACTGGTTCGAACTCCCGTTTTACGTCCAGCCTCAAACTCCTTCTGGATTTAAACTAGCAACCCTCAGTTAACCCAGAGGAATAGTTTTACACCGATTGAGCAACCGAATAGGAATTTCACCACCTGAGCAACCGAACAGGATTTTCCCATCCGAGCAACCGAATAGTATTTTGATACAAATGAAATGTTTTCTTGACTTTGCATGCTCTTGTTACAACACCGATTTGTCAAATAAAGTATACCCTTCCTATAATCTTTTCCTTAAGTATGATTTGAATATTTGTGTGTTCGTGAAGATAAGGAAGATTAGATTGCTTTATAATTAGAGAAATAAATACGTGATTGCTCAAATATTCAAGAAACAAAGCAAGAAACTCAGAATTCAAGAAATTATGAAAATAGAATTAGAATTGTTAATTTAATATTGAATTGAGTATGTATATATAGAGATTATAGAGTTGTAACTCCTGGTTAAAAGTTCCGTTGAAAAGAAATCGTTGCAATTCTTCGTGAAAGAGATTCCTCTTCGCTGAAGAGAGATGTCTCTTCAAGAAATTCGAAAAATTAACAGTTGGAACATATTCAGTCGATTGAATAATATTAGCTAGTTGACTGAAATGAAACAGAAACTTTTTGGTTCGAAATAGGCATAATTCAGTCGACTGAATATTCAGTTTAGTCGATTGAATTTGATGTTTAGTCGACTAATATTGAATATTTAGTCGATCGACTTATAGTTAAAATTATATGTGCATATATACAGGTTCAGTCGACCGAGAGATGTGTTCCAGTCGACTGACCCGAGCATCTTTAGTTTCTATAGGCCATTGGTTAAAAAATGAGTGTCACCGTTTTAATGTGTGTGTTTGTGAACTGCTTGAGGATATATTTTAATATAGCTAAAAGTTGACTTTGACTCTAAACAACATATATATGAACCATACTTTATATTGTTGAGTCTGGTCTTCATAGTTTTTTGTCGTAGGTTTGTGAATCTTTGTGTCGGTTGAATTTATTGTCATTAATCAAAATATAAGATCCAACATTCTCCCCCCTTTTGATGATGACAACTCCATTTGTGCTATGAATGAATCTCGACAATATTGCTTTGTAATTTTATATCTGCCCCTGAATATATGCTAGCCTTATCTTTCAGTTTCCCCCCCTAAATCTGTGCTTTTATTCCTGCTGCAAACAGTGTTAAAGCAATATCTTTCTCTTACTTTGTCATCGACAAAAAGAAGAGTTTATATGACAACATAATTCTACTAACTATATGGAACATCCTTTAAAATTACAAAATCTATCATTTTCCTTTTGTTTATCCAAGTACTTGCAATAGATAATAATTATTTTGGTACCCCCTTACTATGTTAGGTCCAAGGGTTAATCATAGGATGAAAGCCTTACCAAAATAGGTGTGGTTGTACCCTCTAAAAGAAAAATAATAATGAAATAATTTTAAAAATAACTACTACTTATAATCTAAGGTATTAGAAAAAAATTAACATTTAAAGCATGCAATACCCAAGTTTCCTATAATTTTCTAATTTTTAGGAAACTATACCCATTTGGGTGTGGTTAAACCTTTATAGATATAGTTTTCATTACAAATCATATTCTTAAAATAGTTGCTAATATAAAGTTGTTTATCACGATCAATCATATTAGCTGGAATCCATTTCTTAATACTATTAGTCATTAGCTTGGTACTTGAAAAATAATTTCTATCATTTCCAAGCAAAGTACTATTATGACTGTAACTAGTTTTAAAACTATCTTGGTTACTAGTACTAGCACTAATATTAGTATACAACAATGCATATCTAATACTATTTTTACTTTTAGCTTGTTTATAGCCCAAACCACTTTTATCATTGTGAGCTTTCGAATTTGTAACTAAGGAAGATAAGACATCTTTACCTTTGTTAATATTAATGATATTTTTATTTGTTCTTTCAAAATTTGCTTTAGAATTATAACTTCTTTTTGCAAAATATTACTATTATCTTTTAAAATCTCGCATTCTTTAGATAATTCTAAATTCTTTTTAATTAAAGATCTATTCTCTTTTTCAAGAGACAAAATTAAAGAACTAGAATTATTTAAAGAATTTTTCAAAAAAGTATTTTTATTTTTCAAAACATTTATTTCCTCCAAAATATCATTGTTTTTATCTTATAACCGCTTATTTTCTTTTTGTAGGTAATCTTTTCGTAAAACAAGTTCTTCTACGGTGTCTTCCTCTTTTAAATAGGAAATTTGTGCTCACAATCTTTTAACTTAGCTAAAGAAATTCTATTAACTTTATTCAAAGGTTTACGATCTTTTACTAATTCATCATGTGCTAACAAAAGATCTTTATATAAAGAGTTTAAACATACCGATTGTGATCTGAGTTTAGCCAAAGGGTATTTGTTTGTTTGCTCCTTTGATTCTTCTTTATTGCTCTTTCTCTTCCTATTGCCTTTACTAGATCTCTTTATGGCCATTTATTCTAGGATGTTGTTACGATCTCTAGAATCACAGGCTCTGATACCAAATGAAAGTGTTGTTAAGGATCGTGTAATATGGAATATATGCTAAACTTATTAACTAGTGCAGAATTAACTATATAAAAAAACAGTGAAGTAAAATAAAATGACACCGCATATTTTTAAACTGGTTCGAACTCTCGTTCTACGTCCAGTCCCAGACTCATATTGGATTTAAATTAGCAACCCTAACCCGGCGGATTAGTTTTACACCACCTGAGCAACCAAACAGGACTTTGACCACCTGAGCAACCGAACATGATTTTTCCGCCTGAGCAACGGAATAGGACTTTAATACAAATGAAATGTTTTCTTGACTTTGTGTGCTCTTGTTACAACACAGATTTGTCAAATGAAATACACCCTTCCTATAATCTTTTTCTCGAGTACGATTTAAATATTTGTGTGTATG
Organism: Allium cepa; assembly: GCA_030765085.1. Classification (NCBI taxonomy): domain Eukaryota; kingdom Viridiplantae; phylum Streptophyta; class Magnoliopsida; order Asparagales; family Amaryllidaceae; genus Allium; species Allium cepa. Next base: position 820,150,539 of record CM060940.1, read on the forward strand.
TAAAGATAAGGAAGATTAGTTTGCTTTAGAATTAGGGAAATAAATACGCGATTGCTCAAATATTCAAGCAACAAAGCAAGAAACTCAGAATTCAAGAAATTATGAAAATAGAATTAGAATTGTTAATTTAATTTTGAATTGAGTATGTGTGTGTATATATATATTATAGAGTTGCAACTTCTGGTTAAAAGTTCCGTTGAAAAGAAATCATTGCAACTCTTCCTGGAAGAGATTCCTCTTCGCTGAAGAGAGATGTCTCTTCAGGAAATTGGAAAAATTGATAGTTAGAACATATTCGGTCGACTGAATATTATTAGTTAGTCAACTGAAACGAAACAGAAACTTTTTGGTTCAAAATAGGCATAATTCAGTCGACTAATATTCAATTTAGTTGATTGAATTTGATGTTTAGTCGACTAATATTGAATATTTAGTCGACTGGCCTATAGTTAAAATTATATATGCATATGCGTAGGTTCAATCAACCGAGGGATGTGTTCCGGTCGATCGACATGAGCATCTTCAGTTCCTATAGGCCATTGGTCAAAAAACGAGTGTCATTGTTTTAATGTGTGCGTTTGCTTACTACTTAAGGATAGATTTTAACATAGCTAAAACTGGACTTTAACTCTAAACAACATATATATGAACCATACTTTATATTGTTGAGTCTGGTCTTCGTAGTTCTTTGTCGTCGAGTCATGAATCTTCGTGTCAGTTGAATTTCTTTTCATTAATCAAAACATAAGATCCAACAATCACTACTGACGTTCGGATCACATCCTTTTATTATTATTCAATTTAGATATTTCTCTATATCTCAATTTCTTAATCCTGATATGTTATTTCCATACTTTTATGTATAATGAAATAATTGTCTTTTTCATATGTTGGAAGTATAACTTTCTTATTATATATTTGATTCAGTTAAATTACCCTAACAATGTAATATAATTTATAAACATTTTATTATGTACTATAGGTTGTAAACGTATAATTATGCATAGACAAACTTATTATTCTCATTAGAAAAGCAATTATAATTTGAAAAATAACAAATCTCCAAAAAGTCAACATATCATTACTTGATTTACTGTTTTTGTCAGTTTAAAGAAAATATTACTAATAGTTTCTACTCATAGGTAACAAAAAGGATGAACCCCAACTATCGCAGTTTGCAATCTCTAGACACATATATAGATGACCGCAAAATCAAAGTGAGAGTTTCTAGAATACAGAAGTCGATTAACTTGAAGAATAGTGAAACTTTCATGATTAACATGTTGCTTGTTGATGAAGAGGTATGCATTAAAATATTGCAATTATTTATTCAAGATTACCTTAAAAATACTAATGAACATCGAGTTTTGCTTATTAGGGATAATAATTGATGGCGTTCCTACCAAATTTTTTAATGAGGAAGTTTGAATCTAAAGTTGCAAAAGGAATAATATTTGAAATAAGCAAGATTAGAATCAAAAACCAAAAGAAAACTTATCAGGTCATGGAAAAGCCATTCAAAATTGAATTTCATGCTAACATGTGCACAATAAAGGTGTTTGACGATGAAACACAGATTCCTAAATACAAATTTTAAATTTTCCATTGGATGAAATAGAATCACGGTATGAAAATGACACATACCTATTAGGTATGATTGTACAAATATAAATATATAGAACGAACCAACAGAATTATATTTAGTTAACAGTGTATAAATAACTTTTCAAACGTGATTGGCAAACCATGTCCACTATTAAATATTGAAGAAGTAGCCAAGTTTGATGAGCTAAAAAACAAAAGTTTGGAGAGAGATATTATCATTGTAAATTTAGGTAATGATTTTAACTTTCGTTATCATTAATACCTTTTTTGAAAAAAAATGCAGTTATAATTTTTTTCGCTACAGTGGTAAAAAAATCCATGTTACCTTATGTGGAGATTTAACTAAACAGTGAATGAAGAAGATATAATGGAACCATTGTCATAATACCTCTACCACTGTTAAAAACTATAGAGGTAAAAAGAAAATTATCCCATCAAATAGTTATCCTTGCATCATTAAATAATTTTTGAAATACTATTACTTTCTATAAACAAGGGAATATTTCTTGTAGTCAACAAATGCTGTCAAAGCTTATATTAATTTGGAAGTGAGGGTAGTTTCTGACCATGTTAAGAAGGTACATTTTAGCAAAAAAACAAAGAATAAATTTCATACTACTTATACTCAATACATATTTTAGTTAACGAGTCTTTAACAATCTTAGAGAAGGGATTGCTTTAAATGAATCAACAATATAAATTGTCAACAAAAATGATAATATCATGGAGGCAATAATGGAGGAAAAAAATTGGAGGAACTATTGTTCGAAATGAAAAATCCAAACAACAAAATATGTGCTATCTTTGTTTAAAGATATTTTTCAAAGATACCCATATTTTGTTTTGATTAAGCAAGTTAAAGAACATAATGGATTTTTTCCATTGTATAGGGAATTTAGTTTGATTTCCATGCCATTATATCACATATTTATGATCGATATGATTGGAATTATATGTCTTGACCAAAATGCAAGATGATGATGGAAAAGATAAAATACAACAACAAGTTGGAAACTGAAACTAGATGCCCAATTCTACGGTTAATAAGTTTATCATTATTTAAAAATTTGACATATGATTTACCTATAACTTACTTTTAGGTACAAACTTAATATGCAAATTGTGGATGATTATGGATTGGTTGATTTGGTTGCATTTGAGAAGGAAGTCGAACATTTATTAAAATATACTGTAAAAGGGTTAACTAAACTTGAATCACATATTAATATGTCCCATATACCGTTGCTTTTATATAAAATATTTTTTTTTATCTCTCTTTACTTGAAGTACAATTGGTAAATAGGAAGATGGAAAGGAAAAAATTGCTTTAATATTCAGTAATTTGGTTGGGACAAAAACAGTCTTCCAAATTAAAAAGACGGACTATTGTATAAATAATTAAGAAAAGAGGACATTAGCTACAAATTAAATTCAAAGAGTCATGGATGATCAAAAAGCTTTTAGCACCACAAAAGGAAAGAAAAGGGTAAAACTGCATTAAAAAGTAAATGTTGCAAATAAATGATAATAACTTAAACTTTTTTCAGGAAGTTAAACTATGCAAATAAAAAAGAATAGTGAATGGAGAGAACTGGATGAGGATATGACCGTGGACAAGAGAAATTGCATCGCCTTAGAATGAAATAATGATTTTGATTTAATTGTATTTTTATGTTTCTAAGAATAGATAGGTGGTTTGATACGTTAGTATTTATTTTATGACACTTTAGTAATTTTATTTATTACAATAACATAATTGCTCATAGTTCTATCTATTGTTTTCTATTAGATTATTTATAATTTTATTCCCATTATAATTTTAACATTTATTTGAATTGTGACTCTTAGAACATTTGTATCCAAATTATAGTGTTATTATCCCATTGCAAGTGCTCTTTCTTTTGAGAATTATAATTATATATGAGAAAACACTTTTAGAAGGAAAAACAACAAGAAAAAAGCACAAAGAACCATTCCATCATTCACTTTGTGTTGAATGACGATGAATTAGATTATGGATTTGGTTCAGTAACCATCAGAAGGGACATTGATGATTTTTTTTAAAACATATAGATGAATGAAAAAAGAAGTAAGTACAAGGAAAATAATTGTAAATATTAAGTTATGGTTATCTTTTATTAATTTTTCAGAAGGCAATGGCAAGCACTACGTTAGGAATTAAATGTGGTTAAATTGATTCCATGTTATCCCATTGTGTCACTTAATATATAGTGACTTTTGATAGAGTTAGCGGTATATCCTAGGGAAATTATGTAATTTATTACATAAATCTAACTCGATAACCAATCTTATTTAAGATAAAGGGTGTTTTGTAAACACCTCACCTCTATACCCATACTGTCTAAGAGTATTACAGAGTAACACTGTCAGATAATACGAAGAATGAGCCTATATAGGGTACACATGTGAATATTCACTTGGACTAACACTAGTACATATTCAAACATCAAATAAATAATTCAACTGAACATACACAGTATTAGTATAAAGCAATAAACACGTGTACTTAGGACATAACAATACACAATATATAGTAAATCACAGAGACCACCGAGTTAGAATCACAGCGGTGACATAACATATAATACAATAATGTCATAAGAATACAACATATCTCAAATGTCAATTATCTCAATATAATGTAATGAAAAATCAATATACAACTCGGTGTCAAATATGTAGTAATCAATGTCATATATATGTCATATAACAATCCAAATATAAGACTCCTCTAAGCTCAATAAAACAAAATGCTGGTCATGTCGTCCCTATACCTGAAATGTCTCTGACTGGCTTGAGTATTACATAAATCACACACGGGTCAGATTATGTCTAATCTAATATCCCAAATAGGGTAACACAATGTAAGTGGAGAATAATAATATGATAACTCTAACATAGATAAGTAAATCATCATATGACACATCAAAGGATACATATAAATATGATGATGTATGCCTAGAATATATGTATAATGCCATAAATAATCATCAAGGTATCACTTCACATGAACAACTCAAATCCATAAGAAACAATCAAAACTGATATCAAAAGATGTCATCACCCATATAGAAACATATCAAATCAAAATTCTCGGAATCAACAAAAATTGGTGAATCATATATATCAAGAAATCATCATCAAAATAAAAAATATCAACAAATGAGATATCATTAAGTAAAATCAGGCTAACATGAAGCAATGCCCAAATATATCTCTCAATCTCGATAAGTCATCACCATCAATATACATGAAATAGGATAGGCTACCTATCAATAAGCTTGAGAATCCACTATACTATGGATATATATATATATATATATATCATAGGTATAATCTCATATCCTTATATATATATACCATCATAAAGTATTATGACGGGACATGACCGTACGACGGACACAAAGTCCCAAGTAGAGTCATATATGTAACACTATAGGTCATCAAACTCATAACTATACTCCAGTGAGGTGTATCAATCGTATTGCCAATTTACTACCCCATCAATACCAGAAGGGAGACTGATAGCAGTATGCAAGCTCTAGAGACACTAAGTCTATATAGTCTCTAATTACCTCACAGTCATCGTGACATGTATCCATCGATGTGTTTCGTTAACGTGAGGACTCTTAAGTCATGACACTACATATGCCCCTATAGGCAACAGATGGCTGACTTAGGTGACACATGGGTAAACATGTGCATAGGAGTAGCACAAAGCTATATAATATGGTGTCATAGACCTAGGGTGCGACCACACGATCAGGCCGCTAGGGTGGATTCTAGCCATTTGGTCCTCTCCAAGAAATGTTATAGGAGTACATCATAATAGTGGAATAAAAAAACAATACATATACAAACTCTTGGCCATCGTTAGGCACAGAGCCATACTCACTAAATATAGGCACATAGCCATATATCACCACTTGTACCACCTTACATTATCTACTCTATTCCCATCATGTGAGCACCGTCTACTTACAATGAATAACCGAATAAATATCACAACAGTGTCCCATACCACCGCGTGATACTCAAATGTTTATTCACTGCTTATAAACTACACTCATCACTGCACTATTCTATATGACGAGTCCAAAGAATAACCGAAGAATTATAACCGAATGTCTCATCCCAAACGGTATTATAACTCCGTTTATTCAAACTTTTTGTTACATAGAATTTAATGAAATCACACGAAAAGATGTCATCACTATATCATATTAAAACACCAATCAAATCCATCTCAATGGTGAATCACTCATATAATTCAATTCATTATACACAGTAAGAATGATCAGGAAAACAATAAAAAACGATTATCTGAATAAGAATAAATATAGAACAATTAAATCAAAATCCAATAATAATCATTCATTACATTTTATCTTATATAAGAAAATAAATACTTAAAAACGAACAATAAATACATATTCAAGAATTAATAAGGATTTAAACTCAATTATTATTTTACTATTTACAATAAATGTCTAATTTCTCAAACTTTCATAAATTTAATCAATTATTAGATATGCACTAATAACATTAGAAAACTTATTTTAATCCTTAAAATAGTTTATAAAGTTAAATATTACATATAGGGATTATTTCATAATTTCTATAATAAAGTACTATTTTTAAGTAATTTCTAAACTATCCAAATTAATTTATTATATTCAAATCCATAAAATATATTTTTCAAAACTTTATTGATATTCAGAGTCTCATAAAATATCTTTTGGAACTTGTAAAATATCAAATAGAACCATTCTATATTTCCTAGAATTTTACCGGCTTTGTATAAATTTATTAAAGATTAAAAACTAAATATTTTACTAAATAGTTTATTTCAAAATTAAATAATTTATAATTATTGTTAAACAAAACTTTTCTTAAATTAAATTACATTGTTCAAAAATTTCTTTCATTTAAAAATATTATAATTTATATAAGTTTATAATTGATATATAGACACACACACACACACACACACACTAAATATATATAAATAAACAAAACACTCACACACACCAAAACACACACATAACACACACATTACACAGAATTACGTAAATCATGCATAGAAACACATATACATACTAGTAACACAAATGCAGAACAACACACACACGCATCCAACAGTAACACACACACACACCTTACACACACAAAACCACAACTGCACACATAAGAACACATCAACACATACACAGTTTCATAGTCAACACTCACTACCTGCTACACACATATATAAAAACATAGACACGTCTGCGCTTACACACACATACTCACAGACTTATGCACAACCACGTGCACACTCATGCACAACACACAAGCACATAGTCACTCACCACACAAACTCACACTCACACATATAAACACTACAAGCGCAGTAATGCACAACAAGCTCAACAATACGCTCTCGCATACACAAGCTAACACCTACACACACATACAGAAAGCCACTTACACACACGTAAAAATTCACACATGCACATACACAACTACACATACACAAACATAGCTATACACATAAATATAGAAAAGCACCCACGCACACATAAAGTAATGGACACATTCATACACACACACACACACACATTGCAAACACAAACATGACATGCACAATCACCGGTGCACCGGTCATCCTTGATCGTTCCACCGGTAGAGAATGCCTAGAGCAACAAAGCTCCATGTTATGCATTCTTTAATGGACTTTGGTGTCTTAAATCGCCATTATCACCACTAATTCAAAGCTCACCACGTTATACACACAAGTATCATTCAATTCACACACACATTTGACATTAAGAGATTAGACATCGAATTCGTGAGTAAAATACTCACCTAAACTCAACATTACCTCCTTTTCCATTCTCCAGTTGCATGCACATAACACCTCATCACTTACACTCGGTGTGCGTTAGTGACAAGAAGCCCATAATTGAATTTGTGGGAATTTATAATAACGTGATATATTTTATTTTGATTATGGGATGAAAAGGATTTAAGTAAATTGATGAATTTCTAGGTGATAAATGAAAATTTTACTTGTGTGTGTGTATAGAAGAAGTGGAAATCTCAGGAAATCAAGAAGTCTAGAGAAGGGAGAAACATGTATTTAGGGTTTTAATTAGGAATTTTGGGCTTGGGTTGCTTGAGTTTGGGCTTTAGAAAATATAAGTAAATATACATACATATACATACATACATACATACATACATACGTACATACATACATAAATACATACATACATATCTTTCTTTTCCATTCCTTTTAAATACAATACAAATTTAATTCAAATTACCATAAAACACCAAACAAAATTTATACTCACTATTCCTTAAACATGCGTTTATTCTTAAAACTATTTGATTCCATTACTAATTACCTGGTAATAAAATCCTGATATTCTAAAACAAATTCAAGTTATTTCTTTTAAATTCCAAAAATTCATTTTTAGTTAATTAAATAATATTATTAATTACCCAAAACCGAGTTGTTACAGACTCCCCTTTAAGAAAACTGCATCCTCGCAATTTCTTGTAAGGAAAAATCTATAATTAATTATTATACTTTACTTTTTCATATTATTTGCAGGTTTAATTTTAAATACAAATACTTACCATAAGCGAAAATTACTTTCTAGAATTACCAAATATTTTATTTAAACAATACACTTTTCCATCAATAAATATTTTTTTTCCAACATTTCATTTTTTTTAATTCTCACATAATTCCTTTGACAAAACCATAATTAATTTACTTAAAATTATGCACCTTCATTAGTAAATCCATACCATTCCACATTTCAGAATAATAAATTTCAAATATTACTAATTTTTACTTTCAAAATATTTCGACTTCACTCAATTTATATATATATATATATATATATATATATATATATATATATAGACACACACGCGCACATACCAAAATGTGTGCAAATGTCTCGTTCTAGTATTTAGGAATCCCTATCGATAACGTTGGTCGGACACATCGACTAGCATTCTTAACCCACTCAATGGACAAATTAACACAATTTCCATTCAAATATTTCCATAAGTATCACTTTCACAAATCATTTAATATACTTATTCAGTAAATCTTTTATTCATTCACTTTAAACCTTAACTTAATACCAAACTTATAATATATACGCTTTGAAAAAATTACTTCTTATACTTGACTTCCAAAATCATATAATAACAATACTCTATATTTGCATATATGAAAATTCTTTACTTTTATCAAATCTTCAGTAATTTCAAAACAATTTCAAGTTACCTTTAAATACACACAAATATTAAAATTAAATTCGATATCAGCAAATTTCAAATATCCAAACAAACATAAGAAACTAAAAAATTTACTCGGTTGAAATTATTAATAAATTTTCCGCTGCGCACTCGGATCAAAACTAAATGAAAACTCATCAACATAATACTAAACCAAACATCACAATGCAATTTTAAACCATTCAAAATCATAAATACAAGTGCTACTGGTTAGACTAACTCTTTTCATCCTTACTATTCCAACCATTTAAACTTCATGTTTAAAGGAAAAGAAATGAATTATATATTTATATATAGTTATTCGTAAGCCACAAATACGTCTCTAGATAATTACCCTCAATAATCATCCTACGTTTATATAGATATACTATTCCATGATATTGGGAATTCCTAACACACCCAAGGGTTAGGGACTCTAAGTCCCATTTAAGGTCATGACTCGTGTCTTTAATATACAATGTATTGTTCTGAACTAGCTCCGATACCAATAGTGAACACACCACTTCTATACCTATACTATCTAAGAGTATTACAAGCAATACTATTGGATAATGTAACGACCCTGACTCGATCTTCGAAAATCGGCACCAAATACTTCACCCATATTCGAATGCCACAGATTCAAATGTCGAATCTGGTTCGCCGGAGCTTATGACACATTAAGTACAACAACACAACGGAAGAAAATGAATATATCATTGATACATAACAGTTGATACAATATGTTTACAACAATATCAGAGACAATTTACAACAGCTGAAAGAAACAACTCCAAAAGAGGAACACCAACATATGCCTTCAAAAGGGAGAAGGATAGAAAGAAAGATAGAATCCAAACTGCAACTTCATCTCCAATTCTCCAAAGCCCCTTGGCAAACAGCTTACAAACCAAAAGCTCGAACCATCATCCAGTTAGACTTAAGCAAGGTCAGTCCAAATGTTGAAGTGAAACGAATGCGATCTCCAATCCGGATACTTCAAAGATATCGAATCTACATCTACTATCTAACTATCTGAAAAATCTCACTGTAGACTGCCCGTGTAGAAAATTGTGGGCACTCAGAGTTTAGAAAGGGAAAAATAAACTCCAGGTCAGTCATGAGACTGGTATGAGCAAACAAAAATAGTTTATCTTTATCAAAAGAATTGAAAAGAAATCCCCAATGCTTTTTGGAAAATGAAACTGCCAGAAGGCCTCCCGCCACACACACAATGCAAGCGCACACTTGGAGGAAATTTCTCCTTATGATAGTAAAAAATGCTTGATACGTGAAAAACCATTTGATATTATTATTAGTGCATAGTGGAAAACATTGAAAGAAATGCGGATTACGGATCTTAAGGCTAGGATTAACACTAGAGGGGGGGGGGGGTGAATAGTGTTTATAAAGAATTACTAACTCCTTTTGAGTTTATGTTAATTTAGACACAGCTCTATGCAATCTACACATACAGGGATAATCACAGAAACAAACACAGATGCAGAAATAAAATAAAAGCAGTAAAGGAAAGAACACACCGGATTTTATACTGGTTTGGAGTTACCCTACCTCCAGTCTCGCAACACAAGTACGGATTTCCTTTCAAAAGCAATTGTACAATTACACCCTCGATTTCAAGGCTATGAGGTACACCCTCCAGAATTTCAATCCTCTGGGTAGAGATACTTGATTTCCGGGCTACAAGTTTACCCAACTGATTTACCAAGGCTACAATCACACCTTTTCTCACTTGATTGATTTTCAAGGCCACAATCACACCTTTTCTCGCTTAGTAGATTACAAAGAAGTCTATAACTCTGAATAGCACTGAGAATCTTATTGAGATAGTGATAGAGAATCAAACTAGAAGTAATCGAGTATGATTCAATATTGATTTCGGCAGAGTAATGGTAAGAGTATGTATTAAGAAATGTGGAAGAAGAAGAGGAGTGAAAAATCAGAAAATCTAATCTGAAATTCGTTGAAACTAACCCCTATTTATAGAAGAACAACAACCATGTCCGTTCATGAAGAGTTATGGCGAATAGACACTTCTTTTGAAATTTAAATTTTGAACTCAACTAACACCATGTCGACATGGTCACCATAGGCATGTCGACATCCCAAAGCAATTTTTAATGATTTGATTTTCTTTGAAAATAACCTTTATCTTATATTAAAACTATTTTAAACTTTTCTAATATACTCGACTATAGTTAAAATTCATAACTAAATATAGAGAATAATATATATAATTTAATTATAATTTTATATTTAAATCTTAAGTATAAATATTTAAAAGTTAAATATATTATTTTAAAAGATAGTTTAAAATCAGGAGTAATTTTGACTTTGAAATTAAAGATAATTTTGAGGCTAAAATTATTTAAAATCAGGATAGAGGTTTTTGATGCTTTTAAAAGGAAGGTTTTGAAAACATTTTGAAAACATGATATAATTTCGAAAAATCATTTTGAATAAAAAGTTAGCGAATACAAAACAATGTTCCACTAGATTTTTCGTAGGTTACATCCTACTTAGGGTTCCATCCCTTTAACAGGCTCGAAGTGGATTCCATTCCATGAATAAATTGGATTTTAAGATGCTAGTGCTTTTCTATGAGTTTTAACAAAATTTCTAACTAAAGAATAAATTAGTTCAATTCTTGAACTCTTGATATTCTTGATACTCATGAGTCTTCAATCTTGATATCATAAATCTCTATACTGTACAGTCTTCATTCTTGGTACCTGCATGGTTAAAACCTGCATATACATATATATCTAAACTTATAATGTTAGTATTTATATTTTATAATCTATTCTAAGGTTGTTGTCATCAAAACCATCATCTCACGGACTAACAAACATTTGCAAGTATAATATTAATCTTAGCTAGCATACATACCATTATAGTATGCCTACTATAGCTACCATGTTAAATGGCAGGTTCTACAACTAAAACTGTACAAGGTGTGTATTGGAGATTGGATTTCCAAAATTGGTTAGGCTAAGGAACTTCCTGGGCCACATGAGTACGCCTCTGGAGGGATTCCCCGAGAACTTAACCAGCTCTTTGCCAACACAAGGCTGGGTTACCTCTGTAACTAGGCAACTAACTGCCACGAGTATGCCACCCCCCGGTTGTAACCAACCTTTATCCGAGCGCTCGATTCCAACAACCACAAAAGCAATGTATTTGCAGTAACCACATAGGTTAAATATCTAGGCTCCATACCATGGTACCACCTCTATCCAGAAGGAAATGGACTTACCCTTAGGGGCGCTACCCCCAAATAACCTTGCTGCATTTTTCCTGTTTCGACCATTCCGAGTTGAGAGGTCCGACGAGGTCACGTCCACAAAGCTACGCTTTTCACAAAAGCCATGCTTCGATCAACAAATGATCACTAGCACTTTGTATGCCAGATTACCAAATTGGGAATGCATCACTAGTAACCATCAACTACATAACCTCTAAGCTCGTACGTCTCAGAGAAGGGTGTTAAGCTAAGAGAATGAATTCTCTGCCACCAAACAAAAATGTATTTGATAGAAACCAGCTTTACATCTCAAAGTGTAATGTCAGACACACATCCATACAAGTCTGTTCCGGGTTCAAACAGAACCGAAGGCACTTCCAAAGAAGCCCTTGCAAACCGGGTATTCACAATCCCGATCGGACTCCCATCACATATGGAGATCTCTATACCGTAGCTACTTAGTGCGGAGTCAATCGATGGGTAATCCTTTCGTTCTCGAAAATACCAAGCCATCACAACCGGTCTTCAAATGCTATCCATATCGTCGTATCATTATTCGAAATGGGTCATACGACACAAGGTCCTCTCTGTAACGACCCGGAATTTGAGGCAATATCAATTTAATAATCTGTGTAAATAATTAAATTGATTTGATAATTTTTCTTTATAATTTTAATTTAAACTAATAAATTTAATCTTTTTAAAGATTAACAAATTTTTAATCTAGCAATAATTGGTAAGAATTAATTTTTCCAAAGCTAATGAAATTTTATTCTATTTATAATATCTATATTTGATATATATTGTGAATAGGAGATCTTTTGTTTTAAATAAAGATTGAATTTGCAAATTGTAACATATATGTAAGTATATGTTATAATTTGGATTGTTTTGAAAATTTAATTCAATCTATTGATAATTTTGAATAGTAATTTAAAGTTTTGTTTTAAAATTTTATTATTCAAAAGTTAATTTAGATTTATCAAATTGTTTTCAATTATAAGATAATTGTTTGTTTTCAAAATATAGGATAATTTGTTTATTTTAAATATGATAGTTTAAAAGGGATTTAAATAAGCTTTGTTTGGTTTTCTTTTTAAAATGTTTAAAATAAAATAGCTATAAATGTATCTATAAATGTCTTAGATTTTTAAATCCATAAGAATATATTTGTATTATAACTAGATTCATAATAATTTTCTTTAAAGATTAAACTTGTATATTTATCTAAATTCAAAAGATTATTATTTTAAAAACATTTCATAAATACATAAGTATTCATTTATAAAGTAACTTAAATAATTAAGCTTATATTACATTTTAAATTAAATAAAAATTTAATTAAAATACTTAGAGACATGTGTAACTATATTAAGTCATATTAACAACACATGTAAAGCTATTAAAGAAATTAAATGACAAGTGTCTTCAATTTAAATTTAATTTTTTTATCTTAATAAAACATAACACTTCTTCTTTGTTTCATTTCTTCATTTCTCAAATTAATGACAAATCTAAAAATTTGTTCTCAAAACCTAAAATTAAAACCAGAAATTACATTTTGAAAATCTGAAAAGTGAAAATTAAAATCTGCAAAAGTAAAATTCTGTGCAAATTCAAATCTGCCATTTTCAAAGCAAAGTAGAATCTGAAGCAATGATCAAATCTGCATTTCTTCAGAACTGCAATTCAAATGAAAAGCAAAAGCAAAATCTGCAAATTAACATTTCTTCATATCAAACCTCAAACCAGCATTCAAAGGGGAGAGTTCAACTGCCAATTCAACCTGCAACATCAATTAAAAACTGCAATTTAAATGGAGTTCAACCTGCAATTTCAACATGCAAGAATTCAAATTTCATCAGCAAAGCAATCTGTAGGCATGCAAGTGTTTCAACAGCATAATTAAAAGCATGAAAAGGGATTTTTAACAGCAAAGTAAAAGCATTTTTCAAATTTAAAGTGTTCAAGCCTGGGAAATGAATTAAATCTGCTATGCAATTTTATGAGGTGAGTAATTTTTTTTTAAAAACAGTTGTTCTGGATTTTTACTACTATGCATGTGCTGGTCTATATTGATGTTGCATGGAACTTTTACAGTTTTTACATTATTGGATTTGATAGATTTATATGTATATGTGTAGTGATCTGTATATGTATATATACAGTCACTTTATTTATCTGTTACTTCCCGGACATGAATCATCATTGAATAATTTAAATTTTCACTAACAATCATCATTTGACATTGATAATTTAATAAAAGTTGTGTGTTATTGTTGTTGGTAATATTAAAATTTGTTTCTGCAAATTTTAAATTTAAAATGATTTTAAAAATGAATATTACAGTGAGATCTTGGTTCATGACAAAAATCAATTATCTTAAAATTTAATTTGGATTACATGCATGTAATAGTGAGGATAAATCATGAATTTAGATATACAATTTGTAATTTTTAATTGTGTAATTATGGTGAATTTGGGGTTTATTCGAAATTGGGAATTTTGTGAATTGCTGATTATCTATACATTAATTTGGTTTGAAACTTGTATCGAAGCTTGTGTATAGATTGTTGGTTATAGGAAAAATGCAAAATAATTTTTCAATTGAGTGAATTGTTGGGAATTGAAGAAACTAGGGTTTTTGCTTTGCTTTTCGTTCGGCTCTGTTGTTGGGTGGTTTGCGACTCGAATAGTTGGCCGGAGGAGTTCGCTTTTGGGTAGGAGGAGGCTAGTGGTCGTGACATTTCAAAGGTGTGGTCGGCGAAGATTATCGTTGCCGAGATGGTCAACGGCGATGGAGTTTTTGGATTGAGCTGTTGTAGTTTTCGAGTTGATACGGTCGAATTTTGATTCGCGAACAAATTCTTCGATCTGGGTTCGAATTAGTGTTCGCGTGGGTTCTTGTGACCGATGTAGATGGTCGCGACGACCTGTAATGGCCGTAGGCGATGGCGCACGTGCACCGTGCACGTTACTATGTGCACTGTATGTGATTCTGGAAAGACGAGATGAAGACTCGGGGAATTCTCGCATTATGCTCGGGTTGGACTCGAAGAGGAAGGAGTGCTGGGTTGCTCCAGGTTAGGCATGGGTAGGTCCATTGTTTTGCTCGGGTTTTTTTTAGGTGTTGCTTTCTGGCAATGTTAAAGTTTGCATATTTAACTTGAGTTTGAATTAATGTAAATCAAGTTTGAGTTTAGAAAAGAAAACAATTTTAAACTTGTAGTTTGTAAGTAAAAGTTAATCAAACCATTAAAAGTGTTAATTGATTCTATTTTAAAATTTAAATTGTTTATAATGATTTCTTTTTGAAAGTAATTTAATTTAATTTAATTTAATTTTTAATTTAAGAAGAATGTTTTGAACTCAAATATTAAATCAAAGTTTAAAGTAATTTCTAAGTATTGATTTTAAAACTAAAGTTCAAATTTCATTTTGAATGAATAAGTTAACTTAGATGATTAATATGTTTTGAATTTTGAAAATTTGTTTTTAAATGCATTATTTTCAAGTAAAGGTTAATGTTATTATTATTGTAAACAAACTCGAATAATTGGTCTTTAAGGTTATTAAAATTTGAATTATTCAAATAATTTATTTACGAAATAAATAAGGTTAAATTATTTGGATAATTAACTTAAGAATACTTATTTAATATGATTTGTAAATAAGTAAGATTTAATTAAGATTAATGATTTTCTTAATTAATTAAAGATTTAAAAATATAAGAAGTTAGTTAATTAATTATTTAATTTATTTTACATAGTTAGTTAATTGTTTATTTAATCACTTAATTATGGATTAATTAACTATGATTACTTAATGAAGTAATCAATGGTTAATTTTTGAATGTAATTAGGATGGTAATTACTTATAGAAGTAATTAGAGAAATTACTCATGGGAGTAATTTAATGGAAGTGATTAATGAATGATCACTTAATGTTATCAATTAAGAAATTGATTAATTAAATTGTTTTGAAGTTAATTAATTATGGATTAATTAATTTATTAATGAATTAAGGATTATTTAATGATGGAATTAATTACTTGTTAAGTAATTAATTAAAAAAGTAATTAAGTTTATTTAATGGAAGTAATTAGAAGATAATTACTTATGTAAGTAATTAAGAGTTAATTACTTAATTATTTAGTTAATAAATTAATGTGATTAATTAATTAATGAAATGTGATTTATTTAAGTTAATTACTAAGTGTAACTAATTAAAGTGTAATTAATTAATAAAGAAATTAATTAAGGATTGTTAATTTAAATTGATTAATAATTACTTAATGTAGTAATTAAAGATTAATTAATTAAAATAATTAATCAAGGGTTAATATAATTAAATAAGAAGTTAATTAATTAAGATAAGTAATTACAAATTGTTAATTACTGATTATGATTAATGAGTTGATTAATTACAAGTTAACTATTTAATTTAAAGAGAATTATTAGTTAATGGGGATCATTAATTAATATAATTAATGATATTAATCAAGGTTGATTAATAAGGTGATTAATGTAAGTGTGATTAATTAATTGAGGTTTAATGTAATTAATCATAGTTAATTAATGGAAGTAAATGAAGGATCATTAATTATAGTAATTAGTGATAGTAATTAAAGGTTAATTACTGAATATGGTCAAAGGCTAATTACTTAAATGTAATTAAGGATGATTAATCAAGGAAGATTAATTTAAGAAGATCATTAAGAGATGATCAATTTATTAATTTGAAATAAATTAATGAAGAAGGATTTAGAATTAATCCAATTGATTAAGAGTTAATCAATTCTGCTTGGTTGATTGATTGATATTGGTTGATTGATTGATATTGGATGATCAATATTGAGTGATATTGGGTGATACTGGATGATTTGGATATCTATGATATGTGATATGCTGCTTTGTGAGATGAATGTTGATATGATTTATCTATTATGATAATGTGATTCATCTATCTGTTTATATCATCCTGAATATAAATTTAACCGTTTAAAACCCTTAAGTACAACTTGGACATTAAAATGGCGTTTGGTTTCGGTGAGACCGGGATCGGGTTTCCATATTTGGAATCCGAAAACCACATCGATTCCAATTAAACGTTAGGTCGTGAATCCAAGTGGAGCTTAGTGAAGACTCGAGGTGTAAGAACTATACGTCAGTTAACTCTGTGGGTGATTCCGTAATGAGTTTGACGGAATAGTACTTATAGATTCGAGATGGTGATTTAGAGTGCAAGGGCTATGGTTGTTGACTCCGAGGGTGATTCCAAAATGAGTGCAACGAGATAGTGCCTTCGGTTTTGTTCGAACCCGGAACGAACTTGTATGGATTGAATGCTTTCAGAACATCGTCAGGTGGACGATGAGCATTCTAAGATAGATGTGTTCTATAAAGGTAATCGCAGCCTCAAGCCTCATCAACCGGGAATGGCTAAAACTGGGGAGGTGCAGCAAGGCTTCATGGGTAGCTCCCACTGGAGAGCGAGATTACCCCTGTCTAGAGGTCCCTTTCTATTTCGGCTTAGTGTGTGGTTGGTCGCGCCAACTACGGGGTGGTCTTGTTCGGGACTGTCCAGTAAGGGATGGTTCCGGTCTTGTGTTGCAGGGGAGCGGGCGTACTCCTCGGTACGTTGATCTAGGCCACGTACTGTGACGGGCGGTACCCCAGTAGCCCTGCCATTGTTGGAAACCCATTCTTCCTACGAGACCCTACGGTTTTGTTTGTATTACCCACTTTTGTGGCTAGTAACTGGAATTTAATAAATGTAACAATTTCGGCTATTTATTATTTACTTGAAAACCCTAGACACTATTATAATATTACTGGATTTCCTATCAAATGTTTTGGTTAGCGTAAGGAAAAAACTTTTCCATGTTTATGTATGGGAAGTCTTACGTGATACCTTTTCTTTTCAAAAGAATTTTATAAAGTTAAGAAATCTTAAACCGTTTACTCACACCAGACCCCTGTCTGACCCGAGTGTTTATTTTCTGTTTTATTAAACTCTTGGGTACTCATATTATATATGAGTAGTCAAGTGATTCAGGTTTGGTTGATGAATTCTGGAGGAGATATGGAGCAGGAGGCTTCCACGTGTAGATATATTATGGTTCCGCTGTGTTTGTTTGGTATCTGAATCTGTTGTATTTGAGTTGTATAGTTAGACAGATGCTTATAACTGTCTAATATGTGTGTATAAGTTGTGTACTCTGATGTATTATGATACTATGTAATATTTTATATGATATATTATATTTCATTCATTCCGCCGTGAGTTCTCTGTTGTTGTTGTGTTTCTTCTTTCTCTTTCTTTTCTTCTTCTATCCCTTTCTTTCTTCATTAGCGATGCGATTTCCTGGAGATAGGAAGTCGGGTCGTCTCAGTTGGTATCAGAGCATTAGATTGAGTGAATACCTAGGCTTTGGAGTGGTGTCTTTCTTGAGAGAGCGTACTTGTATTTTTATATATAACTATATAACTATATATCTATATATTTATATATATCTTCCTGATCTGTTGGGTTATCTGTTCGGATTTTCCAACATAAGTTTTAGAGATAGATGGAGTAGTGGTGTGTGTGTGTAACACGACTACCACTAATGGATGAGGTCCATATATTGAGGTTGGAAGTATATTTTGTCAAGATTGTAGACCTAATACTGTCTCGAGTGAGATTTGTAGTTTGGAGTAAGGATTTCTCAGATATCCGAAGGAAATCTTTTAAAGATTCGGAGTTTATCTTTGAATTGTAAATTTGGATTTTGCTCGGGTGAGCGAATTTTTCTTGAGTTTGGATCTGTCGGGAGTGCAGAAGTAAGTGATGATATCTCGATAACTGCGTGATAAGATGTAGTATCCATGGATATTTTCGAAGATGTTTTCTCTTGAAGCAGTTTTAGAAGTAGTTGGGGAGCAGTTTTTACCTGCCGTAGGGAAGACTCGTCTGTGTAGAGTTATTTGGATCTTTAGCATGGAGATTTACTGTTTTGGAATATGAGACTAAGGTCTATAAGTTGTTTCGCTTCGGCATGGTCTCATTTGTCATTCCTTAAGGAGAGCGAGATGTTGATGCTTGGTTTAGAGCCCGAATTTCTTGAGAGTTTGTTTGCCATCTCGGAGGTCCGTTGTGTGGTTGTTGATAGTTTTGGTTTTCAAGAAGCTTTTGGATTAGAAGTCTTTGGTTAGCTGTGGTAGCATTGCAGTTCGTAGTGTCCGGTGTGCTGACGAGAAGGTCTTTTGGTTTCACAGTATCATCAAGGTAGAGTTTGGAAGTAACAGTGTTGGCTCGTTTCTCTGATGGTTCAGGAATCTTTGTGGTTCTTCTTTTAGAAGTCTGGGCTGTTGGTGAAGTTTTCTTGAAGAGATAAACTTGTTTGGAAAAGCTTAAAGCTGTTCTAATTGGTAAAGAGAGGACATTTTCTTTGGAATCCAAACTAGGTAGGATCGCAAAAGTGACTTGCGATTAATTTGGGAATTTTTCTTTGGCAATCTTTTGTTGAGACTGAGGATTCTCATATGGAAGTAGGAGCTATTGAGGTAATCAGAAGGTTGTCTGCATCTGGAGTTGAGTTCCATATTGTTTTGGTTCCAAAAGTGATTTTGGTAGTTAGCCTGGTAGTAGGATGGTTCTTGTAGAAGGAAGAGTTGGTATGGCAGCTCGGAAATATTTTTGGATTTGGATTTGGTCAGATCTAGTTTTTGAGTTGGATTTTGTTATAAGTTGTGTGACCGAGTCAGATGGGTCACTCAGATTTTATGGATTTGATGAACAAAGTTTCCCGAATATATTGGATAAGTTTGTATTCGTGTTCATCAACAGCATTCTCATCTATTTCAGAATCAGAGTTGTGCAACGGAAGCGAGGTAACAGCTGTACAAGGAAGGAAGCAAGTTCAGTTTGCTATTGCTTGGGAAGTAGATGTTGTGTTCTGGATTTCGACGGATTTTGGAAGACTTTTCTGTTGGATAGGATCCAGGAACTGGTTTGCTTTGGTCTAGATGTTTCTGGAGGTATCAACATAGGTTGAGCTGATCAGGAAGGAGATTGCTGCCCAGGATTGTTTGTTAAGTTATGCAGATATGAGACAAGGAGTTTGGAATTCGAAGTTGGAGACTTCATTGTGGTTAAGATTCCTCTGGTTAAGAGAACAGAGATTGGATGGCTAGCTCTGAGGCATTTGAGATTTCTTATCTGTGTGCTGATAAGATAAGATCTGTTGTCTATAAGATTGAATTGCCAGTTTGGGTAGCTGGAATTCATTGTATTTCACGTATCTCCGAGGGAGTACGTGTATGATTCATTGTTGGTTATTGAATCTGTAATTCAGTTGGATTTGGAAGTTGACCTGGACTTGAGTATAGTCTGATGTCCTATTCAGATTGATGGATCTAGAGATGGGAGGAGCTCTGGATTTTAGTGCTGTGATTAGTTGAGCTTTTGTAGAGCGAGTCTCCCGGTGATTTATACTTGGGAAACTCGAGATAGTGTTAGTAAGATTTATTCTGATTTGTGTCAGGATAATTGGTTAGGCTTGTTTGTGTGATTGACTGCTATGGTTGTTAGTAACTGGTTGATAGGAATGCTTTACTGATTGAAATTAAAATCTTGGCTGGATTATTAAATTACATTTGCTTTTAAATTTCGGGGGAGAAATTCTTTTAAGGGGGGAGAATTGTAACGACCCGGAATTTGAGGCAATATCAATTTAATAATCTGTGTAAATAATTAAATTGATTTGATAATTTTTCTTTATAATTTTAATTTAAACTGATAAATTTAATCTTTTTAAAGATTAATAAATTTTTAATCTGGCAATAATTGGTAAGAATTAATTTTTCCAAAGCTAATGAAATTTTATTCTATTTATAATTTATATATATATTTGATATATATTATGAATAGAAGATCTTTTGTTTTAAATAAAGATTGAATTTGCAAATTGTAACATATATGTAAGTATATGTTATAATTTGGATTGTTTTGAAAATTTAATTCAATCTATTGATAATTTTGAATATTAGTTTAAATCTTTGTTTTAAAATTTTATTTTTCAAAAGTTAATTTAGATTTATCAAATTGTTTTCAATTATAAGATAGTTCTTTGTTTTCAAAATATAGGATAATTTGATTATTTTAAATATGATAGTTTAAAAGGGATTTAAACAAGCTTTGTTTGGTTTTCTTTTTAAAATGTTTAAAATAAAATAGCTATAAATGTATCTATAAATGTCTTAGATTTTTAAATCCATAAGAATATATTTGTATTATAACTAGATTCATAATAATTTTCTTTAAAGATTAAACTTGTATATTTATCTAAATTCAAACGATTACTATTTTAAAAACATTTCATAAATACATAAGTATTCATTTATAAAGTAACTTAAATAATTAAGCTTATATTACATTTTAAATTAAATAAAAATTTAATTAAAATACTTAGAGACATGTGTAACTATATTAAGTCATATTAACAACACATGTAAAGCTATTAAAGAAATTAAATGACAAATGTCTTCAATTTAAATTTAATTTTTTTTATCTTAATAAAACATAACACTTCTTCTTTGTTTCATTTCTTCATTTCTCAAATTAATGACAAATCTAATTTTTTTTTCTCAAAACCAGAAATTAAAACCAGAAATTACATTTTGAAAATCTGAAAAGTGAAAATTAACATCTGCAAAAGTAAAATCCTGTGCAAATTCAAATCTGCCATTTTCAAAGCAAAGCAGATTCTGAAGCAATGATCAAATATGCATTTCTTCAAAACTGCAATTCAGATGAAAAGCAAAAGCAAAATCTGCAAATTAAAATTTCTTCATATCAAACCTCAAACCTGCATTCAAAGGGGAGAGTTCAACTGCCAATTCAACCTGCAACATCAATTAAAAACTGCAATTTAAATGGAGTTCAACCTGCAATTTCAACATGCAAGAATTCAAATTTCATCAGCAAAGCAATCTATAGGCATGCAAGTGTTTCAACAGCATAATTAAAAGCATGAAAAGGGATTTTTAATAGCAAAGTAAAAGCATTTTTCAAATTTAAAGTGTTCAAGCCTGGGAAATGAATTAAATCTGCTCTGCAATTTTATCAGGTGAGTAAATGTTTTTTTAAAACAGTTGTTCTGGATTTTTACTACTATGCATGTGTTGATCTATATTGATGTTGCATGGAACATTTTCAGTTTTTACATTATTGGATTTGATAGATTTATATGTATATGTGTAGTGATCTGTATATGTATATATACAGTTACTTTATTTATCTGTTACTTCCAGGACATGAATCATCATTGAATAATTTAAATTTCCACTAACAATCATCATTTGACATTGATAATTTAATAAAAGTTGTGTGTTATTGTTGTTGGTAATATTAAAATTTGTTTCTGCAAATTTTAAATTTACAAATGATTTTAAAAATGAATATTACAGTGAGATCTTGGTTCATGACAAAAATCAATTACCTTAAAATTTAATTTGGATTACATGCATGTAATAGTGAGGATAAATCATGAATTTAGATATACAATTTGTAATTTTTAATTGTGTAATTATGGTGAATTTGGGGTTTATTCGAAATTGGGAATTTTGTGAATTGCTGATTATCTATACATTAATTTGGTTTGAAACTTGGATCGAAGCTTGTGTATAGATTGTTGGTTATAGGAAAAATGCAAAATAACTTTTCAATTGAGTGAATTGTTGGGAATTGAAGAAACTAGGGTTTTTGCTTTGCTTTTCGTGCGGCTCTGTTGTTAGGTGGTTTGCGACTCGAATAGTTGGCCGGAGGAGTTCGCTTTTGGGTAGGAGGAGGCTAGTGGTCGTGACATTTCAAGGGTGTGGTCGGCGAAGATTATCGTTGCCGAGATGGTCAACGGCGATGGAGTTTTTGGATTGAGCTGCTGTAGTTTTCGAGTTGATATGGTCGAATTTTGATTCATGAATAAATTCTTCGATCTGGGTTCGAATTAGTGTTCGCGTGGGTTCTTGTGACCGATGTAGATGGTCGCGACGACCTGTTATGGCCGTAGGCGATGGCGCACGTGCACCATGCACGTTGCTATGTGCACTGTATGTGATTCTGGGAAGACGAGATGAAGACTCGGGGAAGTTCTCGCGTTATGCTCGGGTTGGGCTCGAAGAGGAAGGAGGGCTGGGTTGCTTCGGGTTAGGCACGAGTAGGTCCGTTGTTTTGCTCGGGTTTTTTTAGGTGTTGCTTTCTGGTAATGTTAAAGTTTGCAGATTTAACTTGAGTTTGAATTAATGTAAATCAAGTTTGAGTTTTAGATTGGGAAACAATTTTAAACTTGTAGTATGTAAGTAAAAGTTAATCAAACCTTTAAAAGTGTTAATTGATTCTATTTTAAAATTTAAATTATTTATAATGATTTCCTTTTGAAAGTAGTTTAATTTAATTTAATTAAAATTTTAATTTAAGAAGAATGTTTTGAACTCAAATATTAAATCAAAGTTTAAAGTAATTTCTAAGTATTGATTTTAAAACTAAAGTTCAAATTTCATTTTGAATGAATAAGTTTAACTTAGATGATTAATATGTTTTGAATTTTGAAAATTTGTTTTTAAATGCATTATTTTCAAATAAAGGTTAATGTTATTATTATTGTAAACAAACTCGAATAATTGGTCTTTAAGGTTATTAAAATTTGAATTATTCAAATAATTTATTTATGAAACTAATAAGGTTAAATTATTTGGATAATTAACTTAAGAATACTTATTTAATATGATTTGTAAATAAGTAAGATTTAATTAAGATTAATGATTTTCTTAATTAATTAAAGATCTAAAAATATAAGAAGTTAGTTAATTAATTATTTAATTTATTTTAAATAATTAGTTAATTGTTTATTTAATCACTTAATTATGGATTAATTAAGTGTGATTACTTAATGAAGTAATCAATGGTTAATTTTTGAATGTAATTAGGATGGGAATTACTTATGGATGTAATTAGAGAAATTACTCATGGGAGTAATTTAATGGAAGTGATTAATGAATGATCACTTAATGTTATCAATTAAGAAATTGATTAATTGAATTGTTTTGAAGTTAATTAATTATGGAGTAATTAACTTATTAATGAATTAAGGATTATTTAATGATGGAATTAATTACTTGTTAAGTAATTAATTAAGAAAGTAATTAAGTTTATTTAATGGAAGTAATTAGAAGATAATTACTTATGTAAGTAATTAAGAGTTAATTACTTAATTATTTAGTTAATAAATTAATGTGATTAATTAATTAATGAAATGTGATTTATTTAAGTTAATTACTAAGTCTAATTAATTAATAAAGAAATTAATTAAGGATTGTTAATTTAAATTGATTAATAATTACTTAATGAAGTAATTATAGATTAATTAATTAAAATAATTAATCAAGGGTTAATATAATTAAATAAGAAGTTAATTAATTAAGATAAGTAATTACAAATTGTTAATTACTGATTGTGATTAATGAGTTGATTAATTACAAGTTAATTATTTAATTTAAAGAGAATTATTAGTTAATGGGGATCATTAATTAATATAATTAATGATATTAATCAAGGTTGATTAATAAGGTGATTAATGTAAGTGTGATTAATTAATTGTAATTAATTGAGGTTTAATGTAATTAATTATAGTTAATTAATGGAAGTAAATGAAGAAGTAATTAATGATAGTAAATAAAGGTTAATTACTGAATATGGTTAAAGGCTAATTACTTAAATGTAATTAAGAATGATTAATCAAGGAAGATTAATTTAAGAAAATCATTAAGAGATGATCAATTTATTAATTTGAAATAAATTAATGAAGAAGGATTTAGAATTAATCCAACTGATTAAGAGTTAATCAATTCTGCTTGGTTGATTGATTGATATTAGTTGATTGATTGATATTGGATGATCAATATTGAGTGATATTGGGTGATACTGGATGATTTGGAAATCTGTGATATGTGATATGCTGCTTTGTGAGATGAATTTTGATATGATTTATCTATTATGATAATGTGATTCATCTATCTGTTTATATCATCCTGAATATAAGTTTAACTGTTTAAAACCCTTAAGTACAACTTGGACATTAAAATGGCGTTTGGTTTCGGTGAGACCGGGATCGGATTTCCATATTTGGAATTCGAAAACCACATCGATTCCAATTAAACGTTAGCTCGTGAATCCAAGTGGAGCTTAGTTAAGACTCGAGGTGTAAGAACTATACGTCAGTTAACTCTGTGAGTGATTCTGTAATGAGTTTGACGAATAGTACTTATAGATTCGAGATGGTGATTTAGAGTGCAAGGGCTATGGTTGTTGACTTTGAGAGTGATTCCAAAATGAGTGCAACGAGATAGTGCCTTCAGATTTGTTCGAACCCGGAACGAACTTGTATGGATTGAATGCTTTCAGAACATCGTCAGGTGGACGATGAGCATTCTAAGATAGATGTGTTCTATAAAGGTAATCGCAGCCTCAAGCCTCATCAACCGGAAATGGCTAAAATAGGGGAGGTGCAGCAAGGCTTCGTGGGTAGCTTCCAATGGAGAGCGAAATTTACCCCTGTCTAGAGGTCCCTTTCTATTTCGGCTTAGTGTGTGGTTGGTCGCACCAACTATGGGGTGGTCTTGTTCGGGACTGTTCAGTAAGGGATGGTTCCGGTCTTGTGTTGCAGGGGAGCGGGCGTACTCCTTGGTACGTTGATCTATGCCATGTACTGTGACGGGCGGTACCCCAGTCGCCCTGCCATTGTTGGAAACCCATTCTTCCTACGAGACCCTACGGTTTTGTTTGTATTACCCACTTTTGTGACTAGTAGCTGGAATTTAATAAATGTAACAATTTCGGCTATTTCTTATTTACTTGAAAACCCTAGACACTATTATAATATCACCGGATTTCCTATCAAATGTTTTGGTTAGCGTAAGGTAAAAACTTTTCCATGTTTATGTGTGGGAAGTCTTACGTGATACCTTTTCTTTTCAAAAGAATTTTCTAAAGTTAAGCAATCTTAAACTGTTTACTCACACCAGACCCCTGTCTGACCCGAGTGTTTATTTTCTGTTTTATTAAACTCTTGGGTACTCATATTATGTATGAGTAGTCAAGTGATTCAGGTTTGCTTGATGAATTCTGGAGGAGATATGGAGCAGGAGGCTTCCACGTGTAGATATATTATGGTTCCGCTGTGTTTGTTTGGTATCTGAATCTGTTGTATTTGAGTTGTATAGTTAGACAGATGTTTATAACCGTCTAATATGTGTGTATAAGTTGTGTACTCTGATGTATTATGATACTATGTAATATTTTATGTGATATATTATATTTCATTCGTTTCGCTGTGAGTTCTCTATTGTTGTTGTGTTTCTTCTTTCTCTTTCTTTTCTTCTTCTATCCCTTTCTTTCTTCATTAGCGATGCAATTTCCTGGAGATAGGAAGTCGGGTTGTTTCACTCTCCCGGCTAAACCGAATAATGAGCGCAATATTTGAAAACATATGGATATTGGGATCTCAGTTAAGTCACAACTATTACCCAAAACCTTTCTTCAAATTTAAACAAATTACCATTTTCAAATATTTAAACTAAAAGATTCACTTCACAAAGTTCACCAATCTTTCACAAAGATTCATTTATAGCTTTCAAAATAATTTTCTTTTTAAATTGGATAAACTCATCCAATCATTAAATCAAAGACTCAATTTATAGCTTTCAAAAACCATTTCCAAAGATTCATTCATAACTTTCAAAACAATTTCATTTCAAACTTGAAATCCTTTCAAGTTAAATTGGAAATCCTTTCTTTATATGAAAGCTATTATTATTTGAAAACAAATAGTTTTCATTTCGGAAAAATCCGAATACATTTGCACAAGTTAAAGCCCTTCAAGTATAAAACTTGGGTTAACTTCAAACTGTCAGACCCATACTTCCTTCTATTCCTCCTCCTTCTCTGCTTACGACCACCCTTCCTAGCCCCCCCCTAAACTTACCTCCCCCTTTACCACCTCCTGACTTATCCACACTCATCCATCTCGCTTCTTCTTCAAACTCTTGGTCCTCCCTTTTCAAATCCAAACCGCGTAATGCTGGAGCTTACTCACCTGTCGATTTTCGCCTTTCTTTTGATGGCCAAGTGCTGGTGCCTCCTCCTGATGTTCTGGAAGCAGGTAATGAAGTATGGGGAGGTTGGTCGGTTGGTTTTTTCCTTGACAAGCCCCTGTCCTATATGATAGTTATCTCCCATCTAAAAAAACTATGGAAACTCAAAGGCGAAGTCACAGTTAAATCAGATGGAACCTTGTTCCTTTTCCTTTCTCCAATGCCGAGGATAGAAGGAGAATAGTTGAAGCCGATCCAATTTTCCTGCGAAACAAGATGTTCATAATCAAGGCATGGGATCCTTATATTGGGAACCGCTGCAGTTCCATTAAATCAGTGCCAGTTTGGTTAAAGTTATCGAACATACCCCTGTACGCTTGGTCTCACTTAGGGATTAACTGGCTAGCTTCTAGAATTGGAAGATTGCTTTGTTTGGATACATCAACTGATAAACTGGAGCATATTGGTTATGCCAAGTGTCTAGTTGATGTTACTCCAAATCAAGAATTGGTTGAGGAGTTTCCAGTGAAATTAGTCGATGGGTCTACTCAAATGATACAAGTAAGCTATCTCTGGAAACCTGAAATTTGTTCAGGTTGTAAAGTTTTTGGGCATACGACAGATGTTTGCACGAGAGAAGGTGGGATGAACGAGAGAGATGATGAAGAGATAAAACTGAAAGAGAAAATGAATGAAGAACATGTACCTGTGCAGAAGGTTGGAAAGCAGACAAACAAAAATAAACAGTTATGGAGGAGAGTTGTGAATAAGAAGCATAGGGATAAGAATGATATTACTACAAAGTTGCCAGTGAAGGAAGATATTCAAGTCCATGTTGAAGTAAAAGTTGATATCCCTTATGAATGTGATAATGATGACAAAGCTAACAAAAATGTTGTAAGTGGATCTGAAGTTCAGGTGGTGGTATGTGATAATGGTGGGGTTCATGAAATAGTAACGACAAGCAATGTTTTTGATGTGTTAAAAGACATGGATTCTGAGGGTGACTGTGTTGTTGTTGCAACTTCAGGTGGGGAAAATGTTGGAATACAAGCAAAGTTAATTCCTTTGCATGATGAAAGCGCAATAAGATTGGAAGGCAGGCAATTACCCCATAATCTACTTGTTGCATCATTTGTTGAGCAGCATGCCTTGCAGTCCACACTGGTGGAAAATGATAGTTATCCTGTGCAAGTATCTGTATCACTTGTGCATGATAACAATAGTAAAATTACACGTAGTATATGCTCCTTTCCCAATCTTGACAATCCTCTTTCCACGTGTCAACAAGCTTTTGTTACTAGCACTGATAAACATGAGGAATCATTCTGTTACACATTACAAAAAGAAATTTTTGACTTTGTGTACAACATGCACTCCCATTCTCAATCCTCAACTTTAGTTTCATCGCCAAGCCCTCCTCTTCCTCCTCCCATCATCCCAAAGCCATGTCAGCCTTATGTGTTTCAGGGCAATATTCCAGGATGGAAATCGCCACCTAAGGAACCAACAGAAGACAGCTGCCAACTTTATGACAAAGACAATAGCAGAAAGTCAAAAAAGACAAAAAACCAAAATCAAAACTTCACACGCATGAATTCTCCAGTAACTAGGAGCATGAGAGACGGTGCTCACATAAACATGGTATAATAAATGATACACAATATAGGTGCTTGGAATATCAGAGGATCCCACAACTTTCTCAAACTCGATCAGGTTAAACAGTTGATCACCTTACACCAGCTATCTGTTTTTGCAATCCTTGAAACAAAATTGAATTTGCCACTAACTGTTAATGCTGCTAAGTATATTAACCCAGCATGGACTTTAAACCACAATCTTCTTGAAGCTAGTTACGAGAGAATTATGGTTCTTCACAATCCCGAGCAACTTACTCTTGATCTCATCCTTGCCACTCCACAACTAATGCACCTTCATGCTAAGTATTTCAACTCCTCAATATCCTTCTATATCACGTTCACCTATGCTTATAACTCCCCCACTGCCAGACAAACACTTTTCAATCTTATTCCTGCTTTTAGACAAGACATACATCCTTGGATTTTGCTTGGGGATTTTAACTGCTGTTTTTCCTTGTCTGACAAACATGGGGGTCTCCCTCTCTTGCCGAGGGACATTATCCCCTTAAACAATGCTGTTGATGACTCCTCTTTAATCCCAGTTCACAAATATGGTGCACCATTCTCTTGGAATAATCGTTCAAGAAATGGTGCCCGCATTTTCTCCAACATTGATCACCCATTCTCTAATTTTAAAGCCCTAACCACATGGCCCAACTTATCCACTTTTCTGCCCCATCCAATTCTTTCTGACCACTCTCCCCTCATCTTGTCCACTGGGATAAAGCCACTGGAAGCCAAAAGAGGATTTAAATTTTACAATGCATGGGTCCATGATTCAGAATATTATGATGTTATTTTAAATGCTTGGACTAAAAGGTTTTTTGGAAATCCTACTTTTATCTTTTGCAGGAAACTCAGAGCAGTTAAGGAAGTTTTGAGGGGTTGGGCTAGGGCAAGATATGGAAGTGGCAGCTTACAATCAACTAAACTAATGGTCCAGTTAAAGATTGCTCAACAGCAAATGATGGATCTTCCTGACTGTGTCCTCTTGGCTGAAAAGGAAGCCTCACTTTTCAATGAACTTAATCATGCACTTGCTGTTGAGTCTGATATGAGGAAGCAGCAATCAAGAGTCAAGTGGGCAGCAGAAGGAGATAGGAATACAAAATATTTTCATGCCTCTCTGAAGATAAGGCAGTCTATCAATAATATGTCTTCAATTGGTAATGAAGCAGGTATTCTTCATTCAACCCCTGAAACTGTGGAGAAAGCCTTTCTAAAGTATTTTGCAGGCCTCTATGGTAATGCTAGCAATTTTGATCCTGAGTTAGGTTTTCTCACCACTATCTCTCTTCCTAGACTTAATCAGGATGAAGTTAGCCTTTTGATAACTAAGTGACAAATGAAGAAATCAAGAAAACCTTATTTGCTATAAATAGAAGCTCGTCTGGAGGTCCAGATGGATTCAATGTAGTTTTTTTCACTTCTAGCTGGGAAACTGTTGGTGACCAGTTTTGCTTTGCTGTCCACAATTTCTTTGATAAATTCAAAATGCTTAAATCTGTGAATTCTACCAATTTGGTGCTAATCCCCAAGTTTAAGCCTGCCTTGTCAGTCTCCTCTTTCAGACCCATCTCATGTTGTAATGTGCTTTATAAATGCATTTCCAAGATTATTGCAACTAGGTTGGTTACAGTGCTACAAAGAATTATTTCTAACAATCAAGTTGCTTTCCTCCCTGATAGAAATATCCTTGATAACATTATGATGTCTCACGAGCTATTAAAAGGGTACAACTGCGCTAGTGCTTCACCACGTGCTATGCTGAAGCTTGATTTGCAGAAGGCTTATGACTCAATTCATTGGAAGTCAATAGTTAGGGTTGTGTCACTCATGGGTTTTCCCAAAGTATTTGTTGCATGGATTTATGAGTGTATCTCTACTCCCTCCTATTCTCTTATTATTAATGGTACTAGCACAAGCAATTTTGTGCCTAAGCAGGGTATAAGACAGGGGGATCCCCTCTCATCATATATCTTAATTCTGGTAATGGAAGTTTTTACTAGTCTTTTAAGACCCATGTTTCAAAACAAGCAAATTCAATTCCACCCTAAATGCAAAGACCTTAGTATAACAGCCCTCCTCTTTGCTGACGATATATTGATATTCACAAAACCCACTTTGCAGTCTTTTGAAGGTATTAAGTGTGCTCTTCACAAATTTTATTTGATGACAGGCCTTAAACTAAATCTTAACAAGTCCAGTATCCTATTCTCTGGAATTTCCAGAATTCAAGAATTAAATCTTACTTCTTATACTGGTATGCAACACATGTCATCTGATATGAATTATCTTGGGCTTCCTCTTTGTACTTCTAGGGTTACATATGCTGACTGTCAACCTCTATATGAAAAGATCACTGCTGTTATGGATCTTTGGGCCAACAGATTCCTGTCACAAGCTGGAAGGTTGGTGCTTGTGCAATCAGTTAGTTTCTCCATAACAGTGTATTGGGCAAGGACTTTCATTCTACCTTTAAAACTGTTGAAATTGGTTAGAAGAGCAATGATGAGATTTCTTTGGTTTGGAACCATACACACAAGAAAAGTCCTTCCCTGCTCTTTCAAAAACATAGAGAGGCCAAGATGCAAAAGGGGTCTGGGATTGCAAAGTATTGGGGTATGGAACAAGGCTCCCTACAGCCATCATGTTAATGCTTTGCTTAACAAACATGATACGCTGTGGGTGAATTGGACACTAAGAAATAATATTGGTACGAAAAACTTCTGGCAAATGGATATCCCCCAGTCTTGTAGCTGGATCTGGAGGAATATATTAAAATTAAGAAGCATTTTCAAGCCTCTGGTACAAATTAAACTTTCTGTAACAAGCTTGTGCAGTTTCTGGCATGACCCATGGCTTAGCAAAGGGATAATTCTTGACCTTGTTTTCAGTTCTCAGCAGAAGTATCAGTGTGGTATTGGTAACAATGCTCTTGCCATTGATTACATTGATAATGGTAGAATTGTGTTGCCCTACACTAGTAACCATTTTGTCAGGAACTTTTGGAGCTTATTTGAAACAACCACTTATGAATTACATGACCATGATACTGCTTTGTGGAATGGTCAGGGTCATTCTATTAAAAAAGTTTATGCTGCCTTGATTGGTTTGGAAACTATGCCAGATTGGAAGTGGAGTAGGGTTGTGTGGTCAGTGGCTTCATGTAGTAGTGAAAATCTAATGTTTTGGAAAGTTGCTTCTAACGCCCTCTTGACTAGAGACAAGTTATTGCAATATGGTATGGCAGTTATTCCTGTGTGTGAGCTGTGTTTACAATAGCCTGAAAGTGTAATGCATATATATTTTGATTGCCCTTACGTACAGTTCATCTGGACTAATATGATAAGTAGCATTCTGAAGGTGTATGTTCTTCCTATCGATTTAACTCCCTGGAACCTGATTAATAGTGCAATCTCTTGGTCTGATGACATTAGGCAGTACTTTTTTTTCAACCTGAAGAAACTGATGGTGAATATATGGAAGGAAAGAAATAAGAGATGCTTTAATGGTCTCTGCAGAAGCAAGGAAAATTTATGGTCTTACTTAAAGCATGACATACTGATGGGGTTGAGGATTAGCCCGTACAAGTTTCACGACATCCATTTTGAGCCTTGGACTCCTTAACTGCTGCTTGAACTAGTTTTTACTTTTCTGTGTTGTTGAGTGTGTGCCGTTCCTTTTCTTCTTTTTTCTATTCCCTGTCTACTTTGTATTCAACTCTTGCTGTTTTTTCTAGTTTTAATAAAGCTGGTAGGGGCCCAGTTATAACCCCGCTTAATCTGCAAAAAAAAACTTCAAATTTCCAAAATAATATTTTAAAAATGGTTTAAAACCATATAAACACATTTATAACTTGTATAACCTTTTTAAACCATAATTTCCAAACATAGAATTCAATTTCAAATCTTGAATTTAAACTCAAATCAAACTATTTAAATTTCAAAATTTTATCAAGTTATTCAAAATAATTTTTATCTTTAAAACTCCTCTTCAAAAGCTTTTCATATTTAACCTAATTACATTTCCAAAACCATTTGGATTCAAAATTCAACTTTAAAACTATTTCAAAAATATGTGATTTAACCAATTTCCTCGTGCAATCCATATTTGTGTGTGTATGGTGTAGTCCAGGGGTTTTACATAATAGTGCAACATCATCAATCATCACAGATTCAGGCACAGCAATATCGATAAGCTGTATAATCCTATAACGCTTATCTTCATTTACAGATTCACAGATGAATAATATAAATTCATCATAGATAAATAAATTACATTCATCACAGATAAATAAACTACATTCATCACAGCTCAAATCAATTCAATTCATATCACAGAGCAACACATATCAGGGATATCAAACAATTCGACATTCAATAGAATCCAAACATCCATAAGTAAGACCAATTAATTATTTGATTAATTTAAATTGGATTAGTTACTTATGAATAAATTACTAATCCTGGTTAATTAATATTAATTAATTACAAACCATCTTAATTAATTAATCTTTAATCATTTATTAATTAACCTTAAATGATAAATCAATTAATCTTTAATTATTAAATAATCTACCTTGATTAATAAATAAATCAACCTTTAATCGTTAAATAATTAACCTTTAATTAATTAATTATCCTTTAATTATCTAACCCTTAATTAGTTACCATTTTATTAATTATAATAAGTGATTATCCCTAATCACTTATATTTAATAAATCACAAATTAATTACCACTTGATTAATCCACTTTAATCATTAATCAATTACTTTCAATTAAGTAATTATCTTTAAGTAATTAATTTCTTTTAACTACTTTACATAATTAATCTTTAATTAATAAATTATCCTCTAGTGTAATTACACAAATTAATTACACTTTAATTACCTTAAGTAAGAATCTTTTATTAATTACATTAAGTAATTAATTTCATTAAGTAATTAATTTCATTAAGTAATTAATTTCATTAAGTAATTAACCTTTCAATTAATTACATTAAGTGATTAACTTTTATTAATTTCACTAATTAATTTACCCTAATTAATCACAACCTTAATTAATGAAAGATAAATTATTTGTCTTAATCAATTGCTTAATTACATCATTAAACTTTATTACATTTGAATCACTTAGGAATTTGATTAAAAAATTAGTCCAATATATAATTTCTTTAAACAAACAATTTTAAAACAATTAACATTAAATTTGAACTTTGAATTTTGTTCAAAAACTTGTTTAATGAATTGTTTAGAAAACTTAGTTAACATCCTTTGAAACTCAATCATCTAAATATACTTTTAAACTTGGCCAAACACAAACTTTATTAAACATTTTACTTTGGAAAACTTAATAAATATTTTAACTTGAAAGACTTGTTTAATTTAAATCTTAAACCTTGGCAATTCCCCATAATTCTGACCCGAGTTAACTCCCGTGCAAACCCATGTTTTACCCGAGCCTTTACGTTCTGATTTTCCCTTTTTTTTCTTTTCTTTGTTTTGAATTTTAGAAACTCTTATAAGTTATTAACATTCACGTACTTGAAGCCGAACTCGAGGCAGTCCTTCCTTTTCCCGAAACCAACCCTGAAACAATACTCCTCATCTTCTTGAATGCAAAAGCTGACACACCAGGAATCTTGTGCACATCCACTGGTCAACAGCGACGCTCCGTCCTCCAAGGCCACCCCCGACAAGTCGCCTACGACCCTCCTTAGCCATATGATAACCCATATTTCCCGATCGATCACGTAAACAAAAACGAGTTCGATCGACCCCACAAGAATGAACTGGACACCCACAAATCCATCCTGTCTTACCACCTCGGACCATCGGAGGCTTCGAAACTCCGGCCATAACCCTCACCGATGACCCACGCAGAGTTTCCCCCAGG
Organism: Allium cepa; assembly: GCA_030765085.1. NCBI lineage: Eukaryota > Viridiplantae > Streptophyta > Magnoliopsida > Asparagales > Amaryllidaceae > Allium > Allium cepa. The sequence goes on from CM060940.1 coordinate 820,185,378, forward strand.
TGAGATTGCCTATTGATCACCATCAACGTCGAAATTGCTTCTTCTTCATCATACACCAAAACGATTTGTTAAACCCTAAACTCATGCCGCATCACCACGACGATCATCTAAAAAATATCCCATCATTTTTCCTTCGATCTGCGTCACGTCACCCTCCACTGACATCAAGCCGAGGTCCAATCGTTCGTTGATCATCAGGAATTGACATTTTTCCAACTCCGTTCATCTCGTAAATTCACAACCGATACCAAACTAAAAATCATCATTTTATTTTTAAAATTCATGGTTTTGGAACACGAATTCATTCCTATGATTTGAAATCGAAATCCAGACATTTGGTTTTGAATCTATTTTGATTTTCTACTATTTTTCCCATTCTTGAAATAAATTCACAATATAAAAGCTTGGATTTATTTTTAACATTGATATTATCCTGTTTAAATCATCTTTTCTTTAGTAACCATAACTCGAATTTGTATAGATTGTAAGATATTAATTTTTAAAATAAAATTTCAAGCATGTAAATATAAGAACAGGCATATATGCCTATATACACATAATTTAATTCATATATATGTATATATGTATACAACATGCAAGCATATTCAACAGCTAGGCAACATTTCATAATATATTCAAACATCAAAACATAAAAGCAGAGATAAGTGAGTTTGCTCACCTAGCATAGTTGCACAGAGAACATAAGCCTGGAACATAGAAAATGATTTGAAAACTGATCTAGACTTTGATGTTGAAGCTTGATGTTTTGTTTCTTGAAACTGTAATTGCTTGATCTTTAGTTGAAATTGAATCTTGGATTTTAATTTGTTTTGAGGCCTTTGAAATTGTTGTTTGATGTTGAATCTGCTCTTACTTAAAACTTTGAATTGCTTAGGTTGAAATGCTTCAGGCTTGTAATTTTTTGTTTTGATTCTGATTTTATTTTGATTTCCAAGTGACAGTTGATCTGGATCTTGTTTTTGATTGGACCTGATCTTGTTTTCAAGTTTGAAGAGTTTGTTTTTAGATTTTTATTTTTCGATTTTGATCTTTTTGTTTTTGTCTGTAGTTGTTTCAGGTTTGATAAAATAATCAGCCTGATTTAAACATTTTCTTATTTTGTATACATTTCCATTTCAAAATAAAAATTGATTTTTTTATTGTTTGTTTTTTTCTTGCCACTTGTCTTTTGTATTAACACTTGTTGTATGCATGATAAAATAATTACAAATGCCTAAATGTATATTTAAACCTTTTACACTTGTTAAAACAAGTAATTTTGTGTTTAAGTCCTTAATTTTCAATTAGTTTATAAATTTTGTTTTAAACCTTTAACTTAACTTAATTTATAAATTTCATTTCTAAACCTTACGTTATTATAAATTTACATTTGTTCATTCACATTTTAAAATATTTACACATGTCTTTTACACGTACTTATCTTTTAAACAAAATTTTATATCATATTTTAAATTTAAATAATCCACTTCCTTTCATATACATATGTATATCTTTAAAGAATATAATTTTAAAATCAATTTAAACATTAATAAATAAGTGTATAATACACACACACACATTTGAATTTAACTTTGTAAATAGCTTTTGTAAATCAAGTTCAAAATAAAATTTTCAAATCATCATATTATAAATACAAAACAAATTTTCCTATTAGTATTAAATTTTAGAGTTTCCAAATCAAATATATTATTCAAAATATTTTTCTCTGAATTTCCAATTAGAAATTCTATTTAAAATCATATTTATATACATATAGTAAATAACAAACAAATATCTTATTTTATTTGGAAATTTTAAATTAATTCACGAATTAAATCCAAAAATTTCATATTAATTTTCAAATTAATACTTAATTCCAAAAATCAAATTAATTTGGCTTAAAAACCGGGATCGTTACCGATTCCCTCCCTTAAGAAAATTTAGTCCCCGAAATTTGCTAGACAGAGAGACAACAAAGAACAGATAAACACATCTGAGATAGAAAATTGATTTACCAGATCAAACTGAATATCTATTCTGCACTTGGCTTACCAAATCATAATATCATCAATAATTATGAGAACGAATTGTTCAATATCTCACAAAATACTCGGGTCATCCGGTCTATGAAATATGCAGGGGCACTGGTTAGTTCAAAGGACAACTAACCATTCGTAGAATGTATCGAGACCCCAAAGAACAGACAAATAGATTCAGCCATCCATAATTTTCAAACACTAGGTATGGGTTCCAAACTCAGGTCGGAATACCCTAAAGTTGACACCAGCTTGTCCCTCTTTGGACTTGGATTCACACAAGAAGTGACAGTAGAATTTCAAATTTGGTCTTAATCGAAGTCGTTTTATCAATACAAATCTTCATATTTTGTTCATCTATTTGTTTTAAATAGAATTTTAAATTCATTAAATTTTAAAACGGAAAGCTGATAGGGAACCAATGAAGAAAATATGAAATAGGAACTTATCTAGACGATTCGCAGTGCCATCATCACACAAAAACTCCTCCCTCGAGCTGCCACGAAGCCATCAAAAAATTGAAATTGGATCAAAGGAGATTAAGAAGAGTCGTTTCCTTGTTGTTACAAGTATTGACCATTTGTAGTGGTACTCCCCTATCCCCTATCTCGTCCTCTTCTTGCACTCATACTCACTATCAGTGGATAGTAAGAGAATTTACTGAGGCATTCGGACGGATATCTTAGGGATATACTCATTCTAGGGCATTCTTCACGCTATCTCTAATGAGTTACCTAATGTGTTATACTCCTGAGCTAAAGTTTTTACTTCAACTTTCAGCTCTAATACGACTGTAACGACCCTGACTCGACCTTCGAAAATCGGCACCAAATACTTCAACCGTATTCGAATGCCGCAGATTCAAACGTCAAATCTGGTTCGCCGGAGCTTATAACACATTAAGTACAACAACACAGCGGAAGAAAATGAATATATCATTGATACATAACAGTTGATACAATATGTTTACAACAATATCAGAGACAATTTATGCAACTATCCCGAATTTTTACTAAGTTTAAATTTCTAATTAATTTAATTTTTGAATAAAAATGGTGAAATTAATTGGTAATTAATATAAGATTTTAGTTAATTTATGAATTAATTGAGAATTAATTTGGATATTTGAAAATAAATATGTATATAAAATAGATTGAAAATAGAATTTGAAATTGGGATGTAAATTTAAATATCTTAGAAAATAAATTTGTATTTGGATTTTGGATATGATTAAATTAGATGTGCCTTTATTTATATAAATGAATCTTTTGAAAGTTATATTTTGAAATTGATATAAAATAATTTTCAAAGGATGTTCAAAGTTAAATTCTATATTTTATAATATATCATATGTGTGTTTATTTTATTAAAGTATAATTAAGTTTTAAAAACAATTTCTTTAAAAGCTAAATATCTATATATACATATAGGAATGCAAATGTAAAATAAGACAAAAGAAAATATAAAATATCTATGAAGCTTGCAAAAGAAGATATATATTCAAGTATAGTTAGGAAAAATAATAATAACAATAATAAAACATAAATACTAAAGCAAAACATGACAAGTTGTGTATGCACGAAAATAAAAGAAGATAAAATAAATATCTACAAACAAAACAAAGAAGTACATACAATAGGATAGGCTGTAACTAAGGAAAGAAATATGTGCTCAAATAGGAAACAAGTAAACATACATATGAAAGTATTGCAAAATAAAATAAAATAAATAAATCTAAATATCTACGTACAAACAAATAAAAGAAGATGAGCATAAGCTTATAAAACAAGACAAATATCATTAATGCTAGCACACCATAACATATCATATCAGCCCACCAAAGCAAGAAGATAAAAGCAAGGCTAAAGAAAACTTTGACCAAAGTATTGAAAACAAGAAAATGATAAAACAAAGTGTTTTTGTACAAAAAAAAGAAGCTTCAACCTGAAAACAACACAGCAGCTAAACCTTTTTTCATCAACATAAGAAGAAAATGACAATAGCCATTAATGTTAGGATCTCTAGCACACATTTTATCTTATCAGCCGAAATCTTGCTTAGCCAAATGAAGGAAAAAAATATAGCTCTGATATATTGTACAAAACCATATTTTGTCACCCTGTTTTACAAGCAAAATTATATCACCCTGTACACTTCTTTTATATATATCAAGCTTCTTTATTTCAGTTTCTTCAAGCAAAAGACAAGAAACTGAAGTAAACATCATCTTAACCTAAAACAAAATTCAACTTTAAACAACAATATAATCAATATAAACCAGGGAATCAAGAGAAAAGATTTCAGCTTGCAGCTCAAAAGCTTGTTCCAAATAACAGTTTCAAAGCCTGTTTCAAAAAAAAGGAAATTATGTTATTCTTCTGGAATCTAAGGCGAGTAACACTTTTTTTTAAACTTAAAGGTATAAATATGTTGCATATGTATCTATGGACAAGTATGTTTGCATATATATATATATATATATATATATATATATATATATGAATACTCTGTGAATATTTGAATGAACAGATGTATTGTGTGTGCAGGCTGTTATTCCTATATGTTCTCTGTCTGAGATGCTAACACAAGATTTTTGATTCAAAAAAAAAACCTATTTCCTCTTGATCTAAGCATAATTTGGATTCAAGATTTAAACAAAACTTGATTGTTTATCATAAGCTTTAATTTAAAAAATTATGTAAGTCAAAATAACTCAGTATGTTTCTGGAAATCAAGATAGTTGAACCAAACTTTAAATAAGTCAAATTTCAAACTTCGTAATTCATGAATTCAAGTATGTAAACTGAATTCATACACTAAAACATGAATTTTAAAGTAAAAATCATGATTTTTAGATGAGGGATGGAAAAGCGGTTTGGGATCGTCCAAATTTCATCATTTAGGTGATCTCTGATGATTTATGGAGTCGGAGTAGTCGGTACCTTTCTTGGTGATGGAGGGACGAACGGGTGTCCTTGGAAAAATAGTGTGATGGTGGGTAGTTGATCGTGGAAGCGGCGGTGATGGATTCCAGTTTGTAGCCTTAGTTTTGTTGAGGGTCAATGTTTTGATTCGCTCGTCCTCTATGATGGATCGAGTGCTATGAAACTTTGGGTGATGGAAGTGGGGAGGTTGACGAGTAGATGGCCGGAGATGTATGAATTCTGGTGGTCGGAGCTGCGTAGTCGAGGCGATGACAGGTTTGGTTGTGATGGGTTTTGTTATTTCCAGGTTTGGGTTTTAACTTGAATTTGATTTCGAGGGGATGATGGAGTTTCTGATGGTCGGGGAGTGGAGCATGGAGGTTCGTCGACTTGTTCGACGATGCAGCGTCAACTGGATAGGTTCGTCGGAGCCGTGCACGTCCACCGTGCACTAACTTTGGTGATCTAGAAATTGTGTAGTTGGGTGGAAGCAGGGATAGTACGCGAGTTTGACTTGAGTTTTACTCGAAGTAATGGGTTGGTTGGATCGAAGATTTGATAGGTTAGACTCGAAGCAGTTTTAGAATGGCTCGAGTTATTTGTTATATTATAGTTTTAAACCTGTAGCATTTTAAAAACTTAAATCTGGGTTTTCAAATTGAAAAGCGGGGATTTAATTAAGTTTAAATCCAAATTGATTCTGATTCAAATCTAGTTTGAATATGAGTTTTGAAAAAAAATAAAGTTTTTAAAATTTAAACTTGTTTAACCACCTAAAATATTAGGTGGATTGAACTTTAAGGATAAAGATTTAAATTTGTAAGTAAGAGTTTAATCTGGATTCAAATACAGATTTGAATTCTTGTGTTAAAATAAAAGAAGTTTTTAAATTTAAAATTGTTTGAAATGAATTTTTAAATTGATTTGAATTTAAAATGAAATTGGGTTTTAAACTCTTTTAAACTTCTATTATAAGATAAATAATTCTTTAACTTGTGGAATAAAAGGGTTTTGAAATTGTTATAAAATTTGTTAAAGTTAATTTGTTTCCATTTTAACTCTTAAATTTAAAATGAAATTTTAAAAGTAAAATTTTGAAAGTAAATTGTTTTAAATACCTTGTTAATGATAATTCGATCATTAATAAGAAAAATGCTTTTATCTTTAAATAAATGAAGATTTAATGATTTGTAATTATTAAATTAATTAAAATGGATAATTAATGATTTGGATTAATTAATTTAATAATTAAAAGTTTAAATCAATCAATTAAGGTTTGAGATAATTAATTTTGGATAAATAAATTGGTGATTAAGGATCATTAATAAATAAGATTTGAATTTTTAATTAATGATTAGTAATTAATTAATCAAGTAATTAAGAACTAATTATGTTACAGTAAACACTTAATTAATTAACTATTTAGGATTAATTAATGAGTTATTAATGGTTAATCAATTTTTAGTTAATGATGATTAATGTAAGTAATTTCTTTAGCAAAGTAATTAAAGAAATTTTAATTGTTAATGAAGAACATTAACTAAGATTATTTAAATAATTAATTAACGTGATTAATTTTAACAATTAATTAGATTAATTTATTAATGATAATCATTTATGAAATTGTGTAAGTGTAATTACTTTATGAAAGTAATTAAGGAATTAATTGCTCAGTGTAATTAATTGAGTTTAATTTGATTAATTTAAGCTAATTGTCAAATATTGTGTACTGGATTGATATTTATGATATGTGATTGTGATGCTATGTAATGTGAATTGCTTTGTGCTGAACTGTAATTTGTGATTTGTTTCTATATGTATGCGAAAACCATTTTTGCCCGTAAAACAGCATTTAAACTTCGATGCGACAGGGAGTCGGATTCCAGTTGGTTATCTGAAACCCACATCGAATCGTAATGGTAAATCTTTGTGATTGATAAATTTACTTTATCTATGAGTCTATGAATAAAGATAAGCATTATGGATTATACCGCTTACCGAGATTGATATGATTGAATCTGTGATGATTGATGATGTTCCACTATTGTGTGAAACCCCTGGACTACACCATACACACACAAATATGGATTGCACGTGAAAATTGGTTAAGTCACAGATTTTTGAAAATAGTTTTAAAATTGAATCTTTGAATCCAAAATAGTTTAGGAATTGGAATTGAAAGTTTTTGGAAAGGAATTTCAAAGATAAAATTTATTTTTGAATAATTTGATTAAGCCTTGAAATTTAAATAATTTGATTTAAATTTAAATTCAAAATTTGAAACTGAATTCTATGATTTGAAACTAGGGATTAAAGATGTTATACAAGTTATATATGATTTAAACCATTTTAAAAGTATTGATTTAGGAATTTGAATTTAAATTCAAAGGACTTTAACTCGTGCAAATAAAATTGGATTTTTCTAAAACGAAAACTATTTGTTTTCGAATAATTAAAGCTTTCACATAAGATGTCCAAGTAATGAATAAATCTTTGGAGACGGTTTGAAAGCTATAAGTTAAATCCTTGATTTAAAGATTTTAATGAGTTAATCCAATCGAAATGGAAATTGTTTTGATATCCGTAAATGGATCTATGTGAAACTGGGTGGACTTTGTGAAATAAATCTTTTTGTTTAAAGATTTAAAATGGTAATTTGTTTAACTATTTGAAAGAAAAGCCTTGGATTTTTTTTTAAGTTGTGACTTAACTGAAATCCCATATCCATATGTTTTGAAATTTTGCGCTCATTATTCGGTTTAGTCGGAAGAGGACCTTGTGTCATATAACCCATTCCGAATAGTGATACGATGTTATGAATTGCATTTGAAGATCGGTGTTGAAGACCAGGTGTTTGCGAGAATGATAGGATAACCTATCGATTGTCTCTGCATCGAGTAACTACGGTATAAAGATTCCCTAAGTGATGGGAAGTCTGATCGGGATTGTGAATACTCGGATTTGCAAGGGCTTCTTACGAAGTGCCTTCGGTTCTGTTCGAACTCGAAACAGACTTGCATGGTTGTATATCTGACACTACACTTTGAGATATTAAGCAGATTTCTTTCAAATACATATTTGTTGGTGGCGGAGAATTTATTCTCTTAGCTTAACACCCTTCTCTGAGACATACGAGCTTAGAGGTTATGTAGTTGAAGGTTATCTGTGATATATTCCCAATTTGGTAGTGTGGCATGCTGAGTGCTGCTGTGTGTTGATGATCATTTATTGATTATTTGTGATCAAAGCATGGCTTTTGTATAAAGTGTAGCTTTGTGGACAAGACTGCATCAGGACCTCACACCCTGGAAATGGTCGAAACAGGAAAGATGCAGCAAGGTTATGAGGGTCGCGCCCTTTAGGGTGTGCCATTCCCTTTTAGTAAAGGGTTGTATCATGGTATGGAGCCCAGATATTTACCTATGTGGTGGCTTCAATCTCATTTACTGTGTGGTTGTTGCTTTGTGGTTTAGAGGCGCCTTGGATAAAGGTCCCAAAGGACTGGGGGATGGCATGCTTGAGTAGTAGTTACCTAGTTACAAATGTAACCCGGCCTTGTGTTGGCAGAAAGCTAGTTAACTTCTCGGGACGTCCCGCCAGAGGCGTACCCATGGACAGTAGGAAGTTCCTTAGCCCGACCATTTATTGGAAATCCAAACAAAACAATACGCGCCCTGTACGGTTTTAGTTGTATAACCTGCCATGGAATGTGGCGGTAACCTGCTATTGAACATGGTAGCTATAGTAGGCATAAGTGCAAAATGCCTATGCTGGCTAAGATTTATATTATACTTTTGAAATGTTTTCTACACTATGCACTAGTAATAATATCAAAGAATTTTTCTCGTATCAAGCATATTTGACTATCATAAGGAGAAATCTCCTCCAATTCTGCGTTTGCATTGTGTGTGTGGCGGGAGGCCTTATGGTAGTTTCATTTTCCAAAAAGCATTGCGGATTTATTTTAAATTCTTTTGTTGTTAGTTTTAAAAAGATAATCTGTTTTTTTTGCTCATACCAGTCCCATGACTGACCTGAAGTTTATTGTTCCTTTCCTAAACTTTGGGTGCCCACAATTTTTCCACACGGACAGTTTAGAGTTGGGTTTTTCAGATAGTCAGGTTTAGTAGATTATTTGGAGTTAGTCCAGTCTTTGGATCAGGACTGTACTTGCTTATCTTTATGTATCGCTATTGGGAGTTCGAGCTATTTCTAGATTGGTGCTTTGGGGATGGAGTTACAGTTATGGATTCTATTCCTCTTTCTCTCTTGAAGACCATATTGGAGATATCGTTCCGCTGCTATTGTCTTGTGTCATATCTCTGATGTATATTGATATTCATTGTATCATCATTGTATCTGGATATTGTATCAATGTTGTATATCAAATGTATTATTTATTTCTTCTGCTGTGTTGTGATACTCAATGTGTTATAAGCTCCGACGAACCAGATTCGACGTTTGGATCCGTGGCATTTGAATACGAGTGTCGTATTCGGTGCCGATTTTCGAAGGTCGCATCAGGGCCGCTACATTTGGTATCAGAGCTGAAGGTTGAAACTTTAGCTCAGGAGTATAACACATTAAGTAACTTGTTAGAGATAGGGCGAAGTATACCCTATAATGAGTAATCCCTAAGATATCCATTCGAATGCCTTAGTAAATTTTCTTACTATCCACTAATAGTGAGTATGAGTGCAAGAAGAGGACGAGATAGGGGACAGGGGAGTACCACTATAAATGGTCAATACCCTGCAACAGTGGAAACAACTTTCTCTATCAATCTCCTTTGATTCGATTCCAAATTCTTTGATTTGCTTCTTGGCAGTTGCAAGAAGAAGTTTCAGCATGATGGTGGACTGCGAATCATGTAGATAAGATCCTACCTCGTATTCTTGTTATTAGTGTTTCCATTTAAACTTTAATGAATTTGAAATTGAAAATTTTAAATAAATTGGAAATTTTAAATTGAGTTAAATTGATAGAATATGAGGCTAAATTTGAATTGAATCGATTAAACGATTTCGTATAAACCCAAATTTGAAATTCTATTGTAATTTCTTGGGTAGATCGAAGTCCGAAGAGGGACAAGTTGGTATATACTTTGGGATGTTCCGACCTAAGTTGGAAATCCATATCTAGTGTTTGAGAATTGTGAAAGATTAAATCCATTTATCTATTGTTTGGGTCTCGATATATTCTACGAATGGTTAGTTATTCCTTCGAACTAACCAGTGCCCCTGCATATTCGTTGATCTGGGTGACCCGCATATCTTATGCAATCTTAAATAAGTTTGTTCTCATATTGTCGATATTCTGATTTGGTAAGCCAAATGCAGAATTGATATCTAGTTTAATTTGGAAAGATTATTCTCTATCTTTGTGTATCTATATTTGTTATCTCCCTGGCAAATTTCGGGGACGAAATTTCTTAAGGGGGGAATCTGTAACAATCCCGGATTTTTACTAAGTTTAAATTTCTAATTAATTTAATTTTGAATAATAATGGTGAAATTAATTGGTAATTAATATAAGATTTTAGTTAAATTATTAATTAATTGAGAGTTAATTTGAATATTTGAAAATAAATATGTATATAAAATAGATTGAAAATAGAATTTGAAATTGGGATGTAAATTTAAATATCTTAGAAAATAAATTTGTATTTGGATTTTGGATATGATTAAATTAGATGTGCCTTTATTTATATAAATGAATCTTTTGAAAGTTATATTTTGAAATTGATATAAAATAATTTTTAGAGGATGTTCAAAGTTAAATTCTATATTTTATAATATATCATATGTGTGTTTATTTTATTAAAGTATAATTAAGTTTTAAAAACAATTTCTTTAAAAGCTAAATATATATATATATACATATAGGAATGCAAATCTAAAATAAGACAAAAGAAAATATAAAATATCTATGAAGCTTGCAAAAGAAGATATATATTCAAGTATAGTTAGGAAAAATAATAATAACAATAATAAAACATAAATACTAAAGCAAAACATGACAAGTTGTGTATGCACGAAAATAAAAGTAAGATAAAATAAATATCTACAAACAAAACAAAGAAGTACATACAATAGGATAGGCTGTAACTAAGGAAAGAAATATATGCTCAAATAGGAAACAAGTAAACATACATATGAAAGTATTGCAAAAATAAAATAAAAATAAAATCTAAATATCTATGTACAAACAAATAAAAGAAGATAAGCATAAGCTTATAAAACAAGACAAATATCATTAATGCTAGCACACCATAACATATCATATCAGCCAACCAAAGCAAGAAGATAAAAGCAAGGCTAAAGAAAACTTTGACCAAAGTATTGAAAACAAAAAAATGATAAAATAAAGTGTTTATGTACAAAATAAAAAAAAAGAAGCTTCAACCTGAAAACAACACAGCAGCTAAACCTATTATCATCAACATAAGAAGAAAATGACAATAGCCATTAATGTTAGGATCTCTAGCACACATTTTATCTTATCACTCGAAATCTTGCTTAGCCAAATGAAGGAAAAAAAATCTATCTCTGATATATTGTACAAAACCATATTTTGTCACACTGTTGTACAAGCAAAATTATATCATCCTGTACACTTCTTTTATACATATCAAGCTTCTTTATTTCAGTTTCGTCAAGCAAAAGCCAAGAAACTGAAGTAAACATCATCTCAACCTAAAACAAAATTCAACTTTAAACAACAATACAATCAATACAAACCAGGGAATCAAAAGAAAAGATTTCAGCTTGCAGCTCAAAAGCTTGTTTTAAATAACAATTTCAAAGCCTGTTTCAAAAAAAAGGGAAATTCTGTTATTCTTCTGGAATCTAAGGTGAGTAACACTTTTTTTTTAAACTTAAAGGTATAAATCTGTTGCATATGTATCTATGGACAATTATGTTTGCATATATATATATATATATATATATATATATATATATATATATGAATACTCTGTGAATATTTTAATGAACAGATGTATTGTGTGTGTAGGCTATTATTCCTATATGTTCTCTGTCTGAGATGCTAAGACAAGATTTTTGATTCGAAAAAAAATTATCTTCTCTTGATCGAAGCATAATTTGGATTCAAGATTTAAAAAAAACTTGATTGTTTATTATAAGCTTTAATTTAAAAAATTATGTAAGTCAAAATAACCCAGTCTTGTTTCTGGAAATCAATATAGCTGAACCAAACTTTTAGTAAGTCAAATTTCAAACTTCGTAATTCATGAATTCAAGTATGTAAACTGAATTCATACACTAAAACATGAATTTTAAAGTAAAAATCATGATTTTTAGATGAGGGATGGAAGAGCAGTTTGGGATCGTCCAAATTTCATCATTTAGGTGATCTATGATGATTTATACAGTCGGAGTGGTCGGTACCTTTCCTGGTGATAGAGGGACGAACGGGTGTCCTTGGAAAAATAGTGTGTTGGTGGGTAGTTGATCGTGGAAGCGGCGGTAATGGATTCCAGTTTGTAGCCCTAGTTTTGTCGAGGGTCAATGTTTTGATTCGCTCGTCCTCTATGATGGATCGAGTGCTACGAAACTTTGGGTGACGGAAGAGGGGAGGTTGACGAGTAGATGGCCGGAGTTGTATGAATTCTGGTGGTTGGAGCTTCGTGGTCGAGGCAATGACAGGTTTTGTTAGGATGGGTTTTGTTATTTCCAGGTTTGGGTTTTAACTCGAATTTGATTTTGAGGGGATGATGGAGTTTTGATGGTCGAGGAGTGGAGCATGGAGGATCGTCGACTTGTTCGACGATGTAGCGTCAACTGGATCGGTTCGTCGGAGCCGTGCACGTACACCGTGCACTATCTTTGGTGATCTGGAAATTGTGTAGTTGGGTGGAAGCAGGGATGGTACGCGAGTTTGACTCGAGTTTTACTCGAAGTAATGGGTCGGTTGGCTCGAAGATTTGATAGGCTAGACTCGAAGCAGTTTTAGAATGGCTCGAGTTATTTGTTATATTACAGTTTTAAACCTGTAGCATTTTAAAAACTTAAATCTGGGTTTTCAAATTGAAAAGCAAGGATTTAATTAAGTTTGAATCCAAGTTGATTCTGATTCAAATCTAGTTTGAATCTGAGTTTTGAAAAAAAATAAAGTTTTTAAAATTTAAATTTGTTTAACCACCTAAAATATTAGGTCGATTGAACTTTAAGGATAAAGATTTAAATTTGTAAGTAAGAATTTAATCTGGATTCAAATACAGATTTCTATTCTGGTGTTAAAATAAAAGAAGATTTTAAATTTAAAATTGTTTTAAATGAATTTTTAAATTGATTTGAATTTAAAATGAAATTGGGTTTTAAACTCTTTTAAACTTCTATTATAAGATAAATAATTCTTTAACTTGTGGAATAGAAGGGTTTTGAAATTGTTATAAACTTTGTTAAAGTTAATTTGTTTCCATTTTAACTCTTAAATTTAAATGAAATTTTAAAAGTACAATTTTGAAAGTAAATTGTTTTAAATAACTTGTTAATGATAATTCAATCACTAATAAGAAAATGTTTTTATCTTTAAATAAACGAAGATTTAATGATTTGTAATTATTAAATTAATTAAAATGGATAATTAATGATTTGGATTAATTAATTTAATAATTAAAGTTTAAATCAGTCAATTAAGGTTTGAGATAATTAATTTAGGATAAATAAATTGGTGATTAAGGATCATTAATTAAATAAGATTTGAATTTTTAATTAATGATTAGTAATTAATTAATCAAGTAATTAAGAACTAATTATATTACAGTAAACACTTAATTAATTAACTAATTAGGATTAATTAATGAGTTATTAATGGTTAATTAATTTTTAATTAATGATGATTAATGTAAGTAATTTCTTTAGCAAAGTAATTAAAGAAATTTTAATTGTTAATGAAGAACATTAATAAGATTATTTAAATAATTAATTAACGTGATTAATTTTAACAATTAATTAGATTAATTAATTAATGATAATCATTTATGAAATTGTGTAAGTGTAATTACTTTATGAAAGTAATTAAGGAATTAATTGCTCAATGTAATTAATTGAGTTTAATTTGATTAATTTAAGTTAATTGTCAAATATTGTGTACCGGATTGATATTTCTGATATGTGATTGTGATGCTATGTAATGTGAATTGCTTTGTGCTGAACTGTAATTTGTGATTTGTTTCTATGTGTATGCGAAAACCCTTTTTGCCCATAAAAAGGCATTTAAACTTCGATGCGACAGGGAGTTGGATTCCAGTTGGTTATCCGAAACCCACATCGAATCGTAATGGTAAATCTTTGTGATTGATAAATTTACTTTATCTGTAAATCTATGAATAAAGATAAGCGTTATGGATTATACCGCTTATCTAGATTGATATGATTGAATCTGTGATGATTGATGATGTTGCACTATTATGTGAAACCCCTGGACTACACCATACACACACAAATATGGATTGCATGTGAAAATTGGTTAAGTCATAGATTTTTGAAAATAGTTTTAAAATTGAATCTTTGAATCCAAAATACTTTAGGAATTAGAATTGAATGTTTTTGGAAAGGAATTTCAATGATAAAATTTATTTTTGAATAACTTGATTAAGCCTTGAAATTTAAATAATTTGATTTAAATTTAAATTCAAAATTTGAAACTGAATTCTATGATTTGAAACTAGGGATTAAAGATGTTATACAAGTTATATATGATTTAAACCATTTTAAAAGTATTGATTTAGGAATTTGAATTTAAATTCAAAGGACTTCAACTCGTGCAAATAAAATTGGATTTTTCTGAAACTAAAACCATTTGTTTTCAAATAATTAAAGTTTTCACATAAGAAATGAACGTCCAAGTAATGAATAAATCTTTGGAAACGATTTGAAAGCTATAAGTTAAACCCTTGATTTAAAGATTTTAATGAGTTAATCCAATCGAAATGGAATTTTTTTTGATATCCGTAAATGGATCTATGTGAAACTGGGTAGACTTTGTGAAATAAATCTTTTTGTTTGAAGATTTAAAATGGTAATTTGTTTAACCATTTGAAAGAAAAGCTTGGATTTTTTTTAAGTTGTAACTTAACTGAAATCCCATATCCATATGTTTTGAAATTTTACGCTCATTATTCGGTTTAGCCGGGAGAGGACCTTGTGTTATATAACCCATTCCCAATAGTGATACGACGTTATGAATTGCATTTGAAGACCGGTGTTGAAGACCGGGTGTTTGCGAGAACGATAAGATAACCTATCGATTGTCTCTGCACCGAGTAGCTACGGTATAGAGATTCCTTAAGTGATGGGAATTCCGATCGGGATTGTGAATGCCCGGATTTGCAAGGGCTTCTTACGAAGTGCCTTCGGTTCTTTTCGAACCCGGAACATACTTGTATGGTTGTATGTCTGACACTACACTTTGAGATATTAAGTAGATTTCTTTCAAATACATATCTGTTGGTGGTGGAGAATTTATTCTCTTAGCTTATCACCCTTCTCTGAGACATACGAGCTCAGAGGTTATGTAGTTGAAGGTTATCTGTGATATATTCCTAATTTGGTAGTGTGGCATGCTGAGTGCTGCTGTGTGTTGATGATCATTTATTGATCATTTGTGATCAAAGCATGGCTTTTGTATAAAGCGTAGCTTTGTGGACGAGACTGCATCAAAACCTCACACCCCGGAAATGGTCGAAACATGAAACATGCGACAAGGTTATGAGGGTCGCGCCCTTTAGGGTGTGTCATTCCCTTCTTGTAAAGGATGGTATCATGGTATGGAGCCCAGATATTTACCTATGTGGTGGCTTCAATCTCGTTTACTGTGTGGTTGTTGCTTTGTAGTTTAGAGGCGCCTTGGATAAAGGTCCCAAAGGACCGGGGGATGGCATGCTTGAGTAGTAGTTACCCAATTACAGAGGTAACCCGACCATGTGTTGGCAGAGAGCTGGTTAAGTTCTCGGGACGTCCCGCCAGAGGCGTACCCATGGAAAGTAGGAAGTTCCTTAGCCTGACCATTTGTTGGAAATCCAAACAAAACAATACGCGCCCTGTACGGTTTTAGTTGTATAACCTGCCATGGAATATGGTGGTAACCTGCTATTGAACATGGTAGCTATAGTAGGCATAAGTGCGAAATGCCTATGCTGGCTAAGATTTATATTATATTTTCGAAATGCTTTCTACACTATGCACTAGTAATAATATCAAAGCAGTTTTCTCGTAACAAGCATATTTGACTATCATGAGGAGAAATCTCCTCCAATTCTGCGTTTGCATTGTGTGTGTGGCGGGAGGCCTTATGGTAGTTTCATTTTTCAAAAAGCATTGCAGATTTATTTTAAATTATTTTGTTGTTCGTTTTAAAAAGATAAACTGTTTTGTTTGCTCATACCAGTCTCATGACTGACCTGGAGTTTATTGTTCCTTTCCTAAACTTTGGGTGCCCACAATTTTTCCACACAGGCAGTTTAGAGTTGGGTTTTTCAGATAGTCAGGTTTAGTAGATTATCTGGAGTTAGTCTAGTCTTTGGATCAGGACCGTACTTGCTTATCTTTGTGCATCGTTGTTGGGAGTTCGAGCTATTTCTGGGTAGATGCTTTGGAGATGGAGTTACAGTCCTGTATTCTATTCCTCTTTCTCTTTTGAAGACCATATTGGAGGTATCGTTCTGCTGCTATTGTCTTGTATCATATCTCTGATGTATGTTGATATTCATTGTATCATCATTGTATCTGGATATTGTATCAATATTGTATATCAAATGTATTATTTATTTCTTCCGCTGTGTTGTGATACTCAATGTATTATAAGCTCAGGCGAACCAGATTCGATGTTTCGATCTGCGGCATTTGAATACGAGTGTCGTATTCGGTGTCGATTTTCGAAGGTCGCGTCAGGGCCACTACAATTTGCAAAATATCAAATAGAACCATTGTATATTTTTCTAGAATTTTATTGGATTTTTATGAATTTAGTAAAAATTAAAAAATAAATATTTTACTAAATAGTTTATTTCAAAATTTAATAATTTATAACTATTATTACACAAAACTTTTCTTGAATTAAATTACAATATTCAAAATGTTCTTTCATTTATGAATCTTATAATCTATATAAGTTTTAATTGATATATATTTTAAATATATATAAATAAATAAAACACTCACACACACACACCAAATCACACACACCAAACACAATTGCACTGAATTACACAACTCGCACATTGAAACACATATACACACTGCTGCATGAACATAGGGTAACACAAATGCGCAACAACACACACAAAAATACAAAATCGCACACACACGCACTAAACAGCAACACACACACACTCCCTTACACATACACAATCACAATTACACACATAAGAACACAACAACACACACAGTTTCGCACCGAACACTCAGTGACCTGCTACACATATAAAAACACACACCAATATCTATGCATACATACACATACTCATAGACTCATGCACAACTACATACACACTCACACACAACACACAAGCATATACTGACTTACCATCCAAATTCACGCTCACAAATATGAACACAACAATTACAGTATTCCACATGCAAGCTAAACTAAACACCCTCGCATACACATACATACATAAGCTAACACCCACACATGCACAGAAACCCACTCACACACAATTACACACACACACAAAATTTTGCACATGCACATCACAAAATTACACATATACAAACACAACTATACACATAAACATAGAAAATTACTCACATGCACACAATGTACTGGACCTATTCACACACACACACACATACACACTACAAACACACACACGACATGCACGACCACCGGTGCTTCAACCATCCTTGACTAGTCCACCTGTAACAAACAACCTTTTTGGACGGTTTAAATCGACAATAAACCACACATGTCGACTCAAACCATTTAAAAGGGAGGGCTATCAACGGTATTAATAAGAAAATAAGAGAAAAGAAGGAAAAACAAAAAACAAAATATCACAACGGAATGAAAAAATATAATAATCAAATAAAAAATTCATGAAGCTGTTTTAAAAATATAGTTGATTACACTTTTACAATACAGTAAGAGTTATACATATAGCAGGTAAAATAGGATAATGCGGCAGAACAACATAATGTAGTGGAATATATATAAATAGTATACCACTCTCCATCTTCATCCTCCAATAATAAAATGGTCTTCAATACACTGAAAGGCTCAGACTATCCCGAGCATAATGAAAAGAAAAAACACTTGATCAGAACTAAAAGATCTTATGCAAGTTAAACAAATAATAAGTAAATATGAGTGTAATGGATTTAGAGATATTTACGGATTTTACATCATCCAATGTATAACGGCGTGCAATAACTTAAAAGATGTTCGAGATTTCCATCTCCTAAGGATCCGTTAAACTATCTATATATAGTAGTGTCTATGAGTAAGGTAAAGTATTAAAATAACATTAAGGAATTACCCATATCCCCCTTAGCACATTTTTATATAAGCATCATAGTCTATACAGTACTGTAAACCCCACCGTAAACTGGTGGGATACTCAGGGAGCACTCCATAGGTACGATACAAACCAAAGTCGTAGTGGGCTCGATCAGGATAAATATGACAAAGCACGCAAGGCAATGCCCATGGTAGGATTCTACCGTTTTGCACTCCCAGACTAGTGGCAACGCGTAGCAGCTACTACCGCCCACCTCGAGACATACTCCCATAATCAAAATCAAGGGTGGCCACCAATCAATCACAAAGTAACAAATATGGTATCAAAGAAGCATGTTCGATAAGGGGAGCGACCCCACTTGGCTCGGTATAGCTCCTATTTTAGTCATTTGAATTATGACCCGAAAGTCAAGGCTATCCATTATCGTTCTCTTACTTCATTCTAGTAGCGTTCGCCAAACCATCCTACTTCATTCTGAATTTTCCACCACGTGCACCGTTGTTAAAGAGGTGTCAATATTAGTAGAGAGTATGATAATATCTGAAATCAGTCTCTTTAACAACCAAACGCTTATTTCACACCGTTGTCATTTTATAAAACATTTTAAATAATAAATCTAGAAACAATTTACACCTTCATATCAAGATATCCATATACTTATTCCAAAAGTATAAATATATATTCATAAATGCCGAGGAAGATTTTCTTTCAATCAATTTTACAAATTATTTGTAAATCCCTCTTAAACCATTTGTAAACTATTTCTATGCTTTGGAACCATTTCCAAAATTGTATTCAACTCTTCCCTTTTCATAAATCTCTATGCAAATTCCTTTAAAAATGCTTCCAAATCCCTTTATAAAAGTTCTTTTACAAAACCCTTTATAAAATCCGTTAAAACCTTTATAACCTCCTTTATAAAACTGTTATAAAAAACCTTTTATAAAATCCATTATAAAATCTCTTATAAATTCGTACAAAACCTTTTAAAAATTCTAAAATCTTTTACAAAAATCTTTTATCTATTAAAGTTATTATAAAAGTCTATATTTATTATCGTAAATCAAAACTATATTTATTATATTAAACTAAATTTTAAATACATATTTATTAAAACTATATTAAATATTTTATTAAATTAAATTTTAAACTATTTAAAAAAATATTTTTAAAACTAAATATAATTATAAGTTAAAATATTAAATTTACATTTAAAACCATATATTAACTTAAAATTTGAAGCTTTTAAAACATATAAAATAAATTATTTTACAAATATAAATTTTAAATAAAATCATTAAATTAAATTTAAAAATAAAACATACTTTACCATTTAGAAAATAATTTAAAACTGGCTAGCGGTGTCCATATATAATTTTCTACGCTATGGTCAAGTGATAGGGTATGTAACATTTCAATCGAAAATAGTTAAAATTTCCAGGTATATCATTTCAACCCGTATATTGAATCAATAATTTCCAAACAATAAAATCGCTCAGATATGTATCATTCAAACCATAATTATTTTCCCTAATTTATAAGATCATTTGGATATGTATCATTTTAACCCATAGTGATTCTCCTAACAACAAACTAAGGAACTTGCTGTGACGAACCACATTTCGGAAGGTTTAAATCGACAATTATCAACACATGTCCAACTTAAACAATCCGGAACGTAGATAATCAATGTAATTAAATAAGAAATATACGAAAAGAAGAAGAAAAAAACACAGAATTTCACAGCGGAAATGATAAACATAGTAATCAAATAACAGTTCATGAATTTTTTTACTATACATTTGATTATAATCTATACACGTCTATTAGAGTTATATATACACACATCAGGGATAAGTGATCAATATACAGGATAACATGAATAAGGGAATAATAATAATAGTAATACCAAGATCTTCGTCTTCCTCCTCCAGAGAATAATCTCCAATATGTTGAAAAAACTCAGGACTGACCCGAGCGTAATAAAAGACAAAACACTCAAGTCGGGACTAAAATACTCTTATGTAAGTCAAATCAATATCACAGATATGAGTGCAATAACTTAAGAGATGTTACGGGTTTTTCCATTTCCTAAGGATTCGTTAAACTATTTACATATAATAGTATACGCTATAATAGATAATGTCTATTAATAAAATAAATATTAAAATAGCGTTAAGGCTTTACATTGATCCACCTTAACACATTTTTATAGTTCTAAACCAAAGTCGTATTAGGCTCGTATAGGGATAAATATGACAAAGCACGTGAGGTAATGCCCAAGGTAGGATTCTATCAGTTTACACTTTCTGGCTAGTCGTAACCAATCCATGACCGACCACGACAATCAACCCGAACAAAAGGTGCAACCATCGAGTCAAAAACCACAATAGTAATACGAGTGATCAACATCGCTAGAGAAAGCTAACCTCATTGGCCAGACATAGGCCCCTGTTTTAGTCATTTAATTATGACACAAGTGTCAAGGCTATCCATCATCGTTCTTTTACTTCATTCCAGTAAACATCGCCAATTCAGCCACTACATTATGAACATCATCCACTGCGTACACAGTTGTCAAAGTGGTTCCAATATCGATGGAGAGTATGCCAATAAGAGGCTCCGGTCTCTTTGACAACCAAACGTCGTACACACCGGTTGGTTCTTTTATATTTCTAAAACAATTTATACGTGATATCAAAATATCATATTCGCTTCAAACTCAAATCCATTTCGAAATTGACCATATTCGCTTCAAAAATCATATTTTACTTCAAAATGTCAATTCAGTTTTATCTAAATCGATTAACTTTGAAATTTGATTCGAATTACAATTTAGGTTACGACTTCACTTTAACCCAATTCGTGTTTAAATCCAAGATATAAATATAAACATACACCCTTTTAACCATTTTGAATTTGAAAAAATATTTTTAATAGTTTTAAAATAGCTAAATAGTTAAAACAGCTTAATAGAAAATAATCTAAGTATTAAATATAATTTAAACAATTTGGAAAATCAAAATAATTTGAATATTTAAAAAATATAGATGTTAAACCGTTTATACTAAAAATATTCATTTAAAACAGAAAGTCAAACCGCTTCACTTTCCAAATTTTCCAATTAAAATCAGTTCCAATTTCCATTTTGATTTAATCGATTCGGTTTCGATTTCAAGTCGAACTCAATTTCGATTCCAAATTAATTTCAATTCCATATTTAAACTAATTTCACTTTCGATTCCAAATTAATTAAAATTTCAATTTCAAATTAATTTCAACTCCATTTCCAAATTAATTTCAGTTTCAGTTTCAAACTAATTTCACTTCCAATTCCAAATTTTAAACCATTTTGATTTATATCAATTCTGAGTCCATTTTCAAAATATCGCTTCAAAACACTTAAATCCAATTTTCCTTCAACATCCAATTAAAATCCAAATCTTCCAATATAATTGAATTTCGAGATCAATTTTGAAATATCGTTTTGTATCACTTTTACTTAGAAATATTCCAAGTTCTAAATAAAGTCCAATCTTTTAAAACAAATCAATTTTATGAAATTCACATCATATTGATCATAACTTAAAAAATCTCATCGCTTAATTAAACAAATTCGTTTAACAAATTTAAATTTAAATTTTCCAAGTTCCAATTCGAAAATAATTCGATTTCCAAAAATTCAATTTTTATTTCTTAAAACCAAATCATTTAAAAAAATTTCAAATCAAAATTTTAAACAACTTAATTTAACCAATCCGGTGTCCGTACATAATTCCCTATCATATGGCCAAGTAAATCAAATTTTCAATATAAATTCCAAGGATGGATATATATCATTTCAATCCAAAATAAATGTCATAGGTATATATCATTTCAACCTATTTCTTAATTAATTCAGAATAATTCAATTTTCAGTTTATATATTGTAAATAATATATAGGACGATAACAAGATATATATAAAATAAATAACATCCAATCATTTAAATACCAACCAATTTTCATCCATCACTATCAATCATCCAAACAATCAATACTTCATAACAATTAACCAATTATCAATAATCAAGGATTTTACTAATCCGTTTAATTCTAATTTCAATTTAACTGTTAATTCAAAAAATTTAACATATAAATTTCTATAACGATTTTCATGTCCGTAAATTCACCAAACAACGATCAATAGCTTAAATCACCACGGAATTTCAATTTAACTAACATAAAAATAAATTAGTCGATTGTGAGCGTATAAACACTCAATTTTTTATTTGAAATTGAAAATTCCTCCAGCTTCAAACAAATTATATTTCCACTCTAAGCCGTAGCCTTCGTCGATACGATTCTAACGCATCAGACATCACACAAATTTGACCTTGAACGAATAAATTACGGTTTGTTAACACTTTGAGATAAATTAACTTAATATAATTTTAATGATTTTACCGATTAACTAAAATTACCATCTTATCACAACAAAGCCACAAACCCTTCTTCCTAGATGAACACGAATGCTGCTCAATTTTTTTTTGTGAACGAATGATCGCTCCAGGTGATCATAACCCTTCATCGCGACTCCGCATCCCCTTCCTCCACCCGTCGCTCGACTACCAGCCAACAATGCACGCAACGAGATCCCTAAAGTCGAACGACCATATCGCTAGGAAACTATCAAAATCCGAGACAGTGGCCAAAATGGCTATTTTACTAGTTAAATAAAATATAAAAATTTCAATTTCTAATTATTCACTTTTAAATCCAATTTTCAATGTTAACAACCTTCATTCATATCCCAATAAAATTTAAATCAACTTTCGATATCATTTCCATTCATATTAAATTCAAAATTGAATTATTTAAATAATTGCAATATTAAATTTGAATAATTTTAATTATTCAACAAATTACATTAATCACCATTAATTTCAGATGAATTTTAGTTATCAAAAAATATTTCAGTTCCCTCTATTGATAGCAAACACATTCAATACATAGAATTTTATTTTAATATTTGTTATTGCCAAAATCTTTGGAAATGTTTATCTCAAAATTTTATTATATTCAATGAACTACAATAATGAATCATTAAATTTTTATTTCTAACCATTTTTATCCAATAATAACATTAAGTTTAATAATTTGAAATAGTTAAAAATACGGGTCGTTACACCACCGGTAGGCAATGCCTAGAGCAACAAAGCTCCAGGTTATGCATTCTTCAATCAACTTTAGTGTCTTACATCGCCATTATCACCACGAATTTGAAGTTCACCACATCATACACAAAATTATCATTCAATTCATATGTTCGAGTTAAAGTATGTCTTTGACTTAACGTTTGTCTCTGTGATTATCTGGAATGTACTTTCGGTTGTATTTGCTTTAGGCCACCCTGCTCATTTGTGGTTGCAATAAATTTTTTAACCAAGTTTCAAAAGAAAACACACACAGACATATTTGAAATTAAAATATTAGACATCGAATTCATGAGTAAAATACTCACTTGAACAATACATTACCTTCTCTTCCATTCTCCAATTGCACACACACATCGCCCCTAAGATGATTGAACCATCATCGTTTACACTCATTAGTGTACGTTGGTGACAAGAAGCCCATAATTGAATTTTTGGGAATTTATTATAACGTACTAGAATTTATTTTGATTATGGAATGAAAACGATTTTAGTAAATTGATGAATTTCGAAATGGTAGATGAAAATATTTTGCTTGTATATATGGAATGAAAAAGTATATAGAAGGGGGAAACATGATATTTAGGATTTAATTTGGGAATGTTAGGCTTGGATTGCTTGAGTTTGGGCTTTAGAAAATTAAGTAAGTAAATATTTTTTTTCTTTTCCATTCCTTTTAAATACAATAAAAACTTAATTCAAATTACCATAAAACACCAAACAAAATTATATTCACTATTCTTAAAACATGCATTTATTCTTAAAACTATTTGATTGCATTACTAATTAACTTATAATAAAATCCTAATATTCTAGAAAAAATTCAAATTATTTCTTTTAAATTCCAAAAATCCATTATTAATTAAATAACCATTATTAATTACCCAAAATCGGGTTATTACATGTTTCCTTTCTGTTATATACTTGTTATAAGATGTTACAAATAATTAATTGGTTAATTTAAGTATATATGTCAAAAAGTTCATAAATGATGTATTTGTGATAGTAGTTGCAAATAGTTGTAACCATAAGTATTGCATCATAATATAAAAAGCACATCATTTTAAATATTCCTAGTCAAGAAGTATCAAGTCTGACATTGATATATCCATTGAGACTAAAGCACGTAACGCTCTTTAAATATAGGATAGCATATTACTCACAGCTGTTGGGGGCAACAAGGGGTTACGTACTGATAGTTATTGGATAACTATGGAATGAACCACTCAAGAGTTTTCTGTTGGTTAACATAACAAAGGTCAAATAAAGAATCTTGAAGTAAGGATGTTATACAATTCTCTCAACTTAAGAATATTATCGAACTTCAGTGTGGACACTCCACTTGGATTATAGTTAAATCGTGGCATGGTATCTATTGAGAGATTATAGTTAGGTCTAAGTTGAAGCATTAGAAGTGAAACACTATTCAATGTAAACTTTGTCTTCTCGGTTATATCGGGTTAGTATCACCGTCAACTATCATCAATTCAAAGTCAAAATCTTTGGAAAGAGTAGTACGATTAATAATAAATGTTATTTTTGAACCAAGGACTTTGTTTTTGGACTTACAAAGTTGAATATGGATGATGTTTAAATTTTGACCATAACCAAATTCCAAAAGTCCTAATATGATATAGTGTTGAGGAAGATAATTGGTGTAAATAATCATTACTATCGGGTACCACTTGTAATAGTGAAAATGATTTTACCAAGAAGATGTTTAAGCGGTAAATTCGGCCAAATGTCACACCACTGGCTAAAGTGACGTGTCAACGTTAATTTCGAATTTTTTGTTATTAATCACTGATTGAATCTACACCTTTGAGTCACACAACCGTAATGATGAATGCTTCGAAAAAACCACATGATTTAACTAAATTTATAATTGTTGTAAATTAATTAATATTTATGAAATATTAATTATTAAGTTATTTATTTATTTGATGTTTGAATATCATTAGTATTTGATAAAATATGTATATAAAAGTTATATATGTACGTTCGATATATGATATTGATAAAATATTTAACTGGATTTAAATAGATTAATTACTAAACGGGTTTGGAAATATTTTGAAGCCCATCATTCATAGAAGGCCATGCGAAGAAAAAGGAGGCTTGAAATTCAATGGTTGGATCCAGAAAATGAAGGGAGAAGGTTAAGGAAGCTTCCCTTTTGTAGATAACTTGTCTTCCATTCACTTGCCTCTCTTAATCGCTCTCCTTCTAAACCCTATCCTCCATCTTTATTTTTTTATCAAGTAACAGCCTCACGCAAATACATATATAAGAGTATATTTTATATACTATAATTTACATAAACATTAAATTTATGTAAAACTCAAAAAAGAAAATTTATTTAAAATACTTTAAGTTGAATCTAAAATCTCCTTTAGACTTCATAGGCCCAATAGATTCAAATTAGGAATTTTTTGAAACTTACCTTTTAACTCCACTGTGGGCTGGCCTAGTTCCAACAATGGTATCAGAGCCCAATATCTATACGGTCCAGATAAGTCATGTTAGGGCTAACTAATTAATTTTAAACACTTATTACGATGTCTAGAAAGGTAATGTCTAGGATTAGAATTGAGTAACTAAGTACCCTATCGTACCTGGTTACCCTCTTGATCTAAAAGGTGAAGTGAGCCCAAAGGTTGCCCCTAATAAAAATGCCCAATTTAAATTAGGCCTTGGGCCAAATTTTAATTTTTTTTGAAAACTAAAATAAATATTTTAATTTTAAAGTTAAGTTTAAAATGAAAAATATTTATTATAAAAGTTATACTATATCATGAGTTTTCCAAATGTGTGGAAAGATAATAAAATTTTCAAAGTGTTTGAAAATTTAAAATTTAAACATTAATTAGAAAACTAATTTATTAATAAGATTAATTAAATAAGTTAACTAATTAATATATATATATATATATGTATATATATGCATGTATCATATATATATATATATGTTGATATATGTTATATTAGCCTTAAATGTTTAAGATAGTATAAATATACATATATGTAATTTATGTAATTTAATTAAAGGTGTTTAGTTAAATAAATTAACTAAAGGTATTTAATTTATTAAATTAACTAAAGGTTAATTAATTAAATTAAAAATACATACATACATTAATATATGTATGTATTTATACATGTATGTATCACTATAAAGGTAATAGTATATATTATAAAGTCTATAGTATACATGTCCAATATAAAAGTTGTATTAAAATAATAATATAAAATTTAATTAATTAAAATTAACTAAGTAGGATTTAATTAATATAATATTGTACATAAAATTATTATATAAGTTAATAAAGCATAAACATTATATAATAATTAAACTTATACAATATGAATGTATAAACCAAAGGTGGAACATTAAAGGAACCCAAATAGACTTAAGGAATAAATACATGCGTAATGTGCGTGTTTCATGATTTCCAATGTGTCCAACACTTGAATCACGAGGGCAATTCATAAGATATACATTACCACACAAGTCAATATCACTCCATTAAATATATTAAGGATGACGAATCTTTAATATAAGTGTTGTCCTTTACCATTTATATATTAATAAATTACTTAAGTACTCTTTGGTTATTGTTTGCATAAAAAATGGGCAAACACCTCCAAGTCGTATGAATTAGTTGATTTTATGTTGTTTCTAGTGATTTGGGTGATTTATGCAAATATATAAAAAACAGGGACTGAACTGTAAAAGACACACAGATTTATAGTGGTTCGGCCAGAACGTGCCCACGTCCACTTTATATGTTATTCTCCTTTTCTATTCAGATTACAAGTACAAAGCTTTGATTACAAGTAACTGAAAGTTCTCTCCGTGCTTGAGCTCTCAAACTTGTCTGCCATTGTTGTACCCCTGCCCCTCTATTTATAGAGTGAGGTTGGGGGCAGGGGTCTCGGATGTATATAGCCGCTGGTGGGCCTGGGCCGAAGCAATCTGGTCTGGTGATGTTGGTTCGGTATCCACTTGGTCCGGTAGTGGTTGGAGTGAGTTGGTTCGGCATGACTTGGGTGGAGAGTTGGTTCGGTGGGACGTTGGTCCGGTAGTGGCTAAGTGGAGTTTGGTCCGGTGATGGAGGAGAGGGGATCTGGTTCGGTAGGGAAGTGGCTTGGTCCGGTTAGGATGGTTCGGTAGTGTGAATCGGCAGTGCTTAGTAGGTGGGTGGTTCGGCAGGAATGATGCGGAGCCGGTCCGGTGATGCTTCCAGGGCTTTGATTCGGTGATGGGAGCTTGGAGATTGGATCTGGTCCGGTCGTGCCCTTGGTTCGGTGGTGGTGAAAACGCCCCTAACATTTGCCCCCCAAAGTGGGGTATATGCCAGCATATGCCGCGCTTTGTTTTCCTGCAGCTGAGATAGCTTCATTCGGTCCTGGGTATGCCGAACCAGTTGGTCCGGTCGATGAGTTGCGCCTATAAATAGGGGCTTCAGGTTACTGTTACCTTTATCGTTTTGGGATAGCCGAATCAACCTGAGTACCGAATCAATCTGAGTACCGAATCAACCGAGTACCGAACCAGGTATGTTTTCTTTTGCCGAATGAGTTCTTATTATGGGCTACCGAATGAAACCCATGGAGGATGAATACCGAACGAGATTGGGTGCTGAGTGCCAAATGGGCCTATCACCGAATTACCGGATGAACTCTTGAGACCCCAAATACCGAATGAACCTTTGTATCGGCTTTGCCGAATGATACTAGGAGTTTTGGGCGTTTTTAAATTATGAGTGAAATTTTCAGAGTACATACACTTGCTTGCTTATATCCTCTGTTCTAACGATATGTTTTTCCGGTGTTGCAGCTAAATGTCTCGTAAAGTTGAAACCCGATCAGAAAAATAGAGGAAATCTATGGATAGAAGAGAGTGTCCCGCTGTGCCCCCAGTCCAGTCGGAACCAGTGCGACATGGATCTGCCCCGAGGTCATTAGTGGACGGATATGGCCCTCAAGAGCTTCTGAACTCTCCTCCCGACTGCTTTCCGAGCTCCCTCAAAGAGGGACAAGTTGATGTCATCGCTCGCTCCTTCAGGATTGACAGAGCGAGTATGCTGCTGCCGGGAGATGGTGTGATGCCGTATGATCCTCCTGAAGGATATTTTTCCTATAGCCGATACCATTGCATATGCGAGGCCATTCCTCCGATCAATGCGTGGATAGTCAGCTTCATTACCTACCTGAAAGTGGCCCTTTCCAGCTTCAGCCCAACTCCTACGCCATCTTAGTGTGCCTATTCATTATCTTCCAGAGGAGGTATGGGCGCCCCCTTCTAACCGGGAAATCCGATATTTGTATAATCTGAGGGGCTACAAGAAGGGGTCTCCGTACGTTAGTTTAGAGTCGGCCGTGTCCTTCAAGCCGGTCTTGGACTTGTACTCGAAGTTCACCATGTTTAAGAAGGAATGGTTCTTCGTAAAGGATGACTCTGTTTCTTTTCGCCTTTTCACTTCTGGCTGTAAGTCGAATTCCATTTGTAATTTCTTTGTCCCGACTGCAATGCTTCTTCTTATATGCTTTTATTTCTTGCTAGCGACAGGTGGCTTTGCGGTCGTGGAGAACGATTTCCTGGTACAGATGGCTGCGGAGATAGAGGTCATCTCAGGAAGGGATAGGTCGGCTTCTTACCTGATTAGGAATGCCACTCTCCTGGAGCACAACTTGATTCTACTACGTCAATCTGTGGTCAAGCAGAGAGACACAGCCGAGGAGAGGGCTGCCAAAGCTAAAGACGGGGCCACTGCGAAGAGTAGTAAGAGGAGACCTTTCTCGGTACCTCCAGTCATCGGGGGAAAGAAGTTTAAGAAATCTGATGGACCCTCTCCTAGCACATGCCCAGATGTTCCGGAGGAGGAAAGCGGAGAGGAAGAAAGAGGCGAGGAGGAGAGCGGATGTGATGAAGAAGGTGACGGTGGTAACGGTGGCGAAGGGCAGAGTGGTAGTGGCGTTGGTGCCTTGACTTCTGGGCAAGCGGGTGAGATTCAAGAGTGGACGGATGATGCCTTCCGTCAAGGCTTCGAGGGGTTGGGGGAAGGGTCGGTCTTGGTGGAGAAATCGGAGAAGTCTGATAAGGCCGGGACGGGTGCCAGTCTATCTTCTGAGAGTATTTCAGCTAAAGCAACTTCGGCGGTTCAAGGTGAATTCTTAACTTCTGCAGATTCCCTTTATGATAAGGACTTAGTAATATTTTATGGCCAGCTCCCGTCCTGAAATGAGATTCAGGACTTATTGCAGTATCCCACTCCCCCTCAGGGTTTGTAAAACAAACGCGTTTTTCTACTCCTTTTAACTTAGCATATGTCTCGGATTATAGTTTCATGCATGCTTGTAACACTTGGTTTTTATTCCAGGAACGGGTAAGGTGGCCAAGACATCAGATATTCGGCACCGCCTTGAACAGTACAAGCTACTCAAAGCTTCCGCCAAGCCTAAGCCGTCAACTAGCCGTCCTGGAGATGTGGTTAGCTATCGCCCTCTTCTCGGAGTTATTGAAGAAGATATGCAAAAGAGGAAGAGGGGCCGATCTTTGTTTGAACCTTCACCTGGCCCTCAGCCTCCAGTCCAGCCTATCCATGACATTACTAAGGAAGATACTGAGTTTATGCCTTCCCCACATCCGTCCGAAAATCCAACCGTCACCCCGATAGACCACCCTGGTTTGGTTCGCAACCCATTTGCCGGCCACCCGGATCTGGACCCGAGTTTTCAGGACATTTCTTTTGATGAGGCCACGGGTGAGCATCTTCTTCCCCGTAATCCCATCATACGGTGCTTGATGAGGCTAAGTCCTTAGACCTCGATTTGCTTACTACTCGGATTGTGACCATGGGGGATGAGGCCAAGGCAAACATCGATCGGGTGGATGAAGAGACCTAGAGGCTAATGGAGCATCACGCTCGACTGGCCAAGGCTGGAGAGGAAATCAGAAGTGCTAACATTCGGTTGCGGCTAAAGGTTTCTGATCAGGCCAAACAGCTTGCCGATCAGGCTATCTAGATATCCCAGCATGAGGCGGCCTCCAGACGACTGAAGAAAACCATGGAAGAGGCTAGGAAGGCTGAGTTGCGAAAAATGGAGGTTGCTTGCAAAGAACGAATTGACATGGCCATCGCAACGGTGGATGAGGTTCGGAGAGAGGATCTTGAGCAGGTAGAGGAGTTATCAGAGAGGCTTGAGGCCGCAGAGCTTGCTCAGGTCAAGCTGAAGGAGGAGATGGAAGTGATGCAGAAATCCCTTCAGGCTGACTGCTCGAGATACCGATTGGAGAGAGATGCTGCTGTCGCACGGCTGTCGGCTTCTGAGGCCAGGATGAAAGAGTTTGAGGAGAACGAGGGGATGATGGATGAGATGCTCCAGGACATGTATTTCCGAACTTGGAGGCAGTGCAACCTGTCCTGGATGGACGATTATCCCCGGGTCATGGCTAGAATATATCTTCGGGCTTTGGAGGAGGCTAAGGCCGATGCGGATAAGGAAGGTGGTGCGGCCTTCAGGATGGATGTGGTTACGGCCCAATTCACTAAGGAAGAGAAAGTGGCGGTTAAGGAGGGCATGCGGCTGCTTGCTGCGGATGAGGTAGGCGTGCATCTAGATGATGATGATTAGGGAACAGATGCTGGTAAGTCTTCCTTTTTAGTCTTTTCATGATTTGATTGCTTATCTCTCGTGACTATTGATGGATTCTCTTCTGAATTGGTCAGGCGGGACCTCTGGAGTACATGCGGGGAGTTCTGACCCTGCAGTTAAGTAGATCCGGATGGCGGGCAGGATAGAGGCGGAGCCCCAATGTAGTCAACTTTTTTATTTGGTCTGTTTGACATTCCTGTATATACTAGTCCAAAACATTATTGTATTTCCAGACTGTAGTTATGTCATTGCAACGAACGTCTTTATGTAACTTTATAACATAAGAAGATTCTGTCATGCTCGAATGTGGTTGTTATTTTGATGTGTTGCGTAAGAAATACAGCTGCGTGTTTATGCATGTGATCTAATCGTATGTGATGCTAAGTTTCTTCTCAAAATATTATTTCATGTCTTGCAATGTCAATATGATGTGTGAATAAATTAAAGCTACATATTTGTATACAAGAGAAGAAAGTACCGCCCTTCGTGTTTTAGTTGTAGAGGACTGCTTTGAATGTCTTGTGCGACTGAGTATGGAATGTAGCTGAGTGTTCCGTCATCCGAATGTGAGTTCATATTTCCACCAGCGAGAGTTCCCCTATTTTGTGACCTGTACTTTAGGGACTGTTATATAGGATAGGAGAAAAGTTTTTAAATGAAATGGAAATATGAGAAATAGTAAAACTTCCAATCACGGAAGGCCGTCGATATGCTTAAGTTCGTGGCAAACGGGTTTTGTAGTCACTTTCCCTAGCTGTGAGTCTTGGAGACATTTGTCACCCATCTTACACCTCCGCGTGGAGTTTATCTTTTTTACCACAGCCGCACTTAAGACATATCGGAGTCGAGATCGCACACAGTAACTACCCGAGCCATTATGGCCCGTAATCGTGGGTATTATTCGATTTACTGTGGCCGGCTAGCGTGGGTGCCGATCGTCAACCGTGAACTACCCCTGGCTGGCCACACCTTATGTTGGGGCTTAAAATAGGTTCACAGTTGCCGGCGAGCCGAACGCCGTAATGAGCTGCCATCGGCTATAGTCGGCCTTCTTGATGGCTTATAATCGGCTCATTACAGTTGGCTTTGAGGGCAGTCACGAGCAATGAGTTAACCCGCAGCAGAGGGATGCTGGAGCAAAATTGTCTCATTGGCGAGTGCATAGATTCGCATAGTACCTGTTGGGTCTTGTCCAGGCGAGGTTGCGCCGTGAAGTGTCTTGAATGGGGATGCCATTACACAGGATTTTGTTCAACAGAAAAGGATACAGTTAACAAGCAGTCGGGATATAAAGGAACAAGTTAAAAAGAGACGAGTTTTTTAAATTGGTTCGGAACGAAAATGCCTACGTCCACTGATTCTCTTTATTAATTCACTTTATATGGGCAGTACAAGTTAGGAGAAGTATCGACGAAGGTGTTGGATGCCCTCTGGAACACCTCTCCGTCCACTGTTGACAAAATATAAGCTCCGTTGTGGAGATCTTTGTGAATTACATAGGGTCCGTCCCAGATTGGATCTAGCGCTTTGGGGCGCGGGAAGATCCGCTTGAGGACAAGATCTCCTTCTTGTAAGCTGCGGTGCTTGACTTTGGAGTTGTATTGTGATGCCACTTTTTGCTTGTGAGCTGCTGCTTTGAGTGCTGCATCTTTTCTTCTCTCCTCAATTAGATCCAAAGACATGTGGAGAAGTTCTTCGTTCTCTTCCGGGTTGTAGTGGATCCTACGGTGGGAAGGCACTATAGTTTCAACTGGGAGCATGGCCTCCGATCCGTATGCCAAAGAGAAAGGAGTATGCCCTGTTGATGTTCTGTAAGATGTGCGGTAGGCCCAAAGTGCCGTAGGAAGTTCATCCACCCAAGCGTCTTTTGACTTTTCAAGTTTCTTCTTGATTAGAGTTTTGAGGATTTTATTGACAGCTTCTACTTGTCCGTTTGCCTGGGGATAAGCCACAGATGAGAAGCTTTTGTGAATTTCGTGCTCTGGGCACCAGTCGGTGAATTCTTGCTGTCAAAATGAAGTCCATTGCCCGACTGATTTTGAGTGGAACCCCGTACCTGTATAAAACATTTTTGATCAAGAAGTTAATAACTTTTGCCGAAGATATTTTATTTAGAGGCTCCGCTTCCACCCATTTGGTGAAATAGTCAACTGCCACTATGGCATATTTGGCTCCGCCTCAGCCCACTGGCAGTTCGCCAATCAAGTCAATTCCCCATATTGCAAAGGGCCAAGGGCTGGTCATTTGAGTAATTTCATTTGTTGGTAGTCGAGGAATCTTAGCAAATTTCTGACATCTGTCACATCTTTTGACGAAGTCTAAGGTGTCTTTGGTTAAAGTGGGCCAGTAATACCCGTATCGGAGTATTTTCTTTGTTAGAGTCTGCCCTCCGGTGTGATCTCCGCAACATCCTTGATGGATATTGGACAAGACTTCCCTGGCTTCCTTTCCAGCGATACACCTTAATAAGGGATTAGAGCAGCCGCGCCGATAGAGGATGCCTTCTTGTAATGTGTAGCGGGAAGCTTTCCTTAAGATTTTCTTAGCTTCGTTACGCCCGTCGGGCAGTGTGCCACTTTGTAAGTACTTCCGGATGGGAGTCATCCAAGTTTCCTCTTCGATTGCAGCTATCATATTCATTGGCTCGTAACTCGGGGCCAGTTGCTTTGAGATGGTTATTGTTCGGGAAGCGGTGCCGTCCTTCATGCTAGCTTGTTTTGCTAGTTCGTCGGCCTCCTGATTCTCTTCTCGAGGAATGTGTTTGATTAAATAGTGATCCAATTGATTGAGCAGCAGCTTGGTCTTTTTTAGATATGCTGTGAGTCGTTCTCCTCGAGTCTGGACTTCTCCCAGTATTTGATTTACAATAAGTTGAGAATCACTATGGAGACATAAAGAACTGACTCCAATCTCTAAGGCAAGTTCTAATCCGGCTATTACTGCTTCATATTCTGCGTCGTTGTTGGTGGAGAAAATCAATGAGTTGATCCTTTAATTCTTCTTTTAGTTGAGATCTGATTTTCAATAGTCTACTTGAGTCATGTTTGTCTACAGCTACGAATTCCATAGCCTCTGCAGGCTCGGCGGTTGCCTCCTCCTCTTTGTCCCTGGGGTCTAATTCATTGAAAGGATCACTGGTATATCGAAGAGGAGGGGCTTTCTTTAGTTGCTATGCTTCTAAGTTTTTCATGCAGAGAGTAGTCTCTGCATTTTTCCCTTTATCTTTTCTACGGTTTTTGCGAAGTTCAGTTACATAGCAGTCTCGAGCAGCGTCTTGATCTCCCTCCATTTCTCCTATTCCATTATCTGTTGGAAATTTCATCTTCAGGCACCATGGGGATAGGACAATTTGGAAGTCAAATAAGGCTGGTCTTCCCAAAAAGGCGTTGTAGGCCGAGTGGTTCTCTATTAGTACAAATGTTTGTTTTCTCACAACGGAGCAGGGATGACTTCCTATTTCAACAAAGAGGTCCAGTTGCCCGAGGGGCATCTTCGCATCTCCAGTGAAACCGCAGAGTGGTTTGTTGCAGGGAGACACATCCTTCATTGACAGTTTCATTTTGTCGAAAGCATGTTTGAATAGGATATTTACTGAGCTTCCAGTGTCTACTAGAATTCGAAAAACTTCGGCTGGACCGAACCAGGCAGAGATGACCATAGGATCCATGTGAGGGTACTGCCTTCCCTCTAGATCACGCCTACTGAAGGTGATGTCATGATTCTCTTTCCGCTTCGGGTGGCGTTCTTCTATAATAGAGTTAACGCAACCTTCATCGTTTCTAAGTGACTTACCGTATCTTTCCATCTCTGCCCAGCTTCTGTCGGTGATGTGTGGTCCTCCTGATATGGTATGGACCACTATCTTCTCTTGACTAGAGCCACTGGTGTTGCGATTTCCTCCGCCTACTTCCGAGAGGGGTAGCCCTGGATTCTTATTGGCAGGAGTCGAAGTCCTGTTCTGACCTTTCACTTAACGCTCTAGTCTTTTCCTTCTGATGTGTTCTTCAATCAAGTCCTGGAGATGGTGGCATTCATTGGTGTCATGTCCATGGGATTCGTGGAAGCGACAGAACTTTCCAGACTTGAGAGCGTTATCTGATTCCTTCTTGTGCGGGGGGCGCTTGTATCTAACTTCGTCTTGGGTTGCTAGGAAGATGTTTTCGATTGTTTCATTCACTTGGTCCTGGTCGATATAAGCGCTTTTCTCCCTTCTTGCCCCCAGCATTGTCTCTAGAGTCATTTCTCCGAATATCCTTTGCTGCAGCGGGAACCCTGTCTGGAGTTACCTTAGCCTGTTGTCCTGACTGCCTCTCAGTGGCAGCATCTTCAAGTCTTATATATTTTCCAGCCTCATGGAAGAAATCGGGTAAAGTAGCTGGTTTTTCTTTCGTTAGTCTTCTAGCAAATTTAGTATCCGGGTGCACGCCACTACAGAGGGCCATTAGGATAAGTTTCTCATCGGCATCTTGAACTGCAGCTGCAGCGGCATTGAATCGGGTTAAATATTGTTGCACTGTCACTCCAGGCTTTTGTTTGATATTAGATAAGGAATAAGTGTCCTTGGGTTGTTCCACATGAATGCGAAAGTGGCCGAGGAACTTTTCTTTCAACATTTCCCACGAGCTGATGGACCCTTGGAGTAGGTGGCAGAACCAGGAGGTAGCTAGATCTGCCAAGAATAGTGGGAAGCATTTACACAATACTCCCTCTGTCGCTCCGCTTATGAGCATATGCTCTGTGTATCTTTGTAGGTGTATGACGGGGTCAGAGGTTCCCTTGTAAGGTTCCATTGTTGGCATTTTCCATTCTCGGGGGGTGATGGCAATTTCGATATTACGGGTGAAGGGGCTGGTTACCCTTGCGCCTATCCCTCTATCTCTTTGGTCCCGTTGGACGCACTCTCTAAACAATCACGCCAACCTTTCATCAGAACTTGGAGCGGATAGAAATGAGTTTGGTTCTTCCCGGCGGGATTGATTCCGTCCAGATGACCTGTAGGGATGGTATCGTCTATCACTCCTAACATTCTCTAATGGCTGCCTCTGGTCTTCCGGGGGCATGCTGGGGTCAGCCACAGTTGGCCCTTGCCTTGATCTTTCCCTGCTGGGTTCTCCTCTCAGTACTTCCTCGGGTCCAACTTCGGGCTGGACTCCAACTCGGCCCTGTTCCTTGGTGTTTCTATGGTTAGGTAGCATGGCGGGCTCAGCTACATCCGACC
This sequence comes from Allium cepa, assembly GCA_030765085.1. Lineage (NCBI taxonomy): Eukaryota > Viridiplantae > Streptophyta > Magnoliopsida > Asparagales > Amaryllidaceae > Allium > Allium cepa. The sequence continues at coordinate 820,221,892 of CM060940.1, forward strand.
CTTGCCTGGTACCTCCCCCGTCGGGTTCGGTTCCAAGCGTTTCCTCGGGTCGGAATTTGGGCTGAGTCCGGGCTCGGCTCCTACCATAGTTGTTTCTGTTGTTAGCCTCTTCGAAGAAGAAAGACCCTTGTCGTCTCCTAGATCCTCCAGATTGGGACTCACCCCATGATTCAGTGTTGCGGTTGGATTCTTCAGCATCCCTTAAGCGTGACATGAGTTGGTCCACCAAGGCTTCTTGTTGAGATGCGAACCGGTTAGTTACTTCAGCCACAACCTTGTCCAGATCCGTCCTTGTAATTGGTTGTTCCGTAGCAGGGGATGTCGGATCTGCCTGATTTCCATTTGCTGTTGGAACCGGATGATTGTCTTGATTTCTGATCATTGGATCTGGGATACTGCTAGTTGCAATGTTCTTTCCTTTGTTAGCATCTTTCTTCCGTCCGGGAGGCATGTTTTCCAAGCAATGAACGATGTTGATAGGAAAAGGGTTGAGTGGGAGAAGCTGAAGCTTTGAGCTCCTGTTCTCAGTGAAAGCACCAAAAATGTTTGCACAAAAAATGGGCAAACACCTCCAAGTCGTATGAATTAGTTGATTTTATGTTGTTTCTAGTGATTTGGGTGATTTATGCAAATATATAAAAAGCAGGGACTGAACTATAAAAGACACACAGATTTATAGTGGTTCGGCCAGAACGTGCCTACGTCCACTTTATATGTTATTCTCCTTTTCTATTCAGATTACAAGTACAAAGCTTTGATTACAAGTAACTAAAAGTTGTTTGAAAGTTCTCTCCGTGCTTGAGCTCTCAAACCTGTCTGCCATTGTTGTACCCCTGCCCCTCTATTTATAGAGTGAGGTTGGGGGCAGGGGTCTCGGATGTATATAGCCGCTGGTGGGCCTGGGCCGAAGCAATCTGGTCTGGTGATGTTGGTTCGGTATCCACTTGGTCCGGTAGTGGTTGGAGTGAGTTGGTTCGGCATGACTTGGGTGGAGAGTTGGTTCGGTGGGACGTTGGTCCGGTAGTGGCTAAGTGGAGTTTGGTCCGGTGATGGAGGAGAGGGGATCTGGTTCGGTAGGGAAGTGGCTTGGTCCGGTTAGGATGGTTCGGTATTGTGAATCGGCAGTGCTCAGTAGGTGGGTGGTTCGGCAGGAATGATATGGAGCCGGTCCGGTGATGCTTCCAGGGCTTTGATTCGGTGATGGGAGCTTGGAGATTGGATCTGGTCCGGTCATGCCCTTGGTTCGGTGGTGGTGAAAACGCCCCTAACAGTTATTAAGCGAACTCAAGCTAGAGATGTTATGCGTAGTATTATTAATATATTAACAAGACGAGGTAAGATAACTATATGTATTTGTTGTGCAAACTCAAGGTACATATACTATATATACTAGATCGTCACAAAATTATAAGTACGAGTGAATTATTTTTTTCGGTTTGTTGACCAAACTCAAGGTTGAAATGAGATTAAGACAAGGAATAATAGGCTAGGAGTTGTATATGATACTACCGATAAGGAGTTATTCATCATTTGTAGGGCTATGACTTGTTGAGCAAACTTAAGGTTAGAATCCCAAAATAGATGAGTCCTAACACTTACTAGTGAAGTCAAAAGACTCTTTGTTTCGTCTTATGGTTTGGAGAAACATAAAAGATCAGTGCGAGCCTTATTAGAAAAATGAAATTTTAACATTTGACCTTTCAAATATTATAAGAACGTCTACTATATAAAGTTAAAATAATCTATAGTAATAAAATTTTGCAATTAAAATAATTGATAAAATGTTTATCAATATTGATAAATAGAAATATAAAATATTAACAATAAATTATTACAAGTTGACCAATGTAAGCATCTGATTATACAACCACTAAATACGTTCGTAACTTGGTCACTTATGAGTTTACTTGCCTGAGACTGTGTATTATCTTCAATGAATTTCGAACTCTAAAATCAATATACGAATATGGATATTCGATCCATGTACGATCACATATAAATTTTATATGGTGAACGATCACAATTTGTAATGTATGAAACCTCGATGAAATTAGTTCATTGAAATAAACAAGTAAACTGTAGTGTGAGATCGTGTATTCACTGTGATTAATTATAATAGTGATCTTGTTGTGTTAAATGTAATACTGGACTAAAGGCTGCAAGATAGATCTAAGAATTCGATCATTGAAACGTCAGTTTGATTAGTTTACGTAAAGTGTAATTTATTTAATATCCATAAAAACTAAGGATGACCAAATGAACTTTTGTAAACAGTGTTATGATATTGTAGTAAGGATTTCCTTTGAGTAGTTAGACCATTTAAAAAGAAAATCAAATATACAAGAGTGGATGTAACCTACGGCATGGTTGGGATGAAGAGAGTTGTAACGCCCAACCCCGAGACCCACACTAACAAAGGGTATTACGGAGTAATACTGTTTGCTAGTGCAGAGAAAAGGACTGGTTAGGAGCGACCATCCATAAACTTTGTATTAAACAAGTATTGGATACGTCGATTGGGTGCACTGATTTTTTTTTTCCTTTTTACCTTTTTCTTATGGATCGACTTACCCAATAAATGTTTAACACAAAACTTTGGTGGCTAATGGATCTATTCAAAACAAAATACAACAACAACAAATATACAACATATCATAGAACAGCAGACGCACATATATACAGATACATTGTCAGTACACTACATAGTGATACATAAGTGAGTAGTAACACAGACCACATATATATACATCATGTCTCAAAAGAATATACATAGATCAGAGTACACAAAAAGATAGCCAAACGACAACACAAAAGGTGGACTCGCATCCACCACAAAGCAAAGAGGAGCATAGCGAAAGCAGCTACATGGGAATCTACAACAGGTGGTAAACCTGTAACAACTCGGTCTGACCCGAGTACATAAAATACACGGGCCAGTCTAGCTTAAATAAACTGATTAGAGAATGGTAGGTGAAGTATAAGGATAATAAATAATAATTCTTCTCAATAGAGAAGAAATAACAACAACATATGTCATCTCATAATTCATGAGATGATAACAACTAGAATATGATATGAAATTCTCATAAAAAGGGGTAACAACAACAACAACATCGATTAAATCATGTATAAATGCCTCATATCATCGGCTTCAACATCGACATAATAAAAGGCTTCCATCAACAACAGTAAGCTAGGCTCCATGGCTAAGACATATATGAAATCACAATCAACAACAAAACAACAAGATGGAAACCGCATCATAGCACCAAATAGGACACGTAAGTTCCCAATAACCACATAATGTATTCACCATATGAAAATCTTCAAATAGCACATAGGCTATATATATAACTCCAAGAACAACAATATGGTGAACATATGGAAAACAAAAAAAATCTAAAAATCAATAAGAATGAAATCGAGAAATAAAAACAACAACGGTATGGATCCATAACAACAACAATTGCACGTGCATATAATAAGTGGCCCCCCCGGCCTTTCCAAGTACTATAATAGTGCGCTTATCAATGTTGGCCTCCCGGCCTTATGTATATATGTGGCTCCACCGACCTAGTGCTAGTGGCCCCCCGGCCTAGTACTGGCAACAACAACGGAATGTGTTACTAACTTCCAAATGTGTGTAGCTTCAAAGGAACAAGTCCGGAATTAACCAGTATAAAAAACCTACGTGTCCCATACCACGTGGTTTATTATACCGTTTAAGTCACTTCTTCGTTCTCTCGAAGAGTGCAAAAATATGTGTTCTTTTATATAGAAAATACTTACTTCGAGAAAACGGAGTTTTAAACGATTTTGGAAATTATTTGGAAATTGTTGCTTTGAAATTCTCTTTATTATAGAGAATATATATATATATATATATAGATTTAAAATTAATTATAAACTTTTATAAAACATTTACTTTGAAAGATTTTCCATTTTAAAAACCATTCCGAAAACGGTTTAGAAAACACGTGCACAGAAACAGCAAAAATCGATAAAAATTCAATAAAATTAACATACGATAAAACCCAAATGAAACCATCAATTCACAATGCGAATTGGAATTAATGTTGGCTTTTATATTATTTGGAGTTAGCCTTTTAGAACTATCTCAAAAAAAGTGCTCGAAATCATCGAATTCAAAAACAATTCAACCGAAAATGCTCAAACATTGTAAAAGAACTCAGGACTGCGGCTTGTTTTGCCAGTTTTCCCCTTTTAAACTCAAAATTTGAGAAAAAATGAAACATAAAAGTCGAAGATAATTTCCATAGATTGAAGTTAGAAAAAGAATCAACTAATTCGGACAATCGTGTCAAAAGTTATGGCAATTCTAATTCTCAGGTATAAATTACAAAACTGTGAACAATGTGCATTACAACAGGGCTGCGGCTTAAAGAGCCATTTTGACCCTGTAGAATGCAGAATTTGATAAATCATAAAACTTGAAAGTTGAAGACCATTTAAAAATCTAAAACACAGAAAAAGAGTCACCCAATTTGGACAATCGAGTCAAAAGTTATCATGATTTTATTTCTCAGGTCTAAAATTACAAAACTGTGAACAATGTGCATAACAACAGAGCTGCAGCTTAAAGAGCCATTTTGACCCTGTAGATCATAGATTTTGACAAATCATAAAACATGAAAGTTGAAGAAAATTTTAATAGCAAGAATTCAAAAAAAAATTAATCACCTGATTCGGACAAACAGGTCAAAAGATATACCCAAAACAATTATCAAGTCTGGATTTATTATCGCTGTCTTTTGCTCTCGGGACAGCGACAAATAAGTGCATTTTTGACCAAATCAAACTCAAAAATTCATAAAACTCAAAACATGAAACTTTTAGCTAAAAGCCGAAGCTTTCCAGAACATCCAAAATAATCGAATTTGGATGGGAAACGAGAGCGATACGGTTAAATTAGTTTCAGGTTCAAACTTTGGAATTTTTTTCCAGCAAACAACAAAGAGGACAACATACAATTGGCATTCAAGCTTATTTAAGTTAGAAGTGTGAGCTAATACTCACCTTAGGATTTGTTTGCAGCAAATTGACAATTTAGCAAGCAAAAAGATTGATGCTTTAGACTTGAATAAGCTTTAGAAACCTATAGAGAAGAAGATAACAAACATGCAAACTAGAAAATCAATTACAGTAAAAAACCCTTTCTCAAAAACAAAAGATGGATGAAATATGTTAGGGTTTTAGAGAGATTACCTGTAGGAGATTTTAATTCCTTAATTTTCTTATGATTTAATTTGGTTTGGAGGCTTGGATTTTCAGAATTATAGAGAGGAAGCCATTGTTTTCTCTGGTATGGAGTAAAAGAACACCGAAGGAGGAGGTGAGGAAAAATGTACGTACAGGGAAAACTTCTACCTCCTTCTAGACTTGGGTCTTGGGTTTGGATCCTAAACCATCCCTACCCACTAAGCCGATGTTAACTTATAATACGATAAATATGTTATTAATTAACATATATTTAGCAAATTTTACTATTTCAGCACATAATTTACCAAACTAGTTACATTCTTTATGTTTTCAACTTTAGAAAAATAAAACTAACATATTTTATGTTTAATAAAATGTCCTATCAACATATAAAAGTTATTTTAGCTATTAAAATCAATTTCCATCATTAAAAATTTCATTTTGATTAGATACTTAAATTTACACTATTATTTACACAAAATAACATTTTAATCAGCAGAAATTACACAAAAATCATTTCCTTGTCCAATTCATCATAAAAACTATATTAAGATTATTCTTACACCCAAATGTTGTTTTTAAATAAAATTCCATATTTTTATTTACAATATTTACCATATTTAATTTTAACACATCATTAAAATTAATAAAAATCACTATTTGACCAACCAAAATAAAACCATTCAATGTTCAATATTACCCCAAAATAACTTATAAAAGTTTTTCAAAACTTTATTCTCTCTATTTTATATTTATTTACAACAAATAAATGCTGAATTAATTGCTTTTATCTTTTATTTAATTAATTCACCACTAAATTAACATAATTCAATTATCCACATTTAATTTCCAACCAAACCATCTTATTTCACCAAGTACACATTTTTTATTATAAAACAAACAATTTTTAACAATCGTTATAATTTATTTTATTCCTCCATTTTAAATTATAACCATCGTTATAATTTATTTTCACAGGTAATCACAAAACCAAGGTTGTTACAAGAGTGAATGGTCACTTCTACTTCATGTATAAACATTGAAAACAAGAATTGTAAAATAACAGTTGATACTTAACATTGTAATAAGAAATATGATTTTTATTCCAAAATGTATTTTCAAATAAAAATTGTTTTCTATGATATTTATTTCTTTGAATTTAAGATATTTGACCTGAAAATTCTCAACTATCCGGTTACAGTAAATGATATAATTAGCCTATATTAAGTGATAAAATGGAGCTTTGTATTTTGTATGCAGAAATAGTGGGAGCATGCCGCATAACACTTACATCAAGTTACTACGAAAATTATTTTCATAAAATGCACAGTACATTATTTATGTAATAATATATGTTTTCGGCGATGACTGAAGAATAGACATAATTTTATTTCAATGGAAATTATATTGTGAATGTTCACTATAAAATAAAACTATAATATGGTATTTGTTTTTAACAAAAGCGATGAATTCGAAAATACCAAAGTATCTGAAATTATTTACATTTATTTTTAAATTATAGACTAAGTCATAATTTTGAGAATTAAATTCTTCGATCATATTATTATGAATCATATGGCACTATCAAATTATACCTCATACAATTAAGGGAAAAGCACCCATTCATTGGGAGCTCAAAAGAATTAATGAACTCTTCGGACTAATACGTATAGATATATGCGATCACAAGTATGATAATACCAAAAAGGTTCCACGTACTTCATTGTATTCACCCGATGAATTATCATAAAAATGAATATGTGTATTTGATATATATGGGGTATGTCTATGATAAGTTCATAAAATATAAAGCAGAAATAAATAAAATAACATGTAGTAAAATGATTCGATTTGATCCAATGGGTAAGTATATTGGAAAGAGTTCCAAACATACCCAAAATGAATATAGATTCAGTCTCAAGAGTCACTGCCCCTGTAATAACTAATGATGTATTGATAAGGAGTAATCAAACTTTGTTAGACAAAGCACGATTAATATTGAGTGAAGTTGAGTTAAATTCTTTCTATAAGTTGTGTACTTGAGAGTAGTACACAAGGCTAAAATTAATATGATCCAAAGAATAGTTTACAAAATCATTCAAGATAAGGGTTTATAAGAAACCCCTTAATGTCCTAGGCCAAGGAGTTGGCGGGTTGTGTGAATCAAAAGACCGCACGTAATAACTACACATAAGGAATCTTATGTGAATCATGCTAAAAGAAGTTTGGGAACTATAGCCACTAGATGGCTAATTTATGTTATAAACGTAAATGTTGTGAACTAATACCAAATCAGTTTTATATAAGGCAATTCATAAAATGTTTATGAATTCCCATTCTATTGCACTGAGAAACAATTATTGTTTTAAGAAATGTCAACTTCATAGAGAAGAAATTTCTTTGAGAAATTATTGGTCGTAATATGGATATGGATACAATCAAAGGTTAAAACTGATTGCATGAGATGAAGTGAATTTAAACTAACCTAAATGAACACATCACATTAGAGTGTCAAATAAGTATTCTCACATACCGAAGAGAAACTAAGAGTTTCTTATCGATATCGAGAATTGATAATTCTCGGTTGTCAATTAAACCATTAAGAGTATTGACTCTTCCATATGATATGATGCACAAACCCAAAAGAGTTCCAAGTATATTATCAAAATATTGTTTTGGTAGTTGCACCCAAAGGGATATGATCCATAGGTAAAAAATACGTCTTCAAGAAAAAGACTAATGCAGTTGGAATATAATGAGCCACATTGATAAAAATAACATCGTGAATTTCAATTGTTCAAATTAGCGTAACATATTTGGCATTCGACATACTCAAGTTGATTCAGATTTACTCACAAAATTATCACCTTGTATGACTTTGTGTTTTGGTACATATGTACTGAAATAGGAAATTCTAAATAAAGTGTAGACTAGATTGTTTCCACATAACAACCAAAGCATCTCGAAGTCAGTGGGAGCGATATTGAGTTTGTGGATTTTGGACATGATCCAAGATGCGAGATGAAAGTATCATTCCACTAGCATCAAAATTGAACAAGTATTTTGATTGAAATATCAAGTAGTTTGATTTCAGTCAAAACACAGAGGAAGCGTGTGTCCATAAGAAAGAACGTTGAAGGTACATTGATATTTCAAAGCATAAGAAATACAGGAAATTGTGATTGCAAATCAACTTTTAACAATGTATTTGTGTTAAAATCAGCTTTTAGTTGTTTTAATACTCAACGTTGGATTTGCAAATGATGTCTTTTATAGTGAGTATAAAGGAAAATGGGAACAACCCAGATGCCATGCGGAAAAACCTTATTAAAATGTTTAATAAGAAACATGTAAGATGAATTCCTTATGCGTTGACAATAGAAATTATCATAGTTATGTTGTCTATGACATATAGATTTGTTTATATATTTGATACATGAAGCAAATATCAAGTCCAAATCAAGGTCAATAAATGGTAGTTTAGAGTGTTTTTTTGTATTTACGAAATACAAGAGAATTGTTTATAGGAACAACGAACTCATTACGAAGGAGTATTGAGATTTAGACTTCATATGTGATATTGAGTACAACATGTTAATATAATATTCAAGCTCAAAACTTAGTTAAGAAGCTTTAATTGGAAATTTTCCAAATAAAAGATTATGGATGATTTGATAAAAGCCAAGTACACCGCCTTGAGTAGCATCACAATAAAAGAAATGTATGTACATAATAAATGCACAATTTTATAACTGAGTTGAGGGTGATTCCAAATGTTGAGAATCCTAAAACGTTGTTATGCGGTAATAATGTCGTGATATATTTGTAACAAAACTTAGAGCTCCCTAATGGTCGGGAGACATACTCCGAATTATTCCATATAAGAAAGGCGGTTTATCGATGTCGAAGAGAGTTGAATGACATAGTAGATAATTGAAACATAATGGCATACCCATTCACCGAGGGACTAATTCGATTGGTTTTAAAGAAACCGACTGGAGAAGTTGGAATAAGGTTCCATAATTGATCCCAAGTGCCGATTGATAGAGTTAGGGGTGAAACGACCCGCAAACCCGTACTCCTTGAGATAACACTATTCTCCATCAATCAACTCAAGATGAACAGAAATACGAACCATTTGGGTTAAAGAAGAAGAGGTAGAAGAAGAAATAGAAAACAACATCAGAATCTGACCATCACAGCAGAATAAATATAATAGATAATAAATGATCTTTACACAAAAACAAATTTGTTTATACGTTACATCATTAGAGTACACATCACATCCAACTGGACAGTAATCATAACCTGTACTCATAAAAATTAAATACACAGCAAATCAACACATCGGAATATTTACAACAAGTACGGAAGTACGTATCGCCATCAAGCTCGTCTCCTAAGCTCCACAGCATCCTTTCCTGTAATCTATAATACTCGATCTGACCTGAGCATTATAGTTAATTAACAGCCGAGTTAGTCTGGAAAACCAGCGTGAGAAAACCACACTCAATTGGATTATTAAAGTTTCAAAAATCCTTTGGAAACAAAAGCATCTCATAAGACCACGCCACAAATAAACATGTCGGGTTTTTACCCTACGATAGCCAAAACATTTTTTATCAAAATCCTCTGATACTATAACAGTGTCTATAGAAAGTAAAATAGAATCTAGCGAAATGCTTGCATCTCACGTTTCAGCAATAGTTAGGCACAACCAAAACCGTACGGGCGCGTAGGGAAAATGGATTTCCAACTAATGACTAGGCACTAGGGTACCACCTGTCACGGTACCTAGTCTAGATCAGCATACCAAGGATCACTCCCGACCCCCGCAACACAAGACCGGGACCACCCCTTACTGGATAATCCCGAGTAAGATCACCCCACGGTTGGGATCAGCAACCGCACCACTAAGCCGAAATAAAAGGGACATCTAGATAGGGATGACCTTACCCTAAATGGGTGCTACCCACCTAGCCTTGCTGCATAACCCCTGATTTTCAGTCATTCCTGGTTGATGAGGCTTGAGGCTAAGCGTTAACTTTAGAGAACTCATCTCTTAGAATGATCATCGTCCACTTGACGATGTTCTGAAAGCATTCATCCATACAAGTCCGTCCCGGATCCGAACGGAACTAAAGGCACTACTCGTACTACATCCATTTTGGAATCATCCTCAAGATTAGTAGCGACTAGCCCTTGCACTTCACTGCTCCATCTTCGACTCCGAACTCGTCTTCCTCACGAAAACGTACAACCGGATCGAAGTGGTTTTCGAGAAATAAAACCCAATCCCGGTCTCTTCGAAACGATCAGCGCATTGGCCAATATTGACGGTCGGTTATTTAACTATCAGTTAACATTCACAACATCCATCAACATAAATAATTTCACCAAATTATTTATTAATCTCAAATATCTTCACAAGATATATTTCTATTTTCAACCCTTTGAAAACAGTTTCAAACCATACTTTTCTCATAAAATAAATTTCCAAATATTTATTTCCACTGAAAACACCAAGCACAAAGCTTTAGATTTTAAAAATAATTTAAAACTCTTTATTATAAAATATCCTTTAAATCATTTAAAATAAAAAATTACTTCAATACTTATTCAAAATATATACTTTAAGAATATTTAAAATGAAACTACTTCAATACTTTATTAAAAATATTTACTATAGGAATATTTGAAAATGAGATTACTTTATAAATATAAAACTAGATTTTCTCTTTTTAAACAAAATACCAAGCCACCTTAAATAATTACTACGATAATAGATTTGAAAAATACTTACTTTAGAATTTAAATATTTAGAAATAATAAATTTTCTAAAACATGCTTTTTGAACAACATTGAAGCTTTTAACTTCTATTTAAAAATTTACTTTGAAAACTTACTTGGTTATCCAGGGAAATATACCTATCTTCATATCCTTTAAAAATAAATCACTATTTACTTTTAAACAAATTTTTAAATTTTTTTAATAAATTCCCATCTTGAATTTATTCTTCCAAATATCCACTGATATATCACTTCACTTTTATAAACCCAATTTATACATTTCATAGTCACATTCTCCTTTAAATTTCCAATTTCCAATTTCAAACACTTTAATCAATTTTCAAACTAATTTCCAATTTACCCCATTTTGAAATAAATTTCCTTACTTACTCAATTTATTCCAAAATCCATTGACTTCAAATTCTTATTCCTTAATTATGATTTAAAATCTTTCAACTTAAAACACCAATTTCAGATTTTCCCAAATTCTTTCTTTATCCTTTTAAATAAATTTAAACCTTGAATTTTAAAATAATTTTTTTATTTCTTTAAATAATATCATTTGGGTTTTAAAATTCATTATTTTCCCTTTTATTCAAAATCTCCCTTCCCATACTCGGATTTTATTTATTAAAATTTTAAAATCACTTTTATTCTTTTCCAGTTCATTCTTAAATTTGTTCAAATTCCACATAATTATTTTACTTAAAAGTTCACTCTTTTTATTTTCTTTTCAAAAATCCAATTCTTTGTATTTTGATAACTCAGTGTACCGAAATATATTCAAGCAAACCATATCATTCAATATTCCAATTACCAATAATATTCATCACAGAATATCAAATATTCATAAACAGAATATTAAACAAATCTAAATAATTTTGAGGAATCCAGTTGGATCCTTCCAACCTATTTCCCTGCATCCATAGATGTTAGCACAATACCAATTCCACTTCGAGGTGGAATCGCGGTATATGAGATTAATATATATCATCCGCTATTATGCGGCGCATAGGGTCTCATCCGCTATATAATGCGGGAAATCAATCACTCCAATATATACTATATACTACTATATAATATATCACAAAAAATTAATTCAATCATTCAACCAATTATTTAAATTTAATCATTTAAATTTAAATTATTACCAGATGAGTGAGATTAACTCACCTTTGATTTTTTTTGCAAGCCAATCCAAACCGGCTAGTTTCTCCAGTACGTTTGACCTTGTACAAACATTATATGGTTTATTAATATTTGAAATAATCTAATAATTTATTTTTACCATTTAATAAATTTTAATTAACTAGTTTTAAATAAAAGTCAGACTAACCTAACTTACATTTGGAATAAATACCTTTGGTACCCCTTGAGATAATAATTTATACGTTTGATTTTAAATAAGAAATAATTCATAGTTGATAATGATTCTCATATTTGAATTGACATCTATTGGGTTAATAAAATTCCAAATTTTAATTTACTATTGAATTTTGATAAACATTTTAATTTAAAAGTTTAAACTAACTTATCATTAAATTAAAATGTTATTAAATTATTTTAAGATATCAATATATGTATACTAATTTCAGTTAGTATCTGATAAGTGAAATAATAGCTTCTGCATAATATATATATATATATATATATATATATATATAGCTGAATGATTTTAAAACAAAACTATGTTATATCTTATTGCTAATTCCTGATAAGTGATATAAAAATTATCAGTAAATTTACAAATTTAAACTATGAATATGTATACAATTTTTCTTCTTCAGTAAATAACACCTATAGTAATTTACTTAACTGTGAGCTATGCACCAATGAATTCATTACCAGATTTTAACTTAAGTAACCCTTAAACCTAAGTGTTGAAATTTGGTTACCTATTTGAACGAGAGAACCTAAGAGCTTCGAGCTCCCACTCCAGATCTACACGAGATACGAACTCGACACTCCATTCCATCGAAGCTTCCGCCTCTTCGAAAACGACCTCGATAGACGCAAATCGCGACCTCGGCTTCACCAAAGCCCATTTCTATCGTTTCCATCTAGAAGCAATAACACCTCCGCGACAATCCTCTGCCCTCCAACGAAATCGAGCAGACTTCCCCTTTACCCTCGCCGTCGCACTCACATCCAACCAAGGCTCTGCCAACTTCGAGACCACTACGCCTCGCGCCTTCCCTCACTTCGATCACAATTCAAAGCCGCCATGATGCGTTCGTCCCTCTCTCGAATCTGATGAATAGGCTTCGGCCTAATGTTCTTTCGATTCATCTGAAGTTAATGGAGGAAAAGGGGTCTGGGTCTCGAACGATAAAGGAAGAGGGTTATGATATTCCCTCGATTGATTTTAATTCGGCCATGATTGGTTTTAAAGGAGAAATCAATTTTTTTTATGGATTGGGAAAGAAGAGTGAAGGCTCGGCTGTTAATAAAAGATGAGGATGGGACACGATGTGAAGTTGACATGCATAAAATTGTCTATCGTGATTTAAAAAAAGATGATGGAAAAGAAACAGTGATGTGAAGAAAAATACGGCTGAAAGCTGACTAATATATAAATATATATACTAAATTTAAAATTTAAATTTTAGTGCGTTTATCTAACGTATGATCACACGACAACTCCGAATGCTATGAAAATTGAAATCCGATAATAATACTATATTATGGATCCAATGGAACTGGTTTCGTCGAATTCCGAGACTGTGTCTCGGAAGGCTATTTTTAAATTCAATTTAAACGATATAATTTCAAAACTTAACAAAACACTTCCAAATTAGATTTTAACACTTTTACTATTTTCAGTATTATCAATATAATTTTACAAGCCTTCCTATTATTTTTAACAGGCTTAAAATAGAAGATTCAACAATTTACCCAATTTCAGTTTATTAAATCCAATAACTTAATTGCTAAATAATAATAATATTTGAATTCAAGCTAAAAATTAACCTTTAAATATTTGAAATCAATTAAATATTCCCATTTAAATTGTCCAAAATTCCGGGTCATCACATTCCTCCCCCTTTAAAAGAATTTCATCCTCGAAATTGCTAGTTAAGAAGAATGATCCAATACCCATTACTATTTTCCAAAACCAAACAGTTTTATCAACTTGCCATAACATATTTTTATTAAAGATCCACTATTACTTTAACCAACTTCCCAAAACCTTCTATAATTCCCAAATAACCTTACTTACTCCACTTATTCAAATTCAAATTTAATCTATCAAAACTTTCTCAAAATTTTTCTAACTCTCTAAATTTTTGAAAAATTTCGCCAGCGTCTCCTTTGCGCGGCTAGCTCGGTACAACTACAAAATGCTTATACGGGCTCCCGAATTCCAAAAGATAACAAAAAGCCAAGTGGCTAGATCAAAAACCCAATCAAATTTCATACAGAAATTTAAACACATACCTTTTTGTCGAGCAATTCAAATTTATCTTCTGAAATCAAAATCCAAATTTTTCCTACTTGCGTTTTAATACTTGTATATCCAATTTAACCATATCCAACTACAGATTCCAAAATCATTTTATACACTTCTTTACAAAAATTTCAATATTCATTCCATTTAAGCCCGTACGATGTACCTATATTATTCGTACGCAATACCGAATCTGATCACTCGCTCGATCACACAATTTCACTTCTGAACTAGTATCGTCCACCCAACTTCCTAGTGTGGACACAGATCTAGTTTCTTGATTAGAAACCGTCATTCTCCTTGCATAGTCATAACTATTATAGATAATTTCCAGAATCAATCAAAATCCATATCCAAGGTTCGCTTGTCGAAAATCGAGTGAAAAATCCTAACTCGGATCGATATAACTATCTCGAAATTCTGTGCTCGATTCTAGATCAAATTGCTATGCGAATAAAATAATATACATACATCCTACGTATTTATCTCAATTGATTATCAACTATATCAATTATCTTTTATTCACATTCATTTTTTTAAAAGTTCAATATAAGTATTTTATACGCTTCTTATATTTATTTTCACTTCACCACTTTAGTTTATATCTACTTCTATTCAAATTGGTTCTCCCATTTCCATATGAATTCAATTTATCTTCAACTCGATATATCGAATTTTATCTTCCATTTATAACCGATTCATATCGTAATTTTAACTTAGTTTCATCCACTAATTTATTTAAATTTCCAATATGAAATTTTTTTGTCGCTAACAAAAATTTTCTAACTCCCAAAATTTTTGAATTTTTTTGGCAGAGTCTCCTTTGTATGGAGGAGCTTTTGCAATTTGACAAGAGATATAAATATATATACACCGACCCACCCGGTCGAAAAAACCAAAAACAGTTCATATTTCCTATTTTTATTATGTGGGCGTACCTTTATTTAGCATTTTTAAGCAAACGGCTTATTATTTTAGCATTTTGCACGACCAAAATCCTGCCAAACGGCCTTCAGGTACCTATACTTACTCAATTCAAACATATAAGTGCTAAATATATGCAATTTATTAACATTTCACTCACTTTCAATAGCTAACACATAAATTTCACATATATGCATGTTATATAATTTCCATAAGCGCATATAAGGTTCCGACACTTATTACAATTGCTTACAACCAATTCTCAAACCATTCCATTCAGTTTAAGTGATTTACAACTTACTCGCTTATATTTAATTCATTCTAAGCAAAACAAACTTAAATCCGTTCCAATTGATTTCAAAATCATCCTATTTCACTTCTAATAACTCATAGAATTTTATCTAATCCCGTTTACATCGAATGACCTATTTTCTTATGCAATTCGACAATATTAATGTGAATAAATAATTACTTAAGCTTTATAACCATATAAATTGATTCCAATTCAAGTTACACTTGATTCCATCCCATTTTAATTTATTCACAATCTTTTCATTGCATTTTTTTTCATATCCAAAAAGTTTGATTCCAAACCATTTTATTAAACTCGACAACCAATATATTAAATAAACATCTCACAATTTACTTAAGTTATTTATTTTCTTCAAACTATTCCACCCAATAACTTAAGTTTATTTTATTCAACCAACTTCCATTTAAATCTTTGATTTGATTTTCCTTTGATCAAATCCAACCATTTTACTAATTTATTCGATTAGTTTATTTTTAATCCATTTTTAAATCACATTAACAATTCATTATTGAATTTATTATCAATAAGGCCATTCGATTTATGCTTGAATTGGATTTGTTTACAACTCACACCAAATCTATTTTAATCCAATTCAAATTCATTCGACCACACTTTCAATTTATAATCCCATACTTGATATTTTTTTTCATTTATCTTCAAAACCATTTTATTTAATTTTCTTAAGTTCAATCTTACCTTATATCCCAAGTTTGGATTTTTTTTATTTATTTATTTCATTTTCAGAATACCAATACTTTTATTACGGCTTATTTATTCCCTTTTTAAATTTTTATAAGCTACCCACTTATTAATATTCATTCACAATTTCATTTTCAACCAATAAATTTAATTTCCAAACATTAATTATTTTTGGTCCTTTTGAACTAATTCTGCACTTTATTTTACACAATTTTAAATCCAACATCATCCAATATTCAATTTCATTTCATTTGCATACCATATAAATCAATCAGTTACTTACTAATTTTAATCTCCAAACTTTGTTTTATTTAGTCTAGCTTGACTAATTTTTCCATTCAAACTTAAGTTCAACATTCGGTTTCAATTCCATTTTGCTTACACGTTTAAACTCATTATTAAAAAGGTTCCAAATTCAATTTTGAAAACATATATATCTAAACCAAACTATTCCTCTACATTTTCAAAATAAAATCAAATTTCACAAACAAACATTAATCCAAAACATCCAGGTAGCAATCCCCCTCTTGGAAACTCGAAAATGAACACCGATGATGTCGCGATCTCCAGCGACCGAAAAGAGTTCAATGCTTTTATCCTTTTTAAAATCTATTCAAATATTTTTAAATCCCAAATCTCACCAGATTTCAAATCCAATTCAAAATATTTCTGAATAATATTCCTATTATTCCTTTCCAAAATTTTGAAAATCATTTTCAAACCCAAAGGAATTTAATTTTTAGATTTTCAAATCCTTTCAATCTATATTCAAATATTATTCTGAAATCTTATTTCAATCTATAATTCACATCTACAGTTTACATTTACAAATTTCCTTTGAATATGAATTTTATTCCTTAGCTTTAGTTATAATTTCAATATCTTATTAAACTTTACACATTAATGATAATAATTTAATATCATCATCCCTAACAACCAAGCATCCATCTATAACTATAATAATTTAGGAAAAATTATTCCCTTTATATATGAAAATAATTTGGGTAAAATTATTTCATTTACCCTATTAAAACAATACTTTGTCGGTTTATCTTGTTTAAGAGTTTAGAAACCCCTATCGATGACATGACGTCCCACACATCGACCAGAATCCATAAACACTTAACCGATAAATCACCACAATATAAAAACGATTTTATATTCACTAACAAATATGCGCTCATATTTATTAATACGCTCAAGCTCATTCTAGAGTACTATGGACTCTATTCTATGAGTAATTCCCACTAGAGCCAAGGTTAACACCAACCTAAGCTCGGATACCAAGTGAGACGACCCGCAAACCCATACTCCTTGAGATAACACTATTCTCCATCAATCAACTCAAGATGAACGGAAATACAAACCATTTGGGTTAAAGAAGAAGAGGTAGAAGAAGAAATAGAAAACAACATCAGAATCTGACCATCGCAGCGGAATAAATATAATAGATAATAAATGATCTTTACACAAAAACAAATCTGTTTATACATTACATCATCAGAGTACACATCACATCCAACTGGACAGTAATCATAACCTATCTTCACAAAAACTAAATACACAGCAAATCAACACATCGGAATATTTACAACAAGTACGGAAGTACGTATCGCCATCCAGCTCGTCTCCTGAGCTCCACAGCATCCTTTCCTGTAATCTATAATACTCGGTCTGACCCGAGCATTATAGTTAAATAACACCCGAGCCAGTCTTGAAAACCAGCGTGAGAAAACCACACTCAATTGGATTATTAAAGTTTCAAAAATCCTTTGGAAACAAAAGCATCTCGTAAGACCACGCCACAAATAAACATGTCGGGTTTTTACCTTACGATAGACAAAACACTTTTTATCAAAATCCTCTGATATTATAATAGTGTTTATAGAAAGTAAAATAGACTCTAGCTGAAATGCTTGCATCTCACGTTTCAACAATAGTTGGGCACAATCAAAACCGTACGGGCGCGTAGGGAAAATGGATTTCCAACTAATGACTAGGCACTGGGGTACCACCTATCACGGTGCCTGGTCTAGATCAGCATACCGAGGATCACTCCCGACCCCCGCAACACAAGACCGGGACTACCTCTTACTGAATAATCCCGAGTAAGATCACCCCACGGTTGGGATCAACAACCACACCACTAAGCCGAAATAAAAGGGACATCTAGACAGGGATGACCTTACCCTAAATGGTGCTACCCACCTAGCCTTGCTGCATAACCCCTAATTTTCAGTCATTCCCGGTTGATGAGACTTGAGGCTAAGCGTTACCTTTAGAGAACTCATCTATTAGAATGCTCATCGTCCATCTGACGATGTTCTGGAAGCATTCATCCATACAAGTCCGTCTCGGGTCCGAACGGAATCGAAGGCACTATTCCTACTACATCCATTTTGGAATCATCCTCAGGATTAATAACGACTAGCCTTTGCACTTCACTGCTCCATCTTCGACTCCGAACTCGTCTTCCTCACGAAAACGTACAAACCGGATCGAAGTGGTTTTCGAGAAATAAATCCCAATCCCGGTCTCTTCGAAACGATCAGCGCATTGGCCAATATTGATAGTCGGTTATATAACTATCAGTCAACATTCACAACATCCATCAACACAAATAATTTCACCAAATTATTTATTAATCTCAAATATCTTCATAAGATATATTTCTATTTTCAACCCTTTGAAAACAGTTTCAAACCATACTTTTCTCATAAAATAAATTTCCAAATATTTATTTCCACTGAAAACACCAAGCACAAAGCTTTAGATTTTAAAAATAATTTAAAACTCTTTATTATAAAATATCCTTTAAATCATATAAAATAAAAATTACTTCAATACTTATTCAAAATATATACTTTAAGAATATTTAAAATGAAACTACTTCAATACTTTATTAAAAATATTTACTGTAGGAATATTTGAAAATGAGATTACTTTATAAATATAAAACTAGATTTTCTCTTTTTAAACAAAATACCAAGTCACCTTAAATAATTACTACGATAATAGATTTGAAAAATACTTAATTTAGAATTTAAATATTTAGAAATAATAAATTTTCTAAAACATGCTTTTTAAACAACATTGAAGCCTTTAACTTATATTTAAAAATTTACTTTGAACACTTACTTGGTTATCCAGGGAAATATACCTCTCTTCATATCCTTTAAAAATAAATCACTATTTATTTTTAAACAAATTTTTCCATTTTTTAAAAAATTCCCATCGTGAATTTATTCTTCCGAATATCCACTGATATATCACTTCACTTTTATAAACCCAGTTTATACATTTCATAGTCACATTCTCCTTTAAATTTCCAATTTCAAACACTTTAACAATTTCCAAACTGATTTCCAATTTACCCCATTTTGAAATAAATTTCTTTACTTACTCAATTTATTCCAAAACCCATTGACTTTAGATTTCTATTCCTTAATTATGATTTAAAATCTTTTAACTGAAAACACCAATTTCAGATTTCCCTAAATTCTTTCTTTATCCTTTTAAATAAATTTAAACCTTGAATTTTAAAATAATTTTTTTATTCCTTTAAATAATATAACTTGGGTTTTAAAATTCATTATTTTCCATTTTATTCAAAATCTTTATTCAAAATCTCCCTTCCCATACTCGGATTTTATTTATTAAAATTTTAAAATCACTTTTATTCTTTTCCAGTTCAATCTTAAATTTGTTCAAATTCCATATAATTATTTTACTTAAAAGTTCACTCTTTTTATTTTCTTTTCAAAAATCCAATTCTATGTATTTTGATAACTCAGTGTACCGAAATATATTCAAGCAAACCATATCATTCAATATTCCAATTACCAATAATATTCATTACAGAATATCAAATATTCATAAACAGAATATTAAACAAATCTAAATAATTTTGAGGAATCCAGTTGGATCCCTCCAACCTGTTTCCCTGCATCCACAGATGTTAGCACAATACCAATTCTACTTCGAGGTGGAATATCGCGGTATATGGGATTAATATATATCATCCGCTATTATGCGGCGCATAGGGTCTCATGTGCTATATAATGCGGGAAATCAATCACTCCAATATATACTATATACTACTATATAATATATCACATCAAATCAATTCAATCATTCAACCAATTATTTAAATTTAATCATTTAAATTTAAATTATTGCCAGATGAGTGAGATTAACTCACCTTTGATTTTATTTGCAATCCAATCCAAACCGGCTGGTTTCTCCAGTACTTTTGACCTTGTACAAACATTATATGGTTTATTTATATTTTAAATATTTTTACCATTTAATAAATTTTAATTAACTAGTTTTAAATAATAGTCAAACTAACCTAACTTACATTTGGAATAAATACCTTTGGTACCCCTTGAGATAATAATTTATACGCTTGATTTTAAATAATAAATAATTCATAGTTGATAATGATTCTCATATTTTAATTGACATCTATTGGGTTAATAAAATTCCAAATTTTACTTTACTATTGAATTTTGATAAACAGTTTAATTTAAAAGTTTAAACTAACTTATCATTAAATTAAAATGTTATTAAATTATTTATGATATCAATATATGTATACTAATTTCAATTAGTATCTGATAAGTGAAATAATACCTTCTGCTTAATATATATATATATATATATATATATATATATATATATATATATATATATAGCTGAATGATTTTAAAACAAAACTGTGTTATATCTTATTGCTAATTCCTGATAAGTGATATAAAAATTGTCAGTAAATTTACAAATTTAAACTATGAATATGTATATGATTGTTTTCCAGTAAATAACACCTACAGTAATTTACTTAACTGTGAGCTATGCACCAGTGAATTCATTACCAGATTTTAACTTAAGTAACCCTTAAACCTAAGTGTTGAAATTTGGTTACCTATTCGAACGAGAGAACCCAAGGGCTTCGAGCTCCTGCTCTAGATTTGCACGAGATACGAACTCGACACTCCATTCCATCGAAGCTTTCGCCTCATCGAAAACCACCTCGACAGACGTAAATCGCGACCTCGGCTTTGCCAAAGCCCATTTCTATCGTCGCCATCTAGAAGCAATAACACCTCTGCGACACTCCTCTACCCTTCAAAGAAATCGAGCAGACTTCCATTTTACCCTCGCCGTTGCACTCACATCCAACCAAGGCTGTGCCGATTTCGAGACCACTATGCCTCGCGCCCCCTTCAATTTGATCGCAATTCAAAGCCGCCGTGATGCGTTCGTCCCTCTCTCGAATCTGATGAATAGGCTTCGGCCTAATGTTCTTTCGATTCATCTGAAGTTAAAGGAGGAAAAGGGGTCTGGGTCTCGAACAAAAAAGGAAGAGGGTTATGATATTCCCTCGATTGATTTTAATTTGGCCATGATTGGTTTTTGTGGAGAAATCTAATTTTTTTTATGGATTGGAAAGAATAGTGAAGGCTCGGCTGTTAATAAAAGATGAGGAGGGGACACGATGTGAAGTTGGCGTGCATAAAATTGTCTACCATGATTTTAAAAAAAGATGATGGAAAAGAAACAGTGACGTGATTGGGTGCACCCTTTGATTTGGGGTTTGTCACGAGGTGGGCGGTAGTAGCTGCTATGTGTTACCACCAGTCAGGGAGTGCAAATGGTATATGTTCCCTGGCATTGCCTCGAGTGCCGTGTCACAAGCCCTATCGCGCCTTCTATGTGTTTGGTTTGTACCATACCTATGGAGTGCCCTCTGATAGCCGTCTAGTTTACGGTGGAATTACGATACTGTATAGACTATAGGAATATATAAAAATGTGTTAAGGGGGATATGTGTAACGCCTTAACCCTATTTTAACACTTTTACTTTACTGATAGACATATTATAATAGCATATACTACTACATAGTAGATAGTTCCTCGGCTCCTTAGAGGATAGAAATCCCGAACATCCTTTTGGTTACTTGTATTTCAGTTGACATTTCACTTGATTTGAATTTATTAATATAAGAACGTTAATCCTGACTCGAGTGTTTTGTGTTTTACTTTACGCTCGGGTCAGACTGAGTGTCATAGCATTTGAGACTCACTTTTGGAGATTATAGATTTGTTTGAAGATCTATCTATCCAGCTTTAGTTATTCCAGTCGGTTATTTTCAGACTCGTCAGTTGCTTATGTATTAGAGATTCATTTCTACTTGAGATTCTGTTGTATTTTGTTTCAGACTCTGATATTTTATAGTAGCTCATGAACTATTATTCATCTATTTCGCTACTTATTGTTGTAATACTCTGTGTCTGTGATTCTCTGATCGATTTATTTACTGTATATGCCAAGTTTTGTCAAATATAAATTAACAATCTAATATTTTGAGCAATTCAAGTCCGTCAGATGCGAATGGTTTTGGAATAGCGGGTCTTTACATTAAGCCAACATCAGTACAATCCTGGAGAAAAGCATACAATGAAGTGTTTCTTAATTATTTAAGAAATACTAAAGACTTATTCTTTAAATATGGGAATGAATATCTCCTTATGAACGAGTATATAGATTCTAGCTTTTAGAGTGATATCGAAGGTAGTAAATCAGTGTTGGGTTATCCATTTACATTGAACGGTGGAGCGCTTTGTTGGAGAATATCAAAGCAAAAAACAATAACCGATCAATGCTGGAGGCCAAGTATGTCTCCAACAACAAAGCAGCTAAAGGAGTGGTCTGGATGCATAAGTTTATGGCTGAGCTAGGGGTATTTCCAAATTTTGAGAAACACATAACATTGTTATGTGATAAAAATGTCGGGATGAGCCCATAAGAAGTCAAGGAACATTGTTTGAAAGTTCCACCTAATAAGGGTGTTGGTTAGTAATAAAGAAGTTACGATTGAAAGAGTACATACTAAGGATAATGGAGTAGATCCATTCACGTAGAGACCGACTTGGTTGGTTCTTAACAAATTGATCGAAGGGATGGAATTGAGATTCCATAATTGGCCCTAAGTGCAAATGGAAGATTGAGAGAGTTGGGGTTATGACCCAGGGACAATTCAGTAGTTTAATGTAAATTAATAACTCTGTAGTAAAATCTTATTTGAAATATAAGATTTTTTCTGTTATTATACTTGTTAGATTGTATGTACTAATTAAGAATTAATTTGGGTATATTAAAATAGAAATCTTTAAATGATACGTTATGTGATAATAATTATATGGAGTATTAATCAAGGGAATGTAATCACAATTTAAAATAATATATTATTTTAAATATTGTTAGTCAGGATGTTTTGAGAAAGGATAACAATACATCCATTGAGACCAGAGTCTACAACGCTTTCCTAATGAAGGGTAGTGTATTATGCTTGTTCCGAGCACCAAGGAGTTATGTACTTATAGCTATTGGATAACTATGTTATGACTCATTTGAGAGTTTCCTATTGGTTAATTACAACTAGGTCAAATGGGAAATCTCAAAGTTATGATATTGCATAGTTCACTAGACTTGAGGATATTGTTGTGCTTCAATGTAGATAATCCACTTTGATTATAGTTAAATCTTAGCGTGGCAACCATCGAGTGATTTCAATTAGGTTAAGTTGTAGCATTAGGAATGAAACATTATTCCATAAAGAATTCGTATAAGTTTAGCATCACGGTCAACTATAGTCAACTCGGCATCATAACATCTAGCAAGAATAGTACGCTTACTAATAAATGTTATTATTGAATCAAGGACTTTATTTATATACAAACAAAGTAGAAAGTTGATGATATTTGTATTTTTTACCAAAACCAAATTCCATAAATCCTAAAGTGATATAGTGTTGATGAAGAGAATTGTTGTAAATATCATTACTAAAAGGTACAGCTTATATTGTAAAATTGGAACTTGCTAATGAGATCTGTAAGCGATGAATTAAATCAATCTGTTAAGCCACTAACTAAGGTAAGATGTGAACATTAGTATTCGAATTGTTCGAGTATTACTAATTTGCTAAATTCACACCTGCGAGTCACACAACTGAATCTATTCAGTCTCCAAAACACCACTTGATTTTACTAGTTTATAATAGTTATAAATTAATTAAATTTTATGTTTACGAAATATTAATTATTATTTTATTAATTGTATATGATGTTGTTAGTAAAATAGAGTGGCCTTTAGAATTGTTTAGGGTGCTATTTGTCATTAATTGAGTGCATATATAAAAGTTATATATGTACATATCGATACACGATATTCATGTATATTTAAATTTGACTTAAATTGTATGAATTATTAATGGATTAATTGGTGTTTTAGTCCCTCTAGGACTTGGTATATGGCCGATCAAATGAATGGGAGAAAGGTAGTGGTCTTGAGTTGCATTGGTGGGAGAGAAACATGGAGATACTTTCTCTAAAACTCATTATAAATTCGAACATAAGCCTCCACTTTTAGACTACATTTTTGCTTGTCCCTCTTCTCATCTTGGCCAAAAATCCCATCATCCCACACTCTAATTTTTCAACCCCATTTAGATCCATTCAATAATATATATATATATATATATATATATATATATATATTGCAATAATGGGTGTAGATCCTAGAGATCCAAGAGATAGACTAGATCAATGTTATTTGTATCTCATTTCATATATGTTAATGCTTATCACTTTTATATCTGTTTCATGTTTAATATTTAATCTCTTTATATCACCTCAATATTATGATATGTGATTGATTAAAATTAAATATATACACACATATATATTGACCATGATAAATTACTTTTCTTTATATATATGTTTAAATTAATTTTAAATGTAAAATGTTATTTTATTTAATTTTAAAACAATGTTAATATATTGTTTGTAACTTAAATTCAAGTTAAAATAATATATACACACAATTACACAAACACACATACATACATACATACATACATATATACATATATATATATATATGTTATTCACTGCAAAATGTTTTCAAAAAAGATCTCGACCAAGTTTTATTTAAAATAAAAATAATTATATATTATATATAAATTTATTTATTTAATTTTAAATTTTATATGTTAAAAAAATAATCATATACATACATGCATGCATATGTATACTATAAACTTTTTAATAAATATAAATGCTTATATAAATATTTTATAATAAATTTATTTTTGGCTATTACCTTTTTTAAAAATATGTTATTTTAAAATATTTCTTAGTTAAATATAATATTTTTAAAATTTTACTTTAGATCTCGAATCTAGTTTTGAGTTTAAATCTTTTTTACTAAGTGAAATTAAATATTTTAAATTTCAAATTTAAAAATAAAGACTTGGTATATTGTGTAGTATTTAAAAATTACCTAATGATATTTTATTAATCAAAATTGACGAAAATTATATGTATGTGTGTGTATAAATTGAGAAGTTAGGGTGTGCCCTTAGGGAATTTATGTAAATTGTGACATGTATCTAACTTCATAACTAACCTTCTTTATAATAATGGTATTGTTTTCTATTATATACATTGCTATATATTGATACAGTTAATTAAATAATTAATTTTAAGCATATGTAATAGAAAATCCTTAAATAATGTATTGTGTGATAATAATTACAATTGGTTACACTCATGAGAAAATTATCACTAAATAAAATAAAATATTATTTTAAATATTCATGGTCAAGATGTTTCAAGAAATGATATCCATGCTTCTGTTAAAACCAAAGTGTGTAACGCTCTCCAAATGTTTGGAAGTGTAATTCACGGTCGTCGGAAGCACCAAAAGGTTACACACCGATGATTATTAGATAACTATGGAATGACTCATTCGAAAGTTTCCTATTAATTAATGACAACTAGGCCAAAGGAGAATTCTCGAAGTGACGATGTTACACGATTCTCTCGACTTGATGATCTATTTAACTTCGATCTGGAAACTCCACTTTGATTATTTTTGAATTATGGCATAGTGACCATCTTGCAATTATAGTTAGGTCTGGGTTGAAGCATTGGAAGTGAAGCACTATTCAATAAAGAATTCGTCGTCTCAGTTGTATGAGTTTTTATCATGGTCAATTACATTCAACTCATAGTCTAAATCTCTTGCCATAGTAGTATGGCTAATAATAAATGTTATTATTGAACCAAGGAATCTGTTTATGGACCAATCGAATTAAATGTGGATGATAATAGAACTTTGACTAAGACCATATTCCATAAATCCTAAAGTGATATAGTGGTGATAAAGAGAATTGGTGTAAATAATTGTTATTAAAAGATACAACTTAAATTGTAAAACTAGATTTTATCGATGTGATTTGTAAGCATCGAATTAAGTCAAACTGTCACACCATTAGCCAAGGGACATATGCACATTAGTATTTGATTTTTTTTAAATATTATTCGCTAGCTAAATTAACACTTATGGGACGCACAACCAAATCTGTTTAGTCTTTGTAACACTGCTTGATTTAACTGTTATAATAATTATAAACTAATTTGATTAATTAATATTTGTTAAATATTAATTATTTTTATTTTTATTGTACATAACTTGTTTACTAAAATGGATTTTCCTTCTTAAATTGTTCAGGTGCTGTTAGTAATTTATTGGGTGAGTACAAAAAAGTTATATATGTATATCAGTATGCAATATCAACAACTATTGAACATGGACTTAAAATGATATAATTTACAAATGGACCAAGTCATGGCCAACCAAGAAAGGAGAGGAAAGGTAGGATTTTGGATTTTTAAATGGTAAGAAAAGAATATACATATATATTTTCTCTAGCCTCCACTATAAATTTAAACCTTGGCCTCCTTTTTCTTCTTCTTATTTTTTCTTCCCCCTTCTTCATTTTTAGTTGTAAATTCACCCTCCCCTTGATCTAATTTTCTAACTCCATTCACATCTAATATATTAATGTGTATGATTCTATATACAATATGTATATTCTATTGTTGATCCTTCTGATGCTGCTCTTTTCCCTTGGCATTCAAGAATATGGAATACTGGGGTAGTCCAAAAGAGAATATTATGCTTTGGAAGGTTATCGGTAATGATGTTCATACCCAAGGTAAATTGGTGAATAAAGGAATGTTTCGATCTTCCTTTAGTTTGCTTTGTCATGTAACCCCTGAAAATACGATTGACTTATTCTTTTCCTATAATCATTCCTACTCCATTAGAAAAAGTCTCTTGTGTTTGATGAATATGCACTGTCCACCAATTGATTCTAAAGCTGAATGGTATAATATATTCAAGGCAATGAGTTAAAGAACTATAAAAGGAAAGCTCCTATTGAAAACATTGAAGAAATTCATTTACTTCTTATGGGAAGAGAGGACTGCAAGGATTTTTAATGGAGTGTAGAGATCAAAGTCTGATTTATTTTTTCTTCTTGCTAGAAATATAGTAGGCCGAAATTGAAAACCCGTATAATACGTATATGTGAACTATTTAGGGTTTCTTATTTTCCACTTTTGATTGGTTATTTGTTGGGTTTGGTGAGTTTTGTTTTCATTCTTGTACTTTCTTTCTATTAATAAAATGGTAGGGGACCATTCAAATCTACTGGCTTGCCAAAATAATAATTAAAAAAAGCTAGATACGATATATGCATGCTTCCTATTCGTAGTAGTTGGTGTAGATCTTACAGATGTAGATCTATGTGTGAATCTAAGGCAACTTCTTTAGGCATATTCTTATGTTTCCATATATGTTAGTCATTTATGTCATATGTTCATTATACAATTTTTTTATCCAATTGCTGTCACCCATAAAAATTTGATTTATGTCTCACTAGACCAACATACTTATTTTATAATATATATACATATTTGAAAGATATTTTCAATTATTTTATTAATTTAAATTTATGAAAACCACCTCCTTGACCCTCAAAAATCGACACTAATACATCCTCAGTATTCATGTGCCGTAAATACAAGTGCCGGAGAGGCGTATTATAAGGGGTTTTAAAAGAAATAAAGATAGAAGACAGAACAAAATAGAATCTCATATCGTATTTTAAAACAACTTATATTTATACATGTGGAAAGTACATACAATCACTCATAAGTGATTCATCAGAGTTACAGTAGGTACTAACCCTGCCAGATAAATTATAACTACCTATCCCTTACAGGGGCTGGTGGATACCCAATGCATAATACAAAATACAGCGGAAACTAACAATAGATACTATCATCATAAGAACCTCCATGCTTCACGCTTCTCCCAAAATGCTCCAAGCTACCTAACTACTAGGCTAGTTGAAAAATAGAGCACCCACGGTTAAGGGAACAAAAAAATAAACTCTGGGTAAGTCATGTGACTGGTGTTGAGAAACTAAAAAATACGGGTATTGGAAAACAAAGGGTATCTCATAAGACTACGTCGCAAATAAACACCGAATGGGTTTTCACCTTATGATAACCAAAACATTTCCTATGCAAAATAAGGGATATTTTAATGACATTCTTTAAAAAACCTTTCAAATAACATATTAATCATGGCTGGAATTGTCAAATTTGTTAAATTCGATAGCATCATAGGTTACAACTAAAACCGTAAAGGCCTGTGCTAGAGAATGGATTCCATACAATGACAAGATAAGAGACTACCTTCCGACAGTACATCTCTAGAAAAATGCATTGAGGAAATAACAGATGGTCCTCTACCTACATAGAACCGGCCCACCTTTACCGTAGATAATACCGAATATGACATCACCCTGGTCGTTACCGACCTTTACGGGGATCCCAAAGCATACACAGCATACCCAACATATAAAGGGTAATCTAGAAAGACGATGACCATATTCTAATGGGTGCGACCCACATAGTCATGCCACATCTACCCTGTTTTTGTCATACCCGCATGATAAGGCTCGAGGTAATGATTACCTTTCTCATAGCACACATTTCACTTGAATGCCACATTGCCACTTCCATCACACACTATTGATTTCTACAAATGTACAATCTCTGAGCCCGTATGTCTCAAAGCAGGGTGTTAAGTATAGAAGAGTTACCTCTTAGTCACCAAATGGATGTATGTTTGTAAAAATCAGTGTATGTGTATTTTAGAAAAGCAATGTCAGATATTCGTTCATACAATTTATTCAAGAACATGACAAATCGAAGGAACTCTCCTACTGCATCCTATTGGGAATCACCCCAAGGATTAGTAGCGAGCGGCCCTTGCATAGAAGATCAAATGAAGATACTACCGCCATGTATATATGATATGGGATGTTTCCCTTGACATTAGTGACAAGCAGCACTACATTCCATCTTTGAATTTACTATCATTCCATGCCTTCACTTCGAATGCATATACTGGTTCGAAGTGGTTTTCAAATAGGAATCACCCAAATCTGATCCTGATTCCTTTGAACCAATCATTGATAAAAGATGTTAAGTTTGATGGTGATTATCATTTCATTTATCAATATCTTTTATCAAATGAAATATCTCTTTTAGAGATATAAATCTTTAATCGTATTCTTTTCTAGTATATACAGAATCATTAAACCTCCCTTTAATTTTGGAAATACAAAATCATCATCCCTCATAAATCACATTGAAAAACATTATTTAGTAAAAAGGGTCGATAGAAATTATACTAATTCTATTCAATATCAATTTATGTATTCAACATTTACTCTCCATCGAATAACGATGGAATCAACTTTAAATTCACATGGATAACATGGGTTCCCTCCTTGAAATTTAATACCAAGTATAAGAACATAATATCTACACAATCGAAGTTGTATTAAATTTGTAAATTTGAATCTTTTATACAGGCCATGTTTTCGATATTTCGACCTTTTCTATTTCTCGTCCAAGAAAGAGGCTAGGTGAGCCAGGGCAATGGTTTATCCTGAAAATCTCTTTATTTTAAGCACCACACATCCTAATGTCACGAATAAAAAAAATTCAATCTACTCATTGGCTTTTAGAGCTAAGATTTAATTATTTATTTATAACAGCTTTTCTTTTAACCATTTATTTAAACTCTTTTAAAATAATTATAAAACCTGCAAATCACCTTTAAAATACTTAATTATTTATTTAAAAACATTTACAAAAGATTTGGAAAAGAATTATTAAGTTTTTCAAAAGTTATTAAAAACAGCAGCAAAAGTGCTATGAATAGTGAAACAACTTTTCAATCATTTAAAAATTCATTTTTACAACTCAAATCTCTTCTAAAATACTTTAGTATATTTATAGAATTTATTCCATATTTTTAAAGAATTTAAAATTATCTATTTTAAAGAATTTATCTCTTTGGTTTCCGCACTACCTAAGCGCGACTATTTCAAAACCATTTTTTGCTCATATTTCAAAATCTACTAAATGAAATCTCGATCTCTATCTTTTGTTTGAAAACTAAGAATATACGAGTTTCGAAAATTCGTAGAATTCTAAATCCGATTCCATCGTATAAATGGATTTAAACTATTTCGGTGCGAAATCGAGAACTACCGTTACGAGACGCGTCTATTTCAACTCAATTTTCATATTCTTTTCCAAACATTGTTGAAACACTTTTAAATGTTTATAAAACATTTTTAAATCAGTTTAAACCATTTTAAAGCATTCTATCAATGCCATATACACCATTTCATTCATTAGAGGAAACTGAATTCCATTGTGGAATTGTTGTAAATATCATTACTAAAAGGTACAGCTTATATTGTAAAATTGGAACTCGCAAATGTGATCCGTAAGCGATGAATTAAATCAATCCATCAAGCCATTAGCAAAGGTAGGATGTTAACATTAATATTTGAATTGTTCGAATATTGTTAATTGGCTATATTCACACCTACGAGTCACGCAACTGAATCTATTCAGTCTTCGAAACACCATTTGATTTTACTAATTTAAATAGCTATAAATTAATTAAAATTTTATGTTTATGAAATATTAATTATTATTTTGTTAATTGTATAGGACATTTTTAGTAAAATGGAGTGGCCTCTAGAATTGTTTAGGGTGCTATTAGTTATCAATTGAGTGCGTATATAAAAGTTATATATGTACATATCGATACATGATATTCATGTATATTAAATTTGATTTAAATTGTACAAATTGTTAATGGATTAATATGTGTTTTACTCCCTCTAGGACTTGGTATATGGCTGGCCAAATGAAAGGGAGAAAGGAAGTGGTCTTGAGTTTGAATTGGTAGGACAGAAACATGGAGATACTTTCTCTACAGCTCATTATAAATTCAAACATAAGCCTTCACTTTTAGACTACACTTTTTCTTGTCCCTTTTCTCATCTTGGTCAAAAATCCCATAATCCCACACTCTACTTTTTCAACTCCTTTTAGATTCATTTAATAAAATATACTTAGATTGGATGTTGGCACACTATATATTTGCAATAGTGGGTATAGATCTTAGAGATCCAAGAGATAGACTAGATCAATGTTATTTGTGTCTCCTGTCATATATGTTAATGCTTATCACTTTTATGTCAGTTACATGTTTAATACTTAATCTCTTTATATCACCACAATATTATGATATGTAATAGATTAAAAGCAAACGTATATATATTTCAAAATAATTATCGTTTCACAATACTTATCGTTTTCTCCCTTTTTTTTCTCCAATGGCCTCTCCCGACCATATCTCTCACCATACCCTGTCAAATCAACCTGTCGTGCCCACTCTCTCAACTGTTCCCTCTCCTTCTCCAAGCTCGGTCATCTTTCCCACCTCACCGCTATCCTTACCACCGCCGGTCCCTCCACCACTGCCTGTCCAAACTTCCTCCCGTCTCCACCAAGACCCCTCTTCATTATCCTAGTCCTCTCTTTTTAAAAACAGACCACGTAACGCTGGTCAGTACACTCCTGTAGAAATGCCGCTAGCGTTTGATGGTCCTACTATGGTTCCTCCCAGAGAAGTCATTGAAGCTGGGAATGCTCTTTGGGAAGATTGGTTGGTAGGATTTTTCCTTGACAAGCCTCTCTCATAGACAGTAATCAACCATCTTAAGAAGCTATGGAAACTAAAAGGGGAGATTAAAATTAAGTCTGATGGTATCTTGTTCCTGTTCCATCTTTGCTGTGCTGAGGATAGAAGGAAAATAGTTGAAGCCGACCCTATATTCCTTAGGAACAAGATATTCATTATCAAAGCATGGGATCCTTATATTGGCAATAGTTGTAGTACCATAAAATCAGTGCCTGTTTGGATCAGATTATCGAACATTCCACTATACGCGTGGTCTCATCTTGGCATTAATTGGCTTGCGTCAAGAATTGGTAGGCTGCTATGTCTGGACACTTCCACAGTTAAAATGGAGAGAATTGGTTATGCAAAGTGTTTGGTAGATGTCACTCCTGACCAGGATTTGGTTGATGAGTTTCCTGTAAAGTTAGTTGATGGAACAATTCAAATGGTGAAGGGAGGCTACCTCTGGAAGCCTGAAATATGTCCCCATTGTAAAGAATTTGGTCACAAGATAGGTGTATGTTTAAGAGCAAGGGGAGATAAGGACAAGAAGGAGGTTGAGGAGGTGTTAAATAAGAAATATCAAGAAGAGATAATAAATGAGCAGAAGGATGGAAAGCAAGCAAGTAAGAACAATCGGATATGGAGAAAAGTTGTAAATAAAAGAGCTAAGAATGGAATTGGAAATAATTTGAAAGAGCAGATAACAATTGAAAAAGTCAATCTAGATAATGAGGCTGCTACCTTAAACGTTTTGAAGCAGCATAAAGACAAAATTTATATTGGTGGAACGAGTGGAAATGAAAAGCTAAAGGGTAATGGTGATACTGACAATGATCTAGGAAATACTGTAATTCATAACAGTTTTGATGCGTTGAATGAGTTGTAAAATGACGAAGAAGCTGACACAACTGTTAGTTATGGTGAGCAAACTGATGTGATTGGCAGTAGTATTCTTGGTTTGATTACTACTACCTCTTGTGGGAATTTAACAAAGGATTATGGTCATGTGCGGTCCAATTCAACTGCTGAAAATTTTCAAGTAGTTCAGAAACATTTTCAAGATAGTGGTTTACAACCTGTGCATGTCACTGATACACAAATATGTGCAAATATCATTTCAAAATCAATGGTGCCTCAGCAGCTTGATAACTGCATAAGCAACCTAAATTCTGCTCCACCTCAACTATGTAAAGAAAATGAACAAGATATGATTCTTGCATCTACTGATGGAATGCAAAGAATTCAGAAACTGGGGGATGAGACTATGCATGTCCCTGATTCTCAACTGCTTACAAGTGAACACATATTAGCACTGCAACCTGAAATCATTCCCTCCAAACATCCATTAATATCTACAAAACTTACCAAAGCCATCACAATCCAAGACATTCATGAGGAGGCATTCTGTAACACGATGCAAGCACAAATTTTTGATTTAATAATGCAACCCTCATCCTATCCTGCTGCCTCCCCGTCCGTCCCTTCACCACCTCCTCCTGCCAATACATCTTCAAGTCATCCGTATGTATTTTTGGGATCTATACCTGGTTGGAAATCCCCCCCACTGAACAGACTTCGAATCCATGCCCGAGTACTACAATTGACAAAGGCAAGAGGGCTAAGAAAAATAGGGCTATTAATACAAGTCAAAACAGATTTAATTCTCCTATTACTAGGAGCATGAAAGAAGGGGATCTCCACACCATAGTTTAATCATGTCATACAACATTGGAGCTTGGAATATCAGAGGATCCCATAATTTCCTCAAACTTGATCAGGTTAAGCACCTAATTAAAGAACATCAACTTTCTATCTTTGCTATTCTTGAAACCAAATTGAATCTCCCTCTTACCATTGCTGCTGCTAAGTACATAAATCCGTCTTGGTTACTGTTTCATAACCTTCTTGAAGCGAGCTACGGACGAATTATGGTAATTTATAACCCAGTTCAACTTACTCTTGAGATTATTCTATCCACTCCACAATTAATGCATTACCGTGCCAAATACCACAATTCATCCTCTTCCTTCTATATCACCTTCATTTATGCACATAATTCCCCCTCTTCTAGACTAAATGTTCTCCAACTTATTCCAGCGCTTAGGCAAGAATCTCATCCATGGGTCGTTCTTGGAGACTTCAACTGTTGTTTCTCCTTGGACGACAAGCAAGGGGGTATCTCCCTTGTGCCTAACGATATTCTTCCATTAAACACTGCTGTTTATGATTCGTCACTTATTCCAATCTCCAGAAAAGGCGCTCTTTGCTCCTGGAATAATAGGTCGAGGAATGGTGCACGTATCTTCACCAACATTGATCACTCCTTCTCTAATTTCAAAGCCCTAACTTCCTGGCCTGCTATCTCCACTCTGCTTCCACATCCTATTCTATCTGACCATTCTCCTCTTATACTGACCACTGGGAAGAAGCCTATTGGAGTCAATAGGGGGTTTAAATTCTATAACGCTTGGGTCAATGATCCTGAGTATAATAATATAATTAAAAAAGCATGGTCTTATAAGTACTACGGAAATCCCATGTATGTTTTTTGCAGAAAACTCAAAGAAATGAAGGAGACCCTACAGGCATGGTCCAAAGAAAAGTTTGGGAACGGCAATCTTCAATCAACCAAGCTTATGGAGTAGCTAAAGGAAGCTCAAGAACTTATGATGGCAAAGCCAGGAGATGCAGATAAGGCACAAAGGGAAGCTGTCCTATTCAATGAACCCAATCATGCTCTTGCCAATGAATGTGAGATGAGGAAGCAACAACTTCGGATCAAATGGGCTGTGGATGGTGATAGGAGCACAAAGTTTTTTCATGCATCCCTGAAGGTCAAGCACTCAACGAACAACATCTCAACCATCATTGATGAAGCAGGTAATTTGAATGTAACCCCTGAATCTGTTGAAAAAGCATTTCTCATGTATTACACAACTCTCTTAGGAAATATGACCAATTTTGATCCGGAGCTGGATCTCTTATCATCGATAACTCTTCCAACAATAACTCTTGATGAAGCTAACTGTCTGGTTGCCAAAGTAACTGATGCTGAAATTAAGAATGCATTATTTGCAATGAATAGGAGCTCCTCTGGAGGACCTGATGGTTTCAATGTGGTTTTTTATACTTCGAGTTGGGAGATTGTGGGTTGCCAGTTTACATTGGCTGTGCACAACTTCTTTAACAAGTTCAAAATGTTGAAGTCAGCGAATGCTACTAATTTGGTGCTCATCCCCAAGTGCAAGCAAGCCACATGCGTTTCCTCGTTCAGGCCTATCTCTTGCTGCAATGTGGTTTATAAGTGCATCTCTAAAATTATTGCAACTAGGCTTGTCGCAGTTTTGCAAAGAATCATATCCAACAATCAAGTGGCTTTCTTGCCGAATAGAAACATACTTGATAACATTATGCTAGCACATGAGCTTCTGAATGGTTACAACCGTGTGAATATTTCGCCGCGTGCCATGTTAAAGCTGGATTTGATGAAAGCTTATGACTCAATACAGTGGAAGTCAATAGTTAGGATAATGTCACAAATGGGCTGTCCCAAAGTCTTTGTTGCTTGGGTGTATGAGTGCATTTCCACATCCACATTCTCTCTGATAATCAATGGTGCATGCTCTAACAACTTTCTTCAAGGCAGGGAATAAGGCAGGGGGATTCACTCTCTTCCTATCTTTTCATATTAGTCATGGAGGTCTTCACCTGTTTGTTAAGGAATCACTTTCAAAATAAGCACATACTCTACCATCCTAAATGCAAAGAACTACAAATCACATCTCTTCTATTTGCAGATGACATCATGATATTCACAAAACCTCACCAGCAATCTATTGAGTGTATTAAAAGTGTGCTTCACATATTTTACTAAATAATTGGTTTCAAGCTTAACTTCAACAAATCAAGCATATTATTCTCTGGGATTTCTACCCTTCAGGAATCAAACCTCACCTCTATTGTGGTATGCAGTCAATGTCCCCTGATATGAATTATCTTGGACTTCCTCTGTGCTCCTCAAGAGTTACTCTTGCCAACTGTTTTCCTTTGTACGAAAAAATCACTCGTGCTATGGATTGTTGGGCTAACAATTTCTTGATACAAGCTGGTAGGTTGGTTCTTGTGCAATCAGTGAGCTTCTCAGTTATGGTGTATTGGGCCAGGGTGTACATTCTTCCTTCTAGGCTTTTGAAAATGGTTAGACGTGCGATGTTAAGGTTTTTTTGGTTTGGTACAATACACAGGAGGAAAGTTATGCCTTGTTCTTACTCTTCCTTCGAGAAGCCGAAATGCAAAGGTGGTTTGGGGTTGCATGGTATTGAAGTATGGAACAAGGCCGCTTACAGTCATCACATCGATGCGTTGTTAAACAAGCAAGACACTTTATGGGTCAAATGGACCATCAGGTACAACATTGGGACCAAAAACTTCTAGCTTATGGAGGTTCCTCTCTCCTGTAGTTGGATCTGGAGGAGTATACTAAAGCTCAGGCATGCATTTAAACCATTTGTTAGGATAAACCTGTCTGTGGGGAGTGAATGCAAGTTTTGGTCAGATCCATGGCTTGACAAGGGTGTTGTGCTTGATCATTTCTTCACACATCAGCAGAAGCATCAATCTGGCATTGGTGGTAATGCTCTTGCTGTTGATTATATTGATGACGGTAAGCTTGTGGTCCCATACTCTAGTAATCAATATGTCATAGAATTTTGGAGGCTTTATGATTCTAGTACATTTGTCCATTCTGAGCAAGACACTGTGTTGTGCAATGATCGTGTTCATTCTGTTAGTAGCGTGTATTCTGCCTTGCTTGGTCTGGATGCATTGCCTGATTGTAAGTGGTATCAGGTCACATGGTCTACTGTGTCAAGTGGTGATAATTTAATCTTCTGGAAGGTTATAAACAATGCCCTGATGACAAGAGACAAATTAGTTTGTTTTGGAATGTCTGTCCAACCTAACTGTGAGCTGTGTGATCAGCATTGTGAGACTGTTGAACACTTATTCTTTCACTGTCCTTTTGTTCTTCATTTATGGTCCAAGCTGTTGAGTTGTTTGCAGGGGATGATGCCTTCTCACAGCTGCAATAACCTTCGGTTGCTTATAGAGCATGCGATTGGATGAAGGATGAACTTAAACTTTACTTTTTCTTCATCCTGAAGAAGCTACTAAAGTTCATATGGAACGAAAGAAATTTGAGGGTATTTGAAGGGAAGAGAGGTAGTAAAGATAGGGTTTGGGCAGTGTTGAAGAATGATATTTATAAGGGGATGCATGACAACAAGCACAGTTTTCGCGGCAATCAGTTCGATCCTTGGATTCCGTAGCTAGTACTTTTGTTTCATCTTTCTTTTGATTTCTTTATTTTTTATTTTTCCTCTTTATCATGTTTGTTGTTCCGGTTGATGTCGTGTTTTTTGCTTTCTTGTTTTCTTTAGTGGTTTGTACTCTTCCCTGTATTTTCGCCTTTATTTAATAAACCTGGTAGGGGCCCAGTTTAACCCCGCTTAGCCTGCAAATATATATATATATATATATATATATATATATATATATATATTTACCATGATAAATTGCTTTTCTTTATATATATATATATATATATATATGTTTAAATTAATTTTAAGTGTAAAATGTTTTTTAATTTAATTTTAAAACAATGTTAATATATTGTTTGTAACTTAGATTCAAGTTAAAACAATATTATATATATACACACACATACACAAACACACACACATGCATATAAATATTATTCATTGAAAAATGTTTTTGAAAAAAGATCTCCCCGAGTTGCAATTAAAATAAAAATAATTATATATTATATATAAATTTATTTATTTAATTTTGAATTTTATATATTAAAAAATAAACATATACATACATACATACGTATATATATAATATCAACCATTTAATAAATATAAATGCTTGTATAAATATTTTATAATAAATTTATTTTCAGCTATTACCTTGTTTAATATATATTATTTTAAAATATTTCTAAGTCAAATATAATATTTTTAAAATTTTAATTTAGATTTCGCATCTAGTTTTGAGTTTGAATCTTTTTTACTAAGTAAAATTAAGTATTTTAAATTTCAAATTTAAAAATAAAGACTTGGTCAAAATATTGTGTAGTATTTAAAAATTACCTAATGATATTTTATTAATTAAAATTGATGAAAATTATATGTATGTGTGTGTATAAATTGAGAGAGTTAGTGTGTGCCATAAGGGAATTTATGTAATTTGTGACATATATCTAACTTTATAACCAACCTTGTTTGTAATAAAGGTATTGTTTTCTGTTATGTGCATTATTATATATTGATAAAGTTAATTAAATAGTTAATTTTAGGCATATGTAATAGAAAATCCTTAAATGATATATCGTGTGATAATAATTATAAGGGGTTATACTCATGAGAAAATTATCATAGAATAAAATAATATTTTATTTTAAAATTCATAGTCAAGATATTTTAGGAAAGGATATCTATGGTTCTACTAAAACCAGAGTGTAACGCTCTCCAAATGTTTGGCGGTGTAATTCTCGATCGTTGGGAACACTAAGAGGTTACACACCAGTGGTTATTAGATAACCATGGAATGACTCGTTCGAGAGTTTCCTATTAATTAATAATAATTAGGCCAAAAGAGAATTCTCGAAGTGACGATGTTACACGATTCTCTCGACTTGAGAATCTATTTAACTTTGATCTGGAAACTCCACTTTAATTATTATTGAATTGTGGCATAGTGACCATCGTGTAATTATAGTTGGGTCCGAGTTGAATCATTGGAAGTGAAGCACTATTCAATAAAGAATTTATCATCTCAGTTGTATAAGGTTTGTATCATGGTCAACTGTAGTCAACTCAAAGTCTAAATCTCTTGCCAGAGTAGAACAACTATGAATAAATGTTATTATTGAATCAAGGACTTTGTTTATGGACTATTCGAATTAAATGTGGATGACACTGGAACTTTTACTAAGACCATATTCCATAAATCCTAAAGTGATATAGTGGTGACAAAGAGAATTGGTGTAAATAATTATTACTAAAAGTACAACTTAAATTGGGAAATTAGATTTTTTATCGATGAGATTGTAAGCAATGAATTAAGTCAAACTCTCAAACCATTTGCTAAGGGACGTATGCATATCGGTATTTGAATTTTTCAAATATTATTTGCTAGCTAAATTCACACCTATGAGATGCACAACAAAATCTATTTGGTCTTTGTAACACTACTTGATTTGACTAATTTATAATAATTATAAACTAATTTAATTAATTAATATTTATGAAATATTAATTATTATTATTACTATTGTATGTAACGTGTTTACTAAAATGGAGTTCCTTCTTGAATTGTTCAGTGCTGTTAGCAATTTATTGGGTGCGCATAAAAAAGTTATATATGTATATCAGTATACATTATCAATAATTATTGAAACTGGACGTAAAATGATATAATTTACAAATGGACCAAGTCATGGTCAACCAAGAAAGGGGAGGAAATGTAGGGTTTTGGATTTTGAAATGGTTAGACAAGAATATACAGAAATTTTCTCTTGCCTCCACTATAAATTTAAACCTTGGCCTCCTTCTTCTTCTAATTTTTGCTTCCCATTCTTCATTATTAGTTGCAAATTTCACCCTCCCCTTGCTCTAATTTTCTAACTCCATGCATATCTAATATTTTAATGTGCATAATTCTATTGTTGATCCTTCTCATGCTGCTATTTTCCCTTAGCATTTGAGAATATGGAATACTGGAGGTAGTCCAAAAGAAAATATTATGCTTTGGAGGATTATCAGTAATGATGTTCATACCTAAGACAACTTGTTGAATATATGAATGCTTCAAACTTCCTCTTGTTTGCTTCGTCATGCCGCCCCTAAAAATACTATTGACTTTATTCTTTTCCTATAATCATTCCCACTTCTTTTGGAAAAGTCTCTTGTGTTTGATGAATGTGTATTGACCCTTGATTGATTCTAAAGCTGAACGATATAATATATTCAAGGCAACGAGAGGGAGAACTGCAAAAGTAAAGCTCATATTGAAAACGTTGAAGAAATTCATTAACTTCTTATGGGAAGAGAGGAATGCAAGGATTTTTAATGGAGTGTAGAGATCAATGTCTGATTTATTTGTTCTTCTTGCTAGAAATATAGTGGGGTGAAATTGAAAACCCGAATAATACGTGTATATATATATATATATATTACTTAGGGTTTCTTGTTTTCCTCTTTTGATTGGTTATTTGTTGAGTTTGGTGAGTTGTGTTTTCTTTCTTGTACTTTCTTTCTATTAATAAAATGGTAGGGGAACATTCAACTCTAGTAGCTTTGCTAAAACAATAATTAAAACAAGCTAGACATGATATATGCATGCTCCCCGTTCGTAGTAGTTGGTGTAGATCTTATAGATAACCATGATCTATGTGTGAATCTAAGGCGACTTCTTTAGGTATATTCTTATGTTTCATATATGTTAATCATTTATGTCATATATATTCAGTATACAACAATTTTATATGTGCAATTGCTGTCACCCATAAAATTTTTATTTTATGTCTCACTATACCAACTACACTTATTTTATAATATATATAATATTATATTTGAAAGGTATTTTTAATTATTTTATCAATTTAAATTTGTGACGACCCACCTCCTCGAGCCTCAAAAATCGACACTTCTGCATCCTCATTATTCATGTGCCGCAAATCCAAGTGCCAGAGAAGCATATTATCAGGGGTTTTAAAAGAATTAAAGATAGAGGATAGAACAAAACTGAATCTCACATCGTATTTTAAAAAAACTTACATTTATACATGTGGAAAGTACATCCAATCACTCCTTAGTGATTCATCAGAGTTACGGTAGATATTAATCTATCCAGGGACAGTTATAATTGCTTATCCCTTACAGGGACTGGTGGATACCCAATACATTATACAGAATAAAGCGGAAACTAACGATAGATAACTATCATCATAAGAACTTCCATGCTTCATGCTTCTCCCAAAATGCTCCATGCTACTTAACTTCTTGGCTGGCTGAATACTAGGGCACCCAGGGTTTAAAAGAACAAGAAAATAAATTCGGGTCAGTCATGTGACTGTTGTTGAGAAACTCAAAAATCCAGGTATTGGAAAACAAAGGGTAACTCATAAGACTACGCCGTAGATAAACACAGACCGGGTTTTTACCTTATGACAACCAAAACATTTGATACGCAAAATCAGGGAAATCTTTAATGACATTCTTTGAAAATCCTTTCATGTAACATATTAATCATAGCTGGAATTGTTACATTTGTTAAATTGGATAGCATAATAGGTTTACAACTAAAATTGTAAAGGCCAGTATTAGAGAATGGATTCCATACAATGACAAGGTAAAGGGCAACCTTCCGATATTACATCTCTAGAAAAATGCTCCGAGGCAATAACAAATGGTCTCTACCTGCATAGGGCCGGTCCACCTTACCGTAGATAGTACTGAATATGACATCACCCCGGTCGTTACCAACCTTTACCGGGACCCCAAAGCATACACAACATACCCAACATATAGTGAATAATCTTGAAAGGTGATAACCATATTCTAATGGGTGCGACCCTACATAGCCGTGTCACATCTACCCTGTTTTTGTCATTCTCGTGTGATAAAGCTCGAGGTAACGAATACCTTTCTCATAGCACACATTTCACTTGAATGCCACATTTCCATTTCCATCACACACTATTGATTTCCAAAAATGTACAACCTATGAGCCCGTGCGTCACATAGAAGGGTGTTAAGTTAGGAGAGTTGCCTCCTACACACCAAACTGATGTAAGTTTGTAAAAATCAAGAAATGCAATATCAGATATTCGTCCTTACAAGTTATTCAGGAACAGGACAAATGGAAGGAACTCTTCTACTACATCCTGTCGAGAATTACCCCTAGGATTAGTAGCGAAGAGCCCTTGCATCGAAGATCAAATGAAGACGCTACCGCCACGTATATATGATATGGAAAAATTTACCCCGAGGGTCAGTGATAAGCAGCCCTACATTCCATCTTCTAATATATTATCGTTCCACGTCTTTACTTCGAACACGTATATTGGTTCGAAGTGGTTTTCTAATAGAAATCACCCAAATCTGATCCTGGTTCCTTCAGACCAATCATCGATAAAAAGTGTTAAGTTTGAGGGTGATTATCATTTCATTTATCCGTATATATTATCAAGTAAAGTATCTCTTTTAGAGATATAACTCTTTAAATCGCATTCTTTTCTAATATATACGGAATCATTAAACCTCTCTTTAACTTTGGAAATCAAAATTATCATCTCTCATAAATCACGTTGCAAAACCTTATTTAGTAAAATGGGTCAATAGAAATTATATTAATTCTATTCAATCAATTTCTGTATTCAACTTTTACTCTCCATCGAATAACGGTGGAATCACCTTTTAAATTCGCATGGATAGTACGAGTTCCCTCCTCAGATTTAATACCAAGTATAAGAAGATAATTTCTACTCATCGACTTTTAGAGCCAAGATTTAATTATTATTTATGAATGCTTTTCTTTTAACAATTTATTTAAATATTTTAAAATAATTATAGAACTTGCAAATCATCTTTAAAATAATTAATTATTTATTTGAAAACATGTATAAAAGATTAGGGAAAAATTATTAAGTTTTTCAAAAGTTATTATAAACAAATGCAAAAAGTGATGCGAATAGTAAAACAACTTTTCAATCATTTAGAAATCCATTTTTATAACTCAAATCTCTTTTAAAACATTTTAATATATTTATAGAATTTATTCCATATTTTTAAAGAATTTAAATATATCCATTTTAAAGAATTTATAGCTTTGGTTTTCGCATTACCAAAGCCCGATTATTCTGAAACCTTTTTTTGCTCATATTTCAAAATCTACTAAATGAAATCTCGATCTTTTTCTTTTGTTTAAAAACTAAGAATATAAGAGTTTGGAAAATTCTTAGAATTCCAAATTCGATTCCAACGTATAAATAGATTTAAACTATTACAGTGCGAAGTCGAGAACTGCCGTTACGCGACGCACCTATTTTAACTCAATTTTTTATTCTTTTCCAAACTTTGTCGTAACACTTTTAAATGTTATAAAACATTTATATATCATATTAAACCATTTTAAAGAGGTTTATCAATGCCATATATGTTATCCCGTCTTTTGGCAAGGCCATGACACCAAGGATTTGAATAGAAGGCTAGAAAAATCCGTCCCGAAGTTCGGTTATATACAGGTTCGCTATGGATGCTGGTAAATTTTTTCCAAGTCCGGATCGAGCTACAATTAGTATGACAAGACAAGAAAAGGCATGAAAGTCAACATTTCAAATTTCAAGTCAATTCGAGTTCATGTGCTTAAGGTACGACTGATGCAAACCAAAAAATGAGCTCATTCGTATCCATCGGCCAATCTCCTTCGCATCGGTCCAATTCATATCCATCGGTGAACAAGCCCACTTTGTATACATCAACGACCTTCTACTTCATATCCATCGACAGTAACATGGAAGTCCATTTCATATTGATCTAGTTTCAAACATACTTCGTATCGATCATGTCACGACCCGAAATCTAATGTTCGGAAATTGACATCGAATACCTCACTTGTATTTGACTGCCAAAGATTCAAACACGAACTCCAGTCGGATGGAGCTTATAAAAACATTGGATGAACATAAAATAGCGGAAACAAAATGAATATCATGCATTACATCACAGATACAACATCATCATAATATCCGTTACAACATCAAAGTATCATAATACATATATCACAACTCCAAATAGAACATCATAATAGAACAACAAGTGATCATATGTCAAAAGGCCTTCAAAGAAATAGAATGATAGTGAACTTCCAAAACTAAGCACCTTGAGATCCAAAATGTCTCCAAGGTAAAAGTCTCCAAAAACCGATAATCTCCAAACCAAAAGTCTCCAATATACATCTAATACCAAGATACGGGAAACCTGCTACTAGGCTGCCCGTGTGGAAATAATGGGAACCCAGAGTTTAGAAAGGAAACAATAAACTCCGAGTCAGACATGGGACTGGTATGAGTAAACAAAGATAGTTGCTTTAAAAAAAAACAGATTCTAAAAGAAAACCGTTCATGCTTTTGGAAAATGAAACTATCATAAGGCCTTCCGGCACACACACAATGCACTCGCACACTTGGGGGAGATTTCCCCTTATGATAGTCAAATATGCTTAATACGAGGAATTTTCTTTGATATTATTACTAGTGCATAGTGTGA
This sequence comes from Allium cepa, assembly GCA_030765085.1. Classification (NCBI taxonomy): domain Eukaryota; kingdom Viridiplantae; phylum Streptophyta; class Magnoliopsida; order Asparagales; family Amaryllidaceae; genus Allium; species Allium cepa. Next base: position 820,266,597 of record CM060940.1, read on the forward strand.
AAACATTTCGAAAATATAATATTAATCCTAGCCAGCATAGGTACCATGATACTATGCCTACTATAGCTGCCACATGAGGTGGCAGGTTATACAAATTTCAATCGTAAAAGGCTCGTACTGTTTCTTTGGATTTCCAACAAATGGTCAGGCTAAGGAACTTCCTATGCCACATGGGTACGCCTCTGGCGGGACGTCCCGAGAACTTAACCAGTTCTCTGCCAACACAAGGCGGGGTTACCTCTGTAACTAGGTAACTACTACACGACTATGCCATTCCCCGGCCGTTTGCGACCTTTATCCGAGGGCCCTCCATGACAAAGCAACAACCACACAGTAAATGAAATTGCAGCAACCACATAGGTGGAGTATCTGGGCTCCATACCATGATACCACCCTTTTCCAGAAGGAAATGACATACCCTAAAGGGCGCAACCCTTATAACCTTGCCGCATCTTTCCTGTTTCGACCATTTCCGGGGTGTAAGGTCCGATGAGGTCGCGTCCACAAAGCTACGCTTTACACGAAAGCCATGCTTTGATCATAAATGATCAACAAATGATCATCAACATAGAGCAACACTTAGCATGCCACACTACCAGATTGGGCGTATATCGCTGATAACCTTCAACTACATAACCTCTGAGCTCGTACATCTCAGAGAAGGGTGTTAAGCTAAGAGAATAAATTCTCTTCCACCAACAGATATGTATTTGAAAGAAATCGGCTTTATACCTCAAAGTGTAGTGTCAGATACACGACCATACAAGTGTGATCCGGGTTAGAATAGAACCGAAGACACTTCGTTCAATAAAGGAAGAAGCCCTTGCCAATCCGGGCGTCCACAATTTCGATCGGACTCCCCATCACATGTGGAGATCTCTATACTGGAGCAACTCAGTGCAGAGACAATCGATAAGTTATCCTATCGTTTTCGAAGACACCCGGTCTTCACCACCGTCTTCAAATGCTATTCATTTCTTCGAATCACTATTCGGAATGGGTTATATGACACAAAGGTCCTCTCTCGGCTAATCCGAATAATGAGCGCTCAATTTTTAAAACAGTGGGTGTATTAATTACAAGGATTCACATTCAAGGTTCGATGTGGGTTTTGGATAAGTAACTGAAATCCGACTCCCTATCGCATCGAAGTTTAAATGCCGTTTTACGGGCAAAAGGGGTTTTCACATACATATAGGAACAAATCACAAATCACAGTTCAGCACAAAGCAATCATAGTATCATAACAGAAATATCAATCCGGTAGAGAATATTTGATGATAGTCAATCATCTTCGATTCAAGTGAATGCGATTTAAGTGAATTAACCAAATAATTATCTTTATTAATTATTTTAAATCAATGTTAATTTTACTTAATTATGAATTAATTAAATCTTAATCAACTTTATTAACTAATTATTCCTTTATTAATTATCTTAATTTATTAATTCTTAATTGTTAACTGATTAAGTTTAATTACTTTTGTTAATTGACCATTCTTAAATTAATTAATTATTAAGTATAAAATCATTACAAAACATCAATTGTTAATTACTATTTCATCATTATAAATAAATTTGGTTTAAAGTTAACACTTGAATATTTGATTTACTTCTAAATTTTTATTAAGTTAAATTTTAAAACAACTTTTATTTAAAAGAAAATAGAACTGAGTCTCCTGTTACTAGGAGCATGAAAGAAGCTGCTCTCCAATCTCTAGTTTAATTTATGTCGCATAACTTTGGAGCATGGAACATTCGGGGAGCTGACAACTTCCTCAAGCTTGATCATGTCAAGCAGTTAATTATACAAAATCGGCTGCCTATTTTTGCTATCCTAGAAACTAAACTAAATCTACCTCTTACCATTTCTGCTGCTAAGTATGTTAACCCTACCTGGGCCCTAACGCATAATCTTAGAGAGGCCAATTATGGTCGTATTATGGTCAGGCATAACCCTACTGTCCTCTCTCTTGATCTCATTCTCGCATCTCCTCAAATAATGCACTTCCATGCCAAATATTTTAATCCACCTTCATCCTTTTATATATCCTTTGTGTATGCTTATAATACTCAAGCCTCTAGACAAAAACTTTTTGATCTCATGCCAGCCCTAAGACAAGAATCTCATCCGTGGATTGTGGTTGGTAATTTCAACTCCTGTCTCTCTCTATCTGACAAGGATGGTGGTTTACCACTTATGCCAAAGGATATCATCCCTTTGAATTCTACCATATTTAATTCTAATCTCATTCCTATCACAAGGAGGGTGCTGTTTTTTCATGGAATAACAAGTCCAGGAATGGTTTCAGGACTTTCTGTAATATTGATCATTTATTCTCGGTTTTCAGTGCTCTATCCTCTTGGCCTGATCTTTCTACTCTCTTGCCACCGTCCATCCTCTCTGACCATTCCCCCCTCATCACTACCACTGGTAGGAAACTCCATGGAAAGAAAAGAGGCTTCAAATTTTATAGCTCTTGGTCTCTTGACCCTGAATTTATTATTATATTACAATCTGCTTGGGCTAACGTTTTCTTTGGTAACCCAATGTATATTCTCTGCAGAAAGCTCAAGGAAACTAAGGAGGTATTAAGGGTTTGGGATAAAGGCAAATTTGGTTATGGAAACCTTAGGTCCACAAAGCTCAAGGAGCAACTTGGTGACGCTCAGAAGCTGATGATGGCTTTCCCTGATAATGCTGATTTGGCTGTCAATGAAGCTGCAATATCCCATGAGCTTAATCATATGCTGGATATTGAATGTGATATGAAAAAAAAATAGTATAGAATCAAGTGGGCTACTCAAGGGGACAGAAACACCTCTTTTTTCCATGCTACCCTAAAATCTAATCAATCAACTAACAATATATTTACCATTCTTGATGAAGCAGGAAACTTGCATTCTTCCCCTGAGGCGGTGGACAATGCCTTTCAAATCCATTTTTCAAGTCTTCTTGGCAATAGTTCTAATTTTATCCCATGTTTGGACGACCTATCTTCTGTCTATCTCCCCAAAGTCAACAATGAGGAAACAGCAAAGCTGGTGGATAAAGTAACCGATGATGAAATCAAGAATACTCTTTTTGCTATGAACAAGAATTCGAGTGGTGGTCCCGATGGCTTCAATGTTCACTTCTTCACAGCTGGTTGGGATATCGTTGGTGTGGATTTCTGTAAGGCAGTGCATATTTTTTTTGATAAATTTAAGCTTCTCAAGTCGGTTAATGCTACTAACTTGGTTCTTATTCCCAAGAGCCAGCTACCTACATCTGTGTCTTCATACAGACCAATCTCCTGTTGTAATGTGATCTATAAGTGCATTTCAAAAATCATTGCCTCTAGGCAGGTTGTTGTTCTTCAGCGAATTATTTCCAAGAATCAAGTTGCTTTTCTTCCTACTAGAAACATCCTTGACAATGTTATGCTTGCTCATGAGCTCTTAAAGGGATACAACAGAGTTAATGCCACTCACGGAACCATTCTTAAGCTTGATCTGAAGAAAGCATATGACAGTTTGCAGTGGTCTTCCATTGTCAGAACCATGTCTCTAATGGGGTTCCCAAAGGTGTTTGTTGCCTGGATATATGAATGCATTTCGACTCCTTCGTACTCTTTAATACTGAATGGAGCGAGCACTGGTTTTTTTGAAGCTAAACATGGGATTAGGCAGGGTGAACCCCTATCCTCCTATCTCTTCATCTTAGTGATGGAAGTCTTCATATGCTACATCAGGCCCCTGTATATGTCTAAGCAGATTTGCTATCATTCTAAATGTAAAGATATGCAATTAACTTCTCTTCTATTTGATGATGACATCATGATTTTTACCAAGCCAAATATTAGGTCAATTGAAACAATCAAAATAGCACTCCATGATTTTTACTTGATGGCAGGTCTGCAGCTTAACTTAAACAAATCAAGTATTATGATTGCTGGAGTAACAAGTGAGCAGAGGCAGTTTCTTACTGCAGCTGCTGGGATGCAAACCATGAATCATGATATGACATACCTTGGTTTGCCCCTTTTTTCATCCAGGGTGACTATGACTAATTGCATTCCTCTTTTCCAAAGAATCACTACTGTGATGGAGAGGTGGACCACTAGGTTGTTATCTCAAGTAGGCATGTTTGTTCTGATAAAATCAGTGTCTTTTTCTATGATGGTTTATTGGGCCAGGGCCTTTATCCTACCAACTAAGCTTCTGAAAATGGTTAGAACAACTATGATGAGATTCTTCTGGTTTGGCAATATGCATGTTAAGAAGGTTTTCCCGTGTTCCTTCTCTCTTTGTGAGAAACCACATTGCAAAGGGGGTCTGGGATTGTTCTGCATCCCTGTATGGAATAGGGCTGCCTACAGTCATCACATAAATGCCCTTATGCAAAAGAAGGACTCATTATAGGTTAATTGGTCCTTAAATCATAATGTTGGCTCTAAGAAGTTTTGGGATATGGATGTTCCACAAAATTGCAGCTGGATTTGGAGGAGCATACTTAAATTGAGGAATGTGTTAAGGCCTTTGATCCAGATCCAATTGTCTGGTTGTAGTGACTGTAGTTTCTGGCATGATCCCTGGATAGCCAAGGGCATTGTTCTTAAATATATCTTCACAACCCAGCAGATATTTCAATCAGGCATTGCCAGAGATGCTAGGGCCGTTGACTTCATTACTGAAGGCAAGTTAGTGCTCCCTTACTCCAGCAATCAAAATGTCAGAGCTTTATGGAGACAGTTTTCACATTCATTTTTTGATCTTCAAGACCATGATACTGTGTTTTGGAATGGCAAGTCTCATTCCATCTGCTGGGTTTATGAGGCATTACAAGGAACTGACCCTATGCCTGATTGTAGATGGCATAAGGATATTTGGAATAGCATTTCTCCTAGTGAGGACAATTTGATGCTATGGAAAGTTGTGAACAAAGCCTTGTTAACTAGAGACAAAATGATATCGTATGGCATGAGTGTTCCCTCCACTTGTTTGCTGTGCAGTGGCCATGATGAATCTACCCTGCACACTTTCTTCCACTGTCCTTATGTCTTGCTTCTATGGAGTAATATTTTGTGTAGCTTGGGGTCGACGTCTGCTACTGTTCATGTTGCTAACCATTGGGAGGTGGTTGAGATTGCAACAGATTGGATTGTTGAGAGAAGATTACCTTTCTTCTTCTCAATTAAAAAACTGATGAAGATGGTCTGGGAAGAGAGGAATAGGAGATACTTTGAAGGTCAGATGAGAAGAAATTTGGAAATTTGGGCAATTTTAAAAAAATGCAATTTTGAATGGCATGACAGTGAGCAAGTATGACTTCCATCAGAAGCTTTTTGATAATTGGATTCCTTAGTTGCTTTTGTAATATCTGTATTTTTCTGTATTTTTCTTTCTCTTGTGTTTTTCTTCTTTGTTTCCCTTATGTTTCTGCTTTTGTCTTTTAAATAAATCTGGTAGGGGTCCAGATTTCAACCCCGCTTGCCCTGCAAAAAAAAAAGATTTAAAATATCTTTGAACTTCATAAATTTCAAATAATTGTTTCAATACCATTTACCTCATATTCCATCAACAAATTATCATTAATTTCTAAAGAGTGGATTCAGGAAATTATTTAACTTGTGTTTCAAAAATTTAGTCAAAAACTGGATTTTTGCTGTTTTCATGACCAACCCGAGGCTGCCTCGAGTTGTCCCCGAGAAAAACATCCCCCCCGCTTCGAGTTCTAACCCAATTTAACCCGAGTAGAATTTTTTTTCAAAAATTTGTTTAAGTTTATAAAGCAACCCGGTGTAACGTTTAAATGACACGAGCCTGGCTTCGAGCCTTCTCCCCAATTCCCCACATAGTGCTTCGAGTCACCCACTTTTCTTCTTCCCAAACCATCAAACTGATACCACAACCACCACGTGCACGTGCACGACCAAAACCATCACCGTTGGTCGAAGCTACAGCCACCATCGAGTCGACGACCATCCCCAAAAACCCCACAAACACCTAAAACTCAAATTAATTTCGAAAAAAAAATCAAGTCATCTCGACCCAACAACCCAATAGAACATCATCAGAAAAAGAGTCTCGCCCCACCTCCTCTGACCGTCAGCGGTTCTCTTTACACGAAAGCCATGCTTTGATCATTAATGACCAACAAATGATCATTAACATACAGCAGCACTTAGCGTGCCATACTACCAAATTGGGTGTATATCGCTGATAACCTTCAACTACATAACCTCTGAGCTCGTACGTCTCAGAGAAGGGTGTTAAGCTAAGAGAATAAATTCTCTGCCACCAACAAATATGTATTTGAAAGAAATCGGCTTTATATCTCAAAGTGTAGTGTCAGACACACGACCATACAAGTCTGATCCGGGTTTGAACGGAACCGAAGGCACTTCTTCCAATAAAGGAAGAAGCCCTTGCAAATCCGGGCGTCCACAATTCCGACCGGACTCCCCATCACATGTGGAGATCTCTATACCGTAGCAACTCAGTGCAGAGACAATCGATAAGTTATCCTATCATTTTCGAAGACACCCGATCTTCACCACCGTCTTCAAATTCTATTCATTTCGTCGAATCACTATTTGGAATGGGTTATATGACACAAAGGACCTCTCCCGGCTAATCCGAATAATGAGTTCTCAGTTTTTAAAACATGTGGGTGTATCAATTACAAGGATTCACATTCAGGGTTCGATGTGGGTTTCAGATAACTAAATGAAATCTGACCCCCTGCCGCATCGAAGTTTAAATGCCGTTTTATGGGCAAAATGGGTTTTCACATACATATAAGAACAAATCACAAATCACAAATCACAGTTCAGCAGAAAGCAATCAAAACAGAAATATCAATCCGGTAGAGAATATTTGATGATAGTCAATCATCTTCGATTAAAGTGAATGCGATTTAAGTGAATTAACCAAATAATTGTCTTTATTAATTATTTTAAATCGATGTTAATTTTACTTAATTATGAATTAATTAAATCTTAATCAACTTTATTAACTAGTTATTCCTTTATTAATTATCTTAATTTATTAATTCTTAATTGTTAACTGATTAAGTTTAATTACTTTTGTTAATTGACCATTCTTTAATTAATTAATTATTAAGTATAAAATCATTACAAAACATTAATTGTTAATTACTATTTCATCATTATAAATAAATTTGGTTTAAAGTTAACACTTGAATATTTGATTTACTTCTAAATTTTTATTAAGTTAAATTTTAAAACAACTTTTATTTAAAAGAAAATATAAGATTTAAAATATCTTTGAACTTCATAAATTTCAAATAATTGTTTCAATACCGTTTACCTCATATTCCATCAACAAATTATCATTAATTTCTAAAGAGTGGATTCAAGAAATTATTTAACTTGTGTTTCAAAAATTTAGTCAAAAACTGGATTTTTGCTGTTTTCATGACCAACTTGAGGTTGCCTCGAGTTGTCCTCGAGAAAAACACACCCTTACTTCGAGTTCTAACCCAATTTAACCCGAGTAGCATTTTTTTTTCAAAAATTTGTTTAAGTTTATAAAGCAACCCGGTGTAATGTTTAAATGACACAAGCCTAGCTTCGAGCCTTCTCCCCAATTCCCCACGTAGTGCTTCGAGTCACCCCCTTTTCTTCTTCCCAAACCATCAAACTGATACCACAACCACCATGTGCACGTGCACGGCCAAAACCATCACTGTTGGTCGAAGCTGCAGCCACCGTCAAGTCGACGACCATCCCCAAAAACCCCACAAACACCTAAAACTCGAATTAATTTCGAAAACATCAAGTCATCTCGACCCAACAACCCAGCAGAACATCATCAGAAAAAGAGTCTCGCCCCACCTCCTCTGACCGTCAGCGGTCACCAAATTTGGACCGAAGCTCCATCAACGTGCGACGCCGCGATTGGCACCGGAAGCACGAAGTCCGATCACCCCGTGATGGCGCATCACTGTCATTTCCAACATGAATAGAAATGGGTTCCTAAACCCTAATTTGATATCGAATTAGAAATTTAAGGATTTATAAATTCTACTCGTATTTTTCTAGTAATCTCGAACATCCAATCTAACTATGACGACGAACTCGAGTCCCACAATCGTTTGGATCATCTGATTTTGACAAAAATGCATTTTTCCGATCAACCCCAATATCTCAGTGAAAAGTTAATGAAATTTTTTGAAATTTTGTTTCTAAAATCCTCATTTTTGGAGGGGATTCAAATAATATTACTGGAATAAAAATCTATGATGTTCGAATTTCTTGCTTATTTGGATTGTGACTGTGTTTTACATTTTCCAAAAAAGAATAAAACATGTTGCTTTTCTTTTGATATGTTACTAAACATAATGCATGTCCAACATCACTTTAATTTGTTTATACTTTAATTTCAGAGAAGGATAGAGAGAGAGATCTTGAATTTAGCATGGTTTGCTCTGTAAACCTGATACTTAAATGTAAGTATGTTAACACAGTTTCCAGTAAAAAGAAAACTACAAAACTTTCTTTGATTTATTACTGGAAACATAGTACAAGTTTATAACAAAACTCCAACTTGTTTACAATCCATTTTCAAAAGAAATGAGGGAGAGAGTGATTTGGATTTTGATATGGTTCACTCTGTAAACCAGAGACTCAATATGATTGTGTTTTCACGGTTTCTAGAAAAAAAGGAAACTACAAAACTTTGCTTTTATTAATTACTGAAACACAATGCATGTCCAAACCATAGTTTATCATTCAAATTCAATAGAAATAGAGGGAGAGATTTTTCAGTTTGGCATGGTTTACACTGTAAACCATAGAGTTAAAGGAAACAGAAGAATAGAAAAAGAAAACGACATTTCTAGCCAAAGAAAAAAAACACAAGCACAACAATTCATTCACATGCAAAGGCTATTCATATTCATTCAGGCATTCAAACAACAACAAATGATTGAATAAAACAGGGGTTTACTCACCTCTTCCCTGAAGACAGAAAAGCTCCTAACAGTTTCAAAAGATAGTGATGAAAGCCTGTAAATCTTTCTTCTTTTCCTACTTTAACTTTCTAAAGTTTAGATCTGCAAGTTATAATTACAGATCTTTGATTATTCTTGGTTGTATTTGTTCACTTAATTAATCAATAACAACAATTTTAATTTACTTACAGTTAAATTTTTTTTATATAACAGAGAAGCCTTTTTGCAGTTGAAACCAGAAATTGATTTAAATCCTTGAGCTTGACTCCCTCCTACAACTGATCAATATTATTGTTTTAAATTCTTTCTTCATTACTGATTATAACTTCAAATTCAAATTTTAAAAAGAAAGTGACCTGCCTTTAAATTATTTCAGAAATTATTGCACTGGCAAAAACCTAAAGCCCCCGTGTTCAAAGCTAATATGCAGTTTTGAATTTGTTATTAAGACTTGATTTTAAAATCATAATTTCATTAAACATAAAGTTTAAAAATCTACCTGAGAGATGGAATCATAAATTACAGCTTGAAGCTTTAAGATGATTCTTAGATTTTTACTTTTGAATTGAATTGAAGATGAGTTGGCAGTATTCTTTTTTTTTCTTTCTGATTTTTTTTCTTGAGTGTTGGAGTTTGGAATGCTAAATCTTTTGGTTAATGAACATTCATAGATTAGGTAGCTAAATAATTTGAAATTGGAAGCTGTAATGATGTTGAATGCCATTTGTAAACAATAATCATGAGATCTAAATTTTGTTAATTTCTTTACTCCATCTCCCATGTGAATGTATATTTAACATTTGTGATTTTTACAAGGCAAAAGAATTTTTTTAATAAATTTTTATACCATATTCATTTTATAAATGAATACACCCCCTTATTCATTTGTGTATATATGTATACAATGTTAAAAGAATTGTTTTTAGCCAATCTTTACATATATACATTACATCTTAATGATTTTAAATGCCGCTTATTTTTAAAAATATTTATTTTAAATTTCAATTCAAATTTCAATTCAAACTTGAAATATAACCATTTATGTCCATTTATATATTCACACATATCTTGAATAAATTTAAATTAAATTTCAATATGTATTCAGTCTTACTCATATATGCCATGTACATATATGTATAAAATTTTAAATTCAAATGACTTTTTAAAGCATTCATTATCTCAAAATTTTAAATTCAAAAGAAATTGGAATTTATTTATATATAAAATTTTCACTTATTTTATTTGTTTGAGATTTTTTTTCCAATTTATTTTCAAATTAAATTCCAAGGGTTTAAAGTATATTATTAATTCTAATTGATAAATTTTCGGGATGTTACAGATATCCCCTCCTTAAGAAAATTTCGTCCTCGAAATTTGAAAGAGAGAAAAACAAACAAAGAATATACGAATTCAGAAAGAATAAGGAAATGGCTTACCAGGCTAAGCTGAGATATCCACTCTGCAATTGGGATATGATTTCTGCATATTATCTTCAGTTTCCCAAGTGTAGTCCTTTGGATCGCCACTCCACTGAACTTTAACTAGCTTCACAACTCTGTTTCTCAATTGCTTTTCTTCACGATCCACAATCTTTATCGGTTCTCTTTTGACTGTTAAATTGGGGGTGATGTCGAGATCCTGTTGAGCAGCTTCTTCAATAATACTATCTGGATCGTGCACATACTTTCGAAGGTTAGAAATGTGGAATACGTCATGCACGCCAGATAACCAGCTAGGCAACTGCACTCGATAGGCTAAAGAACCAATCCTCTCCAGAATAGGAAAAGGACCAATATACCGTGGTGCTAGCTTACCGGTCTTCCCAAACCTCAATACACCTCGCATAAGAGATACTTTAAGAAAGACAGAATCTCCAATCTGGAATTCCAAATCCCTTCTTCTGCGGTCATAATAACTCTTTTCACGACTCTGAGCTGTCCTCAATTTCTTCCGTATAAAATCAACTTTCTCTGTGGCTTCTTTAGTCATATCCGAACAAAAGATGAGTCTATCCCCTGCCTCAATCCAGCATGCCGGTGATCGACACGGACGACCATATAAAGCCTCAAAAGGAGCCATCTCTATACTGGCCTGACGGCTATTGTTGTAAGAGAACTCGACCAGATGCACATGGTCCTCCCAAGAACCACCAAAATCAAGTATACAAGCTTCAATAGATCTTATAAGATTCGGTTAATCCTCTCAGTCTGCCCATCATACTGTGGGTGATAAGCAGTGCTGAAATTCAGTTTTGTTCCCAATGCGTCTTGAAATGCCTCCCAAAATATACTAGTGAAGATCGGATCACGATCACTCACTATGCTGCTAGGAATGCCGTGGAGACAGGCAATTTCTTTCACATATAATTCTGCTAAACTCGCTGCCGTGCGGTAGATTTCACTAGCAAGAACTGAGCTGTCTTAGTCAAACGGTCCACAATGACCCAAATTGCTTCATTGCCTTTCCGAGTACGAGGCAAACCGTCGATGAAATCCATCGATACTTGGTCCCATTTCCACACCTCTAAAGGCTGGAGTAAACCCGCCATTTTCTTTTGGTCACTTTGATTTGTTGGCAAGTAGCACAGCGATTCACATATATAGATATATCCCTTTTCATCGTCTTCCACTAGAAATTTCTTTTGATATCACGATACATTTCATTGACTCCTGGATGGATGCAAAGCTTAGATTTGTGGCATTCGTCCAAAACTTCACGTTTCAGCTCCGGGATGTTAGGGACACAGATTCTTCCTTTCAATCTTATAACTATATTGTCGTCGACTTTAAAACTAGTATTTTCACCACGACGCATTTTCTCATAAATTTGATGTAGGAACTCATCTTCTTTTTGTTGGCTGGCTACTTTCTCAAGAAGAGTAGGAGCAATGACAAGGTGAGCAAGAATAGCATGCTTTCTACTCAAGGCGTCGGCAACTACATTGGCCTTTCCGGGCGCATATAGAATATCTAGGTCATAAGATGCTAGAAATTCCAAGCAACGTTGTTGTCGCAAATTCAGATCTTTCTGGGTGAAGAGATATTTCAATGATTTTTGGTCGGTGAATAATTCGATTTTTCACCTAGAAATAAAGAGAGTTCAATAAGTATATTGTTAAGTTAAGTTAAATAAAATTCGTAGATTGTTAAGAAAGCTGAAAAGATTCTTACCCAGAAGATAATGTCACCATATTTTTAAAGCGAAGATAACAGCTAAAAGCTCCAAATCATGGGTTAGATAATTTCTTTCATGAGGACGTAATTGTCTACTCGCATAGGCAATTACCTTCCCATTCTGCATCAATACTGCACCCAAACTGTGACGACCTTGAATTTTGGACAATTGAAATTTGAAAATTTAATTGATTTTTGATAGTTGAATGATAGTTTAACATGAATTTCAAATATCAGGATGAATTTGGCAATTTAATTATTGAATTTCATTATAGAAATTTAGGTAAAATTGTAAATCTTCAATTACAAGCTGATTAAAAATAATTTGATGGCTTAAAAAATTTATATTGATAATACTGAAGATAATGGAAGCTTCAGAATTAAGTTTGGAAATACTTTATTCAGTTTTGAAATTATATCGTTTAAATCGATATTTAAAAATAGCTTTCCGAGGCACAGTCTCAGAATTCGATGAAACCAGTTCTATTGGATCCATAATATTGTATTATTATCGGATTTCAATTTTCACGGCATTCAGAGTGATCGTTTGACCATACAATAAGCAAACGCGCTGAAATTTAAATTAAAAGTTCAATGTTTAACTGATTCGAAAAGCTATCTTCTCCATACAATCGAATTTGGACTCGGAACCTTTTCCATTGCGTTCGGAATAGGCGTATAACATTATAAACGCCTGGCGGCATGCTTTGACTTGAGATCGAGATTACGAGTTACGTAATTGTAACAATTTAGATTTAAATTTGAATTTAAAAATATTGTATATATGTGTATTTCATATAATATTATCTCAAATAAAAAATATAAATAAATATATTACGTCTCCATCTTTAAACCACGTGTTCGTCTGTTTATACCATGCGTTCGAATTTTATTTTGTACATGCATTCATTTTATAAAAAAACCTAAATCTATCGTCTTCGTTCAAAATTAAACAGGAACTTCAAAACAAAATTTATGGCCGAAGATTATCAAATTCCTCTTTCGAAAAAAAAATAGCAGAACCTCAATTCTCGAAATCAAAATCCACAACCGCCTTCGTTCGTCTCTCAAGATCGAATTCGCGAGCTCGAAGCATAGGGCAGCAAGCGAATCGCGAGGCAAGATTCGCGATTTCAAATCAAAAGGGAACGAAGGCCGATATCGAGGATAAATCGCGTTCGGCACTTGGATTCTCAAGTGGATCCAGCAGTTTTTGCTTGCATGATAGGAATCGAAGCGCGTAGGAGGGTGATTCGCGACGTTCAGGGGAAGCGGCGACTTTGATTTGTGGTTCGTGAACATCAGCGCGAGACGTGGCAGCGACGGCGCACGTTGGCAAGGCGGCAGCCCAGTTGCCTGAGCTCGGCGGTAAGCGGTAATGGTTGGAGTCGACCTTGACTCGACTGTGAGGTATAAGTATGATATATGTTTTCAATTTAATATCAACTTAGGTTTATCTGCATTTGTTAAATTACTAATTGTTTTAAATAATAAAATATGGGATGAATCTGTTCATGAACTTATTAAATTATTTTAATCGATAAAGATATTTTATAAAATAAATGTTGGATTTGATTTAGGTTTAAATTTAGTTTAAGTTAAATACATTTATTAAAAGAAATTAGTTAAAATATAATTATCAATTTAGAATTAATCACTAGTTTAAAACTAAATTATTAGTTGATTGGATTTTTATTAAAATGAAAATTTATTTACAAATTAATGATTAGTTTAAATAAATTCTCATTAACGTATAAAAATAAGTTACTGTAATAGTTCTTATGTAAACAGTAAAGGGGTTTTATTAAGGTATAAAATAATTTTGTTTTTAACTTGATAAAATCTACATGCATGTTCTATTTTAAAGACAATAAAAATATCCTTGTTTTAAATCAATATGGGAATTAATTTGTTTGATAAGCTTATTTAAAAATACTTTTAAAGGAAATTTAGTTTTAAATTTAATGTTTGGTTAAACAAAGATTTTAATTAAAAGGGAAGTTAGCTTTAAATCAAATTGTTAGTTTATTAAAATTATTTAAAAGAAAATAAATTATTCGATTAGCTCGAGTATTAATGAAATCTTATATAATTATTTATACAAGGTCTAAAACTGTATGGAAATCAAGCTGGAAAGAAATTAGATTGCATGCACAAGAAAATGTGAGATCTTCTCACTCAAAATTTTAATTGAAAATTCCAGTTATTGGTTGGTTGTGGAATTGTGATAGTTAAATTAAAATTGATTGATTGTGTGTTTGGATAATATTTATTATTAGTTATATTAGTTTAGACCCTATAGGCCGCATAATAGCGGATGTTATTATATTAAATCCATATACCGCGATATTCCACCTTGAAGTGGAATTGGTATTATATATGTATTTGGAGTTGATTTCCCGCATTATATAGCAGATGAGACCCTATTGTGCTGCATAATAGCGGATAATATTTTATAAATCCCATATACCGCGATATTCCACCCCGAAGTGGAATGGGTATTTAATTGTGTGCTAACGTATGTGGATGCAGGGAAATAGGTTGGAGGGATCCAACTGGATTCCTCAAATATTTAATTTGTTTCGTATGTTGTGTGTTGATTATTTTTAATTCGTGTGATTATTTGTGATTGAAACCGTGAAGGCTGTAATTTAGCCAAATATATTTTTGGTATCGTAGGATACCAGAAATATGAAATTGGATTTTTGGAAATTAAAGTAGAAAAGCCTAGACCGTTACAATTAAAGTATTAAAGTTGATTTCTCTAATCCGATCGAATTAATTCCAAAAATATTGGAAAATATTTTAATAAAGGAATTTCGAGTAATATTGTTTAATGATTGAAGAATTTATTTAAGATACGGATTTTAAATATTTGAAAGAGATAAAGAAATTTATTTCAAAAGGAAATAAATTTAGAAATTAAATTTGGAATTTAATTTAGAGTTGAAATTAATTTTAGAAATCGATTCGGGAATTAATTTGGAGTTAGAATAAATCTTAGAAATCAATTTGGAAATTTGGTTAGGTGTTTTGGAAATAACTTGGAAAATCAATTTGAAATTGATTTGATATTGGAAAATTAATTTGGGAAATCAAATTGGAATTTGATTTTGTGTTTGAAATAAATTGGAAATCAATTTGGGATTTGATTGGGTTTGAAGATGATATTTGGACATCGATTTAAAATTCGTATATCAGTTGATATTTGGAAATGTAAATTCACAACGGGAATTTGTAAAGAAAAGGGAAATTGTTTAAAAATAAATATTGATTTATTTTTTTTAAAGTGTGGAAAGAATTTACAAATTAGAATGTAAATTAAAATAAATCAAGAAGATTTATTAATTTATTGGAATGGTCCATTTTGTAATGGGAAAAGAATTCTTCCCTGGAAAGCCGAGTATATTTTTAAAATAGCCTTTGAAATAAAATTAAAAGTTTTAGATTTGATTTTAAAATAATATTGTTGGAGAAATTAGTTTGGAAATTGTTTAAAGTAAAAAAAATTTATTTAATAAATTATATAAGTGATTATTTTAAAGATTTAAATTGATATTTGATTTAGTAAATAGTTATTTAAATATTTATACTCTATTTACAAATTTTTATTTTAAAATTAGTTTTGGACCTGAATTTTTATATGAGATATTAGTATAATATTTTTCATAATAATATTTAAGCAAATATTATGAAATAGTTTATTTTAAATGTTTCTAAGTATATTTTGAATAAGTATTTTATATTATTTTAAATATTTGAACTCGGCGGAATTTTCAGCGGAAATGAATAAATATTGAAAATGTTTTCCGCGTAAGGAAAAAATTGATTTGGAATTTATTTTCAAAGGATCGAAGTGTGAAAAATTTATTTAAATTTGTTTTTCAAAGGGTTAAAAAACAAAATTTTATCTTGCGAAGATATTAATAATGGAAAAAAAATTATTTGAAATCCAGTGACTGTTATGAATGATGATTGATAGTTAATAATCGACTATCAATATTGGCCTTAATCGGCAATTGAACTGCGATGCGACCGGGAGTCGAATTCCAACTGAATATTCAAAACCCACATTGAACCTTTGTGATTGTGATGGATCTTTTGTTTAAAAGATCAAAGTGGAATTGTTGTGATTTATTGAATCTGAATGAACACTAATTTTCAAAATAAGCGCTCGTTATTCAGATTAGCCAAGAGAGGAGCTTGTGTCATAGAACCCATTTCGAATAACGATACGACGAAATGGGATTGCATTTGAAGATGGTGTTGAAGACCGGGTATTTTCGAAAGCGAAAGGATTACCTGTCGAATGTCTCTACACCGGGTTGCTCAGGTATAGAGATTTTATCACCCTTTGTGATAGGGGATTCCAGACGTGATTAGTGAATATCCGGACTTGCAAGGACTTCTTTGGAAGTGCCTTCGGTTCCGTTCGATCCCGGAAACGGACTCGTATGGATGTGTGTCGGACGTTGCACTTTGAGATGTAAAGCAGGTTTCTATCAATTTTATTTCTGTTGGTGGTGGAGAATTTATTCTCTTAGCTTAACACCCTTCTCTGAGACGTACAAGCTCAGAAGTTATGTAGTTGATGGTTACTAGTGACACATTCCCAATTTGGTAATGTGGCATACGAAGTGCTGCTGATCATTGTTGATCAAAGCATGGTTTTTGTGAAAAGCGTAACTTTGTGGATGAGACTTTGTCGTACCTCACACCCCGGAATGGTCGAAGCAGGAAGAATGCAGCAAGGTTATAGGGGGTAGCGCCCCTTAGGGTATGTACATTTCCTTCTGGATAGAAGTAGTATCATGGTATGGAGCCCAGATACTTAACTTATGTGAATATCGCAAATATATATTACTTTGTGATTGTTGTTGTTGAGGATCCTCGGATAAAGGTTGTTTACAACCGGAGGATGGCATACTCGTGTCAGTAGTTACCTATTTTTACAGAGGTAAACCGGCCTTGTGTTGGCAGAGATCCGGTTAGGTTCTCAGGGAGCCCATCCAGAGGCGTACCCATGTGGCAATGGGAAGTTCCTTGGCCTGACCATTTGTTGGAAATCCAATTCCCAATACGAACCCAGTACGGTTTTAGTTGTAGAACCAGCCATCTAATATGGTAGCTATAGTAGACATACTATAATGGTACGTATGCTGGCTAAGATTAATATTATACTTGCAAATGTTTCTGTACTATGAACTAATAATAATATCAAAAAGATTTTGCGTATTAAGCATGTTTGACTATCATAAGGAATTATCTTCCCCAAGTGTGCGTTTGCATTGTGTGTGTGGCAGGAGGCCTTATGGTAGTTTCATTTTCCTAAAAGCATTGCGGATTTCTTTTAAATTCCTTTGTTTTTCTTTTCTAAAAGAATAACTGTTTTTAAGATCTCACACCAGTCCCATGACTGACCTTGAGTTTATTGTTCCCTTTCTAAACTCTGGGTGCCCTAAATTTTCCACACGGGCAGCCTAGATTCAGGTTATCATTTATTCGGGAGCAAAGTCGGAAAAGAGTTGCTGTAAAGATCAGGAGTTGAAGCTGGATGGCAAGACGTATATCTTACTATGTAGTGTCCGTTGCGTGTGGTTAGTGCAAATCAGTTTTCATATAGTCAAGTTATAATAACTGCCAGTGATGTATGATGTCGTTGTAAACTCTGATGTTGTATTGTATCAACTGAGATGATTCCTTGTTTTAAAGATTATTCATTTATCTATTATATATTCTTCCGCTGCGAAATGTGAGATTCTGTTATTGTTTCTGTTCTTCTTCTATCTTTTTCTTCTTTAACCCTAACGGTTCGGTTTTCCGGCATTCGACCGTGCGACATTTGATATAGTGGACGTATAAATGTCGACTTTCGGGCGTCGTAAAATTGGGTCGTTACACAAACCTTCACCACAAGCATCGGTATAAATAGATAATCCCTAGTTCCCGTTGATAATAGCGAGAACAGGAGCGGTGGTTAATCTCTTCTTTAACTCCTAAAAGGCTTCTTCACATTTTGGAGTCCAATTGCACTTTGCATTCTTCATTTTTAGCTTGGTCAACGGACTAGCTAACTTAGAAAAGTACTGAACAAACTTCCGATAATAACCGGCTAAACCCTAAAATCTTCGAACTTCCTTTGGGGTAGTAGGTTTTCTCCAATCAAGAATAGCGAAAATTTTGCTAGGATCGATAGAAATCCCTTCTTCATTAACAATATGGCCGAGAAATTTGACTTCTTTGACCCAGAAATTGCATTTGGAAAATTTTGCGAATAGAATATTTCTCCTCAATAGCTCCAAAACGATTCTAAGGTGCTCGGCATGCTCCTCTTCGGTCTTGGAATAGACCAAAATATCATCAATAAATACGAGCACAAATTTATTCGAAACTTCCCGGAACACACGATTCATAAGGTCTACGAAGTATGCTGGAGCATTAGTTAGCTCGAAAGGCATGACTAACCATTTGTAGAACATATTAGGCCCCCTGAAAGCTGTCAAATGAAAACAGTCTTCGACGATTCGTAGTTGATGGAACCCTTGGGCTAGATCCATCTTCGAAAAGAAATGAGCGCCGTGCACCTGATCAAATAAATCATCAATTCTGGGTAGTGGGAATTTATTCTTGAGAGTCAGCTTATTGAGATCGCGGTAATCCACACGCAATCTCGAAGATCCGTCCAATTTAGCAACAAATACGACGGCTGAACCCCATTCAGAAACACTGGGTCGAATCAACCCTTTTGCCAGTAGATCATTGGTTTGTTGAACTAGTTCAACCCTTTCCCTGGATGCCATCCTGTGACTTGCATGAACGACAGGACGAGCATTGGGTATTTGGTCGATTCTGAATTCTATTTCTCGGTGTGAAGGTAGAGATCTCACTTCTTCAAATACGTCTGGAAAATCTCTAACAATAGGTATGGACTCCAGACTGGGTTCGGGGTAACCCAAATTATACATCAACCCTTCTCTTTTTGGACTAGGGTCCTCGTAAGAAATCTCGATGAAATCTCCAAATTTGGTTTTGATTGAAATCAATCGATTATTGAAATCCAATTTGGCTTCATATTTTGCTAGCCAATCCAGTCCGAGTAAGACTTCAAACTCGTTAAAATCAAGGACAAAGAGACCAACAGGGAATTGGTAACAAGATTATGAGATAGGAACGTCTCTACATCGAAGACAGAGATCCGCGAGACCTCCTACTGGATTCTTTATGCATATAGGCTCATCAACAAAATCAGGTTCAAGGTCAATTCATTAATAGCTTGTTGAGAGATAACACTGTGTGTAGTGCCCGTGTCAAATAGAACTGTAACAATGCTATCATCAATAGCGAGATTACCTTCCAGAACTTCTTTCCCCTTTTCTGCTTTGGAAGATGCGGGTTTGTCTTTGACTGTGTACACCTTGGCCATCTGAGCTTGCTTCATGACTGGGAAGTCTTTAACTTCATGTCCCAATTTCTGACAATAATAGCATTTCCTGGGCTTTGCTTGAACGGATTGATTGGCTTGTCTCTTAGGCTTCGTACGTCTGCTAGAATAATGGCCCTTCTCCAAGAAATTGTAGCAAGTGACATTCTCTGCTGTACTCCCCTGATTGCTCTTCCTTTTCTCCTTACCGTGCCATGGTTTCTTGCCTCCAAATTTCCTCTTCTTCTAATTTTGATTGCTCGAATTTCCTTTCTCCACCGGGGCTTCTTGGATATTAAGTGTAGCATATCGGTAACCCATATCAACCAAATCTGAGAAGGATTCTTTGACGTGGCCAGTCATCCTTTCGTGGAACTTCTTATTCATCCCACGAATGAACCTTTCATTCTTCTTCAAAGGTGTGTTCACCAATTATGGACCGAAGCGAGACAATTCATTGAATTTGGTTAGATACTCCTAGAATGACAAACCCCCCTACTTCAAGTCCATGAATTCCTGGTACATTCGAGAAATCTCAGCTAATGGCATGTAGCGCTTCTCAAATACTTCTTTGAATATCTCCCAAGTAAACTCGTCTTCTGGCTCATCAATAGTGACCGTCTCCCACCATGCTAAGGCCTCCTCTTGAAGTTGCCAAGAGGCTATGAGTCGCATCTGATCATCTTGCATCTTTAGCCCTTTAAAGATTCTTTCACATGATCTAATCCATGCTTGGGCCTCAACAATCGACCCCTTTCCGGTGATTGGCTTACCACCAAGCCTTGAGAAACTCTTGTACAAATCAGCCAGATTCGGCTAATGCTGAGTAGATAAAGCAGCTTCTGCTATTGGGGGAACTTGGCTAGGTGCCGTGGCATTTCCTCGCCTCCAGCCCTTCCTCTTCGTCCGCTCATCCTTACTATCTGTAATTAGTAAGAAAATTTATTTAGATATTTAGACTATCTTAAGGAATATCAGCAGTTAAAGAAAATGGACTAAGAAAATTTGAGGTTTCGGTCTTGGTTATACTCATTCTAGGGCATACTTCACCCTATCTCTAATGAGCCATCTAATGTGTTGTACTCCGTAGCTAAACTTCTTACTCAACCTTTAGCTCTGACACCACATGTCACGACCCGAAATCCAATGTTCGGAAATTGACGTCAAATACCTCACTTGTATTTGACTGCCAAAGATTCAAACACGAACTCCAGTCGGATGGAGCTTATAAAAACATTAGATGAACATAAAATAGCGGAAGCAAAATGAATATCATGCATTACATCACATATACAACATCATCATAATATCTGTTACAACATCAGAGTATCATAATACATATATCACAACTCCAAATAGAACATCATAATAGAACAACAAGTGATCATATGCCAAAAGGTCTTCAAAGAAATAGAATGATAGTGAACTTCCAAAACTAAGCACCTTGAGATCCAAAAGCTTCCAAAATGTCTCCAAGGTAAAAGTCTCCAAAAACCGATAATCTCCAAACCAAAAGTCCCCAAAATACAGCTAATACCAAGATACGGAAAACCTGCTACTAGGCTGCCCGTGTGGAAATAATGGGCACCCAGAGTCTAGAAAGGAAACAATAAACTCTAGGTCAGTCATGGGGCTGGTATGAGTAAACAAAGATAGTTTCTTCAAAACAAAACAGATTCTAAAAGGAAGTCATTCATGCTTTTGCAAAATGAAACTACCATAAGGCCTCCCGGCACACACACAATGCAATTGCACACTAGGGGGAGATTTCCCTTTACGATAGTCAAATATGCTTAATATGAGGAAAATTCTTTGATATTATTACTAGTGCATAGTGTGAAAACATTTCGAAAATATAATATTAATCCTAGCCAGCATAGGTACCATGATACTATGCCTACTATAGCTGCCACCTGAGGTGGCAGGTTATACAAATTTCAATCGTAATGGGCTCGTATTGTTTCTTTGGATTTCCAACAAATGGCCAGGCCAAGGAACTTCCTATGCCACATGGGTATGCCTTTGGCGGGACATCCCGAGAACTTAACCAGTTCTCTGCCAACACAAGGCCGGGTTACCTCTGTAACTATGTAACTACTACACGACTATGCCATTCCCCGGTCGTTTACGACCTTTATCCGAGGGCCCTCCATCACAAAGCAACAACCACATAGTAAATGAGATTGCAGCAACCACATAGGTAGAGTATCTGGGCTCCATACCATGATACCACCCTTTTCCCAAAGGAAATGACATACCCTAAAGGGCGCGACCCTCATAACCTTACCGCATCTTTCCTGTTTCGACCATTTCCGAGGTGTGAGGTCCTATGAGATCTCGCCCACAAAGCTACGCTTTACACGAAAGCCATGCTTTGATCATAAATGATCAACATACAACAGCACTTAGCGTACCACACTACCAAATTGGGAGTATATTGCTGATAACCTTTAACCACATAACCTCTGAGCTCGTACGTCTTAGAGAAGGGTGTTAAGCTAAGAGAATAAATTCTCCGCCACCAATAGATATGTATATGAAAGAAATCGACTTTATATCTCAAAGTGTAATGTCAGACACACGACCATACAAGTTTGTTCCAGGTTCGAATAAAACCGAAGGCGCTTCGTCCAATAAAGGAAGAAGCCCTTGCAAATCCGGGCGTCCACAATTTCGATCGAACTCCCCATCACATGTGGAGATCTCTATACCGGAGCAACTCAGTGCAGAGACAATCGATAAGTTATCCTAACGTTTTCGAAGACACCCGATCTTCACCACCGTCTTCAAATGCTATTCATTTCGTCGAATCACTAGTCGAAATGGGTTATATGACACAAAGGTCCTCTCTCGGCTAATCCGAATAATGAGCGCTCAATTTTTAAAACATGCGGGTGTATTAATTACAAGGATTCACATTCAGGGTATGATGTGGGTTTCGGATAACTAACTGAAATCTGACTCCCTGTCGCATCGAAGTTTAAATGCCGTTTTACGGGAAAAAGGGGTTTTCACATACATATAGGAACAAATCACAAATCACAGTTCAACACAAAGCAATCACAGTATCCCAACAGAAATATCAATCCGGTAGAGAATATTTAATGATAGTCAATCATCTTCGATTAAAGTGAATGTGATTTAAGTGAATTAACCAAATAATTATCTTTATTAATTATTTTAAATCAATGTTAATTTTACTTAATTATGAATTAATTAAATCATAATCAACTTTATTAACTAATTTCTTTATTAATTATCTTAATTTATTAGTTCTTAATTGTTAACTGATTAAGTTTAATTACTTTTGTTAATTGACCATTCTTTAATTAATTAATTATTAAGTATAAAATCATTACCAAACATTAATTGTTAATTACTATTTCATCATTATAAATAAATTTGGTTTAAAGTTAACACTTGAATATTTGATTTACTTCTAAATTTTTATTAAGTTAAATTTTAAAACAACTTTTATTTAAAAGAAAATATAAGATTTAAAATATCTTTGAACTTCATAAATTTCAAATAATTGTTTCAATACCGTTTACCTCATATTCCATCAACTAATTATCATTAAATTCTAAAGAGTGGATTCAAGAAATTATTTAACTTGTGTTTCAAAAATTTAGTCAAAAACTGGATTTTTGCTGTTTTCATGACCAACTTGAGGTTGCCTCGAGTTGTCCTCGAGAAAAACACACCCCTACTTCGAGTTCTAACCCAATTTAACCCAAGTAGCATTTTTTTTTCAAAAATTTGTTAAGTTTATAAAGCAACCCGGTGTAATGTTTAAATGACACAAGCCTAGCTTCGAGCCTTCTCCCCAATTCCCCACAAGCTGCAGCCACCATCGAGTCGACGACCATCCCCAAAAACCCCACAAACACCTAAAACTCAAATTAATTTCGAAAAAAAAATCAAGTCATCTCGACCCAACAACCCAACAGAACATCATCAGAAAAAGAGTCTCGCCCCACCTCCTCTGACCGTCATCGGTCACCAAATTTGGACCGAAGCTCCATCAACATGCGACGCCGCGATTGGCACCGGAAGCACGAAGTCCGATCACCCCGTGATGGCGTAGCACCATCATTTCCAACATGAACAGAAATGGGTTCCTAAACCCTAATTTGATCTCGAATTAGAAATTTAAGGATTTATAAATTCTACTCGTATTTTTCTAGTAATCTTGAACATCCAATCTAACTATGACGACAACTCGAGACTCACCATCGTTTGAATCATCTGAGTTCGAAAAAAAATGCATTTTTCTGATCAACCCCAATATATCAGTGAAAAGTTAATGAAAAATTTGAATTTTTGTTTCTAAAATCCTCATTTTTGAAGGGGATTCAAATAATATTACTGAAATAAAAATCTATGATGTTTGAATTTCTTGCTTATTTAGATTGTGACTGTGTTTTACATTTTCCAGAAAAGAATAAAACATGTTGCTTTGCTTTCGATCTGTTACTAAACATAATGCATGTCCAACATCACTTTAATTTGTTTATACTTTAATTTCAAAGAAGGATAGAGAGAGAGAGAGAGATCTTGAATTTAGCATGGTTTGCTCTGTAAACTTGATACTTAAATGTAACTATGTTAACACAGTTTCCAGTAAAAAGAAAACTACAAAACTTTCTTTGATTTATTACTGGAAACATAGTACAAGTTTATAACAAAACTCCAACTTGTTTACAATCCATTTTCAAAAGAAATGAGGGAGAGAGAGATTTGGATTTTGATATGGTTCACTCTGTAAACCAGAGACTCAATATGATCGTGTTTTCACAGTTTCTAGAAAAAAGGAAACTATAAAACTTTGCTTTTATTAATTACTGAAACACAATGCATGTCCAAACCATAGTTTATCATTCAAATTCAGTCGAAATAGAGGGAGAGGGTTTTTAGTTTGGCATGGTTTACACTATAAACCATAGAGTTAAAGGAAACAGAAGAACAGAAAAAGAAAACGACATTTCCAGGCAAAGAAAAATAACACAAGCACAACAATCCATTCACATGAAAAGTCTATTCGCATTCATGCAGGCATTCAAACAGCAGCAAATGATTGAATAAAACAAGGGTTTACTCACCTCTTCCCTGAAGACAGAATAGCTCCTAACAGTTTCAAAAGATAGGGACGAAAGCCTGTAAATCTTTCTTTTTTTCCTACTTCAAATTTCTGAAGTTTAGATCTGCAGGTTATAATTACAGATCTTTGATTATTCTTGGTTGTATTTGTTCGCTTAGTTAATCAATAACAACAATTTTAATTTACTTACTATTAATTTTTTTTATATAACAGAGAAGCCTTTTGGCAGTTGAAACCAGAAATAGATTTAAATCCTTAAGATTGACTCCCTCCTACAACTGATTAATATTATGTTTTAAATTCTTTCTTCATTACGGATTATAACTTCAAATTCAAATTTTAAAAAGAAAGTGACCTACCTTTAAATTATTTCAGAAATTACTGCAATGGAAAAAACCTGAATCCCCCCTGTTCAAAGCTAATCTGCAGTTTTGAATTTGTTGTTAAAACTTGATTTTAAAATCATAATTTCATTAAACATAAAGTTTAAAAATCTACTTGAGAGATGGAATCATAAACTACAGCTTGAAGCTTTAAGATGATTCTTAGATTTTTACTTTTGAATTGAATTGAAGAAGAGTTGGCAGTCTTTTTTTTCTTTTTGATTTTTTTTCTTGGGTGTTGGAGTTTGGAATGCTAAATCTTTTGGTTACTGAACTTTCAGAGATTAGGTAGCTAAATAATTTGAAATTGGAAGCTGAAAAGTTTTCTATAATTTTTAATTTGATTATTTTATTCAAGTAATGATGTTGAATGCCATTTGTAAACAATAATCATGAGATCTAAATTTTGTTAATTTCTTTGCTCCATCTCCCATGTGAATGTATATTTAACATTTGTGATTTTTACAAGGCAAAAGAATTTTTTTAATAAATTTTTATATCATATTCATTTTATAAATGAATACACCCCCTTATTCATTTGTGTATATATGTATACAATGTTAATAGAATTATTTTTAGCCAATATTTACATTATATACATTACATCTTAATGATTTTAAATGCCACTTATTTTTAAAAACATTTACTTTAAATTTCAATTCAAATTTCAATTCAAACTTGAAATATAACCATTTATGTCCATTTATATATTCACACATATCTTGAATAAATTTAAATTAAATTTCAATATGTATTCAATCTTACTCATATATGTTATGTTCATATATGTATAGAATTTTAAATTCAAATGACTTTTTAAAACATTCATTATCTCAAAATTTTAAACAAAAGAAATTGGTATTTATTTATATATAAAATTTTCACTTATTTTATTTGTTTGAGATTTTTTTCCAATATATTTTCAAATTAAATTCCAAGGGTTTCAAGTATATTATTAATTCTAATTGATAAATTTTTGGGATGTTACAGATCAGCCATAGGTCGATACGAAGTCATCACCTCCCATCGATATGAAATCGACGACTCTGCGATCGATACAAAGAGATCATCCATCTATCGATACGAAGTGACCATTAAGTGATCGATACGAAATGGCTTCAAGATTCGATACAAAGTAAGGTACAACAGATCGATACGAAGAGTGATTTGAAATCGATACGAACACGGCATGTAAAAGTAGAAGACTCAGTCGGTCGGCATAAAAAGTGGATCAATCCTAAAGGTTAGCGCCACGTCAATTGGCATCACGTGCAGAATCATTGATGCGAAACCATCGATTCGAACGATATCGATACGAAGTCAACAGCCTTTAATGAATTCAAACTTGCATCGATCATAAATCAAAATCTACGAGTCCAAATGCCACCAAATTTTCACAAGAGCTTGCTTACCTCTTCAGGAATGTTCATGATCGATCCTGACTCGTTTGGACTAAATCATGATCGATATGAATTGCATTTGTATCGATCACGGATTGACTCTAAACGAACAGGGATCGATCGCGTGGGCCCACCCACGTGTGAGAAGAGGTCTTTCGAGATTTGAGCGAGATATTTGCATCCTACGCCTATAAATAGCAGCGCAGGACCTATCGAAAAACAATTTTTGGCTCTTCTACGTCCAGACTCTGTCGAAATCACTGTTGTACTCGAATTTTACTATTGTAATTCATTGTAACAGCAAGAAAAAGTTAATAAAAGCCAATCATTTCATAGTGGACATAGGCCATACGCCGAATCACTTTAAGTCCGTGTGTTTCTGTGCGTTTTTCTTGCTTATTATTCGTATGTTTGTTATATTTTCCTTTTTTCCATTTATATTCTTTATTTTATCTCTTCAAACGCATCCGAAGAGTGTTGTGCCAATTTTGGTACAAACACTTTGGTGCTTTCACCGAGAAAACCCAGTTTTTTTCCTGCTCGTTGGATCTACTATCAATATCGGATTGTGTAAATCTAAGAAGAAGAACTAGATTTTAAGTTTAAAGTTCTTTCATCCTATTCAGATTTGCATTACGTCTAGGAAAGAGCTTCGCTATCCATCATGGTTAACACTAGAACTACTTCAACTGTTGTCGATCCAGATGAACGGGACAGGCAGGACTCCATACAACTTCCTCCTATCGATCAGAATGCTGCCGGACCATTAGATCTGCAAGGCCCTGTCACCAGGGAATAGTTTCAGCTGCATATGCAAGAGCTGACTCAAAGCCGCCAACTGCTTACTCAACAACTCCATGCTAATGCGGAATTGACCAACCAACTGAATCGTCAAAGACAAAGGAGATCCAGGAGGGATTAGGCTTCCTATTCATCCACTGAGAGTTCAGCCTCTTTAGACTACTGTCATAGATCCATGCATCCATGGCTGGATGGAAGTTCTACACAGGGTGCTAGACATCAGCATATACTGAATCTTGGGCAGCCGAGAGTTGGCCCGTCAACTAACCATCAGACTGGACTACCCTCCCAAGGAGGTACCGTTCCTTACCATGTCACGAACAACCGCACTACCGTCACTGCTAATGAATTAGGAGTTGATGCCCGAAATCAGACAGATCCGAATCATCGCGAACATGAATATACTCTAGAACCTTATATCCCACAAGGTCTAGACCCAAGGAGGCGAGACATTGACCATCAACCACGTCCGGCCTATCCTCGCATTATGGAGCCCGACCACACATTGGCTCAACATGCCTAGAACGTCCAGATGCCATACATCCCAACGATGATCCGTCAGATGATCCATGAGAGTCAGGATCTCACCGACGACGACTGGGAATCTCCTAGAGTCATACTCCTTTTACTGATGATATACTCTACACTGAACCACATCGACGATTTAGGATGTCAACTCTAACCGTTTATGAAGGGAGCTCTGATCCTAATCAACATATCTTAAAGTATGAAAGGTTGATGAATGCTGCACGGGCCGATGATGCGGTCAAGTGCCGAAGTTTCTCGATCTCTCTAGGGGCATAGAAACTATGTGGTTTACCTGTTTACCACCTCGATCTATTTAATGTTTTGATCAGTTGGCGACAAAGTTTGTTAACCAGTTCCGCATGCATGTTACAAGGCCGAAAGATTTTAATACTTTATCCAGTGTCACTCAAGCTCCTGGAGAGACACTTAGACGTTTTTTGGAGAGATTTCATGCTGCATGCGCTGAGATTAGAAATCCCAATGATAACTCTATTTTGATGGCACTAACTAAGGGAATCGATCTCGATTTCGAGTTCGACAACTGGTTGGCCGAAAAGCCTCTTGCATCATTAGATCGTTTCTATTCCAAGATAGCCCAATTCTTGAGAAGGGAGGATGCGAAACAGTCTAGGAAAAAGGATGATGTAGGGCCTAGTGTGGAAGGAATTCAGAGCAATGTTGCTATTACACAAACTGGGGAGAGTTTTAGAAAAGTGCAATAGAACATATAGAATAAACAAAATCAATAGAAAGATAATGGAAATCAAAACAGAAAAATAGATCAGAATCATGGGCCATGACGTAGGGCTCCTATGTTTGACAATTATATTCCTTTGAATACGTCGCCGGAGAATGTGTATTTACAGACCTGCAACACTATTCAGTACAAGAAACCAGCTCTGAAATGATCATCGAAGAAATAGATTCCAAATATAGGTTTAAATTCCCAAATAAACCATTTCAATTTCCATATATTTCAAAGCTTTAATTATTCCACCATTTCAAAACTTATTTTTTTGATAATTTCATATATATCCAATTCAATTACTATTATTTAGATTTGAATGTTTACTTAATAAATCAAATATCATTTAAGTAAAACCTTTAAACTTCAAATAACAGGATGTTCTCTCAATTTAATTAACTTGATAATATTCATTTAAATCGACTTGATATTCATTTAAGTCCTCTAAACCAAAAGCAAGTTTTAAAGATCTACCTTTTAAAACCCCAAATTTATTTAAATTTCAAATAAATTTTATTCGAGGATAATTCTTAAATACCTTAATTCAAAGCAAATTCATATTTATCTTCCAACATTTATTTTATTTAAGACATTATAAACTCCATCAATAAATTTAAATAAATACTTAACCGTATTATATCTAAATAAAATTTAACTTTTATATTTTAAACTTCTCTTTTATTCTTTAAAACAAATTTATACATAGCTTAAATTCAAGCGTTTAACTATAAATAAAAAAATATTTAAAAATATCAAAAATCAATCTTCATTAAACCATATTCTTTCCAACCATAGAAAATCATTTCAATATATATATATATATATATATATATATATATATATATATATATATATATATATATATATATCGCGTGCCTGTATAAAATTTTCTATCCTATGATTAAGTGATACGGATATTTATCATTTCAATCCGTAATTTAAAATAAAAATTACGGTTATATATCATTTCAAACTGCAATCCCGAATGAAATGAAAATGCATAATAACTTGCAGTTTATAACAATATAAGTACAACATCCATTCATCCAAAAATCAACCATCAACCATTTATCACAATCATCATCCAAATTCAAATAATACATCAATGCCGCTCGACCCACCGTAACGTCACTAGCCGCCACGAACGCAAGCCAACTGCACCAAACTCCGACCATGCCTCGATCATCTGACGTTGCCACGACCTTCGCCATCTCGAGCCGCCTCTCTACTGACGAAAACTCCCCTTTCGGTCGTGCCTATCAATGCCGTCGCTCACGCCCTATATTGGCGAATTCCGGCCAAACCTCTGACCATCTCGACCAGCGTGCGTCACCACAAAGACTGCTTTGCTCGCTCCACCCAACATCACTAGCCGATCGGCCCAACGTCCTAGATCCACCGTTCAAAAAATCAACCCTAGTTTCGACGGCCAGAAATGTTTCGGCCAATACTAGCAAAACCATGATCCAAACTGAAAAACGAACTACACCAGAAGATTACGCACTTCAAAAGCTTCAACATATATTTTTTCTGAATTTTTCTGAGGAGTTTGGATTTTCATTTTGTTTTCGATTTGAATTTCATTTGTGTTTGGATCTAGAACTTTTGTTTGTCTGCCATTGAGGAGGAGAGAAAGAAAGTGTACGTACAGCCAAATAGGAAATAGGGAGGCTAGGGTTTATAACTACATATTTATAGACAAATTTGAAATAGAATGGATCGGATAAAATAGATGTACGCGCTAACGCCAAAGTGGCCCAAAAAGCCCGTTCTGACCCCGGAACGAAATTGGGTACACCCATATATCAAAATAAATGATTTTACACATTAAAAACGTAATGGAAAAGGTTTCAGGTCCAAATTCCATCGTATGGAGAAGTTATGCTAAAGTTTATATTTTCAAATTGAATTCAATTGATTTCAATTAAATCGATTTCAAGGCGTTTCGAGTCCGTACGATCAAACGACAAGTCCGATCGCTACGAAACTTGAAATCCTACAATAATTCACCGTTACGGATCCGACGAAACTGGTTTCGTCGAAATCCGAGTCAGTGGCCAAAATGGCTATTTTTACACTAATTATATAAATTAATAATTAATTAATTAAATCAGATTTTAAATTTTATCTTGATAATTGACAAATTTCAACATTTTTAACTTCATAATCATTTACAACGATTTAAACAAATTTAAATGTCAATTTAGAGAAGGTTAATTTATAAGTCCAATATAAATCTTCAATTTCATTAATTTCAAAATTATAAATAAAATTTTCAATAACTCTATTAAATTCACTATTCATTCTATTATTTAATTCATCGTTATCAAAAGGATGCAATTTACATTGGTTCACGATTGTTTACATTTATTTTCTTAGATTTCATCTACATTTCCATTTATGCAATATTTTCAAATATTAAGTTTCCATTTAATTGCAATAAATCATATTATCGTAATTTAAATTCAAATAAATGAAGAAAAATGTTGATTCCCATTCTTATTATTCAAACAAACATTATCCTCTAAACATATTGAACATTTGTCAATTTCACTCATAAATTTGGATTTTTAAACCAATTAACTAATTTACCTTGGTGCCATCCTTTATTACATCTATCGTTTCTTTAATTTATATTAATAAAACATTAAATTTAGATATAGTTACTAATTATTACCATAGTTTATTTAACACCTTATATAACAAGCCACCTATATTAATTGCATTTATAAGTTCGTTACTTATTAAACCAGATTTATAATTCCATATTCAACGCTAATTTATTTCATTGCAATTAATATACGCCTATTTACATTTTAAGTTGGATAAATATTATATTAACATCACTACCTTAAATTTTTTATTAACAATTCATTCATAAATCACAAACCATACCTTATTCCCAAATATTACCTTAAATCAACAATAATGTAATATTTAATTCATTTATTGCAATTGGTTTCCATAAATTTGGATTGCGCTGATTTAGTTAGCCTTAACATTACTACATTAAATATACATCCAGTTTCAATTAATATAGGATTTAATCCTAATTACTTACCATTTAATTCATTAATTATTGATTACCTACAAAATTAAATAAAATTTGGTTCCTAAATATTTGATTTGATTGTCATCTTTACTATGTCCACTATTACTTAAATTCAAATTTACCATTTCACTCAATTATAACTTTTACACAATTTTTTTTCAACTAATAGGTATTGCACAAATATCATTACTTATCAACTTGCATTTATCTTATCACATAAATTTTCATTCAACTACTATTTAATAAATTTTATTTCATAAATTAATTCAAATATTACGCTCGTTTTCTTCCATTTGATTTATAGCCTGATTTAACATTTACATTAACCCATTTCATTCAGTTTATACACATTTAACTTTGGCTAACTTTATTGCCTAAATTTACATGCAGTTACTTTTAGTAAATAATTTATTGCATTGGATAACTAAATGCTTGCCTTTATAAGTTTTCATTTCCAAACAATATTTCAATTACTACGGAACATTGATTCAATTCAATTTACTATTTAATATTATCAATTTATTAAATAAATTCACATTCTTTTCTTTTTTTTCTTCCTAAATTTAATTTCAAAAATTAAATCAAACTAACCAATTTATTTATCAAAATTTATGGGTCGTTACACTTCCCCCACTCAAAACTTTTTATCCCCGAAAAGGAAAGAAGGGAAAAGAAGGATTAAGATATCAACATATCTTATTCAAAATATTAACTTTATAAACAATTAAATTTACAAAATTAATTACTTAAAATAAGATACACAAATTTATAACTATTAAACCTTTTATACTCAAATTAATAAAATTTGAAAAACATTTTCAAAAATTTTCTAAGTCCAAAATTTACGGAAAATTTCGGCAGAGTCTCCTTTGTACGGGGAGGATTGGGAGAAAATATAATATCAAATGTAATAATATATAACATATACTTTCCAAACTAATATATATCCCCACACGGGAAAACAATATAATAGCGCTATAAAACCGTAATCCGAGAACGTACCTATTTGTCGGGCACTTAACGCTTATATTATGAAACCAAATGCAGTAGCAATTGCTTCCATAACCTGTATTTTTCTTATAAAATCTGATAAGGGTTAGCAATTATATAGAATGAAATATTTAAGTTGTTCAACTACAAACAAACAATCAATTCAACAACCAATTGCAACAAACCGCATACAACCATCACATAGAATCAATAAAATCAATCATTCACTCATATCAAGCAAAGCAAATAGTGGTTCGGGTTTAAAACTTTATCTTGTACAGAATGCAAAATAAACTACTAAGCACATCATTTGCTCAACAGCCTTTGATGAAGCTAAATAGATTATTCATACATCCAACATTTTTAAAGTATCCTTACCCAAACAATCATAAATCAAAATAAACATCAACAAATTTCAAACAACAGATTTAGTTTATTCTTGTTAATTTCATTTCATACTATTGTTGTTTGATTTCTTCTACATTCATATAATGGTTCATCTTTTTATTTTACATTTATTTCTTGCAAATTTTCATTTATTTTATTCATTTCTAACAAAGTCTCATTTTCACTTATTCGTCTCATGAAATTTTCTTCTATTTTATTACGCTTATTTATTCACTGCTTATTTTCAAAATAAATTCCTTCAACACTTACTTAAGTTTATTATCATTTATTTATAATACTTACATTTCTATTACATTTTATCATAGTACATTTCAATTATAACTTAAGTTTATAACCATTTCAACATCGAATTCTTATTTATTAAAGAAATTCATTGAACACCTTCATTCATAAATTTACTTGTACAACTTCCATTATTTTCTTATTAACATTTCAACTTTTTACATCTTTTGGTAAGTTATATATGTTAAAGAAAATGCAAATGAAACTTATACAAGTTTACCTCATCTTTTAATTAAATTTAATGTTCAATAATATTATTCTTTGTTTCATAGGTTACAATTCAAATTTCCTTTAATTTTATTCATAACCTAGCATTAAATTCCTTATTTTAATTTATTAATTACCTACGTTCCAATTCACTCCAGTAACTGAAACTATTGATAAATGGAAACTTAAGAATTAAATATCGGGTTTTATTCAAAATTAATTAAAATAACAGATAAATGTATATACTTACACTTTATATATCCAATTATATTTAAAACAATTAAAAATTTATATTTTTTATTAAAAATGGATCTGCAGTAAACTACTACAGTGGCCTTCCCACTTCGAAACTCGAAAATGAATGTCGACGATGCGTGCACTCATCACCGAAATTATTTTCCAGCGACAGAGAGGGAAGTACAGAACCTATTTCTTTTCCAAATTTCTTTTTAAAACATTTCCTTCAAATTATATTGAAATATTTATATCGGAAAATACTTCTAAATAATATTATTATATTTCAAAATCCTTTGAAACCAATTTTCAAAATCCCGGACTTAAGTTCCAAAATTTCCAAATTCATTGATTTTATTTTCTATCTCATTTTACTTATTATTTTTAAATTTTATTACCTAACAACCAATATAATACAACCAAATATAACCTTTATAAAATTTACTTTATATATAGAAAATATAATAGGCAAAATTATTTCATTCACCTATATTAAAACAAATATTGTGTCGGTCTGTCCTATTAAGTGTTTAGAAATCCCTATTGATGTCATAGCGTTCCATACATCAACCAGAATTTATAAATACAAAACGGAACAGATTAACACAATATTAAAACCTTTTTATACACAAACAAATACGCTCTCTCATATATATACACTCAGCGACTCACCATAGGGTATTACCACCCTATTAACAAAGAGACGGCCCCCACAAAGCTAAGGTTTATCGCTAAACCAAAGCTCTGATACCAGATGTAACATCCTGCCTTTTCGTACGCTTCAAATCGACACACGTGCCGATTCAAACCATATGGAAGGGCGGATTGTTATGGGGTAAATAAGAAAAACAGAGAAGAAAAAACAAAACAAAATCTCACAGCGGAAGGATAAAATATAATAATCAATATACAGTTCAAAAACTGATTACAAAACATTTGATTCTTCTTTATACAATAAATACCAGAGTTCGCATACCAATAAATATCAATGCGGCGGAATACGGTGTGTAGTGGAACCATATAGTATATAATAATAATAATGAAATCTTCGTCTTCTTCCTCCAGAAATAAAGTCTTCAAATCCTGAAACGCTCGGACTGACCCGAGCGAATTGAAAAGACAAAACACTCGAGTCAGAACTAAAAGATCTTATGTAAGTTAAATCAACAGAAATAAATATGAGTGCAGTAACTCAAGAGATGCTCGGGATTTACATCTCTTAAGGATCCGTTAAACTATTTACTATATAGTATATTTCGCTATTATAATAGTGTCTAATAGTAAAATAAACTTACTTTTAAATAGCGTTAAGGGATTACCATTTAGCCCTTAACACGTAATAGTCCCAGTAGTCCATCCAATATCATAGTCGCTCCTGATCGGGAAGCCACCACAGGATACCACACGGGCTACGGGAGAAAACCAAACTCGTACAAGGCGCGATAGGGTAGGTGACACGGCACAACTAGGCAATGCCAGGTAGATAAACCAATTACACTTCCGGGTCGGTGGTAACGCGTAGCCGCAGCTACCGCCCACCTCGAGCCACACCCCCAAATCAAAGAAATCAAAAGTGGCCACCGAATAAAACCAAAGTCAGAGTTGAATATCGAAGGGATGTGTCCGATCAAAGGTGCTACTTCAATTAACCCGTCGATCGCTCCTGTTTTAGCCACCTTATGCCAACTCACGGGAGTTGGGTCCACGTATTTACCTCAAAGGAAACGCCGCCACCATCCTACTTCATTCTGGAATCACCACCGCGTACACGGTTGTTGAAGTGGTTTTCGGGGTTGGCAGAGAGTATGACAACTTCCGATCCCGGTCTCTTCAACAACCAAACGTTATTATAACACCACGGTCTTTTCAAAATAATTTATTCTTTAAAACCAAAATATAATATCCCTTCCAAAACCATATAAATACGATATCATTTATATTTTTAAAACCCTAAATCAATATGACATCATTTTTATTTTATAAATATCCCTTTTCCCCAAAATCATAATATTTTCAAATATATATATCTTAAACCCAATAGTTTTGAAACAAAATTTCTAATACTTAAATGGTTTAAGTATTAAACCGCTTTGCATAACAAAATAGCTTTTTAAATTCCCAAATAAACCATTTCAATTTCCATATATTTCAAAGCTTTAATTATTCCACCATTTCAAAACTTATTTTTTTGATAATTTTATATATATCCAATTCAATTACTATTATTTAGATTTGAAATGTTTACTTAATAAATCAAATATCACTTAAGTAAAACCTTTAAACTTCAAATAACAGGATGTTCTCTCAATTTAATTAACTTGATAATATTCATTAAATCGACTTGATATTCATTTAAGTCCTCTAAACCAAAATCAAGTTATAAAGATCTACCTTTTAAAACCCCAAATTTATTTAAATTTCAAATAAATTTTATTCGAGGATAATTCTTAAATACCTTAATTCAAAGCAAATTCATATTTATCATCCAACATTTATTTTTTTAAGACATTATAAACTCCATCAATAAGTTTAAATAAATACTTAACCATATTATATCTAAATAAAATTTAACTTTTATTTTTAAACTTCTCTTTTATTCTTTAAACCAAATTTATACATAGCTTAAATTCAAGCGTTTAACTACATATAAAAATAATATTTAAAAATATCAAAAATCAATCTTCATTAAACCATATTCTTTCCAACCATAGAAAATCATTTCAAAAATATATATATATATATATATGTGTGTGTGTGTGTGTGTGTGTGTGTGTGTGTGTGTGTGTGTACCGCGGTGCCTGTATAAAATTTTGTATCCTATGGTCAAGTGATACAGATATTTATCATTTCAATCCGTAATTTAAAATAAAAACTACGGTTATATATCATTTCAAACCGCAATCCCGAATGAAATGAAAATGCATAATAACTTGTAGTTTATAACAATATAAGTACAACATCCATTCATCCAAAAATCGACCATCAACCATTTATCACAATCATCATCGAAATTCAAACAATACATCAATATATAATAGGTGATACTAACAGGTATCAACTATCAGTTTATAATCAAAAACAAATTATAATTGTTTAACTGGCAGTTTATATGCAATAAAATAAATAACAATTTAACTGGTAGTTAATATGCAATAATTAATTAAATAACAAATTAATTAAATAAATGCAAATTAACTGAGATAATGATGAAATATATGCCAAACAGTTATAAATAAATTTCAAATCACATCATAAATGAATTTAACAAACATACGAAATCTTAGAAGTTGTGAGTGGGTTAAAACACTCACCTTTTGAATTTAAATCGAATTTAAAATCTGATTTAAACCCAAAATTTTGACAGTCTCCAAATCCATCCAAACCAGCGTCAAAATGTTCGAAATTTTATTATGATCCTAACCAAAAAGTCGCGCGTGAAACGGAATCCGTACGTAAAAGATATGATAATTAGAACATTTACAGTTTGAATTAAATTATATAAAATGACATGTATCAATTTACCACGTCACCCCTTACTGTTTCACACGTAGCCTCCAGATCGCGCAAACCCTAATACCGCTCGACCCATCGTAATGTCACTAGCCGCTACGAATGCAAGCCAACTGCACCAAACTCCGACCATGCCTCGATCATCTGATGTTGCCACGACCTTCGCCATCTCGAGCCGCCTCTCTACTGACGAAAACCCCCCTTCCAGTCGTGCCTATCAATGCCGTCGCTCGCGCCCTATGTTGGCAAATTCTGGACAAACCTCTGACCTTCTCGACCAGCGTGCCTCACCATAAAGACTGCTTCGCTCGCTCCACCCAACATCACTAGCCGATCGACCCAGCGTCCCAGATCCACCGTTCAAAAAATCAGCCCTAGTTTCGACGGCCAGAAATGTTTCGACCAATACTGTCAAAACCATGATCCAAACTAAAAAACGAACTGCATCAGAAGATTACGCACTTCGAGAGCTTCAACATATTTTTTTTCTGAATTTTTCTAATTGGATTTTCATTTTGTTTTCGATTTGAATTTCATTTGTGTTTGGATCTAGAACTTTTGTTTGTCTGCCATTGAGGAGGAGAGAAGGAAAGTGTACGTACAACCAAATAGGAAATAGGGAGGCTAGGGTTTATAACTACATATTTACAGACAAATTTGAAATAGAATGGATCGGATAAAATAGATGTACGCGCTAACGCCAAAGTGGCCCAAAAAGCCCGTTCTGACCCCGGAACAAAATTGGGTACATCCATATATCAAAATAGATGTTTTTACATATTAAAAACGCAATGGAAAAGGTTTCGTGTCCAAATTCCATCATATGGAGAAGTTATGCTAAAATCAATATTTTCAAATTGATTTCAATTAAATCGATTTCAAGGCGTTTCGAGTCCGTACGATCAAACGACAAGCCCGATCGTTATGAAACTTGAAATCCTACAATAATTCACCGTTACGGATCCGATGAAACTGGTTTCGTCGAAATCCGGGTCAGTGGCCAATATGGCTATTTTTACACTAATTGTATAAATTAATAATTAATTAATTAAATCAGATTTTAAATTTTATCTTGATAATCGACAAATTTCAACATTTTTAACTTCATAATCATTTACAACGATTTAAACAAATTTAAATGTCAATTTAGAGAAGGTTAGTTTATAAGTTCTAATATAAATCTTCAATTTCATTAATTTCAAAATTATAAATAAAATTTCCAATCATTCTATTAAATTCACTATTCATTCTATTATTTAATTCATCGTTATCAAAAGGATGCAATTTACATTGGTTCATGATTGTTTACATTTATTTTCTTAGATTTCATCTACATTTCCATTTATGCAATATTTTCAAATATTAAGTTTCCATTTAATTGCAATAAATCATATTATCGTAATTTAAATTCAAATAAATGAAGAAAAATGTTGATTCCCATTCTTATTATTCAAACAAACATTATCCTCTAAACATATTGAACATTTGTCAATTTCACTCATAAATTTGGATTTTAAAACCAATTAACTAATTTACCTTGGTGCCATCCTTTATTACATCTATCGTTTCTTTAATCATATTAATAAAACATTAAATTTAGATATAGTTACTAATTATTACCATAGTTTATTTAACACCTTGTACAACAAGCCACCTATATTAATTGCATTTATAAGTTCGTTACTTATTAAACAGATTTATAATTCCATATTCAACGCTAATTTATTTCATTGCAATTAATATACGCCTATTTACATTTTAAGTCGGATAAATATTATATTAACATCACTACCTTAAATTTTTAATTAACAATTCATTCATAAATCACAAACCATACCTTATTCCCAAATATCACCTTAAATCCACAATAATATAATGTTTAATTCATTTATTGCAATTGGTTTCCATAAATTTGGATTGCGCTAATTTAGTTAGCCTTAACGTTACTACATTAATTATACATTCAGTTTCAATTAATATAGGATTTAATCCTAACTAGTTACCACTTAATTCATTAATTATTGATTACCTTCAAAATTAAATAAAATTTGATTCCCAAATATTTGATTTGATTGTCATCTTTACTATAACCATTATTACTTAAATTCAAATTTACCATTTCACTCAATTATAACTTTTACACAATTTTTTTTTCAATTAATAGGTATTGCACAAATATCATTACTTATCAACTTGCATTAGCCTTATCACGTAAATTTTCATTCAACTACTATTCAATAAATTTTATTTCATAAATTAATTCAAATATTACGCTCGTTTTCTTCCATTTGATTTATAGCCCGATTTAACATTTGCATTAATCCATTTCATTCAGTTTATACACATTTAACTTTGGCTAACTTTATTGCCTAAATTTACATGCAGTTACTTTTAATAAATAATTTATTGCATTGGATAATTAAATGCTTTCCTTTATAAGTTTTCATTTCCAAACAATATTTCAATTACTACGGAAAATTGATTTAATTCAATTTACTACTTAATATTATCAATTTATTAAATTAGTTCACATTCTTTTGTTTTTTTCTTCCTAAATTTAATTTCAAAAATTAAATTAAACTAACCAATTTATTTATCAAAATTTACGGGTCATTACATGGTCAGAGAAATCATCCAAATTTTGCTTGTAACCAAAACAATCCCAACACGAGTACGGTTCGTCCCAATTTTCAAGCATTCCCAAATAATGCTTCGAATCCTCCCTTTCAACCCAATCATTTTGAACCAAAATTTTCGTGTCCACCTCATAATCAACCGCAACAATCAATTTTTCAACCAAATTCTGCTCATCCTCCCTAGGACGTTAAACGTTTAAGTTCGCTTGAGAAAACTCTTGAAACGTTGGCTTAAAGAACTACTCAAAGCCTTTAATCAAACAGCAATTTGAAAATTTTATTGACCTCATATATGCAAAACACAAACCAATCGATTACAAAACTTGAAATGCAAATGAGTCAATTAACCATGTCTGTAAGTGAACGCGAACAAGGAACATTTTCAAACCAGCCCATTCCAAATCCCAAAAATTAAAATGCAAATTCAAATCAAGCCCATGCTGTTTAAGATAGCACTGTCACCCAATTGAATGCTATCACAACTATACGTTCCGGTAAACAAATCGATAATCAAGTCATCAATCCAAATGATTTACCGAAAACCTCTCTTGACACTTCTAAAACAACAAATGAGCCAATGTTGAATAGAATTCCAATCAAAATTCTTCTTCTACTTAAGTAGATCCTCCTACTGAGTATTGTGTCCCATTTCCACATCGTCTCCAACCTAAGAAACACTTAGACCAAATCGAATAGATGTTGGAAATTTTTAAACAAGTGAAAGTGTATATCCCGCTTCTTGACATCGTTCAGGAAGTCCCAACTTACGCGAAATTTCTTATGGACTTTTGTACCTAAAAGCGATACCTAAAAAAGTCTTCTTAGCCGCCAATTTGAGTGAAGTCTTATCCCAATCCATGCTCGTCAAATACAAAGATCCTGGCTCCCCTACGGTTTCATGTATAATTGGAGACAAGAAGATTAACAATTGCTTGATAGACTTAGGTGCGAGCATCAATTTGATTCCATATTCCATGTACGAATAATTAGGCTTCGGTGAGCTCAAACCCACAAAGGTCATGCTTCAATTTACCGATCGTTCCATTAAGAAGCCCATGAGAGAAATCAAGGACGTGCTCGTTCGAGTAGGACAATTCATATTCCCCGTTGATTTTATCATTCTCGAAAAACAACCCATGACAAATCCTGCAAGTCAAATTATATTGATTTTAGGTCGGCCATTCTCAATTTCCTTAACTAATTGCCGCAACGGTTCGATGAAAATCTCTTTTGGAAACATGACATTGGATCTTAACATTTTCAATCTTGAAAGCTAATCGAATGAACCTCGTGACCAAACGTTGGAAGTTAATGCCATTCACGAAAACTTCGAAAACGAGATACTTGACCTTAACGACGAACGCGAAGCTGAGTACGAATTTTTTTTCTTCATGAAATTCCCAATGTGACTGAATACACTCTCCCTTTTGAATTGCTTCCAGTTGAGTCCGAATCTCAACTCAATTCTTTGATCGAGAAACTCCTAAAGTTGGACCTCAAACCACTTCTCGATCACGATAAGTATGCATACTTAGGTGATAACGAACCGTTGCCTGTCATAATTTCTGCAACTCACTCTCTCTTGATCAAGAAACCGCCTTACTTTCTATTCTTATGAAAAACAGAGAAGCAATTGGGTGGTCCATTACCAATATTAAGGGAATTAGCCCTGCTATTGTCCAACATCGCATTCACTTAATTGACAAAACCAAACCCACTCGTGATGCACAATGGAGGCTTAACCCAAAAATGAAAGATGCAGTTCGCGATGAAATTCTTAAGCTCCTCGATAATGGTATCATCTCCAATAGTCCATGGGTTAGCACAATTCATGTCGTGCCTAAAAATTCTGAACAAACTGTTATAACAAACGACGCTAACGAACACATTTCTACTCAGACTCAAACAGTTTGGTGTGTTTGCATTGATTATCGAAAACTAAATGCCGCAACACATAAAGATCACTTCCTACTTCCTTTCATTGACCAAATGCTCAAATGGTTAGCCGGTCATGAATTCTACTGCTTCCTCGATGGTTATTTGGCTATAACCATATTCCAATCGCTCTCTAAGATCAAGAGAAAACGACATTCATGTGTCCATTCGGTACCTTTGCTTATCGACGTATGCCATTCGGACTTTGTAATGCTTCTGTTGCTTTCCAATGATGCATGGTTGGCATTTTTCCAACATGATTGAACGCTTTGTAAAAGTTTTTATGGACGATTTCTCTATCTTTGGTGTTTCGTTTTTCCAATGTTTACATCATCTCGAGTTGGTTCTAAATCGATGTAAAGAAAAACATTTGACTTTGAATTGGGAAAAATCCCACTTTATGGTCAAATAAGGCATAGTCCTTGGACATATCATCTCAAATAAAGGCATTGAGGTAGATAAAGCGAAAGTTGACGTAATTGCAAACCTACCCATTTCCAAATCTGTTAAGGACATTTGATCATTTCTAAGGCACACTGGCTTTAACCGATGCTTTGTGAAAGACTTTAGCAAAATCGTTCGTCCTTTGACAAATCTTCTTGGAAAAAACGTTCCTTTCGATTTTAATGCTAATGCTGATTGCATCTCTTCTTTCGAATGTCTCAAAAAAGAACTCATTTCAGCTCCAATCATTTGTACACCCAATTGGGATCTCCCATTTTGAAATAATGTGTGACGCTTCTAACTTTGCGGTTGGTGCTGTCTTAGGACAACACATCAACAAAATCCTTCATGTCATTTACTATGCAAGTATGACTTTAAATGACGCTAACTCAACTACACAACAACCGAAAAAGAGCTTCTAGCCTTTTTTTTGCACTTGAAAAGTTTTGACCATACTTGATCGGGCCACACATTACTTTGTACACGACCCATTCTGCGCTTTGATATCTCTTTGCTAAAAAGGATGCTAAATCTCGCTTAATTTGTTGAATCATTTTATTACAAGAGTTTGATCTTATAATCAAGGACAAAAAAGGATCCGATAATGTCATAGCCGATCACTTATCTCTTTCGAATGCACCATCTTCTTTGCCAATCAATGAAAACTTACCCGATGAACACCTTCTTTCAATTTTTATCGATCCATTGTACGCTAATATAGTGAACTATTTAGTCACTAGATAAACTCCCACATCTTGGTCTAAATAGGACAAATACAAATTCATGTCCCAAGTGAAATATCTCTATTGGGACGATCCTTCAAATATTGCCCTGACCAAATCATCCAGCGTTGCATTTCAGATAATGAGATCAGGAGTGTTCTTTCATTTTGCCATGATTAAGCGTGTGGTGGACATTTTGGTCCTCGAAAAACGGCGAAAAAGGTGCTTCAGTGTCGTTTCTATTGGCTTTCTCTTTTCAAAGACTCATTTGAATATTGTAAAACTTGCGATTGATGTCAAATGCTTTGACGAATTTATCGATGAAATATGATGCCTCTAAACCCCATTCTTACAATCGAAATCTTTGATGTTTGGGGTATCGAATTTATGGGACCTTTTCCCAATACTTTTGAAAACTTGTATATCTTTCTCGCTGTCGATTACATCTCAAAATGGGTCGAAGCCGTTCCTTGCAAAACCAACGACCATATAATTGTTGTGAAATTTCTCAAAGAAAACATCTTTTCGAGGTTCGGCACACCTCACACAATAATCAGTGATAACAAAACCCACTTTTGCAATCAATCTTTTGAAACATTAATGAAGAAATACTCGATAACTCACAAGTTATCCACTCCATATCATGCTCAAACTTGCGGGAAAGTTGAAGTTTCAAATCATCAAATAAAACAGATCTTGAAGAAAACGGTCAACAAAAATCGAAAAGATTAGTCTTAGAAATCGACCGATGCACTTTGGGCTTAGCGCATGCTTTTAAAACTACCTTGGGATGTCCCCATTTTGTTTAGTTTAAGGTATAGCTTGCCATTTACCCATTGAAATCGAACACAAAGCGTTGTAGGCAATAAAGAACTTAAATTTTGACCTTGAGAAACCTGGCGAAAACCGAAAACTGCAACTCAATGAACTAAAAGAACTTAGGAACGAAGCGTATGAAAACGAGAAAAATTTACAAAGAAAGAAAAAAGTTTTCCATGACAAGTCAATCCTAAGGAAAACATTTTTACCTAACCAGAAAGTTCTTTTATATGACTCATGACTTCATTTATTCCTTGG
The DNA here is from genome assembly GCA_030765085.1 of Allium cepa. Lineage (NCBI taxonomy): Eukaryota > Viridiplantae > Streptophyta > Magnoliopsida > Asparagales > Amaryllidaceae > Allium > Allium cepa. The sequence goes on from CM060940.1 coordinate 820,310,604, forward strand.
GAAACTTAAATAGAAATGGACACATACGAACTATTTTTCCAATGGTGCCGTAGAACTAGAAAACCCCAAGGATGGATCGATTTTCACAGTCAACGGTCATCGTTTGAAACCTTTCTTGGAAATTCCAAGAGACCAAGAGGAGGAGCTCATGTTTCTCCGTGAGCCAAACTACGTCTAGTAAGAATGTTAACCCTCTTTTGTAAGTATGTGCATATTTTCCCCCGTTACACTCATTATATCATGCATTGACTATGGGAGTGCAGTCGAAATTAAGTGTGGGGGGAGTCTCATTTTCATTTTTTTAAGTTTTTCATGGCATTTTTGAATTTTCATTTTCCTTTAACTCAAAAAATATCTATAAATATCAAAAACATTTTCTTTTTGGCATTTTGATTTATTTTTAAAGAAAAACTATAGGATAAGTATAGGTTTTGGTTATTAAAATGAAATATTTGAAAATTTATTTGTCATAACAAAAATGAAATTTGATTACAAATATCAATTGTTTAACTATTATATAGGAAGGTTCATATTTGTTAATTATGAAATATATTCTAATTGAAAATCTTTGTTTAAGAAGTGGTAAGTTTAAAGTAAAGGACATAACATTTCTATCGTCTAAGTTAAATGGTGCTAAGATGATCTTGCAAAACTCTCACATTAAAAAAAGAGAAAAAATATATACAAGTAAAAAAAACATTTGTATATATGTATATATATTTTTAACACCAAGAGTCTGTGTTCACACTTGTGTGTTCACTCGACATGCTCTGTACCCTTCTCACGTAAGCCTGAAAGGCAGTGCACGATCGGTATATCTGGCCTTAGTTTATCCGAGTTAGATGTGCATATATAAAATTTTCTTTTATTAATAACACATATGGTCAATAAGTGTTCACACTTGTGTGTTCACTCACCACGCTTTGTATTCCCCTCACATCAGTCCACAAGGCAGTGCATGGGTAATATATCTGGCCTCGGTTTATCTTAGATAGGCATATGTAAATATTATTAATATCAATAAATTTTCAAATAAAAAATAAGAAACAGTAAGCAAATGAAATCCAAGCACTATTTTAACTTATTTGATTTGACTTGTTATTGAAAAGAAACGAATATACCACATCGATGAACATTGATAATCAACTAAGGATCTATTTCATGGTTACACTTTGCTATCAACTGAAACAACGAGTTAAACTATTATCTATTTGTTATGATAACTTGATTTTTGTTGGAAATTTTGACTAGTAAATGACTTGAATTTTCAAGATAATGACCAAAACTTATTAACTTATTTGTTTCTATTTAAAAGTAAATCTTTCATTTGTAAATATTTTCAAAAACTTGCATTTGTCCCATTGTAAATAAATCTTGCACTTTGTAAATATTTTCACTTTGCATTTGAATTTTGTGGGTAGTATCCACTTAAACCCTCAGGAGACAACACTTGTCCTACTGGGGACACCCAAAGGTTTGCCGGCTTGTTGCATACGCTCAATGCAATCGTGCTCCCTACAAAAACGATTTTATCTTAGTTTTCCTTTATTCGAGAACGAATAAAAAGATAAGTGCGGGGATATTTGATGTGCACATAAATGGCATATATTTGCATCCATATTTTATCTATTTTTATTTAAATAAATTTCATATATGGGCATTTTAACATATTTAAACCAAAATTCAATTATTGTTAAATCATCATATATTCATCTTCATTCAAGGGAAAAATGGTCATTTTTGCGCATGTGTCAATTTGAGAATTTTTACTTGGACATTTTTTTATGATTTTTATAGGAATTTGAATGCATATGGAAGAGGCTTCTATGAAGATACATGCATGCACAAATGAATACAAAGGAATGAAGAGGAAAATAAGTCAAGCTCATAATCATGGAGGACCCCACACACTTACCTAAATCTAAATTAGAAGCTAATGGCTAACTAAGTGCAAGTTAAAACTTCATGCACATTTAATGATGGATTAATTAGTGGCTGATGGACACATAGTGGCCACACTTCCTAAAGGGCATTTTGGGAAGCACCTTAAAAACTGAATTAGGATTTTATGCATGTATAAATAGCCCTCTTATGCATATGTAAATGATCTTCTACTCTCTTATTTTACTTAGAAAAATTAGCAAGCAAGTTGTAAACAAAATGTTTCATGAAATAAAAATGGCTTTCTAGCCTCTTTCTCTTCTCTTTTCTACTTGTTTTCTTTACTTATATGTTGATGTTATTTCTATGCTTTCTCTCTTTTCATGTTTATAGCTTAGATATACATTCATGCAAGTAGTGTAGCTTTAATTTTTATGCAAGTAGTTAATTTCTTTTTCTTCCTTTGCTTAGTTTCATTTCTTTGCTTTTTAGTGTTGAAATTTACAAGTGTTGATTTGATAACACAAATGAGTAGCTAAACCCCTTCAATTTAGGGGTAATGAAACTCTCTAACTTTATGTAATTTTAATATCTCTATGATTTATGATCTCTTTTATTTATGCTTTAAGTGAATTTTGATGTAAGTTTGTATAAGTAGGCTTAATAACTTATGTTGCTTTTGCAAATGAGCTATCTTATTCAAGATAAACACAATTTGCATTATCATTTGCTAATAGAATTTTTATTTTGAAATGAAAGTAAAACCAAAATTTGATGATCTATATTACTAATTATAATAGTATATAGATCATACTTAAAATAGCTTTTGCTTTGGCTTCATTTTCATGAGAATTGATAAGTGGTGTATTTGTTGTATTATAGTTTGATGGTTTAAGTTATGTTAATTAATAACATAAATAAACCATACTTATGATAAATACAACGATTATTTCACTTAATATAAAAAAAATAAAGATCATAGTTTGTTTGATTGTTGATTTACAGAAAATATGAGTGTGGATTTGCCACTAAATTATTCTCTAATCTTAGTTTTAATCTTATTTGAACTCTAGTTTTAGCTTTATTTTACTTGTAGTTAACAATCTTCTCTCATTTTGGTCTAATTTGATTGATTAGAAATTTTAAATATTAAAAATTCCCTACAGATCAATCCGTACTCGCTACGTGCGACAATATTACGCCATGCGCTTGCGGTTAAATTTTAATTTGCAATTTACCGACGATTTTCTAGATCGATAGAAAAACCGTCATTTAATAAATTAGGCTATTAGATAAATGTCAAATTAGATTCCAAATCCAAATCGTCTTGTGTTTCTGCCTCTATAATTTATTCCAGGTCATACACATACTTCCGTAAATAGGAAATGTGAAAAACATTGTGTACACCCGATAATATTTCTAGCAATTCTACTCGATAGACTAACTGGCCAATCTGCCAAGAATCGAAAAAGGTCCAATATATCAAGTTGCTAGTTTCATAATTCTTCCAAATTTCACTACTACCATCATGGGAGAGATGTTCAAAAATACCAGATCTTTCACTGAAAATTCCAAATTCCTACGCCTTTGATCGGCGTAACTCTTCTGCCTACTTTGTGCTACTTTCAGCTTTTTTTGGATTATGTTTATCTTTTCTGAGGCTTTTCGGATTATATCGGGGCCAAACACTTACCGATCTTCTGTTTCAATCCAACATGCTGGGGATCTACGTAGACGACCAAATAAATCGTCATATGGTGCCAAATCAATGCTTGCTCGATAACTGTTATTGTAGGAGAGTTCCACCGAATGAAAATGACTCTCCCACGAACTTCCAAAATCTAAGATGCAAGCTCTTAGAAGATTTTCCAGTACTCTGTTTACCCTTTCGGTCTACCCATCAATTTGAGGATTGTATGTAGTGCTTAAATCCAGCTTCATTCCTAAAGCTCTTTGTAATGCCTCCTAAAACGAACCTATAAAAATCGGGTCCTAATCACTCACTATGCTGCTCGAAACCTCATGTAATCGAACAATCTCTCTCATGTATATTTCAACTAAGCTCGAGGCTGTCCTTGTTGGCTTTACTTGGATAAAGTGCATGCTCTCGGTCAATCAGTCTACGGTAACACAAATGCCTTCATTCCCCTTCCTTTTTCGAGGTAAGCTTTCGATGAAATCCATCGATATCTGGTCCCACTTCCAAGTTGGAATCTTAAGAGGTAGAAGAAATCCAGCAGTCTTTTATTGATCACTTTTGATTTTGCTGACATTTTGCATATCTTCTAACAAGAATGGAAATGTCCCTCTTTATTCCTTTCCACCAAAAAGTCATCTTCATGTCTCGATAATCTTGGTAACTCCTCCACGTATTGTAAATCAAGACTTATGACATTCTACTAGAACTTTCTGCCTAATCCCATCAATATTTAGAACAAAATTTTTGTCATGCATACGCAAAATTCCTTATTCATCCATATTGAATCTCATCCACCTTCTCGGTATCATGTTCGCCTCAGCTTCCTTGGCTATTGTTGACGCTAAAAATGGGCATCAACACCCGTAGAATATCATGGATATGAGAAAATTAATAGAATCTAAAGAACAGAGCATAAAAGTAAACAAACACAAATAATTTATAGAGGTTCGGCAATTTTGGCCTATATCCACTTCACATTTTATTAATATTTCACCCGATTATAATTACATGAGCTATCAGATTAGCTAAAATCCATTGATATAAGTTTTAAGAAAAATAGCCAAGGCGGAACTTTTGGTGGAGGAAGAAGGAGAGGATCCAAAAGTCCCCCAAAAAGAGAGAGCCCCCAAAAATGGCCCTCTACCCCTGTATTTATAGATGAAGGCAGCCTTCAACCTGACTGACATCTCAAAGCCTGGACTCCCCCCGGCCACTTGGGCCCACCATAAGGAAAGATTGGCCCAACATATTGTGCCAAACCAAACTATCATGCCGACCAAAAGTCATGTGTGCCGACCCAATACTATGTGTGCCAACCCAATGCCATGCCGAACACCTTGTCTCCAGGCCCTACACTACCCCGATATCCGGGAACACCTCAATATGCTGACCCAATACTATGCCTACCAACATCTTGCCGAACCGATACAAACAACACACTATGCCGACCCGATACAATCCACGCACTATGCCGACCCGATCTATTCCACCTACATTGCCGACCCAAGCTCCTGTATACCCTTTGCCGACCCGAACAATGTTATGCGCTATACCAACCCGAGCTATTTCATGTTCTTTGTCGATCTAACGACCACTATATTGACCCCACTAGGTTTCATTGAATTTGCCTAATCATCCACTCTAGTTCCTAATCTAACCAAACTAAATTCCAAGACTTCGCCATCTAGTGCTATCCATTCGTCGATTTTACTTGACCTTGGCGGGATATGGCTGTTCGAACATTACACTCTGGTCATGCGAATATTGCCTCATGATCATCTTTCCCATCAATAGTCAAATATGGTCCTCATAATCACCTTTGCATAGTCGGGCCAAGATACTGGGTAACATCGTGTTTGTTTACTTCTATACTCTGTTTTTTAGATTCCGTTAATTTTCTGATATCATTTTTGGTGTCAACAGCTATCCTTGCAATGAATGGATCTCTAAGCTGATTCTCCTTTATACGATCAATCAAGGTTGGGTGCACCACTAAATAATCTATAACGGCATGCCTTCTGCTTAGCACATCCACTATTACATTCGTTTTCCTAGGCGAAATTAAAATGTCAAGTGCAAGAAATTCTAACCAATGTTGTTGTCTCATATTTAAGTCCTTCTAAGTGAAAAGATACTTCAAAGATTTATGATCTGTAAAGAGGTCCAGCTTTTCACCTATTTAAATATGGAATATTATTTACTAAGGTTAATTAAAGTTTATTAAAATAAACATAAGGAATTCTTACCCGGTAAATAATGCCTCCATATTTTTAATGCGAACACAACAACTAATAATTCTAAGTCATGTGTTACATACTTCCTTTCATGAGTCTTCAATTTTCCACTCGCATAAGTGATAACCTTCCTATGTTGCATCAAAATTGCATCTACTCCTTCTCTACAAGCATCAATATATACAATCAAACCACCGCTTTCTTCAGCAATAGCTAGGACTGGAGCACCGGTTAACCTTTTCTCCAAATCATTAAATTCTTCCTCACATTTCAATGTCCAATAAACTTAACATTCTTCATAGTCAACTTTGTTAGGTAGGAGGAAATCTTATAGAAATCCTAGATAAACCTCCTGTAGTATCCGGCTAATCCCAAAAAGCTCCGAACATCCGTCGGAATCTGTGGTTGCTTCCAATCTCGTATAGCTAAAATCTTTCCTTGATCTATCGAGATCCCTTCTCCTGACAAAATATGCCCAAGGAATCTTACTTCTTTCTCCCAAAAGTGACATTTCGAGAATTTAGCTTTAAGTACAATTCTTCTCAATATTTCCATCACAATCTCCAGATGCCTTTCCTGTTCCTCCTTGGTTTTATAATAGATAAGAATATCATCAATAAAAACCAACATGAATTTGTTTAGCACATCTCTGAATACACTATTCATAAGGTCTACGAAATAAGTGGGTGCATTGGTCAACCCAAGAGGCATAACTAACCATTCGTAAAAGCAGTTCAGACCCTTGAATTTAGTAAATGGAATGCCATCCTTAGCTATTCTTGATGGAATCTTGTGGCTAAATCCATTTGCGAAAATACCCAGGCACCATGAAGTTGATTAAATAAATCATCTATGCAGGGTAGAGGATACTTTTTTTAATCGTTTGCTTGTTTAGGTCTCAATTGTTTACACAAAGCCTTAAGGAGCCATCAGACTTTGCAATAAAAACCACCACTGCGCCTTAACCTGAAAGACTTGGTCTCCTTTCTTTAAGAACTCATCCTTTTGGTTTGCCAACTCAATCTTTTCCTTTGCGGCCATCCTTCAAATATGGTGAATAACGGGTCTTCCACCAGGAACTAAATCAATACGGAACTTAATTTCACGTTGTGGAGGAAAATTTTGCACTTTCTCAAAAACGTCCTAAAATTCCTTGACAATTAGTATTGTCTCCAAACCATTTTGAGATAAGTCAAGTGCATACAAGAAACTATCCCTTACTTGACTAGGTTCCTCATAAAATAATTCTATAAACTTTCTAAAGTTGGTCCATAAAGATACTGTTCTCTTAACGCAATCTAGAATAGCTTTATTCTTGGATAACTAGTCCATATGGAGAAAAACTTTAAATCCAACAAAGTTAAGGACAAATAGGTCACATGAAAAAATATGGAGAGGGTTAGTGATTTGGATATCTTTTCAAACCATACAAAGATTAGCCACATTGCCTATGGGGTTGGACATACTGATAGGACTATTTTTGTGATTAGTTTTAATTTATCTACTAATCTCTTCACAATAAACTATGGATAGCTCCTGATCGAATAATACTCTTACTAAATCATTATTAACGTAGATGTTACCTTCTAGAACTCCTTTGCCTTTTATATCAACGGAGGTTGAGGGTTCATGCTTTACGGTAAAACTCTAGCCTGCTCTCCTTTCTTCATTAAAAGGAACTCGTTTTTCCAATGTCCGGATTGGTGGCAGTTATGGCAGGGATTTTTTTGCACCATAAGGGAGATAGTTTCTTGCTGCTGCCTTCGGACCATGGGATTTCTACAATTTATGGAAAGATGGCCTTTCTTTTGGGAATTATAACAAGTCACATCCTTAAAATGATTCACTTATGATCCTCCCTAGGTGTTTCCTTGCCATGGCTTCTTTCTCTTATTTTGATTGTTGCTATTTCCTTAAGCAGGTACTGAGTTCTTCTTGTCTAAGGCTTTATATCAAAAACCCATATCCAATAGGTTCATAAAGGTTCCTTTTATGTGAGTAGTCCTCCAGTCCTGATATTATTCCTTTATTCATGCAATAAATATCTCGTTCTTTTCTAGGGACGTGTAACAGCTTGGGATTTTTGACCCTCGAAAATCGACACTAATACGTCCACTGTATTTCATGCCGAGCACCGAATGCAAGAAAACCCGATTGTTAGAGGAAAAGAAAGAAGGAAGAAGGAAGAAGGAAGAAGAGAAAAAGAAAACAAACAGCATAGAATCTCATAGTGGAAGGAATAATCTATAATATACAATAAATCTTTACACAAAGAGAAAATGTAATATACATACATCAATTATGTATACTAACCTATTTCAGCCCGTACAGTTATAACAACATGTCCCCACAATTTGCTGATAAATACAGCAAAGAATGCAGCGAAAAAATAACCATATATGCGAATACATCTCTAGGCCTCCAGCTCAGCTTCTGAAGCTCCAACCATCTAAAGCAAATTTGTAATATGCTCGGGCTAACCCAAGCATTATAATAAAATAACATCCGAGTCAGTCCAGTAAACCACCGTGAGATAAACACACCTTAATTGAATTTTACTATTTTCAAAATTCTTTTGAAAATAAGGTATCTCATAAGGCGACGCCGCACATAAACAAGAACGGGTTTTTACCTTACAATAAACATAAAAATTCTATAGGAAATCCATTTATATTATAATAATGTCTAGGGTTCAAAATAAAATATGAATATAACTCAAATGCGTGCATCTCACGTTTTAGCAAAGGGGTCTAAGTCCGTATTACGCTTATTGGAGAATGAATTACATACAATGACTGGGCTACTAGGCTACTAGGCTACCGCCAGTCACGATGCATCTCTAAATAAAATAACACCGAGGTCGAATCTAGCAACCCCTGCCAACACAGAATCGGTCCACCCTTACTGAATGGTACCGAATATGATCACCCCTTGTTAATAGGACTCGAAGAATACAAATGAGATATGATGTCGACTCTAAATAGGGATGATCATACCCTGCTTGGAAGCAACCCACTTAGCCCTGCCGCATCTCCCCTGTTTTAGTCATTCCTGGTTGATGTGGCTTGAGGCTACGTTTTACCTTTTATATAACACTTCCTACTTAGAATGCAAGCACTGCCTTCCAGGCAATAACACAAAGTCAACATTTGTCCATACAAGTTCATTCTGCGATTGAACGAAACAGTTAAGAGCTCCGTCTTCAATTCTACATCTTTAAGATGTCTTCACTTCGAAATGATTAAGTTGGATCAAAGTGGTTTTCAGATAACATATCTGATCTCGGTCTCTTCGAAATAATATTCGATAGTTTCTAGAAACTCAACCCTGGTTCATTAGGAAATAAATAGCTAAAGATAAGAGTGGAGATCACCTCCAACCGTTAATGGATTGATTTCCTTATCATTTGTCCTATGAGAGAGAAAAAATATTTATACGCATAGTACATCATCATCGGAGATGACTGTGCCATATAACTCATGTGTTTCTCCTAGATATTTCTAGAGTCACGTTTTGGGTCCATATTTGATAGTCGGTTATTTAACTATCAACAAATACATATCCAAATAAGGGATTTATTTTAAAAGGAAAACCAACATTTATTAAGCACATAAGCTACCACTACCCTTCTTTTAAATTATCTTTTCATTAATAAAAATCACTTTAAAATGCATGCATAAAATTACTTTTACAAAGATATATTCACAAATATCCATATTTTCAATACTTAGAAAATTATCTATATACTTGTCTTAACGCTATTAGTATATTCACAAAAACTAAGAAAGATTTCCTTTCCACACAATTCAATTCATAAATCCCTTACAAATCTTAAAAAACATCTATAAAACTATATTATAAATCTCTAAAACCGTTTTAAAACTCTTTATAGAAATGCCTTATAATACCTAACCTCCATTACCAATTATAACTCTTATGAATTCCAAAACATTTATATACTCTTTATAAATCCATACAACTAGTTATAAAACTCTTCGTATAAATTTATAAACCCATTTCCAAAACTCTTTTATAAATATCTAAAATCATTTATAAACTCTTTTTATCTTGTAAATAATCTCCCTTTTAGTCTCTCCCCTTTTAGAAACCCAAATCTTTTTATAAGCTCAATTTATAGATCTCAGACATTTATAAATAAATAATAAACATTTACTTAGAACACTATTATATAATAGTAGTTATTAATAGTAAACCTTATAAATAAATAAATAAATTTAACCTTTAAAAAATCTTAAAATAATAATTTATAATTTTAAAGACATAATTAATAATAACACTAGTAATTAATTTTCAACTTTATTCTAAATAATAATAATTAATTCCTAAAATAGTATTTATAAATCATTGTTATTTGTTTCAATCCATATTAATTATTTAAATAATTAATCTGCAAAATATTAAAATATTGATAAATAACCTTAAAATAATAAATTATAAATAAATAACCTGAACATAATATTAAATATCAACAAATAATTTTTTCAAACAATATTATTTAAGTAACCTTTAAAACAATATTAAATATAAATAAATAACTTAGGAAAAGGTAGATAAAAAGATTGGAATAAAATAGAAATTAAACCTTTTATAACAAAATATTTTTGAAACCCAAATTCGAATTTTAAAATCATTTCCTGTCTCAAAAGCCAATTCCAACTCAAATGGCAATTTATAGTATTTTTATAATATTAATTTGGGGCCAATAGCTACCAAATGCTCAACCAATATTGATATTGATTTACATCACTACTGGGTTTTAGTTTTGAACATAAGCAATGTCATAACCAATAGTGTTCGTAAATCAGGTTTCATATCCAATAATGCATATAATAGGAATTTTATTGGAAATAAATCAACAATATCGAGGAATCTCGTTGGATCCCTTCAACCTATCCCCCTGCATCACAACTTATATAGTAGCACGCACATACACACAGATATATATATATATATATATATATATATATATATATATATAATCAACAGTGGTGAGATATCCTATTGGATCCCTCCAACCTATTTTCCTGCATTAAAAACATTATATAATTATATAATATGGGTCATCCACTACTAGGCGGGTATATGTAAAAGGTAATCCGCTCAAGGGGCAGGCGGGTATATGTAAAAGGTAATCAGCTAAGGGGACAGAAATAAAACCAAACCAACTGATAAAACAGCAAATCATCCAAACATTCAATCAACAATTTTTTTATCAACTATATAATATTTTCTAGTTAACCAAAAAGGTGAGTTTAACTCATCATTATTTCAGCTAGTGGCCGAGGCATTCTGATTTCATCTGAACATAAAATCCCATTAGCTCCAATTGTCACTAAATCAATTCCAATACATAGTATTTGTCGATAAGAGTAAATGCAACTCGTCGTGCTTGATTTCGACCTTATATGAAAAAGTAATGCAATTTTTAAGATATTGATTTTATATTATAATTAATTACATCATTAGAAACTTAATTAACTTAATTAATCTCCCACCCCAAATCACTCTCATCCTCGTTCAACCCAATCTAGCCGTGACTTCTGTCCATCCACCGTGCCACACACCTCCAACGCTATCCGCGACCAAGCCATCGAACACCCTACCTCCACTATGTCTAATGCCACTGGATCGAATCCCCACCTCGTCACTGTTCGTCGAAAAATGAACCCTGACGTTGGAAACGAATTTCCACCGTCACCTACTATAAACATCCACCGCTCCACCGCCGAAGCATGCCCATAACACCACCTTCCCAATAGCATCGACATTGGCCCCCCTCTCCACCTTTAGCCACATGATGAGGCCACCCATCCCCTTCGACTTTCATTTGTCGTTAGCCACCACAACCGTTGACGATTGTAACAACCCTATTTTTGGTGATTACCTGTAAATATTAAAGTATAACAATGGTTATAATTTAATATCATGAATTAAAATAAATTAGAGCTTTAAATTGTTTATTTTGAATAAACAATGGATTTTGGAAAAAAAATGTGAAAATAAAGTTTTGAAAACTTTATCTTGGGTATTTGTGAGAATTATGAATGAAATATGACTTTAGTTAGTGAAAATGCAATAATTCTAGTAATTATTGCCAAGTGCTTCTTTTGATAATTTTTAAAGAAAGTGCTTGATTTTGAAATGTGTCTATTTCAAATAAAAAGATGAAATTTGGTTTAAAATAAGTTTTAGTTATAAAAGTGATGGAAAATGGTTTGTAATATTTTATTACACAAGAAAATTATTTTGTGTAATTTTTGGTATTAAAAATGATGTTTTATGTAACTATTTGTATAAATGGGTTATTTAAATAAAAATGAGAATTTTTGATAATAAAAATATTTTTATCGTAAAATTATCTTTTTATATGTTGCAAAATATTTTATTTAACATGAAAATGTGTTTACATAAATTTATTTTGTTAAAACTTTGCTGAAATATGTTGTTTAGATTTAATTACCTAGACATATTTGTGTATATTTGTCTTTATGTGAAAATTATTTACATAGGCTAATTAATTTCTTTAGTTTTGGGTCCAAATCCCATTATCTCATAACCAAAAAATGAGAAAAGCTTTCCCTATACGTTCATTATTTCTTCTCCTGTAAACTAAAAGAAAAAGAATGAAAAAGAAGAAACTTTACCATTTTCTCATTCTAAGCCAAATCTCATTTTCTCTACCATTTGATTGATATTTTTAATCAAATCAAAGAGAATTACAACATGTAATCTACTCCAAACTAAAGTATTTCATCAAAATTCCATCTTGCGAAATTGGATTGTCCGTAACATTGTCCTCTTGGTCTGCATGTTTCTATTTTGCTCATTTACTGGTTGTTGAAGCCAAATCCATCTCAAAGCTTGCATCTTTTAGCGGAAAATCTAGATTTTGCTTTTCATTTGCAAGGTGATTTGCTGCTCACAAAATGCTAGCTGAAGCAAAGCTTCAAAATGCCAAAAATTGTGAAAATTTTGCTTCTTTATCTTGTTTTCTATACTCGGTTTTGTTTCTGTGATGAACTGATTTGGGTTACCGCTTTACATGTCATTTTCTCTCAATTCTAGCAATGAAATGCTACCGGATTTTCTTATGTTTATAGTTCATGTGTTGTAGATTGAGTGTGCAAAATTTCAAAGCAAAACTCCTTTGTTTGATACCTGAAAACTGCTTTGCAAAATCAATACGAAGCCTGGAAATCACCTACACAACATCGCGACCCGAAGGTCGACCCCAAACATCCCTAGGTCGACCTATAGGTCGACCCAGAAGCCCCTTAGGTCGACCATAAGGTCGACCTATGGGTGCCCAAGTTGAACTGTAGGTCGACCTGGGCATTGAACTGTTCTGCCCTGTATGTTTTTGGTTCTGACTTCTTTTTCAATCTGGTTTTCGACTTCTACTTCATGTTTTTATGATAATTCTGAATGTGTTTCATGGCTATGATGCCTATCAATAGTCTAGCCAAGATTTTGGTGAATTTGAGATTCAAAATGAATCGTTTTTAGTTGAATTTGAATGCTGGTTTTTAAGATTTTTTGATGTTTTTCTTTGATTTCAAGCACGGGTTTTTCCGAATAATTTTGAAATATTTTTTTTTAAATAAATTAGCTTTTAAAATAGTTATTATATAATATTTTTAAATTATTTTCAAGCTATAAAATCTATATATTCTCTATAATAAGGGAATTTAAAAGTTGTTTTCCAAAAACGATTTTGAAAAATTGTTTTAAAAGCTTGTTTTCTCAAACAAATTATTTTCTATATAAAATACACGTTTTTGCACTGTTCGAGCGAATGAGAAGGAGAATTAAACGACTGAGTAAAACACGTGGTATGGGACACGTGCGTTTATCTTTTCGGTTAATTCCTAACTTGTCTGTTTGATCATTTCGACCTTCGGGTTTTATTTGCCGATGAGATGAGGCAAATATTTTTACTGCATTCTCGTGTGGCATTGGCTAGCGGTAAGTAAACCGATTAGTAAAAATGTGTGGTATGAGACACATTGTTAACACTTTTTGGATTATGGAAATTAGCCACAAGGGTCACTTTAGCATGTGCAATTAGTTTCTAGAACACACAACTAAAATAAATACTTTTAAGGACAAAATGCAAAATAATTAGTTTCTAAGGCCTAAAAACCTATGAAATTATGTCCTTGAAAGTAATTGGATTGTTGACTTTGTCCTTAAAAGTAATTATTCTGCTGACTTTGACCTTAAAATTAATTCCTGTGGATGTGTGTCCTAGAAACTAATTGGACTGCAAAGTTTGTCCTTCTAGTGAAATGCCCCTTTTGGATTCCTATCTGAGAGTTTGCGACACATTTTTCTAAGAGACGTATTTGCCAGTACTGGACCTTCGGGTCATTTTTCCTTCGGGATGTTTGTCTAAGAGTCGTATTTTTCCGTGACGTATTTGTCCTTCAGGATGTTGTCTAAGAGACATATTTATTTGTCATTTGGAATGTTGTCCTTCGGGACATTTTCTAAGATACGTGGCACCTTATTTTGAGAGAACATCACTCGCGGGCTTCGGCCATAAGCACGTGCTATATCTTTCAGATGATTTCATTGATTATTTGTGGTTTTCCAAGTGTATGCCTTTTTGCAGTATTGGCCATTTGAGACGTTTGAGATATCCTATATACGGCGATTACATCTTTGGAAATTGAACTCCTTATTGAGTTATCTATTTGAGATTTGGGTTTACCACGCATAGCGTTTATTTGAGATTTATACTCTCATATTTGGAGATATATGAGATTTCCATTTTTGGTGTATTTTGTGTTTTTATTTAGAGAATACTTTGTGATTGCCATATATGGCGAGTTTTGAGTTTGAGATTTGGGATTCTCCTATTTTGGAGATATGGTTCATAGAAACCATTTTAGTGGCTTTTGGGATTTTGCCGACAATATGAGGCATTTATTCTACTTAGTACTATTTGGTGAGTTTACCTATTTTGAGGACACACACTTTGTGTAATTACCTTATTTGAAGTAGTGGCATGCTCTTATTATTGTTTCTTTATGCATCATATTATCATTTATCCTTACTAAGATGATTGTTTTAGCTACACTGACCCGTGTATTTTATACTCGGGTCAGACTGAGTTGTTTCAAGTTAGATACCTGCTTTTGAACTTTGCTTTGATGCTTCCGCTTGGATATATCTCCAAATTGGCTAGCGGTATTTTGTATTTTGTGTTTTTTGACTCGTTGTTTATAGTGTGGTACTTATACCACTTATGATGTATCATTTTATATCGTACTAGGATGTATCAATGTATATGTATATATATCTGTTGTTTGTTGTTCTGTGATGCATTGTGCATTTGTTGTTGTATTTGTTCTGATAGATTCGTTAGCCACCTGTAGTTTTGTATCAATTATTTATTGAATATGTCGATCCACTTGAGATAGAATTTTTTTTTAGAGCATTAATCAATGTATTTAATAGATATTTAAGACAAAGCTACAGATGGTCGCTCCTAACTAGCCCTATTCTCCGCATTAGCAGACAGTATTACCTAGTAATACTCTTTGTTAATGTGGGTCTCGGGGTGGGGCATCACAGCTTGGTATCAGAGCTAAATTCAGAACAAAATATGATAAACACAGAACAAAAACATATATTACGGTACATCCATGTATATACAAGTGTTTTGAATCCCAAAATCATCGTGTCCTTGACCTTTTTGTGTCCTTTGGGGTAGATATAAATTGGGAAATGTCTAGGAATGCATTTTAATTCCATAGTATTCTATATTTGAATTAATAATATCTACCCTATGAATAATCTTTATCTTATCTTAACTTTCAGCTAATAGTTGGAAGAGGCAGAGGAAGTCGCTCGGATGCTGGGTAGTCCAGCGGCTCTCATCCAAATGACATTTATATGTCTTCTGATTAGTTCAAGGAGTTATTTAGGAGCACTTGGCCTCCAGCTCCTACTCATCGTCTCCTCCGTGCAAGTCAGCCTTTGTGCACATGTGTAATGATTTCTCCCATCTCGGAGGCAAGCCATTCAAAGGCTCCGAGTCTGTATTAGAGGTCCAGGCTTGGCTTTGCACATGTGAGCACATCTTCTCTCTCATGGATCTTTCTGATCACCATCTAGTTCTTGTAGCATCGATTTTGTGCTATAAGTGCGTGCTCTTGATTGGTACGAGCTTCTCGTTGCCAAGTTTGATGAGTCCACTCTCATTGGGTCCAATTTAGGGAATGATTCGAGCTCGAGTTCGTCCCCAAATCAGAGAAAGCCTTTTTAGCCAGTCGTTACCTCGAGTTGAAGCAAGGAAAAATCTTCAGTTTTTGATTATGTATTTTCATTCGAGTCCTTATGCAAATAGTCTCCAATATATCAACACCTCGTATAAAAAGAATTTGAAGTTTTTTTTGGATTTAAGAAGTATCTGAAGAAGTCTTTGATGCTCCATCTCAAGTTGTCTTTTAAGGAGTTAGTTGACTCGGTGCTTCACTTCGAAGCCATCGAGAAAGAGACAGATAGTATTGATGAGACTGAGGTTTGTAAGATAAGAAGAAGTTTCCATTTCATAAGTCCAAGTCTTTTCCTTAGAAGAAGAAGTTTGTTAGTTCTAGTTCTTAGCCTCATGGAGCACCTCCTACTCAGAAGGGGTGTTTCAACTGTGGCTCATCTGATCATATGATTCGCGACTACCTTAAGCCTCTGATTTGCTGCTATTGCAAAAAGGAGGGTCATCGATCCTATTGCTCCGAATAATATATAGTTTGGCAAGCTGAATGTGGTGGATGCTTTTGGAGGGTCTTCTCAGTGAAGAGCTACATCTCCTTCTATTCTTGAAGGCTCAGTTTTTTTTCATGATCGTTTTATTTGAGTTCTCTTCGATACGGGTGCATCGCATTCATTCGTATCGAAGGAGCTCGTTGGTGCTATTCCTTTGGATGTTTCTTTCCTTGTTACTTCATTGAGGATTGCGAATCCTATTGGGGGATCTGCAACCCTTAGCATGCTTTATGAGGATGTTGAGATTGTTTTATGTGGCTTTTCTTTCTGAGCGAATCTGCACATTATTTATTTCCTAGGTTTTGATATGATTTTGGGTATGGACTGGCTAGTTCGATATGATGCCAGGATTATTTGTTCTTAGAGGATATTATACCTTTAACATCCCGATTCGTCTGCTCGGCTCTCACTTGTTTTTTGGGATGTGGATAATTCCAAAGCATCTTTGTTTTCTCTGGACTCACAAGATGATGATGATATATCTCGTATCCCAGTTGTTTGTAATTTTCCAGATGTGTTTGAGCTTGTTTCGGGTTTGCCACCACGCGGGCTATCGAGTTTCGCATTAATCTCATTCCAAGCGCATAGCCACTTAGTCATCCTCCCATAAGGATGTCTACAAAGGAAAACGAGGAACTCAAGAAGCATCTTTTGGAGTTTGAAGCTAAGTAGTTTATCCAGTCTAGTTCTTCACCTTGGGGTGCCATGGCCGTCTTTGTGACGAAGTTTGATGGTACTCTTAGGCTTTACATCGATTATCGCAAGCTTAACGAGTTGACCATCAAGAATAAGTATCCGTTGCCTAGGATCGACGATATGTTCGATCAATTAAGTTATGAAAAGGTCTTCTCTCAGCTCGACATTGCCACTGGTTTTCATCAGCTACGAGTTGTGAAGGATAACATTCCTCTCACAGCTTTCCACACTCGTTATGGGTCTTATAAGTGGCTCGTTATGCCGTTTGGTTTGACGAACGCTCCTGCTTTCTTTGTCGTTCTTATGAATCGAGTATTCCGAGAATATCTCGATAAGTTCGTCCTTGTGTTTATTGATGACATCCTTATATACTCTAAGTCTGAAGTTGATCATGCTCATCATTTAGGGACCATTTTGAGTACCCTTCATCGGCATCAACTCAAAGCCGAATTCTCCAAGTGCCACTTTTGGGAGAATAAAGTGAAGTTCTTAGGCTACGTTGTATCTTCTAAGGGTATTTCGGTCTATCTATCTAAGATCTAAGCTGTTCGAAATTGGAAGAGGCCTGAGAATGTTTCTGAGATTCATACTTCCTTGGATTGGCATGTTATTACCGCCGATTCATCAAGGACTTTTCCTGCACCGTGCCTCCTCTGACCAGCCTTACTAGAAAAGGCGTTCGATTTATTTGGTCTGATAAGTGTGAAGCTTCTTTTCAGCAGTTGAAGGAGCTTCTCACTAATGCTCCTATTCTTGTGGTTTCCGAAGGGAATCATGATCTTGTTGTCTATACCGATGATACTCGATGTGGCCTCAGTGTCGTGCTTATGAAGAGATATCAGGTAGTTGCCTATGCTTCTAGGCAATTACATCCGAATAAAGTACGCTATGCCACCCACAACCTAGAGTTAGCCACCATAGTCTTTTCCTTGAAGATTTAGCGACATTATCTTTTAGGAGAGCGCTTCATTCTCTATACCGATCACAAATCATTGAAGTATCTATTCACCCAGAAGGAGCTTAATATGCGGCAACAGCTTTAGCTTGAGTTCCTTGCCTCTTATGACTTCAATATCTACTACACTCCTAGAAAGGGGAACCGAGTTGCCGATGCGCTAAGTCGCAAACGCTCGGCTGTTGTTTCGTCGATGTTAGCCGAGTGGTATGTTTTAGAGACTCTATCATCTTATGATATTCGAGATCATGCTCCATCTTCTGATTCTCCTATTTTATTATTCAACTTGGAAGTTCGACCCAACTTATTGGATTATATTACAGATGCATAGCGGCAAGATCCAGATCTTGTGCACCTTATTCAGATATGTGAGTCTGAATCCCATGACGAGGAGTTGAGGGATTTCAGCATTGATATTCATGGTTGTCTTTGTAAGAAGAACTATTTAGTCATGCCTTCTGAGTCTAATATTAGGTGGGACATTCTTGATAATTGTCGCTGTTCTAAGTATGCTATTCATCCCGGCAGTAGCAAGATGTATGCCGACATGAGACGCCTTTATTATTGGGAAGGTATAAAATGTGATGTAGAAAGTTACGTAAGTAATTATATGACTTGTCAACTCATCAAAGCTAAGAATCGGTACCCTTTTGGTCTTCTTCAGCCTCTTGAGGTCTCGTTGTGGAAATTGGATCATATTTTCATAGATTTCATTGATGGCCTACCTCATTCGAGATCGAGCCGTTGTAGTATTCGTGTAATGTCCTGGAATTTTGGGCAATATTTATTTGATAACCTTCATTAATAATCATTTAAATTTGGTAATATTGGTTTAATAATCTTCTTTATAATTAATTTAAAATTGGCAAGTTTAATCTTTTAAAAGGCTAATAATATTTAATTTGGCAAATTTATATTTTGAAAAAACAAATTTATCTTCTTAAAGCTAATAAATATGTTTTCTATTTATAATGTGTGTGTATATATATATATGTATTGGTATACATATTATAAATAGGAAGGCTTTGGTTTGAATTTAATAAAAATATTTTCAAATTATAATATATATATATATATATGTATGTATGTATGTATGTATGTATGTATGTATGTATGTATGTATTGTGATTTGGAGGTTATGTTTTAAATTTAACATAATAGTTTGTCAAAAATCGATTTAAAGTTAATTCTATATTTTCAAAACACAAGATAAATACCTTAAGTTTAAAATTAGATTTTATAAAATGGTTTAATACACTTTTCTTTTATATTTGATAAAAATATTTAGTTTTTATTAAAAGTTTAAATATAAATAAGTATACTTTGTATATAAACATAAATACATATAAACTTAAGTAATTAAATAAAAAGAGAGTTTTAAACATTTGTAGAACAATTGATTCTTACTTTTGACATTTGCAAGATTTATTAACATGTATAAGCCTTAGTAACATGCAAAATGAACAAATGGAAATTGTGTTTGTTTAAAATTTTTAATTATATAACTAATGTTTTAGAGAAATAACATGTTTATTTCTTTCATTTCAAAATCTTCTCAACTCTTTTCCTCTTCATCTTTTCAAAATTTAAAAAACCTGAAACTAAAATAAAAAGGAAATCAAATTTCAAAGAGATGTTCAACATCGAGCAGAAGATCAAGCTAAGTTCAACTCAACATAAAATAGAATTCAACTCAACAACAATCAAATTCAAGATCGAATCAAATATAAAGTTCCTAGAACAAGAAATCTATCCTCTGTTTCTTATTTCAGGTGAGTAAACAAAAACTTTTCAAAACTAAAATCTTGAATTGCTTGATGCATGTGATAATCTGTGAAATAATGATTTGTTTGCATGAATGTTTCAATTTGAATATAGTTTTGAATCGATATATATATATATATATATATATATATACTGTGAGCATGTCTGTGTGTATATAATTTTGTCCCTGTTATGATCACAGCTCAAAACTTCGAACAAAAATTCATATGTTCCAATCGAAACCATATTAGATTTTGATTTCTAAAGAGCAAACATTTGAAACAAGGTAACATCATTTATAAAAATGATTTCAAGTATAATGGTTGGGTATTTATTTCAAAAATGATATTTTACAGTGAAAAACGTTTTAATCAGAAAAATCAAACATTTTAATTTCATTTCGTTTCGCTGTGAGATTCTGATATTGTTTAGTTCTTTCTTTCCTATCTTTTCTCTTTTCTATCCATTTCTTTCTTTCTGATGATGCGTCTTTCTGTGGAATGAAAGGTGGGTCGTCACAATTTAGGTTACTATTAATCTCCTTACTAAGTCTGCTCACTTCATTCCTACTTAGTCTAATAGGACAGCTTCTCATCTGGCCAAGCTATATATTAAGGAAATCATGCGACTTCATGGTATTCCTAGTACGATTGTATGTGACCGTGTCCCTCTTTGCATGAGTCATTTCTGGAAGAGTCTTCAGCAAGCTTTGGGAACAAAGCTTAATTTCAGCACAGCATATCGTCCACAGTCTGATGGACAGACTGAACAGGTGAATCAGATTCTCAAGGATCTTCTTCGTGCTTGCATTTTGGATTTTTGTGGTAGCTGGGAGGACCACTTACCGATTGTAGAGCTCTCCTACAAAAATAGCTTTCAGTTTAGTATCGTTATGGCTCCTTTCGAAGCCTTATACGGAAGGCCATGTCGATCACCTTCATGTTGATTGGAATCAAGGGAGAAACTGATTTCAGGCCCTGATTCTACGCGTGATGCTTCTATGAAGATTATTCTAATTCGACATAGAATTAAAGAGGCACAGAGCCGTTTGAAATCCTACTTGGACAATCATAGAAAGCCTCTCGAGTTCTCTATTGGTTACCTTGTCTACATCTGTGTATCTCCTCTGAAGGGGGTTATGCATTTCAGTAGGACTGGGAAATTGGCTCCTCGCTTTATAGGACCATTTCCTATTACTGAACGTATTGGCCTTGTGGTTTAGAGAGTTTCACTTCTAGCTCATCTATCTAGCATTCATGATGTGTTTCACGTCTCTCAACTTCGAAAACGTCTTTAAGAGTCAGATTCTGTTATTGATCTACAAGAGCTTGAGATCTCATCGGACCTATCTATTGTGCAGCGGCCTATAAGGATTCTTGCTTCGGAGGTGATACACCATCGAAATAAGGACGTTCCGCTCGTGAAAATTCAATGGTCTGCAAATCTCAACGAATGCACTTGGGAAACCAAAGAATTCATCAAGCAATCCTACCCTAGTTTTCTATCTTCCATAGTGTTGGTAAGAATATTTAAACTCAAGCTTGTTTATCCCCTTTGGTTGATGAAATAATTATGTTTAATGCAGCTCTACTCTAGAAATTGCAAAGACGTAATTTTTATAAGGGGGAGTCTGTAACAACCCTGGTTTTGGTGATTACCTATAAATATTAAATTATAACGATGATTATAATTTAATATTGTAAATCAAAATAAATTGGAGATTTAAATTATTTATTTGGAATAAATAATGGATTATAGAAATAAAATGTGAAAATAAAGTTCGAAAACTTTATCTCGGGTATTTGTGAGAAGTATGAATGAAATATGATTTTATTTAGTGAAAATGCAATAATTCTAGTAATTATTGCCAGATGCTTCTTTTAATAATTTTTAAAATAAGTGTTTGATTTTTAAATGTTTTTATTTTAAATAAAAATATGAAATTTGGTTTAAAAATAAGTTTTAGTTATAAATGTGATGGAAAATGGTTTGTTATATTAAATTACATAAGAAAATTATTTTATGTAATTTAAAAATGATGTTTTATGTAACCATTTGTGTAAATTGGTTATTTAATTATAAATGAGAATTTTTGATAATAAATTTTTTTTATGGTAAAATTATTTTTTTATATGTTGCAAAATATTTTATTTAACATGAAATGTGTTTACATAAATTTATCGTGTTAAAACTTTGTTGAAATATATTATTTAGATTTAATTACATAGATATATTTGTGTATATTTGTCTTTATGTGAAAATTGTTTCCATAGGCTAATTAATTTCTTTAGCTTTGGGTCAAAAGCCCATTATCTCTTAACCAGAAAATGAAAAAAGCTTTCCCAACACGTTCATTATTTCATCTCTTGTAAACTAAAAGAACTTGAAAGAAAAAGAAGAAACTTTACCATTTTCTCAAACAAAGCCAAATCTCATTTTCTCTTTAATTTAATTGCTGTTTTTATTCGAATCAAAGAGAATTACGATAGGTAATCTTCTCCAAACTAAAGTATTTCATCAAAACTCCATCTTGTGAAATTGGTGTCTGTAACATTTTTCTTTTGGTCTGCATGTTTCTATTTTGCTCATTTACAGGTTGTTGAAGCCAAATCATTCTCAAAGCTTTCACTTTTCAGTTGAAATTCCAGATGTTGCTTTTCATTTGCAAGGTGAGTTGTTTCTAACAAAATGCTAGCTAAAGCAAAGCTTCGAAATGCCAAAAAATGTGAAAATTTTGCTTCTGTATCTTGTTTTCTATACTCAGTTTTGTTTCTACGATAAACTAATTTGGGTTACCACTTTGCATGTCATGTTTCTTAATTCTGGCAATGATATGTTGCCGGATTTTCTTTTAATGATAGTTCATGTGTTGTAGATTAAGTGTGCAAAATTTCAGAGCAAAACTCCTTTGTTTGAAACTTAAAAACTGCTCTGCAAAATCAATACGAAGCTTGGAAATCACCTACACAACATCGTGACCAGAAGGTCGACCCCAAACTTCGCTGGGTCGACCCAAAAGCCCCTTCGGTTGACCTATGGGTGCTAAGTCGACATATAGGCCGACTTGGGCATTGAATTGTTCTGCCTTGTATTTTTTGGTTCTAACTTCTTTTTCAATCCGGTTTTCGTCTTCTACTTCATGTTTATGTGATAATTCTGAATGTGTTTCATGGTTATGATGCCTATCAATAGGATAGCCAAGATTTTGGTGAATTTGAGATTCAAAAAGAATCTTTTTGAGTTGAATTTGATGTCGGTTTTTGAGAATTTTCGATGTTTTTCTTTGATTTCTAGCACGGTTTTTTTCCAAATTATTTTGAAATAATTTTTTTAAATAGATTGGCTTTTGAAATAATTATTATATAATATTTTTAAATTATTTTCAAGCTATAAAATCTATATATTCTCTATAATAAAGGAATTTTAATGTTTGTTTTCCAACAACGATTTCAAAAAATTATTTTAAAAGCTTGTTTTCTCAAGCAACTAATTTTCTATATAAAATACAGGTTTTTGCACTATTCGAGTGAATGAAAAGGAGAATTAAACGATTGGGTAAAACACGTGGTATGTGACACGTGCGTTTATCTTTTCGATTAATTTCTGACTTGTCCATTTGATCGTTTTGGCCTTCGGGTAGTATTTGCCGATGAGATGAGGTAAATATTTTTACTGCTTTCTGGTGTGGCATTGGCTATCGGTTAGCGAATCAATTATTGAGAACGTGTGGTATGGGACACACTGTTAACACTTTTTGGATTCCTATTTGAGAGACTGTGAGACATTTGTCTAAGAGACGTATTTGCCAGTACTGGACCTTCGGGTCATTTGTACTTCGGTATGTTTGTCTAAGAGACGTATTTGTCCATTGTGACGTATTTTGTGACGCCCCACCTCTAAACCCACGCTAGCTAAGAACACTACGATGTAATGCTGTCAACTAGCACGGAGAATAAGGCTGTTGAGGAGCGACCATCTGTATAATTGCTTTGTGCGAGTACCGATATGCCAGATAAAATATAATTTTTCATCTCAAGAGGGAATCCGACATACCGACACAAACTCAAAGCTACTACACAGTGGCTATAAAGGTCTTCGGAAACAAATATAGAAATAAACATAACACAAATCAGTCACAGATAATTCATATCACAAAGGCGGAAATAGATATGAATATTACACTAGGAAGTGTACATCAGAGTAGTGGTCAAAAAGATCCACAATAATACAAAAGAATAGCAACACGTGCTATACAAAAGAATACATCTATGAGTCCATATCTCAAATGTATACAACAAAAACTATTAAACTTAAGTAGTTAGCCAAAAGATCAGATGAAAGTCCGATAAGGAGTCAAGCAGAAGCACCTGTAATATCTCAGTCTGACCCGAGTATTATTTAAGAAGAAAATAATAAACGGATCAGTCTAGCTATAAATATTAGATGAAGTGATATATAATAAGAGATATGACATAAACATATAATAATCACAATGCCAAGCTGTGATAAATAAGTAATTGAAAATCAACGAGAGATTAATCAATATCACAATAATCTACTCAAGATAAAAAGGAATGTCATACTCCTAATTTCATTCACCAAGCCACAATAAATGACATATATATTCATGCCAATTGTAAAAGTTGGTGAAACATAAATTCCAGAATTCCATATACGAAATCCAGAAATCACAATCAAAGGGAACAACGACGTCGTACAGCGGGACATCCGATGAACCAAATCACAATCAAAGGGAACAACGACGTCGTACAGCGGGACATCCGATGAACCAAAACACAATCAAAGGGAGCAACGACGTCGTACAACGAGACATCCGATGAACCAAATCACAATCAAAGGGAACAACGACGTCGTACAGCGAGACATCCGATAAACCAAAACACAATCAAAGGGAACAACGACGTCGTACAGCGAGACATCCGATGAACCAAATCACAATCAAAGGGAACAACGACATCATACAGCGAGACATCCGATGAACCAAATCACAATCAAAGGGAAAAACGAGGTCGTACAGCGAGACATCCGATGAACCAAAACACAATCAAAGGGAACAACGACGTCGTACAGCGAGACATCCGATGAACCAAAGCACAATCAAAGAGAACAACGACGTCGTACGGCGAGACATCCGACGAACCAAAACACAATCAAAGGGAACAACGACGTCGTACAGCGAGACATCCGATGAACCAAAACACAATCAAAGGGAACAACGACGTCGTACAGTAAGACATCCGATGAACCAAATCACAATCAAAGGGAACAACGGCGTCATACAGCGAGACATCCGATGAACCAAAACACAATCGAAGGGAACAACGACGTCGTACAGCGAGACATCCGATGAACCAAATCACTATCCAAGGGAATAACGACGTCGTACAGCGAGGCATCCGATGAACCAAATCACAATCAAAGGGAACAACGACGTCGTACAGCGAGACATCCGATGAACCAAAATCTCTAAGACATTGCTCAATGCTAGTCTAAAACATAAAATGATCGTCATGATCACCGAGAAGTGTCAATTACAATAAGCTAGTAAATATATGAGCTTAGCTTCATGTCCCATAACCACTAGCTTAACTTAAATATTTACGAACAAATTGTAGATCTCCACTAGAAAATTGTCACAAGAGATTCAATCGAACAAGTCCAAGAATTAACGGACGAAGTAAACGCAAGCGTTTCATACCACTTGTTTTACTAAGTCGTTTAATTAGATTTCTCATACGAGTGAGGTAAAGGTTTGTATATACTAATAGATTAGAAGTCGGTTTGAGAAAACGAGCTTTGTAATAAAATAGTGTTGAAATCATTTGAGGAAAGGGTTTTGATATTTACTACTAGTATAGAAAACCTTTATATTTTTAAAGTGACAAAACACAAGGAAGATTGTAGGAACAATCGGGCATAAAAATTCACATTCGAAGACGTGAATAAAATCCAAAGAAAACGATATAAAATCCATCAAAGTGGATATATCTAAAATTCCCAAAGAAAAGGTCATCAAAGTCGATAATAAATGACAACAACAAAAGGGAGACGACACGAATCGATTAAAGTTGGATATTCAAACGGATTAGCAAAATAGGCTAATCTGGCAAAAATCATCAGGTCGGTCGACCGGACTCCCTGAGTCGGTCGACCGAACCAAAGGTTGGAAACCTCTCGGGACAGCAGGTCGGTCGACCGAACCCTGAACTCGGTCGACCGAACCTTAAAACAGAAAGTGCTTATGCACTTGGAAGCAGGTCGGTCGACCGGACCAGAGGGGTCGGTCGGCCGAACCTGTTTCCAGCTTCATCCATGCCTATTACAAATGAGGTTCAATCTTGACCAAATTGCATTTTCTCGAGCAACGGCGCTAAGGGATTATGCCAATCGACTACCTGGCCCTATATGCTCCTCGATGCATCACCAAAAACATGTTCAAACATCAAAGTTAGGATTTTTAACGAATTAAACTCAAAACACTAAAAATTGGAATATACACCAATTCAATCCAATCCAAAAGCAAATGCACACGAATAAGTGTTAGGAATTCATACCTAACATTCGAAGATAATTCATAGACTTAGATGTGAGATTAAAAATCTCACCTTTGAACCCAAGCGAATGAAGAAGAAGCTACGAAGCAATGGCAAGAACAAGCACTCTTCAATTCCAACTCAACAAGCTTGAATCTAAGCTTAAAGGAGAAACATTTTCTAAATTAGGTTTAGGAAATTTCTGAAATCAAAAAGAGAATGAGTTGGAGAAGATGAAGGAGATGCTTACCAATGGGTTCTCTTTGAATTTGGAGCAAGAACTTGAGCTAGGAGATGGATTTGCAAAGGAAGCTAGGGCTTGGAGTTTTAATTCTTTTTCTCTTCCACCATTGTTGAAAGCTTGAAGAGTTAGGAATTAGAAATGAAATAATGAAGAGTTGAAGTGGGTTGGGACTGAGTTAGTAAGTGGGTTCAGCCCAAACCAAAGCCCAAAGCAAAAAGTAGCGAAATTCAACTTTCTTCAAATATATCGAAGCTTATACTCAAAAAGGTCGCAAACGGCATTTTGAACTCAATGGGGGTGGTCTCGAGTCCTAATTCGACCGTATGCAAAAAGTAGCTTTTCGGACTAAAATCCGACTAACGATAAAATATTTAAATAAAATATTTAAATATAAAATCGATAAATATGCGGGTTGTTACAGACTCTCCTCCTTAAAGAAATTGCGTCCTTGCAATACTTAAGAGGAAAATAAGAAGTAACAACCATGGAAGCATATCAACACAAAGAAATTTTGAAATAGGAAGTTCACCATAAAGTGCACGAAAGAGTTAGCAAGAAGTCTGGTGAAACTTCAATTTCCACAATATTACCGGGCTCAAGAATGAAAACCGGAATCCCTAAGGCATTCCCGTAGATAAAAGACGTGGGGAACGTCAAGAATAGCAGAAAATTGAGCCAGTGCAACGACATTGTACAGAAACGGTACGCCCAATGAACCGATAAACCGGAACAACGATGTAGTATAATGGTACATCCATTGATCCAGATAAGACGGAACACCGATGTAGTATAATAATAGTACATCCAATGAACCGAACACCATAAAAGAACACCGGACACTAGTCCATAAAAGGAATGAGATAAAACTCAATAAAACGAAGTGTACCAAAACGTCCGATGAACTTGATGAAAAGATAATTCCATTCAAACAACATAGAAGAATCAACCACTTGTTGCTTACGACAAAGCGCATTGGTAACACGATTTCCCTTACCGGGCGTATAAAGAATATCAAGATCATAAGGAGCAAGGAACTCGAGCCAACGTTGTTGACGCAAATTAAGTTCCTTTTGAGAAAATAATTATTCCAAAGATTTATGATCGGGGCAGAGAACAAATTTCTCATCCAAATATGATGATGCCAAAATCCAAAAGTAAAAACAATAGCCGAGAGAACCAGATCATGAGTGGCATATCTAGTCTCGATAAGCTATAATGATTTAGAAGCACAAGTGATAGCACGTTCTCTTTTGCAAGAGAATGACATCCAAACCAATACGACTAGTATCAGTACAAATAGCAAAGTCTTGGTTCCCCTTCAGGAATCACAAGAATAAAAGTATCGAAAAGAAAGAATTTCTTTTAAATAATCTTCTTTCCTGAAAAGTTAAAACTTTCAAAATCACAATTATTTCAATGTAAAAATATTTCTAGAAAAATTTACAATTTACAAGTCAATATATCATGTCTGATTGTCACATCAAAGCGTTTAGGAAATTCCTATCGATAACGTTGATCAAGCTCATCAACCAGAATTCTTAAAGCACTCAACGGGCAATACAATCACAAAATCATCTTCTATAGGATAAATAAATCTCTTAAAAAGTTTTAAGAATATTCTTTGTTCGTTTTAAGAACAAAATCCAGTTTTACTTATAAATAAATCTTATGAAAAAGATTTGCAAAAATTTAAATTACTATCTTCATCCAAAATCAATAAGTACAAGAATGGAGTATTCGAGATGTTCATAGAATATTCGATCTAAAAAAAAATGGATGAAATAAGCTGGAAAAACTGAATGACAAAATAATTCATTCATAGAATCATAACGAGTGCAGAGGGCGTAAGTGGAATGCTAACTCACGCAACTCGTAGCCAAAAGAAAATCGGTGGCAAGGTCAAACTGAAAAGACCTTAGCACCACACAAAAGATTACTTAGGTGATAATCCTAAGACAAGCTCAAGAAAATACCGGAAAATTTCTCTAACTACATGAATGAGAGAAATAACACTTTCCTTATAAGTGGGCTTAAGGAATAAAATGATGCCATCAAGTTGGAATCAAAATCATAAAGGGAAAAATAGAAATCTGCTTAACAGATTGAAAATGTCGAAGATGAATAGTCCACTCGAAAAATAGGATATGGGCTTCACAATGATTAAGCTGATCCTTTCAAAAAATCAATTCCGAAGCCTAAGTAAAAATATCGGCTCGGGAAGAAAAGTCTCATAAAATAATTTCAACATCAAATAAAAGCAAATTGAGTGTTGCGGACCTACCATCCGTATTTTCAATTCTCATAGAAGTCGTCAAGCCCAAAATATTTAAAGAAAAAGAATTAACAAGTTCTTTTGATATAAAATAGTGAGATGGAACCCATATCAAAAAGAACTCGAATAAGAAGATCAAGAAATAAAACAATGCCATCTAGGATTGAATGTAAAATACCTTGACCAAGAGAAGTGTTACCAGGAGCTTGCACAATATTCAGCTCTCCCTCTCTCCTGCTTTGAAGAATGGGACATGAAGATATAAGATGACCCGAACTTTTGCAATAACGGCAAAAGAGAGGTTTCAGACACTCCTTTGCATGGTGGTCTGTGGAACCACAATTGTAGCATCGTCCACGACTAGAGATAGGAGACTTTGCTAACGGAGTTTGTTGCTTCCCTTTCTTGATGGAATTGGGGCCTTCGAATTTAATAGGCCTCTTCATGTTGTTGTTGAAGTTCTGTTTGGCACGAACAACTTCAATATCGCTTTCTCTATCGGCCTCTTCAAGACGAAGAGCGATATCAATAAGCTGATCAAATGAAACCTCAAGTTTCAAAAGCAATGGCTTCTTAAGATTCTTATTCAAGCTATAGACAAATCTCTGATTTTTCTTCATCGGGGTATTAATATACTCAACCCCGTATTTGGAAAGAGATTCGAAAGATGCGACATAGTCTGTCACAGAAGATTCACCTTGAACCAGGTCAATAAAACGCCGGGCCAAAGTTACTTTTTCAGCCTCCGGCACAAATTTCAATTCGAATCTTTCCCGGAATTTCTCCCTAGTGAGATCCGCTTCAACGATTTCAGAAATCAAAAGCTCATACCAATCTAATGCTCTTTCTTGGAGCATGCTAGAAGCCACTTGGACTCGATGTAGATCAATAAGGTTCATGCGAGAAAAGATGCGATCGCATGATTTGAGCCAAGCTTGAATTTCTATAACACTCTCGGATCCTTTGAATGGCCTTCCATCCAAATCGGTATAGTCTCTGCACAAGCGTGCAAAACCGAATCTAGGAAGAGTGGGCTCTGGAATGGGTCCGGCTGCTTGAGCGTTCTTTACTAGATCAAGAAGTTGTTGTGCGGACATAAATACTCCATCCTGGGGAATAGCACTAGATTGACCGGCGCTGGGACGGCCTGGTCTAACCATTTCTCTTCTTTAAGAAAGAAAGAAGGAGAAAAGTTATTCTCAAAATAAATATCAAGCAATCTTGATAGATAAAACAAGGAATCATAAAAGAAAATAGGATAGGACGGTACGAAGACCCGAATAAAATCCTAAAGCACGACTCCTAAGATGGACTTAGGACGATGATCCTTGTTATAATATTCCATATTGTTCCGAAGTTTGGCTCTGATACCAAGCTGTGACGCCCCACCTCTATACCCACGCTAGCCAAGAACACTACGGTGTAATGCTGTCAACTAGCACGGAGAATAAGGCTGTTGAGGAGCGACCATCTGTATAATTGCTTTGCGAGTACCGATATGCCAGATAAAATATAATTTTTCATCTCAAGAGGGAATCCGACATACCGACACAAACTCAAAGCTACTACACAGTGGCTATAAAGGTCTTCGGAAACAAATATAGAAATAAACATAACACAAATCAGTCACAGATAATTCATATCACAAAGGCGGAAATAGATATGAATATTACACTAGGAAGTGTACATCAGAGTAGTGGTCAAAAAGATCCACAATAACACAAAAGAATAGTAACACGTGCTATACAAAAGAATACATCTATGAGTCCATATCTCAAATGTATACAACAAAAACTACTAAACTTAAGTAGTTAGCCAAAAGATCAGATGAAAGTCCGATAAGGAGTCAAGCAGAAGCACCTGTGATATCTCAGTCTGACCCGAGTATTATTTAAGAAGAAAATAATAAACGGATCAGTCTAGCTATAAATATCAGATGAAGTGATATATAATAAGAGATATGACATAAACATATAATAATCACAATGCCAAGCTGTGATAAATAAGTAATTGAAAATCAACAAGAGATTAATCAATATCACAATAATCTACTCAAGATAAAAAGGAATGTCATACTCCTAATTTCATTCACCAAGCCACAATAAATGACATATATATTCATGCCAATCGTAAAAGTTGGTGAAACATAAATTCCAGAATTCCACATACGAAATCCAGATTTCACAATCAAAGGGAACAACAACGTCGTACAGCGGGACATCCGATGAACCAAAACACAATCAAAGGGAACAACGACGTCGTACAGCGAGACATCCGATGAACCAAATCACAATCAAAGGGAACAACGACGTCGTACAGCGAGACATCCGATGAACCAAAACACAATCAAAGGGAACAACGACGTCGTACAGTGAGACATCCGATGAACAAAAACACAATCAAAGGGAACAACGACGTCGTACAGCGAGACATCCGATGAACCAAATCACAATCAAAGGGAACAACGACGTCGTACACCGAGACATCCGATGAACCAAAACACAATCAAAGGGAACAACGACGTTGTACACCGAGACATCCGATGAACCAAAACACAATCAAAGGGAACAACGACGTCGTACAGCGAGACATCCGATGAACCAAATCACAATCAAAGGGAACAACGACGTCGTACAGCGAGACATCCGATGAACCAAAACACAATCAAAGGGAACAACGACGTCGTACAACGAGACATCCGATGAACCAAAACACAATCAAAGGGAACAACGACGTCGTACAGCGAGACATCCGATGAACCAAATCACAATCAAAGGGAACAACGACGTCGTACAGCGAGACATCCGATGAACCAAAACACAATCAAAGGGAACAACGATGTTGTACAGCGAGACATCCGATGAACCAAATCACAATCAAAGGGAACAACGACGTCGTACAGCGAGACATCCGATGAACCAAAATCTCTAAGACATTGCTCAATGCTAGTCTAAAACATAAAATGATCGTCATGATCACCGAGAAGTGTCAATTACAATAAGCTAGTAAATATATGAGCTTAGCTTCATGTCCCATAACCACTAGCTTAACTTAAATATTTACGAACAAATTGTAGATCTCCACTAGAAAATTGTCACAAGAGATTCAATCGAACAAGTCCAAGAATTAACCGACGAAGTAAACGCAAGCGTTTCATACCACTTGTTTTACTAAGTCGTTTAATTAGATTTCTCATGCGAGTGAGGTAAAGGTTTGTATATACTAATACATTAGAAGTCGGTTTGAGAAAACGAGCTTTGTAATAAAATAGTGTTGAAATCATTTGAGGAAAGGGTTTTGATATTTACTACTAGTATAGAAAACCTTTATATTTTTAAAGTGACAAAACACAAGGAAGATTGTAGGAACAATCGGGCATAAAAATTCACATTCGAAGACGTGAATAAAATCCAAAGAAATCGATATAAAATCCATCAAAGTGGATATATCTAAAATTCCCAAAGAAAAGGTCATCAAAGTGGATAATAAATGACAACAACAAAAGGGAGACGACACGAATCGATTAAAGTTGGATATTCAAACGGATTAGCAAAATAGGCTAATCTGGCAAAAATCATCAGGTCAGTCGACCGGACTCCCTGAGTCGGTCGACCGAACCAAAGGTTGGAAACCTCTCGGGACAGCAGGTCGGTCGACCGAACCCTGAACTCGGTCGACCGAACCTGTTTCCAGCTTCATCCATGCCTATTACAAATGAGGTTCAATCTTGACCAAATTGCATTTTCTCGAGCAACGGCGCTAAGGGATTATGCCAATCGACTACCCGGCCCTATATGCTCCTCGATGCATCACCAAAAACATGTTCAAACATCAAAGTTAGGATTTTTAACGAATTAAACTCAAAACACTAAAAATTGGAATATACACCAATTCAATCCAATCCAAAAGCAAATGCACACGAATAAGTGTTAGGAATTCATACCTAACATTCGAAGATAATTCATAGACTTAGATGTGAGATTAAAAATCTCACCTTTGAACCCAAGCGAATGAAGAAGAAGCTACGAAGCAATGGCAAGAACAAGCACTCTTCAATTCCAACTCAACAATCTTGAATCTAAGCTTAAAGGAGAAACATTTTCTAAATTAGGTTTAGGAAATTTCTGAAATCAAAGAGAGAATGAGTTGGAGAAGATGAAGGAGATGCTTACCAATGGGTTCTCTTTGAATTTGGAGCAAGAACTTGAGCTAGGAGATGGATTTGCAAAGGAAGCTAGGGCTTGGAGTTTTAATTCTTTTTCTCTTCCACCATTGTTAAAAGCTTGAAGAGTTAGGAATTAGAAATGAAGTAATGAAGAGTTGGAGTGGGTTGGGACTGAGTTAGTAAGTGGGTTCAGCCCAAACCAAAGCCCAAAGCAAAAAGTAGCGAAATTCAACTTTCTCCAAATATATCGAAGCTTATACTCAAAAAGGTCGCAAACGGCATTTTGAACTCAATGGGGGTGGTCTCGAGTCCTAATTCGACCGTATGCAAAAAGTAGCTTTTCGGACTAAAATCCGATTAACGATAAAATATTTAAATATAAAATCGATAAATATGCGGGTTGTTACATATTTGTTCTTCGGGATGCTGTCTAAGGGACTCATTTATTTGTCTTTTGGGATGTTGTCCTTCGAGACGTTTGTCTAAGAGATGTGTCGCCTTATTTTGAGAGAACAGTATTTGGCAGGCTTCGGCCATAAGCACGTGCTATATCTTTGAGATGATTTCATTGATTATTTGTGGTTTTCCAAGTGTATCGCCTTTTTACAGTATTGGCCATTTGAGTTATTTGATATATCATATATATGGCGATTACATCTTTGGAAATTGAACTCCTTATCGAGTTCTATATTTAAGAATTGGGTTTGCAAACTCTTGGCATTTATTTGAGATTTATGCTCTTTTATTTGGCGATATATGAGACTGCCATTTTGGCGTATTTTGTATTTTGCGACTTCTCTATTTAGAGAATATTTTTGTGATTGCCATTTATGGCGAGTTTGGAGTTTGAGATTTGGGATTCTCCTATTTTGGAGATATGGTTCATAAAAATCATTTTAGTGACTTTTGGGATTTCGCCGATTATATGAGGCATTTATTCTACTTAGTGTTATTCGGTGAGTTTACCTATTTCGAGGACATACACTTAGTGTAATTACCTTATTTGAAGTAATGGCATGCACTTATTATTGTTTCTTCTCATTCGAGAGGATACCCTACCCTTTACCTTATGCATCAT
The DNA here is from genome assembly GCA_030765085.1 of Allium cepa. NCBI lineage: Eukaryota > Viridiplantae > Streptophyta > Magnoliopsida > Asparagales > Amaryllidaceae > Allium > Allium cepa. The sequence goes on from CM060940.1 coordinate 820,344,937, forward strand.
ATTATCATTTATCGTTACTAAACTGATTGTTTTAGCTAGACTGACCCGTGTATTTTATACTCAGGTCAAACCGAGTTGTTTCAGGTTTGATACCTGCTTTTCGACTTTGCTTTAATGCTTCCGCTTGACTTTGCTTTGATGCTTCCGCTTGAATATCAACTTATCCCTTTTTGTGTAGTTTGTGGATTTTTGTTTGACTCTGATATGTGTATTGTTTTGACTCATTATATATAGTGTGGTACTTATACCACTTATGATTTATCATTTTGTACCGTACGAGGATGTATCAATGTATATGTATATATATCTGTTGTTTGTTGTTTGTTGTTCTGTGATGCATTGTGCATTCTGTTGTTGTATTTGTTCTGATAGATCCGTTAACCACCTGTAGTTTTGTATTAATCATTTATTGAATATGTCGATCCACTTGAGAAAAAAAATTAGACATTAATCGATGTATTTAATGGATGTTTAAGACAAAGCTATAGATGGTCTCTCCTAACCAGCCCTATTCTCCACATTAGCAGACAGTATTACTGTAACAACCCGCATATTTTAGGATTTCATATTTAACTATTTTATTTAAATATAGCGTCGTTAATTTAATTTAAAGTCCAAAACATGACTTTTTGTAAAACAGTCGAATCCAGACTCGAGACCAATTTCTTCGAGTTCGAAACGATATTTACAACTTTTTTGAGTATAAACATTGATATGTTTAGAGTTGATTAGGATTTTGGTATTTTCATTTGAGCTTTTGGTTTGGTTTTAGCCCACCAATCCAACAAGATAACCCAAACTCCTCTACCAAATACCCTAATGCCACTCCTCTTCATTCATTCCTTTCATAATTTCCTAACACTCTCAAGCAAAAGGGAAAATGGAGGAAAAGAAAGAAAATTAAAATTCCTAATCCCTAGCTTTTCTTAGGAATTAAAACTCAAGTTATAAATAAAAGAGAAGCTTAGGTAAGCATCCTCTTCATCTTCTCCATCACAATCTCTCTTCAATTTTCAGAATTTTTTATGACCTAACTTAGAAAATCTTTGCATATAATAATAGATTGAAGATCTTAGAGGTATAGTTAAGGTAGAATTGACCTTGCTTTGCTTCAAAGCTTCTCAATTGTTGTTTTTGAGTTTAAAGGTGAATTCTTGAAATCACATCTAGGTCTATATCTTTCATTGTTGTTAGGTATGAATACCTAACATCTATTTCATGTTCAATTGCTTACGAATTGAATTGGTTCGGTAAAATCTATAAAATTCCTACTATGGATGTTTGGACATATTGTTGGCAGTGTATTGAAGAACCTATAGGGTTAGATTGTAACTTGGCATAAATCTCTAGCCACCATTGCTCATTCGATCGCTTCTGAGTTGATTTGACTATCAATGGCCTTGGCAATTTTATCCTGACCTTCAACTCAAACGTCTGGGAAAACACTCAGATGTCTGAGGCATAGGAATAAAAATTCTAGACCTATAGCTCAGACATTTGAGGTTATTCCTAGACATCTGAGTAATCTGGAAGAAAATTTCCAGACCTTCAGTTTAGACGTTTGGGAAAACCACCAGACGTCTGGCGCTGTTAAATTTAGCCAATTGGCCTATTTTTATATGGGTTTCCGTTTTAATCGATTTTTGATGATCCTAATGGTTATTGTCATTCATTACCGACTTTGACGATTTCTTTTCTGGATTTTTGGTGTTTCTGTTTGATGGATTTGATATTGGTTTCCATGGTTTTGATTCACGTTATTGAAATGTGGATTTTGGTGATATATTGTTTTTTTACAATCGTTTCTATGATATGTCACTTTAAAATACAAAGGTTTCTATACTAGTAGTAAGTACTCAAACTCTTTCACAAAAATGATTTCAACATTACTTTCAATACAAAGCTCATTTTAAAAAAGTTTTCCAATCTATTAGTATATACAAACCTTTACCTCATTCGTATGAGAAATCCAATTGAACGACTTAGAAAAACAAGTGGTATGAAACACTTTCCTTTACTTCGCCAGTTAATTCTTGGATTTGTTCGATTGAAATCTCTTGACAATTTTTGAGTGGAAATCTACAATCTATTCATAAATATTTAAGTTAAGCTAGTGGTTATGGGACATGAAGCTAAACTCATTTATTTACTAGCTTAGTGTAATTTACACTTATCGATCAATGATGATCATTTTGTGATTTAAACTAGCGATGTACAATGTCTCTTTGTCTGCATGGGGGACTAAAACCCATTTCGGTGGAGCTTTGGCTCAAATTGGTGGGGTAGCGACCCATGATTTTACGCAGTTTGTGGAGCCTCGGCTCAAATTTGATGGGTTAGCGACCATGGAATAGTGTTCTGTTTGTGGTACATGTGTTGGTGAGTTTTCATTCTCCCATTTGTGATAGGCCTCCCCCTTTGTGTTTTCTAGATTTCTAATTTTTGATTTCTGGAATTTTTGTTTCACCAATTTTTTGCGATTTGCATTGATATGTTTTGTAGATATTTGAGGTTTGGTGAATAAGCCAAAGAATATGATATTCTTTTTGGATGTTTGAGGAGATTTGAGATATTGCATGTTTTTCATTATTATCATACATATACTTGTCATAGTATGACATTATTGTTATCAAAGTTTTTGTCATATCTCTTATCCTATCTCAACTTATATGATATTTATAGCTAGACTGATCCATTTATTATTATTTTTCTTAAATAGTACTCGGGTCAGACCGAGGCGTTTCAGGTGTTTCCCCTTGAATTCTTAGCAGGGACTGGCTTCTGACTTTTGGCTAACTACTTTAGCTTAGTAGTTTTTGGTTTTTATACATTTGAGATAGAGACTCCTTGATGTATACATATTATTTTGTCTACCACTTGTACCTATTCTTTTATGATGTAGTGGATCTTTTATGACCACAACACTAATGTTTACTTCTATGTGTTATATTCATATCTGTTTCCACCTTAGTGATATGAATATCTGTGGCTGATTTATGTTATGCTTACTTTATATTTGTTTCCGATGGCCATATAGCCACTGTGTAGTAGCTTTGACTTTGTATTTGATATATCGGATTTCCTCTTGAAATGAAATGCATGACCTTATATTTGGCATATCGGTACTCGCACAAAACAATTACATAGATGGTCGCTCCTCAACAGCCTTATTCTTCGTACTAATTGACGGCATTACCCAGTTGTGTCCTTGGTTAGCGTGAGTATAGAGGTGGGGCATCACAGCTTGGTATCAGAGCCAAACTTTGGAACAATATAGAATATTATGACAAGAATCATTGTCCTAAGTCTCTCTTAGAAATCGTGCCTTAGGATTTAATTCGAGTCTTAGGACCCTTCGATCCTATTTTCTTTTATGATGCCTTGTTTTATCAATCAAGTTTTGTTTGATATTCATTTGGAGAATAACATTTTTCCTCTTCTTTCTTTCTTAAAGAAGAGAAATGGTTAGACCTAGCCATCCCAGTGCAGGTCAATCCAGCGCTACTCCTCAGGATGGAGTATTCATATCTGCCCAACAGCTTTTGAATCTTGTAAAGAGTGCCCAAGCCGCCGGACCATTCCTGAGCTTACTCATCCTAAATTCGGGTTTGCATGCTTATGTAGTGATTATATCAATTTGATTGGAAGGCCATTTAAGGGTTCCGAAAACGTTATAGAAGTCAAAGCTTTGCTTAGAATATGCGATCGCATCTTTTCTCGCATGAATCTTGTGGATCTACATCGAGTCCTAGTGGCTTTTAGCATGCTACAAGAGAGAGAATTAGATTGGTATGAGATTTTGGTTTCTGAAATTATTGAAGCGGATCTTACTTGGGAGCAATTTGGGCAAAGGTTCGAATTAAAGTTTGTGCCGGAAGATGAAGAAGTAACTTTAGCTCGATGCTTTATTGATCTTGTTCAAGGTGAATCTCCTGTGACGGATGATGTCGCATCTTTTGAATCCCTCTCTAAATATGGGATCGAGTATATTAATACCCCATTAAAGAAAAATCAGAGGTTTATCTATGCGTTGAATAAGGATCCCTAAAAGGCTTTACTTTTGAAATTAGAAGTTCCTTTCGATTAGCTTGTAGATATTGCTCTTTGACTTAAAGAGGTTGATAAAGAAAGTTATGTTAAAGTTGTGGGTGCCAAGATGAACTTCAACAACAACAAGAAGAGGCAACTTGATAGTAAGTTCAAAGGCCTTAATCCCAACAAGAAAGGGAAGCAAGCAACTTCGGTAGCAAAGACTCCGACCCCTAATTGCGGAGAATGCTACAATTGTGAATCTAAGGATCACTATGCAAATAAGTGTCTGAAGCCCCTTACTTGTCGCTATTGCAAAAATTCGGGTCGTCCTAAATCTTCATGTTCCAAACTTCAAAGCAAGAAAGAGGGAAAGCTGAATGTTGTCCAAGCCCTTAGTAACACTTCTCTTGGTCATGGTATTTCTCATTCTTTCCTTGATGGCATTATTATGTTTCGTGATCGTCCTATTCGAGTTATTTTTGATACGGGTGCATCTCATTCCTTTATATCAAGAGAACTTGTTGATACTTTTTCTTTAAATGTTAGGACTTGATGACTCCATTAAGAATTACAAATCTGATTGGTGGATCCGCAACACTCTATTTACTTTGTAAAGATGTCGAAATTATTTTATGTGATCATGCTTTCCATGCCGATTTGCATGTTATGTGTTACTTAGGTTTCGAAATAATTTTGGGAATGGATCGGCTTAACCATTATGAAACCCACATCCTATGTCGCGAGAGGATTGTCCATCTTCTACATCCTCAATCCGTTAATCAAATTTTTATTGTTCTTAAAGATTCAGATTCCAATTCGGTAGCATCCTTATATTCTCTAAATCTACATGATGATGATAATGATGATGAGGAAGATGTCATTTCCCTCATTCACGTTGTTTGAGAATTTCCTAATATATTTGAGCCTGTTTTAGGATTACCACCTAAGCGACCAATTGAATTCAGAATTAATCTAATACTGGAGCTCTACCTATCACTCGTCCTCCTTATCATATGTCCAATAAGGAAAATGTGGAGATGTGTAAACAATTATCCAAATTGGAAGCAAAATAGTTTATTTGTTCTAGTTCCTTTCCTTGGGGAGCTTCAGCTACTTTTGTGAAGAAATCTGATGAGACACTTAGGCTTTGCATTGATTAACGCAAGCTTAATGATCTCACCATCAAGAAAAATATCCCTTAGCTCGGATTGATGATCTATTCGATCAACTTTGTGGTGCTAAAGTCTTTTCACAATTAGACTTAGAAACCGGTTTTCATCAGCTTCGAATTGTAGAGGATAGTATTCCTTTGACATCATTTCGTACTCGTTATGGATCTTATGAATAGCTTGTTATGCCATTTGATTTAATGAATTCTCCAGCTTATTTTGTTGACCTTATGAATCGAGTTTTCAAAGACTTCCTCGATCAATTTATTCTCATCTTTATCGATGATATTCTTGTTTATTCTAAAACCAAGAAAGAGCATGAAAAAGATCTTCGGATTGTGTTGGAAACTCTTAAGAGCAATCAATTGAAAGCAAAATTTTCTAAATACCACTTTTGGAAATCCCATGTGAAATTTTTAGGACATATTATTTATGAATCTAGAATTTTCGTGGATCCTTCAAAGATTGAGGCGGTTTAAAGTGGAAGAGACCGGAGAGTGTGACGGAAATTCGTAGCTTTCTTAGACTGGCTGGCTATTACCGTCGATTCACAAAAGACGTTTCTAAATTTCCATACCTCTTACTAGTTTGAAAAAGAAGGGAGTTAAGTACATTTGGTCAGACAAATGTGAAGCTGCTTATCATAAATTAAAAGAACTTCTATCCGATGCTCCTATTCCTGTGATTCCTGAAGGGAACCAAGTCTTGATTGTTTATATCGATGCTAGTCATGTTGGTTTGGGAGCCATTCTCATGCAAAGTAATGTGTTATCGCTTATGCTTCTAGGAAATTAAAGCCTGCCGAGACCAGATATGCCATCTATGATTTAGAGCTCATGGCCATTGTTTTCGTCTTTAGAATTTGGCGTCATTTTTTTGGGAGAGAAATTTGTTCTCTACACCAATCATAAATCTTTGAAGTATTTGTTCACTCAAGAGGAACTTAATTTGCATCAACAAAGTTGGCTCAAATTACTCGCATTTTATGATCTTGATATTCTTTATACTCTTGAAAAGGGAAATCGTGTTGCCGATGCCCTTAGTCATAAGCAACAAGCGGTTGTTTCTTTGATGATATCCGAATGGAATGATCTCGAGACTTTGTCCATTTGTGAGATTCGAGATCGTAAATATTATTTGTTTTCATCTCTTATTTTATGTTGCCATGAGGCTCATCCTTCTCTTTTAGATCACAACCTTGAAGCTCAAAAGCAAGATCCCAAATTGGCTCTTTATAGCCAAAGTTGTAGGGATAAAAATAAGGTTGATGGTTTGAAAGACTTTGAAATTGATACTCATGGAGGCATTCAAAAGTTTGCTAGACATATTGTGCCAAAATATTAGCGATCTCCGTAAAGACATTTTAAAAGATTCTCATTGTTCTAAATTTACCATTCATCCCGGTAGTATTAAAATGTATGCGGATATGAAATGACTTTATTATTGGGATGGAATGAAATCTGATAGTGCTAACTTTATTAAGCGTTGCATGACTTGCCAACTCGTAACGGCTGAGCATCAAAGGCCCAGTGGGTTATTGTAACCTTTGGACGTTCCAGTTTGGAAGTGGGATCAAGTCTCCATGGACTTAACAGTTTTCCCTGTTCTCGTTCAGGTCATGACAGTTTATGGGCGATGGTATATAGACTTACAAAATCCGCCCATTTTGTTCCTGTTCGTTCCAATCGGACCGTATCTCTTTTGGCCAAACTTTATGTCAAAAAAATTATTAAATTGCATGGAGTTCCTACTTATATCGTTAGCGATCGTGATCCATATTTTACTAGTGTATTTTGGAAAGGTCTTCAAAAAGCTTTGCGAACGAAGCTTAATTTTAGCACCTCTTATCATCCTTAGTCCGATGGACAAACCGAGCGTGTGAATCAAACTCTTGAGGATCTTCTTCGTGCATGTATTATTGATTTTGGTGGAAGTTGGAAGGATCAAATTTCCCTTATCGAGTTTCTTACAATAATAGCTTCCAATCAAGTATTGGTATGGCACTTTTTGAGGCACTCTTTGGAAGGCCATGCCGATCTCCTTCGTGTTGGCTTGAAACCGATGAGAAGCTGGATTTGGGTCTAGATTTTATTCGTGATTCCACAGAAAAGATTGACCTTATTTGTCATAGGATGAGAGAAGCTCAAAGTAGAAAAAAAAACCTATGTCGGTAATAGAAGAAGGAAATTAGAATTTTCTGTGGGAGATTTGGTATTTATTTGTGTTCTTCCTATGAAGGTTGTAGTGCGTTTCAATCATTCGGGAAAATTAGCACCTCGATATATTGGTCCATTTTCCATCATCAAACGCATTGGTTCAATGGCTTATTGCCTTTATTATTGGCTCAATTTTCTGCTATTCATGACATATTCCACGTTTTAACTACAGAAAAGCCCTAGAGATTTTGATTCTATTCTTGAGCTCGGTTTTATTGAAGAAATTGAAGTTTTACCTAATTTGACTTAAAAGCAACATCCTATTCGTAGCATTGCTATGGAGATTAAATGCCTTCGTAAGAAAGATGTTCCGCTTGTGAAAGTCCAATGGCCACAAATCCTAAGGATTGTTCTTGGGAATGCAGAGAATTCGTCGAGCGAACACATCTGAACTTACTCTCTCATGCTCCTTAAGGTGAACTTATCACTTCAAACTTTTCTTTTGTGTTGTTTTGCCTTAAAGTCGTTGTTACTCTTTATTTCCTTCTTAAATATTGCGAGGATGCAATTTCTTTAAGGAGGAGAGTCTGTAACAACCCGCATATTTTACGATTTCATATTTAAACATTTTAGTTAAATATAACGTCGTTGATTTAATTTAAAGTCCGAAAAGTGACTTTTTGTAAACAGTCGAATCTGGACTCGAGACCACATTAATTGAGTTCAAAACGACGTTTACAAATTTTTTGAGTAAAAACACTGATATGTTTAGAGTTAATTAGGATTTTGGTATTTTCATTTGGGCTTTGGGTTTGGTTCTAGCCCACTAACCCAACAGGATAGCCCAGACTCCTCTGCCAAATACCCTAACTCCATTCCTCTTCGTTCATTCCTTTCATAATTTCCTAACACTCTCAAGCTTAAGGAAAAATGAGGAAAAAGAAAGGAAACTAAAATTCCTAAACCCTAGCTTTTCTTAGTAATTCAAATTCAAGTTATAAATCAAAGAGAATCTTAGGTAAGCATTCTCTTCATCTGCTCCATCTCAATCTCTCTTTAATTTTTAGAATTTCTTATTACCTAACTTAGGAAATCATTGCATGTAATAATAGATTGAAGATTTTAGATATGTAGTTGAGGAGGAATTGACCTTGCTTTGTTTTAGAGTTTGTCAATTGTTGCTTTTGAGTTTAAAGGTGAGTTATTGAACTCACATTTATGTCTATAGCTTTCATTGTTCTTAGATATGAATTCCTAACATCTATTTCATGTTCAATTGCTTTTGAATTAAATTGGTTTGGTGAATTTTCCAGTTTTGCTATTTTGAAGTCAAAATCTATGAAAATCCTTTTATAGATGTTTGGACATGTTGCCGGGAGTGTATTGAAGATCCTATAGGGTTGGGTTGTCACTGTTTGGCATAAATCCCTAGCCACCATTGCTCATTCGATCGCTTCTGAGTTGATTTGGCCATCAATGGCGTAGGGAAATTTTGCCTTAAGCTTCAACTCAAACGTTTGGGAAAACACTCAAACGTCTAAGGCATAGGAATAAATATTCCAGACCTACAGCTCAGACATCTGAGATTATTCTCGAACATCTGAGCGATCTAGAAGAAAATTTCAAACCATTAGCTCAGACGTTTGGGAAAATCACCAGACGTCTGGCGATGTTAAATACAACCAATTTGCCTATTTTTATGTGGGTTTTCGTTTTAATCGAATTTTGATGATCTGAATGGTTATAGTCATTCATTATCGACTTTGATGATTTCTTTTCTGGATTTTTAGTGTTTCCATTTGATGGATTTGATACGGTTTCCATGGTTTTGATTCACGTTATTGAAATGTTGATTTTGGTGATAGATTGAATTTTTTTACCATCGTTTCTATGATTTGTCACTTTAAAATACAAAGGTTTCTATACTAGTAGTAAATACTCAAACTCTTTCGTAAAAATGATTTCAACATTACTTTTAATACAAAGCTCGTTTTTAAAATCGTTTTCCAATCAATTAGTATATACCAACCTTTATCTCATTTGTATGAGAAATCCAATTAAACGACTTAGCAAAACAAGTGCTACGAAACGCTTGCGTTTACTTTGCCGGTTAATTCTTGTTCTTATTCGATTGAAATCTCATAACAATTTTCGAGTGGAAATCTATAATCTATTCGTAAATATTTAAGTTAAGCTAGTGGTTATGGGACATGAAGCGAAACTTATTTATTTACTAGCTTAGTGTAATTTACGCTTATCGATCAATGATGATCATTTTGTGATTTAGACTAGCGATGTGCGATGTCTCTTTGTTTGCATGGGGGACTAAAGTCTGTTTCGGAGGAGATTCACTCAAATTGGTGGGGTATCAACCCATGGTCTTCAGGCCGTTTGTGGAGCCTTGGCTCAAATTTGATTGGTTAGCGACCATGGAATAACGTTTCGTTTGTGATACATGTATTGGTGAGTTTCCATGCTCCCGTTTGTGATAAGCCTCCCCTTTGTGTTTTCTGGAATTTAAATTTCACCAAATTTTGCGATTTGCATTGATATGTTTTGTCAATATTTGAGGTGTGGTGAATGAGCTAAAGAATATGATGTTCTTTTGGATGTTTGAGGAGATTTGAGATATCGTATGATTTTCATTATTATCAAATATATACTTGTCATGGTATAACATTATAGTTATCATATATTTTTGTCATATCCCTTATCCTATCTCATCTCGTATGACATCTATAGCTAAAATGATCCGTTTATTATTTTTCTTCTTAAATAATACTCATGTCAGACCGAGGTTTTTCAGATGCTTCCCCTGACATCTTAGTAGGGACTAGCTTCTGACTTTTGGCTAAGTACTTTAGCTTTGTAGTTTTTGGTTTTTATACATTCGAGATAGAGACTCCTTGATGTATGCATATTCTTTTGTCTACCACTTATACCTATTCTTTTATGATGTAGTGGACCTTGTATGACCACTACTCTGATGTTTACTTCTATGTGTTATATTCATACCAGTTTCCGCCTTAGTGATATGAATATATGTGCATGATTTATGTTATGCTTATTTTATATTTGCTTCTAAAGGCCACATAGCCACTGTGTAGTAGCTTTGAGTTTGTATTTGATATGTTATATTTCCTCTTGAAATAAAATGCATGACTTTCTATCTGGCATATCGGTACTTGCACAAATCAATTACACAGATGGTCGCTCCTCAACACCCTCATTCTTCGTACTAATTGACGACATTATCCAGTAGTGTCCTTGGTTAGCGTGAGTATAGAGGTGGGGCGTCATAATTACCTAGTAATACTCTTTATTAATGTGGGTCTCGGGGTGGGGTGTCACATATGATACCCCATATCCACCATCGATTAGCTTCATCACCTTAACGCAAGTAAAATCCTAGTTGATCACCTCGCCCGAAACGGCGCGAAATGGTCTTGATGAATTTATGTCGTTGGATGAAGGTAGATTTTGATTTGAATAAACGAATAGGGTTCTCTAGTTTTTTGCGTTTAAATAGGGCGGTGGGTATGGCTTGAATAGTAGATGGTATGGGCTAGGTATGGGCTGAAAGGATGGATTGCATAATATTGTATACATATTTTATTTTAAACCATTCGATAATATACAACCCCAAATCTCAAACCCCAAATGAGGGGTGCCGTCTAGTGTTCTATATGTAATACTCCTATTTCAAAAACATTTAAACTAGTCTCGAGACCTATTTCGATGATATACAGAAGATAGCTTTCAAATCCAATTATATTATATTAATTCCTGAAATTAATTTACATGCGTTTCAAACTCGTACGACCTCACGTTACCACCAATTAACATGAAGTTCGATGGTATACAATAACTCCCTATTACGGATCCAATGAAACTAGTTTTGTCTAAATCCGAGACTGTGCCCCAGAAGGCTATTTTTATACGTTAATTAAAACAAGTTATTATAAAACCTAGTTTATTCACTTTTAATTCATATTTAAAAATTTAATACCTTCATTCTTATCAAAATAGAATTTAAATCAGATTCCGAAATCATTTCTATTCATTTCAAATTCAAGATTCAATTGTTTTAAATATTTCCAAATATTTAGTTCAACATTTTTAATTATCAAATAAATCAATATTAAATTTAACTTTTCAATATTTAAAATCAATCAAATATTTCAAATTCAAATGGTTGAAATTTTGGATCGTTGTAGGGCGTGTCTATCAAACCAAGCCTGAAGCGAGATAGTTCATTGAACTTATGGGAATATTCCTCCATGGATAGTTCCCATGAAATTCCTATAGAGATGGGATCTTCTAGCTGCTGCCATGTATTGCTCTTCAAATACATCCTTAAACCTTTCCCATGAAAAATCGTCCTCTAAATCATATAGAGTTATGCACTCCCGCCAAGCTAGAGCCCCTTCTTGTAACTGCCAAGAAGCTAAGAACCTTTTCTGCTCATCCTCGATAATCCTTTAAAGATCCTTTCACATGATTAGAGCCAAGCTTGTACTTCAATACTAGACTCCGTTCCTTTGAATGGTTTCCCTCCCAAGCTGGTGTAATTCTTGCATAGAGTAGCAAAGTTAATTTAAGGTTGCATAGGGATTGCCACTTCCTCAATTATTGTAGCATTTGATCGACTGTTGGAGGCCATGGTGTTGCTACCTCCCCTTCCTCGTCCTCTTTTGTTACTCATCTCCTACTATCTGCATATAGTAAGGAAACAACTTTAGAATTATAAACGAGATTAACTTAGGGAACGGGCATAAAACTCAAATATACTTATTCAGATAAAATTTTCAAATATGCGCTCTCTGTAACTAAGATTATTCTAGGGCATTACTAATCTTATCTCTAATGCGTTAACCCCATCAAGGCTTAGGTATTCGCTTAACCATAAGATCTGATACCAACTATGACGACTCACCTCCTCGACCCTTAGAAATTGACACCAATACATCCATGGTATTCATGTGTCGCAAATTCAAGTGCCGGAGAGGCGGATTATCAGGGGTTTAAAAAAAATAAAGATAGAAGACAAAACAAAATTGAATCTCACATCGTATTTTAAAACACCTTATAGTTATACATGTGGAAAGTACATACAATCATTCCTAACTGATTCATCAAAATTACGGTAGGTACTAACCCAACCAGGGACAGTTATAACTTCCTATCCCTTACAAGGGCTGGTGGATACCAATTACATAATACAAAATATAGCAGAAACTAACAATAGATAACTATCATCATAAGAACCTTCGTGCTTCATGTTTCTCCTAAAATACTCCATGCTTCTGCCAAAGTGCTCCATGCTATCTAACTACTTGGCTGCCCAAAAAATAGGGCACCCAAAGTTTAAGGGAATAAGAAAATAAACTATGGATCAGTCATGGGACTAGTGTGAGAAACTCAGAAGTACGGGTATTGGAAAACAAAGGGTATCTCATAAGACCGCGATGCACATAAACATGGAATGGGTTTTACCATATGATTACCAAAACATTTGCTATGCAAAATCAAGGATATTTTCTTTAATGACATTCTTTGAAAATCCTTTCAAATAACATATTAATCATAGCTGGAATTGTTACATTTGTTAAATTCAGCAGCATAATAGGTTTACAACTAAAACCATAAAGGCTCTTATTGGAGAATGGATTTCGTACAATGAAAAGGTAGGGACTACCTTTCGACAGTACATATTTAGAAAAATGCACCGAAACACCAGCAGATGGTCCTCAACCACCATAAAAACTAACCTATACCGTAGATAGTACCAAATATGACATCACCTCGGTTGTTATTGACCTTTCTCGAGATCCCAAAGCATACACAACATACCCGATATATAGAGGGTAATCTAGAAAGGTGATGACCATATCCGAATGGGTGCAATTCACAAAGCCCTGCCGCATTTACCCTCCTTTTGGCATTCTCGAGTGATGAGACTTGAGGTAATGATTACCTTTCTCATATCACACATTTCACTTGGATTCCACATTGCCAGTTCCATCACATGTTATTGATTTCCACAAATGTACAATCTTTGAGCTTGTATGCCTCAGAGTGGGGTGTTAAGTATTAGAGAGTTCCTCCTACACTACCAAACAGATGTACGTTTGAAAAATCAATGTACATGTATTTTAAAAATGCAATGTTAGATTCATCCATACAGTTTATTCAGGAATAAGACAAATGGAAGGAACTCTCCTTATACATCCCATTGGGAATCACCTCTAGGATTAGTAACGAGCAGCCTTTGCGTTGAAGATCAAATGAGGATACCATCGCCACGTACATATGATATGGGAAATTTACCCTGAGGATCAGTGGCAAGAAGCCCTACATTCCATCTTCAAATTTTTATCATTCCATGTCTTCACTTCGAATGCGTATATTGGTTCGAAGTGGTTTTTGGATCGGAATCATCCAAATCTGATCCCAATTCCTTCAAACCAATCATCGATAAAAGATGTTAAGTTTAAGAGCGGTTATCATTTCGTTTATCAATATCTTTTATCAAATAAAAGATCTTTTTTAGAGATATAAATCTTTAAAACATATTCTTTATAACATATTCTTTTCCACTATATATGAAATTTAATACCAAGTATAAGAAGATTATTTCTACAGAATCCAAGTTGTATTAAATTTGCAAAATTAAATCTTTTATACTTGCCTCGTTTCCAACTTTTCGACCTTATCTATTCCTCGCCCAGGAAAGAGGCCGGGTGAGCAGGGCATTAGTTTCTCCTGAACATCTACTTAGTTTAAGCACTCCATGTTCGAATCTCACATATAGAAAAATCCAGTGTACTTATCGGCTTTTAGAGCCAAGATTTAATCATTTATTTATAGCAGCTTTTCTTTTAACCTTTTATTTAAACTCTTTTAAAATAATTATAAAACCTCCAAATCATCTTCAAACTTCATAATTATTTATTTGAATACATATATAAAATATTTGGGAAAGAATAATTAAGTTTAAATATGTGCTTCAAAAGTTATTAAAAACCGCTCCAAAAAGTGCTACGAATTGTGCATTTAAGGCTTATTTGATCAAAACAACTTTTCTACCATTTAGAAATCCATTTTTATAACCCAAATCTCTTTTAAAACATTTTAGTACATTTATAGAATTTATTCCTTATTTTTAAAGAATTTAAAAGTACTCATTTTAAAGAATTTATTGCTTTGGTTTTCGAACTACCATAGCGCAATTATTTTAAAAACTTGTTTTGCTCATATTTCAAAATCTACTAAATGAAGTCTCAATCTCTTTATTTTGTTTGAAAAATACGATTATAAGAGTTCAAAAAATTCTTGTTCCAAAGAATTCTGACTCTAATTCTGTAACATCCCCCTACTTGGAGGCCCAAAACTAACGGCTACGGATGTTGCAGTCATCCACAGTTATTAGCCCTCGGCAACCAAATACGACGGTACTAGATACATTGGTACATGATAACAAAAATATGGAAAAAAATTGGCAATACAAAAACAAATTTTCATATTCAAATCAAAACATTTCATGTTCATTACATAATCCCAAATTATGTTAACCACGTTCAGTAAAATATAATTATTATAAATACGCCAAGAGCGACATATGAAGATGCCCCCTTGGTTGATCAGAGTATATAATAAGGATAATAAATCTTCCTTTACAACAAAACACACAGCGGAAAGAAAAACTCTAATTTTCTGCCTCCTGCACGCCTCCGGAAGTTTTATTCGTCTAAGAAGAAAACCCGAGAACCTTAAATCTAAAAATTCTCAAAGTAAATTGAATACCCGAGAGTTTAAAGGGGAAAAAACTTTGAGTCAGACATAAATCCTGCTATGAATAATAATTTAACATCTCAATCCTTTTAGATATCTAGTGAGACCACGCCGCTTAGTGGAATGAGTTTCCCCCTCAGTAATATCCTAAAACCATATTCTATGCTCCTGCATCCACAATGGTTAAAACATATATTTTAAAATATTATGATGATATTCATACTTGAAAATAATTAGGATTTCCCATTACCAGTTTAATTTGACACCTTGTCATAATTATAGTTTCTAGGGTCACTATTAACCTTTTTAGTTTTCATGGGTTTACTAATAACCTTGTTATAATTAATAGACTCCCTGTCATATTCGTAGCTTTCATAGGATCACTAAGTACTAATAGGCTCCTGACAGTTAACTTAATCAATTCATGGGTCCTCCTGAACCTATTGGTCTTTCCAATAACTAATCACCTTATCCTATTTTTCATGGACTTATTAGGAACTTATGGATTTATCGAGTAACTCACTTCAAATTGTAGTTTTCATGGGTTGACTAGGAACCTACTGATACTTCTATTAGCCACTTTCTTATCCTAGTTTTCATGGGTTTACTTGGAACCTATTGACTGATGTCAATTCTTAATCCGGATATAGTTTTCATGGGTTCACTACAAACCAATTAGCCCCTACCAACTGTCCTTATGCATAATTTTTATAGGTTAACTATGAACCTTTTGGTATGCACCAATAACTACCTTATCATACTTTTTATGGGTTTACTATGAACCTCTTGGTATGCACCAATAACTACCGTATCATAGCTTTCATGGGTTTACTATGAACCTCTTGGTATGCACAATAACTATAAAGTTTAGGCATCCGGTATTTTGGTCACGCTGACTCCTTGGATGCAATTCTACTCATTCAGGGGTTTAAGTAATTTATATTCACTATTGAGTTAATAGCTGGCACTTCTACCCCTTTTGTCCAAAATACAGTTATGGGTTAACGTGTGAATATACTCATATTTGAAGAAGCAAAACAACAATTTAACAATACCACTCCTTTGGGTTTAAAGTCCTTGAAATATTCATATCATAACATAGTTAACACCATTAACTTATATTTTTATCAAGGCTACACTTCTTCAAAATTACATACTTAAAGCCATTATAAAACTCCTTTATATAAGCCGTAGGTTTTCCTTAAAATTTTTAGAGTATGGGTTTTCAAACCTTTCAAAACCAACCCTTTCGACCTTGTCGAAAGGTCTTCAAAACAACCTTTCATAATCATTGAAACCATTCATCAATTCAAACCTTTTGAAAGCATTCAACTCTCAAAAATATACATTTCGAAGACTTACTGGGATCAAGTTAAAACATGCAGAAGGTCCCCTTTTAAAACATTTCGACTACAATGGAAGCAACCTTTTGACCTTATCGGTAGGTCTACTTTGAAAGCTTTAAAACAATAGGACTTCGCCTTTTAAAACAACTTCTTCGAAAGCTTTGGGTTATACTTCAGTTATAAAACAAGGGTAAATCATCTAAGTCAAAGCTTTGAAACCTTTCGAAAGCAATGAGAAAGTAAACCTTTCATCTTTGTCGAAAGCAAAGACTTCGAAAGGTTGGAAAAAATGGTTATAACCTTTCGACTGTGTCGGAAGGTTCAAAACAAAACAATAATAAGTGCCAGTAACCTTTCGATGTGTCAAAAGGTTTCAAAATAAAATAGTGGTAAAGCTGCAGTAAACTTTCGACTTTGTCGAAAGGTTTAAAACCCTTCTTTAAACATTTGACCTGGTTGAAAGCAACCAAGTCGAAAGCTCTAATTCAAAGCAAAGCAAGTGAAAGCTTTAGTTTATAAAACAAACATACCCCAACTCTTTGGCCATCAACCTTTCGACTAAGAACCCTTTGACTCTGTCCAATTCATTACGCACCAAGTAACTTGATACCATATGCAATTGTTTGACTTTTATAAAAGCTATAAACCTCTCGATCTTGTCGAAAAGTCTGGGTCGGAAGGTTTACTACCATAAAAGGTTAAAACATACTAAAAGTATGATTTCTTTGTTTTTAACTTAAAAAGGTTAACTTTTCAACTAATCTGCCTTCGTTTGTCAAATTCTCATTGATTAATAATTTCTTTTCAGAAAATACTGCCACTACTTTCAGATTTAAATAATTATTTTATTTTACAAAATGCCCATTCTCCTTAATTAAATATATAAAATATTTAAGTCCCATACCGTAAATAATTTTATATTTATCAAAACACTTAAGAAAATTCTAAAAAAATTCCAAAAAAATCTATTATAATATGTTTTCCAACATATAAAATTTCAAACCCAAATAATCATTTTTTTCCCGTAAATAATTTATAACCCAATAAATCATTTTCTTCACTAGAAAGTCCATATAAAATCCATATAAACTCGGAAAATTATGAGAATTGAAACCATCTCGAAAATCATTTTTTCTATAACATAAAATTTTTCCATAGCATTTAAAAATCATTTCATCTCGATTTTATCTTAAAACCATGTATATCTACCTTTTTAAACATCCTTGTTTAATCCATATAAATCATCAATCAAGCATATCATCATTCAATATCATAAAATAGATTTATCTTTAAATCTGAAACCATTTAATGTAAAAATTATATAGAGATATAGAAACTATTGTTCACCTTAGATTGGATAAAGAAATTAAATTTTGATTAAGATTGATTCTTTCTAACTTGAATCCTAAGCTTTAAGTTGATTTTCTCTTCTCTTCATCCTAATGGCCAGCCTTACTTCTCACGGTTGTAAAATTTAGTTTTATTAAAATGAACATGTATGACCTAATGAGAATAGTATTAGGGTGGAAAATATGGGCGGCTATTTACCTTAATGCCATTGTGTTTTATTTCCTAACCATTTATATAAGATCATTTGATTTTAAATAAGCACGACCACCTAGTTATTAATCAATCTCAATCTCCTTATTTACATTATTCTATTTAATTTATTCTTAATTAAACCTCTTGAATAATGTCAATAAAACTAGGGGTGTTGCAGATTCCATCATATAGATGGATTTAAACTATTACGGTGTGAAATCGCGAACCGCCGGTACGCAACGTGCCTATTTTAACTCAATTTTCATATTATTTTCCAAACTTTGTCGAAACACTTTAAAATGTTTATAAAACATTTCTAAATCATTTAAAACCTTTTAAAGAGGTTTATCAATGCAATATACACTATTTCGTTTATTAAAGGCAAGTGATTTCCTTTGTGAAATTCGACATGTATTTAACGCGAACCATTTCAACAATCAAACATCTATATTATCATATTCAAACATGATAAACAACCATCATAAATATGCATAGAAAAACATGCTATATCATCTAATATATCATACATATGTAGAGTTTCTCACCTTAGATTCAATCGAACTAACTTAAAAATGACTATAGCTTCGCTATTCCAGAATCGGAGCTCACGAAGCTTGTGCTAATGCTTCCTAGGGTGTTCACCCTTGGCCTTTAGTGCTTGTATTCTCTTGACCTAGCTTAGAAGAGAGGGAAGGCTTGGCCTTGGGTGATAGGAGGTGGGGGTCATGGGTTTCAAGGGGAGAAAGGTGGAATTTTGCTTTGGTTTTGTGGTAATTGGATAATATATATTTACTATATAAATTTAATTACTTTTCAAAATATTTTTCTCTATAAATTTCCCTAGGTAAAAGCTATTAATGAGGAGTATAAAGAGTTGATGTAAATGGAAGTGATGATGGATGGTGGGTATTTATAGGCAAATGGAAGTGGTAAAATATCATGACATTTATTTTCCAAAACATCACCATTTCATCACCACCACACTCCTCCCTTACCTCACCACCCACGGTCGAAAGTACCCCTCCCCTCATATGGCTACTCAAGTATGTGTGATGGAAAGTTGATGGTTGACTTTGGTTGGAAGCTATCATGATATTTATAAAAAATATCATGCTATTTTCTTTTATCTTTTATATATACACACACATATATATGTTTTCATGTGCATGTTTTTATGTATATGTATATGCACGTGTATATGTGCATATATATGTCACAATGATCCACACTGTTGCACAACTTCTCTACGTTGAACCGTTACGAATTCTGGTTCCGATTTCTAGTCATATTTTCACAATTTAGTTAATATACATATCTTTGTAAATAAAGTTTGATGATAATATTTCTGACATTATATAATAATTAAAAGAGCTTCAGTTGATATTTAGAAAAATTATTAAATCATTTAAACTCCGTTTAAACTCAAATGCTAATTGTCCCTAAAATAGTGATATCGTTAATCGTGTCATAAAAACATTTTATTTTAAAAATAAAATAATAAATATTCTCACTCGCATACATAAATTGGTGTACGCATCCAACTTTGTGCATGATGTAGAAGGGTCTAAGAGTTGTATATCGATAAAATGATTTTCGATCATTTTATCGATATTTTCCCAAGTGTGCACTTTCATGTATATTCATTTAGAATAATTACCAATATTATTTATTGTTCAAAACACTATTATTAATAATAAAATCTTATTTTTGAATATTTTTATATTTAAAAATTATTTTCCAAAATGGAAAATCATGGTTCGTTACAAAATTTGTAATTTAAAATAGTTTCCTTGGTAAAAATTAGATATTTTGGATATTAAGGTTGAATTAATTTTTTTTCCCCAATCAAATAAACTCAAAGTATTTTACTTTTTTTATTTCCATTACTATATAAGTTAAATTTTGAAATAAATACATATTTACATATAAATTTGAAATATGTTCTGGGATAACTATTGCATATATAAATGGTCAATGTATATGATATAGATGCATATCTCAAAATCTATGTACGTATACATTTACTATGTACACCCTATATTATGTTGTACATGGACATTTTATGCATATGAGTTTATAATGATATACACATAAACTATATGAAATATTTTTAATTAAATATATCGAAAAATTAAATAAATTTGAATTTTATTTATATAAATTATATTGGATCTAATATAACCTTTAGACTTCACAAGCTCACAAAGACCCAAATAAGGAATTTTTTAAAATCTACCTTTCATCTACTATAGACTGGCACATTCTATCAATGGTATTGGAGCCCAAATGGTCTATATGTATAAGTTAGCAACATTAGGGTCAACGAATAAAGCCTACCTATCAAACAGGTGTCTAAAATTGTAGTGTCTGGGCTTGGACTAGATAATCAAGTATTCTCCCCTACTTGGCTACTCGCCTAGCCCATTAAGAGGAGTAAGCCCAAAAGGTTTGCTCAATTGTAAAAACCTGATTTATTTAAGCATTGGGCTAACTTTTAATATTTAGTACAAAAATTTGAAATATATTTTGAATTTACAAGTTAAATTTAAAATATAAAATATAAAAAAATTATAAATGTTAAAAATATATTTCAAAATTATATTAAAAATATATTTTCAAAATTATTTGATATTTAATTAATTGGATTAATTAATTAAAAACATATATTGATATACATATATTTATGTAACTATAAATGTTATAGTTTTGTATGTGTATCTTAAATTGTTTAAAGTAATTTATAAACAATTTGTTTTTGAATTTATTAGAAGTATTTAATTAATTTTTTAATTAAATAAAATATCTATTACACAAATAAATTAAAAGTTAATTAATAAAGACATATATAAATACTAATATACATAAGTAACTATAATTGTTATGGTTATATAACTATCTTAAAATTATCTAAGAAGAATTGTATTAAATTTTTAATTACATTAAACATTTAATTAAAAAAATTAATTAAATAAACGAATTTATAAAATGAAATTGATTAAAAGTTAATTAATTAAAATGTACACATATATTGATATTAATATATGAGCAAAATTTAAATGTTATAGTTAATTATTTATCTTAAATAGTTTAAGATGGACAATATGTAATTCCATAGATTTTACATAAATTAAATTATTTAAATATGATTTAATTGATAAATATAATAATAAGAACTAAATTAATTAAATTTGATTTAATTATTATGATTTATATACATTATATAAGTTAACTAAATCATAAAATTTATAAATAAGCTATACATATATAACTTTATATTTATATAATAATGTAAGTGAAACTAAAATAAACTCAAAACAGATTTTGGAGTATTACATACGTACGGTACATACACCATGATTTTAAATGTGTTCAACAGTTGAATCATTAGGGTGTTTCATTAGAAACATGTTATTCTTTAAATTTATATCACTCAAAAATGTATGTGTATGTATATATATATATTAAAGATTATGAATATCTATTATATAATGTTATTCTCAACAATTTATGTATTAATTGATTACTTGCATACTCTTTAGCTGTTGAGCAAACTATTATTGAAACATGCATGTTTTTGTTGAGCAAACACATGTATATGCATTATACTTAGGCCATCGCGAAATGCTAAATAAGAGTGAATAATCTCTATGATTTGTTAAGAACACTCAAGGTTGAGGTCGAAATTAGGACAAAGACCACAGTTAGGAGTTGTATGTGATGCAAGCTATAAAGAATTATCCATCACTTACGGGTCCATGATTTGTTGTGCAAACCCAAGACCAAAATCCCAAGGAAAGCGAGTCCTAACATTCACTGGAGAAATCGAAAGTTTTCTATATTTCTCTGAAGGTTTTGTGGAATATAAAAATATAGCAGGATCCTTATTAGAGAAATGAAATGAACACATTTAACCATTCTATATTATGAGAATATATGTTATACAAGTTAAAGTAATCTACTTTGATAAATTTGTGCAATTAATATAATTGATAAAATGTTTATCGGTTAGATTAAATGAATCAAGATTAACATAGAAATATAAAATACACTTGCCAATAAATATTTTCATAAGTTGTCAATTTAATACCCATGTAAGAGCCAAATTATACAACAACTAAATCATTCATGCCTTGATCACTTAAGTTTTTATTTTTCTAGGACAGTGTACTGTCTTCTATGAGTTTTGAACTCTTAAGCAATACAATATTATGGATAATCAATTCCATATTCAACAACATATAACTGTTATATGGTGAACAGTCGTAATTCGTAATGTATGCGTCCTCAATTAAATTGGTTCAATCAGAATGAGCAAGTACACCATAGTGCTAGATCATATATTCAATACGATTGGCTACAGTAAGGATCTTGTTGTGTTAAATATAGCATTTGAGTGAAAGCTACAAAATGGACCATGGAATTAGAGTATTAAAATGCCAATTCAATCAGTTTAAGTAAAGTGCACTTTATTTTATTTCTTTAAATTTTAAGCTGACCAAGTTCATTTTTGTAAAGAGTTTAGTGTGATCTTACAATAAAGGTTCCTTTTGAATGGTTCTACCATTTGAAAGGAAAGCAAACGTACGAGAGTGGATGTAATTTAGGAAAAGTTGGGATGAAGAGATTGAATAGTCACCTTTGCTTCATGGAGAAACACCAGTATACGAATTTTACAAAATACTAGTAGATACTTAATATGGAATACGAAATGTAATATTTATTTCAAATGTCTTTTGGCAAAGAAAATTATTTTGTATGAAAATTATTTCTTCTAGTTCAAGATATTTGGTCTGAAACTCTCTAGTGTAAACTATTTATAGTGGTTGAAATACAGTTTCATAGTAAGTGATTAAATGGGGCTTTATACTTCGTATGCCATTATAGTAATGGTAGAAATAGAGGGAGCATACCGTTTGACACTTATTAGTTTATGCCTTAAGTTATGAAAGATTGTCTTCGTAAATATACCAAGTTCTATTTAAGAAATAATAATAGTTTTTCAATGAAAATAGATATAGTTTTAGTTTAATATAAATATTACAAATATTCATTATAAGATGAATCTATAATAATGGTATTTGTTTTCATAACAAAAGTGATGCATTAGAAAATATAAATTACCTAAATTTTTCTACAACATTTTTGGAATTATGGATTAGGCTATCTCTAGAAGATAATTCTTTAATCAAATGATTGTGAATCATACAGCACCAATGAATTGTATCTCAAATGATTCAGGCCAAAACACTTATTCAAAGGGAGTGACAAAACAGTTAATGAACTCTTTTGAATGATACGTATTGATATATACAATCGTAGTCTAATGGTACAAAAATGGTTCCACATGCTTCTTTAAATTTACCAATGAATTGTCACAAGCATGAACATGTGTGTTTGATAAGTGAATAACATAACGAGCAAAAGAAAATAACATGATTTGATTTAATCGAATAGGTGAGTATATTGAAAAAGAGTTCAAATGTACTTAAAATAAATAAGATTCTATCTTAAAGTCACTCCTTATGGAATATAATGATGTATCGACAATGAGTAATCTGATTTAGTTGGATAAAGTATGATTGATCATGAGTGAAGTTGAGTTAACTTATTTCTATAAGGGCATCTACTTAAGAGTAAGTCATAGGTTAAATTTATTTTCATCCAATGAGTAGTTTACGATATCATACATGATAAGAGTTGATAAGAAACCAATATATATCCTAGGTCAAGGAGTTGATAGGTTGTGTGAATCAAAAGGCTGAATTCAT
Source organism: Allium cepa (assembly GCA_030765085.1). Classification (NCBI taxonomy): domain Eukaryota; kingdom Viridiplantae; phylum Streptophyta; class Magnoliopsida; order Asparagales; family Amaryllidaceae; genus Allium; species Allium cepa. Next base: position 820,368,744 of record CM060940.1, read on the forward strand.
TCAAGAGGGATCCTTTGTAGACAACACCAAAGAAGTTTAGGACCGATCAATATTGATTGACTAATTTATGTTATAAACATAAGTTTCATAAACTAAAAACCAAATCAGTTTTATACATATATAAAGGCAATTCACAAAATGTTTATGAGTACCTATTCCATTGCACCAAAAAAATTTGTTGTTTCAAAAAAAATCTAATTTCATGACGAAGGAATTTATTTTAGAAATCATTGCTAGTAAAATAGATTTGGATATCCAAAGATACAACTAGTATTATAAGATGAAATGAAATTAACAAATCCAAAACAGACATGACTCATTAGAATGTCAAATAAGAACTCTCACATATTGAAGAAAAACTATGAGTTTCATATCAATGTTTGAAACAGAACTTTCTTAATTGTAAATAATCCATAAAGAGTATTGATTATGCCATATGGCATGATGCATGAATCCATAACGGCGTCCAGCTACATTATCTTTTTGATAGTTGTACTCCAAGGGATGTTTTCGACAACAAATTTATCTTCGAAAAGAAGACCAATGCAATTGGAAGATATTAAGCAATGTTGATATAAATAACTTTATTAATTTCAAATTTTGAAATTACATAACAGATTCATCATTCAACATGCTTAAATTATTTGGATTTTACCCGCAAAGCTATTGGTCAATATGATTTTGAGTTTTGGTACATATATGTTGAAACAAAAATTCTAAATAATGATTTAAAATGGACTATTTTCATATAACAACCAAAGTATCTCGAAGTCGTTGGGAGTGATACTGAGTTTGTGGGTTTAGGATAACAATTGGTTCTTAATATGAAAGTATCATTTGATAAGCATCACAGTTGAGAAAATGTTTTGACGGAGAAATCAAATGGTTTTATTTTCAATACTAATGCAGCGGAAGCATGTCTATGTAAGAAACAATATTATAAGGTACTACAGTGTTTCTAAACTATATGTAAACAGTATACTACAACTGATTGTTAATGATGTACTCATATTAAAATCAGTTTTGTTATTTAATTCTCCGTTTAGGGTTTGAAAATATATCTTTTATAATTAGTATAAACAGATTTTAGAAATGTCTCAAATGATATACACATATGCTATATTGAAATGTTTAATTTGGAGCATTTAGGTGGATTCCTTATGTATTGGCAATAGGAATTATCATACATGTTGTATTATCTACAATATTGTATTTTGCTTATGTATTTAATATATAAATCAAGTATCAAACCCAAATTAAGATCATTAAATGATAGTTTATAGTGTTCTCGAGTATTTAGGAAACACTAGAGAATTGTTTATAGAAATAATGAACTCGTTATGAAGGAGTATTCTCACTCGAACTTCATAAGTGATCTTGAGTGAAGTATGTCAATCCTAAATTCATAATCAATCTTAGTTAAGAAGCTTTGAGTTGGAAATGTTTCAAATAAGATGTTGTGGCTAATTCAACAATTAGGCTATGTACATCACCTTGGATAAGCACAACCATAAAAGCAATATGTGTGTGTGTGTGTGTGTGTGTGTGTGTGTGTGTATGCATGTATGTATATGGTCAAATTTATAACTATAGGGGTGATGAAAAATGATGATAATTCCATGACATGCAGTTCATGGAAGAACGTTGAGCTCATTAAAAGTCAAGAAATATACTCTGGAAAGTTCCACATGATAAAGGCAGTTTATCAGCATCAAAGAGAGTTGATTGACAAAGTAGATAATGAAAACAATGTAGCATACCCATTAACTAAGAGACTAACTCGATCAATTTTGAGAAAACTGATTGAAATGATGGGAATAATATACCATAATTGACCCCATGTGCAAGTGGGAGATTCAGAGAGTTAGTGGTATATCTTAGGGGCAATTATGTTATTTGTTACATATATACAACTCTATAACAAATCTTGCTCGTAATAAAAATATTTGTTTTTATGATATATTTGGTTATATATTGATATAATTTATTAAGCAAAATTAACTAAACATATATTAAATAGAACGTCCTTGAATGATATTTTATACGATAATAATTACAATAAGTTGTAATCATGAGAAAATTATAACAATATAACATATTATTTTAAATATTCCCAATCAAGATGTTTCAAGAATGGATATCGATACATTCACCGAGACCAAAGTGCGTAACACTCTCCAAATGTCAGGCAGCGTTTTACTCAAGGCTATCAAGGGCACCAAGAGGTTACGTATTGATAGTTATTGGATAACTACGAAATGACTCATCTAATAGATTCCTTTTGGTTAGCAACAACTATGCCAGACATGAAATCTTCAAATGACGATGTTACATTGTTCTCTTAACTTGAAAATACCATTGAAATTTAATATGGAAACTCCACTTTGATTATAGTTAAATTGTGTCATAAAGACCATCTAGTGACCATAGTTAGGTCTGAGTTAAAGTATTTGAAGTGAAACACTATTCAGTAGAGAATTCGTCTTCTTGATTATATGAGGTTAGTATCATGACCAACTATAGTCAATTCAAAGTGTAAATCTCTTGCCAAATAGTACGGTTAATAAAAATATTATTGAAACAAAGACTTTGTTATAGACAAATCAAGTTGAATGTGGATGATATTGGAATTTTGAACAAGACCAAATTCCATAAATCCTAAAGTGATATAGTGTTGACAAAGAGAATTGGTGTAAATAATAATTATTAAAAGCTAATGGTTAAATTATAAATATGGATTTTACCGGTGGGATTTCTAAATGATGAATTAAGTCAAACTATCATACCACTAGCTAAGTTGATGTACGATAATTGGTATTTGAAATTTCAAATGCTAATGGCTAGCTAAATTCACACCTGTGAGTCGACAAGTCGAATCTATTCAGACTCCGAAATGCCGCTTGATTTAATTGATTTATAATAGCTATGAATTTAAATTAATTAATATTTGTGAAATACTAATTATTTTTATTTTTATCATTTTTAGTGTGTTTAGTAAAATAGAGTTGCCTCTAGAATTATTCGGGTTGCTGTTAGAAATTTATTGGATGCATGTATAAAAGTTGTGTTTGTGCGTATCTGTATACAATATCGATAAGGATTTAAGTTGGATTCAAATGATATAATTTGCTGATGGGTTTGAAAGTCCTTTTAGTCCATAATGGACCGGGTCATGGTTGGCCTAGAAAGGGAGGAAAGGAAGGGTTTTAGACTTTAAAATGGTAAGATAAGAACATATAGATATTTTCTCTAGCCTCCACTACAAATTTAAACCTTGGCCTTCTTTTTCTTCTAATACATTTTCTCCAACTTTTCCACTCTTGGCCACAATCTTCATCCTCTCCTTGCTCCAATTTTCTAACTCCATTCACATCCAATTAATTAAAACAGCCATATTCGGTGTTTGCACGCTATCTGTTTGTAGTAGTAGGTGCAAATCTGATAGATCAAGGAGACGGACTAAATCAACATGTGAATCTAAGGCAACTTCTCTAGGTATATTCTTATGTGTCGTACATAATAATCATTTATGTCAATATTCATTATACAAAAAATTTATATGTGAACTGTCGACATCTATAAATATCTGATTTTATATCTCACTAGAACATCAATATATAGATTGAAATTATTTAATGGATCTTTGTATAATAAAAGAAAAAAATTCAACCATACACTATAATTTAATTTTAAAGTTTTTAAAATATTAAAATCTTTTTAATATCATTTATTCTAATTTTAATCATACACACACACAACGTATATATGTTTAAAATGTTTAAAGTGTTTGTATATATAAAATGATTATGGTTTTTATAAAAAGGAATTAATTGTTCGCATTTATATTTTTTGTATAATATAATTAATTTTTAGTTAATAATTGTTTAAATAAATTTTTAAATCATTTTAATATAAATAGTATATGTTTATTTCATAAAAATAATAATATAATTTAGTTTTGGGTTAAATATTTTTTAAAACCTAGGAAAAAAGATTCAGAGAGCCATATACTTAAATAAAGTTTATTACTAAATGTATATATTAATTATTTTATGCTTATTAATTAGTACTTATAACAAAATTATATTTATTTTCAACAGTATGCTTATTATATAATATGTGTGTGTGTGTTAATATATTTATTCTGAATATTTAAAAGATATTTTTAGTTACTTTATCAATTTAAATTCATAATTTAAAATAGTTTACTAGGTGAAAATTAGATATTCAGGACACTAAATATGAATCAAAACATTTGACTTGACGAAAGTTAACTCAAAATATTTAATTTTTTATTTCGTTTAATATATAAATTAAATACTGAAATATATAAATATTTACATATAAATTTAAAATATATTTTATGACAATCATTACATATATAAATGGTCAATGTATACGATATAGATACATATCCCAAAATTTATGTATGTATACACTTACTATGTACACCGTATTCTATGTTTCATGTGCACTTATACACATATGAGTATATAATGATATACTCATAAACTACATAAAATATTTTTAATTAAATTCGTTTAGAAAATAAATCAAAAAATTAAATAAAATTGTATTTGTTTAAATAAATTAGATTATATCTAATATAACCTTTTAGACTTCATAGGCCTACTATGATCCAATTATGGAAATATTTTTGAAATCATCCTTTTCATCAACTTTAGACCAATAGAGTCTAACCATATATATATATATCTGTGTGTGTGTGTGTGTGTGTGTGTGTGTATGTGTGTGTATTATTATTATGAAATTTTTATTCAGGCAATAGACATACATATAAAAATGAAGTATATACATTTTAGATATAAATCCTAATATCCACTTATTATAAACTTGAACATGTTACCTTTTTTATATTGTGTTTAACGGTATACACATATGAGTATATAGTGATATACTTATCAGCCATATAAACATTAATCAATTATATTCATTAATTATATAATCAAAAATAATATAATCGATTAGACTTCATAGGCCCACTATGATCTAAATAGGTTTTTTTAAATCTACCCATTTCACCAACCATAGACCGGCCTAGTTCAAATAACGGTATCAGAGCCCAAATGGTCTATGCAGTCTAAATAAGCAATTTTAGGGCTAAATAATTAAAGCTTACCTATCCGACCGAGTGTCTAGAAAGATGGTTCCTATGCTTGACGTCGAATAATCAAGTATCTCCCTTCCATGGTTACTGGCATGGCCCGATTGGGTTGAACAAGTCCAAAAGGTTGGCCCAATTATAAAGACACAAATTGATTTGGTTCTTGGGCTATTTTCAAATTTTAATTTTCAAATTTAAATATATTTTAAATTTAAAAGTTAAGTTTAAAATGTAAAATAAAATTTTATAATAACTATAGAATATTTTTCAAAATTGTTTTGTAATTAAAATTAAATTTTTTAATTTTTTTTAATATTTGATTAATTGGATTAATTAAGAAAATAGTTAATTTAAAGTTAATTAATTAAAATAAACACGCACACACACATATATATACTGATATATATATATATATCTGTGCGTGTTATTATTTAATATATAATATATTTATCTTAAATTATTTAATGTAAAATAAAATAATATTTTGAATTTATTGAAAATATCAAATTAAAATTGATTTAATTAAATAAAATAATTATTTAATAAATAAAACAGTAATCAATAAAGATATATTTAGTGGTATATGTATATAAAACTATAAATATTATAGTTAATATTCATTATAAATTTTGAATGAAATAAAATTTAAATTTTAAAATAATTTAATTAATTTGTTAATTAAATTAATAAAATAAATTAATTAAATATGATGTGACTAATAATATACATGAATAGTATATAAGTTAATTAAATTTAAACATTTATAAAATTCATAAAATATAAATGTGCAATATAAGTGGAACTGTAAGAAAACCAACTTAAGTTTAAGGGATATATATATATATACATATACATACATACATACATACATACATATATATATATATATATATATATTGTAAGTATACCATGATTTCTTTTATTTTCGACATTTGAATTGCGAGAGTATTTCATAAGAGATATGCTATTCTTTAAATTGATATCACTCAAATAAATGTAAATATATATTAAAGATTATGAGTCTTTAGCATATAAAATTTTCCTCTACCATTTATATGTTAATGGATTTGTACATTCATGCTTTCTATGCCATAATAATATTTAAATTTAATTATAATTAAAATATTCCAATTAAATTTTTGATAATTATTATTTGAAAAGAAATTCTTATTTATTTGAAGTCTGGTTTATAAAATATTTTCTTTTAACAAATTAAATTAACTTAGTAAAAAATTTCAAATAATATATTGGTATTAAATAAAATGTTTTAATTAAATATAAAATATTTTTAAAGGTAAAAATAATTTTTATATGATCGTTATAGTTGGAAAATAAATTTATTTTATTATAATACAATGAATTAAATATAAATAAACAAATATTGAATTGAAGGAAATTGTAAAGTTATCAAAATATATTGTATAATCGAAGTGGGGGCAATTTAAATTAAATTGAAATTGATTTACAAACAAATAAAAAATAATTATTTATAAAGAAAATAAAGATAAAAATAAATAAAAGGAGTCGCTTCTCCATAGTTCTAGAAACTCTCCACATTTCACTATTCAAGCCTAAACTTTAGCTTATGCCTACACACTCATTTACATGTCTCAACCCATACCCTACTTTTTCCCTAATCTACTCAGATCAACTTGCAAAAAAAATTACGCATGAGGCACAACCCTACAATGACAATGGAGAACGACACGATGAAAGAGTATTTACAAAGTAGGTTGGTTGTGGCAGCATTAGCGGATGAGGTTCGACGATGTGGCTGCCAATGATTATACTTTCAGTGATACTTCTCCGCTTATTCTTTGGACTTGTTATATAGGATAGTATCGTGCGAAATTATAGATTATGAGGAATTTATTTAAATGGATTAGTAATATCGTTAAGTATGGGACATTCAGTAATATTATTTCGACTACTCTTTTTACTCATGGTATAGAACATTATACGAGTGTAATTTACAAGCATAGAGTAAATGTGCAAATAACACCAGGTGGTATGGGGCGCCTAAGCTGATACTTGTTCATTCACTTTCTGTAAGTAGATGTCGCTCTGACAAGATCGAGTCTATGGGGTATTATATTTATGGTGATGTGAACTAAGAGTAAGCAAGATGATAGCCATAAGTGTTCCTATTTATTGTGTGTGTACCCCTACTATATAACGTGGAGTAAACCAGATTAGGCTAGTATTCATCCTAGTGGCCTGATTGCGGGGTCGCTCCTCGAATCCATGACATATCTTTTTGATGTATATGGATGAGAGCTAAGGCTGAGAACCATTGCCCCTATATCACATATGCCAGAAATCTATTACTATTAGAGGCACTTGTAGGTCATCACCATCGCATAGCATAGTCTTGCACTTGATGAATATTGGTCACTATGGTCGTCAAGGTAAATTAAGACTGTAAGAGTAGTGCTGAGAGCATGTGAGGAAGGTTCCAGAAGCAGGATGAGAGCTGTCAGTCTCCCATCTAGTTAGTATTGATGAGAACTTATAGATATATATTTATTCACTTATACAAGATCATTCTTATACGGCTGAGATCCGATAAGATCATTTATTGAGACCGATGCCAAAATAATTATTAATGATGCTGAAAGCACATAGGACTGAGAGTCCAGTTGTTTATCCCTGATACCAAGAGTTGAGTTGAGTGGGATAATAGAGGTGTGGGAGACGTATGATTATTTCATTGACTGAGAGCCAAGTTGATTTCTATGAGGTTGAAAGTCTAGATGGTTATTATATAATTATTGATCTATTGGATTATTTATGAGAGTGAGAGTATATAAAGTTACGTAACCCCATACACATTGATTATAGCACTATTGAGGATAGTTAGATGTGCTGAGAGCATGGAGTTGGACCTGCACCTATCTTATATAGTTATCTAAGAGATGACCTTGGTTACCAAAGGTATGCCATATTTATATTTAATGTGTATTTGATTTTGGTGATTGTTATGTGTTTTTATATATTTTAAATAAGGCAGACCACAGATATATCTACTTTACGATTATCAAAGAGATAATCCTAGCACTACTATAAGCATGCCAGATGATGTGTGATGACCTCTTACGCATGTTGCAGTTAGATGTATTGTTGTTTCACCTATATGATTATGTGCCCTTTTGATGGGTTGATCAACTTTACTTTGAGAGATGGGTTATCTTTTATGTGCCTGGTTTTAAGATATGTTGATACTTGAGATATGCACGTGCCACTTGTGTTACACTTGGTTATACCATGCTAGATGTTATTTTACCTAAGATCTAAATTCTAGACATAGTCTGACCTGTGTATTATTCATATAATACTCGGGTCAGTTCAAGCATTTCAGGTTCAAGGGCAAGTTGACCAGTTTGTGCATGATAGGAAAGATAAAGGATAAAGAATTGTATATTATTTTATTTTGGGTTACTTGATGTATGTATGTCTTGGAGATTTATATTTGATTCGTTTTTGTATCCCATATGATTTGTATATATTTTTATTATATATCATCGCCGCGTTATTGATTCAGTGTCTCTGTGACTTATTTTATTTTGTGTATTGTTCTATTCCGGAAGCGCACGTGTTTATTGCTTTGTGTCGATACCTAGCACATATAGATGAGTAGTATGTTATTTTGAAATACATACATTTGTTAGCCTAAGGGAATATTCACATGTGATAGCCCAATATCGCCTCATTCTCTGTATTATCAGACAGTATTATCTAGTAATACTCTTTGGTAATATGGGTATGAAGGTAGAGTGCTACAATTGATGTCAAAGTAGGTTAAGAACAAAAAAGTATAAGATACATGATTCTTCATCTTAGATGAGACTTAGAGTTCTTGTCCCCGGGGTGTGTGGTAATCATTGTTTATACTTAAGTGATAGTTGGAGTGTACGATGATTACTGGAATAATCATTTGAGGATGTATTTGTATTTTTCTTATTATACAACATATTTTTTCTACCTTTTTCTAAGTGTAAATCTCTGTATGTGATGCAGAGAAATTGATGGTTGAAGAGGTAGGAGTGAATTGTTTGACCAGTAGAGTCGGCATGGATGATGAATGTTAGACCTCTGTATGGCTATGAAGTGAAAATGGAGTTGTTTAGTTAGGGAAGCTATAATAGACACTAATTTGAATACTTCACAATTCCAAACTGCGATGAGGTGAGATTTGTAAGAGGATCCAGTAATGATTACAGTTGTGCATCAGAAATTGATGGATAGCTTCCCATTGAAGGCATTTGTTTACTTATTTGGAAATGTGTGTATTGTTTTAGTAATGCTTATTTGATATGAATGGATAGTGTGTGATAAATTACAATGTCGATAATGGTTGATGAAGAGAATATACATGCATATTTCAAAAATTAATATTTTTAAACAAACAAGCACATAATTTAATAAAATATGAATTTTATTTCTTTAAAGCAATTGAAAATTATGTTTTAAGCGATATTTGAGATTTGGAAAAAAAATAGTTTAAGATAATTTGAATATTAATTTGAAAGAAATTGAAATTCTAAAGGATAAATATTAGTGATGATTTTAAAAAAAGAAGGTTTGAAGGTAAAATAATATTTTAAAGCAAGCATATTTTGTGATTAGAACCTTTTCAATTGAAAGCAATATTTTTATATGATAGTAAAAGATGTTTTGGATTTTGCAAACAATTGTTTTCAATGAAAAGCATATGAAATCATATAAATATATTTATTTAAAGAAAATTTTGTAGTTGATTCATGTTAATTTGTCCGTTGAATGCTTTAAAAATCTAGTTGATGCATCCAATCAACATTACCGATAGGGGATCCCTAAACATTAGGTTGAGACGTATGGACACAAAGTTATAAAAAACGATGTAATATTTTGAAGAGGAGTAAAATATCTTTAACTATGTAGAAAGTACTGTTTTGTAATAGTATTTTGAAGAAAGTTATATTCATTATTTTGAAGAGATTAGAATGATATGAAAATTATCTTTGAAATGAGCATAATGTTCTAGAAAATGAAGAATTATTGTCTGAAAAGAGGTAGATAATTTGAGAAAAGATACAAGTACTATTGTTGAGAAAACTATTTGGAAGAAAAATGTTGGTAAGATTTTTCATCTTACAATAGAAAAAATGAACATGAAGTAATTATTGCACTAATTACCTTAATGATTTTGAATTAACAAAATTAAGTAGTGTTAAATTTGTCGCTTAAGTAGTGATTATGTCGCTGAATGCTTACACAATCAGGTAGTTGCACTTTAACTGTTAGTTAAAATGTCAAATCCAACTAATATTTAGTTCTGATACAAATAAGGTAAGATTTGCTACTGAAAACTAGGTAGGTAAATAATAAAATGCAGGAAATTGTGAAGAACACAAAGAATTTATTTGGTTTGGATGTTAAAGATTCCTATGTCCATGGAGGAAATTTCTCTTCCTTCCTTTATATTTTCTGGTACAGCTTTCAATGACAGAGAGTGCAATAAAACCTTAAATGTATTGAAAAGTGGAAAGGGTAAAAGTCCTTTCTTGCTTCAGTGCCTTTTCTATTTATAGTATGAAGATGTACGTAGATTACCACACTCCCCTTGCCATTATGCTTTAGCCCTTGAATCTTGCTAGGTGTCATCTATCCACATCGTCTGTTTGATGCACCCAGATTATTGACATGTCTTTGGCGGGAAGTTTGAGATGAAGGCGGGAACTCCTGAAATTGGAGTGGGAATATTTGAAATCATGGCGGGAGACTTCGAATTTGAATTGGCTTTGTATATGAGTCCTTGGGATGAAAGTAAGAGTGGCTATTTGGTATTGGGGCATTACTAACACATTTGGAGTGAGAGTGTAGCGGTTGGCATGTGATGATGCTATTGTGTTTGCCCGATGCACATGTATGATCGTCCTAAGTCGCTTTTGGCTTCAAGATGTATGATTTTCTTAATTTTAGGAGTTAGCTCGATATACATACGAATGTGATCAAACCTGACTGTAATCTTAGCTGATTGTAATCTGAGTTGACTGTAATTCGAGTTGCCCTTATTGCATGGGCTATTGATAAGGGTGATTTATATCTTGGCTATTTACCTGTAAGTATGGATTTACGTTTGAGCGAAGCTTGAGTAACCTTGTATGCAACACTTGGAATGCTTTTAGAGTCCATGTGGTACTGCTTAAGTAGCCCTCAGCATGTGCGATGCAGATCCACTCTTAAGGGTGTTACAAAAGTATAAGTTTTAGGGATTTGGATGGCACAGTTTGAGTGTTTGGTTTATACACAGCTTTTGGATTGAGATGTGTTGTAATTTGACCTATCTAAAGCAGCTTCTAACATCGCTGTGTAGTATCTATGCCTTGCTTTGGTCCTATGTATTATGATCGTGGATTGTTTCTTTCTCCTTGTAACTATTATAGATTTTGGGTTTAGTAATATAATGTAATGTTGAAACTAAGGGGTGGGTGCATATCTTATATCTTTGTGGCTCGTCTTGTATAATGTGCCATTAAAGAAGGATCGGTATGGAGTCAAGGAGTAGTACGGAGCCTGGTATCTTATTTTTATAGCTTCATTCTTGTTTGGGGGTACGACTCCATTTAGCAAGAATTGCTTGATGGGAGTCATCATCCAGTTATTCTTCTCTGTTTGTTGAGGCAATGGTTCAACTGAGGGTTCCTCTTGATTTTTCATTGTCTCCTTATCTCGTGTTCCTTCAATGGCGGCCTGCTAGTCTCGAGTTAGGAATAGTATTTGATTTGATTATGTTATACTTATGTAACGACCCAATAAATTTGATGATATTAAACGAATTAAATTAATATAATTTCTAATCTAATTTAGAATAAATGTAGGAGTTGGATATAGTAACTGAGAGTAAAGATTAACAAATTAAAATGTTTATATAGAAATAGGTAAAATAACGAAAATTTGTGTTTGTGGTTATAAGTCATAATTAGTTGATTAAAATAATATTTATGAAATAATAACTGAATTTAAGTGCAACCATATTTATGGAAGTAAATTGTATTTGGTGAATGTTAACATCGAATAAAGTTATTTAGAATAGAAAGGTTTTTAGATAATATATTTTCTATAAAATTTGGAATTGAATGTATGTTAACAATTTAATAGTTACATGGAAATAGATTTAAATAATGTGAATTTGCACACTTTGTGTAAGATAAATATAAGGAAGCAATATAAGTGTTGAATTTGCAATTATTAATAAAAATATTACCTAGAATGAGATTTATTAATATAAGAATCAATAGTGGAAGATTTACATTAGATTGTAAAATGGGTAGTAACTAATTAAAAGGGACCGTTGAATAAATCAATGCAATAGGTGTTGATAAGTAAATTTAATGAATGTTGTCAATAATAAATGGACTTAACATAGTAATAAAATTGTTTTGCCTATGTAATTGTATGTATTGAGAAGCTATAATTGAATTTGAAATTTTGTAGTAAATAGGGAATAAGAAGACAGTTATTAACTAGTAAATTAATAAATGAATTCTAATAGTAACGTAGTAATTAGTGCATATGTTTTGGAAATGGGTGATAATTACAGAGTTTTACCTATTCATCTAATTTATTTAATTTAAATCTAAACTTATGGAAACATTTTGTTAATAAATGTTGTAAGTGAATTTGAATATAAAAGAATTACAAGTGTTTAGGTTAACCATTATTTTATTTAGTTAAGAATGGATATAGATTGAAATAAATCTAAATTAATTATTTTGGTTGTTAATGTGTCCAGTTAATAAAGGAGAACTTTAAGGAAATAAAATATAAATGAATGTATTTGGGAATAGAGTTCTTTTATATGTGAATAGTTATAATGTTGCTATTAAGAATGAACGTTACTTTAATTATTAATATAGTAACGGAAGTATGAATAAATTTATAGAAACATAAGACTTACTTTAAGGTAATATTTGAGTGTAGACTTTTTGAAATAGATTTAATAACAATAATTATTGTTCGTTACCTATCTTATTTGTTGTTAAGATATTTTGAAATCAATCTCAAATTTATTCACAAAATTATTGCAGTTAGCGTAGTTTTGGTTTTGTAATTGCAGTAGTAAATTCTATAAAGTGAGGTTAATACTAATTTTATTTTAATTGGACCAATTGTTGATATAGGCTTTAGAAAGCAAGATTTAAAATTGTAATTGGAGTATTAAATTCAACAAAGGGTATTTATTCAAATAAAATGGAATTAAACGTAAATTATTACGTTATTGAATTAAAAAGGAAATTGTAGATTTTAAAGTGAAAACATAGACATGTTAAAGGGCATCTTTGTTTTGGATCTAAGTTGAGAGTATAAAGGTAAAAGATTAAATAATTGGATTTTGAGAATTAAATTTATAATTCCTTAATATAAGGAAGCATAGAAATGTATACTGAAATTTGATAGACTTGTCAATCTTAATTCATAGCCAGACTTATTAAATCATTTAAATTGACTATAAATTATATAAGCAATAAAATTTGGGCAATTATAGAGCTTTAATATAAAATTGGATTTTTATAATTTATTTAATTTATTTAATGAATATTAAAAATAGCCATTTTGGTCACGGACTCGGATTTCGATGAAACCAGTTTCATCGGATCTGTATCAGTGAATTATTATAGGGTTTCAAGTTTCGTATCGATCGGACTTGTCGTTTGATCGTACGGGCGTGAAATGCCTTGAAATCAATTTTATTAGAATCAATTTGAAATCAATTTGGAAATCTTGTTTTCAGCATAACTTCTTCATACGATCAAATTCGAACGTGAAACTTTTTCCATCGCGTTCAGAATATTTTAAAATACCTATTTGGATATATGGGTTTAATAAATTTTGTTCCGGAGGCTAAACGGGCTTTTTGGGCCATAGTTTGTTGCGTACGTTCATCCTTCTAGTCTATACGCTCTAACCCAACCCTAACTATAAATATACAGTTATAAACCCTAGCCCCATTTTATTCCCTTCTGCTGTACGCTCATTTCTTCAATCTTCTCTCTTCCTCAATGGATGCATTTCAGATCCAATCTCAAATTGCAAATCAAAGATGAAAATTCAAAGTTCTCTAAAAATTCTGAAAAAAATATATGTTGATGTTTTCGATACGAGTAATCTACTGGTGTGATCCGTTTTTCGATTGGAGCCATCGTTTATCCAGAAATATTCAAATCATTTTCGGCCTCACATCATCGTCGCAACAAAAGTTGTCGGATCGGGAAAACATTTCTGGGTATTGAAGAGAGGACGATGGGGATCACATCTATATGGTTTGTTCGTCGTTTCAACGGTCGGATTGGCCCCTAAAATTGGATTAGGGTTCGAAATTTGACGGCGGCAGGCAGCACAAGGGACGGCCGGACCTGGGGGGTTGAGGGCGGCTCGGCGTAGGCAGTTCAATGGTGTTGGTCGGCGGGGCGATGGAGGCCGGAGGCGGCGTGAAATGGTGGTCAACGTTCGGTCAAAAGGGGGAGGTTGCGTGCATTAGGGGCTTCGGCCTGGGCTGTTTGCCTTCGTGCGCGTTACTGGGAAGATGAGAGGAATGCACGTTCTCATATGGTGACGTGGCAATAATTTGTGAGACATGTTCTCTTTTCTTTTGTTTTATAAATTTTGTTTTCAAATCGAATTTCCTACACAACTTTTTCATACGAATTCCGTTTCACGCGAAATTTCTTTTGTTAGGATCGTAATTTAATTTCGGATCTGATGACGCCGGTTTGGACGGATTTGGAGACCGTCAAATTTTTGAATTTAAATTGAATTTAAATTCAATTTAAATTCCAAAGGTGAGTGTTTTAACCCACTCACAACTACTAGAAGCTTTTATGTTTGTTAAATTAATTTTAGAAATGAATAGAAATTTATTTATGGGTATTTGGCATGTTTATTTTATTCATATCTGTTGAATTGCATTTATTAAATTTAACTGTTAATTTAATTAATTTATTGCGTATAAATTTACAGTTAAAATTTATTTGTTTGTATATGAACTGCTAGTTAATAGTTATATAATTTATTACTGAATATAGACTGTAGATTAATAGCTGTTAAATTTAATCTGAATAAAATTGCCAGTTATTACCTGTTATATATTATCAAATATAAATTGTTATTGATTGATATTGCTTGATGATTGTGATTGGATGATGGGTGATGTGATGGATGTTTTATTGTATATCATTAAATTGCAAATTATCATGCATATTTCATTTCATTCGGGATTGTGGTTTGAAATGATATATAACCGCAAAATTTTATATTTTTAAATTGCGGATTGAAATGATAAATATCCGTATCACTTGACCATAGGATAGAAAATTTTATACAGGCACCGCGGTCTATATATAACTATTTTATGTGATTTCTATGGTTTGGATGGAATACGGTTTATAATAATCTTAAATTTTATATTGTATAAATATTTTTCTTCCATATATATACATATGAAGTTGAAAATTTTGAAATTAAAAGGTGTATAAAAATCTTTATTAAAAATGGAAGAAAATTAAGAAAATGGAGTTTAATAATGTATATCATATGTTTAAATGTTAAGTTTGGAAATTTTAAGATATGATATTTATAATTGGATTTTTTCCAAAATAAATTGAAATGAATATTCTAGTAAAATTTGAGTTGGGAAAAATATATATATTTTATTACTAGAAATTGAAGTCTTATTATTTATGGATTTTATATGAATATTCAAGACTAATTAATAGAACAATTGATTTGTTGAAAGCATAAAATCCAACTTTAGTTTGAAATATTGATACTCAAAATGGATATACGTATATATAAATAAATTGAAGTGGTTTTGGAACTTGAGAGAGATAATATAAATTTTGGTTTAGACTTTAATAAAGAAATGTATTTGTAAAGCCATGAGAACTATTTTCTTTACAAAGTAACATTTAAGTTAAACCATTTAATTCATACACCGTTGAATGTCCAAACCATTCAAGTTTTTAGAAGTTATGGTTTTAAATTATGATTTTCAAAATATTATGCTTTGAAATATTTGATTTTCAGACGTTATGAAGTTAAAGCATTATGATTTTGGAAAAGAATTATATTTGGGATAAGTGATAAAATATGGTTTTGGGTTTTGAAATGATATCGTATTCATGGTTATGAAATGGAATGTTTATTCTGATTTTTAAAGTATAACCTATTTTTTTAAATGACCGCGGTGTTATAATAACGATGGGTTGGAAAAGAGACCGGGATCGGATATGGACATACTCTCTGTCGATACCGAAAACCACTTTGACTAACCGTGTACGCGGTGGAGATTCCAGAATGAAGTAGGTGGTGGCGACGTTTCCTGTAAGGTAAATACGTGGACCCGACTCCCGTGAGTTGGCATAAGGTGGCTAAAACAGGAGCGATTCTCAGGCCAATGAGGTCATTCCTCTGATCGGACCCTCCTCTTCGATATTATACTTTGACTTGGATTGATTCAGTGGCCACTTCTATATTTTGATTTTGGGGAGTTAGTCCGAGGTGGGCGGTAACTGCGGCTACGCGTTTCCACCAGCCTGGATAGCAATTGGTATATCTACCCTAGCATTGCCTAGTTGTGCCGTGTCACCTACCATACCGAACCTTTACTACGAGTTTCTATTTGTGTCGTACCTATGGAGTATCCTCTGGTAGCCTCCCGATCAGGAGGTATTACGGCACTGTATAGACTATTGGCATTTTACGTGCTAAGGTGGAAAATGTAAAGCCTTAACGCTATTTAAAAGTAAGTTTATTTTATAAATAGACACTACTGTAATAGCGCAATATACTACATAGTAAATAGTTTAACGGATCCTTAGGAGATGTAAATCCCGAGCATCTCTTGAGTTACTGTACTCATATTTATTTCTGTTAATTTAACTCACATAAGATCTTTTAGTTCTGACTCGAGTGTTTTTGTCTTTTCAAATTCGCTCGGGTCAGTCCGAGCGTTTCAGGATCGAAGATTTTAGCTTTGGAGGACGAAGACGAAGAATCTGTATTATATTACTTATAGTATTGCACCACACTCTAAATTTCCGCTGCATTGATTGTATTGGTATGTGTAACTCTGATATTCATTGTATAAGTAAAATAAATATTTTGTAAACAGTTATCATGAACTGTATATTGATTATTATATCTTATCCTTCCGCTGTGAGATTCTATTTTGCTTTATTTCTTCCCTGTTTTTCTTATTTACCCCATAACAATCCGCCCTTGCGTATGCTTTGGATGGAATACGGTTTATAATAATCTTAAATTTTATATTGTATAAATATTTTTCTTCCATATATATATACATATGAAGTTGAAAATTTTGAAATTAAAAGGTGTATAAAAATCTTTATTAAAAATGGAAGAAAATTAAGAAAATGGAGTTTAATAATGCATATCATATGTTTAAATGTTAAGTTTGGAAATTTTAAGATATGATATTTATAATTGGATTTTTCCCAAAATAAATTGAAATGAATATTCTAGTAAAATTTGAATTGGGAAAAATATATATATTTTATTACTAGAAATTGAAGTCTTATTATTTATGGATTTTATATGAATATTCAAGACTAATTAATAGAACAATTGATTTGTTGAAAGCATAAAATCCGACTTTAGTTTGAAATATTGATACTCAAAATGGATATACGTATATATAAATAAATTGAAGTGGTTTTGGAACTTGAGAGAGATAATATAAATTTTGGTTTAGACTTTAATAAAGAAATGTATTTGTAAAGCCATGAGAACTATTTTCTTTACAAAGTAACATTTAAGTTAAACCATTTAATTCATACACCGTTGAATGTCCAAACCATTCAAGTTTTTAGAAGTTATGGTTTTAAATTATGATTTTCAAAATATTATGCTTTGAAATATTTGATTTTCAGACGTTATGAAGTTAAAGCATTATGATTTTGGAAAAGAATTATATTTGGGATAAGTGATAAAATATGGTTTTGGGTTTTGAAATGATATCGTATTCATGGTTATGAAATGGAATGTTTATTCTGATTTTTAAAGTATAACCAATTTTTTTAAATGACCGCGGTGTTATAATAACGATGGGTTGGCAAAGAGACCGGGATCGGATATGGACATGCTCTCTGTCGATACCGAAAACCACTTTGACTAACCGTGTACGCGGTGGAGATTCCAGAATGAAGTAGTGGTGGCGACGTTTCCTGTAAGGTAAATACATGGACCCGACTCCCGTGAGTTGGCATAAGATGGCTAAAACAGGAGCGATTCTCAGGCCAATGAGGTCATTCCTCTGATCGGACCCTCCTCTTCGATATTATACTTTGACTTGGATTGATTCAGTGGCCACTTCTATATTTTGATTTTGGGGAGTTAGTCCGAGGTGGGCGGTAACTGCGGCTACGCGTTTCCACCAGCCTGGATAGCAATTGGTATATCTACCCTGGCATTGCCTAGTTGTGCCGTGTCACCTACCATACCGAGCCTTTACTACGAGTTTCTATTTGTGTCGTACCTATGGGTATCCTCTGGTAGCCTCCCGATTAGGAGGTATTACGGTACTGTATAGACTATTGGCATTTTACGTGTTAAGGTGGAAAATGTAAAGCCTTGACGCTATTTAAAAGTAAGTTTATTTTATAAATAGACACTACTATAATAGCGCAATATACTACATAGTAAATAGTTTAACGGATCCTTAGGAGATGTAAATCTCGAGCATCTCTTGAGTTACTGTACTCATATTTATTTCTGTTAATTTAACTCACATAAGATCTTTTAGTTCTGACTCGAGTGTTTTTGTCTTTTCAAATTCGCTCGGGTCAGTCCGAGCGTTTCAGGATCGAAGATTTTAGCTTTGGAGGACGAAGACGAAGAATCTGTATTATATTACTTATAGTATTGCACCACACTCTAAATTTCCACTGCATTGATTGTATTGGTATGTGTAACTCTGATATTCATTGTATAAGTAAAATAAATATTTTGTAAACAGTTATCATGAACTGTATATTGATTATTATATCTTATCCTTCCGCTGTGAGATTCTATTTTGCTTTATTTCTTCTCTGTTTTTCTTATTTACCCCATAACAATCCGCCCTTGCGTATGCTTTGGATGGAATACGGTTTATAATAATCTTAAATTTTATATTGTATAAATATTTTTCTTCCATATATATATACATATGAAGTTGAAAATTTTGAAATTAAAAGGTGTATAAAAATCTTTATTAAAAATGGAAGAAAATTAAGAAAATGGAGTTTAATAATGCATATCATATGTTTAAATGTTAAGTTTGGAAATTTTAAGATATGATATTTATAATTGGATTTTTCCCAAAATAAATTGAAATGAATATTCTAGTAAAATTTGAATTGGGAAAAATATATATATATTATTACTAGAAATTGAAGTCTTATTATTTATGGATTTTATATGAATATTCAAGACTAATTAATAGAACAATTGATTTGTTGAAAGCATAAAATCCGACTTTAGTTTGAAATATTGATACTCAAAATGGATATACGTATATATAAATAAATTGAAGTGGTTTTGGAACTTGAGAGAGATAATATAAATTTTGGTTTAGACTTTAATAAAGAAATGTATTTGTAAAGCCATGAGAACTATTTTCTTTACAAAGTAACATTTAAGTTAAACCATTTAATTCATACACCGTTGAATGTCCAAACCATTCAAGTTTTTAGAAGTTATGGTTTTAAATTATGATTTTCAAAATATTATGCTTTGAAATATTTGATTTTCAGACGTTATGAAGTTAAAGCATTATGATTTTGGAAAAGAATTATATTTGGGATAAGTGATAAAATATGGTTTTGGGTTTTGAAATGATATCGTATTCATGGTTATGAAATGGAATGTTTATTCTGATTTTTAAAGTATAACCTATTTTTTTAAATGACCGTGGTGTTATAATAACGATGGGTTGGAAAAGAGACCGGGATCAGATATGGACATACTCTCTGTCGATACCGAAAACCACTTTGACTAACCGTGTACGCGGTGGAGATTCCAGAATGAAGTAAGTGGTGGCGACGTTTCCTGTAAGGTAAATACGTGGACCCGACTCCCGTGAGTTGGCATAAGGTGGCTAAAACAGGAGCGATTCTCAGGCCAATGAGGTCATTCCTCTGATCGGACCCTCCTCTTCGATATTATACTTTGACTTGGATTGATTCAGTGGCCACTTCTATATTTTGATTTTGGGGAGTTAGTCCGAGGTGGGCGGTAACTGCGGCTACGCGTTTCCACCAGCCTGGATAGCAATTGGTATATCTACCCTGGCATTGCCTAGTTGTGCCGTGTCACCTACCATACCGAGCCTTTACTACGAGTTTCTATTTGTGTCGTACCTATGGAGTATCCTCTGGTAGCCTCCCGATCAGGAGGTATTACGGTACTGTATAGACTATTGGCATTTTACGTGTTAAGGTGGAAAATGTAAAGCCTTAACGCTATTTAAAAGTAAGTTTATTTTATAAATAGACACTACTATAATAGCGCAATATACTACATAGTAAATAGTTTAACGGATCCTTAGGAGATGTAAATCCCGAGCATCTCTTGAGTTACTGTACTCATATTTATTTCTGTTAATTTAACTCACATAAGATCTTTTAGTTCTGACTCCAGTGTTTTTGTCTTTTCAAATTCGCTCGGGTCAGTCCGAGCGTTTCAGGATCAAAGATTTTAGCTTTGGAGGACGAAGACGAAGAATCTGTATTATATTATTTATAGTATTGCACCACACTCTAAATTTCCGCTGCATTGATTGTATTGGTATGTGTAACTCTGATATTCATTGTATAAGTAAAATAAATATTTTGTAAACAGTTATCATGAACTGTATATTGATTATTATATCTTATCCTTCCGCTGTGAGATTCTATTTTGCTTTATTTCTTCTCTGTTTTTCTTATTTACCCCATAACAATCCGCCCTTGCGTATGCTTTGAATTGGCACGTGTGTCGGTTTAAAGTGTGCGAAAAGGCGGGATGTTACAGTTGGTATCAGAGCCAGGTTTAGCGATAAACCTTGGCTTTGTGGGGTTTGACTCTTTGTTATTAGGGTAGTAATACCCTATGGGAGTCGCTGAGTGTATATATATGAGAGAGCGTATTTGTTAGTTTTATAAAAAGATTTTAATATTATGTTACTCTATTCCGTTTTGTATTTATAAATTCTGGTTGTTGCATGGGACGCTATGCCATCAATAGGGATTTCTAAACACTTAATAGGACAGACCGACATAATATTTGTTTTTAATATAGGTGAATGAAATAATTTTGCCTATTATATTTTCTATATATAAAAATATTTTTATAAAGATATATTTTGGTTGCTATAGTTGGGTGTTAGGTAATAAAAATATTTGTAATGAATTAAAGCTAAGTTGAATTTTAATAAATCAAATTGGCGATTTTAGAACTTAAGTCCGGGATTTTTGAAATCTGCTTTCAAAGGATTTATGAAATATAATGATTTAGTTTATAAGTAAATTCTTATATAAATATTTAGTATAATTCGAAAGAATTGGTTTAAAGAGGATTTTGAAGAAAATAAATTTTGTACTTTCCTCTCTGTCGCTAGAAAATAATTTCGGTGATGGCGGCCGCATCATCGACTTTCATTTTCGAGTTTCGTAGGGGAAAGGCCACTGTAGTAAATTCTACTGCAGATTTATTTTGAAATTATCTAAAATTTTAAATTGTTTTAAATATAAATTGAGATATAAGTTGTAAGAACTCATTTATCTATTATTTTTAAAATAAAATTGAAATTTGACCCGGTATTTAATTCTAAAATTTTCCACTAATTAATGGTTTAAATTATTTTAGGGAAATATAAAGTAAGTAATAAATGGATTGAAACCTCTAATTTAAGTAAGAAAATTAATGCTAGGTATAAAGGAAGTTAAAATTTTAACTGATAAATAATGGTAAAGATTTATTGAAAATCAACGAATTAAAAGGGTTGAGATTAAACTTGTATGAGTTCTTTCGCTTTTTCTTTAACATAAATAACTTACCAAGTATAAAAAGTTGAAATGTGAATTAAGAGTGGAATAGAATATTATGCAAGTAGAATTTTTGGAAATAATGAAGTATTCAATAAATTACTGTTATAAATAAGAATTTAATGGTATTAACTTAAGTGATGATTGGAATTTTACTAAAATAAAAGGTTGTATTATTAGTAGGTGATTTTAACCTTAAGAAAGTAAAAATGAAATTCCTTAATTTATAAAGTTTGATTGTAGGGTTACTAACTTAAGTACGCCTTAATTTCCCCCAATTCTAATATAATAGAAAGTAAGTAATATATAAATGACTGTAAACCCTAAGTAATTAATTAATAAAATTCCTTATTTTTAAGAATGAAGGTTAAAGGGTTAATAATTTAAGTGTAATTAAAAAGGGTTACTGTAATTAAATATAATAGAAAGTGGGTAATTAAATTGTTACTACTATTAAATATAATAGAAACTTCAACATTAAATAAATGAATGAAATTAAAGGTAAGTTGAAATTATAATTTATAAAACAAATATATATTAATTTAAGGAATTGAGAAGAAACTTGTAAATTTTCACTTACATTCTTAAAACATACATAACTTACCATATAATAAAAGTTGCAATGTTAGTAAGAAAATGTAAGGGGAAATCTTACAAGTGAAGCTTGAGGTAATAAAGGTATTCAATAAATTTGTTGTTATTAATGAGAATTAATTGTATAAACTTAAGTTAAATTGGAAATTTTACTATATAAGTAAAGGTAAGTAGTATAAATAGATGATATAAACTTTAGTCAATAAATTGGAATGCAAATATAATGAATTTTGTAATAAATGGAAAACGAAAATTGTAAGAAATAAAGAAATCCCTCCATAAATGAAAGAAAGAAAATCAAACCACTGAAGCATGAAATAAATGTATAATAAGTTAATTTGGTTGTTGGTTTGAATTGTATTGTTTGATTTATGATTGTGGGGTAAGGAACTTGAAGTTGTTGGATGAATAAATAATCTATCTTTGTTCCATCTAAGACTGTTGAATAAAGGATGCACTTGATAGTTAATTTCATTTTATACAAATTTCAAGTTTTGAACCCAAACAACTATTTGTTTGATGGATTAATGGTTGCTTTGTTTTATGTATGTATGTTGTTTGTAAAATTGATGGTTGTTGTATTGTTTGGTTGATTAATGATTGAATCCACTTGAATAATTCACTTTAATATAAATATTTAACCTTTTAGATTATATAAGTGAATACAGGTGATGGAAGCAACTGCTACTGCTTTTGGTTCCATAATAATAAGCGTATATTGCCCGACAAATAGGTACGTTTTCGGATTACGTTTAAAGCGCTATTTTTCCCGTGTTGGGATATAATATTTTGATAATATATGTAATATATTTGTATATTTTGATATTATATTTTCTCCAGAGTCTCTCCGTACAAAGGAGACTCTGCCAAAATTTTCCGTAAATTTTGGACATAGAATTTTGTGAAAATGTTTTCCAGCTTTAATAATCTAAGTATAAAAGAATATAATGATTATAAACAGGTATATATTATTTAAGAAAATAAGTTTAGTAAATTATTGTTTATAAATAATATTTGAAATAAGATGTACTGTTTTATTCTTCCTACTCCCTTCTTTTTCCTTTTCGGGGACGAAAAGTTTTGAGTGGGGGAGATTGTAACGACCCAATAAATTTGATGATATTAAACGAATTAAATTAATATAATTTCTAATCTAATTTAGAATAAATGTAGGAGTTGGATATAGTAACTGAGATTAAAGATTAACAAATTAAAATGTTTATATAGAAATAGGTAAAATAACGAAAATTTGTGTTTGTGGTTATAAGTCATAATTAGTTGATTAAAATAATATTTATGAAATAATAACTGATTTTAAGTGCAACCATATTTATGGAAGTAAATTGTATTTGGTGAATGTTAACATCGAATAAAGTTATTTAGAATAGAAAGGTTTTTAGATAATATATTTTCTATAAAATTTGGAATTGAATGTATGTTAACAATTTAATAGTTACATGGAAATAGATTTAAATAATGTGAATTTGCACACTTTGTGTAAGATAAATATAAGGAAGCAATATAAATGTTGAATTTGCAATTATTAATAAAAATATT
Source organism: Allium cepa (assembly GCA_030765085.1). Taxonomy (NCBI): domain Eukaryota; kingdom Viridiplantae; phylum Streptophyta; class Magnoliopsida; order Asparagales; family Amaryllidaceae; genus Allium; species Allium cepa. The sequence continues at coordinate 820,393,083 of CM060940.1, forward strand.
ACCTAGAATGAGATTTATTAATATAAGAATCAATAGTGGAAGATTTACATTAGATTGTAAGATGGGTAGTAACTAATTAAAAGGGACCGTTGAATAAATCAATGCAATAGGTGTTGATAAGTAAATTTAATGAATGTTGTCAATAATAAATGGACTTAACATAGTAATAAAATTGTTTTGCCTATGTAATTGTATGTATTGAGAAGCTATAATTGAATTTGAAATTTTGTAGTAAATAGGGAATAAGAAGACAGTTATTAACTAGTAAATTAATAAATGAATTCTAATAGTAACGTAGTAATTAGTGCATATGTTTTGGAAATGGGTGATAATTACAGAGTTTTACCTATTCATCTAATTTATTTAATTTAAATCTAAACTTATGGCAACATTTTGTTAATAAATGTTGTAAGTGAATTTGAATATAAAAGAATTACAAGTGTTTAGGTTAACCATTATTTTATTTAGTTAAGAATGGATATAGATTGAAATAAATCTAAATTAATTATTTTGGTTGTTAATGTGTCCAGTTAATAAAGGAGAACTTTAAGGAAATAAAATATAAATGAATGTATTTGGGAATAGAGTTCTTTTATATGTGAATAGTTATAATGTTGCTATTAAGAATGAACGTTACTTTAATTATTAATATAGTAACGGAAGTATGAATAAATTTATAGAAACATAAGACTTACTTTAAGGTAATATTTGAGTGTAGACTTTTTGAAATAGATTTAATAACAATAATTATTGTTCGTTACCTATCTTATTTGTTGTTAAGATATTTTGAAATCAATCTCAAATTTATTCACAAAATTATTGCAGTTAGCGTAGTTTTGGTTTTGTAATTGCAGTAGTAAATTCTATAAAGTGAGGTTAATACTAATTTTATTTTAATTGGACCAATTGTTGATATAGGCTTTAGAAAGCAAGATTTAAAATTGTAATTGGAGTATTAAATTCAACAAAGGGTATTTATTCAAATAAAATGGAATTAAACGTAAATTATTACGTTATTGAATTAAAAAGGAAATTGTAGATTTTAAAGTGAAAACATAGACATGTTAAAGGGCATCTTTGTTTTGGATCTAAGTTGAGAGTATAAAGGTAAAAGATTAAATAATTGGATTTTGAGAATTAAATTTATAATTCCTTAATATAAGGAAGCATAGAAATGTATACTGAAATTTGATAGACTTGTCAATCTTAATTCATAGCCAGACTTATTAAATCATTTAAATTGACTATAAATTATATAAGCAATAAAATTTGGGCAATTATAGAGCTTTAATATAAAATTGGATTTTTATAATTTATTTAATTTATTTAATGAATATTAAAAATAGCCATTTTGGTCACGGACTCGGATTTCGATGAAACCAGTTTCATCGGATCTGTATCAGTGAATTATTATAGGGTTTCAAGTTTCGTATCGATCGGACTTGTCGTTTGATCGTACGGGCGTGAAATGCCTTGAAATCAATTTTATTAGAATCAATTTGAAATCAATTTGGAAATCTTGTTTTCAGCATAACTTCTTCATACGATCAAATTCGAACGTGAAACTTTTTCCATCGCGTTCAGAATATTTTAAAATACCTATTTGGATATATGGGTTTAATAAATTTTGTTCCGGAGGCTAAACGGGCTTTTTGGGCCATAGTTTGTTGCGTACGTTCATCCTTCTAGTCTATACGCTCTAACCCAACCCTAACTATAAATATACAGTTATAAACCCTAGCCCCATTTTATTCCCTTCTGCTGTACGCTCATTTCTTCAATCTTCTCTCTTCCTCAATGGATGCATTTCAGATCCAATCTCAAATTGCAAATCAAAGATGAAAATTCAAAGTTCTCTAAAAATTCTGAAAAAAATATATGTTGATGTTTTCGATACGTGTAATCTACTGGTGTGATCCGTTTTTCGATTGGAGCCATCGTTTATCCAGAAATATTCAAATCATTTTCGGCCTCACATCATCGTCGCAACAAAAGTTGTCGGATCGGGAAAACATTTCTGGGTATTGAAGAGAGGACGATGGGGATCACATCTATATGGTTTGTTCGTCGTTTCAACGGTCGGATTGGCCCCTAAAATTGGATTAGGGTTCGAAATTTGACGGCGGCAGGCAGCACAAGGGACGGCCGGACCTGGGGGGTTGAGGGCGGCTCGGCGTAGGCAGTTCAATGGTGTTGGTCGGCGGGGCGATGGAGGCCGGAGGCGGCGTGAAATGGTGGTCAACGTTCGGTCAAAAGGGGGAGGTTGCGTGCATTAGGGGCTTTGGCCTGGGCTGTTTGCCTTCGTGCGCGTTACTGGGAAGATGAGAGGAATGCACGTTCTCATATGGTGACGTGGCAATAATTTGTGAGACATGTTCTCTTTTCTTTTGTTTTATAAATTTTGTTTTCAAATCGAATTTCCTACACAACTTTTTCATACGAATTCCGTTTCACGCGAAATTTCTTTTGTTAGGATCGTAATTTAATTTCGGATCTGATGACGCCGGTTTGGACGGATTTGGAGACCGTCAAATTTTTGAATTTAAATTGAATTTAAATTCAATTTAAATTCCAAAGGTGAGTGTTTTAACCCACTCACAACTACTAGAAGCTTTTATGTTTGTTAAATTAATTTTAGAAATGAATAGAAATTTATTTATGGGTATTTGGCATGTTTATTTTATTCATATCTGTTGAATTGCATTTATTAAATTTAACTGTTAATTTAATTAATTTATTGCGTATAAATTTACAGTTAAAATTTATTTGTTTGTATATGAACTGCTAGTTAATAGTTATATAATTTATTACTGAATATAGACTGTAGATTAATAGCTGTTAAATTTAATCTGAATAAAATTGCCAGTTATTACCTGTTATATATTATCAAATATAAATTGTTATTGATTGATATTGCTTGATGATTGTGATTGGATGATGGGTGATGTGATGGATGTTTTATTGTATATCATTAAATTGCAAATTATCATGCATATTTCATTTCATTCGGGATTGTGGTTTGAAATGATATATAACCGCAAAATTTTATATTTTTAAATTGCGGATTGAAATGATAAATATCCGTATCACTTGACCATAGGATAGAAAATTTTATACAGGCACCGCGGTCTATATATAACTATTTTATGTGATTTCTATGGTTTGGATGGAATACGGTTTATAATAATCTTAAATTTTATATTGTATAAATATTTTTCTTCCATATATATATACATATGAAGTTGAAAATTTTGAAATTAAAGGGTGTATAAAAATCTTTATTAAAAATGGAAGAAAATTAAGAAAATGGAGTTTAATAATGTATATCATATGTTTAAATGTTAAGTTTGGAAATTTTAAGATATGATATTTATAATTGGATTTTTCCCAAAATAAATTGAAATGAATATTCTAGTAAAATTTGAATTGGGAAAAATATATATATTTTATTACTAGAAATTGAAGTCTTATTATTTATGGATTTTATATGAATATTCAAGACTAATTAATAGAACAATTGATTTGTTGAAAGCATAAAATCCGACTTTAGTTTGAAATATTGATACTCAAAATGGATATACGTATATATAAATAAATTGAAGTGGTTTTGGAACTTGAGAGAGATAATATAAATTTTGGTTTAGACTTTAATAAAGAAATGTATTTGTAAAGCCATGAGAACTATTTTCTTTACAAAGTAACATTTAAGTTAAACCATTTAATTCATACACCGTTGAATGTCCAAACCATTCAAGTTTTTAGAAGTTATGGTTTTAAATTATGATTTTCAAAATATTATGCTTTGAAATATTTGATTTTCAGACATTATGAAGTTAAAGCATTATGATTTTGGAAAAGAATTATATTTGGGATAAGTGATAAAATATGGTTTTGGGTTTTGAAATGATATCGTATTCATGGTTATGAAATGGAATGTTTATTCTGATTTTTAAAGTATAACCTATTTTTTTAAATGAGCGCGGTGTTATAATAACGATGGGTTGGCAAAGAGACCGGGATCGGATATGGACATACTCTCTGTCGATACCGAAAACCACTTTGACTAACCGTGTACGCGGTGGAGATTCCAGAATGAAGTAGGTGGTGGCGACGTTTCCTGTAAGGTAAATACGTGGACCCGACTCCCGTGAGTTGGCATAAGGTGGCTAAAACAGGAGCGATTCTCAGGCCAATGAGGTCATTCCTCTGATCGGACCCTCCTCTTCGATATTATACTTTGACTTGGATTGATTCAGTGGCCACTTCTATATTTTGATTTTGGGGAGTTAGTCCGAGGTGGGCGGTAACTGCGGCTACGCGTTTCCACCAGCCTGGATAGCAATTGGTATATCTACCCTGGCATTGCCTAGTTGTGCCGTGTCACCTACCATACCGAGCCTTTACTACGAGTTTCTATTTGTGTCGTACCTATGGAGTATCCTCTGGTAGCCTCCCGATCAGGAGGTATTACGGTACTGTATAGACTATTGGCATTTTACGTGTTAAGGTGGAAAATGTAAAGCCTTAACGCTATTTAAAAGTAAGTTTATTTTATAAATAGACACTACTATAATAGCGCAATATACTACATAGTAAATAGTTTAACGGATCCTTAGGAGATGTAAATCCCGAGCATCTCTTGAGTTACTGTACTCATATTTATTTCTGTTAATTTAACTCACATAAGATCTTTTAGTTCTGACTCCAGTGTTTTTGTCTTTTCAAATTCGCTCGGGTCAGTCCGAGCGTTTCAGGATCGAAGATTTTAGCTTTGGAGGACGAAGACGAAGAATCTGTATTATATTATTTATAGTATTGCACCACACTCTAAATTTCCGCTGCATTGATTGTATTGGTATGTGTAACTCTGATATTCATTGTATAAGTAAAATAAATATTTTGTAAACAGTTATCATGAACTGTATATTGATTATTATATCTTATCCTTCCGCTGTGAGATTCTATTTTGCTTTATTTCTTCTCTGTTTTTCTTATTTACCCCATAACAATCCGCCCTTGCGTATGCTTTGAATTGGCACGTGTGTCGGTTTAAAGTATGCGAAAAGGCGGGATGTTACAACTTAGCTCTGCTTGATGCCCAATTGGTACTGCATTCATTTCATTAGCCGCATTGGTACAAACAAGTTTTGCTAAGGAGTCGGCTAATGAGTTGTTTTGACGTGGGATTTATTCTATCCCAAACTGTTTGAACTGCTCTAGTAATTCCTTAGATAGTTTCGCATATTTGGCTAAGGTTGGTTCCTTCGCTTGCTAATTTCCCTTCACTTGGTTCACAAATTGTTGGGAGTCACTGTGAATTGTAACATGGGTTACCTTCATTACTTGGGCCATTCTTACGCCTGCGAGTAGAGCCTCATATCCTGCCACATTGTTGGTTTCTTTGAAACCGAGCTGCACTACTCCATACATCTTCTTCCTATTCAAAGTGATCAGTATATACCCAATTCCAACCTCATGTTCATTTGATGCTCCATCTATGAACAGTTGCTAGAGCTATGAGGTGTTTTCTTCTTCCTCCGACTAAGGCTCAACTGGTAGGGTGCATTCTGTGATGAAATCTGCAAGTTCCTGGCCTTTTCTTGCCTTTCTGGGGCAATAAGTGATGTCATACTGACTAAGCTCCATTTCCCATTTTAATAAGCCTCTTAATGTCCATGGCTTCTTCTGTTTTTGCCTAAGGGGTTTGTCGATGAGGACTTTGATCTGGTGTGCTTGGAAATAGGGCCGCAACTTCCTTAATGTTAAGAGTACATTGTAGGCCAGCTTCTCAATGATTGAGTAGTTTAGCTCTGCTTCTGATAGCCACTTGCTCGTGAAGTAGATGAGTCTTTGGATCCCTTCATCTTCTTGTACCACTGCAGCACTGGCACATTTATCAGTTACTGCTAAATAAATGTACAAGTTCTCACATGTCACATTTTTGATAATTTATGAGTATTGTCCATATGATCCTTTAGGTTTTGAAATGTAGCTTTACACTACTTAGTTCATTTAAAGTTTTGCCTTTTTTCACCTAATCAAAGAATGGGATGAACTTATCTGTTGCTTTGGATACAAATCCGCATAGTGCCACTACCTTACTATTTAGAATCATTGGATCATTTGGCTTCTCGGGGATTCCCATTCTTCTTATTGCCTCAATCTTCTTAGGATTTACTTCAATGCCATGTGCACTTACGATATACCCTAGGAACATACCTGAAAAGATAGTGAAGGTGCATTCCAGAGGGTTTGACTTCATATTATATTGCCTTAGGACTTCAAATAGTTTTCTCTAAGTCTTGGACGTGGCTTGATGCTACCTTGGATTTACCCAGCATGTCGTCTACATATACCTCAACGTTCTTGCCAATCTATTCTACAAACATCATATTAATCAGCCTCTGGTAGGATGCCTCCATGTTCTTGAGCTGAATGGCATGGCCTTATAGTAGTACAATCCTTTATCTGTTACAAAACTAATATGCTCTTGATCTAGCTCAAAATGACTATCTGACTGTACACTGAATATGCGTCGATGAACAAGAGCAGTTCGTACCCGCTGGTCGTGTCTATTAACTGATCAATTTTAGGCAATGAGAAAACTATCCTTTGTGCAAGACTTATTGAGGTTGGTGAAGTCTATGCAACTTCTCCATTTCCCATTACGCTTCCTTTCATGTACTGGGTTAGCAATCCACTTTTGTAGTATACTTCCCTAATAAATCCATTCTCCATCAACTTATTAATTTCCTGATGCAGAGTGTTGTACCTTTCCTGGTCCAGAGTTTTGCACTTTTGTCTAACCGTACAGGCATTCGAGTCAACGTTGAGTGCATGACAAATAATGGCTGGATCTATTCCTACCATGGCTAAATGGTTCCAATCGAATACATCTGCTGATTTTTTTTTCAAAAGTTCTATCAGTTCGGTATGAGCATCTACATTAAAGTTCTTTTCGATTTTAAGAATCTTCGTGGGGTCCTTTGGGTCTATTTATATGTCTTCAAGATCATTTACTGGCTCGAGCTCTTTCTTTGATGCTCTTAATCTCGGATCTATCATACTTTCTATTTCCTCTTCTCGTGATGAGTACACTAAGGATGCCTATTTCTAGGCTTCTTCAGAGAAGTCCATGCATAAATTGATGGCGTAGGATTACTTGTTTCAGTGTTAGCTTGGGTATCTAGTACCGACGCAGTTTTATGAACCAGTTTGTCTTCTTTTTTGTTATTATCATTACAAATATTAGAAAAGACACCAAAATAACTTCAAACAATTTTATTGCCAAAAGTAAGAATATTGTTCGTCTCTTATTGATTCTATTCCCGTAGAAGTGAACTTCATAAGCGAATCTTTCTAAGAAATGATTGCTCCCATATCTATCAAAGCTGGCCTTCCCAGGAAGGCATTGTGCGGTGAGGGTTGGTTAATGATTAAGAGGCCGATATAGAATGACTTGTGCAGTGGCGCAATTCCAGTGGTAACAAGTAAGCGTGCAGATCCCACTGGGATGGTGGCAATACTGTTGAAGCCAAAGATAGGTTCATGACTTGGTTTTAGGATTTCTAGCGGAAGCCTCATCCGATCATACGAAGACTTGAAGATAACATGGATTGAGGTCCCAAAGTCAACGAAAACATTCTTTATAGTGCAATTTGATATCTACACCGTAATAATAAGTGGGTCTTGGTGAGGGAAGACAACCCCTGCCACATTAGCTGTCGTGAACGTTATATCTAGAGTAAGTTTTCGTTTGACATGGGAAATTGACTTCTGTTGGATTTTTACCTCTTGCATGTACCTCTCTTGTGCCTTTTTAGTCATATCCCGGGTTATGGTCCCCATGGATTAATGCTATTAGGTTAGAGGGGTTACCAAGTTGGTTCTTATTTAGGTCAAGAGTCAGATTTCATGTTCCGCCTTCCCCATTATTCTTCTGAAAGTTTCATAGGTATCCTTTCACGATCAGCATCTCTATTTCATTCTTCAAATATCGTCAGTTGTCAGTATGATGGCCATTGGCTTGGTGTAAGTGGCAATGTTCCCACCCTAATTCTGTTCGAGTTCCTTCCCTTTGTTAGGTACGTTGTAAGAAAGTTCTGCCCTGGTCATCTCATATATCTGACAAGGAGTGCGAGTGAGTGGGGTTTCTGCAACAAAGCTAATTTCCTTCTATACCAGCTTCTTTAATCATAATGTAGCCACTAGCTCTTTCATAGGAAGCCTTCATGCCGTGGCATGACTTTTTGCTATTCTCTTTCCATATTGGGTCCCCCTTCTAATCTTGACATGGGTTGCCATTAGTAATTCTCTTTCATCACTTACTCCAATCCTGAGAGCCTTGAACTAGAAACGCTTAATAAAATTGCACAAACTCTTGCTTTCACCCTGCTTAACACATAACATCATGTTTACATCAAGGGAAGCTTCTTTTCATGAATTGAATTGTCTCAAAAAATCAATAGATGTTATCGCCATGAACATACCTCCCCTGACCCAAATCTCCTAAACCACCTAGCTACAGCTCCAGCTAAGTAAACTGGGAAAAGTTTACATCTAGCAATCCTTCCAACATTCAGAACGTCTATGTGGTATTCAAACGTACAGTGGTGATTGTCTAGATTTGTAGTCCCATTGAAATTTTTAATTAATGGGGCCTTGAGGTTGATAGGGAAGTCTGCTTCGATGATAGTCTCGTTGAATGGAGCAGATCCTTCTGCCTTGATCTTCTCCCTAATTCCCTATTAGAAAAGTTTAGCCAACTGCTCTATACGAGCTTTTAATTGGAAAATATCATCTTCTCTGGATTCTGACTATGATGATTCATCCTTAAATGGTGAGCTGGCCTCATTCTCTTCCAAAGTAGATCGAGTTTATTTCTTAAGTAGTAGAGGTATAATATTGGTTGGTTCTATCTTGATTTGTGGATTTTCTCAGATCTTGCCTTTCAGCTTGATATCGGTTCTTAGGCTAGCATCGTCATTCCCATCTTTGGGAGTACCATTATCATTCCCCTATTGAATAGCCAGTGTAGTAGGTGAACGATGTAGGATCGATTTCACCCTAAAAGGGGGGTGAATAGGGTGATACTAATAATTATAAAAATTAATGCAGTAATATATAAAATAATTGCAGCATAGAAAATAGAAGAATAATAAAATCAGAAATAGAACAACATAGATTTACCCAGCTTCGGCAAAACCCTGCCTATGTGCTGCCTCCAAGATTTCTACTAGAAATTAAGTAGTCAGACCCTTACACACTTAAACTTGCGACACCCACTATTGACTAACCTAACTCTACGCTCAAAACCTTGCCACAACTCAGCCATTGAGTTGCGAATTCTCGAACTACACCACCGTAGTTCATCCTCTAGTCAAATGATTAGAGTTCTATAAAAGTTTAGAAGTAAATTACAAATAAAAACTAAACACTAAACAAAAAATAGAAACCCTAATTTAAAAATTAAAAGCCCAAAGGCAATTTTATGCCGGCCCAAAACAAAACACAGTAAAAAAAATCCCCTTTTTCTTTTTATATTATCAGCCGTATCCTCTCCTTTGTGAAAATGGCTGCCTCGATGTTCCTCTTTCTTTCTGAAAATTAGGGCTTCTATTAAAATAGAAACATGGCCTGTATCTGATCAATTGCAGTGATTATTTGCTCTGTTGGCTTGGACAGTCGATCCTCTAGCTGTGATATGATTTCGATCGCTCTAATTTTATCAAGCTCGAATTAAATTGGTATGTAATTTTCTTTGTTACTCTCATTGTTATGCTTGAACTCGATTTTCGTATGACGATGATGTTAGTGGTTTAAATACGGATTTGATTCCCTTATTTTTCATTCGAATTAATTCATTTTAATTCGTCAGTTAATTTAGCTCTACCGTTTGATTTTTCTTGAATGTTGGTGATGTTTTCTAACCTTTTCAATTCGTATATTTTCCTATTATGCTTGCTTGATCACCATGGCCTACATTTGCTTTGGAATTTTGTTCCATTCTTTTCTCTATTGATTTCAGCCACTTTGAATTTGTGATAATATTTTGAGATGAAAATTGGCTTCGACTTGTTCAATTGTGTGTTACCTGCTAATCACCTTCCTTGACTGATTCCTGACCCATAGCTTGATTTGTGTTCTTTCATATTTGTTACTTGAATTTATGAAACTCTGGACTTTGCTTCATATAGACTGCTAGCTTTGGTTGATTAACTCCATACATATATACATACATACATGTATGTATGTATATGTGCGTGATTGTACTTTGGTATTACAGTCTTGTTCATCGCTCCATGTGTGCTGTTTCCTCTTGAAAACTGTTGCATACTTCGAATGTCCTTATGTTGCGTATGTTTTGAGCCAGTGCATATGAACTTGTATGCTTGGTTTGTACTTACAGACTGATCACTTCATTTGAGTACTTTGTTGCATTTAGTGTTTGTTGTCTTTGCGCGTCTTCAGTTGGTGTACATTTGTTTGTCTCTCTGGTCATACATTTGGTTGAGTCTGATTGCATTTCATGTGAGCTTCTAGTGTTCCTTTGTGTCTGACCATATGCATATGTTAACAATTCCTTGTATTGAAGTTTGGTTTTGCATTTTTTTTTCACATGAAGTTAACCCATTTTGATACACAAATTTTGTTGCTCTTTGGTGGTTTCATGTCTTTGAAACTGTTATATGGTTGGCCTTGGTTCTGGTTACATATGCACTGCCTATATATATATATACATGTATTTTTGCATATGTATATGTGAATGCTTGCCTGCACGTGATTACTATCACTATTTTGTGTTCACAACTGTTTTGTTGCAGTCTGACTGGTATGTGTATTTGGTACCTGAGTATTGCTTCGGGTTGAACTGTTTTGTTTCATTAAGTTTGATGCTATAGTGATCCCCAAGTTGAAGTCCAGTTTGCTGGACTTTGTTGCTCTTGATCAATTTATTGTTGAGTCTATATGTTTTTGTGGTCTTGTAGTCTTTGGTATCAATGTTGCATCACTGTTTCATTTTCTGCTGTGTGACTTTGAGCATTGCCTTGGTTCTATTTCAATGGTGGTCTTCACACTCACCTCTGGTCCATTTTGTTTTGTTTTCCATCTACATTGTGGAATTTGGTATACTTGCTATATGCATGTACTGAAATATGGTCTCAATCATGTTTATGTTCTTTCTGGTTTGTGTTCCTCTTTTTGCCATTGATATTCTCGAGTTAGAATGGTCTGGTTCATGTTGTTCGAGCTTGTCCCAGTCAATGAAACTTGTACTTGACCATTTGTTTCTGGTTCCATATCTAACCATGCTTTATTGTTTTTCTTGTGCACTGCCCAGGTGCAATTGACATTTGTGCTCATATTTATTCTTATGATTATAGATTTGAAAAACTGCCTTGTATTTGCATGCTTGGAGTCTTGTTACATTTGAGTATTCATCTCCAGGTTTAGTTGAACCTATTGTTGCTGGCTTCATGTGTACATCACTTTATACCTGTGTTGTTTACAGTCTGGAATTTTGTGTACACTTTCATCTGGATTTGTCTTTTGTCTTGCAAATGAGTTGAATCCATCTTAAACTCGGTTTTGACCTTGTGCTCATGTCGTGACTTTATTGGTATTACACTTGAGTTGAGCCTAGCTTTTGGTTGGGTTTGACCTTGTGCTCACCTGTCCCTGCAGTTTTATCAAGTGTATATCGGTGTGCATGACCTCGTGGTCTATATAGAGATACACTGTGCATGTCACAGGTTGTTCGTGTTTGATGAATTCAAAAACGAAAATGATGACGAACAACCCAAATAACCGAGGCAAATAATATTTTCAAAATACACATTTTATTTTACACCGTGAATTTTTTTTCTTTTTTAATTTTACTTCGTCGGTGTTTATTTTGCAAATAATTCAAATGCTGGATACAAATTGTAATACAGTTGAAGAACAGTTATGAGTGAACTAGTGATATGTAGTGAGGTGCTAATGTAAATTATAATTGTATAGTGAAAAACTATGTAGTAATTTAAAATTGTAATGTGATTGAAAAATGTGTATATGTAGTGAGAGCTCAAATTTGTAATATTCAGAATTATAATAAAATATCTGTTTGAATAAAATATTTGTTTGAATTTAAATTCTATGTTATTTATTTTATTTAGCAAATATTTATTTAATTATTTGAAAATAAAATAGTACAATAACAAATACATTTAAATGAATATATATATTTGTCATCAAACAAAAATCATATATCAGCATATTCAACAATCACCCCCTTTTGATGATAACAAACATATATTTAAGATTTTGAATTTATTAAATGTATTTGGTCATTAATGAACTCTATTTGCTCTCCCTATTTGAATACTCCCTCTATACAACAAAGCCCCCCTTCATATATGCATGAAAATAAATAAAAATATGCAAATGGACCTAGATGGGAATATGAAAAAAAAAATTGACCTTTATTTGCCAAAATCTTAATTTTTCTCTCCCCCTTTTGTTATCAACAAAAGAGTAATAGTGTTAGAAAAATAGAGATAAAGTGATAGACATTTATACAACATTAATACCAAGTATAAATGTTAAATTTCAATAAAAATCAAACAAAAATCATAAATACTCTGTTAGGCGCATATTCCACTTTAGAATGATAGAGATTATGTCGGCATATAAAACCATATAGTTATGTATATTTATGGTATATTTATATCAGGAATTTGAATATCTACTAACCATGCATAACCGTTAGGACTTTTAAATGAGATTAGTAGTATTCCTAATTTTTATATATAAAAATGAATTTCAAGCATTTTCTAACCACGTATAACCATGAGGGCTTTTAAATGGGATTAGAATCAACTTGTCTATTTGATAATCTATTTTGATATATGTACCATACATGCATAACTGTGAGGAATTTTAAATGAGCATGAAAGCACATACAAATATTCCAAGTAACTCACATATGCATAATTATGAGGACTTTTAAATGAGAGTGAATACTTTGGATGTTTTTATTAATAAATAAATAAAATAAAAAATAATAATTTCCTGTTAAGACTACCACATTTTGACATACTTTATTGGATTTTGATGAGTGATGGTAGTTAGAAATATGATAGAAATAGAGATAGTCATGGAACTTTTACCCATTAAAAGTTATTTTAAATCTTGTTCAAATTTTTAAAGAAATTTACTAAGTATAATATATGACTAATATCAACACGCATCACTTTTTCAGTCGCTATTTATCTTTTCGATAATCAGTAGGGTGTGAGATTAGTTAATGTTGTCATTTAAGATGAAATCCAAAAATTAATTATAAAATCAAATTTTCTAAAATGACTAATCTGAAACAAGGTCAACAAAAACTATTTTCTGAAAGGGGTTTTATAAGAAAAATGTATGCTAATTGAAAGTCAGTTGAAATAAAAAACATGCAAATATTTCCTCTCAAAATGTGATGCAACTAATGAATGTCTCTACATAAAACACATTCCACTAGTAATTTTTCTATCAACTAGATTACTAGTGTAATCTGCATCTGAATTTCCCTTTGACTCAAGATTTTCATTAGTGGATATTATACACCAGATCATGGAGTGTGCAACAAATACCTTAAAATTCTTTGTACAGCTTTTAAATAAAATTATTTTGGATTTGAGTTGAAACCATGCAAATAAACAAATAGTAAACAAAATGTTAGGTCTAGAATAAACAAATATATCCACATGTACTTGGAGTAATCATCAACTAACACAAAATAACATCTCTTTTCACCTAACTTTGCAAATCGATATGAAATAGTTCAAAGATTCTAGTGGTACTTATAATGTTCTCGGCATAAAAAGATAATTGTCAAATCGTTTTTCATAATTCAAAATCAAAATTAACATTTATCCCTTTATCACATAACTGGCTGATTTAATTCAGATTATGGTGCAGGTTATCACATTTAATATATCGTTCAAGATAGATGTACCGTTATCTATTTTACCTTTACGATAATTTTTCGTTGTTGCCCATTGTGATTCTGCCACCTTTACACTAGGCTAAGAAACTTTGATTTGTCGTCCGTCGTGTGCCTGGAACAGCCAGAATCCGGGTAACACTGTTGTTGTTCCTTTACTTGCCACCACACCTACACGAGAGAAAAATTTTGTGACCTATTTTTTTTATACGTCCATGGTTGTTAGTGGAAAAAGATTTTGAAAAATATGTTTGTGTAGACCTAAGACTGTTTATATTTGTTCCTTTTAGCACCCAGATTTGTTTAACTTTAAGGGATTTTATATTCATGCATTTTGGAAACCAAATTGATATGGTTTTTACATTTTTGGGTTTATACCAACAATTGTTTTGATTGTGTCCAATTTTTCTACGAATTATGCACTTGGATTTGACTTGATTAATTTTGCTTCTAAAAAGTTCAAATTGATTATATCCAAGTCCTTGTCTAACAGTATTAATAGTTTGTTTCCCTAACAGTATATCGAACGATCTTTCTCCTTTGGAAAATTTTCCTAAAGTTGTAGATAATTGTTGGACTTGTGTTTTGAGAGATTCATTTTCATTTAATATTTGAGTGCACTTTTTAATAGAATTTTCTCTCCTCGCGTTTTCACTTTCTTTCAAAAGTAGAATTTCATTATCAAGTGATTTTTAATTTTTTAAATTTCTTCTTCAAATGATGGACACTTATCACACTTAGTGCTCTTGTTTCAATAGTTTTTAACCAATTAATCTAGCTGTTTATTTAGTTCTATCAAACTATCTCTTTGTGATTCAATTTAAGTATATTTCTCTCGAAGTCTTTCAACATGGTCATTTACTTCTTAAAAATATTTAAGTAATTCTAAATGAGTAAGTTTTGATACCTTGCTTGGTTCGTCATCATCGTTGTCAGTTGTTTCTCCTTGAAGGCACATATTTCCTTTTTCACTCTCACTGCCAGTGCTTTTATCATCTTTATCAGTTTCATCCCTAGTGGCTGCAAAACTTCTCCTTTTCTGTTTCTTCCCAAGGCTAAGTCAATTTTGAGGATAATTGGGCTCGATATGACCGGGTTTATTGCACTTGTGAGAGATGATCTCCTGCTCTTCTGGATTGTCTACAACTTTGACTATTCTGCTTTTCAATTGTTGATTTAGAGCTAGATTTCCATATTTGTGATTCCACCTTTTGAATTTCTTTATTAATAACGCCAATTCAACCGCTCCATCGTCGTCGTCGTCACTTTTCGTTGTTCATTTGAGAGTTATTGATTTCTTCCGCATATCACCTCCTTCGTGTTCTTCCATGGATTTGATTTCTAGCTCGTAAGTGGTGAGATTTCTCATGAGTTCTTTGACTTGGATTTGTTTCAGATCTTTTGATTCTTGAATAACTGTAACTTTCACTTCAAAATTTCTTGGAAGGACTTTGAGGATTTTTCGGACTATTTCCACTTCTGTGTATGATTTTCCGAGAGCTTTTGATTTTTATATGAGATTGGAAAGTCATCCATACATCTCTTTGACATTTTCATCCTTGGCCATTGTGAAGTTCTCGTATTCACTACTAAGCATGGCAAGGCGAGATTCTTTGACTTGAGATGTTCCTTTGTGAGTCACTTCATGTATGTGTTGGATTTCCTGTGAAGTTAGACAATGCGAGACACAATTAAATTCAATTTGATCCAATGAACATATAATATAATTCATAGCCTTAGCATTAGCATTCTGCAGTTTATTTTCTAGATCTGTCCATTGATCCATCGGTTTTTCAATTTCCTGATTATCTACCACTACAGTTAGTGTCCTATATCTTGTCTCAACAATATTCCAAGCATCAATGGTTTTCAGAATAATTTTCATTCTATTTTTCCAGTAAGTATATTCACCATTGAACATAGATGGTCTAACTATGGACTGTCCCTTAGCAAAAGCATTATTAAAAGAAGTCATTTTAAAAATATTCAAAATTTTAAAACAAAAATTGGTTTTTGAAAAATTAAAGTTTTAAAATAAAAATTGGCTTTTGTTCCTAGTTCTGATGCCACTTGTAGGATCGATTTCACCTTAGAGGTGGGATGAATAGGGTAACACTAATAATTATAAAAATTAATGTGGAAATATATAAAATAATTGCAGCACAGAAAATAGAAAAATAACAAAAGCAGAAATAGAACAACACAGATTTACCCAACTTCGGCAAAA
Organism: Allium cepa; assembly: GCA_030765085.1. Lineage (NCBI taxonomy): Eukaryota > Viridiplantae > Streptophyta > Magnoliopsida > Asparagales > Amaryllidaceae > Allium > Allium cepa. Next base: position 820,409,282 of record CM060940.1, read on the forward strand.
TCCTGCCTATGTGCTGCCACTAAGGTTTCTACTAGAAATTAAGTGGTCAGACGCTTGCACATGTAAACTTACAACACCAGCTATCGACTAACCTAACTCTACGCTCAAAACCCTGCTACAACTCATCCACTATGTTGCGAGCTCTCGAACTACGCCGTCGTAGTTCGTCCCCTAGTCACACGACAAGAATTCTATAAAAGTTTAGAAGTAAACTACAAATAAAAAATAAACAATAAACAAAAACTATAAACCCTAATTTAAAAATTAAAAGCCCAAAGGCAATTTTATGCCGGGCCAAAACAAAACGCAGTAAAAAAATTCCCCTTTGCTTTTTATATTATCAGTCGTATCCTCTCCTTTTTGAAAATGGCTGCCTTGGTTTTCCTCTTTCTTCCTGAAAATTAGGGCTTCTATGAAACCGAAAACGCCGCCTGTATCTGATCAATTTCAGTGATTATTTGCTCTGTTTAGCTTGGACAATCGATCCTCTAGCTTTGATATGATTTCGGTCGCTCCAGTTTTATCAATTTCGAACTAAATTGGTATGTGATTTTCTTTGTTACTCTCGTTGATATGCTTTAACTCGATTTTTATATGCCAATGATGTTAATGGTTTAAATAGGGATCGGTTCCCTTATTTTTCATTCAAATTAATTCATTTGAATTCGTCAGTTAATTTTGCTCTACCGTTTTATTTTGCTTGATGTTGGTAATGTTTTCTGACGTTTTCAATTCGTATACTTTCCTGTTATGCTTGCTTGGTCACAACGACTTGCATTTGCTTTGGAATTTGGTTCCCTTCTTTTCTCTGTTGACTTCAGCCATTTTGAATTTGTGATAATATTTTGAGATGAAAATATGCTTTGACTTGTTCAATAGTGTGATACCTGCTAGTTACCTTCCTTGACTGATTTCTGTCCCACAGCTTGATTTGTGTTCTTTCATCTTTGTTATTTGAATTTGTATTATTATGGACTTTGTTTCATATAGACTGCTAACTATGGTTGATTGTCTCCATACATATATACATACATATATGTATATATGTGTGTGTGTGTGTGTGTGTGTGTATTTGATTATACTTTGGTATTGCAGTCTTGTTCATCAGTGCATATATGATGTTTCCTCTTGAAAACTACTGCATACTTCGAATGTCCTCATGTTGCATATATTTTGAGCCAGTGCATATGAACTTGTATGCTTGGCTTGTACTTACGGTCTGATCACTTCATTTGAGTACTTTGTTTCATTTAGTGTCTGTTGTCTTTGCATGTCTTCAGTCAGTGTACATTTGTTTGTCTCTTTGGTCGTACATTTGGTTGAGTCTGATTGCATTTCATGTGACCTTCAAGTGCTCCTTTGTGTATGACCGTATGCATATGTTAACAGTTCCTTGTACTGAAGTTTAGTTTTGCATTTTGTTTTCACTTGAAGTTAACCTGTTTTGATACTCAAATTTTGTTTCTCTTTGGTGGTTTCATGTCTTCGAAACTGTTCTATGGTTGGCCTTGGTTCTGGTTACATGTGCACTGCCTATATATATATATATGTATGTATGTATGTATGTATGTATGTATACATGTATGTTTGCATATGTATATATATGCATCTCTGCACTTGATTACTGTCACTTTTTTCTGTTCACAACTACTTTGTTGCAGTCTGGTTGGTATGTTGATTTGGTTCCTGAGTATTGCTTCGAGTTGAAATGTTTTGTTTCATTAAATTTGATGTTATATGTGACCTTGAGTTGAAGTCTAGTTTGCTAGCCTTTGTTGCTCCTGATTAATTTATTGTTGGGTCTACATGTTGTTGTGGTCTTGTAGTCTCTAGTATCAATGTTGCGTTATTGTTTCATTTTTTGTTGTGTGACTTTGAGCATTGCCTCGGTTCTGTTTCATTGGTGGTCTTCACACTCACCTCTTGTTCATTTTGTTTTGTATTCCATCTGCATTCTAGAATCTGGTATACTTGCTATATGCATGTACTGAAATATGGTATCAATCATGTTTATATTCTTTCTAGTTTGTGTGCCTCTTTTTGCCTTTGATATTCTCGAGTTAGAATGGTCCGGTTTATGTTGTTCGAGCTTGTTCCAGTCATTGAAACTTGTACTTGACCATTTGTATCTGGTTCCATATTTGACCATGCTTCATGGTTTTCATGTACACTGCACTGGTGCAATTGACATTTATGTTTATCTTTGTTCTTGTGATTATTGGTTTGAAAAACTGCCTTGTATTTGCATGCTTGGAGTCTTGATACATTTGTGTAATGACCTGCCTTATTGGATGTCTTAAGCAGACACACACATCTGACTCAAACTATTCAAAAGTGTAGATTATTATGGGGTAATAAGAAAAACAGAGAAAGAAAGGAAACAGATAAAGAATCTCGCAGCGGAATGAAAAAATATAATAATCAAATAAACAGTTCATGAAGCTGTTTACAAATACATTTGATCATACTTTTATAATACGAATCTGAGTCACATACAACAAGAATAGATAACAAATAATTGCAGCGGAACAACATGACACAGTGGAATAAATAAAACAAATAATAACAGTACTATATCTTCGTCTTTGTCCTCCAGAAAGCAGTTTTCGATAAACTGAAAATCTCAAACTGACCCAAGCAAATCGAAAAGACAAAACACTCGAGTCAGAACTAAAAGGTCTTATGTAAGTTAAATCAACAATAAATAAATATGAGTGTAATGGCGTCAGAGATGTTTACGGGGTTGGACATCTCCTATCCAGTGTCAACGTGGGTGCAATAACTTAAGAGATGTTTGAGACTTCCATCTCCTAAGGATCCGTTAAACTATCTGCTATGTAGTACAATACCCTATTATAATAGTGTCTACAATAAAGTAAAGTATTAAAATAGCGTTAAGGCGTTATCCATTTTCCACTTAACATATTTTATATATTCTTGTAGTCTATATAATTCCGTAGCCCCACCAAACCGGTGGTTTACCCAGGGGACACCCCATAGGTACGGTACAAAACAAACTCATAGAAGGCGCTCTAGGGCATGTGAACACGACACTCGAGGCAATGCCAGGATAGATATACCAGTTGCAGAATCGAGTTAGTGGTAACGCATAGCAGCTACTACCACCCAACTCAGAACATACTCCCATAATCAAATCGAAGGGTGGCCACCAAATCATCACAAAGTCATAATATGGTATCGAAGAAGCATGTCCGATCGGAGGAATGACATCACTTGGCCTAGGTATAGCTCCTGTTTTAGTAACATCTAAGCTTACTCACGGGAGTCAAGGTCACGTAAATACCTCACATAGAATCGTTCGCTAAACCATCCAACTTCATTTCTGAAATCTCCACCATGTTCATAATTGTTAAAGTGGTTTTCGGTATTGGCAGAGAGTACGTCAATATTTGATCCCAGTATTGGCAGAGAGTACGTCATATTCGATTTTCAAACTATTTCACTTCGAATCATATTCACTTCCAAAACCATATCGAAAATATAAGTTAAATCCTCTTTTCACGATCATCATATTTACTCAAATATATTGATTCATTAGGAAATATCGTTCCAATTCCCAACTTGGGTTAGAACTTCATTTAACCAATTTTAAGTCAAAGATTTAAATATAAACACTTCAAATTTTCCCAATCTGAAATTTAGAAATAATTTAGATAGTTCAAAATAGTTTTAATATAATTAAAAAATTGAAATAGAGTAAAATAGTTTATGTAGTAAAGATGGGTATAAATCGTTTAAATTTAATTAAATTGGATTTTTTGATTTTAATTGATTTAATATAGATCGATTAGATTTTATTAGATTTAAAATAATTTAAATATATTTAAAATAGACTAAATAGATTTAAATTATACTAAATTGGTTCAAATAGATTAAATAAATTTAAAATAGATTAAATAGGTTTATTATGGATTAACTAGATTTAAAATATATTAAACGAATTTAATTTATATTAAATAGAATAAAAAATAAATGAAATAGTTAAAATAAATAAAATAATTTAAAACAAATTATATTAGTTTAATATAGTTTAATAAAGTTTAAATGAGTTAAAATGGATTAAAATATAATAATGTATATTAAATAAATTAAAATAGATTAAATAGGTTAATTAGTTTAAAATAGGGTAAATTAGATTACATAAATTAAATAGTTTATATTGGTTAAAATAGTTTTTTACCAGTTTAAAATAGGTTTCAAAGTTGTATCCAAATATTTCAATGACTTAATTCCGATAAATTCATTTATATATGACATTTCAACTTTGAAATTCCAGTTTAAGTCCCTTGAACAATTCATTTGATCAATTCCAATATCAGCATTAAAGTTTGGATTATCGAAAAATAAATCAATTTATATAAACAAATTTCTATTTGAAAAATGCCAGTTAACTGAATTCTAAATTCAAGGAGTTAAAATCATTTAATTTAACCAATCTGGCGTCCGTAAATGATTTTCTACCCTATGGTCAAGTGATAAGGATATTTATCATTTCAATCTGCAATTTAAAATTTTAATGTTATATATCATTTCAAACCGCGATCTCAAACTAAATAAAATCCATAAAATCGCTCGAGTCTATCATTTCAACCAATAAAGATTTTCCCAAATCTATAGATCGTTCGAGTATGTATCATTTCAACCCATCGGGAACTTGTAGTGTTATAACAATATAAAATACAACATCCACTCATCAAATATCGAAAATTAAACATCCATCACAATCATCATCCAAATCCATCAATAAACATCAATAGATAACTGATCATCAATCATAGGTATTAAATTAACAATTTAAATACAATATTAAATTAAATGATGATTAAATGCAATAAAATTCAAATTTAACTAGAATGACAATTTAAACATACCAAACATCGATCAATTAATTTCTAATCACATCATAGATAAACTTTAACTAACAGAAGATAATTTAGTAGTTGTGAGTGGGTTAAAACACTCACCGTTGTTTTCAAATCGATTTGAAATCCAAAATAGGTTTCAAAATTGAATAGTTTCAGAATTCATCCAAACCAGGGTAAAAATGTCTGAAATTTCGATATGATCGTAGCGGAATAAACCGCGCCCAAATCTGAGTTCGTATGTAAAAGATATATACGTTTAAACAATTCAAACATTTGAGATTTAAATAATTAATAAATTTAAATCAGAGAACGCGTCACCTCATTATCTTCCACACGAAACCCTACCTCGCCTCGATATTGAACATGCCACCCACGGCCGCCAATGCTCATGCAATTATTGTCACCACTTCGTAGGACCTCGACCCGATCCAATATTATCACCATGCTCGCCTAGTCTAGGCATCCCCTCCTCGAAGTCGCGATCGTCCACCACCTGTCGAATCTCTCTCCACCGCCGCTGCCTTTGATGGCGATTTCTGGTGAATTAGTGCGAATTGAAGATGAACGAACCATAGATCTGATGCCTACTCGATCCCATCTTCCCAACACTGCCTCCCTATCGTCGATCGGACGACGATCCACCGTTGGATCGTCAAAACTTCATATGGACGGCCGAAAATGTTTTAGCGATTTCTGGGCAAACGTTAAACCCAATTGGAAAAACGACTTACACCGGCGGATTATGCTCATCAAGAGCCTCGAATCGATATAAAATTTGATATAGTTTGCAGGAGTTTGATTTTTTTGATTTGAATTTTGTAATAGGATTGTAGGGTTTGCAATTGGACATTTGTTTCTGCCATTGGAAGAAAGGAATAGGTAGATAGAATTGTACGTACAGTAATGAGAAATGAAAGGCTGATAGGGTTTATAAGTATCTATTTATATTACTGAAGCCTGATAAGAAAAATAAACGTATATCGAATTTGTTCGAACTGACAATAACGACCCGCAAAGCCCGTTTTGCCTTTGAAACGGAAATGGGTCATTCCATATATCAAAATAGATATTTTCGCTAATTTTAAACTCAATGGAGCAGGTTGCAAGTTCTAATTCCATTATATGAAGAAGTTATCTTGAAAATTATTTTATTCCAAATTGATTTCAATTAAATTGATTTCAATTAAATTGATTTCTAGGCGTTTCGAGCCTGCACGATCATACGACAAGTATGATTGCTACGAAACTTGAAATCCTACAATAGTTCACTATTACGAATCCGATGAAACTAGTTTCGTCGAAATCCAAGACAGTGGCCTAAATGGCTATTTTACATTAATTAATTAAAATAATATTAAATTAATTTATCACATTTTAAATTCAATATTTATAAACTAACAAATTTTCATCATTTGTGATTAGACATTTATAATAATTTAAAATAAGTTTACATAAAATTTCAATGTTGGTTATTACACTTATTACAGTGTTCAATTTCAACTGCAATTAAATCTAATTATTTATAATTAATTCCAATAAATTAATTAAATTTTGATTTCAATCTTTTTATTCAGTCAATTATTATTCTATAAACATAGTTAACATCTTTTTATATCTTACTACATAAATATTCTACAATTATCGTCTTTTACCATATTAGTTGCAGCATTCCAACAATATTGAACCTTTGTTAATTTTGACGTTAATTATAATTAAAAATCCCACAACTTCATTTATCCTAGTCTCATTATTATTATTAAATCAATTTATTGTCTTATGAGTGTAATTGACATTTCTATACATTTTATTACATTCCCAATTAGCATTTATTGTATTAACTCACATTAATATAACATTTATTTACATTTATTTGTAATCGATTAAATAAATTGGTAACAAAAAACAATTGTCATCATTTCTACATGTAATAACATTTGTAAGTTTATTATTTACAAACAATTATTATAACAACTTACACTATACTAATTCCATCCAATTTCTATTCATTACACATTATTTAATTAATTAATACATCCTTTAAATTATCAATTACTCATTTAATCCAATTATCAATTAATACATACATTACTATAATTAATTTACAAACTATATCAATTATAACTCCTAATCATTTTAATCAATTTGAAATTACATTTGAAGCAGTTATAAATTACCTCAATTTAATACTATTACATTGCATTCCAGTTATATTTTCATTATTAAATCACATATTTTTATTTCTTCCAACATTAAATCACACAACTTTATTAAATTAAAAAAATTTAATTATTGAAAATTACAGGTCGTTACACTCTACCTAACTCAAAACTTTTAGTCCTCGAAAAGGAAAGGAAGAAAGGGAGGAATTAAGAAATTAATATATCTTATTCAAAATATTAAATTTATAAACAATTAATTAACATAATTAAATAATTTAAATAAAATATATCAATTTATAAATAATTATATCCTTTATATTCAAGTTAACAAAATGTAACAACCCGCATATTTTACGATTGTGTATTTAAATATTTTATTTAAGTACAACATCGTTAGTCGGATTATAGTCCGAATCTGCTTTTTGCATACGGTCGAATTAGGACTCAGGACCACTCCCATTGAGTTCAAAGCACCGTTTGCGACCTTTTTGAGTATAAACTTCGATATGTTTGGAGCTAGCTAAAATTTGACCTATACCCTTTGGACTTTGGGTTTAGGTTAGCCTAAACTATTAACTCTAGCTCCACCCCCACTTCTCTTCATTCACTTTTATTTTCTAATACCTTCAAGCTTTAGATAAAAATGGGGGAAGAGAAAAAGAATTAGAATTCCTAATCCCTAGTTCCATTGCAAATCCAAGTTCTAACTCCAAATTCAAAGTGAAGCTATTGGTAAGCATCCTCTTCTTTTTCTCCAACTCATTCTACCTTCAATTTCAGAAATTCCTAAAGTCTAACTTAGGAAATGTTTTTCTTTTAAGCTCTCAAGCTTCTTGGGTTGGAATTGAGGAGTGATTGTTTTTACCTTGCTCTATAGCTTCTTCTTCCTTGTTTTTATGCAAAAGGTGAGATTTTTATCTCATGTTTAAGTCTGTAACTATCTTTGGTTGTTAGGTATGAATTCCTAACTTCTATTCCGTATTCATTGGCTCTGGATTGAATTGGTTTTATGAATGTTCCAATTTTTGGTGTTTTGAAGTCAAATCTTTAAAACTCCTAGCTTTATTGTTTGAACATGTTTTTGGTGATGCATCGAAGAGACTATAGGGCTGGGTTGCCGATTGACATAAACCCCTAGCGCCCATTGCTCATCCAATCACGAATTGGTTTGTGATTGCTATTCATTTGATAGGCTGAAAAATAGCCCCAGTGCCAGTCAGTCGACTGACCTTTGCAGTCAGTCGACTGGCTGTAGCAAATGAGGGTTCCTGGGACTGTTTGCAGAGGTTAGAAGTCTCTGTTTCCTGCAATCGGTCGACTAGCCTCTGTAATCAGTTGACTGGCTGCAGGAAATGGCACTTCCAAGTTTCTGGATCAGTCGACTGGACTTTGCGGTCAGTCGACTGACCTGCTTGCTTTTGCCTATTAACCTATTTTGTTTGAAATTCCAGTTTCTATCGATTCGTGGTTTTTCGATTTGTTGTTATCATTTATTATCGACCTTGATGACTTCTATTTTAGAATTTTTGGGTATATCCATTTTGATGGGTTTGGAATCGATTTCTTTGGATTTAATTCACGTCTTTGATCGTGAAATTTTAGTGATTGATTCTTCTTACAATCATCTTTATGGTTTGTCACTTTAAAACGCAAAGGTTTCTATACTAGCAGTAAATATTCCAACTCTTTCTCAAAAGACGATTTCAACTCTATTTTTAATACAAAGTACTTTATAAAAATATTTTTCAATCTATTAGTATATACAAACCATTACCACATTCGCTCAAGAAATCCAATTAAACGACTTTGCAAAACAAGTGGTATGAAACGCTTGCGTTTACTTTGTCGGTTAATTCTTAGACTCGTTCGATTGAAATTGTTGTGACAACTTTCGAGTGGAGACCTACAATTTGTTCATAAATACTTAAGTTAAGCAAGTGGCTATGGGACATGAAGCTAAACTCATCTATTTACTAGTTTAGTTTAATTGACACTTCTTGATGATCGATGACGATCATTTTGTGATTTAGACTAGCAATGTGTGATGTCTCTTTGTCTGCGAGGGAGACTAAACCCCGTTTCTGTGAAGCTTCGGCTCAAAAATTGGTGGGGTAGCGACCCATGGTCTTCGAACCGTTTTGTGGAGCTTCGGCTCAAAATAAATGGTTAGCAACCATGGAATAGCGTTCCATTTTGTGATACACGTGTTGGTGAGTTTTCATGCTCCCGTTTTGTGACAGGCCTCCCCCTTTTTGTGATTTCTGGATTTCTTTTGATGATTTCTAGAATTTTTGTTTCACCAAAATTCGTGATTTATATTGACAAGCTTTATCAATATTTGTGCATTGGTGAATTTGTGTTTCACTAACTTTTGTGAATTTGTGTTTCAAAAACTTTTACGATTGGTATTGATTAGTTTGTCAATATTTGTGGTTTGGTGAATAGAGTAAAGAATATGACATTCGTTTTGATGTTATGAGATTTCTTGAGATATTGTATGATTTTTGTTGTTGTCAAATGTATACTTTTCATATTATGGCATTATTGTTATCATACGTTTTGTTATATCTCTTATTCCATCTCATTTTATCTGATATTTATAGCTAGACTGATCCGTTTATTATTTTCTTATTAAATCATACGCGGGTCGGACCGAGATGTTACAGGTGCTTCTATTTGACTCCTCATCTGGGAGTGTTACCTGACTTTTGGCTAACTACACTATACTGGTAGTTTTTGTTGTTATACATTCGAGATAGAGACTCCTTGACGTATACATATTCTTTTGTCTAGCACTTGTATCTATTCTTTTGTTATACTGTGGATCTTGTTTGACCACTACTCTAATAAACACTTCTAAGTGTTATATATTCACATCTATTTCTGCCTTTGTGATATGGATATCTGTGACTGATTGTGTTATGCTTATTTCTATATTTGTTTTCGAAGATCATATATAGCCACTGTGTAGATGCTTTGAGTTTGTATCGGTGTGTCGGATTTCCTCTTGTTATATTATCGGACATACCGTTGTTCGCACAATGCAATTACACGGATGGTCGCTCCTCAACAGCCTTATTCTTCGCGCTAGTTGACGGCATTACTCGGTAGTGTCCTTGGTAGTGTGAGTATAGAGGTGGGGCGTCACACAAAATTTAGAAACATTTCACAAAAATTTTCTAAGTCCAAAATTCATGAAAAATTTCGACAGAGTCTCCTTTATACGGAGAGGTCTGGGAGAAATAGTAATATCAATAATAACAATATATATCATTTTTTTTCAAAATAAAATATCCTAAACCATGGGAAAAAAATATAATGTCACTACAAAATCGTAATCTGAGAACGTACTTATATGTCGGGCAAACACACTTATTTTATGAAACCAAAAGCAGTAGCAACTGCTTCCATAACCTGTATTTTGCTTATATAATCCAAAGAGATTAATAATTAAGTAAAAGAGAAATATTTTAGTTGTTTCAATAAATAATAAACAAAATATCACCACACAACAATAATCATTTGAAAATAATAGCACAAACATTATTTCACCAAAGAAAACAATCATCCATTCATAGCAACCAAAAACAAATGGTTTGTTCGGGTTCAGAACATCTAATCATATAAAATGATAAATGAACTATGAAGTAAACCAAACACTCAACAGTCGCAGATAACTTTATAGATTATTTACCTATCTCTATACAAAATAGAAGTATCCTTTCCCAACTAATCCATAAGCCCAATAAACAAGGGATTCAACACATACTTAAGTTTACTCTATTTATCCTTTTTTCTGTTCACATCGTTTATTGTTCATTTCTTTTTCTTTTTCTTTCATACAATGATTTTCTTTAATTCACGTTCATTACTTACAAATTTTAATTTTCATTCATCCATGTAAGGCTTATTTCATTAATTTACATTCTTTACATACATAAGTTATATCCATTTCAATTATTTGGATCATAAATGAATTCATTATTGAAGTATTGTATACATTTTATTTCAGTTTACTTCATATTTACAATTTAGTTCGATTTTCCTTTTTTTCATCATTTACTTTTCTTTTCTCATTCATATAATGTTTATTTTCATTAATTTACATTCGTTATTACTTACAAAAGTTCATTTTTTATTCATACAATGTCATTTTCTTTCATTTTCTTTCTTTACATTCATTGCTTAAATAAGTTATTTTTATTTCAATTATTGGATTATATATTATCAAGTAAGTTTCTTTACTATTTAATTCACCATTTATAGGTTATTTCTTTTTTACGTTCATTCTTCCATATATAGTATTATTGAATATTAAATTTATTTCTAAGTCATTTCAACTTTTATGAAGTTATAATCATTCAATTAATACAGTACTCACTTTATTTATAAATGGCTTCGACATTAATTTAAGTTTACAATTAATTACTTACAGCATTCACCTTTACTATTTCATCAGATTTACATATAGCTTAAAATGTTAACCTAAATTTCTAATCATTTTCTTACATTATTCATTTTATTTACATTTAATTAGCAGCATTTCAAATTATCAACTAAAGTTCATAACAATTTATAACATTAGAACTCTTATTTATAAAAGTAAGTCCATTGAATACTTTCATTTACTAAAGTTTACTTATACAATATTCTATTACATATTATTATTAACATTACCACCTTTACATTTTGGTAAGTTACATATACATATACATACACATACACATATACATATACATACACATACACATATACATATACATACACATATACATATACATATACATACACATACACATATACATATACATATACATACATACATACATAGATATATATATATATATATATCTTTTAGAATTCAATTGAATAATATACAAGTTTGTCTTAAAAAAATTTAGTTTATGAACTGTCCAATAGTTACAATTTCTTATTTTTCATTTCCTTTTTATTTACATTTTACAAATTTTCAATTTCTTATTTTCATCAATCATTTAATATCTAGTTTCTAATTACATATCTTAGAAGTTTCCAATTATTAAATATTTAAGATTTCATTCATTACAACAATCGAAGCTAATAATTTATAGAAATTTAAGAACGAAACACCGAGTTCCATTTTCAAATCATTTTAAAATAATATATATATATATACACTCATAAAATTTATATCCAACATATTTAAAGTTTGAATTTATTATTTGTTTATCAAAATAAATGTGCAGTAAAACTACTACAATAGTCTTTCCACTTTAAAACTCGAAAATGAACGTTGACGATGCGTGCACTCATCATCGAAATTATTTTCCAACGACAGAGAGGGGAGTACAGAACTTATTTCCATTTGAAATTCCTTTTTAAATACTTCTTTAAAATATACTTCCAACAGTACTAATATTATATTCCAAAATCCTTTGAACAGATTCTCAAAATCCCGGAACTTAAGTTCTAAAATTTCCAACTTATATTCATTTTATTTGCAAATCTTGTCTTCAATCAATACATATATAATTTCTCTACCTAACTAACACATAGCACATCCAACTATATCATTTATAAAATTTTGTTATTTCATATACAAAATATATAATAGGCCAAATTATTTCATTTACCTATATTTCAAAACAATATTGTGTCAGTCTTTCCTATTAAGTGTTTAGAAATTCCTATCGATGTCATAGCGTCTTATGTACAGACAAGAACTTATAAATACTAAACGGAACAAATTAACACAATACAAAACCTTTTATAACACTAACAAATATGCTCTCTCATATATATAAACTCAGCGACTCATTTTAAGGTATTACTACCTTATTCTATATGAGTCAGACACCACAAAGCTAAGGTTATCGCTAAACCAAAGCTCTTATACCAACTGTAACGACCTGCCTTTTTGGACATTTTAAGAAGACACACACGTCTGACTCAAACTATTCAAAAGGGCAGATTGTTATGGGGTAATAAGAAAAACCAGAGAAAGAAAGGAAACAAATAAAGAATCTCGCAGCAGAATGACAAAATATGATGATCATATAAATAGTTCATGAAGCTGTTTACAAATACATTTGATTATACTTTTATAATACAGATCAGAGTTACATCCAACAAGAATAGATAATAAATAAATGCAGCAGAACAACATGATGCAGTGGAATAAATAAAACAAATAATAATAGTACTATATCTTCATCTTCGTTCTCTCGAAAGCAGTCTTCGATAAACTGAAATACTTAGACAGACCCGAGCGAATTGAAAAGAAAAACATTTGAGTCAGAACTAAAAGATCTTATGTAAGTTAAATCAACAATAAATAAATATGAGTGCAACGACGTCGGAGATGTTTACGGGGTTTGACATCTCATGTCCAGTGTCAACGTGGCTGTAATAACTTAAGAGATGTTCGGGATTTCCATCTCCTAAGGATCCGTTAAACTATCTACTATGCAGTACCATACGCTATTATAATAGTGTCTACAATAAAGTGAAGTATTAAAATAGCATAAAGGCGTTACCCATATCCGCTTTAACACAATTTATATATTCTCATAGTCTGTACAATGCCATAGGCTCCACCAAACCAGTGGTTTACCCGAAGGGCACCCCATCGGTACGGTACAAAACAAACTCGTAGAAGGTGCTCTAGGGCATGTGAACATGGCACTCGAGGCAATGCAAGGGTAGATATAACAATTGTAGAACCGGGCAGGTGGTAATGCATAGTAGCTACTACCGTCCATCTCGGAACACACTCCCATAATCAAATTGAGGGGTGGCCACCAAATCATCACAATGTCATAATATGGTACGAAGAAGCATGTCCGATCGGAGGAATGACCACACTCGGCCCAGGTATAGCTCCTATTTTAGTCACATTTAAGTTGACTCACGGAAGTCAAGGTCACGTAAATACCTTATACAGAATTGTTCGCCAAACCATCCTACTTCATTTCTAGAATCTCCACCACGTGCATATTTGTTAAAGTAGTTTTCGGTATTGGCATAGAGTATGAAAATATCCGATCTCGATCTCTTTAACAACCAACCGCTTATTTCACACCGGATGGTTCTTTTAAATTTCAAAAGTTGATACATATTTAATATCAAAATATCATATTCGATTTTCAAACCTTATCACTTTGAAATCATATTCACTTCCAAAACTATATCGAAAATATAGGTTAAATCATCTTTTCACGATCGTCATATTTACTCAAATATATTGATTCACTGGAAAAAATCGTTTCACTTCCCAACTATGGTTATAACTTCATTTAACCAATTTTAAATCAAGGATTTAAATATAAACACTTCAACTTTTCCCAATATGAAATTTAGAAATAGTTTAGGTAGTTCAAAATAGTTTTAATATAGTTAAATAGTTTAAATAGAGTAAAATAGTTTAAATAGTAAATATGTGTTTATATAGGTCTAAATTTAATTAAATTGGATTTTTTGATTTTAATTGATTTAATATAGATTAGTTAGATTGTAACGACCTACCTTTTTGGACATTTTAAATCGACGATAAACCACACACATCAGACTCAAACTATACAAAATGGCAGATTGTTATCAGGATAGATAAGTAAAAGCAAAGAAAGAAAGAAACAAAACAGAATCTCACAGCGGAATGACAAAAATATAAAAATCAAATAACAGTTCATGAAGCTGTTTTGTAAATACATTTTATTCTTTACAACACAAAATCAGAGTTACATCAAATGGGAATCATGAATAAATAAATGCAGTGGAACAACATGATGTAGTGGAATAAATATAATAAGTTATAATAGTACAAATTCATCGTCTTCATCCTCCAGAAAGTAGTCTTCGATAAACTGAAAACACAGACTAACCCGAGCGAATTGAAAAGATAAAACACTTGAGTCAGAACTAAAAGATCTTGTATAAGTTAAATCAACGGTAAATAAATATGAGTGTGACGGCATCAGAGATGTTTACGGGATTTGGCATCTCCTATCCAGTGTCAACGTGTGTGCAATAACTTAAGAGATGCTCGGGATTTTCATCTCCTAAGGATCCATTAAACTATCTACTATATAGTACAATACGCTATTGTAATATGTCTACAGTAAAGTAAAGTATTAAAATTGCGTTAAGGCGTTACCCATATCCCCCTTAACACATTTTATATATTTCCATAGTCTATACAGTACCGTAAGCTCCTTTTTGAGGTTTACTTAGAGGGCACTCCATAGGTATGGTACAAACCAAACTCGTAGAAGGCGCGCTAGGTCATGTGGACACGATACTCGAGGCAATGCCAAGATAGATATACCAATTGCACTCCCGAACTGGTGGTAGCGCATAGCAGCTATTATTGCCCACCTCAGACATACTCTCATATCAAAATCGAGGGGTGTCCACAAAAATCGATCACAAAGTCAAAGTATAGTATCGAAGAAATGTGCCCGATAGGAGGAATCACCTCACTTGGCCCGGTATAGCACTTGTTTTAGTCACATCTAAGCTGACTCACGGGAGTCTGGGTCACGTAAATACCTCATACAGAATCATTCGCCAAACTATCCTACGTCATTTCTGGGATCTCCACCACGTACACAGTTGTTAAAGTGGTTTTCGGTATTGGCAAAGAGTATGACAATATCCGATCCCGGTGTCTTTAACAAAAAAATGCTTATTTCACACCGGATGGTTCTTTTACATTTCAAAAAGTCAATTTACAAATGATATCAAAATATCATATTCTCAAAATGATATCATTTTCAAATCATATTCGCTTTCAAAATCACATTCCCTTCCCGAAATCATATTTACTCAAATATGTCATTTCACAAAAGGTATCATATCCAAATTCAAACTTAGATTGTATCACCATCAATGATTTAAATATAAATACTTCAACTTTACACAGTCTGAAATTTAGAAATAGTTTAGTTAGTTAAAATAGTTTAAATAGATTAATACAGATTCAAATAGTTCAAAATTGGTTAAAATGGATTAATATTGTTTAAATAGATTAAAATAGATTAACTAGATTTAAAATGGATTAGTAGATTTTAAATTAGATTAAATTATATTAAATAGATTTAAAATAGATTTAATAAATATAATTAGTTTGAAATTGGTAAAAAAGATTTAAATTGGATTAAATAGGCTATAATAGATTAATATAAATAAAAATAGTTTAGATTGATTAAAATAGTTAATTTAATTAAATAGTTTAAATTAGTTAAACTAAATTTCAAAGTTATATCCAAACATTTCAATAACTTAACTCTGATAAATTCACTATATTCGACACTTTAACCTTGAAATTCCAATTTTAAAACCTTTAAACAATTCATTAAATCAATTTCAAATCTTAGCATTAACACTTGGATTATCGAAAATAATTCAGTTTATATAAATCAATTTCTATTTCAAAATGTCTGTTACTTGAATTCAAAATTTTAAAAAATCAAAAATAATTTAATTTAACCAATCCAGTGTCCGTTATAATTTTCTACCCTATGGTCAGGTGATACGGACATTTATCATTTCAATCCGCAATTTAAAATTTTACGGTATATATCATTTCAAATCGCAATCCCGAATTAAATAAAATCCATAAAATCGCTCAAGTTTATCATTTCAACCCATAATGATTTTTCTCTAATCTATAGATCGTTCGGGTATGTATCATTTCAACCCATAGGGAATTTGCAATGTTATAACAATATAAAAATATAACATCTAGTCATCCAATATCAAACAATCAAATATACATCACAACCATCATCCAATCAATCGATAAACATCAATAGATAACGGATAATCAATAACATGTATTAAATTATCAATTTAAATTCAATATTAAATTAAAGATTGCTAAATGCAATAAAAATCAAATTTACCAGAATAACAATTTAAACATACCAAACATCAATCTATTGATTTTTAATCACATCATAAATTTAATTTTACTAACATAAGATAGTTTAGTAATTGTGAGTGGGTTAAAACACTCACCTTTGAATTTCAAATCGATTTGGAATTCAAATAAAGGCCCAAATTTGAACAGTCTGAGAATTCGTCCGAACAAGCATCAAAATGTCCGGAATCTCGATACAATCCTAATGGAACAAACCGTGTAAACCGACCTCCTATGTGAAAGTTATTAAGATAAGAAGTTATAAAATTTAAATTTAAAATGAATAACATGGATAAATAATTGGTACACGTCACCTCAACGTTCACGCGCATGCTTCCCCCTTAACCACGTTCAAGCACAGTTACCCAGCTTTGACCGTCTCTCCCGATCGCCTCCACCCACCTGAACGTCGCGGACCACCACCATTCTCATCACCTTGACGAGCTGCATCCACCTATACCACCTCGGCCTCCCCCAAAGCAACGCCGCCACCACTATTAGGGTTTGTCGAACCCTAACACGGCCGTTCCAACCATCTCAGGCCGAATTAACCCTCATGACCACCACCGTCGAGCTCCTCGAACCGAGCAGGACAAAACCCATATCTCAATTTTTGCTAATCAAGGCCAAAATCGAAAACCCCCAATTCGACTGTAATGACACGTAAATTTTAACGGTTTTTCTAATGTAATTAACTGAATTTTGATGAAAATTTAATAATCAAATATGACAATGAAAATTTGATATTTGAAATACGTCTATGTAAACATAACAAATGATAAATTTTCATCAAATAATATGGAAATTTATTTTATTGTGTAATTTTATTTAAATTTAAATCATTTAATACTTGATGATGATAAAATATTTTTCAAACCTTACTATTTTATATAATAAAAATCTTTATCATCTTCTGAGTAAGACGTCATATTTCGTTTCGCCAGATTTGAACTACTAATGCTCTGTTTATCTTATTTTTGATGTTTTAGCAACATTTTTGGTACCGAATATTGACTTTTGATTGGTTGATCGTATCGCTGATATCTGTGTACCGTTTTGATTGTCTTGTCATGCTGATCTCCATGGTATATTCGTTTATGTGTTTCAGAGTCCGGGAAATGGCGAAATCCACGGAATGATTCCCGTATCGGTTCCGCAATTTGGCTTTTTGATTTCCCGTTACCATTCTCTGCCCACTGCGTTTAAACCAATAGGCAGACAGGTGTTAACTTTTATTATTCAACCTATCTAATTTATTTTTGTTGGTTCATTTCCCTATTTCATCCGATTACTTTGAGAATTATAATAAAATTTATTATCGGTGCTCTCATATTTGTGTTGCTAGTTAACCCTCTCTCCTTGTAACGACCTAGAATTACAGTCATTTGAAATTCATATATTTAATTTATTTTAAATATTCACAAGTTAATTTTATAAGCTGAATGAATTATATTTCGAATATAAGGGTTTAATTGGATAATTAAATCGATAATTTAATATTTGAAATTGCTAAAATAATTGAAAATTGAATTTAATGTGATTAAAATGATCTATAAAATTGAATTTAATTATATTTGAATTAGAATGATGTTAGAGAACTTTTAAAATTGAATTAAAAGTTAAATTCTAGAAATTGAATATTTTAATATTTAATTAACGAGTGAAAATAGTTATTTTTCAAACAGTCTCGGATTTTGACGAAACCAGTTTCATTGGATCCGTAATGTTAAATTATTGTAAGATTTCAAATCTCGTGTCAATCGGATTTACGGTTTGTCCGGGGCAAGTTAAAACGCGTAGAAATTCGTTTAAGTGAATTTTAAATTTAAATAGTCAATTTGAAAACCTATCTTTCAAATACGATCAAACTGGCCCTCGATATATATTCTGTTGCGTTTGGAATGAGGGTAAAACTTTCTAAATGTCAGGCAGCACGCTTCGTTTGGAGTTCGGAAAAATTTCGGATGAATAGTGCGCGCGAATTTTCTATATAATGCCATCATTCTTTCTATTTACAAACCTAATAAGCCCTGGGGTTTCATAGCTGCCACTTTCACTTTAATGGCCAGAAACTTCCCTCGTTCTTCCTCGTTTTTCTCACGATCCATCAACAATTACAAAAAGGTTTCGACTACAAAATCATAGAGGGCATCGAGAACTATAGATCGGACGGTTATGATCGAATATGGTGGAGCGTGGAGGCCGGAATGGTGCCACGTTCGTGTCGACTTATAAGTGAAATCGTGCGTCATAGGAGAAGCCGAGTTGCACGAGGTTGGGGCCGAAGGTCGTAGTCGCATTGGGCTTTGAAACCCTGGTCGCTGTTCCTCGTCAAATCGAAGGATGAAGGGGCGACATTGAAGAATTATACGTGAACTATGGGTTATCTTCGTTCGACATTCACTTAGAGGAAGACAAAGACATGCGGCCGAGATTTGCATTCGAAAACATGCGGCCTTGATTTGATTTCAAGGTTTAATAAAAAAAATGTTAAATTATATTATTTAAATTCGTACAATGTTTAAAAATGTATAACTTTTTGATACGAGGTCTGTTTCGCACGATGCGACTTGCGTTGGGTTCGTATTGATGAGCACTACGCGATGAAGCTGGTTTGGAGTTGATTGGAGCTAGTGTGAATTTTGGATAAAATTAAACACGCGTTTAATTTTATTCGGAATAAAACACTGAAACTGCTATTGGACGCAATGTGAGTACAACTCACTATTTCTTACTCATTGATATTTTTAAATAAGTGAGAAATAATTTATTACATGATGATTGATGATTGTTTGGATGATATATGATATATTGGTTGATATTTGGATGTATTACCTGCCTAGTGGAGCAGATGACCATATACGTTTCTGTGTATGAGCGGATGACCCTTTGTACGCGCGTCTGCCTTGAAGCGGACATTGTATACATATTCTAATATGTATATTTGTTGCAGGTGACAGGTTGGAGGGATCCAGCTGGATTCCTCACCAGTATTTATTTATTTACATATATTGTGATATATTCTGTTATCATACGATATATGATGTTTTGGATGCCGTGATTGATGTATTTGGCGCTGTTGCAGCATTGGGCCTATTTTTGGAATTTTAAAAATATTTAAAGTAACGATTTCGAATTTAAAAGGATTTCAAATGTGATTTTGAAAATAAATGTTTTATTGAATTTTTGAATCGTTAAGAATTGATTTATTTTGAATAAATAAATGTGATAATTTTTATGTTATAAAAAT
Source organism: Allium cepa (assembly GCA_030765085.1). Lineage (NCBI taxonomy): Eukaryota > Viridiplantae > Streptophyta > Magnoliopsida > Asparagales > Amaryllidaceae > Allium > Allium cepa. Next base: position 820,429,475 of record CM060940.1, read on the forward strand.
TATGATATTTTGGGAAATATTATTGAAATACGATTTTTGTGAAATATGGAGTTAATGATTTTGTAAAATGGTTTAAATTGAGATTTTTGATTTATTATAAATGGTTTATAAATAAGATTTACAAAATTGAATTTTTATAAATCACAATAATGGAATTTTAATGGAGTTTTTATAAATGTAAAAATGGAGTTATAAATGAATCTTATAACTAATAAGATTTATAATTTGTGAAGTTATAAAATAAATGATTTTGTAAATAAATGAATTATAAGTATTTAACTTATTATTTGGATTTTTGGCATGTAATTGAGTTATAAATGGAATTGGTTAACAAAGTGTTTTTATAAGTTGAAGTTTTTATAAAATATAAATTTGATTTATAAACATTGTTTTATAAATTCGAAATCAATTGATTTTGAAAAGTTAAATATAGAAGTTTATTAAAGAAGATACATCCACGATTTTGGACAGTGGATAATTCTTCAATAAAAATGTGAAATAGTAATGAATTTGGTATAAGAGATATATTCACGATTTTGGATAGTGAATCATCCTTTAAATTAAAGATGTGGAAGTATTGAAATTTGGTTAAGGAATTATATTCACGATTTTGGACAGTGAATAATGTATTAAATAAATGTTTTGGAAAGTGATATTTTAATTGAAGTTAAATGGTTTAAAGACGTTCTAAAATGTGTTAAATATCGAATACATAGATTTCAACATTCATTGTTGAAATAGACATTTTCGAGAAGTAAGGAAATGATGGACTATAACACTATTGTTATAGTAAATGATTTTCGAAAGGAAATGTTTTTGTATAGTATTGGGATTTATATATCTATCTAAATTTCGAATCCCTATACTTGTGATTTTGGGTTGTTGTAACGATGTTTTACACAACATTCCTTTTGACCCAAATAAAGATGTTTAAAAGAATCTTTTCCTTAAAGAATAATATGTATACTTAATCGTGATTTAAGTATATGTAATATTCTCTAAGTGTTGAAAATAAATAGAATTGTGAATTACTTATTTTCGAATAAGTATTTGGAAATGTTTTCCAATATAGAAGTTGAAATGGTTTGAGAATATATCTTTTTAAAGATAATTGAAGTGAATATTTAGCAAGTGATTTAATTAATAAAAGATTAATTAAAAGGGCCTTGTGATTGCTATAGTGCTGAATATTTGTTTGTTTGTTTTGATAGTTAAATGACCGACTATCATATTTGGCCAAATTTTAGTTACTCGACTTGATGTGGGAACTATTTAGTCGTACACTTAGTACGTAGCCTTCTGTGTAGGCTTGATTATCGTTTGTGTTGAGGATGTTGATTCGTATAATGGGTAGTATTACTCCAATCTATCGAGCTTCCTTCTTGGCCCGAAGGATAGCAAGTTGAAAGTTGGAGACGTGATAAGTCTATGAGACTTAGTTTCTATGTGAGGTTGAGAAACGCTTTTGCGTTGTTGGTGCGAAGAGACCGGTATCGGTTTATCCAAAAACCACTTCGGACCAACATATATGCGACGATTGTGCAGGTTGATTTATGATGATATTGATATTCCGGATTTTCATAGTGGAGGACTACTTGTTGATTGTTTGGGGTTAAAATCCCAGTATACATCCAGAAGCAGTGGTCTCTTCATTTATGAAATATCCAATGCGAGGACTATTCGCTACTAATCCTAGGTATTTCCCGACAGAATGTGGTAGGAAAGTACCTTTGGTTTGTCCTGTTCCTGGACAACTTGTATGGATGTTTGTCTGACATTGCATTTCTATAGATTACGTACATTGGTTTTTGCAAACGTACATCAGTGGTGGCGGAGAAGGCAACTTCTCTTAGCTTAACACCCTCCTTGAGACGTATGAGCTTAAGGGTTGTATTTTTGTGGAAGGCAATTAGTAGTCAACGGAAATGGCCATGTGGCATTCAAAGTGATGTGATATGTGATTGTGAAAGGTAATCGTTACCTTGTCAGGCCTCATCAAGTGGAAATGACCAAAACAGGGTTGGATGCAGTAAGGCTAAGTAGGTCATTCCCAAGTAGGATATGATCATCCTCTTCTAGATATATCTTTGCACGCTATGACGTCGTGTATCTGATTATTGTGGTTTGTATGCTAGAGGTCCCTCGGTAAAGGTCGGTAATGACTGAAGGATGATATATTCGGTACCATCTAGTTATAGAGGTGGGTCGGTCTTGTGTTAGTAGACGATCCTTAGTGAAGGTCCTCGGTACATTTTTCTAGAGATGTACTGCCGGAAGGTAGTCCCTTCACCTGGTCATTTGTATGGAAATCCAAACCCCACTACGTGTTTGCCATTTTGATTGTATTACCCAATTGGGCTATATGCTGGAATTTAATCAATGTAACAATTTCCGCTATGATTAATATTATTTGTATATAGTAGACACTACTATAATATAAGAGGATTTGATATGAAATGATTTAGTTATCGTAAGGTAAAAACATGTCCATGTTTATGTGTGGACTTGTCTTACGAGATACTTTTGTTTTGAAAACTAAGGAAAAGTTTGATAATTTAATAAATTCAGTTGAGTGTGTTTCTCACGCTGGTTTACCAAACTAATCCGAGCGTTCTTCCCTTTCAATGCTCGAGTCAGACCGAGTATATCTACAGGTTATGCTTTGATGCTTTTGGAGCTTCAGCAGGAGAGCTGGAGATCTTCATTTTCGTATACACGTACTTGTTTTGATTATCCGCCGTGCTTTGTTTGTTTTTGTATATTATCGGCAATTGGGAAGTGTAACGACCCAGAAATTTCGAGACCGAAAATTCCAGATAGTTACTAAAAAGAAGAAAGAGAAAGAAGAAGAAACAGACAACTAAAACTCAGAATCTCACATTCGCAGCGGATAAAATATAATAGCAAATAATAATAACAGTTATACAAAGAAAACTGTATCTATCGATTATGTTTATATACATCAGAGATTACACATATAAATACAGACACAGGACTTACAATTCATCTCACAGATATACCGAAATAAAATACAGCGGAAACACTTTTTACGTTCATGCCAACCAGCTTGTCTCCTGAGCTCCAGAACGTTCCTACCTGAAAATCTGAAATACTCGGTCTGACCCGAGCGTTACATCAAAGTAACACCCGGGTTAGGCTGGAAACCAGCGTGAGTAATCCCAAATGACAAGAAATACAATTGCATTAAACTTAAGTGAATAACAAGGATAACTCATACTTTTCTACGAGTTTTCATCTTATTAAAACTATCATCCACTTATCTCGCAAACAAATCAATATGTACCCATAGTTTTTGTGGTCCTAATTTTACTTAAATTATTCCATTCCAGCCTATAGATTTTACATATCAAATCTATAAAGAATTATTGTAAATTACAAATCGAAGTGGTTTCGGTTATTTTCTGATACCCGACCCCAGTCTCTTCGATTCCAATGTTATCCCTTAAACCAAGTTGTTTGTCTTTAAACGATACAATTTATATTCAGAATTTTAAATTCCTAATCATCTATCTTAATAGATAACCCACAACATCACAGTTCAACCCAAGTCTTCTATATCACAAAGCATCACAAATCACATATTAGCGATATCAAATAATCTAAGTCATTCAGTATGTCTTAATCATTTGTAACAAGATAAATTGTACCATTACTAATTAATTTAAATTGCTTTTTAAATCCTTCTTACCCAACATTAATTAATTACAAACCATTAATTAACCCTTCTTTAATTGTTAATCTAAATTAATTATTCTCTTATTACAATTTGAATTAACCCCTAACAAATTTATCATTTGATTACTTAATTTATACGAAGTCACTTGAGCCCTCTTTTTTTTCTTCTTTTTTTGTAAATTAAGTTTATTACAAAATCTTAAGCACTTCCTAAAATATTAGGAAACGTCTAGGAATTAATGAACTGGGACAATACTTTGTTTGAAAATGTTTACTGGAGACTTATTTTAAAATTTTACTTGCCTTAAAGGTTTGATCATTACTTTTACCAGAAAGTTGTCCAATCTCCACTTACAAAGAACATACACAACTTATTAAATCCATCTTATATAAACTAGTAGTACAGACATTACATTAATTCTCTCTGTCACATGGTTTATATTTACTTTCTTAATTCATGCAAACGCAGCACACTCTACGTTTATTTTATACATCAACATAAGCATTGGTACCTCATTACTCACGCACTCAGATGAGTTCCAGGACAGTCCCCAACATTCATGCAAGTTATCATACTTCATCAAGGCACGGTTTATTTGCATATATATATATATATATCATGTGGCAGTTGTTAATTAAACTTAAATAAAGTTAAAACAATTTATAAACTGTTAGTCCCTACATTTACCATACGAACATCTTCACAGACAGACCTTGAAACAAATAAATTGAATATTAGAAAATTCTTACAATTTCAAGCATACACCCTGATAAAAGTTAATATCATTAATTTAGTTATATTTGGCATTGTCCTTTCATCATCTGAATGACTACTTAGGTGAGAGCCAGATGCACATAATTATATAATTCAATCAAACTAAGCACTTATAGGAAATTATGTTCCCCACATCTAGTTTATTATGTTTGCTATAGATGACCGCATTACAGTTCATATCCATCTCCAGTAAACATGTAATGGATAGTGAAATGAAATAAAAATTATCCATAATCTAAAAAGAAAAGGAGAAAGATGTAAATGAATCCTTCATACATGCTAAAAGTAGAACATATAACGATAATTTCCATCGCAGCATACCTAAAACACAAGTATAATATTACATTACAGGCCCAAACAAGGTAGACTTAGCACTATTGCTTTCTTATGAAATATAAACAAACGAATGCCTAAAGACATCTGGAAACAAGGGTACGCTTTGCTTTTTCATTAATTACTGCAATCTGGAAACCACCAAACATATCACATTTATCTCAAATCACCTTATACAGGCTTATACTAAATTCATTTCCTTATGCATAATAATGGACATATGATCTTATCAGTATTACAAATGTACTTTCATACACTAGATTTTGAAATGATGAAGCTGCAGCTGGGGAAACAAAAAGGACAAGGGACAAAAGAATGAAAGCTAGAGAATAGAAATGCTTGGAGCTTACTAAATAAAATTCACCAAGTCTGTAATTGCGAGAAATAGTTATAAACACATGTAACTCAAACAATCTAAGCCAGTTTGTTCCCTTATCCAATAGTTCACTCACTGATGGATTTCCAGCATAGCTTTTTTTTCCCACAGTTAACAAGATATAAAATTTATGCAAGCCACGTTTTTGCTACAAACTTCGCATTTCATAAAGGTTCCAGAAAACAAAATCAACAGAATTTAATCTTAGGCTCGGCATCTTAACAATACCTATTCCAACACTCAGCAATCATCCAAATTTATCAAGACTTATTACTGTTATGAAGATGTGAAAATTTTTAGAAATTCGTGAGTATTACTCACCAGATTGTTGTAGCAGGAACCAAATCTTCGATCACTATGCTGCCATGCCCATCTGTCCCAACCTACTCTTGCCGCTGCTATTACGACTGCCACCATCATGCCGGTAACTCCCTCTGTCGCCATTAATTCGTCACTTACCAAACATCACGCGCCTCCAAGATGAGTTCTTCCTCCCCGTTCACCTTGCCTTCACCTCAAACTCGATGACGCAACCGTCTTACCTTACGAGTTTTCGTTCACCCTTGCAACTCAAATCGACTAGAAAATAAAATTGGGAGTTTTGGGATTTAAGTGTAGATGAAGAAGGGAATAGATTAGAAAGTAATCTACTCTCAGCAAAGATGAAAATTTTCTTATGCGGTCGCTTAGGAGTTTGGATAGAAAGCTAGGTTTAAATTTCTCTCGGCCTTGGGTTTAGAAGAAAATAAAAGAAAAAGGAACGAAAAGGGAGAGGTGCGAAAATGAATATGTACTGACGTGTTTGTTGTTTTTTTTAAATACTTTTATATTGATATTACAATTTTGAGTAAATAAATTTGCCATTTGTAATTTGCATGCTATACTAAGCTTGCACTTGTCTTTATACATGTGTTAAAATATTTACACTTGCGTTTCTTTGAATGCATCTATTATTTTAAATATTTTTGAATATCTTTTATTTGTAATTTCTATTTGGTAAATACATTTCTTAATTTATTCTTGTAAAATCCTTATAAAGAATATATTAGATAACTACTTATCTACCATTTAAAATCAAACATACATTCTTATTAAATCCAATTTACTTTAAGATATTTTTCTTTGGATTCCAATCTCAACATTCAGACTTAATTTAAAATCTTATATATTTATTTTTAATCAAACACATATGTAATTTGTTTGAATCATTATAAGTTTTTTCCTATTATATAATTATCTTAGGAGATTCCAAATAAATATCCATTATCAGATTTATTTATTCAATTTACAATCCAGTATCTATTAATTAACCCAACTACACTATCAGTTACAGGTGTCTAAAAAATTCAAGTTATCACATTCCTCCCCCCTTTGAATCTTTTCGTCCTCGAAAAGGAACGAAACCATATATTTTTATTTATTTTTAAATCAGAAAACTTTTCCTTTGATCATTTTTAAAATACTTTTTTTTAAATTTACGTAATATTATAAAATAGTTTTATATATAAAAATATACTTTTTATAACTCGGTGTCCCAACCAGTCCATCCTTGTTCTCATAGAAATTTGGTCATATGTTGATCAGGCATAGGACTGAAAATCTACAAGTGCTTGGCAAACCTGTTTTCAACATCCAGTGAAAATACTTTGAAATTAATTTGAAAAAATAGAGGATATATCTTTGGTGAGAATGCTCTGGAAATCATCACCCCCATCCATGGTCACAGTTACATTCCAGGGTTACGTTGTCGTCGCAGCAAAAGTCCATGTAACTACAGGCTCTCCGCGGCCTCTCGATTACGCCATGGAACTCACAAAACAGACCACAGTTACATCCAGGGTTACGTAGCCGCCGCAGCAAAAGTCCATGTAACTGCAGGCTCTCAGCGGCCTCTGATTTTCGCTGTCAAAATGAAACTTCTCCACTCCTACATAGGTCGCAGTCTGCCGATATAAAATCAAACGCAGATCGTTGGCTCTCAGCGGCACACACGACTTTCGCTATGTTATACCATAGGTCGCAGTCTACCGATATAAAATCAAACGCAGACTGTTGGCTCTCAGCGGCACACACGACTTCCGCTATGGTATACTCTATTCATAATCCCAGGAACTAGTTTTTGTCCGGACTCCTTACATGATCAACTTTAGAACCCCCCTTGGGGCTCAAGGCAGCACCACCCGGTGGCACTCCTGAGAAGTTCATTTCAAGGGAGCACCTTTTTCCCCAGAGCCATCATCAAAACATTTTATACTATACATATATAGTATCTTCAAATCATACACCTAGTATGATCTCATACAAATCTCCTTTACACAAAATCGATTATTCCAAAAATCGATAATTCTCAAACTAGGCTTCCCAAATTCAATATTGATTTTACCCAAAAATCAAAGCCTTTCCAAATCCAAAAGTTCCCAAAACCTTTTCTAAAATCCTCATAAGATCCTTTATATATATATATATATATATATATATAGATATATAATTTTTAAAACTTTGGATCATTTCAAACTTGTATAAAACTCCTTTATACTTCAAACACCTCCAAAAACCATTTTCTTCCAGCAAAAGATTCATCAAGGGGAGTTTCATTTTATAAAACAAATATATTTACTTTGTTTACTCAAAATCAGATATTAAAATTTGATTACTCCTTTCAATATCAATTTCATTCAAATCCGTACGATGTACACATATCATCCGTATGTTATACCAATCTGACCGCTCACTCGATCATACAATTTCACTTCCGAACTAGTAGCTTCCACCCGACTTCCTAATGTGGACTCAGATCTGGTTTCTTGATCAGAAACCGTCATTATCCTTGCATTGTCATGACTATGATAAAGAATATCTAGAACCAATCAACAACCCATATCCAGGTTCGCCGTCGAAAAGTGTGAAAAATCTCAACTCGGATCGACATACTATCTCGAAATTCTGTGCTCGAATCTGGGTCAAATCACTATGCAAATAGAATAACATATGTACACCCTACGTATTTATCTTTATTGGTTATTTGCCAAATCAATTCCATTTCTATTCACATTCATTTTGATTTTCATTCACTTACTCACAATTGCATTAATCCATTTGGATTTTCGACTCTATTCTTATCTCGATTGGGTATTTAACCAATAACAGTTTGAACTCCGACCAGTTTATTTAGAAAATAGTTTGAAAAATTGATAAATAGATAAGTGGTTTGAAAATAATTACTAGTTTGTAAAATAGGTATAAAATAGTTTAGAAAAAGTTAAAATAATTATAGAAATCTTAGATAATTGCAAAATAGTAGTAAGATAGTAACTAGTTTATAAACAGTTGAAAAATTGTTAAACAGTTTCAAAAATAATTGTAAAACAAGTATAAGATAGTTTGGCTTTTAAAAGAAAGATTGTATATATAATAAATAGCTTGGAAAAATAGGTTTATATAAAAACAATTTATATTAAAAAAAATAGCCTAGAGTCAAAACTGCTCACTTCCCAATCTCCATTCTCATCAATTCATTTTAAATTCCTCTTCCATTTAAATTGACCCAATTCCAATTTAAATAACTTCAAATTTCCATTGAAATTGACTCAACCCTAATTCAAGTTGGATTAACCTCGGTTTCTTTCAAAATTTAACTTTATTCAACCTTGATCTCAAATTTCTACTAATTCCAGTAAATTTCAATTGAATTAGTTCCAGTTTCAATTTATTTCAACTCCAGTTTGAATTAGTTCCAATTTCAAACTCCATTTCCAAATCAAGTTGAATTATTCTTGATTTCTTCCCAAATTCAATTCAAATTCCATTTGAATTTAAAATTATTCAACTTTATTACAATTCCAAATTATTCAAATCAATTTGGACTAATTTCAAATTGAACCCACTTCAATTTCAAATTGCTTCAAATTAATCCAATTCAAATTTTCTAGTTGAATTTTTGTACTTATACATCTTCAATCACAATTTCAATTAATTTAAGTCAGATTCAAATCTCAATCTCAAATTTAATCATCCCGAATTATATAAATTTCGAGTTAAATTCACTAAAGTTGGTTTAACCCTTTAAACCAAGTTAACCTTTATTAAAAGCTTTTAAACAATTTAATTTCTGAGCTCAAATTCCAGAATTTTCATTTTTAAATTATCTTTACTTACTTATTTCAAAGTTTACATAAGAGTTCAAAACAATTTCTATCTTAAAAATTCAACTTATCGCCCAATTTTATCTTCTAGTTTGAAATAAATTCTTAAACAAGTTTAATCTACAAATTCAATCATTCAGATTTTCAATTCAAGGTAATTCCAATTTCAAATTAAAGTTAGAATTTTCTTTTATCTCAATAATGGATATATCACCACACTTCATTTCTCACTCATTTAAACAAGTCAAATTTGCAATTTAAAGATTTTAATAACAATAGGATGATATCATCCAATTCATTCTAAAACATCCATCAATATCCAATTTTCAGATCTCAAACCCATTTTGAGACCACACAATCTCCCAATTCAAATTAACCATTTAACTTCCCAAGTTAAATCTTAATTTCATCTTAAAATTTACAAATCAGGTTGAACATCCCAACATATTTAACTTTTTCCAAGTTAAACTCAATTCACTTAATCCAGTCAACCTTACCTAGTGTGAACTTCCATTTCAAAATTTGAACTTCTCATAAATAATCTTTCCGCTTATTAAGTTCAAAAACTTAGCACTTTGGGTATCACATCTTATTCCACATTCAAAACTCAATATTTAGAGTTTATTTCAAACCATATTTGATATTATGTATATCCACATATATACATATTAACTTCTTTTACATACCAATTTACACTTTAAAATTTTAAACCACCTTTGGTTTTTAATTTAAACAAATTCTTTTAAAATTTCAAACAACCCTTGTTTGAAATAGGATCCTTTCATTTGAATATATTAAATAACATCTCTTATTAAAATAAGATCATATTCAAAATAGTTTGAATAATATTATCTCCTTTAACATTTTGAAACCAATTTCCAATGTTTAAATTTAGAATTCAGAACTTCACAATTTAGATCAACTTCAATTTCAATTTATATCTCATGCTTATCTAAAAGGTTTACTTCCTTAAAACATTTCATTATTAAATACAACAACCATTTATGATAATAACCAAAATTATCATATCCAAAACCATCCATTATTATCTTATTCTGAAATATTTTTCCAATTTAGGATTTCAATTTTAGTTTGAATCCATTTCAAACTTATCTTTATTTAATTTCATTTCGGTTGTATTTCTAATACCTTCTTAATTTAATCCCAATTCTAGATTTCAATTTGGTTGTATTATATTACTTCTTCATTTAATTCCAAAATTTAACAACCAATTCCCTTAATATTTATTAGAAAGAAATATTATATATATATATATATAAATATCAAAATATATCCTCATATAAAATCTTTTATATAAGAAAATAACAAGTACGCTCTCATATTTATATACTCAACTCATCCTAGGGTATCACTTACCTTATCCTTAATAAGTATACCCACTAGAGCCAAGGTTCTCGCTTAACCTTCAGCTCTGATACCAAATGTAACGACCCAGAAATTTCGAGACCGAAAATTCCAGATAGTTACTGAAAAGAAGAAAGAGAAAGAAGAAGAAACAGAAAACTAAAACTCAGAATCTCACATTCGCAGCGGATAAAATATAATAGCAAATAATAATAACAGTTATTCAAAAAAAACTATATCTATCGATTATGTTTATATACATCAGAGATTACACATATAAATACAGACACAGGACTTACAATTCATCTCATAGATATACCGAAATAAAATACAGCGGAAACACTTTTTACGTTCATGCCAACCAGCTTGTCTCCTGAGCTCCAGAACGTTCCTACCTGAAAATCTGTAATAATCAGTCTGACCCGAGCATTACATCAAAGTAACACTCGGGTCAGGCTGGAAACCAGCGTGAGTAATCCCAAATGACAAGAAATACAATTGCATAAAACTTAAGTGAATAACAAGGATACTTGTACTTTTCTACGAGTTTTCATCTTATTATTACTATCATCCACTTATCTCGCAAACAAGTCAATATGTACCCTTAGTTTTTGTGGTCCTAATTTTACTTAAATTATTCCATTCCAGCCTATAGATTTTTCATATCAAATCTATAAAGAATTATTATAAATTACAAATCGAAGTGGTTTCGGTTATTTTCTGATACCCGACCCCGGTCTCTTCGATTCCAATGTTCTCCCTTAAACCAAGTTGTTTGTCTTTAAACGATACAATTTATATTCAGAATTTTAAATTCCTAAACATCTATCTCAATAGATAACCCACAACATCACAGTTCAACCCAAGTCTTCTGTATCACAAAGCATCACAAATCACATATTAGCGATATCAAATAATCTAAGTCATTCAGTATATCTTAATCATTTGTAACTAGATAAATTGTATCATTACTAATTAATTTAAATTGCTTTTTAAATCCTGCTTACCCAACATTAATTAATTACAAACCATTAATTAACCCTTCTTTAATTATTAATCTAAATTAATTATTCTCTTATTACAATTTGAATTAACCCATAACAAATTTATCATTTGATTACTTAATTTATACGAAGTCACTTGAGCCTTCTTTTTTTTTCTTTTTTTGGAAATTAAGTTTATTACAAAATCTTAAGCACTTCCTAAAATATTAGGAAACGTCTAGGAATTTATGAACTGGGACAATACTTTGTTTGAAAATATTTACTGGAGACTTATTTTAAAATTTTACTTGCCTTAAAGGTTTGATCATTACTTTTACCAGAAACTTGTCCAATCTCCACTTACAAAGAACATACACAACTTATTAAATCCATCTTATATAAACTAGTAGTACAGACATTACATTAATTCTCTCTGTCACATGGTTTATATTTACTTTCTTAATTCATGCAAACACAACATACTCTACATTTATTTTATACATCAACATAAGCATTGGTACCTCATCACTCACGCACTCAGATGAGTTCCAGGACAGTCCCCAACATTCATGCAAGTTATCATACTTCATCAAGGCACGGTTTATTTGCATATATATATCATGTGGCAGTTGTTAATTAAACTTAAATAAAGTTAAAACAATTTATAAACTGTTAGTCCCTACATTTACCATATGAACATCTTCACAGACAGACCTTGAAACAAATAAATTGAATATTAGAAAATTCTTACAATTTCAAGCATACACCCTGATAAAAGTTAATATCATTAATTTAGTTATATTTGGCAATGGCCTTTCATTATCTGAATGACTACTTGGGTGAGAGCCAGATGCACATAATCATATAATTCAATCAAACTAAGCACTTATAGGAAATTATGTTCCCCACATCTAGTTTATTATGTTTGCTATAGATGACCGCATTACAGTTCATATCCATCTCCAGTAAACATGTGATGGATAGTGAAATGAAATAAAAATTATACATAATCTAAAAAGAAAAGGAGAAAGAAGTAAATGAATCCTTCATACATGCTAAAAGTAGAACATATAACGATAATTTCCATCGCAGCATACCTAAAACACAAGTATAATATTACATTACAGGCCCAAACAAGGTAGACTTAGCACTATTGCTTTCTTATCAAATATAAACAAATGAATGCCTAAAGACATCTGGAAACAAGGGTACGTTTTTCTTTTTCATTAATTACTGCAATCTGGAAACCACCAAACATATCACATTTATCTCAAATCACCTTATACAGGCTTATACTAAATTCATTTCCTTATGCATAATAATGGACATATGATATTATCAGTATTACAAATGTACTTTCATACACTAGATTTTGAAACGATGAAGCTGCAGCTGGGGAAACAAAAAGGACAAGGGACAAAAGAATGAAAGCTAGAGAATAGAAATGCTTGGAGCTTACTAAATAAAATTCACCAAGTCTGTAATTGCGAGAAATAGTTATAAACACATGTAACTCAAACAATCTAAGCCAGTTTGTTCCCTTATCCAATAGTTCACTCACTGATGGATTTCCAGCATAGCTGTTTTTTTCCACAGTTAACAAGATATAAAATTTATGCAAGCCACGTTTTTGCTACAAACTTCGCATTTCATAAAGGTTCCAGAAAACAAAATCAACAGAATTTAATCTTAGGCTCAGCATCTTAACAATACCTATTCCAAAACTCAACAATCATCCAAATTTATCAAGACTTATTACTGTTATGAAGATGTGAAAATTTTTAGAAATTCGTGAGTATTACTCACCAGATTGTTGTAGCAGGAACCAAATCTTCGATCACTATGCTGCCATGCCCATCTGTCCCAACCTACTCTTGCCGCTGCTATTACGACTGCCACCATCATGCCGGTAACTCCCTTTGTCGCCATTAATTCGTTGCTTACCAAACATCACGCGCCTCCAAGATGAGTTCTTCCTCCCCGTTCACCTTGCCTTCACCTCAAACTCGATGACGCAACCGTCTCACCTTACGAGTTTCCGTTCACCCTTGCAACTCAACTCGACTAGAAAATAAAATTGGGAGTTTTGGGATTTAAGTGTAGAAGAAGAAGGGAATAGATTAGAAAGTAATCTACTCTCAGCAAAGATGAAAATTTTCTTATGCGGTCGCTTAGGAGTTTGGATAGAAAGCTAGGTTTAAATTTCTCTCGGCCTTGGGTTTAGAAAAAAATAAAAGAAAAAGGAATGAAAAGGGAGAGGTGCGAAAATGAATATGTACTGACGTGTTTGTTGTTTTTTTTTAAATACTTTTATATTGATATTATAATTTTGAGTAAATAAATTTGCCATTTGTAATTTGCATGCTATACTAAGCTTACACGTGTCTTTATACATGTTTTAAAATATTTACACTTGTGTTTCTTTGAATGCATCTATTATTTTAAATATTTTTGAAAATCTTTTATTTGTAATTTCTATTTGGTAAATACATTTCTTAATTTATTCTTGTAAAATCCTTATAAAGAATATATTAGATAACTACTTATCTACCATTTAAAATCAAACATACATTCTTATTAAATCCAATTTACTTTAAGATATTTATCTTTGGATTCCAATCTCAACATTCAAACTTAATTTAAAATCTTATATATTTATTTTTAATCAAACACATATCTAATTTGTTTGAATCATTATAAGTTTTTTCCTATTATATAATTATCTTAGGAGATTCCAAATAAATATCCATTATCAGATTTATTTATTCAATTTACAATTCAGTATCTATTAATTAACCCAACTACACTATCAGTTACAGGTGTCTAAAAAATTCAGGTTATCATAGGAGAACAGGTTATTATAACTGTTCAGGCTGATAACTATTGATTGATTGTTGAACTCTGATTAATGTATGTATATATAGTTTCTGTTTTATAAAGATCATTGATATGATATTATATATTTTCCGCTGCGACGTGAGATTCTGTATTGTTCTGTTTGGTTCTATCTTCTCTCTTTCTTCTCTTCTCTTCTTCCTTTTCTTTTCTTTCTCTTGACTTTTCGTCAGTTTGTGCTTTTTTGGTTGGACATGTATGGATTATTGTCGATTCAAAGGGTACGGATTTGTGGGTCGTCACACGTGGTATCAGAGCATAGATTTTGTGTATTCCTAAGCTTTGATGTGTACTCATTATGGATAGGGACATCAGCACCCTAGATTGAGTTAAGTGTATTATATATATGAGCGCGTATTTTGTTTGTGAATATAAAATGTTTTATATTGTGTTTGCTTATCCGTTGAGCTGTTTGTGAATTCTGGTCGTGATGTGGGATGCCATATTATCGATAGGGATTTCTAAACACTTAAACGAGGCAAGTCGACATAGTATTGTTTTAAATTGGGTAAATGAATAGTTTTACCTCGATTATATTTTATATCTAAGGAATAATTTTTCAAGAATTATGAAAATGTATATAAATAAATTGTTTGGTTGTGTGAAAATGTAATTATATATAAGTTAATAAAGATGTTTGAATAATCTAAATAAAAACAACAATTGTAAAAGAATAAATTATATAAGCAAATGAATTATAAGAATGGAATTATAATTAATATGATTTACAATTGTGAACTTATATATAAGAAGTGAAACTATATGAACGTATTTATAAACATGAGTTATAAATAAAAATGGATTTAAACTAATTATTTGTGAAATTTGAATCTCGTTTATTTTGAAAGTTGTTTTTCAAAGTTAAAGAAGTTATATTATTATAAATAGAAAATAAGTGAAATTATATAAGTAAAGGTTTTTAAATGTGATTTATAAATATAAAAAGGAAATTTTTGAAAGAATATAAAACACTGAATCCACTACTGTTGCTGGAAAATAATAAGTGTGATGACGCAGCATCATCAGTACCATTTTCGAGTTTCTGTGTGATGGATTTTCTACCAAAGTAAATTGAATATTGAAGTTTTGTTATGGTAAGCAAATTTGATTTAAAATCCAAGTTAAAATTTATAAATATAAGTGAAATGAGTTATGGATTTACAATATGAAGTATAAAATTTAACTTGGTAAAGTTGAAATAAAATTTGAGTAGCATAATAAAATGTATGATTTGAAATTTAACAAAAGGAAGGTTAAATAAATTGAAATGAAATCAAACTTAAGTGGTTAAAAAAAATTAAGCAAAACAAAATCTGAATTTGAATGGTGATATGAATTTGACTTAAGTAAAGTTAAATAAGATAGAATTTCAATTGAATTAAAGTGAACTTAAGTTGTATAAGTGAAAGTAAATGCAAGTAAGAATGCAATGAAACATAAATTAAGTGATGTTTAATGAAGTTGATTTTGGGTATCGAAGTAAGTTAATAAAGTGAATTAATAAAATGAAGTGATGAATGTGAACTTGAGTTATATAAAGAAATTCAACTTTAATTGTAAAATGAATCAACATTAGAAATGATGTTAAGAATTGTATAAAACTTAAGTTAAGAAGTTGTGAATTAATCATAATACTGAAAGTGTTGTATAAAAATGTGATTACAGTGAATACTACAATTCAATCTAAATTTAATGTTAAACCAATTAGAAATTAAAAGTGTTGAACCAAATTGAATGAATGTAAAGTAAATTAATTTGGTAATGTTGGATATGCATGGATTGTTAGATGAATGTTAATTGGTTTTATAGAAAATTCATATGGAATTGAATTAATAAAATTGAAAGCTAAATAATTGAATTTAAAGTGGAAGTGAAGTAAATTTAAGTAGAATTGAATTTGATTTGATTTGGAAAGTGAACAAATTGGAATATTAATTAGTGAATGTAAACTAATTTAATATGAATAAATAAATGTTAGTAAAGTCCAAGGTTAATGAATCAAACATGATTTAGTTGAAAATCAATTCAATGAATGTTAATGAGAAAATGAGTTTATATTGATTTGATTATTGATTGATTTGGTTATGGATGTTAGTTGGAGGATAGTTGTTTGATGGTTGGATTTATTGCTTTTGTTGCATTAGCTATATTGGCACATATAGTTGTTGTAGTGGTATATGTTGTATATTGATGTTACTTTCATATATACATGTTCTCATTTGTTTTTGAGTGTATAGTAGGTGCGGATGGCGCTTGCTTCGCATTTGGAGCTCGCTTTCGCGCTATATTAGCCGTATATGCTCGCTAATAATATATAAGGTACATATCTCGGATTATATATCATACTTTTACACCTTTTTTCCTAAGGGATGCCTCATCCTTGATGATGAGATATATATTTGTGATATATATATTATTATTTTTCTTCGGATCGAACCGTGCAAATGAGGCTATGGCGAATTTTTCTGAAAATTAAAGTGTCAGAATTTTTTTGAGAAAATTGGATTTTTTTTTTATATCAAGTTAAAAGTTAAACGATAGTAGTTGGTTTTGAAAAGATAATTATGAATGTATATTTGTCTGACATTGCATTTCTATAGATTACGTACATTGGTTTTTACAAACGTACATCAGTGGTGGCGGAGAAGGCAACTTCTCTTAGCTTAACACCCTCCTTGAGACATATGAGCTTAAGGGTTGTATTTTTGTGGAAGGCAATTAGTAGTCAACAGAAATGGCCGTGTGGCATTCAAAGTGATGTAATATGTGATTGTGAAAGGTAATCGTTACCTCGTCAGGCCTCATCAAACGGAAATGACCAAAACAGGGTTGGATGCAGCAGGCTAAGTAGGTCATTCCCAAGTAGGATATGATCATCCTCTTCTAGATATATCTTTGCACGCTATGACGTTGTGTATCTGATTATTGTGGTTTTTATGCTAGAGGGCCCTCGGTAAAGGTCGGTAATGACCGAAGGATGATATATTCGGTACCATCTAGTTATAGAGGTGGCCCGGTCTTGTGTTGGTAGAGGATCCTTAGTGATGGTCCTCGGTACATTTTTCTAGAGATGTACTACCGGAAGGTAGTCCCTTCACCTGGTCATTTGTATGAAAATCCAAACCCCATTATGTGTTTGCCATTTTGATTGTATTACCCAATTGGGCTATATGCTGGAATTTAATCAATGTAACAATTTCAGCTATGATTAATATTATTTGTATATAGTAGACGCTACTATAATATAAAAGGATTTGATATGAAATGATTTAGTTATCGTAAGGTAGAAACATGTCCGTGTTTATGTGTGGACTTGTCTTACGAGATACTTTTTTTTGAAAACTAAGGAAAAGTTTGGTAATTTAATAAATTCAGTTGAGTGTGTTTCTCACGCTGGTTTACCAGACTGATCTGGGCGTTCTCCCCTTACAATGCTCGGGTCATACCGAGTATATCTATAGGTTATGCTTTGGTGCTTTTGGAGCTTCAGCAAGAGAGCTGGAAATCTTCATTTTCATATACACATACTTGTTTTGATTATCCGCTGTGCTTTGTTTGTTGTTGTATATTATCGGCAATTGGGAGGACATGTTACTATAACTGTTCAAGCTGATAACTATTGATTGATTGGTGAAATCTGATTGATGTATGTATATACAGTTTCTATTTTATAAAGATCATTGATATGATATTATATATTTTCTGCTGCGATGTGAGATTCTATATTGTTCTGTTTGGTTCTATCTTCTCTCTTTCTTCTCTTCTCTTCTTCCTTTTCTTTTCTTTCTCTTGACTTTCCGTCAATTTGTGCTTTTCAGGTCGGACATGTGTGGATTGTTGTCGATTCAAAGGGTACGGATTTGCGGGTCATCACACTCCTCCTATTCTTCATTCCCCCTTAACCTGTAACGACCCGTAAATTTCCGATAATTAAAATAGCTAATTTAATAAGTTTTCGTGATTTTAGTGTTAGAAAAAAATTTATAAGTCGTTTGGAATAATAATAAATGGAATGAATTTCGACAACAATTATCCAAGTAATGAAAAATAAATGCTACTTAGTGAATGCCTTTGAAATCAATAGTTGAATAGGATAATAAATGTTGAAATTCATTGGGTATAATAGAGTAATTGATTGATAAGTAAAATCTATTTAAAATCAAATATTGACTATTGAACCGGTAAAATATTTTAAATTAAATATTTGGAAATTATTCAATAATTTAATAATGGGAATTAAATAACCGTATAATGGAAATAGTTGTTCTATAATTTTAATTCGTTTCAAAAGTTAAATTTTATAAGTTCATTTTGAATATTTCAAAAGATAGTGATTTAAGAATAATCAAATTTGTTAAATTTAATATTACGAATGTTTGAATAAATTAAATTCCGAATTTGATATGATTAATTTGATATTGAAATTTAATATACGAAAATAGAGTGAATAATTGAAATTTGATTTAATATGATTCAAATTGGTTTACAAAGTGAATGTAAGTTATATTTGGATTTTAATAGAGTTAATAAGATTTTAAAATTGGAATTTATTGGATAAATTGAATAATGGGTTTACTATGATTAAAAATGATTTGTAAAATTTTATTTTATCATATGAAAGTTAGAATGATGTTGTAGAACTTTTAAAACTGAATTTAAAATTTGTTTGTGAAAATTGAATATTTTAATATTTAATTATCGACTGGAAAATAGCCAATTTTTGAACAGTCTCAGAATTGGACAAAACTAGTTCCATTGGATCCGTAATAGTTAGTTATTATCGGATTTCAATTTTCGTAGCAATCGGAGTTGTCGTTTGACCGTGGCAGCTCGAAACGCGTTGAAATTGTTTAATATTAATTTTGCGAGTTAAAAATAGTCATTTTTCAAACGGTCTCGGATTTCGATGAAACTAGTTTCATTGGATCCGTAATGTGATATTATTGTAAGTTTTCAAATTTCAAGTCAAACGGATTTACCGTTTGTCCGGGGCAAGCCAAAACGCATAGAAAATCGTTTAATCGGTTTAATTTAAAATTGGTCGTTTATTTCCGTAACTCTCACATATGATCGAATTAGCTTCCGAAACCTCTTCCATTGTGTCCGGAACGCGGGATAAACCCTAGGAATGTCAGTTACTGTGCGAAATTCGGAGTTTGGAAAAGCCGGATAAAAATATTCGTCGTTTCCTATAAATAGACCCCCCTTTTATTCACAATCAAAGATAAAATAAAAAAAATAAAAAAAGAAACCCTAGCCGCCGCTGGTTATAATCAATGGCCGGTAATCAATCTCCTTCCTTCCTCAATTTCTTCAAATCCAAGAGTTTTTAGGCAACGATCTCAACTAGAGAATCGAAGAGAGTAGCGAGGCCGTGGTATCCAACGGTGATGATGGAGTTTCGAGCAACCGATCAACATCAATGTTCATTCAAAGGCGTGCGTTTAGGCACGGTTTTCGCGCAGCTAGGGGAGGCCGAGCCTTGCCGTGCTCTGGCCGGTGGTGAAGCTCACTGAGGCGCGTCGTTCGTCATGTTCTGATCGAATTATCGGCGAACGTAGGGGGGTGCGTTTGGAACCCTAATTGACGGCTCTATGGGTTCTTCGTGACCTGGACGCAAATGCGAGCGGGAAGATGGATGTAGCGTGCGTGCGGCCGAGATCAGGGGGGTGCTATCGTACGGCTGTAAATGAGTTAGGTTTAAAATTAATTAAAAGTTGTAAATTTAGTTTAAATATAAATCGTGTAAACTTGTTAAATGCATATCTTTTTCATACGAGGTCGAAAACGCGCGAAACCAGTTGCGTTGCGTTCGTATGGACGAGCACTATGCTATGGAGCTGGATTGGAACCATTTGGAGCTAGAGAAAATTTTGAGTTAAATCGAACGTCGTTCGATTTAATTTAAAATCGTAAAAATCAAGGTGAGTGTTTTATAACGCTCACACCGTACTAAATATTTTTATGCTAGTTAAATTTGATATTATGAAGTGTTATGATTTTATTTATGGTTGTTTGATAAAAATTT
The DNA here is from genome assembly GCA_030765085.1 of Allium cepa. NCBI lineage: Eukaryota > Viridiplantae > Streptophyta > Magnoliopsida > Asparagales > Amaryllidaceae > Allium > Allium cepa. The sequence continues at coordinate 820,450,068 of CM060940.1, forward strand.
AATTGTCATATAGCTTGTCATTTGCATTAACTGTTGAAAAATTAAATTGACAGTTAAATTGAAATTAAAATTGAATTGCGAATAAATTACCTGACATTGATAACTATGAAACTGCCATGAATTGTATTGTTTATTGGATGATGTATTTTGATGGATGCTATTGGTTGATAATTGAATGTTTGGATGTTTATTTGCTTATATAGATCCTGTTATGCATACATATGATACTGTGATTTAATTTAAATAATATATACTCATCCTTGACATCTAATTGAAATAAATAACTACTTGGCCATAGGATAGAAAATTATATATGGACACCGAATTGGTTAAATTAATAATTTTTGAAATCGTCGATTTGAATTTATTTAAATGTTTTGATTTAAAAGTTATAAACAGAAACCGATTTATAGAAATTGAATTCATCGAAAAATTGAGTTTGGAATGTTGAAATAAAATTTGGTTAAAGGAATTTTGTTAAAGAATTAAGTTGAGACTTTGAAATTTAAAATTTGGTTATGATTGAAGTTCGAAAATTTATTCGTTTAAGGGATTGAACCTTAAATCGAGCTTTGAATATTATTAAGTAAAAGTGATATAAAAATGATATTTTGAAATCGAGTTTGGAATTGAATCATATTTGAAATTGGAATTTAGACTTGAATATTGATGGAAAATTTGTTAAGTGTTATAAATGGATATTTTGAAATCCAGCTCCAAATCGATAAAAAAATTGAAATTGAATAAATTGAAGGTGAATGTAGAATTGAATTGATTTGAAGTTAAAGTTGACGTTGTTTTGAATTGAAATCGAAATTGAATCGGTAAAATGGAAATTGAAATTGATTGGAATTGGGAAGTTGTAATTGAAATGGATTGGTTTTGAAGCTGTTTTAATTTGTTTTCCAAATTACTCTGTTATATAAACCATTTTGAATACTTAAACTATTTTAATCTATTTTTAATCTACTTAACCCAATTTAAATTATTTAAACTAATTTATCTATTTTAAATCCATTTCAAGATTTTAATTATTTTTAACTATTTTAATTATTTAAACTACTTTTAAACTACTTAAAACTATTTTCTAAAAATTTCAAGCTGGTTAATAAGGTGGAATGTTTATGTTTAAATCTTGAATTTAAATACGAATTGGGTTAAATGAAGTTGCAACATAAAATTTAAATTCGGAATGATTTTGAAACCGAAATAAGATATTGAGACGCAAAATGATTTTGAAAAGGAACCTTATATTTTGAATGGCTATGTCGATATTTGAAATGGATTTGATTTTGAAGTGAATATGACATTTGATATCAATCATGAATCGATTCGAAATGTAAAAGAGCCAACGGTGTAATAATACGTAGTTATTAAAGAGACCGGGATCGGATATGGACATACTCTCTGTCGATACCGAAAACCACTTTAATAACTATTATACGCGGAGTGTTGATCCAGAATGAAGTGGATGGGTTGGTGAACGCGTTGACTGAAGAAAGAGAACGATTATTGGATGACCCCTGACATGACTAAAACAGGAGCCGCGCCGGGCCATTGAGGTTCGCCACCTCTAGCGGACACACTTCTTCGATACCATATCTATTACATTTGTGATGCGATTTGGGTGCACCCCTTGATTTCGGAGTGTTGTTTCGCGGTGTTGGGGTAGCTGCTGGCTATGCCCAACATCAGTCCGGATCACGCAACTACTAGTATCCTAGTTGGTATTGCCTCATGTACCTTGTCATACTGATTATCCTATTCGCGACCACTACGTTTTGATTTGTACCTTGAGTATATGGATTGCCCTCTGGTGACTTCCGGTTTTGGGGAAACTACGGTCTTGTATATGCTTTTGGGAATATAAAATGTGTTAAGGGGGATTATGGTAACGCCTTAACGCTATTTTGATACTTTATATTACTGATAGACATTATCTACTTAGCGTATATTACTACATAGTAGATAGTTTCACGGATCCTTGAGAGATGGAAAATCCCGTAACATCTCTTGAGTTATTGCACGCACGTTGACACTGGATAGGAGATGTAAAACCCCGTAAACATCTCTGACGCCGTTTACACTCATATTTATTTACGATTGATTTAACTTTCATAAGGGTATTTAGTCCTGACTCGAGTGTTTTGTCTTTTCATTTCGCTCGGGTCAGTCCTGAGTTTTCAGTTTAGGTTGAAGATCATTTCCTTGGAGGACGGAGACGAGGATTTGGTATATGATCTACTACTATTATATTCATTCCATTCCGCTGCATTGTTGTATGATATTTGCTGTGTATGTAACTCTGATAAATGTTGTATAATAATAATCAAATGTATTCATTTCAAATGTATTCATTTAATTCACAGCTTCATGAACTGTTATTTTATTATTATACTTTAGCCTTCCGCTGTGAGATTCTGTGTTGTTTCATTTCCTTTATTTCCCTTCCTTTTCTTTTCTTAATTACCCCAATAACTATCTGCTCTTTTAATGGTTTGGAATCGACATGTGTAATTGATCGTCGGTTTTAAACTGTCCAAAAAGGCGGGTCGTTACATAACCCATGCAATTCCCTTTCCACCTTCAACCCCTTCGTCTCCATGCCATGAGCCACCGAACCACCCATGCCCCACCTTCCCAGATTCCTTGTTTAGCTCCATGTTCGGCCTCCCCTCCCTCTCGCTAGTATAGTAGCCTCTCTCCTTCCCAAGACCTGCATGAAAACCTAACCCGAAGTCTCCTCCCCTCCGCGTGCTTCTGCCTCGTTGCCTTTATCTCTGTCTCCCCTTCCACTCACCCTCGACCGTATCCAACCGCACGCAACCAGCTCCTCCCACTTCCCCCTCACCAAACAACAACCCAGCCCAAACGCACCACTGAACAAAGCATCAGCCAGTCACGTAGCCGAGACAAGCTGCTTCCTCCCCTCACCTCAGCACCCGGTCTTCCCTCCCTCTTGCTGGTGCGCACAGCCCTAGGCAACGAAGCCGCCTCTTGATTTCGGGAAGTGTATATATGGGTATACACTACATATATATCCATATATTCGTTCATGTGCATCCCTAGTAGTATTGCTCTCCTCTTATATGTTTTATAAAATATATAGTATAAGTTTTTTTAAATTTTTAGTTATATAATAATATATTAAGTTATATAGTGTTTATTCATTAGTTTATATCCATAAGTATATGCATGTTACAGTATTATATACATGGGTTACAGTTTTACATATACTTGTTTTTATGCATACATATATATATATATAGTTTATGATACAAGCTTTATGGGTTCATATATTTAAGCTTTTATAAATGTGTGTGTGTGTATATATATATAAGCCTTTATAAATATAAATATGTAGATTTTGTATTAATATACATATATTTATCTCGGCCTATTGAACTATATGTTAATTTCTTACTCATATTTCAACTTTCCATTTGTTCTACCATAATATACATCTGTTCCTATATATGGGATAGTTATATATTATATAATATGTTTGAAAACTTGTATATATATTTGTTACTAGGTACAGGTTATGTGGTTATATATCTGATTTATATATATTTATATAAGTGTATAAGAGTTATATATATAGGGTGGTATTATATAGATTTATATTGGCTTATTCAATTTCAAGCACATACTATGTGGATACAGGTCTGCACATAATGGTTTATATATGTGGGATCTGCATACATGCTTTTGTTGTACATATATACATTCTGTATAAATACATTTTATTGCGATTTTCTTTCATTTGCATATACTACCTATTTTAGGTTATCTGCATATAATGTAATGATATACATACGTAGATATATTGTTCAATAATCTTGCAATATAATGTGTATATATGTAAAGATTATTATTTTAAAAATATGTGTTTATTTATCGATGTTGGATTTTTAGTATATATATATATATAGACTTTGTTAATATATTATGTTTATATATATATATATATTTACAATATGGAAATTTTATTTTTTAAATGTGTATTTCTAAATTTAAATTTTAGTTTTATATAATATATTTTGTTTCGGTTATACCTAGATGATTCTGATTCGTTCTCATCAATTCAAACTATCAGCCTTGTTCATCGAGTCTGTGTTCACCTCGCTTTGCTTTGAGATTTGTCGTTTGGATTGGTCGATTGTCCAGTTTAGGATTCAACTCGTAGCTTGTTCTGTTGTCAAACTCCTCTAGCCTCGAAAGGTGAGCAATCACTCACAATTAACATTCTTATATTTATTAAATTCGATTTCATTTGAAACGACAATTGAAATATGCTGCTAAATTTAACAGTTAATTATATAATTGCTGCATATGATATGCCATTATCTGTAACTATTCACCTATGATATATGAATCCATTATTCTGTTGTATTTATTTTATTTAATTTGTCAATGATGATATATGCTTACTATTGATATGCTATGTTTTATCATATTTGTTCTCACTTTGTCAGTTCCCTGATAGTTTAGAATTCCCTATGGGTTGAAATGATACATACCCGAACAATATTATAGAATAAGGGAAAATCATTATGGATTGAAATGATAAACCCAAGCGATTTTCATTGATTTTGAATTTGGGATTGCGGGTTGAAATGGTAAATACCCGTAGATATTTTATTTGCGGATTGAAACGATAAATATCCTTATCACTTGACCATAGGATAGAAAATTATATATGGACACCGTTGGTCTATATTTTGAAAATAATTTCCAAAGTTTTGAAAGGAAATATATGGTTTTTAATAAATATTGACTTTTAAAAGTATAATATACATAACTGTTATTTTTATATATGTCTAACTTTTAGATTTTTAAAATTATATGTTTCGGAAATTTTAAATTTATAAGTTAGTTTTGAAATTATAAATTTTAAGATTTTTCTTATAATTTTATTTTAAAAAAAATACATAAAATAATATTTAATATAAAATACACATTTAATAATAAGATTTAATTTAATAAAATTTAATGCATAATATGTTTAAGTATTTATTTAAATCTATGTTAATATTTTTTTTAAAATAAATTTCTTTACTTTAATAATAAAGGTTGGGAAGATAAATTAATTTTAACTTGGAATTTAAATTGGTTAATAATCGAATTTAAATAAGAATTTATTTGAACTTATTGATTTTGAGACTTTGAGAATTTTGATTTATAAATTGATACGATAACAAGGTGATTAAATGAATATTCTCAATTTTCAAATAAAATTGAGATTGAATATTTAATATTGATTTAAATTTATAAAATGGGATTTTAAATAAATTTTATTAAAATGATTAAGTGAATACTTTCCAATTTGGATAAAATAAAAGTTAAATATTGAAATATAAATGAAATTTATATTGTGAATGTTTGAATATTTAAACTTGAATTTTATTGGAATTGAAGTGATAGTTCAAACCTGGATTTGAATTGATATAAATTGAAATGGTTTATTTAGAATTTGAATTATATCTTTGACCTTTAAATTGAAATGGTTAAAATGGAATAGATTTAAGTTGAATTTTTTTGAATTTAAAATGATTCGAATCGACTTGCGAAATTGGAGGAAACTAAATTTATTAATATATAAACTATTATAATTTATAACTATTTTAATATATATAATATTTCAATATCTAAACTGTTTATGTTGAAAGTGTTGTGATTTTCAAAGTGTTATGATTTCCAAAGTGTTATGATTTCCAAAATGTTACGATTTCAAAAGTGCTATGGTTTTGAAAGTTTTATAATTTTGAAAAGTGTTATGATTCTGAAAATGAATATTATTTAAAGCTGATAATGATATTGAATTTATATGGTTTTGAATTGTATATGATATTTTGATATGAAGTATGAACTATCTGAAAAGAAATGACCATGGCGTGAAATAAGCGTTTGGTTGTTAAAGAGACCAGGATCGGATATTGTCATACTCTCGGCTAATACCGAAAACCACTTTAACAACTGTGTACATGGTGGAGATTCCAGAATGAAGTAGAATGGTTTGGTGACGATTCTATATGGTATTTACCTATCCCTGACTCCCGTGAGTCAGCTTGATGTAGCTAAAACAGGAGCTATACCCGGCCAAGTGGGGTCATTCCTCCGATCGGACACATTTCTTCGATACCATTCTATTGCTTTTGTGATTTGATTGGTGCACCTTTGATTTGGGAGTGTGTCACGAGGTGGTCGGTAGTAGCAGCTATGCGTTACCACTAGTCCAGGAGTGCAAATGGTATATCTACCCTGGCATTGCCTCGAGTGCCTTGTCACATGCTCTATCGCGCCTTCTATGAGTTTTTTGTGTCGTACCTATGGAGTGCTCCTTGATAGCCCACTTGCGAGTGGATTTTACTGTATCTGTATAGACTACGACATTATATAAAATGTGTTAATGGGGATATGGGTAACGCCTAAACGCTATTTTAATATTTTTACTTTACTATAGACATATTATAATAACGTGTATTACTACGTAGTAGATAGTTCCACGGATCCTTAGAGGATGGAAATCCCAAACATCCTTTAAGTTACTTGTATTTTAGTTGACATTTCACTTGAGTTGAATTTACTATATAAGAATATTAATCCTGACTCGAGTGTTTTGTGTTTTGCTTTATACTCGGGTCAGAATGCGTATTACAGCATTTTAGACTCACCTTTGGAGATTGGAGCTTTGCTTGAAGATCAGTCTCATCTATTTAGCTTTTCCAGTTGATTTGTTCAGAAATGTCATCTGTTTATATTTGAGATTCGGTTGTATTTTGTTTTAGACTCTAATGTTTTATGGTAGCTTTATGAACTACTATTTATCTATTCCGCTGCTTATTGTTATATTACTCCATGTCTGTGATTCTATGATCTGATTTATCTACCATATATGCTGAGTTTTGCCAAATATAAATTAACAATCTGACATTTTGAGCAATCCAAGTCCGACATGTGCGGATGCGAATGGTTCGAAATGTCTGGTCGTTACATCGACATTTAGGATTCCATAATTTCATGGATTTGACCATCATTTCTGGTTAACTCGACCATCGTTTTCAGAAACAGACACTAGATGCAGATTCGTATCGTTGAGAACTTCGATTTTATATTTTTTCCGAATTTTTTTGAGGAGTTTGATTTTTTCAATTTGATTCTGATTTGCAATTTGAATTTGGAATTTGGTTTTGGTTTGTCTGCCATTGGAAAGAGAGAAGCATATAGAATTGTACGTACAGACAAATGCAATAAGAAAAGGTTAGGGTTTATAATAGGCTATTTATAGGCAGATCATAAATAGAAATGAATGGACTAGATTCGATTTGGAAGTTGAACGATAAACGACCTGAAAAGCCTATTTCATTCCCGAAAAGAAAATAGTTCATCCTATATGTCAAAATAGATGTTTTCGATAGGTTTAAACTCAGTGGAATAGGTTCCAAGTCCTAGTTCCATTGTATGAAGAAGTTAGCTTATAATTAGCTTATTTCAAATTGATTTCAATTGAATTGATTTCTAGGCATTTCGAGTCCGTACGATCAAACGACAAGTCCGTTCGCTACGAAACTTGATATCCTACAATAATTCACCCTTACGGATCCGATGAAACTAGGTTCGTCGAAATCCGAGAAAGTAGCCAAAATGACTATTTTCATGTTAATTAAATAAATTATTATTAAATAGATTAAATCACTCTTTCCATTCAAATTTAATAACGAATAATTTTCATCATTTTTGATCGCTTAAACATTTATAATAACTTTAAAAAAATTTACACAACAAATTCAATGTTAATTATTTCACAAATTACAGTGTTCGATTTCAACTGTAATTAAATCAAATTAATTAAAATTAAATTTCGATAAAAAAATTTAATTTAATTTCAATCTTTATATTCAATAAATTATTACTCTAATAACATAGTTAACATTGTCAATATCTTACTTCACTAATATGCTACAATCCCACCTTTTATTTGTATTAACTACTATATTTCAATTACGTTGAATTTTGTCGTTTCTTCACATTAATTAAAATTTGATATCCCAATTAATTTATTTACCTTGGTTTCATTCTTTTATTAAATCAATTATCACCTTATGTATATAATTAACATTTCTATTCATTTTATCACATTTACAAATTGGCAGTTATTGTCTTCACTCGCATAAATGTAACATTTCATGACATTCAATTGCAATTAATTTAAATAAATTAGTAACACATAACAATTGTCACCATTTCTATATTTAATAACATCTGTAAGTTCATTATCCACATCAAGTGTTATAATTACTACTACAATGCTAATTTTATTCAACTACAATTAATTTCACATTATTTCATTAATAAATCAATATTTAAATTATCAATTGCTCCTTTAATTCAATTATCCATTAATACATACTTTACTCTAATTTATTTACAATCTATAGAAATTAAAGCTCTTTAATCCTTTTAGTCAATTGGAATTACATTTAAAGCAATTATAAATTACCTTAAATTAATACTATCTCGTTTTATTCCAATTACATTCTTATTATTATATCACAAATTTCTATTTCTTCCAACATTAAATCACCAATCTTCATTAAATTAACACATTTTAATTATCGGAAATTACGTGTGGTTACATAGACTTTGTTAGATTTAAAATAATTTAAATATATTTAATATGGATCAAATAGATTTAAATTATATCAAATAGGTTCAAATAGGTTAAATAAATTTAAAATAGATTAAATAGGTTTATTATGGATTAATTAGATTTAAAATAGATTAAAAGAATTTAATGTAGACTAAATAGAATTAAAAATAGATGAAATAGTTAAAATAAATTAAATGGTTTAAAATAAATTAATTTAGTTTAATATAGTTTAATAAAGTTTGAATGATTTAAAATAGATTAAAATATAATAATATATATTAAATAGATTAAAATAGATTAAATAGGTTAAATTACACTAAATAAATTAAATAGTTTATATTGGTTAAAATAGTTTTTTAAATCAGTTAAAATAGGTTTCAAAGTTATATCCAAATATTTCAATGACTCAATTCCGAAAAATTCATTTATATATGACACTACGACTTTGAAATTCCATTTGAAATCCCTTGAACAATTCATTTGATCAATTCAAATCTCAGCATTAACGTTTGGATTATCGAAAAATAATTCAGTTTATATAAATAAATTTCTATTTGAAAAATGCCAGTTAACTGAATTCAAAATTCAAGGACTTAAATTCATTTAATTTAACCAATCCGGTGTTCGTATATAATTTTCTACCCTATGGTCAAGTGATACGAATATTTATCATTTCAATCCGCAATTTAAAATTTTACGGTTATATATCATTTCAAACCACGATCCCAAATTAAATAAAATCCATAAAATCGCTCGAGTCTATCATTTCAACCCTTAACGATTTTTCCTAATCTATAGATCATTCGGGTATGTATCATTTCAACCTATCGGGAAATTGCAGTGTTATAACAATATAAAATACAACATCCAGTCATCCAATATCAAAAATCAAACATCCATCACAATCATCATTTAAATCCATCAATAAACATCAATAGATAACTGATCATCAATCACAGGTATTAAATTGACAATTTAAATTAAATATTAAATTAAATGATGATTAAATGCAATAAAAGTCAAATTTAATTAGAATGACAATTTATACGTACCAAACATCGATCAATTAATTTCTAATCACATCATAGGTTAAATTTAACTAACATAAGATAATTTAGTAGTTGTGAGTGGGTTCAAACACTCACATTTGATTGCAAATCGATTTGAAATCCAAAATAGGACTCAAAATTGAACAGTCTTAGAATTCGTCCAAAAGAGTGGATAAATGTCCAGAATTTCGATACATCGCAGCGGAACAAACCGCGCCCAAATTCGAGTTCGTATGTAAATGATATATACATATGAACAAATCGAACATTTGAAATTTAAATAATTAATTAATTTATATGAGAGAACACGTCACCTCAGTATCTTCCACACGAAATCCTACCTCGCCTCGATATCGAACAAGCAACCCACGACTGCCAATGCTCATGTAATTATTGCCACCACTTTGCACGATCTCGATCCGATCCAACATCATCACCATGCTCGCTTAGTCCAGGCATCCCTTCCTCGAAGTCGCGGCCGTCCACCACTTGTTGAATCTCTCTCCGCCGCCGCCGCCTTTGATGGCAATTTCTAGTGAACTGGTGCGACTTGGAGACAAACGAACCATAGATCCGAGGCCTACTCGATCCCATCTTCCCAACGCTGCCTCCTGATCGTCGATCGAGCGACGATCCACCGTTGGATCGTCAAAACTTCATATGGACCCGATTGGAAAATGACTTACACTAGTGGATTACGCTCGTTGAGAGATTCAAATCGATATAAATTTCGATATAGTTTGGAGTAGTTTGATTATTTTGATTTTAGTTTTGAAATGGGATTGTAGGGTTGCAATTGACATTTGTTTCTGCCATTGGAAGAAAGGAATAGGCAGATAGAATTGTACATACAGTAATGAGACATGAAAGGCTGCTAGGGTTTATAAAAATCTATTTATATTACTGACGCCCGATAAAAAAAAATGTATACCGAGTTTGTTCGAATTGACAATAACGACCCGAAAAGCCCGTTTTGCCTCCGGAACGGAAATGGGTCATTCCATATATCAAAATAGATGTTTTCGATAATTTTAAACTCAATGGAAAGAGCTTTAAATCCTAATTCCATCGTATGAAGAAGTTAGCATGAAAAATAGTTTATTCCAAATTGATTTCAATTAAATTGATTTCTAGGCGTTTCGAGCCCGTATGATCAAACGACAAGTCCGAACACTACGAAACTTGAAATCCTACAATAATTCACCATTACAGATCCAATGAAACCGCTTTCATCGAAATTCGAGAGTGTGGCCAAAATGGCTATTTCCACGTCAATTAAATAAAATAAATTAAATTAACAAGAAAATAGGAACAGGGAAGAAGTTGCAAAAAATTAAGTCTCATGGATAACAAGTTTGTTTTTTAGTCTGAAGGACACTCTATAGTGCAAATAGAAAATGATAGTTGTAATTATCATTCTGTGATTTACACTAAAAATTGTCTTTCAACCTAAAAAGCAAACTTCTTGTCCCTACAACTAAATTTTTCTCCAACTTTTCCCTGAGCCTAGAAACCCCATAAATTAATTTATCACCTTTTAAATTCAATATTTATAAACTAACAAATTTTCATCATTTGTGATTACTTAGACATTTATAATAATCTAAAACAGGTTTATATAAAATTTCAGTATTGGTTATTACACTAATTACAATGTTCAATTTCAACTGCAAATAAATCCAATTATTTATAATTAATTCCAATAAATTGATTAAATTTTGATTTCAATCTTTTTATTTAGTAAATTATTACTCTATAGACATAGTTAACGTTTGTTTATATCTTATTACACAATTGTCACCATTTCTACATTTAATAACATTTTTAAGTTTATTATTTACAAACAATTATTATAACAACTTATGCTATACTAATTCTATCCAATTTCTGTTTATTACACATTATTTAATAAATTAACATATCCTCTAAATTAACAATTACTCCTTTAATCCAATTATCAATGAATACATACATTACTATAATTAATTTACAATCTATATTAATTATAACTCTGAATCATTTTAATTAATTTGGAATTACATTTAAAGTATTTATAAATTACCTAAATTTAATACTATTACATTGCATACCAATTATATTTTCATTATTAGATCACATATTTTTATTTCTTCAACATTAAATCACATAACCTTATTAAATTAACAAATTTTAGTTATCGAAAATTACGGGTCGTTACAATTTTAGTCTTCATTTCTGGGTTTAGTTGAACCTGTTGTTTTTGGCTTCATGTGTACATCACTTTATACCTATGTTGTTTACAGTCTGAAGTTTTGTGTACACTTTCATCTAGATTTGTTTTTCATATTGCACCTGAGTTGAATCCAGCTTATAGCTCGGGTTTAATCTGTTGTTGTCGGCTTCATGTGTACATCACTTTATACCTGTACGGTTTACAGTCTGAAGTTTTGTGTACACTTTCATCTAGAATTGTTTTTCATATTGCACCTGAGTTGAATCCAGCTTATAGCTCGGGTTTGATCTTCTGCTAGTGTCATGACTTTATTTTTATTACACTTGAGTTGAACCTAGCTTTTGGTTGGATTTGACCTTGTGCTCACCTATCCCTGTAGATTTATCAAGTGTATATCGGTGTGGACGGACTTGTGGCATGTATAGTGATACACTGTTCATGTCACAGGTTGTTCGTGTTTGATGCATTCAAAAATTAAAATGATGATGAGCAACCCAAATAACCGAGGAAAATAAAATTTTCAAAATACACTTTTTATTTCACACTGCCAAAATATTTCTTTTTTTATTTTACTGCGATGGTGTTTATTTTGCAGATAATTCAGATGCTGGATACAAATTGGAATACAATTGAAGAACAATTATCAGTGAACGAGTGATATGTAGTGAGGTGCTAATGTAAGTGATAATTGTATGATGAAAAATTGTGATGTAACTTGAAATTGTAATGTAATTGAAAAATATGGATATATAGTGAGAACTCAAATTTGTACTATTCAAAATTGTAATAAAATATTTGTTTGAATAAAATATTTGTTTGAATTTAAGTTCTGTGTTATTTATTTTTATTCAACAAATATTTATTTAATTATGTGAAAATAAAATGGCACAATAACTTGAGCATTAATAAATACGTATATAGTACTTTTGATTTAAAGATTACTCATTTATCTATTATATGTTGTTCCGCGGCGATTGTGAGATTCTGATATTGTTTTTGTTGCTTTTCTTTCTTTCTTCTTCTATCTCCTACCTCTTCTTTAACCCTAACGGTTTGCTTTTCCGGCATTCGATTGCTTGGTAGTTGATACAGTGGACGTATTAATGTCGACTTTCGTGAGTCGAAAATCCTAACATTTACATTTGGTATCAAAGCTTATGGTTAAGTGACAACCTTGGCTCTGTTGGAAATTACTCATTAGAGATAGAGTCAGCAGTACTCTAGAATGAGTGTGAGTGTAATAATAGAAATGAGCGCATATTTGTTAGTGAACATAAAAATGTTTTATCTTGTGTTTGCTTATCCGTTGGGCTGGTTATGAATTCTGGTCGATGCGGGAAATACAACCGTAATCGATAGGGGTTTCTAAACTCTTAAACGAGATAAACCGACATAGTATCATTTTAGATTGGGTAAATGAAATAATTTTACCTTGATTATATTTTATATATGAAGGAATAATTTTTTAGAATTATTGAAGTGTATATAAATTGATTGTTTGGTTGTTGAAAATGTAAGAATATATGTAAGTTAAATGAAACATATTGGAAAAGATAAATTGTATAAGCGAAGAATTATAAGTATGGAATTATAATTAATATGATTTACAATTGTGAAATGATCTTATATAAGTAAAGAGAAAATAGTGAAATTATATAAGTAAAAGATTTGTAAATGTGATTTGTAATTTGAAGTAAAATTCCAGGAATATTTGTAAATGTTTTGAAAGGATTTGCAATTTGGAAAAGATTAAATTCCTTTTTGAGTTTGAAAATGGTTTTCAAAGGTTGGAAAAATGTTTTTGGAGGGATAAAAGCTCTAAACTATTTTCGGTCGCTGGAAAATAATTCCGATGATGATTGCAACATCATCGGTGTTCATTTTCGGGTTTCCAAAAGAGGGATTGCTGCCAAGTTGTTTAAAATGGAAGTTGTTTGGAAAATTTGGGTATGGGTTTTGAAATTCAAAACATAATTTGAATTGATTTCAAAAAAATAATTTTTGAAAGATTGAAAGGACTCTGGAATGTTATATAAAATGTTTATGGAATAAAGGTGAATTTTAGAAGTCTAATAGACTAAATGATTGGAATACAATTATTAAGTTGGAAAATAAATTGTGAATGGATAAATAAATTTACAATTGCAAGTAAATGAAATTGAAATTGAATGTTGAATGAAGTTGATTTTGGTATCGAAGTAAATTAATAAAGTGAAGTGATGAATATGAACTTGAGTTAGGTAATGAAATTCAATTTTATATGGTAAAATGAATTAGCAATTGAATTAATGGATAAATTGAATGTAAATCAATCAATGTAAATGAATTGATATAGAATAATGAATTAAGTGTTAATTCATTAGAAGCTAATGAAGTTGAAAAAAAATTTGAATGGAAGTCAATTTAATATCAACCAATTGGAATTAAAAGTGTTAAACCAAATTGAATGTAAATTTAATAAATTTGGTTATGTTGGTTCTACGTTGGTCGTTAGTTGATTGAATAAAAATCCATATGAAATTGAATTAATGAAATTGAAAGCTATGAAATTTGATTTGAATATGGAAGTAAACTAACTTGAATGTAAATTAGTGAATGTAAACTAATTGAAAAAAATGAATAAATGAATGTTAGTAAAGTCCAATGTTAATGAATCAGATGTGATTAAATGAAAAAACCAATTCATTGAATATTAATGAGAAGTGAATGTATATTGATTTGTTATGGATGTTAGTTGAATGATAGTTGGTTGATGGTTGAATTTATGGCTTTTGTTGCATTTGTCATATTGGCATATGTAGTTGTTGTAGTGATATATGTTGTATATTGATATTACTTGCATATACACATGTTTCTCATTTGTTTATTAAGTGTTTAGTAGGTGCGAATTGCGCTTGCTTCGCATTTAGAGATCGCTTTCGCGCTATATTAGCCGTATATGCTCGCTAATAATATATAAGGTACATATCTCGGATTACATATCGTACTTTTACACTTTTTTCACTGCGGGATGCCTTATTACTTGATGAGATGTATATTTGTGATATATATACTGTCATTTTTTTTCGGATCGAGCCGCGCAAAGGAGGTTATGGCGAAATTTTTCGAAAATTTAAGGCATTAGAATATTTTTGAGAATTTTGGGAAAAATTTGTGAAAACTATAATTTTGACTTGAGTTGAAAAGTTAAACGATATAGTTGGTTCTGAAAAGATAACTAAGTATGATATGAAAACTTAGTAAAGCTACAGTAAGAAATTCAATTATGGATTTTGGGAAAGTTAAACACTTAAGTGAATTTGAAATCTAATTTGAATGGTTTTGAAAAGTTAATGGATTCTGTAACTTTTTCTTACTTGGTAATTTCGAGGACGAAATTCTTTTAAGGGGGGAAGTTTGTAACGACCCAGAATCTCTGTCAATTGAAATTCATATATTTAATTGATTTTAAATATTAACAAGTAAAATTTGTAAGTCGAATAAATTTTATTTCAAATATCTAGATTCAATTGGATAATTAAATCGACAATTTAATATTTGAAATTACAAAAATAATTGGAAATTGGGTTTAATGTGGTTAAATTTGATTTATAAAGTTGTATTAAATCATATTGGAGTTAGAATGATGTTATAGAACTTTTAAAATTGAATTAAAAGTTAATTTGCATAAATTGAATATTTTAATATTTAATTGACGAGTTAAATTAGCCAATTTTCGAACAGTCTCGGATTTTGACGAAACTAGTTTCATCGGATCCGTAATGTTATATTATTGTATGGTTTCCAATTTCATGTCAATCAGACTTACGGTAACGCGTAGAAATTGATTCGAGTGAATTTTGAATTTAAATAGTCGATTCGAAAACTTATCTTCCAAATTTGATCGAACTGGCTCCCGATATATATTCCATTGCGTTCGGAATGGGGGTAAAACATTATAAACGCCAGACGGCACGCTTCGTTTGGAGTGCGGAAAAAATTCGAGTGAATAGTGTTTCGTCAATTTTCTATAAAAGGACCTCAACACTCACAATTTACACTCAACCCTAATTCTAAATCCTATCCGCCACTCAGAAATCAATGGCCAAAAATCACCATTCTTTCTCCCTTATTTTCTTCCAATCCACACAATATTAAGCTACGGCCTCAACTAGAAGATTGTAGTGCTCGATGAGACGAGTAATCCATACGGCTAAGATCGACTTTCGTCGACCTCAGGTGGAGATTTTGGCCCGCGTTCGTGCTCGATTGCGTGCATTTTTCAACAGTAGGGGACGACCGAGCTTCACCTTTTTATGGTGGAGATGGAGTCGAGCACGAGCTTTCTGGTGGTGGTCGTTGATTGTTGCATAGTCGTCGTATGGAGGCTCGATAAATGGATGATGATGGCGGCCATAGTGGGTTTGTGCGTGCGTGAGTTTACTGGGAAGAAGGAGAAAAGGGGGTCGGCCTGGATTTGGTCCTCTGAAATCAACGGCCTGGAGATGGTTAGGGTTAGAAATTTAAAAAGAAATGGATTAATTATTATATTAAAATTCGTACGAACTTTAAAACATTGTAACTTGTTCATACGAGGTCGGAATTTGACGAAACAACTTGCGTTGGCTTCGTATTGACGAACACTATGCGATGGAGCTAGATTGGAGTTTATTGGAGCTAGTGAAAATTTTGGGTAAAATTAAACGCGCGTTTAATTTTATTCGAAATAAACGCTGAAACTATTATTTGAAGCAAGGTGAGAACTTCTCACTCAATCGAAATAGTTTCGATTTAAATTTTAAATAGTTAGATTTAAAATTGCTTGATTGTGTGTTTGAATGATAAATTATTATCCATTGTTTGGAAATAAATCCTATACGCCATATATTAAGCGGATGTTATTTATTAAACACATATACCGCGATAATTCCATCTTGATATGGAATTGGTATTATATATGTACTTGGAGTTGATTTTCCCGCATTATATAGCGGATGAGACCCTATTGCGCCGCATAATAGCGGATAATATTTTATAAATCCCATATACCGCGATATTCCGTATTGGAACGGGATTGGTATTGTGCTAACATCTGTGGATGCAGGGAAATAGGTTGGAGGGATCCAACTGGATTCCTCACCCGTATTGATTTATTTATAGATACTGTGATATATTCTGTTATCATATGACATATGATGTTTTGGATGCCGTGATTGTTATATTTGGTGCTGTTATAGTATTGGGCCTACTTTTGGAGTTTTAAAAATGTTAAAGTAATGATTTTCAAATTTAAAAGGTTTTTTAAAGTGATTTTTGAAAGTATACGTTTTATTAAATTTTGGAGTTGGTTCATTTTAAATAAATAAACGTTATAATTTTTATGTTATAAAAAATTATGATTTTTGGTGAAATATAACCGAAATGGGATTTTCGAGATAAGTAATTGATTTATTTATAAAAAGGATTAAATTGGGATTTTTGAATCATTATAAACGGTTTATATAAAAGATTTACAAATTTGATATTTATAAATTAAAAATATTGGTATTATTAAACGAGTTTTCATAAGTGTTAAAATGAAGTATAAATGGATTTCATAAGTGAATGAAATTTATAGACTTATAAATTGTGAAGTTATAAAATGAATAGATTTTGTAAAATAAAATATTTATAAGTAATTAACTTATAAATCGGATTTTGGCATTTAAATGAGATTTAAATAGAATATGTTAATTAAAGTGCTTTTACAAGTTGAAGTTGTAATAAAATATAAATGGAATTTATAAACGTTGTTTTATAAATCCGAAATCGACTTATTTTGATAAGTCAATTATTTTAGATTATGAAAGGAGATTATCCACGATTTTGGACAGTGGATAATCCTTTAAAAATGTGTAGAAATGATGAATTTTGGTTAATGAAGTATATTCACGATTTTGGACGGTGAATGATATGTTAAAGAAATGTTTTAGGAAGTGATATTTTAAATAGAATTTAAAATGATTTGAAGTTGTTTTAAAATGTGTTAAGGATCGAAACCATAGATTTCAACATTCATTGTTGAAATAGACGTTTTCGAGAAATAAGGAAAAGATAGACTATAAGACTGTTGTTGTAGTAAATGATTTTCGAAAGAAAATGTTTTTGTATAGTATTGGGATTATATATCTATCTAAATTTCGAATCCCTATACTAGTGATTTTGGGTTGTCGTAACGATGTTTTACGCAACATTCGTTTTGACCCAAATAAATGTGTTTAAAGAGAATGTTTTCCTTAAAGGATAAATTATATACTTAATTGTAATTTAAGTATATTGAATATTTTCCAAATGTTGAAAATAAAGATATTTGTGAATTACTTATTACTAAATAAGTATGGAAATGTTTTCCAATATGAAGTAAAATGTTTTGAGATTTTATTTTTTAAAGATAAATGGAAAGTGAACATCAGAAATCGATTTGAAAATCGTATATCAGTGGATATTTGGAAATTTAAATTCACCATGGAATTTATAAAGGAAAACGGAAGGATTACCGTCGAATGACTCTGTATCGGCTGATCTCCGATATAGAGATTTTATCACCCTTTGTGATGGGAAGTCCTATCGTGATTAGTGAATATCCGGATTGCAAGGACTTCTTTGGAAGTGCCTTCGGTTCCGTTCGATCTCGGAACGGACTTGTATGGATGTGTGTCTGACATTACAATTTGAGATGTAAAGCTGATTTCTATCACATATATTTCTGTTGGTGGCGGAGAATTTATTCTCCTAGCTTAACACCCTTCTCTGAGACGTACGAGCTCAGAGGTTATGTAGTTGATGGTTACTAGTGATATATTCCCAAATTGGTAATGTGGCATACGAAGTGCTATTGAGCATTGTTGATCAAAGCGTGGCTTTTGTGAAATGCATAGCTTTGCGGACGAGACTTCGTCGGACCTCACACCCCAGAAATGGTCAAAACAGGAAAGATGCGGCAAGGTTATTAGGGGACAGCGCCCCCTTAGTGTATGTCATTCTTCTGGATAGAGGTGGTATTATGGTATGGAGCTCTGATACTTAACCTATGTTGTTGCTGCAAACTTATTATTTTATGGTTGTTGGTGAATCCCGGGATTTAGGTCAGTTTACGACCGGGGGATGACATATTCGTGTCAGTAGTTACCCAGCTAGGGGTAACCCGGCCTTGTGTTGGCAGAGATCCGGTTAGGTTATCGGGGCGTCTTTCCAGAGGCGTACCCATGTGGCAATGGGAAGTTCCTTAGCCTGACCATTAGTTGGAAATCCAAACTCCAATACGCACCTTGTACGGTTTTAGTTGTAGAACCTACCATTTACTTATGGTGGCGCCCCACTGTTTAGATGGTAGCTATAGTAGGCATAGTTCGGAATGTCTATGTTGGCTAAGATTTATATTATAATTTCGAAATATTTTCCTACACTTTGCACTTATAATAATAATATCAAAGAAATTTGTGTATCAAGCATATTTGACTATCATAAGCAGAAATCTCCTCCAATTCTGTGTTTGCATTTGTGTGTGGCGGGAGGCCTTATGGTAGTTTCATTTTCCAAAAGCATTGCGGATATTTTTCACTTCCCTTGTTTTTTTTTTAAAGATAAATAACTTCTTTATTTCTCACACCAGTCCCATGACTGAACTGGAGTTTATTGTTCCCTTCCTAAACTCTGGGTGCCCGCCAATTTTAACACGGGCAGTCTAGAGTCAGGTTATCAGGTTATTCTGGAAATTCAGTAGTTGCTGTGAGATCAGGAGCAAGCTGGATGGCATGGCGTATCAACTAGTATATAGTATTTCTTTTCCACTGTTTGTTGTTGTAAACTCTGATAATGAAATGTAATGTGATGTAATGTAATAACTGATATAGTTCTTTTGATTTAAAGATTAATCATTTATCTATTATATGTTGTTCCGCTGCGATTGTGAGATTCTGATATTGTTTCTGTTGCTTTTCTTTCTTTCTTTTTCTATCTCCTACCTCTTCTTTAACCCTAACGGTTCAGTTTTCCGGCATTCGATTGCTCGGCAGTTGATACAGTGGACGTATTAATGTCGACTTTCGTGAGTCGAAAATCCCAACCTTTACACATGTGCGATGCTAATCCACGGTTGAGGGTGTTAGCAAAGTGCATGTTTTGGGGATTTCGATGGCGCAGTCTAATTGTCCATGTATTTTAGTTTGTGGGAAGCTTTTGGATCAGGATGTGTTGTACTATGACCTATCCAATGTAGCTTCTAACGTCGCTGCGCAATATCAACGCCTTGCTTTGGTCATGTGTATTATGATTATGGACTCTTCCCTACTCCCTGTAACTGTGTCAAATTTTGGGTTTAGTAATATAATGTAATATTGTAACTAAGGGATGGATGCCGATCTGATATCTTATGGCTCGTTCTATTGCGGCTTCTTGCATTTTAGTTGCGGTTCTTTTGGTTGGATCAGGTGTCACGACCGTAGGCTGGTTTTTTGTGCAGTACCAGTTAGATTGCTACCACATTCTCTCTTGTCATTTTAAATTTTATTACGAGGGCAGTTTTATTGGCTCTATGACTTATTTGATTTCCCTTGAATATAGCTTGAGAAATATGGCTTTAATAGAAAACAATATTTAAAGAAACTTTTTAAGATATATTTTGGAAAAGAATATAGATATAGGCTTTAGAAATGATATATGACATTTAGATTAAAGAAATATTATTTTGAATAGTGTTTGAGTATAGTATGTGGTATGAAAATACGTATAATATTTTGAAGTTTCAGAATTTTTTTGATTTGAGTGTGTGTGTATATGTGTGTGTAAGTACCATTGTGTTAAAATAAATAATTCTTTGAAATAATAAAAATATTTTCATATGTTTATACATTTTATATGATGATTATAGCCATCAAGCATTACTGGATGGCTAAAGTCATGATGAGGCAATGTTGATCATACGGTCATCATCGCTGCTAATCATCTAAGTAAGCTGCTAGAAATTCATGGCATCATTATATTTATTGATATATTAAAATTTGAAATTTGTATGGTATGTGATGTTTTGATTTTATGCCTGCCATATTGTATGATTTCCTGTAATTTGGATGAACTTTGTGAATATATTTTAGATAACATCGTATGCCTGCTATATCGTATGATTGCACTGAATATATTTTTGATATGATGCATTGTGACATAAAAATTTGTGTATATACAAGTTTTCAACTGAAAAATAATTTTTTTTCAAAACCAATATGGTATTATAAAAATACTTAAGTAAAAGATTGATTGTTTTGAGAAAAATTATTTTTGTAAATAATAACTATTTTAAGATAGGTTTTCATGGAAACGTGAATGCTTATTATATAATCGTGATAAAGTGAAACTTTAAAGGGAATCTGAGTAATTAAATAAGCAAAAGTGTGTGTATAATTTGTAAAATTTATCAAATGAAGTTATTACATATTGTAGTAAGTGTTATGAGTTGAGAATTTGTGAAGTTTTTTGAAAATTGGCACTTTACTAGTAATTTGAGAAAATTTGAAAGAATGTGATTATAGATGACTTTGGAATTATGTTACCAATGTTTTACGAAAATTTTGAAAAGTACAATGTCATAGAAAAATAAGATGGTGGATAAGTTTTGTATAAAGGAATTTCAAGTGATTTGGAAAGGTTCGATGAAAGTTTTGAATAGTTGGATTCAAAGTATTTAAATTTTTTGAAATGAGAGTGGTATGTATTTAAAGTGATATAGAATATTACCGAAAGAGACTTATGAAATTAATAATTTTTTGATAAATGGTTTTGGAAATAATTTGGAAGTGAAGTCATTTTATTGTATTTTTAAAATGTTATGATTAGTTTTAACCTTAAATCTCGAACGATTGATCCGTTTTTGACAATTTTAAATTTATTAGGAAGTTATGTCATTAAAGAACCATTTTTATTTGAAATGCAATGTAAAATTGTGAGGTTAACTATGGTTTAAACAAGAATTAAAATGGATGCATATTGTTGTTCTAAGAATGCAAATACCACATAAAAGCGCTGAATTCATTTAATCATATCTTTCAAATGGTTTATTCGATATTGACGAACTAGCCCTTCTAGAAGGACCATTAGATAAGGAACAACTGTTGTTTTAAGAATTTTGCAAAATTTTGATGTTTTCTATGCTAAAAACGCAGATTTTGAAAGGCGGGCCTGCAATTATAATGTATTTTCAGATTTCACTTCTTATAGAAAACTCTCGTGACTCAAGTTGCACTTGACATTCTTGTGATCTGGAAATTCTTATAGAAAGCTTTAACACTAAATAACACTAAACAACAACTTAATCATCATTAATTTGGTGTTTCGATCTTTGAAATTTTATTGAAAAATGGTTTAAATGTGAATATTATGTTGTTTTTATATTAAATAAATGCATACTTCTTATATATCTTCATATGAGACTAATATTTGAATGTGAGTTGAAAATATGTACACTTGGGGCATATTTGGAAAATTTGGGAATGTTGGCTCGCTTTTGCTCTCATAAAAGTAAAATAGCTTGCTTAAACGCTAATAAAAAGGTACGATTTTATGGTATACTGATATATGATGTGATATGATATTGTTTCCCTATGTTTCGGGATAGCTTCTGGTTCGGATGTATATATTTTGTGATTATATCATGTTTTGATTTTGTTGAACGCTCTTGTACAAAGGAGACTTTCGAAATTTTTGAAATAATCTGACACTTAGAAAAAATTTCACAAAAAGTTATCGTATGCAAAAATAGAAAGTCATTGAATGAGTCTATTTAAATTATGGCACAATAAGATAAGTTGGAGGAAGATCCATATAGAGGATCGAGTAGTTTAAGTTTGATGGAAGATAGTTGATATGAAGAAAGCTCAGGGTATGAGTTTTATATGATGTCACCCTACAAGAAATTGTGAGGACGCAATTTTCATAAGGGGAGAAGTTGTAGCAACCCTGCTTTCTACGCTGTTATAATAAGTAAATTTAGTCGAAATAAAAATATTCGAATTCGATTTTTAACAATTATTATTTTGAAAATAAATTCTTATTTGTTTGAATTTTAGTTAACAAAAGATTTTGTTTTAATAAATTAAATTAACTTAGTAAATTCTTTCAAATAATATATTGAAATTAAATAAAATATTTTAATTAAATATAAAATTTCTTTAAAGGTCAAGTAAGTTTTATAAGATTGAAATAGTTGGAAAATGAATTTATTTTGTAATAATACAATAGATAATTAAATAGAAATAAACATATATTGAGTTGAAAGAAATTATGCAGTTATCGAGATATATTTTGTAGTTGAAGTGGGGATAAATTTAAATTAAACTAAAATTTATTTACTAAAAAATAAAAAAGAATTCTTTAAAAATAAAAGAAAGAAAGATAAAAATAAATAAAATGAGTGAATTTCTCTTTGATCTTAGAAACTCCTTCACATTTCACCATTTCAAGCCCAAACTTTAGCCTAAGCCTACACACTTATATACATATCTCAACCCATACCCCCTTTTGCCCCAAGCTCTTTAGATCGACTTATGGAAAAAATTCACGCACGAGGCGCTAGCCTAAGAATGGCAGATGAAGCGATGGAGTGGGGATCAACAAAGTGGGTGGGTCAACGACAACTGTAGCATATAGGGTTCGACGATGTGGCTGGCGATGGTAATGGCCTAGCTGAAAGATGAATTGGGTAGCGGTCGAAAGTGAAGAAGCTAGAGGCATGTGCCTATTTTTACTGGTAGTGATAGAGGTGGAATTAATAACTATGAGCCGGAGGTGTGCGATTATGCACAAGGAATGACTGGCAGTTGCAAAGTGGAGCATGGTAGTGACGATGTAACGACCCAGTATTTTCAGCCATTCGCATCCGCACATGTCAGACTTGAATTGCCCAAAATATCAGATTATTAATTTATATTTGGCAAAAATTAGCATATACAGTAAATAAATAAATCATAGAATCATAAACACAGAGTAATATAACAATAAGCAGCGAAATAGATAAATACTATTTCATGAAGCTACTATATAAACAACAGAGTTTGAAAATAAAATACAACAGAATATATCAAATACAATGTAGTCTCGAGTACAAACAGATGAAAAGTGTGGAAAAAATCACTGGATAGTTGAAAGCTGAATAGATACAGATAGATCTGCAAGTGAAGCTCCAACTCCATAGGTGAATCTCAAATGTTGTGACACTCGGTCTGACCCGAGCGTAAAGCAAAACACAGAACACTCAAGTCAAGATTAACATTTTTATATCAATAAATCCAACTCAAGTGAAATACCAACTGAAATACAAGTAACTCAAATGATGTTCGGGATAACTATCCTCAAAGGATCCATGGAACTATCTACTATGTAGTAATATTCGCTATTATAATATGTCTATAGTAAAGTGAAAGTATCAAAATAGCGTTAAGGCGTTACCCATATCCCCCTTAACACATTTTATATATTCCTGTAGTCTATACAATGCCGTACGCTTTTCCGTAAACTGGAGGTTTACCCAGAGGACATCACATAGGTACAGTATAAAACAAACTCGTAGAAGGCACAATAGGGCATGCGACAAGGCACTCGAGGCAATACCAGGGTAGATATACCGTTTGCGGATCTGGACTGGTGGTAACGCATAGCAACTACTAACGCACACCTCGTGACACACTCTCAAATCAAAGGTGCACCCAATCAAATCACAAAAACAATAGAATGGTATCGAAGAAATGTGTCCGATCGAAGGAATGACCTCACTTAGCCCGGCATGGCTTCTGTTTTAGCCGCATCAAGCTGACTCATGGAAGTCAGGACTACATAAATACCATATAGAATCGTCACCAAACCATCCTACATCATTCTTGAATCTCCACCACGTACATAGTTGTTAAAGTGGTTTTCGGTATTGGCAGAAAGTATGACAATATTCGATCCCGGTCTCTTTAACAACCAATCGTTATTATAACACCGAGGTCTTTCCAAAATAGTTTATACTTCAAAACCAAAATATCATTTCCATTTCAAAACCATATCAATACGATATCATTTCAGTTCAAATATATTCATTTCCAAATCATAGCACTTCAAAGTTAACACTTTCGAAATTTTAAAGCTTAGAACTTGTAATACTTTGGAAACCATGACACTTGATAACATAATACTTTGAGATTCATAACTTTGAAACCATAACTTCCCACTTGAACAATTTAGATATTAATGGTAGTATATAAAATAAAATAGTTTCTAACATAAAATAGTTTATATAAAATCGTTATAAGTTAAAATAGTTTATATTAAAATAATTAGTATATTAAAATAGTTAAAATAGTTTGTATAAAATGATTTATAATAAAATAGTTTATATCAAAATAATTTATAAAGTAAAATATATAAATAGTTTAAATATGATTTAAAATACTTTATATAATAAAATAGCTTCCTCACTTTTCACAAGTCGATTCAAATCAACTCGAATTCGAAAACTCAAATTTAATTCAACCTCATTTCATCAATTTCAATTCAAATTAGTTTCTCAATCAACCATTTTAATTTCAATATACTTCAAAGCTTTAAATATTCAACAATTTCAAAAGTAAATTTGCTAATTTCATATATATCTAAATTTAACTTCATTGTTATTTAGTTTTTAATATTCACTTAATAAATCCAGTATCATTTAAATGAAATCCAAATTACAAATTTAAATAAACGAAATATCTCATTTCAATTGATGAAAATTTGAAGATATTCCTTTAAATCACTTTTAATCAAAATCAGTCATAAAATCATATCTTTGAAATCTCAAATTCAATAAGTTCCAAATTGATTTACTTAAATAAAATTCATAATTAAATACAATTTCAAATAAATTTAATTTTATCTTTCCAACCTTACCTTATAAAAATCATTATAAAAATCTATTTTTAAATATAAATACTCAAACATAATCTATATAAATCAAATCAAACTTTATTAAATTACGTATTATTATTAAACTTATTTTACATTAAAACTAATTTATACATATTATAAAATAGTAAAATTATAGGTAAATTCTTAAAATTTACAATCTCAAAACTAACTTATAATTTTAAAATTTTCAAAACATAAAATTTTAAAAATCAAGAATTTTACTATATATAAAATAGCATTTATGTATAATATTAAAAATCGATATTTATATAAATCCACATATCTATAGTTTTAAACCTTGGAAATCATTTCGAAATATATATAGACCACGGCGTCTGTATATAATTTTCTATCCTATTGTTAAGTGATATGAATATTTATCATTCCAATTCGCAATTTAAATATATACGGGTATATATCATTTCAACCCGCAATCCCAAATTCAATTCAACGAAAATCACTTGGGTTTATCATTTCAACCCATAACGATTTTCTCATATTCTACAGATCGTTCGGGTATGTATCATTTCAACCCATAACGATTTTCTCATATTCTACAGATCGTTCGGGTATGTATCATTTCAACCCATAGGGAATTCTATACTAACAGGGAACTTGTAGAGTGATAATAGATATGATAATAATGTAACAGGCATATATCATAAATATAAATAATAGATAATGGTGTCAGATGCCACGGTTGTACAGATACAGATAACAGCGTATATATAGCAATGTAAATACTAACAGCAGCATATTTCAATTGTCATTTCAATTGAAATCAAATTTGATAAATATAAGAACGTTAATCGTAAGTGATTGCTCACCTTTCAAGGCTAGAAAGAGAACATAATGAGATGAGTTATGAATCCAAGCACGTATTTCAAAACAAAGCTAGATTGGCACGAATTCGACGATCAAAGTTGATAAATAGGAACCGATGAGAACATGATATATATAATTTTAAAGTCTAATATTTACCCTTATTAAAATAAATTACTTTATACAAAACCCAATGATCAATTTAAAACATATATATATATATATATATATATATATATATAAATTCTCAAAAAATCAATTTAACATGTACTTAAAATAATATATATATATATATATATATTAAATTTCAAATCAATATTTATCAAAAAAATCAATATAAACAATTTATTAAAGAAAATATAAACTTATATAGTAATGAAATATTTAAAAATTTATGTTTAACATATTATATATATTTTAAAAAATCAAACAGAATATATTATACATACTAATATATATAAGACATTGTATACATTATTACCAAAACTATTTCAACATATAACATATGCATATAACTCAGCAGACTATTATAACTTTATATATCTATATATACAACTCATACTGTAAACATGTGTAAATTACAAACTCTACAGCATATATATCAACTAATATATATGTAAACTTATATAAATACTTATTCAGATGCAAAATACTTATATAAAAATCATTAAACAAACCTATATGTACACAAGCTAGTATATGAACAAATATAACTATATATATACTGCAAGCATGTATACCAACTATATTTACTTACACAGGTTTACCCACCAACATGATATTTACAAACTCACATACAAAATATATAACTAATATATTATAAAACTAATATAAATTTATACTCAAAATAGAGTGGAAGTACATTAAAAAATATGCAGACTATAAGCTTATATATACACACTAATATATACAAGACAATATATACTAATATATTACTAAACTGTCACATGTTTACTTACAGTGTGAACTTTTTTTCTCTGATGTATATACAAATAAATTATAACAAACAGCAACTCAAAATATACTTCTAAACATATATACGAACAATAAAGTAAGTATTTGTATAAATATACCTTATTAACTCAATCGACAATATATAAACACCTAAAATATATTACACCTTAATATATAAATACTATCAAATATACTTGCCGACTCTTATAAACATATAGCTATATATATATAGACTTTACTTGACTTATATACATAAACAGGTTTTATATAAGTTAATATATATAACAGTATATTACAGATAACTCATTGTATAACAACGAATGCATATATATACTATATAAACTATCACAATAACAATATACTATATATATATATAGTATTTTAAGAATAAAATTCTAGATCCGGGGACGCAAAAGAAAGAAACAATATAAATATAATAATCATTACATAAAAAAACTTACATAAATATGTATGCGAAAGGAATTCGAGCAAGCTATGTCTGCCGTGGTCATGAGGGTAAGCGGAATTGCTAGAAAAGAGAGGAGAAAGGGCCGTAAGTCTCGGCGCGTTCGGCATGGTTGTACTCGTCGATGAGCATGAGGCCGGAGGTGGCTGCACGTGGGGTCTTGGCAGGGCGGTGATAGGAAAAGAGGTGGACAAGGCGGTTATAGGAAAACATGCACTTGTTCCTTTTTCTTTTTCTTTCTTTTTTTATAAATAAGCACGGCTGCTGATGCTTACAAGAGGAAGGAAGAGTAGCAGGCTCGAAAATGAGGGGATGCAATCCTAAACTGTGTATATATATATATATATATATATATATATCATATAAATTTTAAAGCCTGAATGTGGACAGGCAAGACACTTTAGTTTAAATATCAAAATGATAGTAGAATATGTGAAAGCAAGCTATTATCAAGCTACAATTTAAATGTATAAGCTTTAAGATTTATTTATTAAATTCTCAACGAAAGAATAGAAGGCCAAACGAACTAGTTAAAATAAACTGAAATGAACCATCAATATAATTTGAGTATGGGAAATAGTGAAAGTCGGATACTTATTTCAGGGAATATGAAAAGTAAGTGGCTATAGGATTACACGATAGAAATGAAAGGACGAAAAACCAAAAGTCACAAAACGGGTACTGATGCGGTTATCCATTACACGGGTTCCGCCGCATTCTAGACACCAAAAGATAGAAGTAAATATACCACAGAGATCAGCATGACGAGATGATCAAAATGGTATACAGATATCAGAGGCACGATTATCCTATCAAAAGTTGATAATGGTACCAAAAATGCTGATAATTTGCCAGAAATAAAATAAACGGAGCAATAGTAGTCAAAATTTGGAGAAGTGAAATATGACGTCTCACTCCAAAGATGATTTACAAATTTGTTGTATAAAAATATTTAGGTTTGGAAAACATTTTATTATCATCAATATTTAACTGATTTGGATTGAAATTAAATTACACAATAAAAATAAATTTCCATATTATATAATGAAAATTTACCATTTGCTATGTTTAAATATACGTATTCCATATTATTTTTCAATTCAAAATTTTGTTATTTAAAATTTCACATAAATTCAGTTAATTACCTAAATAAAATTTCATAAAGATTTAGTTAATTACGTAAATAAAATTATTAAGGATTGTTAATTTAATATTGAAAGAAATAAAAATTTGTGATTTATTAATGAAATAATAACTAGAATGAATTTTAACAATATTAATGTAAGTTTATTATTAACAATTTTTATGAATTCCAATTAATTGAAATAATGTAAATGTTATAACTTTGTTATAAATTTAATATAAGGAAACAAATGTGAATGTTGAATTTAATTAATGAAATAGTACATAATTGATGGTAATTGAATAAAATCAGTGTTAGGTAAGTAATTGTAACATTGCTTGTAAATAATGAACTTATAAGCGTGATTAAAGGGTAATGGTAACAATTATTATATGTTACCTATTTATTTGGTCTATTAAATTTAATTGGAAATCAGTTGAAATTAAATGTAAATAAATGTTACATTAGTGTGAGTTAAGGCAATAATTGTAAATGGAGAATGTAATAAAATGAACAGAAATGTTAATTATATTCATAATGTAATAATTGATTTAATAAAATAGTGAAATCAAGATAAAAAAATCAATTTTCCTTTAAATTTTATTTAATGTGTGAAATTGACAAAATTCAATATAGTTGAAATATAGTAGTTAATACAAATAAAAGATGGAGATTGGAGGATATTAATGTAATGAAATATAAAACAATGTTAACTATGTTTATAGAATAACGATTGATTTAAATAAAAAGATTGAAACCAAATAAAATCAATTTATTGGAATTATATTATA
Organism: Allium cepa; assembly: GCA_030765085.1. Taxonomy (NCBI): domain Eukaryota; kingdom Viridiplantae; phylum Streptophyta; class Magnoliopsida; order Asparagales; family Amaryllidaceae; genus Allium; species Allium cepa. Next base: position 820,480,070 of record CM060940.1, read on the forward strand.
GTTAATAGGATTAAAGGCAGTTGAAATTGAGAACTGTAATTATTAAAATAATTAACATTGAATTGTTACATAAACTTATTTTAATTTATTACAAATGCCTTTGCAATCAAAAATGATAAAAATCTACCAGTTTATAAATATCGAATTAAAAAGTGATTAATTAATTTAATATTAATTTATTTAATTAACATGAAAATAGCCATTTCGGCAACTATCTCGGATTTTGACGAAACTAGTTCCATTGGATCCGTAACAGTGAATTATTGTAGGATTTCAGGTTTCGTAGCGATCAGACTTGTCGTTTGATCATACGAGCTCGAAACGCCTAGAAATCAATTTAATTAAAATCAATTGAAATCAATTTGAAATAAGCTAATTTTAGTATAACTTCTTCATATGATGGAATTAGGACTTGAAACATGTTCCACTGAGTTTAAAATCATCAAAAACATCTATATTGATACATGGCTTGACCCATTTTTCGTTTCGAAAATGAAACGGGCTTTTCGGGTCCGTTCAACTTTCGAATCAATCTTGTCCATTCAATTTTTATTTTGGATCTGCCTATAAATAACTTGTTATAAACCCTAACAGTCTTTCTATTTCTTATTTTTTTATGTAATTCTCTATGGCTTCTCCTTCCCAATGGCAGAAACAAACTCCAATTCCCAAACCTTCAAATTCAATTTCAAAACCAAATCCAAAATTCAAACTCCTTAAACTATATCATATTATATATCGATTTGAAGCTCTCGACGAGCGCAAGTCAAATTTACTATTAGTTTTTTGATTTGATCTTTTGTGTGTCTGGAATTCTAGGAATAAACCTCGATCGTTCATCGTGTCACGATCAACTTTGCCTGATCGACAAATCGAAGGTGTTGGGTTGTAGAGATTCGTGAGTGGAGTTCAGTGGCGCAGTTTGTTTGATGTTTCAACGGCTTGATCAACGATCAAAATTGGGTTAAGGTTTGTCTTCACTTGGTGGTGGCTGCTCTTGTTGGGCTTGTTCGGTGGTGCTGGGAGATCAAGCATGGGGACGGAGGTCATAGGAAGGTCAGCGGCTTCTTTAGTCATGGCCGCGATAGCAACGTGGTAGCGTGTACGTTCATAGCGCAGTGGCGCTTCTATGTGTGTGTGTGCGTGTGCGATGGGTTTCAGCACGTAGGGTTTGGATGAGAGAGGCGGTGTCGTGGTTCTTGTGAGTGTTTTGTTTTTTTTTTAAATTTAAATTTGAATTCAAATGTTCTAATAGCAATAACTTTTACATAAGAGGTATGATTCACGCGTGGTTTCTTTTGTTAGGATCGTGTCAAAATTCTGGACATTTTGTTGCTGGTTTGGACGAATTCTAAGACTGTTCAAATTTGGGCCCTATTTTGAATTTCAAATCAAATTTGAATCCAAAAGTGAGTGTTTTAACCCACTGACAATTTCTAAATTTCTTATGTTAGTTAAATTAAATTTATGATGTGATTAGGAATTTATTTATTGCTGTTTGGTATATTTAAATTGATATTCCTGTTAATTTGAATTTATTCTGAATTAAATTGTCATTTAACTTATTATTGAATTTAAATTACTAGTTAATTACCTGAATAAAATAATCTGTTAATTTTTAATATTTGTTGGTTGAATTGGATGATAATTATGATGGATGTTTGAATTTATTATTGGATGATTGGATGCTATATTTGATTTATGAAATGCTATCACTCTGCAAGTTCCCTTACTTATTATTAGGAAAATCACTATAGGTTGAAATGATATATACCCGAACGATATGTAGATTAGGGAAAAATTGTTATGGGTTGAAATGATAGACTCGAGCGATTTTATGGATTCTTAAATTAATTCAAGATTGCGGTTTGAAATGATATATAATCGTAAAATTTTAAATTATGGGCTGAAATGATAAATATCCATATCACTTGACCCTAGGGTAGAAAATTATATACAGACACTGGATTGGTTAAATAAATGATTTAAATCGTTAATTTTTGAATCCTGTTAAATGATATTTTGTAATAAAATTGGATTCAAATAAATTGAATTATTATTGGAATTCATGTTTTATGTTAAAACCTTAATTGATATATGGGAATTGGTTAAAGAAATTAAATTGAAATTTTAAGTTGGATTTTGAAGTATAAATGGAATTTATCGGGATTGAGTTATTAAAAGTGTTTGAAATATAACTTTGAAACGTATTGAAATTGGAGTAGTTTTAATTGATACTGCAAATATGGATTGAAATTGATATGGAAATAAGTTGTTTATTTATAATTTGGATTAAAAGATTTGAAATTGGGTTTTACTGATTTGGGAATTGAAATGGTCCATATATGTTGAAGTAAAATAAATAGTTAAATTCATAAAAATTCCAAATTCATATTTTATTATAACTGTTCAAAAATACATCATTGTAAAATGTCTAATTATTAAGATTTTCAAATTTATTAAACTATTTTAATCTATATTGACTATATAAATTATTTTAACTTATTTTTAAAACAATTTAACTTATTTTAAATCTTATTAATCGATTTTAATGTTATTAATCTGTTTTAATTATATTTAATCTATTTAGCCATCTTAAATCAATTTAAAAACTATTTTAATCTATTTTAAAAATATTTTACAGCATTCTATGTATCCTAATTTTTTTTAACTTTGTTAAACTATTTATAGCTATCTTAACCATTTCTCTAAATTCCAAACTAAGTAAAGTGGATAGGTTTATATTCAAATCCTTGATTTTAAAGCGAATATGGGTAAATGTAATGACCCGGAATTTTGGCAATAGCAATTTGATAATCTTCATTTATAATAATTTGAATTGGCAATATTTATTTGATGATCTTCTCTTAAAATTTATTTTTAATAGGCCTATTTATCTTTTGAAAGCTAATAAATATTTAATTTGGCAAAATTTGTCTTTTCAAAGCTAATAAAAATGTTTTCTAAATATAATGTATATATGTATCTACATTGTGAATGGGAAGTTTTGGTTTGAATTTAATAAAAATATGTTTTCAAATTATAATATAATATATATATATATATATGTGTGTGTGTGTGTGTGTGTGTGTGTGTATTGTGATTTGAAAGTTATGTTTAAATTCAATATAATAATTTTCTAAAGCTATTTAAAGTTAATTCTATATTTTCAAAACTATAAAAAAATAGTTTAAAATAAGATTTGATGAAGGTATATATACTTTCTTTAAAAGTTATACTTGAAATAAATTTAGTGTGTAAATATATAATGATTTTAAAACATACATATATAGACATATTACATAATTTATAAAAAATTAAGAAACATTAAATATAAGGGTTTAAACATAAAATACTTTGTTTTTAACATTTGTAAGATAATTAAAGCATGCATTAACATTTGTAACTTATATATAACTTGAAATAACAAGTGGCAATATTTTTTCTTTAAAATAAAATTATAAATAACATGTATTAGGGAGAAACCAGGCTATTTTTTCAGTTTACAACTTCTCACATCTTCATTTCTCTCTTTTCAATCCTTTTTCTCTTCATCTTGCTTAGATAAAAATTAAAACTTAAAGAAGATTTAATCAAATAACAACAACTCAAACTGTTTCAAGTTCAACTGAGCTAAAGATCAAGCAGATTCAACATCAAATACAGATCAAAATCAAAAAAATCCAGATCAACATCAATTTGAAAGTTCCAAATTAAAACCTAAAAGCCTGTTCCTCTGTTATCATCTTAACCAGTTAGTAAACTTAACATTTTAAAGCTAAAAATCTTTATTTGCTTGATGCATGCGATAGATCTTTGTAGTGATAGTGTATATATCGTTTGTATAGATATATCTTGTTTGAATATAGTGAAGTTCTATGTGTATATACTTGTGCAAGCCTATGAATGTATATATATATATGCTCTGTTGTTTACACAGTCTCAGGAACAACATATAAAAATTCATATCTTCTTATCCAGACAAATCCAAGCTTTGATCTTTAAAAAGAAAATGTTTGTAACGTTATAATTTCATTTTCAAAAATAGTTCCATGTGGAAATATTTAGAAAATATTTAGAAAATAGGATATTACAGAGGAATCTTTTGAAATGAGAAAAATCAATAATCATAATTTCGAGTTTTGATTTTACAACTTGATTCGTACTTGCAAATAATGATTTTAAAAAGTAATTTCACGATTTTTAAGTGTGTGAATGTCGAGGTATTTCAAGATGATCAGTTTTGGGTTATTCGTCAAATTCCGACGATCGGCGAGGTGTTTGTCATCGTGATCAAGGCTGGAGGTAATGTGGAGGATGGCGATCGAAGGAAAAATGATCACTGGATTTAAATTTTGTCGTGGTAGCCGTATGTCGACGATGTAGGGTTTATTCCTGGTTTTAGTCGAAGTGGTTCTCGAGACGATTTCGTCGTCGTGGATGATCTAGAAGTGTTCGTATGTTGGGGAATCGAAGCGTGGTGACGTGAAGCAGCTTTGGGTTAGTCGGCGAGCTCGCCGGTGGTCGATGGCGATGGAAAGTGGTGGTTTTGTTGAGGGTATGGGTTCCAGTGTGCGATCGATCTGCTCATTTTCGATTTCTTGGTGGGATTGTTGATCTGGGTGGTCATATTTGTCGGCGAGGTTGTCGGCATCGTGTTAATGGTCAGGGAGTTGGTTAGAGAAGCATGGGATGGCGTTCACGGTGCACATGTGCATGTTTATATCGGGTAATTTTGTGGCATCGGGGATGAAAGAAGATGCTCGGGTCAGGCTCGGGGTTGAAGGTTGATTGTCTCGAAGTAGAGTGAGTTCGTGAGTTGCTCGGGGTTTTGGTTTGGTTGGCTTAGGGTTTTTGTTGATTAGCTCGGGTTTTTTTTTTTGATAGCTAACCAGGTTTTAAAGGTAAGTAAAAGCATGAACAGTTTTATAAAAAGCAAATTTTTTTAAACAAGTTTAAAGTTTTAAAAGTTATTAAAATGATTTAGTTTCCAAAAGAATGTTTAGCCTAGTTTTAAAAGTATATTTAAAATAAATTAGCTTTCAAAGCAAAAATAAATTTAATTAACAAGTTTTCAAAGGTATGAGTTAACTATGTTTTAAAGGTAAAATAAATATGAATTTAGTCAACAAGTTTTAGAGCTTTAAAGAAAATGAATATGTTTTCAAAGGATTACAAACCGAGTTTCCAAAATAATTTATTAAAACAAGTTTTTAAACAAGTTTCAAGGATTTAAAATGTTAAATTTAAATGTTTAAAAATTGTTTTTTTAAAAATAATTATGTTAGGTTCATTAATTTAATTAATTTCTAAATGTTTTTTCCAAATATGATTTAATGAGGTAATTAAGACGTGATTAAAATAAGAGTATTTAACTTTAAGAAATCAAAGAGTTCTCAAATGTTTTTGTATAACTTGTTTTCAAGCATCTAATTTAATGATAAGTAAGTGTTTAATTAAGGTAAATGGTTTATCTTAATTAATTAAGGTCTTATTAATAAAAGTGATTAAAGTATAATTACTTACTTAATTAAAGATAATTAATTAATTTAATTTAATTAAGATAATTAATTGGTTTAATTAATTAAGGATAGTTAATTACTTAATTAATTAAGGGTTAATTAATCTAAGTAATTAAAGATTAATTAATTAGAGAATAATTAATTAATGAAAGTAATTAGAGGTTAACTACTTAAAATAAATAAATTATAGGATTATTAAAGGTTAATTACTTAATGTAAGTAATTAAAGATAGTTAATTACTTAATCAATTAAGGGTTAATAAATCTAAGTAATTAAAGGTAAATTAATTAAAGTATAATTAGTTGCTTAATGAAAGTAATTAAAGGATTAACTACTTAATGTAATTAATTAAAGGATTAATTAATTAATGTAATTAATTAAAGGTTTAGTTAATTAATGTAATTAATTAAGGATCACTAATTAATGTAATTAATTATAGTATAATTAAGTAATGTGAGTAATTAATGGTTAATAAATTAATGTGAATAATTAAGGGATGATTAATTAATTTCATTAATTGATTAAGATACATAGTTTATAAAGGATGATTAATTAATGGTTTATAATTAATCAATGTTAAGTAAGCAGGATTAAAGATAATCTAAGTAATTAAAGTTAGTAATTAATTTAATTGGAGATTAAACTAAATTAACTAGAGGTTGTTCACTAATTAGTCTTGCTTATGGATGATTGAATGATATTGAATTCCTTGAATTGTTTGATATCTCTGATATGTGATGTTCCGTGATATGAAATGCTATGGTTGAACTGTGATAATATGGATTATCTATCTATTTTGAATAGTTGTGTAAATATGTTAATCTAAATATAAATTAAATTGTTTAAACTTAAAACAGCTTGGACTTTAAGAAACGCTTGGATTTCGATGAGACCGAGATCGGATTCCAAATTGGATATTCGAAAACCACATCGATCCAAATTAAACGATAGGTCGTGAAATCTCAAGTGAAGACCAAGATGAAGAATTCAAAGTGGAAGGTCTATTGTCGTTAACTCTGAGTGTGATTCCAAAACGAGTTTAACGGAGATAGTTCCTTCGTTCAAGATGAAGATTCAGAGTGCAAGGGCTATTGTCGTTAACTCTGAGGGTGATTCCAAAATAAGTGCAGCGAGATAGTGCCTTCGACTTCGTTCGAACCCGGAACGGACTTGTATGGATTGAATGCTATCAGAACATCGTCATTGGAGGGCGATGAACATTCCAAGATATGTGTTCAAAAAGGAAATTGTAGCCTCAAGCCTCATCAACCGGGAATGGCTAAAATAGGGGAGGTGCAGCAATCCTAAGTGGGTAGCACCTAAGTATGATAAGATTTCCCCTGTCTAGAGGTCCCTTTTATTCGGCTGTGTTGGCGGTTGGTCGCGCCAAATGCTGGGTTGTCTTATTCAGGATTATCCAGTAAGGGGTAGTTCTGATCTTGTGTTGCAGGGGATCAGAGTGGATCCTCGGTTCTTTGATCTAGACCAGGTACTGTGACGGGCGGTACTCAGTAGCCCTGCCATTGTATGGAATCCAATCTCCAATAAGTGTCATACGTTTTGATTGTGCCCAACTATGTTGGAACATGAGATGTAAGCATTCCAGCTATTTTCTATTTTACTTGAAAACCCTAGACACTATTATAATATCACTGGATTTCCTATCAAATGCTTTGGTTATCGTAAGGTAAAAACCCGACATGTTTATTTGTGGCGTGGTCTTACGAGATACCTTTGTTTTCGAATGATTTTTAAAGTTAAACAAACTTTAACCCGTTTACTCACACCTGACCCATGTCTACCCAGAGTTTGTTTTCTGTTTTCTTAAACTCTTGGGTACTAAAATTTTTACGAGTAGCCAAGGGATTCGGGTTGGCTTTGAAGAATTTATGGAGGAGACTTGGAGCAGGAGGCTTCAGCGTGTATAGATATCTATGTTTCCGTTGTGTTGGTATCTCTGTGTTGTATTTTGGCTTGTAATGATAGGCAGGTCTTCATGACTGTCTAATATATGATATATAAGCTATGTAACTCTGATGTATGGTGACTATTATGTAAATACTTATGTGATTTAATATATTTTGTTTGTTCCGTTGTGAGATTCTGATATTGTTTAGTCCTTTCTTTCCTATCTTTTCTCTTTTCTATCCCTTTCTTTCTCATTAATGATGTGTCTTTCTGCGGAATGAAAGGTGGGTCATCACAGGTGGTATCAGAGCTCTATGTGGAAAGAATACCTAGGCTTTGGAGTGATATCTATCTTGAGAGAGGGTATTTATATATATATATGTATGTATGTATGTATGTATGTATGTATGTATATATCTGATATTTTGGGTTACCTGGTCGGGTGGCCAACATGAGTTTTAGAGGTAGAAGGGCAGTGGTGTGTGTAGCACGACTACCACAAATGGCAGAGGACCAAATGATGAGGTTGGAAGAGTATCTACCGAGGCTGTAAACCCAATACCACCTCGAGTGAGCTTTGCGTCGTCGTGTAAGGATTTCTCCAATCTCGGAGGCAAGCTTTTTAAGGTACGGAGTCCATCATTGAAGTGCAGTTTGGTTGTGCTCGTGCAAGCTGATTTTTAAGAGTTTGGATCTGTCAGATGAGCAGAAGAGAGTGATGGCATCTTGGCAACTTCAGGAAAGAGCAGCTGCATGGTGGGACGCAGTAACCATGAATGTTTTCGGGATGATTTCCCTTGGAGAAAGTTTAAGGAAGTATTTGAGGAGCAGTTGTACCTACCGTAGGGAAGATTTGGCTATATAAGAATTTTCTGGATCTCAAGTAAGGAAATTTGTCTGTATCGGAGTATGAGACTAAGTTCAATGAGTTGTCCCACTTCAGACCTAGTCTTTTTGTCACACCCCATTAAGAAGAACGAGATGTTTGTGCTTGGTTTGAGGCCCGAGTTTCTTGAGAAGATAACTGCCCATCTCAAAGGTTCTTTTGTGGAATTGGTTGATATGGCTTTGAGGGTCGAAGAGCTTAAGGATTAGAACTTCCTTGGCATCTGTGTCAGCACCAAGTGAAAATTCTTTCAACCAGAACGAAAGGAATTTCAATCCGAATTGGAAGAAGCAGGGTAAGAGGAAACCCAGGAGGCAACATCAGAGTTCGGAGTGTTGTTTGTGCTAGCAGGAAGATCTTTTGGCTAAGCAGTGTCCCAGAGGTGGAATTCAGAAGAAACAAAGTGGACCCATTTCTTCGATGGATTGGTTAGAGAAGCATAAGCTGTTCTGATTTGTGAAGAGAGAACTGAATCTTTTGGGAATTGAACTGGGTAGGATCGCAAAAGTGACTTGCGATAGTTTGAGTGTTCTCTTGGGTAATCTTTTGCTTGGGATTGAGGCATCTTATAAGGAGTAGGAGCTATTTAAGTTGTCGGGAATTTTTTTTCCGGATATCTTCGAAGAAGTCAAAGATTTGCCCACTTCGGGAATTGGATAAGGCGACCTTTAGGAATAAGTATCCATTGCCTCGTATTGGTGATCTTTTTGATATTCTTCTTGGTGATTCCGTGTTCTCTCTTTTAGATCTAGTTTCGGGTTTTCACAAGCTAAGGGTAGCTGAAGATAGTACCCTTGACTGCATTCAAAGGACTCCTAAGTGTGAAGAAGCTTTTCAGGATCTGAAAGTGAGGTTGTTAAGTGTACCTGTTCTAGTTATTCCGGATTGGAGAAGTAAGTTCGAAGTCTACTGATGCTTTTGGAAATAGAGCTTGTGTTCTGGATTTCGGCGGATTTTAGGAGGACCATTTTGTTGGATAGGATTTGGAGATTGTCTTGTTCCTGGACCAGACTTGATTCGAGAGGCATCTGCAAAGGTTGAGCTGATCAAGAAGGATGAAGGCAGCCCAGGATCGTCTGATAAGTTATGCGGATAAGAGACGAAGGAATTCGGAATTCAAATATTGGAGGTTTGGTTTTTGTTGTGGTTTCTCCAATCAAAGGAGCAATCAGATTTGGTAAGACTGGAAAGCTAGCTCCGAGGTATATTGAACTTTTCCATATTCTCGAAAGGATTGGTACTTTGGCTTGCAGGATTGAATTGCCAGTCCGGATGGCTGGGATTCACAAGGTATTTCCTGTATTTCATCTGAGGAAGTACGTGCATGATCCATCACTGTCTGCAGAACAAGCAGTTCAGAAGGATTTGGAAGTTGAGCCGGAATTGACTGTGATCAGACATCCTGTTTAGATTGTAGATCGAGTTGAGAAGGAGCTTAGAAGCATAGTGGTGAAGCTAGTTAGGATGCTGTAACGACCCACTATTTTGTACCATTCGAATTCGACAATAATAGAACATGTCGAGCTGGAATAGTTCAAAATAATAGATTGTAGAATAAATTTGGCAAAACTCGGAATATACAATAAATAAATCGCAGAATCACATACACAGATATCAGAATCTCGCAGCGGAAATTAAAAATTTAGTGGTTCATGAAGCCACTGATACATCTTTACAAAACAGAACTTACATTGTCTATATTCCTCAATACAAATTTTAACATACACAGATAGAGAGTCTTCAAAGTCTTGAATTCCAGAAAGGATAAAGGCTGAAACAACTTCCAATAGCACGAATGATCTATTGAGTGTCCTAGCTACGGAGAAGAAACTGAAGCTGCAACTCAGGCTGACCCGAGCGTACAATAAAACAAAACACTCGAGTCAGGACATACATACTTATATAATGTAAGCTAAATCAAGTGTACTGTAATATATAGCAAGTAACTCAAAGGATGCCTGGGACCGCCCATCCTCTAAGGATCCGTTAAACTATTTACTATGTAGTATATTGCGCTATTATAATAGTGTCTATTTATAAAGTAAACATACTTATTTCTTAGCATTAAGGGGTTACCCATATAGCCCTTAACACGTAATAGTCCCAGTAGTCCATCCAATATCATAGCTCCTCCTACTCGGGAAGCAACTAGAGGATACCACACGGGCTACGGGAGAAAACCAAACTCGTACAAGGCTCGATATGGTAGGTGACACGGCACAACTAGGCAATGCCAGGGTAGATATACCAATTGCTATCCGGACCGGTGGTAACGCGAAGCCGCAGCAACCGCCCACCTCGAACAACACTCCCAAATCAAAGGGTGCACCCAAACAATCACATAAGCAATAGAATGGTATACGAAGAAGTGCGTTCGATCAGAGGAGCTACCTCATTAATCCGAGAATCGCTCCTGTTTTAGCCACCTTATGCCAACTCACGGGAGTCGGGTCCACGTATATACCTTTCAAGAAACCGTCACCACCAACCTACTTCATTCTGGAATCTCCACCGCGTACACGGTTAGTCAAAGTGGTTTTCGGTATCGACAGAGAGTATGTCCATATCCGATCCCGGTCTCTTTGCCAACCCTTCGTTATTATAACCCGTGGTTATTTAAAAACAGTTTATACTTTAAATCAGAATAAACATTTCCATTTCAAAACTATAGATACGATATCATTTTAAAACCCAAAACAATAGGATATCGTTATATTCAAATATAATTCTTTCCAAAACCATACTGTTTATAATATCTGGAGACCAAATATTTGAATTATATCTTCAAAGGATAATGTTTTGGAAACTTTACTTAAATCCATAACTCCCAAACACAATGGTTTGGACATTCAACGGTATATATATAAATGGGTTAACTTTATGGTTACTTTGTAAAGAAGATAATTTACATAGCTTCACAAATATATTTCTTTATTTAAAGTTTAACCATAATTTAAATATCCCTTTATGTTCCCAAAACCATTTCAATTTTTATATATATCCAATTGGAGTATTTACTATTCAAAACTTAGTTTGGGTTTTATTCTTTCACAAATCAATGTTTTATATTTTTAGTCTTGAATATTCCCATAATTTCCATAAATAAAACTCCAAATTTTAACCATTAAATTTTTCCCAAAATTTACTTAATACCAGAATATTTATCTTTAATTTATTTAGGAAAATACAGTTATAAATATTATGTCTTAAGTTTTTCCAAAACTTAAGGTAAAATAAAATTTATCAAATTCCATAAATTTTAGAGCAATCAAATTCTAGATTCCATAGCACTTAGGAAATGCTACCTAAAGTTATGGGTAAAACTAGTCCAATTTCAAAAGACAGCATTTAAATGCTGTAATAGATTGTTTAACTTGATAAATATTTCCAAATATAACCTATTTATTTATTCATTTATTAACTGAAATCTTATTCTTTCAAAATCCCGATTTACCAAATAAGTTATATTCCATAAATTTATTCAAATATTTATTTATTTCTTTATTTATAACTTATTAAAAATCAATATAAATTCCTTTAAAGATATAAATCAAATATTTAACTTCCAAAATAATTTTAAATATTTCAGAAAATATTATAAGGACCACGGGCCTGTATATAGTTTTCTAGCCTAGGTCAAGTGGTACGGATTTATATCATTTCAATCCGTAGTTTACAAATATCCCGGGTCCTATCATTTCAAACCCGCAATCCCAAGTTTAACAGTTTAACAGTTAACAGCATAATTTAACAATAATAATCATTTAGGCCTATCATTTCAGCCCATAACAATCTACGTATAACAGGGAACTTGCAGTGTGATTTAAGCAGTAAATAAACAATAACATAATATAACTGCAGATATAATACAACAGATAATAACTGATGAGGTGTCAATTTAAATGGGGTTCATCATTTTATATTACACTACAGACAGATAATAGTGACATAAAATTTTACACATACACTTGCAATAATTTACGAAATATAAATACGTATGTCTGGTGAGAAATACTCACCTGAAAGTTGCAGAAAATTTGAATTCAAAACGACGATTCACCGGTAAAGACCGACAGAAAATAACGATCAAATTTCTTCTGATGTCGCCTAGATTCAAATCTAGAACAAATTCAAATATTTTGAAACGCGACTTTAGAATGTATGGTCAAGAAAGGATTAAAATAGAACGGAAATTGTTTTGACTTGCTCGACCACTCCACCGTATAATGTGACCTAAATATACCCAAAATATGTGCCCCGTGCTAACACACAAAATTTACGACGAAAATTTTCCCTAAACAATTACGGCAAGATGTTAACTACGAACACCCGTACACATAAATTCCTTTCTCTGTTCTAAGTCCATGATATACATGTTGTACGTACGTGCACTCATGCACACGCCATACCTATGTGCAGCCAGGCCTTCTGTTTCATTTTATTTTCTAGCTTCCTTTTCAACTTCTTTCTTATTTTCAAAGCTTCTTTCTTTAGTTTATTTCACTATTGATCTATAGCTACTATATCCTCACTCCACTCCCCCAGTCCATCCCTACTGCATATTTTCCTTTTCCAAATATGCTTCCCAGTTTTTGGTCAACAATTTTGCAAACTTCACCAACTACAACAACATAACCACAACCCGAGTCACACGAGAAAAGGATGTGTACAACCCCGGGTCTAACCCCATACCACTTTGAGACTAATGCAAATACTTCGGGTCACTTATGCTTCACTCATGACTCTGCCGTGCACAGTGTGCACAGATGCACACTTGCACACTGACTTCCATAACTCAGTTTTTTTGAATACTTCACAAGTGCAACTTTATGCACAGTTGGATCAAAATTGTAACCATCCTATAGTATCACTGCACTTTGATCACTTGTACTCCCAGACTTCATTACCCAAATCAGATCAGATGAAAACCTATACTACTCATCTGTCAACCGCAAGCAGACATGTAGTGGTGCCATATGTATCCTATGTCAGTTTTTTTTAGAACATGCACAGCCTATTACACATTTTTACATATACACTGTCTTGCTCTTTGACATATATATGCAACTGCAGCCTAACATATACTATTCTAGCCTGTCAAAACTTTTTATAAATTCAAACACCCTCACCAGTACAACCTATCTAATATATGCAGACCCTATTTCAGACTTCAAGTATACAGATGCAGACTAAAGATGCCAATTAGTGGCCATCACTTATGCAACAAATTGCAAAATGAATATGAACATAGACCTTCCTCCTAATTTTATTTTTCTTTTCCACAAATGTTCTGCCCTACTATTCACCTATAATATACTCATCAGACCTTTAAAGGTGAATCAGAGGAGCACTCAACAAATTCCAGTATGTAACCCACTCATGTCAGTCTGAACATGTTCATAGTGATACAAAATGTACAGCCTATCCCCTAATCATATATATGCAGACAGACTAAAAACAAGACACACTGGAAAAACAAGGTGAGGAGATGGAAGAGGCCAGAGCAAGTCAGATCATAAAACACAAAGGAAGACTGGAAGAAGAAGAAGAAAAATAAAATGAAGCCATTACCTGATATAACCACGAGAAGAAGCAGAGGAAAATGAGACCATCAGATGATGAGAGAATATAGCGTGGCCTCTTATTCTTATACTATGAGATTTGCGTGATTTAGGCATGCGAGACTTAAGGAATCAGTTATATTTCTTACGTGATTTTTGGTAACTGATGAAGTAGAGGGAGATGAAAGCAAGTTAATACCTACGTTATAAATAAATTAAAACTTGCGTGATTAGTGGAAGAAAATCAAAATTTCGAGCGTTACTTAAAATTTTTCCGTGTTCTTGGATTTGTATATATGTTGTTATGAATATAACTGATGGCGAAATAAAATTTAACAAGGAGATGATAGGCAGAGCTATTTATTTCTAAACCATACGTTTAGCTCTTGCCAAAATTCATCAATGTATTTAAGGCCTATCAGTTTCAATCCTCTGAAGATTATCTGATGCCTTCGAAAGAATTTAGATGGTTGCTTGATATAAGCAACTGATCACACAAAAAAAAAAAGCTTGCGAGATAGAAGCTTGGTAACTGAAGGCTGAATTAAGGGGTTGATATGTTTCAGTTAAAATTTTCAGAGTATATTTACATTTCGAATATTAAATTCAGTGGTTACTTTGATTTATTGGTGTGTGTATGAGTTATGATGTTTAGCCTGGCCATGAATGCATGCACTTTCCAGTTTTGAAATGAACGTGAACACTTTGCAAAAGATTTCCAGAGAATGAATACAAAATGCAATGTTTGCACGTTTTAAATTTTTAAATGTTGTGATTTATTTAGTTAAAGCTTCCTCTGATTTAGTTTGACATTTTTAAATGTTAACGTTAACGTTTTTATGTAGTAGTTTAAAATAGAACGTATGTCAGAAATATATAAAATCAGCTGACAAATAAAATACGTACGTTCGTTAAAACGCTGACTGACATTTTATGTCCAAAAATATCTAAAACTTGATTTTTACACTACGCTAGACAGACGCAGTCTAGAACATCAAAAATTTTCGTAAAAATAATATTTTAAAAACACACGTTTTATTACGTTGCTTTATACCCTATAATTGACGCGTCTTTTGAACGCGAAATTCAACTGTTCAAACTTAGCTTAAAATTTCACAGTTATTATTAGATTTTATTGACATATGCAATTTTATAAAATATATCTTCAAATTAAATAATTAAACTATATCTTTAGACACAATTTATATAAAATATACTTTGAAATTAAATAATTAATAATAAAATAAATATCTAAAACTAGGGCTGTTACACTCTCCCCCACTTAAGAACTTTTCGTCCTCGAAAAGGAACGAAAGAAGAGAAACAAAGAAGATAAGCTAGATAACAAGTATTTTAAACGGATGGTTCCGGATTTTAAAGCACGAAGAAGATCTTCTAGAGTCGGTTTTACCCTTCCAGTTCGACTGTCAGTCTATGGGATAATGCCCCGATCCTGAGGAGTAACAAAGATTTCTAAAGACTATAGAGAGATTTCTAAATAGACTGGTATAAGCGATAGCATCCCAATCCGTATAGGATAGGGAAACCAAGGACATTTAAGATAGTCTGGAAAACAAGATAAGATAATAAATTTGAAATCATAATACTTTGAAAGTCATTAAAATTTATAGATTATTATTTGGAAATACTACTAAAATCATAACACCTTTTTAAAATAATCTTCATTTATTCAGTTATAAATTTCCATAATATTTTATTTTTAGAACAGCAGCACTTAAAATATGCTACAGCAGATATAATAATATTTCTAATTAGTTCAACATTTTTCTTAATTCTTAATTTAACAAATAACCTAACACTTTATTTGGAATACCTATTTTATAAATAAAATTTGAGTGGTTATAATAAATGTTATACACTCGAATTTTAGTTATAAAATCCTTTTTATATTGTATATTTTCCAAATTCATTTTTAACTTTTGAAAATCAAGGTAAGTTATATTGAAATGAAATTGAGTATTATACAACTAAAACTTCCAAATTTAATTATTTCCAGTTGGAATTTCTTATTCAGAATTTTATTTTCCATTTATTGAAATTTCTTAAGATAAAATTTTAAGAATTAAATTTCTGATTCCCCTCAAACCATTTACAGATAAATAAGTATATATTCATAATATGTCAATCAAATTTAAATTATATATCTATATATATATATATATATTAAGTCATACTTTAGAAATTTAAATCAATTAAAATCTCAAGGAAACACTGTAGCCAGACTACAGAATGGTCTTTTCACTTCGAAACTCGAAAATGAATGTCGATGGTGCTGCAGTCATCACCGAAATTATTTTTCAGCGACAAAGAGAAAAGCACTAATTTTGAAATTCTTTGGAAACAGATTTCTATACAAAATACTTATAACATCCTTTTAAAATTTAAACACAAGGTTTGAAACCATCAGAAATTAAATTCTCAAGTTCTAGTTTTAAATTCATTTCTGATTCCAAATTAATTTATAACCATTGTTTTATATTTAATTATATATTAGACAACACATGGTTTTAAAATCAAAAATAAATCAAAACTATCATCTCTTGACAAATAGTTAAATTTATTATAAAATTCTGAAAATTATACTCATATATATATATATATATATAGATTTTATTTTCAAATATAGAAATAAAATTTCAAAACAAGGATAGGGACTCAAATTTTGATGAACTCAAATCAAATAGAATTCAAGATAAGTTGAAATCAGAAGATCCGATGATTAACAAAATAAGGAACTGGCAAGTTTATATCAATCGCGGACAACTTGACCTAGTCATCCGTGGCTTAAAGAATCAGATCGATATGGTTGGGTAAATCCTCATTTGATCTGGAGAGATAGGGTTCAGAATAATCAAAGATACTAGCATATAAACCGATGATAAATATAAATCTCCGGTGAATTAATGCTAATCGTAAAGGAGTTTCACCCCTTTATTAGAACGATGGCGAGACCGCCAATTCACTATAAAGATCATCCGAAGTGGAGTTATGGGATACTCCAGAATCTTGAGTAGATGAAAAGTGAGGGACACGAGTGAACTTTGGAACCACAGGGAATGTTCCAAATTCGAAAAGGAAGAGATTCAATCTCAAATGAAGGTGATTCTGTAAATCAAATTTACCATATATTCTGAGTTTGCCTAGAGCCAAAGCTCTGATACCAGCTGTAACGACCCACTATTTTGTACCATTCGAATTCGACAATAATAGAACATGTCGAGCTGGAATAGTTCAAAATAATAGATTGTAGAATAAATTTGGCAAAACTCGGAATATACAATAAATAAATCGCAGAATCACATACACAGATATCAGAATCTCGCAGCGGAAATTAAAAATTTAGTGGTTCATGAAGCCACTGATACATCTTTACAAAATAGAACTTACATTGTCTATAATCCTCAATACAAATTTTAACATACACAGATAGAGAGTCTTCAAAGTCTTGAATTCCAGAAAGGATAAAGGCTGAAACAACTTCCAATAGCACGAATGATCTATTGAGTGTCCTAGCTACGGAGAAGAAACTGAAGCTGCAACTCAGGCTGACCCGAGCGTACAATAAAACAAAACACTCGAGTCAGGACATACATACTTATATAATGTAAGCTAAATCAAGTGTACTGTAATATATAGCAAGTAACTCAAAGGATGCCTGGGACCGCCCATCCTCTAAGGATCCGTTAAACTATTTACTATGTAGTATATTGCGCTATTATAATAGTGTCTATTTATAAAGTAAACATACTTATTTCTTAGCATTAAGGGGTTACCCATATAGCCCTTAACACGTAATAGTCCCAGTAGTCCATCCAATATCATAGCTCCTCCTACTCGGGAAGCAACTAGAGGATACCACACGGGCTACGGGAGAAAACCAAACTCGTACAAGGCTCGATATGGTAGGTGACACGGCACAACTAGGCAATGCCAGGGTAGATATACCAATTGCTATCCGGACCGGTGGTAACGCGAAGCCGCAGCAACCGCCCACCTCGAACAACACTCCCAAATCAAAGGGTGCACCCAAACAATCACATAAGCAATAGAATGATATACGAAGAAGTGCGTTCGATCAGAGGAGCTACCTCATTAATCCGAGAATCGCTCCTGTTTTAGCCACCTTATGCCAACTCACGGGAGTCGGGTCCACGTATATACCTTTCAAGAAACCGTCACCACCAACCTACTTCATTCTGGAATCTCCACCGCGTACACGGTTAGTCAAAGTGATTTTCGGTATCGACAGAGAGTATGTCCATATCCGATCCCGGTCTCTTTGCCAACCCTTCGTTATTATAACCCGTGGTTATTTAAAAACAGTTTATACTTTAAATCAGAATAAACATTTCCATTTCAAAACTATAGATACGATATCATTTTAAAACCCAAAACAATAGGATATCGTTATATTCAAATATAATTCTTTCCAAAACCATACTGTTTATAATATCTGGAGACCAAATATTTGAATTATATCTTCAAAGGATAATGTTTTGGAAACTTTACTTAAATCCATAACTCCCAAACACAATGGTTTGGACATTCAACGGTATATATATAAATGGGTTAACTTTATGGTTACTTTGTAAAGAAGATAATTTACATAGCTTCACAAATATATTTCTTTATTTAAAGTTTAACCATAATTTAAATATCCCTTTATGTTCCCAAAACCATTTCAATTTTTATATATATTCAATTGGAGTATTTACTATTCAAAACTTAGTTTGGGTTTTATTCTTTCACAAATCAATGTTTTATATTTTTAGTCTTGAATATTCCCATAATTTCCATAAATAAAACTCCAAATTTTAACCATTAAATTTTTCCCAAAATTTACTTAATACCAGAATATTTATCTTTAATTTATTTAGGAAAATACAGTTATAAATATTATGTCTTAAGTTTTTCCAAAACTTAAGGTAAAATAAAATTTATCAAATTCCATAAATTTTAGAGCAATCAAATTCTAGATTCCATAGCACTTAGGAAATGCTACCTAAAGTTATGGGTAAAACTAGTCCAATTTCAAAAGACAGCATTTAAATGCTGTAATAGATTGTTTAACTTGATAAATATTTCCAAATATAACCTATTTATTTATTCATTTATTAACTGAAATCTTATTCTTTCAAAATCCCGATTTACCAAATAAGTTATATTCCATAAATTTATTCAAATATTTATTTATTTCTTTATTTATAACTTATTAAAAATCAATATAAATTCCTTTAAAGATATAAATCAAATATTTAACTTCCAAAATAATTTTAAATATTTCAGAAAATATTATAAGGACCACGGGCCTGTATATAGTTTTCTAGCCTAGGTCAAGTGGTACGGATTTATATCATTTCAATCCGTAGTTTACAAATATCCCGGGTCCTATCATTTCAAACCCGCAATCCCAAGTTTAACAGTTTAACAGTTAACAGCATAATTTAACAATAATAATCATTTAGGCCTATCATTTCAGCCCATAACAATCTACGTATAACAGGGAACTTGCAGTGTGATTTAAACAGTAAATAAACAATAACATAATATAACTGCAGATATAATACAACAGATAATAACTGATGAGGTGTCAATTTAAATGGGGTTCATCATTTTATATTACACTACAGACAGATAATAGTGACATAAAATTTTACACATACACTTGCAATAATTTACGAAATATAAATACGTATGTCTGGTGAGAAATACTCACCTGAAAGTTGCAGAAAATTTGAATTCAAAACGACGATTCACCGGTAAAGACCGACAGTAAATAACGATCAAATTTCTTCTGATGTCGCCTAGATTCAAATCTAGAACAAATTCAAATATTTTGAAACGCGACTTTAGAATGTATGGTCAAGAAAGGATTAAAATAGAACGGAAATTGTTTTGACTTGCTCGACCACTCCACCGTATAATGTGACCTAAATATACCCAAAATATGTGCCCCGTGCTAACACACAAAATTTACGACGAAAATTTTCCCTAAACAATTACGGCAAGATGTTAACTACGAACACCCGTACACATAAATTCCTTTCTCTGTTCTAAGTCCATGATATACATGTTGTACGTACGTGCACTCATGCACACGCCATACCTATGTGCAGCCAGGCCTTCTGTTTCATTTTATTTTCTAGCTTCCTCTTCAACTTCTTTCTTATTTTCAAAGCTTCTTTCTTTAGTTTATTTCACTATTGATCTATAGCTACTATATCCTCACTCCACTCCCCCAGTCCATCCCTACTGCATATTTTCCTTTTCCAAATATGCTTCCCAGTTTTTGGTCAACAATTTTGCAAACTTCACCAACTACAACAACATAACCACAACCCGAGTCACACGAGAAAAGGATGTGTACAACCCCGGGTCTAACCCCATACCACTTTGAGACTAATGCAAATACTTCGGGTCACTTATGCTTCACTCATGACTCTGCCGTGCACAGTGTGCACAGATGCACACTTGCACACTGACTTCCATAACTCAGTTTTTTTGAATACTTCACAAGTGCAACTTTATGCACAGTTGGATCAAAATTGTAACCATCCTATAGTATCACTGCACTTTGATCACTTGTACTCCCAGACTTCATTACCCAAATCAGATCAGATGAAAACCTATACTACTCATCTGTCAACCGCAAGCAGACATGTAGTGGTGCCATATGTATCCTATGTCAGTTTTTTTTAGAACATGCACAGCCTATTACACATTTTTACATATACACTGTCTTGCTCTTTGACATATATATGCAACTGCAGCCTAACATATACTATTCTAGCCTGTCAAAACTTTTTATAAATTCAAACACCCTCACCAGTACAACCTATCTAATATATGCAGACCCTATTTCAGACTTCAAGTATACAGATGCAGACTAAAGATGCCAATTAGTGGCCATCACTTATGCAACAAATTGCAAAATGAATATGAACATAGCCCTTCCTCCTAATTTTATTTTTCTTTTTCCACAAATGTTCTGCCCTACTATTCACCTATAATATACTCATCAGACCTTTAAAGGTGAATCAGAGGAGCACTCAACAAATTCCAGTATGTAACCCACTCATGTCAGTCTGAACATGTTCATAGTGATACAAAATGTACAGCCTATCCCCTAATCATATATATGCAGACAGACTAAAAACAAGACACACTGGAAAAACAAGGTGAGGAGATGGAAGAGGCCAGAGCAAGTCAGATCATAAAACACAAAGGAAGACTGGAAGAAGAAGAAGAAAAATAAAATGAAGCCATTACCTGATATAACCACGAGAAGAAGCAGAGGAAAATGAGACCATCAGATGATGAGAGAATATAGCGTGGCCTCTTATTCTTATACTATGAGATTTGCGTGATTTAGGCATGCGAGACTTAAGGAATCAGTTATATTTCTTACGTGATTTTTGGTAACTGATGAAGTAGAGGGAGATGAAAGCAAGTTAATACCTACGTTATAAATAAATTAAAACTTGCGTGATTAGTGGAAGAAAATCAAAATTTCGAGCGTTACTTAAAATTTTTCCGTGTTCTTGGATTTGTATATATGTTGTTATGAATATAACTGATGGCGAAATAAAATTTAACAAGGAGATGATAGGCAGAGCTATTTATTTCTAAACCATACGTTTAGCTCTTGCCAAAATTCATCAATGTATTTAAGGCCTATCAGTTTCAATCCTCTGAAGATTATCTGATGCCTTCGAAAGAATTTAGATGGTTGCTTGATATAAGCAACTGATCACACAAAAAAAAAAGCTTGCGAGATAGAAGCTTGGTAACTGAAGGCTGAATTAAGGGGTTGATATGTTTCAGTTAAAATTTTCAGAGTATATTTACATTTCGAATATTAAATTCAGTGGTTACTTTGATTTATTGGTGTGTGTATGAGTTATGATGTTTAGCCTGGCCATGAATGCATGCACTTTCCAGTTTTGAAATGAACGTGAACACTTTGCAAAAGATTTCCAGAGAATGAATACAAAATGCAATGTTTGCACGTTTTAAATTTTTAAATGTTGTGATTTATTTAGTTAAAGCTTCCTCTGATTTAGTTTGACATTTTTAAATGTTAACGTTAACGTTTTTATGTAGTCAGTTTAAAATAGAACGTATGTCAGAAATATATAAAATCAGCTGACAAATAAAATACGTACGTTCGTTAAAACGCTGACTGACATTTTATGTCCAAAAATATCTAAAACTTGATTTTTACACTACGCTAGACAGACGCAGTCTAGAACATCAAAAATTTTCGTAAAAATAATATTTTAAAAACACACGTTTTATTACGTTGCTTTATACCCTATAATTGACGCGTCTTTTGAACGCGAAATTCAACTGTTCAAACTTAGCTTAAAATTTCACAGTTATTATTAGATTTTATTGACATATGCAATTTTATAAAATATATCTTCAAATTAAATAATTAAACTATATCTTTAGACACAATTTATATAAAATATACTTTGAAATTAAATAATTAATAATAAAATAAATATCTAAAACTAGGGCTGTTACAGATTCAGTGGAGCGAGGATCCCAATGATTGTATCTGGGAAACTCTAGATAGTATAAGGAAGTCTTATCCAGATTTGTGTCAGGATAGTTAGATTGTTTGTTTGAATGAATTGGTTGCTATGGCTGTTAGTATATGGCTGATATGTATGCTTTGTTGTTTGAATATAATTTTTTTTCTAGATTATTAAATTATCTTTTCTTTTAAATTTCCGGGGCGAAATTCTTCTAAGGGGGAGGAATGTGATGACCCGAAATTTTGGCAATAGCAATTTGATAATCTTCATTTATTATAATTTGAATTGGTAATATTTATTTGATAATCTTCTTTTAATTTATTGTTAGTAGGCCTATTTATCTTTTCAAAGCTTATAAATATTTAATTTGGCGAAATTTGTCTTTTCAAAGCTAATAAAAATGTTTCCTAAATATAATGTATATATGTATATACATTGTGAATGGGAAGTTTTGGTTTGAATTTAATAAAAATATGTTTTCAAATTATAATATATGTGTGTGTGTGTATTTTGATTTGGAAGTTATGTTTAAATTCAATATAATAATTTTCTAAAACTATTTAAGGTTAATTCTATATTTTTAAAACTATAAAAAAATATTAATTTAAAAAAGGTATGATGTTTAAAATAAGATTTGATAAAGGTATATATACTTTCTTTAAAAGTTATACTTGAAATAAATGTAATGTGTAAATATATAAAGATTTTAAAACATCCATATATAAACATATTACATAATTTATAAAAACTTAAGAAATATTAAATATAAAGTTTTAAACATAAAATACTTTGTTTTTAACATTTGTAAGATTATTAAAGCATGCATTAACATTTGTAACTTATATATAACTTGAAATAACAAGTGGCAATATTTTTTCTTTCAAATTAAATATAAATAACATGTATTAGGACCAAGCTGTTTTTTCAGTTTACAACTTCTCACATCTTCATTTCTCTCTTTTCATTCCTTTTTCTCTTCATCTTTCTTAAATAAAAATCAAAACTAAAAGAAGATTTAATCAAATTACAACAACTCAAACTGGTTCAAGTTCAACCGAGCTAAAAATCAAGCAGATTCAACATCAAATACAGATCAAAATCAAACAGTTCCAGATCAACATCAATTTGCAAGTTCCAAATTATAACCTGAAAGCCTGTTCCTCTGCTATCATCTTAACCAGTGAGTAAACTTAACATTTTAAAGCTAAAAATCTTTATTTGCTTGATGCATGTGATAGATCTGTGTAGTGATAATGTATATATTATAGATATATCTTATTTGAATATAGTGAAGTTCTATGTGTATATACTTGTGCAAGCCTGTGAATGTGTGTATGTGTGTGTTTGCTCTGTTGTTTACACAGTCTTAAGAACAACATATAAAAATTCATATCTTCTTATCACGACAAATCCAAGCTTTGATCTTTAAAAAGAAAATGTTTGTAACATTATAATTTCATTTTTAAAAATAGTTCCATGTGGAAATATTTAGAAAATAGGATATTATAGAGGAATCTTTTTAAACGAGAAAAATCAATAATCATAATTTCGAGTTTTGATTTTACAAATTAATTCATACTTGCACATGATGATTTTAGAAAGTAAATTCACGATTTTTAAGTGTGTGAATGTCGAGTTATCTCGGGATGATCGGTTTGGATTATTCCTCAAATTCCGACGATCGACAAGGTGTTTGTCATCGTGATCAAGGCTGGAGATAGTGTGGAGGATGGCGATCAAAGGAAAAATGATCGCTGGATTTTAAGTCCGTCTTGGTGGTCGTACGTCGACGATGTAGGGTTTTATGCTCGGTTTTAGTCGAAGTGGTTCTCGAGACGATTTCGTCGTCGTGGATGAACTGGAAGCGATCGCACGTGGGGGAACCAGAGCATGGTGAGGTGAAGCAGCTTTGGGTTGGTCGACGAGCTCACCGGTGGTCGAAGACGATGGCAAGTGGTGGTTTTGTCGATGGGTGTGGGTTCTAGTGTGCGATCGATCTACTCGTTTTTGATTACTTTGTGGAATCGTCGATCTGGGTGGTCGTATTGGTCGGCAAGGTTGTCGGCATCGTGTTGATGGTTGGGGAGTTGGTCAGAGAAGCATGGGACGTGTGCACATGTGCACGTTTATATCGGGTAATGTTGTGGCATCGGGGATGAAAGAAGATGCTAGGGTTAGGCTCGGGGTTGAAGGCTGATTGTCTCAAAGTAGAGTGAGTTCATGAGTTGCTCGGGGTTTTGGTTTGGTTGGCTTGGGGTTCTTTTTGATTAGCTCGGGTTTGTTTTGGATAGCTAACCAGGTTTTAAAGGTAAGTAAAAACATGAACAGTTTTATAAAAAGCAAAATGTTTTAAACAAGTTTAAAGTTTTAAAAGGGAATTTATTAAAACCAGTTTTTAAAAAAGTTTCAAGGATTTAAAATGTTAAAATTTAAATGTTTTAAAAATTGTTTTATTTAAAAATAATTATGTTAGGTTCATTAATTTAATTAATTTCTAAATATTTTTTCAAATATGATTTAATGAGGTAATTAAGATGTGATTAAAATAAGAGTATTTAACTTGAATAAATCAAAGAGTTCTCAAATGTTTTTGTATAAATTGTTTTCAAGCATCTAATTTAATGGTAAGTAAGTGTTTAATTAAGGTAAATGGTTTATCTTAATTAATTAAGGTCTTATTAATAAAAGTGATTAAAGTATAATTATTTAATTATTTAATTATTTAATTAATTAAAGATAATTAATTAGTGTAATTAAATTAAGATAATTAATTGGTTTAATTAAGGATAGTTAATTACTTAATTAATTAAGGGTTAATTAATCTAAGTAATTAAAGGTTAATTAATTAGAGAATAATTAATTAATGAGAGTAATTAGGGATTAATTGCTTGAAATAAATAAATTAAAGGATTACTAAAGGGTAATTACTTAATGTAAGTAATTAAGGATAGTTAATTACTTAATCAATTAAGGATTAACAAATCTAAGTAATTAAAGGTAAATTAATTAAAGGATAATTAATTGCTTAATGAAAGTAATTAAAGGATTAATTACTTAATGTAATTAATTAAAGGATTAATTAATTAATGTAATTAATTAAAGGGTTAGTTAATTAATGTAATTAATTAAGGATCGTTAATTAATGTAATTAATTATAGTATAATTAATTAATGTAAGTAATTAAAGGTTAATTAATTAATGTGAATAATTAAGGGATGATTAATTAATTTCATTAATTGATTAAGATACATGGTTTATAAAGGATGATTAATTAATGGTTTATAATTAATCAATGTTAAGTAAGCAGGATTAGAGACAATCTAAGTAATTAAAGTTAGCAGTTAATTTAATTGGAGATTAAATTAAATTAACTAGAGGTTGTTCAATAATTAATCTTGCTTATGAATGATTGAATGATATTGAATGCCTTGAATTGTTTGATATCTCTAATATGTGATGTTTCGTGATACGAAATGCTATGTTGAACTGTGATAATATGGATTATCTATCTGCGTTGAATTGCTGTGTAAATATGTTAATCTAAATATAAATTAAATTGTTTAAACTAAAAATAGCTTGGACTTTAATAAATGCTTGGATTTTGATGAGACCGGGATCGGATTCCAAATTGGATATCCGAAAACTACATCAATCCAAATTTAATGCTAGGTCGTGAAATCTCAAGTGAAGACCAAGATGAAGAATTCAAAGTAGAAGGTCTATTGTCGTTAACTCTGAGGGTGATTCCAAAACAAGTTTAACGGAGATAGTTCCTTCAATCAAGATGAAGATTCAGAGTGTAAGGGCTATTGTCGTTAAAATATGAGGGTGATTCCAAAATGAGTGTAGCAAGATAGTGCCTTCGGTTTCGTTCGAACCCGGAATGGACTTGTATGGATTGAACGCTATCAGACCATCATCATTGGAGGACTATGAGCATTCCAAGATATGTGTTCTAAAAAGGTCAAGCCTCATCAACTGGGAATGGCTAAAACAGGGGAGGTGCAGCGAGGCTAAGTGGGTAGCACCCAAGTAGGATAAGATTTCTCCTATCTAGAGGTCCCTTTTATTCGGCTGTGTGGGCGGTTGGTCGCGCCAACTGCGGGTTTGTCTTATTCGGGATTATCCAGTAAGGGGTAGTTCTGGTCTTGTGTTGCAGGGCATCAGGGTGGATCCTCGGTACTCTGATCTAGACCAGGTACTGTGACGGGCGGTACCCTAGTAGCCCTGCTATTGTATGAAATCCAATCTCCAATAAGTGCCGTACGTTTTGATTGTGCCCAACAATGTTGGAACATGAGATGTAAGCATTCCATCTATTTTCTATTTTACTTGAAACCCTAGACACTATCATAATATCATGGGATTTCCTATTAAATATTTTTGTTATCGTAAGGTAAAAACCCGATATTTTGGCATGGTCTTTCGAGATACCTTTATTTTCAAATGATTTTCAAAGTTAAACAATTTTTAACCCGTTTACTCACACCTGACCCATGACTGACCCAAAGTTTATTTTCTGTTTTCTTAAACTCTTGAATACTCAAATTTTTACGAGTAACCAAGGGATTCAAGTTGGGTTTGACAAATTTATGGAGAAGACTTGGAGCAGGAGGCTTCAGCATGTATAGATATCTATGTTTCCGTTGTGTTGGTATCTCTGTGTTGTATTTTGGCTTGTAATGATAGACAGGTCTTCATGACTGTCTAATATATGATTTATAGGCTGTGTAACTCTGATGTATGGTGACTATTATGTAAATATATATGTTATGTAATATATTTTTTCGTTCCGCTGTGAGATTCTGATATTGTTTAGTCCTTTCTTTCCTATCTTTTCTCTTTTCTATCCCTTTCTTTCTCATTAATGATGCATCTTTCTGTGGAATGAAAGGGGGGTCGTCACAGTAAACGACATTATAACCTAAATTGGGATTTAAATGACATATTTGATTTAATATGATGATTTTGAAAATGGATTTAACCTGCTTTGAAATATGATTTCGAAAGTGAATATAATTTCAAAAGTGATATGGTTTATATTGAATATGATATTTTGATATCAAGTATGAAATGATTTTGAAATTTTAAAGGAACCATCCGGTGTGTAATAAGCGATTGGTTGTTAAAGAGACCGGGATCGGTATTGTCATACTCTCTGCCAATACCGAAAACCACTTTAACAACTGTGTACGTGGTGGAGATTCTAGAAATGAAGTAGGATGGTTTGGCGAACAATTTCTGTATAAGGTATGACGTGACCTAGACTCCCGTGAGTCAGCTTAGATGTGACTAAAACAGGAGCTATACCAGGCCAAGTGTGGTCATTCCTCATATCGGGTACATTTCTTCGATACCATACTTTGACTTTGTGATTGATTTGTTGGCCACCCCTCGATTTTGATATGGGAGTGTGTCTAAGGTGGGCGGTAGTAGCTGCTATGCATTACCACCAGTCCGGGAGTTCAATTGGTATATCTATCCTGGCATTGCCTCGGGTGCCGTGTTCACATGCCCTAGCATGCCTTCTATGAGTTTGTTTTATACCATACCTATGTGGTGCCCTCTGTGTAAACCTCTAGTTTACAGAGGAGCGTACGATACTGTATAGACTATGGAAATATATCAAATGTGTTAAGGAGGGGTATGGTTAATGCCTTAATGCTATTTTAATACTTTTACTTTACTGTAAACATATTATAATAGCGTATTGTACTACATAGTAGATAGTTTAACAGATCGTTAGGAGATGTGAATCCCGAACATCTCTTAAGTTACTGCACTCACCTTGGACACCTGATTGGAGATGTCAAACCCCGTAAATATCTCTGACGTCTTCACACTCATATTTACCGTCGATTTAACTTACATAAGATCTTTTAGTTCTAACTCGAGTGTTTTGTCTATTCAATTCGCTCGGTTCAGCCTGAGCATTTCAGGGTTGAAGACCTTATTTCTGGAGGATGAAGACGAAGATTTATACTAGCACTATTTATTATATTCCGTTGTATCATGTTGTTCCATTGCATTTGTTATTTATTTATTATTCTTGTTGTCTGTAACTCTGATTATGTAGTGTATTAGTATAGTCAAATTTGTTTGTAAATAGCTTCATGAACTGTTATATGATTATTATATTTTGTCATTCCGCTGTGAGATTATGTATCTGTTTTATTTCTTTCTCTTTTTCTTATTTACCCCATAACAATCTGCACTTAAGAATGGTTTGAGTCTAACATGTGTGTCCGCTTAAAAAATTCCAAAATGGCAGGTCGTTACATCTGGTATTAGAGCATTGGTTTAGCGATAACCTTAGCATTATGGGGTCTGACTCGTATTAAATAGGGCAGTAATACCCTAGAATGAGTCGTTGAGTGTATATATATGAGAGAGCGTATTTGTTAGTGTTATAAAAGGTTTTTGTGTTGTGTTGATTTGTCCCCTTCTTTATTTAAAAATTCTGGTCAGTACATAGGATCCTATGACATCGCTAGGGATTTCTATACACTTAACAGGGAAGACTGACACAATACTTGTTTTGAAACATAGGTAAATGAAATAATTTTGCCTATTATATTTTGTATATGTAATAATAATTTTATAAATGATATATTTGGCTGTAATACATTTGTTGTTAGGTAGTGAAACTTATAAATATTGGTTGAGAAATGAAATTGCAAATAAAATAAATATAAACTGGAAATTTTAGAAATTTAGTTCTTGGGTTTTGAAATTTCTTTCAAAGGATTTTGGAATATAATATTAGTATTATTTGGAAGTATTTTATGATATAAATATTTCAATATAATTTGAAAGAAATGCTTTAAATAGGAATTTCAAAAGGAAATAAGTTCTGTACTCCGCTCTCTGTCGTTGGAAAATAATTACGGTGATGAGTGCATGCATCATCGATGTTCATTTTCGAATTTCAAAATGGGAAGACCGCTGAGTAGTTTACTACACATTTGTTTTGATAAATAAATATTAAATTTTATTTCTAAATATGATTTGATGTATATATAGATATGGATATATATATATATATATATATATATATATATGTAATTTTAAATGATTTAAAATGATACCCGACATTTAGTTCTTAAATTTCTATAAATTAGAGATTTCAATTATCATGATGGAATGAAAATTTTAATCATTTAATAATTGGAACTTCTAAAATTGAAAATAGGTAAGTAAATGCTATGTTATAAATGAAATATATAAGAAATTTGAAACTTATAACTTGTAAACTTAAGGATATGAAAATAAGAAATGGTATCTGTTGAACATCTATTTACTAAAATGAAATAAGATAAACTTGTGTAACTTTCAATTACATTCTTAGAAACACACACACACACACACATACACATATATATAACTTATCAAAATGTTAAAAGTTGAAAATGTTAATAAGAACATGTAATGGAGTACTATACAAAATAAAACTTAAGTAAGAAAGTGTTCAATGGAAATTCTTTCATAAATAAGGATTTTGATATTATTATAGTTGTTATACAATTAAGTTATGATTGAAATGCTACTAATTAAATGCAATGGAAAATGAGCGCTGTAAGTAAAAGATTATAAACTTAAGTTGATGTTTGAAGCCATTGACAATTAAAGTAAATAATAAATGAATACTATATTCAGTAAATGATTATAACTTCAAAAAGGTTGAAATGATTCAAAAAATAGATTTAATATTTAATGACACTATATAAGAAAATGAATGAAAATTTAGAAGTAAGAAACTTAAATATGAACTTATGCACTAATGGATATTAATATCTAATGGAAATCAAGTAAAAATTTTAATTAATAAATGTGAACTAAACGCAATAAGATGTATGCAATACTTGAATAATGAATTCATTAGTCATTATAAATGACTGGATAGAAATACCTTATGCAAGAAATAAAAAGAAATTTTCATTGTATGAATGAATGGAGAAGAATGAATTTTGTTAGTAATGAATGGAAATGAAATAAGTACTGAATGAGTGAGTGTAAATTTATTTCAAAGAAACCTATATAGTACTTTATGATTTGATTTGCTTATGTTTAAAAAAATATATGTATGGGTAACATATGAAAGAAAATGTAAATAACATATGTGAGTAAATGAAATGTAAATAAGTGGAATTAAGTATTATATGAATGAATGGGAATTGAATTTGTGAGAAATAAATATAAATTAAAGAAATAATCACCGTATGAAGAAAAAAAATGAACAATAAATGTTGTGAAAGGAAATTTATAAGAATAAACTTAAATAATGTTTGGAATTTGTTGTTTGTTTGGCTTTGGATTATTTGGGGAAAGGATACTTCTAACTATTTGGACGTATGGATAATCTATTTAGTTTTACCGAAGACTTTTGAGTGTATGGTTTATTTAGTAGTTTATTTGTCATTCTATGCGATAAGAAGTGTCTAAGCTCGAATAAACCATTTCTTTTGCTTGATATGGATGTATGATTGACTACATTGGTTTCATGTGATGATTGTATGATTTTATTTGCAAATGACTATTTTTATGTTGGGTTGATTGTTTGTTATAAATCGAAACAACTTAAACATTTCATTTTATATAACTATTAACTCTTTTTGGATTATATAAGTGAAATACAGGTTATGGAAGCAATTGCTATTTGTTTGGTTTCATAAAATAAGCGTTAATTGCCCGACAAATAGGTACGTTCTCGGATTATGGTTTTCTAGCGATATTATATTGTTTTTCCCGTCATTGGGATATATAATTTTGAAAGACATATGATATAGACATCATTATTTCTTCTGGACGTCTCCATACAAAGAAGACTCTGCCGAAATTTACCGTAAATTGTGGACTTAGAAATTTTTGTGAAATGTTTTCCAAATTTTGTCCACTTGAATATAAAAGGATTTAAGTGTTATAAATTGATATATTTTACTTAAATTATTTAATTTTGTAAATTGTTGTTTATAAATTTAATATTTTGAATAAGATACATTAATTACTTAATTCCTTCCTTGCCCTTCTTTTTCTTTTCGAGAACGAAAAGTTTTGAGTAAGGGAGAGTGTAACGACCCATAATTTTCGATAACTAAAAATAGTTAATTTAATAGGATTTTGGTAATTTAATATTGGAAGAAATAAAAATTTGTGATTTATTAATGAAATAATAACCAGAATGAATTGTAATAATATTAATATAAGTTGATTATTAACAATTTCTATGAATTCCAATTAATTGAAATACTGTATATGTTATAACTTGGTTATAAATTTAATATAAGGAAATAAATGTGAATATTGAATTTAATTAATGAAATAATACATAATTAATGGTAATTGAATAAAACCAATGTTAGGTAAGTAATTGTAACATTGCTTGTAAATAATGAACTTACAAGCATGATTAAAAGTTAATCATAACAATTATTATATGTTACCTATTTATTTGGTCTATTAAATTTAATTGGAAATCAATTGAAATTAAACGTGAATAAATGTTACATTAATGTGAGTTAAGGCAATAACTGTAAATTATGAATGTAATAAAATGAATAGAAATGTAAATTATATCATAATGTAATGATTGATTTAATAAAATAGTAAAATCAAGATAAATAAATCAATTTGGGACTTTAAATTTTATTTAATGTGTGAAATTGACAAAATTCAATATAATTGAAAATAATAGTTAATACAAATAAAAGATGGAGATTGGAGGATATTAATGTAATGAAATATAAAACAATGTTAACTATGTTTATAGAATAATGATTGATTTAAATAAAAAGGTTGAAACAAAATAATATCAATTTATTGGAATTAAATTATAATTAATAGGATTAATGGCAATTGAAATTGAACACTGTAATTATTGAAATAATTAACACTGAATTGGTATGTAAACTTATTTTAATTTATTATAAATGTCTTTGCAATCAAAAATGATAAAAATCTGCTAGTTTATAAATATCGAATTAAAAGGTGATTAATTAATTTAATATTAATTTATTTAATTAACATGAAAATAGCCATTTTGGCAACTGTCTCGGATTTCAACGAAACTAGTTTCATTGGATCCGTAACAGTGAATTATTGAAGGATTTCAGGTTTTATAGCGATCGGACTTGTCGTTTGATCGTACGGGCTCGAAACACCTAGAAATCAATTTGATTAAAATCAATTGAAATCAATTTGAAATAAGCAAGTTAACTTCTTCACATTATGGAATTAGAATTTGAAACCTATTCCATTGATTTTAAAATCATCAAAGACATCTATTTTGATATATGGGTTGACCTATTTTCGTTTCGGGAACTAAACGGGCTTTTCAGGTCACTTATCATTCAACTTTCGAATTAGTCTTGTCCATTCAATTTTTATTTCGGATCTGCCTATAAATAACCTGTTATATACCCTAGCAGTCTTTCTATTTCTTATTTCTGTACGTACAATTCTCTGTGGCTCCTCCTTCCCAATGGTAGAAACAAACTCCAATTCCCAAACCTTCAAATTCAATTTCAAAACCAAATCCAAAATTCAAACTCCTTAAAAACAATATCATATTATATATTGATTTGAAGCTCTTGACGAGTGCAAGTCAAATTTTCTATTAGTTTTTCGATTTTGGCTTACGTGTGTCCGGAATTCAAGGAATAAACCTTGGCTGTTCATCGTGTCACGATCAACTTTGCCTGATCGACAAATCGAAGGCATTAGGTTGTAGAGATTCGCGAGTGGAGTTCAGCGGTGTAGTTTGTTTGATGTTTCAATGGCTTGATCGATGGCAAAAAATGGATTAGGGTTCGTCTTCACTTGGTGGCGGCTGCTCTTGTTGGGCTTGTTCGGTGGTGCTAGGCGATCACCTAGGGGGGTCGGAGGTCGTAGGAAGGTCGGAAGCTTCTTTGGTCGTGGTTGCGATAACAACGGTGGTGGCACATGCATTCATAGGGTGGCGGCGCTTTCGTGTATGTGCGTGTTCTATGGGTTTCAACGCGTAGAGTTTGGATGACAGAGGTGGCGTAGCTCTTGTGAGTGTTTTGTTTTTTTATTTATTTAAATTTGAATTCAAATGTTCTAATAGCAATAACTTTTACATACGAGGTCCGATTCACGAACATTTTCTTTTGTTAGGATCGCATCTAAATTTCAAACATTTTAATGCGTGTTTGGATGAATTTTGAGGCTGTTAAAATTTGGGACCTATTCTGAATTTCATATAAAATTTGGTTCCAAAAGTGGCTGTTTTAACCCACTCACAATTTCTAAATTTCTTATGTTAGTTAAATTAAAATTATGATGTGATTATGAATTTATTTAGTATTGATTGGTATATTTAAATTGATATTCTTGTCAATTTGAATTATATTGTCATTTAACTTATTATTGAATTTAAATTGCCACTTAATTACCTGTATAAAATAAACTGTTAATTTTTTATATTTATTGGTTGAATTGGATGATAATTGTGATGGATGTTTGAATTTATTATTGGATGATTGGATGCTATATTTGATTTATGAAATGCTATCACTCTGCAAGTTCCCTTAGTTAATGTTAGGAAAATTACTATGGGTTTAAATGATATATAACCGAACGATCTGTAGATTAGGGAAAAATCGTTATGGGTTGAAATGATAGACTCGAGCAATTTTATGGATTTTTTTATTAATTCGGATTGCAGTTTGAAATGATATATAACCGTAAAATTTTAAATTGTGGATTGAAATGATAAATATGCATATCACTTGACCCTAGGGTAGACAATTATATTTGGACA
The DNA here is from genome assembly GCA_030765085.1 of Allium cepa. Lineage (NCBI taxonomy): Eukaryota > Viridiplantae > Streptophyta > Magnoliopsida > Asparagales > Amaryllidaceae > Allium > Allium cepa. The sequence goes on from CM060940.1 coordinate 820,514,291, forward strand.
CTGGATTGGTTAAATAAATGATTTGAATGCTTAATTTTTGAATCCTGTTAAATGATATTTTGAAATAAAATTGGATTCAAATAAGTTGAATTATTATCGGAATTCAAATTTTATGTTAAAACTGGAGTTGATTTAAGGGAATAGGTTAAAGAAATTAAATTGAAATTTTAAGTTGGATTTTGAAGTATAAATGGAATTTATCGGGATTGATTGAAATATAACTTTGAAATGTATTGAAATTGGAGTTGTTTTAATTGATACTTCAAACATGGATTGAAATTGACATGGAAATAAATTGTTTATTTATAATTTGGATTGAAAGATTTGAAATTGTGTTTTGTTGATTTGGGAATTGAAATGGTCCAGATATGTTGAAGTAAAATAAATAGTTAAATTCATATTTTATTTTAACTATTTAAAAACACATCATTGTAAAATTTCTAATTATTAAGATTTTCAAATTTACTAAATTATTTTAATCTATATTAACTATATAAATTATTTTAACCTATTTTAAAACCAATTTAATTTATTTTAAATCTAATTAATCTATTTTAAAGCTATTTAATATGTTTTTATTATATTTAATATATTTTTAATCTATTTAACTATCTTAAATCAATTTAAAAACTATTTTAAAAATATTTTAGAGTATTCTATCCATCCTAAAATTCATTTGTAACTTTGTTAAACTATTTATAACTATCTAAACCATTTCTCTAAATTCCAAACTATGTAAACTGATGAGTTTATATCCAAATCCTTGATTTTAAAGTGAATATGGGTAAATAATATTATAACCTAAGTTTGGATTTAAATGACATATTTGATTTAATATGATGATTTTGAAAATGGATTTAACCTGTTTTGAAATATGATTTCAAAACTGAATATAATTTTGAAAGTGATATGGTTTGAATTGAATATGGTATTTTGATATCAAGTATGAAATGATTTTGAAATTTTAAAGGAACCATCCAGTGTGTAATAAGCAATTGGTTGTTAAAGAGACCGTGATCAGATATTGTAATACTCCCTGCCAATATCGAAAACCACTTTAAATACTGTGTATGTGGTGGAGATTCCAGAAATGAGGTAGGATGGTTTGGCAAACGATTTCTGTATTAGGTATGACGTGACCCTGACTCAAATGAGTCAGCTTAGATGTGACTAAAACAGGAGCTATACCGGGCCTAGTGAGGTCATTCCTCCTATCGGGCACATTTTTTTCGATACTATACTTTGACTTTGCGATTGATTTGGTGGTCACCCCTCGATTTTGATATGGGAGTGTGTACGAGATGGGAGGTAGTAGCTGCTATGCTTTACCACCAGTCTAAGAGTGCAATTGGTATATCTACTCTATCATTGCCTCGAGTGCCGTATTCACATGCCCTAGCGTGCCTTCTACGAGTTTGTTTTGTACCATACCTATGTGGGGCCCTCTGTGTAAACCTCCAGTTTACGGAGGAGCGTACGGTACTGTATAGACTATGCGAATATATAAAATGTGTTAAGGGGGATATGGGTAACGCCTTAACGCTATTTTAATACTTTTACTTTACTGTAGACATATTAAATGGCATTTTGTACTACATAGTAGGTATTTTAACGGATCCTTAGGTGATGTAAATCCCGAATATCTCTTAAATTACTGCACTCATATTGGACACTGGATAGGAGATGTCAAACTCCGTCAACATCTCTAACGCAGTCATGCTCATATTTATCGTTGATTTAACTTACATAAGATCTTTTAGCTCTAACTCGCGTGTTTTGTCTTTTCAATTCGCTCGGGTCAGCTTGAGCTTTTTAGGGTTGGAAAACCTTAATTCTGGAGGATGAAGACAAAGATTTGTACTAGTGCTATTTCTTATATTCCGCTGCATTATGTTGTTCCGCTGCATTTGTTATTTATTTATTTATTCTTGTTGTTTATAACCCTGATTCTGTAGTGTATTGCTTTAGTCAAATTTATTTGTAAACAGCTTCATGAACTATAATTTGATTATTATATTTTGTCATTCCGCTGCGAGATTCTATATTTTTTTAATTTCTTTCTCTTTCTCTTATTTACCCCATAACAATCTGCCCTTACGAATGGTTTGAGTCTGACATATATGTCCGCTTAAAACGTCCAAAAAGGCAGGTCATTACAATACCTTTGATTTTTAAATAAATTACTCCTTCAAATAATTCAAGACTAATTATTTAAAGCATATATAATTTCCGAAATTGATTTGAAATCCCTTTAAATCAAATCACTATTTCATAGTGTTTTAAAATGTCGAAATAAGGCTTAGTGCTATTAAAGCACTAATTAAGCAAAGTCATATCCATGTCATCAATATGGCATTCAACAAATCATATATCACTATATATATGAAAATAAAATCAACAGTGTGAGAAATCCCATTGGATCCCTCCAACCTGTCCCTATGCATCACGCACAACATATAATCAATAATATAAAAATTAATTTAAAAATCAACTGCTTCGAAGTAGGATTCGTATACAAAGGGTCATTCTCTTTTACAAGGGAACGCGACAGGGTCTCATCAACTTTAATAGGTCGGAATATATCCAATCCAACTAATACTAATTTGTAAATTATCCAAATGGTCAACAACTATCAAAAAATTAATATCCAAACATCCAATAGATAATTTTTATTGACTATATAAATTTTTTTATTAACTAAAAAGATGAGATTAACTCATATTGATTTTTGTAGTCGCCAATTTTTTTTTTGAATTAAAATTGAACGAACGTCCAATTTTAATCCAAAATTCTCACTAGCTTCGAATCCATCTAATCCAACTCCATAGCGTAGTACTCGTCGATGCGTTCGTAACCCGACTCATTACGCTCAATTTGGACCTCGTACGAGAAAGTTAAGGATAAATCAACATTCAATATACTTAAAATTAAACTAACTTAATTAATATAGTTTAAACTTAAACCTTCTCCTTCATTTCCCTCTCTCTGGTCATTTGCTTCCCAGGTCTGCATGCGCTTTATTTTTTCGTTCGAACAAAGCGCATGCTAATCCCCAACCGGGCCACCGCCACCTGATGGCCGCACCTCCGCCTACGCCATGCCCCGCCACCGTCGCTACTACGTGCGAAACTCGAGAACGACGAACCCAAAATTATAGGTGAACACTGGCCAATTTCAACCATGTAGAGTGATGATTGGATGGTCCACCCATTGGATATCTTTGTATGGATGCTCTCTACATTTTCCTAGTTGAAGTCGAAGGTAATTTGGACTCTAGAGGCACCGATGAACTAACGCCGTTGGATTCTAGGTTTAGTGGCAGTTGAGATTTTATTTTAGGGTTTGGTTTGAAGATGAAGGATGTTGAGGGCTATTTATAGAAAATAAACTCAACACTATTTATCCGTCAAAATTCCAAACTCCAAACTCCAAACGAAGCATGCCGTCTGGCGTTCTGTATGTTATACCTCTATTCGTAACACAATGGAATATGTATTGGGAGCCAATTCCATTATATTCAGAAGATAACTTTTCAAATCGTGTTATTTTAATCTAAATTTGATATGATCGCCACAAAATTCGACAACATATAATAATTCACTATTATGGATCCGATGAAATTGGTTTCGTCGAAATCCGAGACGGTGCCCAAAAAAGCTATTTTTACATGTTAATTAAAACGAGCAATTTCCCATTTCTGTTTAATCACTTTAATTCAATTTTAAAAGTTTATTATCTTCATGCTTATTTAGATAGATATTAAATCGACTTAATAAATCGTTTTCATTCGTATTGAATTCAATTATTTAAACAAATCCAAATGTTAAATTCAACAATTAATTATCAATTAAATGGCTGTGAGGACCAGCAAATCCGTACTCCTTGAATATACACTAATCTCCATAGATTAACTCAAGATGAACAGAAATACGAATTCTCATTGTTTAAGAAAAAGAAAAAGGTAGAAGAAGAGAGAAAAAGATAGAAAATAGAGAGAAAAGAAAATAGAACGGAAAGAAAACAACACAACAATATCAGAATCTCACAATCGCAGCGGAACAACATATAATAAATAAATGAATAATCTTTAAACAAAGAACTATATCAGTTATTACATTACATTTCATTACATCATCATCAGAGTGTACAACAAACAACAACAAACAGCGGAAAAGAAATACTATATACTAGTAAAACGCCATGCCACCCAGCTTGCCACCAGCAACTCCTGAATATCCAGAATATCCTGATAAACCTTAACTCTTGACTGCCCGTGTGGAAATTGGTGGGCACCCAAAGTTTAGGAAGGAAAACAATAAACTCCGAGTCAGTCATGTGACTGGTGTGAGAACTCAAAACAGTTTATTTGTCTTTAAAGTCAAAATAGAGGAATATTTTTAAAGTCAATTCGCAATGCTTTTAAAATGAGACTACCATAAGGCCTCCCGCACACACACACAATGCAAACGCAGAATCGGAGGAGATTTCTCCTTATGATAGTCAAAGATGCTTGATACGTATTACAAAGAAACATTTGTTATTATTATTAGTGCGTAGTGTAGGAAAAATTCATTTCGAAAATAAAGATATAAATCTTAGCCAGCATAGACATTTCGAACTATGCCTACTATAGCTACCATCTAAACAGTGGTGACCACCATAAGTAAATGGCAGGTTCTACAACTAAAACCGTACAGGGTTTCGTATTGGGAATTGGATTTCCAATGAATGGTCAGGCCAAGGAACTTCCCATTGCCACATGAGAACGCCCCTGGAAGGACGTCCCCGAGAACCAAACCGGATCTCTGCCAACACAAGGCCGGGTTACCCCTAACTGGGTAACAACTGACACGAGTATGCCATCCCCCGGTCCTTTGGGACCTTTAACCGAGCGCTCGTCACCAACATCGCACAATCATAAATAAAGTGTTTCAACATGAGTAAGTATCTGGGCTCCATACCATGATACCACCCTTTTCCAGAAGGAAATGCACATACCCTAAAGGGAGCTACCCCTCATAACCTTGCCGCATCTTTCCTGTTTTGACCATTCCGGGGTGTGAGGCTCGACGAAGTCTCGTCCACAAAAACACGCTTTATACAAAAGCTGTGCTTTGGGTCAACAAATGATCATAGAAATGATCACAAAGATAAACGATCAAACAAATGATCCTATCACAAATGATCAACACAATGATCATTTCACAGCAACACTCAGCATGTCACATTACCAAATTGGGAATATATCGCTGATAACCTTCAACTACATAACCTCTGAGCTCGTACGTCTCAGAGAAGGGTGTTAAGCTAAGAGAATAAATTCTCCGCCACCAACAGAAATATATTTGAAAGAAATCGGCTTTATATCTCAATTTGTAATGTCAGACATACAATCCATACAAGTCTGTTCCGGGCTCGAACAGAACCGAAGGCACTTACAAAGAAGTCCTTGCAATCCGGATAATCTCTAATCACGTCCGGACTTCCCATCACATAGGGAGTCTCTATACCGTAGCTACTCGGTGCAAAGACAATCGACGAGTTGTCCTTTCGCTTTCAAAAATATCTGGTCTTCAACACCGGTCATCAATGCAATCCATTACGTCGTATCACTATTCGGAATGGGTAATCCGAATAACGAGCGCAATAATTTAAAAATAAGTGTGCATTCAAATTCAAGCAAATCACAACAAATACCTTTCAAAGGTAAATATTGATAGTCGGTTATTGAACTATCAATGGATATGCACAACATCACCAGATTCCAAATAATTTTCCAAATAATTTATTTTCCAAAATATCTTTACAAGATATATGTTTTCAATACTCCAAAAATAAATCAATATTTATTTTTAAAGAATTCCACTTTCTTTTATAAATTCCATAGTGAATTTATATTTCACAATATCTACTGATATGCGATTTTCAATAGGTTTCAAATATTCATTTTCAATTTATCTTCAAAAAGATAAATTCTCAAAATATTCACTTTATATTGGAAAACATTTCCATACTTATTTAATAAGTAATTCACAATCTTTTTATTTTCTACACTTGGAAAATATTCAATATACTTTAATCGAAATTAAGTATATATTTCATTCTTTAGGGAAATCATTCTCTTAACCATATTTGTTTGGGCCAAAACGAATGTTGCGTAAAACATCGTTACGACAACCCAAAATCACTATTATAGGGATTCGAAATTTAAAATAGATATATAAATCCCAATACTATACAAAACATTTCCTTTCGGAAATCATTTACTATAACAACAGTGTTATAGTCTACCATTTCCTTCTATTTCTCGAAAACGTCTATTTCAACAATAAATGTTGAAATCTATGGTTTCGAATCTTAACACATTTTTAAACATCGTTAGATCGTTTTAATTCTATTTAAAAACATCACATCCAAAACATTTGCTTTAACATATTATTCACTATTCAAAACGTGAATATACCTCGTTAACAAATTTCATCATTTCTATTCATTTTATTTCAAAGGATTATTCACTGTCTAAAACGTGAATATAACTCCATAAATAAGTTATAACAATTTACTTATCAAAATAAGCCGTTTGCAGATTTATAAAACAATGTTTATAAATTCCATTTCTATTTATTTTACAACAACTTCCTTTTATAAATCTCCTTTATTAACCTATTCCAATTTATAACTCAATTATAAACCAAAGGTTCATATTATAAGTTAAATGCTTATAAAACGATTATTTTACAAAATCGTTCTTTTAAAGACTTTCCAAATTATAAATCTTATAACTTATAAGATTCATTTATTTAACCAAATCTATTCTTCAAATAACTTTACAAATTTTATAAATCTACTGCTTATAAAATTCCATTTATAACTTCACCATTTATAATTCTATAAATTTCATTCATTTATGAAATTCATTCACAATTCATTCTAACACTTATAAAAACCCGTTTTATAATTCAAATATTTTAATTTACAAATATCAATTTATAAATCTTTTATATAAATCAATTTATATTATTATTTAAAACGTCTTTAAACTCCTTTATTATTTCATCATTTTGATTTATAAAATAATCAAATTCTATAAATCCTACGTTTAAACTTTTTATAATAAATTCAAAAATCCAAATTTAAACTATTTATAAAACCATTAACCCATATTTTTCTCAAAAATCAACTTTTAACTATATTTCTCAAAAATCATAATTTTTATAACATTAAAATTATACGTTTATTTATTTAAAAACGAATCAATTCCAAAATTATTTTATAAACGTATACTCTTCAAAAATCACTTTAAAAATCCTTTTAAAATTCCAAAATTTGGTCCAATGATGCTACACACCAAATAGTCAATCATGACAACAACGACATGATATATCGTATATGATAATCAACGAATATCAAAATATCCATAATCAAATAAATACTGTTGAGGAATCCAGTTGGATCCCTCCAACCTGTTTTCCTACATCCACAAACATTAGCACAATACCAATTCCGCTCCAGTACGAAATTATCGCGGTATATGGGATTTAAAATATTATCCGCTTAATAGACGGCGCAATAGGGTCTCATCCGCTATACAATGCGGGAAATCAATAACCGCAATATATACATATGCCAATATATACATATTGCTATTATATATAATACCAATTTCACTGTTTAGGAAATATTCGCGGTATATGTTTTTAATAAATAACATCCGCGTAATAGACAACGCATAATGTCTGTTTTAACAATCAATAGATAACAATCATCATTCAAACATGCATTCAAGTATTTTAAATATAACTATTTAAAATTAAAATCGAAACCGATTCGATTGAGTGAGAAGTTCTCACCTTGATTTCAATTTCGTTTTAGCGATTTATTTCGAATAAAATTAAACGGACGTTTAATTTTACCCAAAATTTTCGCTAACTCCAAACGACTCCAATCTAATTCCATAGCGTAGTGCTCGTCCATACGATTCCAACGCAACTGGTTTCGCACGTTTTCAACCTCGTATGAAAAAGATATGATTTTTACAAAGTTTACACTAATTTTATAATATAAATTTACAACATATTTCTATTTTTTAAACCAAACTAAACCACTACCGTTAGATCTCCATTCCCCCCATCATAGCCGTCCACTTCTTGTCCTTCCCCACACATATCCTACAGGAAATCACGCAACCCAAATCACGCATAAAACCCAAATAGCCGCACCAATTGCAAACACCTCCACGTTGATCAACTATATACACTTTGAAGCCCCTCGCGAATGCTACTTACTCCAACAACCGTGACGAGCTCGGCTGTCCCTGTAGCTTGAAAAACGAGCACGAACTTCGGGTATTCAAGCTCGAATTTTGGAAAATCAAAGCCACTTCAACACAAATCCACCGTTGGATTTGTAGTTCATACTGTGCTCTACAAGTTTGCTTCAGAAAGTTTTACGAATCGTTGCTTGGATTCGAAGAAAAGAGAGGGAGAAGAGGGGTGCATTTCGGCCATTCGTTGATATGGAGGCGGCCTGCAGTTTTGCAAACCCTAGTTTGTGTTTTTACTTTGCGAAATGAAAATTATAAGCCCTTATATAGAAAATCGCCCAATTTACTATTCATCGAAATTTTCCGAACTCCAAACGAAGCGTGCCGGTTGGCGTTTCTAAGGTTTACCCCTCGTTCCGGACACAATGGAATTGGTTTCGAAAGCTAATTAGGTCATCTGTGCGAGTTATGGCAATAAACGTTCAATTTAAATTAAACCGATTTAAACGATTTTCTAGGCGTTTTAGCTTGCACCGGACAAACGGTAAATCCAATTGACACGAAATTTGAAACATTACAATAATATTACATTACGGATCCGATGAAACTGGTTTTGTCGAAATCCGAGACTGTTTGAAAAATGACTATTTTAACTCGCCAAGTTAATATTAAAAACAATTTCGATGCGTTTCGAGCTGCCACTATCAAACGCTAACTCTGATTGCTACGAAAATTGAAATCCGGTAATAACAAACTATTGCGGATCCAATGGAACTAGTTTCGTCCAATTCTAAGACTGTTCGAAAATTGGCTAATTTCACTAGTCGATTTAAATATTAAAATATTCAATTTTCACAAATTAACTTTTAATTCGATTTTAAAAGTTCTAAAATATCGTTCTAACTCCAATATGACATAATAAAATTTTACAAATCATTTCCAATCATATTTAACCCAATTTTCAATTATTTCCATAATTCTAGCTATTCAATTATCGATTTAATTATTCAATTAAATCCAATTATTCGAAATAAAATTTATTTGACTTATAATTTCACTTATTAATATTTAAAATTAATTAAATATTCAATTTTTAATTAATAAAAATTCTGGGTCGTTACATACTTCCCCCCTTAAAAGAATTTCGTCCTCGAAATTAACAAGTAAGAAAAGTTACAGAATCTATTAACTTTCCCAAAAATCCATAGTTAAATTTCTTACAATACTTTACTAAGTTTCCCAAATCATACTTAGTTATCTTTTCAAAAACAACTACTATTGTTTAACTTTCAATTCCAAATCAAAATTTAGTTTTCACAATATTTTCCAATTTTTCTCAAAAATATTCTAACGCCTTAAATTTCCGGAAAAATTCACCAGAGTCTCCTATGCGCGGCTCGATCCGAAAAAAAATGAAAGTATATATATCACAAATATACATCTCATCAAGTAATGAGGCATCCCGCAGGGAAAAAAGTGTAAAAGTACGATATTTAATCCGAGATATGTACCTTATATTTTATTAGCGAGCATATACGGCTAATATAGCGCGAAAGCGAGCTCCAAATGCGAAGCAAACGCGATCCGCACCTACTAAACACTCAACAAATAGATGAGAAACATATATATAGACAATAGTATCGATATACAACATATAGCAACATAATAACTATATATGCCAACATAGCAAATGCAACAAAACAACAAATGCAAACATCAACCAACTATCATTCAACTAACATCCATAACCAAATAAATATTCGTTCATATTTTCATTAATATTCAATGAAATAGGTTTTCAATTTAATCACATTTGATTCATTAACAGTGGATGTTCTTACTAACATCCATTTTCAATTAGTTTATATTCACTAATTCATATTCAAGTTGGTTCACTTCAAAATCAAATTCAATTCTATTTAAGATTCACTTAACTTCCAATTGAATTTCAATTACTTTAGCTTCCAATTTCATTAATACTTAATGAATTATATAAAATCAACTAACAATCATATAACAACCAATGTATATTCATTACAACCAAATTCCTTCGCTATATTCATTAAATTTGGTTTAATTAAATTGATTTTCATTCAACTATTCAATTTCCAATAACATAAGATTTTAATGAATTAACACTTATATTCATTATTTCATATCAATTATTTAACATTCAATTCAATTTCTAAAGTTGAATTTCATTTATATAACTCAAGTTCACATTTATCACTTAACTTTATTAATTTACTTTGATACCAATATCAACTTCATTCAACATCTCTTAAGTTATATTCCATTTTATTTCAACACATATTCATAAATATATTCATATAGTTTCACTTCTTATATATACAAGTTTATTTCACAATTGTAAATCACATTAATTATAATTCAATTCTTATAATTCTTTTGCTTATACAATTATTCTTTTACTTAGATTATTCAAACAACTAAACAATCAACTTATATACACTTTAATAATTCTGAAAAATTATTTCTTCATATACAAAATATAATCAAGGCAAAATTATTTCATTTACCCAATTTAAAATAATATCGTGTCGAATTGTTCTATTCAAGTATTTATAAACCCCTTCGGCATAGTTGTCCAGACCGTGCTGACGAAGGTTCATACGCCACTCAATAAACCAATCATCACAATATAAAACAATTTTATATTCACTAACAAATACGCTCTCATAGCTATTATTACACTCAAACTCATTCTAGAGTACTACTGACTCTATCTCTAATGAGTAATACCCAACAGAACCATGGTTGTCGCTTAACCATATGCTCTGATACCAGATGTGAAGACCCGCAAATCCGTACTCCTTGAATATACACTAATCTCCATAGATTAACTCAAGATGAACAGAAATACGAATTCTCATTGTTTAAGAAAAAGAAAAAGGTAGAAGAAGAGAGAAAAAGATAGAAAATAGAGAGAAAAGAAAATAGAACGGAAAGAAAACAGCACAACAATATCAGAATCTCACAATCGCAGCGGAACAACATATAATAAATAAATGAATAATCTTTAAACAAAGAACTATATCAGTTATTACATCACATTTCACTACATCATCATCAAAGTGTACAACAAACAAGAACAAACAGCGGAAAAGAAATACTATATACCAATAATACGCCATGCCATCCAGCTTGCCTCCAGCAACTCCTGAATATCCAGAATATCCTGATAAACCTTAACTCTTGACTGCCCGTGTGTAAATTGGTGGGCACCCAGAGTTTAGGAAGGAAAACAATAAACTCCGAGTCAGTCATGTGACTGGTGTGAGAACTCAAAACAGTTTATTTATCTTTAAAATTAAAATAGAGGAATATTTTTAAAGTCAATTCGCAATGCTTTTAAAAATGAGACTACCATAAGGCCTCCCGCACACACACACAATGCAAACGCGGAATCAGAGGAGATTTATCCTTATGATAGTCAAAGATGCTTGATACGTATTAAAAAGAAACATTTGATATTATTATTAGTGCATGGTGTAGGAAAAATTCATTTCGAAAATAAAGATATAAATCTTAGCCAGCATAGACATTTCGAACTATGCCTACTATAGCTACCATCTAAACAGTGGTGACCACCATAAGTAAATGACAGGTTCTACAACTAAAACCGTACAGGGTTTCGTATTGGGAATTGGATTTCCAACGAATGGTCAGGCCAAGGAACTTCCCATTGCCACATGAGAACGCCTCTGGAAGGACGTCCCCGAGAACCAAACCGGATCTCTGCCAACACAAGGCCGGGTTACCCCTAACTGGGTAACAACTGACACGAGTATGCCATCCCCCGGTCCTTTGGGACCTTTAACCGAGCGCTCGTCACCAACATCGCACAATCATAAATAAAGTGTTTCAACATGAGTAAGTATCTGGGCTCCATACCATGATACCACCCTTTTCCAGAAGGAAATGCACATACCCTAAAGGGAGCTACCCCTCATAACCTTGCCGCATCTTTCCTGTTTTGACCATTCCGGGGTGTGAGGCTCGACGAAGTCTCGTCCACAAAAACACGCTTTATACAAAAGCTGTGCTTTGGGTCAACAAATGATCATAGAAATGATCACAAAGATAAACGATCAAACAAATGATCCTATCACAAATGATCAACACAATGATCATTTCACAGCAACACTCAGCATGTCACATTACCAAATTGGGAATATATCGCTGATAACCTTCAACTACATAACCTCTGAGCTCGTACGTCTCAGAGAAGGGTGTTAAGCTAAGAGAATAAATTCTCCGCCACCAACAGAAATATATTTGAAAGAAATCTGCTTTATATCTCAATTTGTAATATCAGACATACAATCCATACAAGTCTGTTCCGTGCTCGAACAGAACCGAAGGCACTTACAAAGAAGTCCTTGCAATCCGGATAATCTCTAATCACGTCCGGACTTCCCATCACATAGGGAGTCTCTATACCGTAGCTACTCGGTGTAAAGACAATCGACGAGTTGTCCTTTCGCTTTCAAAAATATCCGGTCTTCAACACCGGTCATCAATGCAATCCATTACGTCGTATCACTATTCGGAATGGGTAATCCGAATAACGAGCGCAATAATTTAAAAATAAGTGTGCATTCAAATTCAAGCAAATCACAACAAATACCTTTCAAAGGTAAATATTGATAGTCGGTTATTGAACTATCAATGGATATGCACAACATCACCAGATTCCAAATAATTTTCCATATTATTTATTTTCCAAAATATCTTTACAAGATATATGTTTTCAATACTTCAAAAATAAATCAATATTTATTTTTAAACGAATTCCACTTTCTTTTATAAATTCCATAGTGAATTTATATTTCACAATATCTACTGATATGCGATTTTCAATAGGTTTCAAATATTCATTTTCAATTTATCTTCAAAAAGATAAATTCTCAAAATATTCACTTTATATTGGAAAACATTTCCATACTTATTTAATAAGTATTCACAATCTTTTTATTTTCTACACTTGGAAAATATTCAATATACTTTAATCGAAATTAAGTATATATTTCATTCTTTAAGGAAATCATTCTCTTAACCATATTTGTTTGGGCCAAAATGAATGTTGCATAAAACATCGTTACGACAACCCAAAATCACTAGTATAGGGATTCGAAATTTAAAATAGATATATAAATCCCAATACTATACAAAACATTTCCTTTCGGAAATCATTTACTATAACAACAGTGTTATAGTCTACCATTTCCTTCTATTTCTCGAAAACGTCTATTTCAACAATAAATGTTGAAATCTATGGTTTCGAATCTTAACACATTTTAAAACATCGTTAGATCCTTTTAATTCTATTTAAAAACATCACGTCCAAAACATTTTCTTTAACATATTATTCACTATTCAAAACGTGAATATACCTCGTTAACAAATTTCATCATTTCTATTCATTTTATTTCAAAGGATTATTCACTGTCTAAACGTGAATATAACTCCATAAATAAGTTATAACAATTTACTTATCAAAATAACCCGTTTGCGGATTTATAAAACAATGTCTATAAATTCCATTTCTATTTATTTTACAACAACTTCCTTTTATAAATCTCCTTTATTAACCTATTCCAATTTATAACTCAATTATAAACCAAAGGTTCATATTATAAGTTAAATCTTATAAAACGATTATTTTACAAAATCGTTCTTTTAAAGACTTTCCAAATTATAAATCTTATAACTTATAAAATTCATTTATTTAACCAAATCTATTCTTCAAATAACTTTACAAATTTTATAAATCTACTGCTTATAAAATTCCATTTATAACTTCACCATTTATAATTCTATAAATTTCATTCATTTATGAAATTCATTCACAATTCATTCTAACACTTATAAAAACCCGTTTTATAATTCAAATATTTTAGTTTACAAATATCAATTTATAAATCTTTTATATAAATCAATTTATATTATTATTTAAAACGTCTTTAAACTCCTTTAATATTTCATCATTTTGATTTATAAAATAATCAAATTCAATAAATCCTACGTTTAAACTTTTTATAATAAATTCAAAAATCCAAATTTAAACTATTTATAAAACCATTAACCCATATTTTTCTCAAAAATCAACTTTTAACTATATTTCTCAAAAATCATAATTTTTATAACATTAAAATTATACGTTTATTTATTTAAAAACGAATCAATTCCAAAATTATTTTATAAACGTATACTCTTCAAAAATCACTTTAAAAATCCTTTTAAAATTCCAAAATTTGGTCCAATGATGCTACACACCAAATAGTCAATCACGACAACAACGACATCATATATCGTATATGATAATCAACGAATATCAAAATATCCATAATCAAATAAATACTGTTGAGGAATCCAGTTGGATCCCTCCAACCTGTTTTCTTGCATCCACAAACATTAGCACAATACCAATTCCGCTCCAGTACGAAATTATCGCGGTATATGGGATTTAAAATATTATCCGCTTAATAGACGGCGCAATAGGGTCTCATCCTCTATACAATGCGGGAAATCAATAACTGCAATATATACATATGCCAATATATATATTGCTATTATATATAATACCAATTTCAGTGTTTAGAAAATATTCGCGGTATATGTTTTTAATAAATAACATCCGCTTAATAGACGGCGCATAATGCCTATTTTAATAATCAATAGATAACAATCATCACTCAAACATGCATTCAAGTATTATAAATATAACTATTTAAAATTAAAATCGAAACCGATTCGATTGAGTGAGAAGTTCTCACCTTGATTTCAATTTCATTTTAGCGATTTATTTCGAATAAAATTAAACAGACGTTTAATTTTACCCAAAATTTTCGCTAACTCCAAACGACTCCAATCCAATTCCATAGCGTAGTGCTCGTCCATACGATTCCAACGCAACTGGTTTCGCGCGATTTCGACCTCGTATGAAAAGATATGATTTTTACCAAGTTTACACTAATTTTATAATATAAATTTACAACATATTTCTATTTTTTAAACCAAACTAAACCACTACCGTTAGATCTCCATTCCCCCCATCATAGCCGTCCACTGCTTCTCCTTCCCCACGCGTATCCTACAGGAAATCACGCAACCCAAATCACGCATAAAACCCTAACAGCCGCACCAATTGCAAACACCTCCACGTTGATCAACTATATACACTTCGAAGCCCCTCGCGAATGCTACTTACTCCAGCAACCGTGACGAGCTCGGCTATCCCTGTAGCTTGAAAAATAAGCACGAACTTCGGGTATTCAAGCTCGAATTTTGGAAATTCAAAGCCACTTCAACACAAATCCACCGTTGGATTTGTAGTTCATACTGTGCTCTACAAGTTTGCTTCAGAAAGTTTTACGAATCGTTGCTTGGATTCGAAGAAAAGAGAGGGAGAAGAGGGGTGCATTTCGGCCATTCGTTGATATGGAGGCGGCCTGCAGTTTTGCAAACCCTAGTTTGTGTTTTTACTTTGCGAAATGAAAATTATAAGCCCTTATATAGAAAATCGCCCAATTTACTATTCATCGAAATTTTCCGAACTCCAAACGAAGCGTGCCGGTTGGCGTTTCTAAGGTTTACCCCTCGTTCCGGACACAATGGAATTGGTTTCGAAAGCTAATTAGGTCATCTGTGCGAGTTATGGCAATAAACGTTCAATTTAAATTAAACCGATTTAAACGATTTTCTAGGCGTTTTAGCTTGCACCGGACAAACGGTAAATCCAATTGACACGAAATTTGAAACATTACAATAATATCACATTACGGATCCGATGAAACTGGTTTCGTCGAAATCCGAGACTGTTTGAAAAATGACTATTTTAACTCGCCAAGTTAATATTAAAAACAATTTCGATGCGTTTCGAGCTGCCACTATCAAACGCTAACTCTGATTGCTACGAAAATTGAAATCCGGCAATAACAAACTATTGCGGATCCAATGGAACTAGTTTCGTCCAATTCTGAGACTGTTCGAAAATTGGCTAATTTCACTAGTCGATTTAAATATTAAAATATTCAATTTTCACAAATTAACTTTTAATTCGATTTTAAAAGTTCTAAAATATCGTTCTAACTCCAATATGACATAATAAAATTTTACAAATCATTTCCAATCATATTTAACCCAATTTTCAATTATTTCCATAATTCCAGCTATTCAATTATCGATTTAATTATTCAATTAAATCCAGTTATTCGAAATAAAATTTATTTGACTTATAATTTCACTTATTAATATTGAAAATTAATTAAATATTCAATTTTTAATTAATAAAAATTCTGGGTCGTTACAATGGCTGTATTTTGAAATCCAAGTTCTTTAACTTAAAAATTAACTTTTTATTATTTAAACTTAATTAAATAGGCCAAATTTAAATGACCAAAATTCTTGGTTGTTACATTTGCCCCCCTTAAAGGATTTCGTCCTGAAAATTGCCAACGTAAGAAAAATGTCATTGACCCATTAAATTTTCAAAAACAATTAATTGAAATAGATTATCAAATTCATTTAAATCGTTTAACTTTTCAAAATCAAATAGTTATAACTTATTATAAAAAAAAATTCTAGGTCTTCAAATTCATTCATGGTTACTAACTAATACATCCATTCATTTATTCCAAGCTATAACTCAAAATCAAAAAATTTAGTCATAAACAATTTCTTTAAAATTCTCAAAAAATTTCTAACGCCTTAAATTTTCAAAAAAATTTGCCAGCTTCTCCTTTGCCCGGCTTGATCTTAAAATTTACAATATATATAAATATAATCACGAATATACATCTCATCTTCAAGGATGAGTCACCCCATAGGGAAAAATATAAAAATACAATATGTAATCCGAGATGTGTACCTTTTTATTATATTAGTAAGCATATACAATCGACAAAATGCGAAAGCAAGCTCCAAATGTGAAGCACGCCATCCGCACCTACTAAACACTTAACAACCAATGAGAACAAGTATATGAAAAGTAATATCAGTATAGCACATATACTAATAGAATATCTATATGCAAATGTAATAAGAGAAACATAAAACAAATAATCTCGATTCAATTTAATTCATAACCATACCAATTTGCATTTTCCAAGGTCAACATTATTTTACTAAAGCCCATACGATGTACATATACCATCCATATGCAAAACCATACTTGGTCGCTCGCTCGATCAAACAATTTCACTTCCGAACTAGTATCGTTCGCACGACCACTCTAGTGCGGACTTAGATTTGGTTCCTTGATTGGAAACCACCATTCTCCTTGCATAGGTATATACTATAATAGAGAATATCATAATCAATCAAAAATTCATATCTAGTATTCGCCGTCGAGAATTGAGTGAAACATCACAACTTGAATCGGTATAAATCAACTCGAAATCATATATTCGAATTTGGATCAAATAGTTATGCGAATAAAATAATATATGTACAACCTACGTATTTATTTCAATTTACTTCCATTTAATTAATTTACATTCAATCATTTACACTCACTTATTAATATTCACTTTAAATTCAATTATGTTTAACAACTTTTCATTCCATGTTTAGTTCACTTAGTATATTTCTTTAATACTAGCAACACTTAACGTCCATTCCATTAAATTATCTACTTAAGTTCATTTTAAACATTTTATACAACACATCTAATGTTTATTTTCACTTCATAACTTAAGTTCATATTCAATTCTACTAGCTCACTTTACTAATTTATTTCATTACTAGAATCAACTTTATTTAATTTTGCTTTAGTTAAATTTCATTTCAAAATTCATTTATTTGACTTAACTTAAGTTAAATTTCATTTCAAATTCAATTTTCAAATTTACTTTTTTAAAATTTATATTCAACAAATTTAAAATTTGTTAAACTTACTAATTTTCAACATCTATAAGTTATAAAACTTATTTCTTATCTATACCCATCTTCAAAGTTCAAAACTTATTATCTTATGTTTCTTAAAACATTTAGATAGAAGTATTCAGGATTTTTAAACACCCGGTTTTATTTTAAATCATTTCAAAATCATACATTTGCATAACTATATATATCAAATCATACTTTTTTATTTATTTTTATTTTTTTAAAATCAGAACTTTTTATCACAACAAATCCCAATGGCAAATTACTCAGGTAGCAATTCCATACTTAGAAACCCGAAAATGAATGTCGATTATGCTGCAGCCATCATCAGAATTATTTTCCAAGGACTGAGGTGAGTCAGTGATTTCTATTTTTTTAAATTCCATATAAAATATTTATTACCCAGAATATCTCCAAAATAATACTATTGTTATTTTTCCAAACCATTGAAAACAATTTTCAAAATCAATGGATTTTTAATTCTCCAACATCTTGTTTTAAACCCAATTTTATTAAAAATCATATTTATAATTATACTTAGGTAATTCCATTTCCTTTCCATTTATAAATCATGTTTATAAATCATATTTATAAAATATCATTTCTTACGTAATATTATTCCACAATGTTGATTATTTTTGTTATAGTCAATACTTTATAATTCATAATTATAAGTTCAGTTTCATATATAACTTATTTAACAAATGTTTATCTTTGTTTAGATTATAATAATAACAACTTTTATTAGATCAACAAACAATAAACAAGAAATGATAATAATCAAATATTATCATTCACCGACAACTAAACACTCCACATATAACTGTATTAATTTCTGAAAATTGTTCTTTTATATATAAAATATAATTTAGATAAAATTATTTCATTTACCCAGTTTTCAAAACAACACTGTGACCGTTTGCATTGTTTAAGCGTTCAAAAATCTCTATCGATATCGTGGCATTCCATGTATCGACCAGAATTTATAATCCACTCAACAAATAAATTATCACAACATAAAACGTTTTTATAATCACCAACAAATACGTGCTCATATATATACACTCAAACTCATCTTAGAGTCTCGCTTACCCTATCTCAAATGAGTGAATTGCCATCGAAGTCAAGGTGTTCGCTTAACCTAAGCTCTGATACCACATGTAATAACCCGCTATTTCGTATAATTCAAGCTGACAATAAACCATACATATCCAACCCAAATCTAATGGAAAGACGGATAGTTAAGGGAAATAAAGAAGAAGAGAAGAGAAGAAGAAGAGAAAATAAACTAAAACAACACAAAATCTCACAGTGGAACAATATATAATATAGAATGAATGATCTTTACAAAAGAGAAACTATTATATACATATATTCATCAGAGTACAACAACAATCACAATCATCAGCTTGGACAGTTATAACATCCTATCCTCACAATGGCTGAATAATTCAATAACAAAGCAATGGAAAATAAACATATATGAGAATACGGCTTGAAGAACTCCAACTCATCTCCTGAGCTCCAATGCAACCAAAACAATATGCAAATATGCTCGGTCTGACCCGAGCGTTATAATAAAATAACAACTGAGTCGGTCCGAAAGACCAGCGTGAGAAAACACATCCATCTGGATTCTAAAGTTATAAAAACCTTTGAAAACAAAGGTATCTCGTAAGACGACGCCGCATATAAACACGGATGGGTTTTTACCTCATGGTAACCAAAATATTTCATATGAAATCTTTGATATTATAATAATGTCTTATATACAATTACTTATTAATCATAGTCCAAATTGTAGCATTAATTAAATTCCAGCATACTAGGTTCTACAACCAAAACCGAAGGCTCGTATTGGATAATGGATTCCAACTATAAAAGCATAAGGTTCTACCCACCGAATCCATACACCTCTAGATCAAGTGTACGGGAGGCTACAACACGTTGCACCTCTACTACTTAGGACCGACACTATCTCCTTCTCGAGTAGCACCGAATATGATCACCTCTTGGTTGCAAGAAACAACCACACAATGAGATCCCCAAGCATACATGAATATCGCCCTAGATTTGGGATGATCATACCCTACTCGGGTGCGATCCACTTAGCCTTGCCGTATGTCCTTGCTTTATTCATTCCCAAGGTATAAGGCGTGAAGAGGCCAAGCAACACCAAGCCCCCTTGATTGATCTTTCACTAATTAAAACCATCATATAAATACTCGTATCAAAATACTTTTATAAAGATATTGTAACGACCTAAAATTTAGGTCATTTGAAATTCAGACATTTAATTAATTTTAAATATTCACAAGTAAATTTATAAGCTGGATAAGTTATATTTGAAATATAAGGATTTAATTGGATAATTAAATTGTTAATTTAATATTTGAAATTGCAGAAATAATTGGAAACTGGACTTAAATGTTAAAAAAATGATTTATAAGATGAATTATATTCTATTTGATTTAGAATGGTGTTAGTAAACTTATAAAATTGATTTAAAAGATAATTTATAGAAATTGAATATTTTAATTTTTTTAGTTAACGTATAAAAATAGACATTTTTCATATAGTCTCGAATTTTGACGAAACCAGTTTCATTGGATCCGTAATTTTATATTATTGTAGGATTTCAAATTTCATGTCAATCGGATTTACGATTTAGTCGTGGCAAACTAAAACACGTAGAATTTTGTTTAAGTAAATTTTTAATTTAAATAATTCAATTCAAAAACCTATCTTTCAAATACGATCGAATTGGCTCCCAATATATATTCCATTGTATTCGAAATAGGGGTAAAATATTATAAACACCTAGCGGCACGCTTTGTTTGGAGTTCGAAATTTTTTTGGGTGAATAGTGGCCAAAACTATTTTCATTTTTCACAAAACCCTATCTTCACTAAACCCTAGCCGCCACTAAGGAATATACGGCCAGAAACTTCCAAACTTCCCCCTTCGATCACTTCTAATGCGTGAACAATTATGAAAATGTCCCGACTAGAAAAATGTTAAGCTCGTCGAGAGCTACGCATTCAACGATCACGATCGAATTTAAGGTGATGGATCAATGGAAATTTCAGTTTGAAGGCAACACATTCACACACGATTCTTGAGAGAAATAGGCGATTGAGCCCTTCGGTGTTGCAAGCGTTGATGGAGTGGATGTTGCTCTTCCGTTTGGCAGTAGTGGATCATCGTTAAAACGATTGAATGGTCGCGAAAATTCAAATAACGAAGGCGGCTAGTGGGTTTTGTTGCATGAATATGAACGTGAGAGAGAAGAAAAGAGACGCGGCCGAGATTCTAGGGTATCAAAATCAATGGCTGTGATTTATGTAGGGTTATAAAAATAAAAAAGAAATTATAAATTTTATTATATATATTAATTCGTATAAACTTTGAAATTGCATATCTTCTTTATACGAGGTCCATTTTTGACGAAACAAATTACATTGGGTCCATATTGACGAGCACAACATTTTAGAGTTGGTTTCAAGTTGATTGGAGCTAGTGTAAATTTTGGGTAAAATTAAATGGCTATTTAATTTTATTCGGAATAAAACGCTGCAACAGATTTTGGAATCAAAGTGTGTAGAACTCGCTCTTTCTAACTCACTGATATTTTTATATAAGTGAGAGTAATTGTTTTTTATGCTGATGATGATTGTTTGGATGATATATTATCTATATATTGATTGGTATTTGGATATATTCCTGCATATTGGAGCATATGAGACCCTATAGGTTGCTGTGTATGAGCGGATGACCCTTTGTACGCATGTCTGCCTCGAAGCAAACATTGTACACATATTTTAATATGTATATTTGTTGCAGGTGGCAGGTTGGAGGGATCCAACTGGATTCCTTACCAGTATTGAGTTTATTTACAGATATTGTGATGTATGATGTAATCATGTGATATATGATGTTTTGGATGCCATGATTGATGTATCTAGTGCTGTTGCAGCATTGGGGCATATTTTCGAATTTTAAAAATGTTAAATGATGATTTTAAATTGAAAAGGGATTTTGAAGTGATTTTGGAAATAGATGTTTTATAAATTATTAATTGTTAAGTAAATGAATTTATTTTTAATAAATAAATGTTATAATTTTTATGTTATAAAAATTATGATTTTTGTGAATTATAATCATAATGTGATTTTTGAAAAGTGGTCTTTTAAATGAAGTTATAATCGGATTTTATTAGTGAATAAGATCTATGAATTGTGAAGCTATAAAATGAATGGATTTTGTAAAATAAATGATATATAAGTAATTAACTTATAGTCGGATTTTGGCAGGTAAATGAGATATAAACGAGATGGGTTAATAAAGGAATTTTATAAATGGAAGTTTTTATAAAATGTAACTGTGATTTATAAACATTGTTTTATAAAGGTGAAATCAATTTAAATTGGTAAACTAAATACAGAAATTATTAAAGGGATTTCGTCCACGATTTTGATAGTGGATAATCCTTTAATTAAAAGTGCAATAATGATGAATTTCTTTAGGAATTAAATCCACGATTTTGGACAGTGGATTATCCCTTAATAAATATGTCGAAGTAATGAATTTAGAAAAGGAGATATATTCGTGATTTTGGACAGTTAATTATCCTTTAATTAAATGTGCAATAGTAATGAATTTGGATAAGAGAAGTATATTCACGATTTTGGACAGTGAATAATCTTTTAAATAAAATGGATAATTTTAGGAAGTGATATTTTTAAATGGAGTTAAATTGTTTAAAGATGTTTTAAAATGTGTTAATTATCAAATACATAGATTTCAACATCCATTGTTGAAAAAGACGTTTCGAGAAATAAGGAAATGATGGACTATAACATTGTTGTTATAGAAATGATTTTCGAAAGAAAATGTTTTGTTTAGTATATGGGATTTATATATCTATCTAATTTTCGAATCCCTATACTAGTGATTTTAGGTTGTCATAACGATTTTTTACGCAACATTCATTTTGACCCAAATAAATGTATTTAAAGAGAATGTTTTCCTTAAAGGATGAAATATATACTTAATCCTGATTTAAATATATGTAATATTTTCCTAAGTGTTGAAAATAAATTGATTTATGAATTACTTATTGTTAAATAAGTATATGGAAATGTTTTTTAATATGGGAAGTTGAAATGTTTTGAGAATATATCTTTTTAAACATAATCTAAAGTGAATATTTAGTAAGTGATTTAATCAATAAAAGATTAATTAAAAAAGCCTAGTGATTTCATATAGGGCTAAATATTTGTTTGTTTGCTTTGATAGTTAAATAACCGACTACCAAATTTGGCTATTTTAGTTCCTCGAATTGATGTGGGAACTATTTAGTCGTACACTTAGTACATAGCCTTCTGTGTAGGCCTGATTATTGTTTTTGTTGAGAATGTTGATTTGCATAGCGTGGAGTATTACTCAAATCTATCGAGCTTCCTTCTTGGCCCGAAGGATAACAAGCTGAATGTTGGAGACGTGATAAGTCTATGAGACTTAGTTTCCGTGTGAGGTTGAGAAACGCTTTTGCGTTGTTAGTGCGAAGAGAGCAGGATCAGTTTTATCTGAAAACCACTTTGGACCAATGTATATGCAACGATTGTGCAGGTTGCTTATGATGATATTGATATTACGGATTTCATTGTGGGGCACTGGTTGTTGATCCTTTGGGGTTAAAATCCTAATATACATATAGTAGTAGTGATCTCCTCATTATCAAATATCCAATGCAAGGACTGTCGTTAATAATCCTTGGGATTTTCTAACAGGATGTGGTAGAAAAGTACCTTCGGTTTGTCCTGTTCCTGGACAACTTGTATGGATGTTTGTTTGACATTGCATTTCTAAAGATTACGTACATTGGTTTTTACAAACGTACATCAATGGTGGTGGAGAAGGCAACTTCTCTTAGCTTAACATCCTCCTTGAGATGTATGAGCTTAAGGGTTGTATTTTTGTGGAAGACATTTAGTAGTCAACGGAAATAGCCTTGTAGCATTCAAAGTGATGTGATATGTGATTTGTGAAAGGTAATTGTTACCTCAGACCCCATCAATCGGAAATGACCAAAACAGGGTTAGATGCATCAACGCTAAGTGGGTCGCTCCCAAGTAGGATATGATCATCCTCTTCAAGATATATCTTTACATGCTATAACATTGTGTATCCGATTATTGTGGTTTGTATGCTTTAAGGGACCTCGGTAAAGGTCGGTAATGACCGGAGGATGATATATTCGGTACCATCTAGTTATAGAGGTGGGCCGATCTTCTATTGGTAGAGGATCCTTTGTGATGAGCCATATTCCTCTAGAGATGTACTGCCGGAAGGTAGTCCATTCACCTGGTCATTTATATGGAAATCCAAACTCCACTACGTACCTGCCATTTTGATTGTATTACCCATTTTGGGCTATATGCTGAAATTTAATCAGTGTAACAATTTCGGCTATGATTAATATTATTTGTATACTAGACACTAGTTTAACATCAGATGATTTGATATGAAATGTTTTGGTTATCGTAAGGTAGAAACTTGTCCGTGTTTATGTGTGGACTTGTCTTACGAGATAATTTTGTTTTGGTAAAGGAAAAGTTTGGTAATTTAATAAATTCAGTTGAGTGCGTTTCTCATGCTTATTTACTAGACTGATCTGGACGTTCTTCCCTTTCAATGCTCGGATCAGACCGAGCATATTTATAGGTTCAGATTTGGTGCTTTTAGAGCTTCGGCAGGAGAGCTGGAGATCTTTATTTCGTATACACGTATCTGTTTATTATCCGCTGCTTAGTTGTTGTATATTATCGGCATTTGTAGGACATGTTATTATAACTGTCCAGGCTGATAACTATTGATTGATTATTGAACTCTGATTGGTGCATGTATATATACAGTTTCTGTTTTGTAAAGATCATTGATATGATATTATATGTTTTCCGCTGCGTGTGAGATTCTGTATTATTCTGTTTTGTTTTCTCTTTTCCCTTTCTTCTCTTCTCTTCTTCTCTCTTCTTTTCTTTCTCCCGACTTTCCATCAACCTGTGATTTTTGGGTCGGACATGTGTGGTTTATTATTGACTCAAAGGGTAAGGATTGCGGGTCGTCGCATTTGGTATCAGAGCTTAGATTTTGTATATTCCTAAGCTTTGATGTGTACTCAGTATAGATAGGGACAATAGCACCCTAGATTGAGTCTGAGTGTATTATATATATGAGCGCATATTTGTTAGTGATTATAAAATGTTTTATATTGTGTTTACTTTTCCGTTGAGCTGTTTGTGAATTCTGGTTGGTATGTGGGACGCCATATCATCGATAGGGATTTCCAAATAGTTAAACGAGGCAAGTCGACATAGTTTTATTTTTAAATTGGGTAAATGAAATAATTTTACCTCTATTATATGTTTTATATAAATGAATAATTTTTTAGAATAATTAAAGGTACATAAATTGATTGTTGGTTGTTTGGAAATGTGAATATATATAAGTTAATAAAAGTTGTTTAAATAATATAAATAAAAATAACAATTGTAGAAAGAATAAATTGAATAAGCAAATGAATTATAAAGTATGCAATTATAATTAAAATGATTTAAAATTGTCAAATAATCTTATATATGAGAAATGAAACCAAATGAATATATTTACAAATATGAGTTATAAATAAAAATGGATTTAAACTGAGATTTTGAATCTTGTTAATTTTGAAGTTGTTTTCAAAGTTAAAGACGTTATATTATTATAAATCTTAGTAAGATAAATAAATTTGGAATGAATCTTATGTTAATAAAGTGAAATAGTGAAATTATATAAGTAAAAAGATTTGTAAATGTTATTTATATATAAAAGGAATTTTAAAAAAAGAATATAAAGTACTGAATTCACTATTGTTACCGGAAAATAATAAGGGTGATGACTGCAGCATCATCAGTATCATTTTTGAGTTTCTGTGTGATGGATTTACTACCAATAGTAAATTGAAAATTTAAGCTTTGTTGTAATAAAAAATTTGAATTTAAAATCCAAGTTGAAATTGATAAATATAAGTGAAATGAGTTTTGGACTTATAATATTAAATAAAAGAAATTTTAACTTTAGTGAATTAAATGTATTTTAGTTAGCATAATAAATATATGATTTGAAATTTGACTATAGGAAAGTTAAATAAAGTGAATTGGATTTAAACTGGATTTGATAAGTTATTGGAATGAAAATTAAACTTAAGGGGTGGAAATTATATAATATGAATTTGAAAGTTTAGATAAATAAGTTGTATAACTTATAACACGAGGAAATGTAAGTAAAACCAAATAATTAAAATGGTTAAACGGTTCTGTTAAGCAAAACGAAATCTGAATTTGAGTAGTGATATGAAATTTTACTTAAGTAAAGTTAAATAAAATGCAATTTCATTTAAATTAGAAATGAACTTAAGTTGTGTAGTGAAAGTAAATGTAAATGAAGATGAAATGAAATATAACTTAAATGATGTTGAATGAGGTTGAATTTGATAAATAAAATGAATAAAACAAAGTAAAAAAATGAATGTTGAGTATATATTAAATAAATTTGGTTATGTTGATTATACATTAGTTGTCAGATGGATGTTAGTTGACTGTATAGAAATTTATATGAAATTGAAAGCTAAATAATTGAATTCAATTTGAACGTAAGTGAATTTAAATGGAATTGAATTAAATTTGAATTGGAAGTGAACCAACTTGAATATGAATTAGTGAATGTAAACTAATTGAATATGAATTAGTGAATGTTAGAAAACAATCCAATGTTAATAATCAAATGTGATTTAAATTGAAAACCAATTCAATGAATATTAATAAGAAGTGAATAAATATTGATTTGGTTATGGATTTGTTGGATAGAGATTGGTTTGTTGGATGTTTGTTGGATGATAGTTGTTTGATGGTTGGATTTGTTGCTTATTGATGGCAGTTGCTATGTTGGCATATATAGTTGTTGTATTGGTATTGTATATTGATATTGCTTTTCATATATACATGTTTCTCATTTGTTGTTGAGTATTTAGTAGGTGTGTATGGCGTATGCTTCGCATTTGGAGCTTGCTTTTATGCTATATTAGCCGTATATGCTCGCTAATAATGTATAAGGTACATATCTCGGATTACATATCGTACTTTATATTTTTTTCCCCTACGGGATGCCTCATCCTCGAAGATGAGATGTATATTTGTGACATACATACATATATATATATATATGTTGTGATTCTAACCGCGTGAAGGAGACAATGTCAAAACTTTTTGAAAGTTTAAAGCATTAGAATTTTTTTTGAGAAAATTAGGAATCTTTTTTTTGGATTTTTGAGTTAAAAGTTAAATGACATTCATTGGTTTTGAAAAGATAACTAAGAATAGATTTGATATCTAATTTGAATGAATTGTTTTGAACAGTTAATGGATTTTGTGACTTTTTTTACTTGGTAATTTTGAGGACGAAATTCTTTTAAGTAGGGGAGAATGTAACGACCTAGTATTTCAATCATTTGAAATTCAGATATTTAATCGATTTTAAATATTCACAAGTAAATTTTATAAGCTGGACAACTTATATTTGAAACATAAGGATTTAATTGGATAATTAGATTGTTAATTTAATATTTGAAATTGCAGAAATAATTGAAAATTGGATTTAAATGTGAATAAAAATAATTTATAAAGTTGAATTATATTCTATTTGAATTAGAATGGTGTTAGTAAACTTTTAAAATTGATTTAAAGGTTAATTTATAGAAATTGGATATTTTAATATTTAATTAACGTGTAAAAATAGCCATTTTTCATACAGTCTCAAATTTCGATGAAACTAATTTCATTGGATCCATAATGTTATATTATTGTAGGATTTCAAATTTCGTGTCAACTGGATTTACGGTTTAGTCGTGGCAAGCTAAAACGCGTAGAAATTTGTTTAGGAAATTTTTTAATTTAAATAATTCAATTCGAAAACCTATCTTTCAAATATAATCAAATTGGATTTCGATATATATTCCATTGTAATCGAAATAAAGGAAAAACATTATAAACGCCTGGTGGTATGCTTCGTTTGGAGCTCAAAAATTTTTTGGATGAATAGTATCGCAACATTTACTATATAAGACCAAAACTATTTTCATTTTTCACAAAACCCTATCTTCACTAAATCCTAGCCGCCACTAAGGAATACATGGCCAAAAACTTCCAAACTTCCCCCTTCGATCTCTTATAATCCGTAAACAATTATGGAAAAAGTCCCAACTAAAAAAATGTTAAGCACGTTGGGAGCTACACACATTCAACGATCTCGATCGAATTTAAGGCGATGGATCAACGGCAATTTCAGTTTGAAGGCAACACATTCACACACGATTCTCGAGAGAAATAGGCGATCGAGCCCTTCGGTATTGCAGGCATTGATGGAGTGGAGGTCGCTCTTCCATTTGGCAATAGTGGATCATCGTCAAAACAATTGAAATGGTCATCGAAATTCAAAGAATGAAGGTGGCTAGTGGGTTTTGTTGCATGATTATGAACGGGGGAGAAAGAAAAGAGATGAGGCCAAGATTATAGGGTATCAATCAATGGCTGTGATTTATATAGGGTTATAAAAATAAAAAGAAATTGCAAATTTTATTATACATTAATTCGTATAAAGTTTAAAATTGTATAACTTCTTCACACGAGGTCCGTTTTTGACGAAACAAATTGTGTTAGGTCCATATTGACTAGCACAACACTTTAGAGCTGGTTTGGAGTTGATTGGAATTTGTGTAAATTTTAGGTAAAATTAAACGGCTGTTTAATTTTATTCGAAATAAAACACTGCAACTGCTTTTGGAGTCAAAGTGAGTACAACTCAATCTTTCCGACTCACTGATATTTTTATATAAGTGAGAATAAATGTTATTTATGCTGATGATGATTGTTTGGATGATATATGATATATTATTTATATATTTATTGGTATTTGGATATATTCCTGCCTATTGGAGCAGATGTGACCTTATATGTTCCCGTTTATGAGCGGATGGCCATTTGTACGCGCGTCTGCCTCGAAGCGGAAATTATACACATATTCTAATATTTATATTTGTTGTAGGTGACAAGTTGGAGGTATCCAATTGGATTCCTCACCAGTATTGATTTTATTTACAAATATTGTGATATATGCTGTTACCATGTGATATATGATGTTTTGGATGCCGTGATTGATGTATTTAGTGCTGTTGCAGCATTGGGCCATATTTTGAAATTCTAAAAATGTTAAGTGATGATTTTAAATTGAAAAAGGATTTTCAAGTGATTTTGGAAATCGATGTTTTATAAAATTTTGAACTGTTAAGTAAATGAATTTATTTTAAATAAATGTTATAATTTTTATGTTATAAAAATTATGATTTTTGTGAATTATAATCAAAATATGATTTTTGAAAAGTGGTCTTTTAAATGAAGTTATAATTGGATTTTATAAGTGAATAAGATTTACAAATTATGATGTTATAAAATGAATGGATTTTGTAAGATAAACGATTTGTAAGTAATTAACTTATAATTTGATTTTGGCAGGTAAATGAGATATAAACGAGATGGGTTAATGAATTTTATAAATGGTAGTTTTTATAAAATGTAAATGTGATTTATAAACATTGTTTTATAAAGGTGAAATCAATTTAAGTTGATAAACTAAATATAGAAATTATTAAACGAATTTCATCCATGATTTTGGACAGTGGATAATCATTTAATTAAAAGTGCAATAGTAATGAATTTGATTAGAAATTAAATACACGATTTTGGACTGTGGATTATACTTTAATAAACATGAAGAACTGATGAATTTAGCAAAGGAGATATATTCACGATTTTGGACACTGAATTATCCTTCAATTAAATGTGCAATAGTAATGAATTTGGATAAGAGAATTATATTCACGATTTTGGACGGTGAATAATATTTTAAATAAAATGGATATTTTTGGGTAGTGATATTTTTAAATGGAGTTAAATTAGTTTAAAGAAGTTTCAAAATGTGTTAAGTATCGAATACATAGATTTCAACATCCATTGTCGAAATAGACGTTTCGAGAAATAAGGAATGATGGACTATAACACTATTGTTACAGTAAATGATTTTGGAAAGGAAATGTTTTGTATAGTGTATGGGATTTATATATCTATCTAATTTTCGAATCCCTATACTAGTGATTTTTGGTTGTCGTAATGATGTTTTACGCAACATTCGTTCTGACCCAAATAAGTGTGTTTAAAGAGAATGTTTTCCTTAAAGAATGAAATATATACTTAATCCTGATTTAAGTATATGTAATATTTTCTAAGTGTTGAAAATTAATTGTTTGTGAATTGCTTACTATTAAATAAGTATACGGAAATGTTTTCCAATATAGGAAGTTGAAATGTTTTGAGAATATATCCTTTTAAAGATAATTTAAAGTGAATATTTGGCAAGTGATTTAATCAATAAAAGATTAATTAAAAAGGGCCTAGTGATTGCATAAGGGGATAATATTCGTTTGTTTGCTTTGATAGTTAAATAAACGACTATCAAATTTGGCCATTTTAGTTTCTCGACTTGATGTGGGAACTATTTAGTCGTATACTTAGTACATAGCCTTCTATGTAGGCTTGATTATCATTTGTGTTGAGGATGTTGATTCACATAGTGCAAAGCATTACTCCAATCTATCGAGCTTCCTTCTTGGCCTAAATGATAGCTAGTTGAAAGTTGAAGACGTGATAAGCCTATGAGACTTAGTTTCTATGTGAGGTTGAGAAACGCTTTTGCGTTGTTGGTGCGACGAGACCGGGATCAGATTTATCTAAAATCCACTTCGGACCAACGTATATGTGACGATTGTGCAGGTTGCTTATGATGATATCGATATTCCGGATTTTCATAGTGGGGGATTGCTTATTGATCGTTTGGGTTTAAAATCCCAATATACATATAGTAGCAGTGGTCTGTTCATTATGAAATATCCATTGCAAGGACTGTTGCTACTAATCCTAGGGATTTCCCGACAGGATGTGGTATGAAAGTGCATTCGATTTGTCTTGTTCCTGGACAACTTGTGTGGATGTTTGACTGACATCGCATTTCTAAGATTACGTACATTGGTTTTTATAAATGTACATCAGTGGTGGCGGATAAGACAACTTCTCTTAGCTTAACACCCTCCTTGAGATGTATGAGTTTAAGGGTTGCATTTTTGTGGAAGGCAATTAGTAGTCAATGGAAATGGCCGTGTGGCATTCAAAGTGATGTGATATGTGATTTGTGAAAGGTAATCGTTACCTCAGGCATCATCAACCGAAAATGACCAAAACAATGTTAGATGCGGCAAGGCTTAGTGGGTCGCTCCCAAGTATTATACAATCATCCTCTTCTAGATATATTTTTACACGCTATGATGTCGTGTATCTGATTATTGTGGTTTGTATGCTTTGAGGGCCCTCGGAAAAGGTCGGTGACGATCGAAGGATGATATATTCGATACCATCTAGATATAGAGGTGGGTTGGTCTTGTGTTGGTAGAGGATTCTTTGGGATGGTCCTCGGTACGTTCCTCTAGAGATGTACTGCCGAAAGGCAGTCCCTTCATCTGGTCATTCGTGTGGAAATCCAAACTTCTCTTCGTACCTGCCTTTTTGATTATATTACCCATTTTGGGCTATATGCTGGAATTTAATCAATGTAACAATTTCGGCTATGATTAATATTATTTTTATACTAGACACTAGTATAATATCAGATGATTTGATATGAAATGTTTATTTTATCGTAAGGTAAAAACTTGTTCGCGTTTATGTATGGACTTGTCTTACGAGATGCTTTTGTTTTGGTAAAGGAAAAGTTTGGTAATTTAATAAATTCAATTGAGTGTGTTTCTCATGCAGGTTTCCCAGACTGATCCGTGCGTTCTTCCCTTTCAATGCTCAGGTCAGACTGAGTATATTTACATGTTCAGATTTGGTGCTTTTGGAGCTTCAGCAGGAGAGCTGGAGATCTTCATTTCATATACATGTATTTGTTTATTATCCGTTGTTTAGTTGTTTTATATTATCAGCATTTGTAGGACGGGTTATTATAACTGTCCAGGATGATAACTATTGATTGATTACTGAACTATGATTGGTGTATGTATATATACAGTTTATGTTTTGTAAAGATCATTGATATGATATTATATGTTTTTCGCTACGTTGCGAGATTCTATATTGTTCTGTTTCGTTTTCTTTTCTCTCTTTCTTCTCTTCTCTTCTTTTCTCTTCTTTTCTTTCTCCTGACTTTCCATCAGTCTGAGCTTTTTAGATCGGACATGTGTGTTTTATTTGCGATTCAAAGGGTAAGGATTTGTGGGCTGTCACGGACACAAATCCTTCTATTTTCAATACTTAGAAAATATCCATAATACTTATCTCAATGGTATAAGTATATTTAACAAACAAAGAGGAACATCTCTCTTTTACCAAATTCTAAAATCATTTATAAACTCCAATATAAATTTATAAAACCCTTTATAAACCATTTATAAATTATTTCCCAAGTCATTTATAAATCCTTTATAAAACCATGAAATTATTTATAAAACTCCTTTTCTAAATCTATATATCCATTTCTAAAATTCGTTTATAAATATCCATCTTTTTATAAACCTCTTTACTTGTAAATATTCTTCCTTTATATCTTCAAACCATTATATAAGCTCCTTTTATAAAAATCCAAGTCCGTTTACTAAACTCTATCTATGAATCTCGAAAACATCATAAATTAATAATTATTATTAACTTTTAACCTCTTGAAAATAATAATTAATAATTCAAACCATTGTAGGTAAAACACTCATTAATCTTTGCCATATAAATAATAATAATAATAATAATAATAAATTATCAAAATAGTATTAATAATCATTATTATCAATTTCAAACCATATTTATAATTTTAATAATTAATCCTTTAAAATATTTAAATATTAATTAACAATTTAAACAATATTAATATAAGTAACTAACTTTTGGAATAAAATATATTTCCTTGATAAATGTCTATACTTAAATCTTCAACTCGGTCATTTCCATATTTATATAACTATATTTAAGAATCTCTTTCCATTTTATAAAAAAATCCTTTCATAAAACCCATTTATTTAAGAGTTCCATTTACAATTACTTTCTTTTTGAGTCTTAATTATTTATAAATCTTAATTAAAACATCAATCACCATCCCTTTAACGTTACTTCCATATGGATATATTCCTTTAATAAATCCTTTTCTATTTACAAAATATCGTTTAACATTCCAAATTTATCATCGCCTTCAATTTCCAACATAGATTCAATTATTTCTAATATATCATTCTGAATCATATAATAAATCCACTGTTTGATTTATTCTTCAATTTATTAAATGATAAATGTTTCTTTTAATTTATAAAACCGATTATAAATTCATACTTTTATTAACAAAATAAGATTTTACAAATCTTCACTTCATTTGTAAAATATTACTTTTATAAATTATTACATTTACAAAATCTCACATTTGTAATTAATCTTTCATGTATGTACACATATACATATACATGTGTGTATATATATATTACTTTGTCTAAAATGATTAATATACTAATGTATAAATATTTCTAATTTCCTTTTAATATATCCCTTCATTATAAAATATAGACTTATTTTAAGATTTTAAAAAATCATTTAAATGGTTCGAAAATCTCTATTTCAAATATTTTATTAATTTATCAATTTATAATATCCAAAAATCTTACCATTTATTTTTATATAAATTACTCTTCAAATAATTCAAGACTAATTATTTAAACATATTTAATTTCCAAAATCACTTTTAATTTTTTTTAAATCAAATCACTACTTTATAGTATTTTAAAATGCCAAAATAAGGCTCAATGCCGCTAAAGTACTAATTAAGAAAAGTCGTATCTATGTCATCAATATGGCATTCAACAAATCATATATCACTATATTTATGTAAAGAAAATCAACAGTGTGAGGGATCGCGTTGGATCCCTCCAACCTGTCCCCTTGCATCACACACTATAATAATCCATATTTTTAACTATTTTAAATTGTTAAATTTAGTATGATTATTGAATAAAAATGGCTAGAAATAATAATTTAATGTTTGTTTATGTAATTTATTAAATACGAACTTGAATAAAATATTGAAATAACCAATTTCGAAGAAATGAATTTTATATATTGAATGTATTTATAATCGGTAGTTGGATTGAATAATAAATGTTGACTTATTAATTTGAAAATAAACAATTTTCGATAAGTTAAATTCATTGAGATTTTAGTATTGGATATTCAAATTGTTCAAAATTTAATTTTGGAATATATTTAAATTAATTGATTCCTGGATTAAATATGAATGAAAATAGTTTCAAAAGTTGATTTAAAATTTTATTTAAATAAAAATGAAGATCTATTACTTTTAAAATTGAATTTAAAGCGAATAAATAGAAATCGAAAATTTTATATTTTAATTAACGAGTAAAAATAGCCATTTTGTTCATTGTCTCGGATTTCGATGAACTAGCTTCATCAGATCCGTAATGGTGGAGTATTATATGATTTCAAGTTTCAAAGCGATCGGATTTATTGTTTGGCCGTGCGAGCTTGAAATGCATAGAAATTGATTTTAAGGAAATTAACTAAAATAAATTGATTTTGAAAAGCTATCATCTACATACGATCGAATTAGGTCTTGAAACTATTTCCATTGTGTTCAACATAGGGGTAAAACATATAGAACGCCAATGGACACGCTTCATTTGAAAAGCGGAATTTCACGGGTCGATCGGGCGAGATATTTTCTAATTAAATAATATATATTTACTTCCCTACCCAACAATTCATACTCACAGGCGAAAATTTGTCTCCCTCGTACCCTCCTCCCTTTTTTCTCTTATTTCAAATAAGAAGTAGATCGAAGTAAATGAAAAAAAGAAGAAAAAAATAACGCAGTCGCGACTCGATGAAGGATACACGAGCTCGAGCATGGCCTGGAGGCGAGTATGGCGTTAGGGGTTGACGATGAGATCGAGCAGTGGGGTTTGGGTTTTCTCGAGCCTGGATCAGCGCACATGGCTTATGGGCGATGGCTGGGGAAGAGGCGGCCGCTGGCGTGCGTGGTGGCACTGGCGAGGGTTGTTGGTCGGGTCACGGCGGCGTTAACGAGGCTGGCGGCGTTCGGTTATATAAAAAAATAAAATAAAAAATAAACGAAGAAGGGATGTCGTGATTTTTTCTGGGAGATGGAGCACGTGTGTGATGGTGCTGAGGGAAAGAAGGTTGTTTTTTTAATTTAGTTTTTGTTAATTTTATTCTTAAGTATGTCATTATATTAATTAAACCATATCCTTTTTATACGAGATCCGATTCGTATGAAACGAGTTGTAGTGGATTCGTATCGACATCGTCTACAGCGTGGAGTAGGAGTGAAATTTGTTTGAAGCTAAAATATTTTCAATTTCAAATAAAATGTGAGTGTTTTATAATGCTCATGACATGCTAAAATAATTTTATGTTAGATAAATTGACATCATAAAGCAATTAATTTTATTGACCGTTGATTGGTAAATTTAACTGACATTTAAATTGATATGAATTGAAATGATAGGAATTTGAAGTGACGGTTCAAATTTGAATTGTGAATTGAATTGCTAGTTAAATTTCTGATTATTGACAACTGTTTAATTGTGGTGGGATTTTAACTATTTGGATGTTGTTTGTGATGAACGTTTAGTGGATGAGGGATTGGATGATTGGATATTTGTTTAATTTTATATATCCGGTTATTACCCTGAAAATTATTTACAGTATATAAAATTGTAAACTAAATTATTTTGAATAAATTAAGAAATAGGTTGAAATGATATATGCCTATGACATTTATTTTGGATTGAAATGATATATATTCATCCCAGAAATTAGATTGAAATAACTAATCACTTGGCCATAGGATAGAAAATTGTATAAGAACATCAGATTGGTTAAATGAAATGGTTTCAAATTCTTGGATTTGAATTTATTCAAATCATTTTGTTTTATAAAATAAAATTGAATTTGTAATATGGAAATTTAGTTAATCTCAAATTCGTGTTTTGAAATGTTGAAATTAAAATTAGTTAATGAAATGGTTTAAAGAATTGAATTTAAAGGAAAAAATTATAATCGGAATATGATTTAAATTATCGAAGTTGATTTGTTTGAAAGATTTGAACTTTTATTCAAACGGTGAAATAAATCCAAGCAAAAGTAATTTAAATGGATATTTCAAATTGAAATCAAAATTGAATTATTCTATAAGTATTTGAACCTTAAATTGAATATTGAAGTTTAATTTGATTTAAGTGATTTAAATCTGTATTTTGAAATCGAACTCGAATTTATATAAATCAAAATGGTTTAAGATTGAGGATTGAATTAAAATTAATTCAAATTAGAATTGAATTGAAATTAATTGGAATTGAAATCGAATTGAATTAGTTTGAAATCGAAATCGAAATTGATTTGAATTAAATTGGAATCGAAGTTGATTCGAATTGAAATGGAAATTGAGTCGATTTAAATTGAAATGGAAATTGATTTGAATTGGAAGACATGGAATTGAATCAATTTGACTTTGAAACTATTTTCGAATAAATTATTTTAATATAAACTTTTAAATCCTATCTTTTAAATATTCAGATTATTTTGACTTCCAAGCGATTTTACTATTTAAACCATTTTTAATACTCAAATTATTGAATATTAAACTATTTTAACTATTTTAACTATTTTAAAACTATTCAAACTATTTTCTAAAAATTCAAACTGGTCAAAGTGGGAATTGTTTATATTTAAATCATGGATTTAAATACGAATTGGGTTAAATTGAAGTTATAACCTAAATTGTAATTCGAATTGAATTTTGATGTAAATATGATATTTTGAAGTAAATATGACGATCTCGGAATGAAATTGATTTTGAAGCAAATAAGATATTTTGATATCAAGTATGAATCGTTTTTGAAATGTAAAAGTACCTACCGGTGTGTAAAACATTGTTTGGTTGTTAAAGAGACTGGGGCCTCTTAGTGGCATACTCTTTGCCAATATTGGAACCACTTCAAAAACTGTGTACGTGGAGGGGACTCAAGATCGAAGTGGTTGGATTTGGCATACAGTGCTGGATTTGAAGAAAGAGAACGTTGATGGATAGACCCCGACACCTGTGCCAATTTGAAATGACTAACACAAGATGACTTGACAGGGCCAAGTGGGCTAGCTACCCCTAGCGGACATCCGTTCTTTAATTTTCTTCTTGGACTTGGTCCATATTATTACTCTTGTTGTTGGTTTCGATTGGCGCACCTTGATTTTTGGATAACCTCCCTTTGACCCGATATGGGATGGAAGTACGCGGTGGTCATTAGTGGCTACGATGCGTTACCACCAGCCTTGTAACACGAATTGGTAGTACACCTTGGGCATTGCCTCACGTGCCTTGTCATACTTTTATCGCTATACGAGACCACTACGATTTTGGTTTAGTGTTGTTATATCACGGCGCATCCCAATATCCTGACGTGCTACTGGGGTGTTATATGCAAACTATATGAAAATGCTTAAAGAACACGTTAATGGGGATTAATGTAAAGCCTTAACGCTCAGAATTTTTTTATTTTACTAATAAGACATTATATATAGTGTATTCTACTATATATAATAATTTGACGGATCCTTAAGAGGTGGAAAATACCGTAACATCTCTTGAGTTATTGCACCACATTATATAATGGATAGGAGATTGAAACCCCGTAAATGTTGAATATGCGCTTATATGTTTTTGTTTGATGATAATAAACATATATATTCATTTAAATGTATTTGGTAACGTACTATTCTATTTTTCATAGATTAAATAAATATTTGTTGAATAAAATAAATTACACAGAATTTGAATGGAATTTGAATTCAAACAGAAATTTTATTCAAACAAATATTTATTACAATCTTGAATAGTACAATTTCAAGCTCTCACTATACATATACATTTTTGAATACATCACGATTTCAATTTACATTTATAACCTCACTACATATCACTCTCACTCGTATTTTGTCTTCAACTGCATTCCAGTTTGAATCCAGTATCTGAGCAATCTGCAAAAATATTCACTAACGCAGTAAAATTGAAAAAGAAATATTTTTGCAATATAAAATAAAATATGATTTTTGAAAGTATGATTTGCCTCAGTTATTTGGGTTGTTCGTCATCATTTACATTTGAATTCATCACACACGAACAGTGTGACATGCACAGTGTTTCACTGTACATGCCACAAGCCCGTGCACGTCGATATACACTTGATAATGCTACAGGGACAGGTGAGCACAGGTCAAACCCAAATGAAAAGCCGTGTTCAACTCACGTGCAATATATTCAAAATCACGACACGAGCACAAGGTCAAACCCGAGTTTTGAAACTGGGTTCAACACAAGGAAACATGACA
Organism: Allium cepa; assembly: GCA_030765085.1. Classification (NCBI taxonomy): domain Eukaryota; kingdom Viridiplantae; phylum Streptophyta; class Magnoliopsida; order Asparagales; family Amaryllidaceae; genus Allium; species Allium cepa. The sequence goes on from CM060940.1 coordinate 820,553,060, forward strand.
TGAATGCAACAAAGTTCCCAAGGGCAGTGGACAGTACAGGCAAACTGGCAACAACAAGCATGGCAGATCATAAATGAAACAACTCAAGCAACAATGGAAAACATGCATGCAACATGGAATGCAAAGGCAATGCACCAATGCAAACTCAAATAATGTACAAAAACAAGTCCAGCAGCATGAACAATGTAAACTGCAGACGCAAACTACAAATGTAATACATGAATAAGCCAGCAGATACAATGACTACAAAATCAAGTTCAGTAAGACAATGCACTAATGGCAAGTCATGGAGTCGCAGTCACAATGAAACTACAGTAGAACACTTGCAACAGAAAATCAAAGCATCATGAACATACACCAATGACCAAGCTACAAGTATGGCAGTAAAACAAGTTAAGTGATCAAGTATACAACACAGTAGTGTACATGAATACATGGAGACAAGATACGCAAGTTCACATGTATGCAAATACCAGAGATACAAATGCAACACAGTGGCAACGTCAAGTTCAGACCAAACAGCAATGATGGTAATGCAACACATTGTAGACACCAATCATACAAGAGAGGCACAGCAACTACAAAGACCAGCTACAACATGTCAATGCAACACTGCATACAACATGGTGCAGAACCAAAGCCAAGCATGATACAGTGGACCAAATCATGAATAAAAGTGCAGTGATACATGGAATCACATAAACAAGTTCGAACAACTAGTTACAACTACAGAAACCAGAGAAATGCGCAGTGGAATGAAGTCAAGTGATGCACATGTAAAAATACTTGAAAGCTACAGCATCAAGTAGACCAAGTTCATATGCAATGAGAAGACCACAAAGACAACAGCTAGTGCCGATAAAGATCAGATACAAAACTACACATGAGATAGCAAGCTACATGAAGACCAGCAAATAAATGAAACAGTATGTATACATATACACAGCTTGAATAAGAATACATCAAGTCACGGTCCAAACCATTAAACACCATGAAGCCATAAGGTTCCAAATTACCAAAGTCAGATAATACGAAGAACAGAATCATTATCACAGCATCATGACCGAAGTCAACAGAAGAAACATCGAAGAGTCAAGCTGTGGAAGGATACAATCTTATCAAGTCAGAAAAAACCACGAAATGAGTCAATGCCGTGCAAAATCAAGTATCACAAAAATACGCATACGGCAAAAGTCAAAAATAATAGAGGAAAGTTTCTGCCGTATTATTAAAGGAAAATCGAACGTTTGACAATCAAAGCCGTGCACATCAAGTTGCAAATATCAGGAAAGGAAGAATTAGGAAAGTGATACGAACGAATTAAAGGAAATCAAATCCATATAAAAACCCACGGTCATCATCGGCTCTAATCCATCGATCATGTTCAATCTGTAAAACCCAAATCATCATCATCGGCAATTGAAAAAGCATCGGAGTTCAAGCGAGCATCAAATCAGAAAACAAGAGGAGAAAAGTACATACCAAAGTCAAATAAGAACTCGATGCAGTTGAAGCGCCGTGAAGAAACAAGTGATCGACAAGGCAATCAACCAACAATCAAGATCGGCGGCTTAAATTGAAGAGCCAGAATCTCCACAAGGGAACGAAGCCCTAATTCATCGAACAAAGAAAGCAACGGTCGGCATTATCTCAAAGGAACAGGGAAAAGGAACGAGTCTAAATAATAAAAGGGGCCGGCCTTTTTTAAATTAGGGTTTTTGTTTTAAATAAGGGCTTTAGTTTTTATAAATAAGGGCTTTATCTTATTTTTAGTTTTAAATTTGTTTTTAATTTTAAAACTCTTTTCAAACCGTTGTATTTGCTAGTCGTGTGACTAGGGGACAAGCTACGTGGCGTAGCTTGAGAATTCGCAACTCAGTGGCTGAGTTATGGCAGGGTTTTGAGCGTAGAGTTAGGTTAGTCAGTAGCGGGTGTCGCGAGTTTATGTGTGTAAGCGTGTGACTATCTAATTTCTAGTAGAAACCTTGGGGGCAGCACGTAGGCAGGTTTTTGCCGAAGCTGGGTAAATTCTGTGTCGTTCTGTTTCTATATTTATTATTCTGCTTTTATATGTGCTGCTACTATTCTGTGATCTGTGTTGAAATTATTTTATAAGCTTCCGCAATTAATTTTTATAATTTATACTATCACCCTATTCACCCCCCCTCTAGGGTGAAATCGATCCTACAAGTGGTATCAGAGCTAGGAATAGAAGTCAATTTTTTAAAAATTCATTTTTCAAAAATCAGTTTTTTTGTTTAACAGTTTGAATTTTTAAAATGGCTTCTTTTAATAATGCTTTTGCTGAGGGTCATTCCATAGTTAGACCACCAATGTTCAATGGTGAATATGCTTATTGGAAAAATAGAATGAAAATTTTTCTGAAAACCATTGACGCTTGGAACATTGTTGAGATAGGTTATAGAGCACCAACTCTAATTGTAGATAATCAGGAAATAGATAAACCGATGGATCAATGGACAGAACTAGAAAATAAATTACAAAATTCTAATGCTAGAGCTATGAATTCTATTATCTGTTCATTGGATCAATTTGAATTTAATCGTGTCTCACATTGTCTAACTGCACAGGAAATATGGCACACACTAGAAGTGACTCACGAAGGAACATCTCAAGTCAAAGAATCTCACCTTGCCATGCTAAGCAGCGAATATGAGAATTTCACAATGGCGAAAGAAGAAAATGTCAAAGAGATGCATGGACGACTTTCCAGTATCGTATACAAATCAAAAGCCCTTGGAAAACCATATACAGAGTTGGAGATAGTCCGAAAAATCCTTAGAGTCCTTCCACGAAGTTTTGAAGCCAAAGTGACTGCCATTCAAGAATCAAAAGATTTGAAACAAATGAAAGTCAAAGAACTCATAGGAAATCTCACCGCTTATGAGCTAGAAATGAAATTCAAGGAAGAACGTGAAGGAGGTGATATTCGAAAGAAATCAATAGCTCTTAAAGGAACAACAGAAAGTGGTAGTGATGATAATGATGACGGAGCAGCAGAATTGGATATGATAATAAAGAAAGTCAAAAGGTGGAAATACAAATACGGAAATTCAGCTCTAAATCAAAAATTGAAAAGCAGAATAAATAAAATACTGGACAATCCAGAAGAACAAAAGATCATCTGTCATAGGTGCAACCAACCCGGACACATCAAGCCCAATTGTCCTCAAAATCGACGCGACTTTGAAAAGAAATCAAAAAGGAGAAGTTTTGCTGCCACGTGGAATACAAGTTATGAAGATAATCAAAGTGCTAACAGTGAGGATGAAAAAGCAGACTTGTGTCTTCATGGTGAAATAACTGACAGTGATGATGACGAGCCAAGTGAGGTATCAAAACTTTCTCATTCGGAATTACTTATATATTTCCACGAAGTGAATGGTTGTTTTGAACGACTTAGGGAGAAGTATGCCAAACTTGAATCACAAAAAGATACTTTGATAGATTTAAATAAACAATTTGACCAATTAGTTAAAACCTATCAAAGTGGGATCCCTAAGTGTGATAAGTGTCCAACATTCGAAGAAGAAATCAAAAAATCAGAAACTAATATAAAATCACTTGAAAATGAAATTCTGATTTTGAAAGAAAGTGAAAAAACGAGGAGAGAGAACTCTATTAAAAAGTGCACACAATTGTTAAACAAAAATGAATCTCTCAAAACACAAGTCCAACAATTGTCGACGACCTTAGTTAAATTTTCAAAAGGTGAAAAATCGTTGAATATGCTATTAGGAAAGCAAACTGGTAATACAATTAGACAAGGACTTGGATATAGTCAATCTGAAAATGTAGAAAGCGATATTAATCAAGAAAATTCCATGTGCACAATTTATAGAAAATATGGACACGATCACAATAATTGATGGTATAGACCCAAACATGTGAATACCATACCAATTTGGGTTCCAAAAGGCACAAATATAAAATCTCTCAAAGTTAAACAAATTTGGGTGCCAAAAGGAACATATATAAACAGTTTTGGACCTCCACAAAATTATTTTTCTAAATATTCTTCCACTAACAACCATGGACCTATAAAAACAAATAGGTCACATAAATCTTTTCCCGTGTAGGTGTGGTGGCAGGCTAAGGAACAACAACAGTGTTTTCTGGATTTTTGGCTGTTCCAGAAACACAACGGGCGACAAAGCAAAGTTCCTTAGCCTATTATAAAGGTGACAGAATCACAATGGATAAACAGCGAAAAATATCATAAAGGTAAAACAGGTAATGGTATATTTATTTGAACGATATATTAAATGTGATAATCTGCACTATATTCTGAATCAGCCAATATCGAGATGATGAAAAGATGATTACTTTGATTCTGACTTATTCAAAATAGTTGTCCAATTACATTTATGCCAAAAACACTAATCTTTGAATTACTTCATACATATTTGTTTGGATTAAATATTGTATTTTTGTTGGATGATAATGCATTTGGTTATAATTCGGCTAACTCTATATTCACAGTTTTTTGTTATTTACACGGCTTCAATCCAAATTCAAGAGAATGCCATTTAGAATGCGTTTTGAGTTTTTATACACACTTTATGATCTGGTCTATCAAATATAGTTAGTGATATTTTGGAGTGAAAGAAAAATTCAGATGCAGATTACACTGGTAATCTAGTTGATAGAAAAATTACTAGTTGAACGTGATTTATGGTGAGACATTTAGTAACTGCATCGTTTTTCAAAGAAAATATCTGCATATTTTTCATTACAAATAATTTTTAATTAGAAGAATTTTTTTCTCATATAACCCCTTCGAGAAAATAATTGTTTGACCATATTTTTAGATTAGTCATTTTTATTTGATTTTAAATGACAAATTTTGACTAATCCGACTCCCTACTAATTATCAAAAAGATAAATAGTGATTGAAAAGGTGATAAGTGTTGATATTTAACATGCATTACTCAAGAGAGTATATTTGGAAAATTTCTTTAGGAATTCAAACAAGAGTTATAAAACTTTTTGTTGGGTAAAGATTCCATGACCATTTCTATATCTATCATATTTCTATCGACCATGGTTTATCAAAACTTAAATATAGTTGGTCGATATGTGGTACTATAATCAGGGATCATTTGTTTTTTCATTTCATATATTTTTTAAAATAAATAAATATCCAAAGTATTCACTCTCATTTAAAAGTCCTCACGGTTATGCATGGGTGAATTACTTGGATTTTTGATTATGTGCTTCCATGCTCATTTAAAAGTCCTTATGGTTATGCATGTATGAAACGCATATCAAAATTAATTGATTTAATAGACAAGTTGATTCTAATCCCATTTAAAAGTCCTCACGGTCATGCGTGGTTAGAAGATACTTGATTTCATTTTTAAAATTAAATTGGAATACTACTAATCTCAGTTAAAAGTCCTAACGGTTATGCATGATTAGTAGGTATTCAAATTCCTGATATAAATGTACCACAAGTTGATACAATTGTATGATTTTATATTAGAACATCATTTCCATCATTCATTCTAAAAGTGGAATATGCGCCTAACAAGGGTAGTTATGATTTTTGTTTGATTTTTATTGGAGTTTAATATTTATATTCAATTTGAGTTTAATGTTGGATTAATATTGATCACCTTATCTCTATTTTTCTCTAACACTATTATTCTTTTGCTGAAAACAAAAGTGGGAGAGAAAAGTTAAGATTTTATCAAATAGAATCAAGCAAAGGTCAAATAATTTTCCATTTGCATCTAGGCTTAATTATATATTTCTATTTGTATGCATATATGTAGGGGGAGCATCTTGTAGAGAAGAAGCATTCAAATAGGGGGAGCAATTAGAGTATATCATTGATCAAATACATTTAACACGGTCAAAATCTTAAATATATGTTTGTTATCATCAAAAGGAGGAGATTGTTGAATATGCGCTTATATGTTTTTGTTTGACGATAATAAACATATATATTCATTTAAATGTATTTGGTAATGTACTATTCTATTTTTCATAGATTAAATAAATATTTGTTGAATAAAATAAATTACACAGAATTTGAATGGAATTTGAATTCAAACAGAAATTTTATTCAAACAAATATTTATTACAATCTTGAATAGTACAATTTCAAGCTCTCACTATACATATACATTTTTGAATACATCATGATTTCAATTTACATTTATAACCTCACTACATATCACTCACACTCGTATTTTGTCTTCAACTGCATTCCAGTTTGAATCCAGCATCTGAGCAATCTGCAAAAATATTCACTAACGCAGTAAAATTGAAAAAGAAATATTTTTGCAATATAAAATAAAATATGATTTTTGAAAGTATGATTTGCCTCAGTTATTTGGGTTGTTCGTCATCATTTACATTTGAATTCATCACACACGAACAGTGTGACATGCACAGTGTTTCACTGTACATGCCACAAGCCCGTGCACGTCGATATACACTTGATAATGCTACAGGGACAGGTGAGCACATGTCAAACCCAAATGAAAAGCCGGGTTCAACTCACGTGCAATATATTCAAAATCACGACACGAGCACAAGGTCAAACCCGAGTTTTGAAACTGGGTTCAACACAAGGAAACATGACATGAATGCAACAAAGTTCCCAAGGGCAGTGGACAGTACAGGCAAACTGGCAACAACAAGCATGGCAGATCATAAATGAAACAACTCAAGCAACAATGGAAAACATGCATGCAACATGGAATGCAAAGGCAATGCACCAATGCAAACTCAAATAATGTACAAAAACAAGTCCAGCAGCATGAACAATGTAAACTGCAGACACAAACTACAAATGTAATACATGAATAAGCCAGCAGATACAATGACTACAAAATCAAGTTCAGTAAGACAATGCACTAATGGCAAGTCATGGAGTCGCAGTCACAATGAAACTACAGTAGAACACTTGCAACAGAAAATCAAAGCATCATGAACATACACCAATGACCAAGCTACAAGTATGGCAGTAAAACAACTCAAGTGATCAAGCATACAACACAGTAGTGTACATGAATACACGGAGACAAGATACGCAAGTTCACATGTATGCAAATACCAGAGATACAAATGCAACACAGTGGCAACGTCAAGTTCAGACCAAATAGCAATGATGGTAATGCAACACAGTTCAGGCACCAATCATACAAGAGAGGCACAGCAACTACAAAGACCAGCTACAACATGTCAATGCAACACTGCATACAACATGGTGCAGAACCAAAGCCAAGCATGATACAGTGGACCAAATCATGAATAAAAGTGCAGTGATACATGGAATCACATAAACAAGTTCGAACAACCCAGTTACAACTACAGAAACCAGAGAAATGCGTAGTGGAATGAAGTCAAGTGATGCACATGTAAAAATACTTGAAATCTACAGCATCAAGTAGACCAAGTTCATATGCAATGAGAAGACCACAAAGACAACAGCCAGTGCCGATAAAGACCAGATACAAAACTACACATGAGATAGCAAGCTACATGAAGACCAACAAATAAATGAAACAGCATGTATACATATACGCAGCTTGAATAAGAATACATCAAGTCACGGTCCAAACCATTAAACACCATGAAGCCATAAGGTTCCAAATTACCAAAGTCGGATAATACGAAGAACAGAATCATTATCACAGCACCATGACCGAAGTCAACAGAAGAAACATTGGAGAGTCAAGCCGTGGAAGGATACAATCTTATCAAGTCAGAAAAAACCACAAAATGAGTCAATGCCGTGCAAAATCAAGTATCACAAAAATACGCATACGGCAAAAGTCAAAAATAATAGAGGAAAGTTTCTGCTGTATTATTAAAGGAAAATCGAACGTTTGAAAATCAAAGCCGTGCGCATCAAGTCGCAAATATCAGGAAAGGAAGAATTAGGAAAGTGATACGAACGAATTAAATGAAATCAAATCCATATAAAAACCCACAGTCATCATCGGCTCTAATCCATCGATCATGTTCAAGCTGTAAAACCCAAATCATCATCATCGGCAATTGGAAAAGCATCGGAGTTCAAGCAAGCATCAAATCAGAAAACAAGAGGAGAAAAGTACATACCGAAATCAAATAAGAACTCGATGCAGTTGAAGCGCTGTGAAGAAACAAGTGATCGACAAGGAAATAAACCAGCAATCAATAGCGGCGGCTTAAATTGAAGAGCCTTAATTTCCACAAGGGAACGAAGCCCTAATTCATCGAACAAAGAAAGCAACGGTCGTCATTATCTCAAAGGAACAGGGAAAAGGAACGGGTCTAAATAATAAAAGGGGCCGGCCTTTTTTAAATTAGGGTTTTTGTTTTAAATAAGGGCTTTAGTTTTTATAAATAAGGGCTTTATCTTATTTTTAGTTTTAAATTTGTTTTTAATTTTAAAACTCTTTTCAAACAGTTGTATTTGCTAGTCGTGTGACTAGGGGACAAGCTACGTGGCGTAGCTTGAGAATTCGCAACTCAGTGGCTGAGTTGTGGCAGGGTTTTGAGCGTAGAGTTAGGTTAGTCAGTAGTGGGTGTCGCGAGTTTACGTGTGTAAGCGTGTGACTATCTAATTTCTAGTAGAAACCTTGGGGGCAGCACGTAGGCAGGTTTTTGCCGAAGCTGGGTAAATTCTGTGTCGTTCTATTTCTGTATTTATTATTCTGCTTTTATATGTGCTGCTATTATTCTGTGATCTATGTTGAAATTATTTTATAAGCTTCCGCAATTAATTTTTATAATTTATACTATCACCCTATTCACCCCCCTTTAGGGTGAAATCGATCCTACAGTAAACATCTCTTACGCCACTATACTCATGTTATATGCGATATCGATTTGACTCAGACAAGGATGTTTTTGTCCTAACTCAAGTATTTTGTCTTTTCATTATGCTCGGGTCATCCCTGATCATTTCGGTGCATTGAAGATTATTCTCTGGAGAACGAAGATGAAGATTTGGTATATTATTACTAGTATTATTCCCACATCATTTTGTTCTAATGCATTGTTTATTTTATTCTAGTGTATATCTAACTCTCATTAATGTTGTATAAGTTATAATCAAATGTATGGTAAACAACTTCATGAACTGTTTATTTGATTATTATATTTTGTCATTCCGCTGCGAGATTTTGTGTTTGTTTTCTTCTTTTTTTCTTATTTCTCTTAATTAACCCCATTGATTATCTATGTTTCGGATTGTTTAAGTTGGACATGTGTGGACTATTGTCAGTTTAAACCTTCCAAAATGTGGGTCATCACAGTTGGTATTAGAGCTTTGGTTTAGTGATAGCCTTAGCTTTGTGGGGTTTGACTCATTGGAGATACGTTATTAATACTCTAGAATGAGTTGTTTGAGTGTGCGTGTGTATGTATAGAGTGCGTACTTTTTTTTTGAATTACCTAGAGAACCAAGCTTCGCTTGTAAACTCTAGGGAAGTATGTGCCTGCCAAACACATACTTCGGGTACTTGTTACAGGGTTGTCAGTTTCTGGTCGGTGCATAATTGTTAGTGTTATAAAATGTTTTATATTATGTTTACTTATCCATTGAGTTGTTTATGAATTCTGGTCGGTGCATGGGTTGCCATGTTATCGATAGGGGTTTCTATACACTTAAACAAGGCAAGTCGACATAATATTATTTTAAGATAAGGTAAATGAAATAATTTTACCTAAATTATATATTATATATAGAAAAGTAATTGAATGAGAATAGATGAGTAAGTGAAATTAATGTGAGTAATTGAATTTGATTTAAATTAGATTTAATCTGGATGTAAATAAATTGAATGCAAATGGAACGAGTTTAATAAATGAATATTAACTAATTGAATATGTAATAAGTGAATATTAAATAAACAAAGGTCGATACACTTAAGTATAAGAGGTAAGAAATATAAGTTTAAATTATAAATGAATAGATTTATAAAATAAATTGAATATGAAGTTAATATGTTGTAAAACCAAGTTGAGAAATTTTAACTTAACTAATTTGAGTTTATGGATGTTTATAAACTCAAGTAATGAGAAATGAAAATCTAATCTTAGTTTAAGTTAAAAAAATGAATTTAAACTGAGAATTTGATAATTTGAATTCTGGTTCTTTTGAAATTGTTTCTAAGATTTTGAAAATTATACTAGTATTATATAAAAATATTTAGAATAGAAATTGTTTCAAAAAAGGAATTAAAAGGAAATAAATTCTGTACACACCTCTTATGTTGCTGGAAAATAATTTCGATGATGACGGACGCATCATCGACATTCATTTCAAGTCTCAAAGTGGGGGAGGTCACTTAGTAGTTTTGTTATGCTTTTGATTCAACAAACATGTTTTGATTTAAAATTTCTAAATATGATTTGATGCATATAAAAGATATGAGTATATATATTATTCCAAGATGATTTGAAAATGAACCGGGTATTTGAATTCTTAAGTTTCCGTTAGTTAATGATTTCCAGTTGTAGAAACAAAGTGAATTATTTTGAATAACTGGAAACTTGTAAAAAGAGAAATAAGAAATTGAAGCTAAGTGTTTAAACAAAATAGGAGAATTTAAATTATAACTCTTAAATTTCAAAATAATGGAAATTTAACTCATATAAATTATTGAATATTCTTGTTAACTAAAATAATTAAGACAAATTTGTATAATACTCAACTACATTCTAAAAACGTACATATACAACTTACCAGAAATGTTTAAAAAGTTGAAATGTTAAGTATGAATGGTAATAGAATATTATACAAGTTTGAACCTTAGTAATAAGAAATGTTTAAAGAAATATTCCAAATTGAAATTGTGTTTAAATAAACGTTTATAAAATTAAAATAAGTTGTTATATAAAAAGGGTATAAACTTAGTTAAAGTTTTAAGAGATTAAATGCATAATTTGAGTAGTAAGATGGAAAATACTATTTAGATATGAACTTAAGAGAAGATAAACAAATAATAAATTAAACCATGTCTTTGTGAATTTTTTGTAAAATAAAAGAATAAATCTGCAAAGGATGTTAAGATTTAATTATAGCTTTCTGAGATAATTATAATTTGAATAATATTGTGTAAAAGAAGGTACATCTATATATAATGATTGTAAATTTAACAAATGATTAATGGAATAAGGAAGTTGAAATTTGAATTATGAAATGAAATTTTAGTTAAGTCAAGTAGAATGGAATAAATTGATGAAGTAAGTTAATGAAATAAATTATAAAGTGAAAGTTAGCTTAAGAAAATTTGAATGAAATTGATTGTGATAAAAAAAAATTCGTTAATATGAATTTGAGTGATAAAATAAATTTTACTTAAGTAAAATTAGTAATATGAATTTGAATAAATGAAATGAATAAATGAAGTGAATCAACGAATTAATATAAACTTAAGACATGAAGTGATAATAATAAACATGAGTTGTGTTATATAAAATGTTTATAATAAACTTAAATGTTTTATAAATGATATTAGTATTAAAGAGAATATACTAAGTGTTAATAAAATAAAATTTAACTTAAACAAGGTTAAATGGAATAATTTTATCAAATGGTTCATAAATGAATTTATATGAAATATGTTAAACTAAAATGAAACAGTTGAAATTTAACAAATAAATTAAATAGATTGAATGTAGATGAAATAAATGTAAATAAATTTGAAGAAAACCAATTCAATGTTAATAAAAATTGTATGTTAATAAGAAATGAAGTGTATAAATTAAATATTGACATTTGATAATGTGAATTCACATAGTTATGAATTAATTGGATGAATATTGGTGGTTGAATGGTTTCTTTTGTTGCCAACCATTGTTATTACTATTTTGATTGCATATGATTGTTGTATATTGTGTGGTTGTGCTTGTGCTTATGATTTGGATTCATAATCATGTTATGTTGTTCTATTTAACTCATACATGTTCTATCTCTTATTATAAATGACTAATATTCTAAATTGAGTTGAGATACGTACATATGAAGACATTTGGACATTTACGCGAATTTAATATGCTTTTGCTTGCTTAATACAAGCGAACTCACTCGTATTAATAATAATATGGTACATATCTCGGATTATATACCGCGCTTTTATATTTTTCCCTTCGAGATGCCTCACCATTGAGATGAGATGTATATTTGGTATATTTGAAGTTTTTTATATATATTATGTAACAACCCAAAATTTATGCTATAATAATTAATTAACGAATTAATTAAATAATAAAATAACTTTGTGAAATTATCAGAAATGAGTCATGGTAGTTGCACCATTGTGTCCGTGGTAATTTTCTGGTCAAATCCATATATTGATTGTCAAAATTCGAGCTAAAATGAAGGAAAAAGAATATATATATATATATATATATATATATATATATATTTAAGGTCAGGTCGACCCTAGGGTCAACCCTCCCCTTAGCTAGGTCGACCTATAGGTCAACCTAACACATATAAGGGTCGACCTAGGTGTCTACCCGCCTTAGTATATGGATGAATTTTCGTCCAGATTAAAGTGAGATGTGTTTTGCTATTTTTATTTCATCTTGTGCGTTCGTGCTTCCATCCGATGGTTCCCATCAAGCCTATGACATGGTTGCACCAGATTAATCTTCAAATCCAACAGTCTGGGATCCCTAAATGACACTATAAATAAAGACCCTAAGCATAGCTGCTTTTGACATTTAGATTTTCTCCTATCGGGTTCATTGCCAAAGGCCGGACCCTAGGAATATAAAATTTCTAAGAAGAAAATCTTTTTGAAAAAAAGTATTTACGCTGTAGGAGAGGATCAAGGAAGACCAAGGACTAGAGCCGAGGACCATAGATGAGTGTTCTGTAATTACTTTAGATTTTTAAGTAATTTAAAATAATAGGGTTCCCAATAGTTGTAGTTTTTATGCAATTTTGAGACAGTTTTTATAAAAATTATTTGCAGTTAATTTTCAAAGTTCTTTTTAGTCTATTTCATTAAGCTATTTTTATTTAGCTATTTTATTCATTTATTTACAGTTAGTTACTATTATTTACAGTTATTTACAGTTATTTACATTTTATTTGCATCCGCTTTACGTTAAAATTCAGCCTGTAAATGTTAGTTTCATTTTATTCCTTTTTACGCGAATAAAATAATAAAAAGAGGATAACTCGCTAATATATACTAAAATATAAGAATACTAAATTTACAGAAATTCGACGTAAATAAGAAGAAGTGTAATAAAAAGAAGATAGACTAAAATAGGCAAATTTGAGACATTTACAAGCATGTTTATAACTAGTAGTTATAGCTAAAATGATAGAATAAAAGAGAAATTATAACGCAGGTTATAATTAAGCAAAAAGAACAAAAAAGGCTTATTTTAAAACTCAGAGTTAAGTTAATAAGAAAATATAGCAGAGATAATAGAAAAGGCTTATTATAAGACTTAGATTAAGTTAATAAGCAAACATAGAAGAAGCTTATTTTAAAACTTACACTAAGTTAATAAGCAAAGATAGAAGTAGGACCCGTATCGGCAGCATTCCCCTTTAGTTAAAAACTTATGGTCTCATAATAGATTAGACGAGGCGGGGACACGCTTATGCTGAAGTAGGTAGAAACTGGTCAATAAATAGAAGCTCAAATCAGGGGATTTGGGCAAGGGGCGCAACTATGTTTTGTTTGTTAGGACCCGTACCGACAACATTCCCCTTTTAGACTAGGACTGATGGTCTCAAAAAACACCGAGGTGAGGCTGTGCAGGACCGTGTCAGACTAGGACTGCTGGTCTCACAGCAGATCAGGTGAGGCTGGGCATGCTTATGTTAAAGTAGGTATATAAGAGGTCAAAAGAGGGAGCAACAGATAGTGCGAACCGTCGGTGACCAAGCATGCAGCCTCTAAGTAGGGAGATAAGTCGCTATTGAGTTCCAAAGCGCTAAACATGTGTCCTTTTGTCGTGGGACCCATAGGATAGGACTAGCTCACAGTGACACAACAGAGATAGAAGGCCGATCAACGGGTAGAATTAGGACTGCAGCCTAATTAAACTAGGATTAGGATTTCAACCTAATCAAAGCAGTTTTAGAGAAGTGCAAATAATCCAAAGAATCGAAATAATCAAAGCAAGTAGTTAAACAGTATTTTATTCTAGTTTTATCTTTTCTTTATTTCCTTTTATACTATAACTGTTGACAAAGTCTATTATCTTTATCTTGCTAAAAAATACTAGTAATTACTTTCACTCACTAGACTTTTAGTCTGACCCACTCCTCTATTTTCCCCCATAGGCCAGTAGAGGGAAGGCGGTAGATTTCAGCATTCTTGGAGAGATATTCTTGAAGATTCTTCATGTATTCTTCTTCCTTTTCATTTCATTTGAATTTTATATTCCTATACTTTTTGAGAGGGATGGTTATTTTTATGCACTCTGATGATGTGACTGAGACTGTGTTTTTCATGAGCAAGTGTATTTGGTATTTTGAGAAATATTTGGTTTTATGACTTATTTATGAAGTTTAATTTTTAATGAGTTACTATTTAAAATGTTTCCGTTGTTTTATTTATTTCTCTTGTAAATCTTAGTCTCTGTAATGTTTTTCGCTATACCTACAATGCATCACATCTTTTATTGTGCCCTTTTTTAGGTATACTAAGGAGTGTGGGGGTGTTTCACTTGGTTTCAGAGCCTAAGGTTGTAGGATTCCTAAAACCTTATTTTAAAAGTAAAGTATTTTTTAAAAGTAACTTATTTTCAAACTATTTTTCAAAAAAACTCTTATTATAGAACTAGTTTCCAAGTATAAAAGAGTTTTTACAAAAATCCCCTCAAAGTCCAATTCAATCTTCTTTCGATTCTTACGAGCCTAAATTCTCTTTTCTTTGCATAGAATGGCGGATACCCCTAATCTTCTAGAGGGTATCCAAGTCCCTGGCTGGTTTCATAGGTACCTCCAAGCTACGACACCAGAGGTGCAAGGGCCAACGCCCGACGCAGCATAAGCGGATGGAAATCCCATTAATCCACCTAAAGCAGCCAATTTCTCTATGCTATGAAAGGACTTCGCTAATCTAAGAGGCAAGACATTTTCTAGTACAGAGGATTTCATGGACGCACGAGCTTAGTTGGGGAGTACAAATAGGATATTTAGGCTATGGGATTAGAGAATCAGCAGAGAGTTCAGCTTGCATCTTGGCAGCTGAAACGAGAGGCTTCTTATTGGTGGGATATTGTTGAGTTGGAAGGTAGAGACATTTGTTGGAATGGATTCTGTGAAAGGTTTAAGAGGAAGTTTTTGTCATAAGCAGAAGAAAGTCTGCAGTTGGAAAGGTTCATTAGTTTGAAGCAAGGAATTATTTCGATAAAGAAGTATGCCAACCAATTAAATGAGTTGTCGCAGTATAGGATGGAGCTTGTCAATACACTATAGAAGAAGGCCATGAAGTTTGCTAAGGAATTGAACCAGCCCCTCCAAGGGTTAGCATCGATGCGTGTACCGATGGGAGCTACATATAAGTCACTGGTGGAGATGGCCCTCATGTATGATGCAGCTAAGGAAGGGGAGTCTAAGGAGGTCCTCGAGTCAGCGAATTCTAAGAATAAGTGGTGGAAGAACAATGAGGATAAAAAGAAAGAAGGAGGACCTCAAAAGAAGATCAAGAAAGGAGAGAATTGCAATAGTGTGGATCAGTTGGTCATTGTGCAAATGGCTGCAAGAAGGATAAAGTGTTATAGTTGTGGACAACCCGATCACCTTAGTAGATTTTGTCCTCAGAAGATGGGGCAGGGAACGGGCAAACCTACAACGTAGGTACAGACCTTGGATGCAGCACCTTTTAGCAGTGGACAGACTCTCGTGGTTTCTTACGACCCACAGGGGTCAGTCATGTTAAGCTTCCTGTATTCACTCGATTCATCACCAGCAGAGCTAGACTCAGTTCCAACTGTCAGAGATTTTCCAAACATCTTTGAGGAGGTTAGAGGACTACACCCTAAGAGATAGATCGACTTTAGGATCTATCTGAATGACAATGCTAAGCTAGTGGCATTGTCCATGAGACTCATGGCTTCTAGGGAGAGGAAGGAGTTAAGTTAGCATATTGGTGTGCTATTGGAGAAAGGCTTCATTAGACGGAGCATATTTGAGTGGGAAGCGCCAGTCGTCTTCGCTATAAAGGCGGATGTTTCCCTTCGACTTTATGCAGACTATAGAGAGTTGAATAAGCTCACTAAGAAGAACCGTTTCCCACTTCCAAGGATACATGATTTTTTCGATTAGTTAGTTGGCTCTTCAGTATTTTCTCAGCTTGATTTATCTACTGGATTTCATTAACTTAGGGTTGTTGATGATAGCATTGATAAGACAACATTTAGGACACTTGATAGATACTCTGAGTGGTTGGTTATGTCATTTGGACTGACCAATGCCCCGGCCTATTTCGTAGATTTGATGAGCCGTGTTTTTCAAGATGTCCTAAATATGTACGTAGTAGTATTCATGGACGACATTTTGGTGTTTTCCAAGAGAATGGAAGAGCATGATATTCATCTAGAGGAGGTTCTTCGTACACTTCATGTTCATTAGTTGAAGGCAAAGTTCTCGATGTGTCACTTTTGGCGAGAGGAGGTACGTTTCTTGGGGCATGTAATCTCAAGAGAGGATTTAGCAGTTGATCCCGCTAAGATAGTAGTAGTGCAAGATTGGAAGGACCCCAAGATTGTTACCGAAGTTAGATGCTTTCTAGGTTTGGCTGGTTATTATAAGAAGTTTATTACAGATTTCGCTAAGACTTCAGCACCATTTACTCGCCTCACTAAGAAGAATGCGGCATCGTGTGGGAAGTGGATTGTGAGGATACCTTCAAGATGCTAAAGAGAGCCCTTACTTGTGCACCAGTGTTACTTTTACCCGACGAAGCTAAGTCTTTTTCTCTATACACTGATGCATGTAAGACGGGTCTTGGAGCAGTATTAATGCAAGAAGGGAGGGTAGTTTGTTATGGAAGTAGACAGTTGATGACTCATGAGAAGAACTACCCCACCCATGATTTGGAGTTAATTGTTAATGTTTTCACGCTCAAGTCTTGAAGACATTACTTGCTAGGAGAGAGGTTCGAGCTTTTCAATTACCATAAATCATTGAAGTACTATTCTCACAAAAAGAATTTAAACTTGAGGTAGTAGCGTTGGATGGAGTTTCTAGCATCATATGACTTAGAGATAGCTCATACCCTTGGTAAAGGAAACTTAGTTGTGAATGTGTTGAGTAGGAAGAGAGCAACACTTAGCCCAATGTTCGTAGAGTGAAAAAGCTAGAGTTTATTTCCACTTTTGATTTTAACGCTAGTAGCTGAAAATATTTTTCTCATTTCAAATACAATGTAACAAACCAAAATTTAAGCTATAATTAATTAATTAATAAATAAATAAAATAATAAAATAACTTTGTGAAATTATCAGAACTGAGCCATGGAAGTTGCACCATTGTATCAGTGGTAATTTTTTGGTCAATTTCCATATATAGATTGTCAAAATCCAAGCTAAAACGAAAAGAAAAGAAAAAGTTATATATAAGGTCAGGTCGACCCTAGGGTCGACCATCCCATAGCTTGGTCAACCTATAAGTCGACCTAACACATATAAGAGTCGACCTAGGTGTTGACCCGCCTTAGTATATAGACGAATTTTCATCCAGATTAAACTGTGATGTGTTTTGCTATTTTTATTCCATCTTGTGCGTCCATGTTTCCATCCGGCGGTTTCCATCGAGCCTATGACGTGGTTGCGCCAGATTTAATCTATAAATCCAACGATCTAAGATCCCTAAGTGACACTATAAATAAAGACCCTAGGCATAGCTATTTTTCTCATTTAGATTTTCTCCTATTCGGGTTCATTGCCAGAGGCTGGACCATAGAAGCAAAAAATTTCTCAGGAGAGAATCTTTTTGAAAAAATATTTACACTCTAGGAGAGGATCAAGGAAGACCAAGGACTAGAGCTGAGGACCACGGGTGAGTGTTTTGTAATTATTTTAGATTTTTAAGTAGTTTAAAGTAATAGGGTTCTCAATAGTTGTAGTTTTTATGAAATTTTGAGAAAGTTTTTATACAAGTTATTTTCTTAATTTTTAAAGTTCTTTTCCATCAATTTTCTTCAGCTATTTAATTCGTTTATTTACAATTATTTACTGTTATTTATAGTTATGTGCATCTGTTTTATGTTAGAATTCAGCCTGCAAATGTTAGTTTCTTTTTATTCCTTTTTACGCAAATAACATAATAAAAAGAGGATAATTCGCTAATATGGACTAAAATATAAGAACATTAAATTTACAGAAATTTGATGTAAATAAGAAGAACTGTAATAAAAAGAAGATAGACTGAAATAGGCAAATTCGAGACATTTGCAAGCACGTTTATGACTATTAGTTATAACTAAAAAGACAGAATAAAAGAGAAATTATAACGTAGGTTGTAATTAAGCAGAAAGAATAGAAATGGCATATTTTAAAACTTAAAGTTAAGTTAATAAGAAAATATAGCAGAGATAACAGAAGAGGCTTATTTAAGACTTAGATTAAGTTAATAAGCAAACAGAGCAGAAATAACAGAAGAAGCTTATTTAAAACTTACACTTCGTTAATAAGCAAAGATAGAAGTAGGACCTCTACCAGCGACATTCCCCTTCAGTCAGGAATTGATGGTCTCACAATAGACTAGGTGAGGCCGGGACACGCTTATGCTGAAGTCGGTAGATAAGTGGTTAATAAATAGAAGCTCAAATTTGGGGATTTGGGCAAGAGGCGCAACTAGATTTTATTTGTTATGACCCATACCGGCAGCATTCCTCTTTCAGACTAGGACGAGTAGTCTCACAAAACACTTAAGTGATGCTAGGCAGGACCCTGTCAGACTAGGACTGATGGTCTCACAGCAGATCAGGTGAGGTTGGACACGCTTACGCTGAAGTAGGTAGATAAGAGGTCAAAAGAGGGAGAAACAAATAGTGCGAACCGGAGGTGACTGAGCGTGCGGTCTTGAAGTAGAGAGACAAGTCGTTATTGAGTTCCAAAGCGCTAAACATGTGTCCTTTTGCTGTGGGACCCACAGGATGGGACAAGCTCATATTGGCATAGTAGAGATAGAAGGCCGATCAACGGGTAGAATTAGGACTTCAGCCTAATTAAACTAGGATTGGGATTTCAGTCAAATTAAAGCAGTATTAGAGAAGTGAAAACAATCCAAAGAATCGAAATGATCAAAGCAAGCAGTTAAACGATATATTATTCTAGTTCTATCTTTCCTTTATTTCCTTTTATACAAGAACTGTTGCTAAGTTTAATATTTTTATCTTGCTTAAAAATACTAGTAATTACTTCAATTCACCAGATTTTTAGTTTGACCCACTCCTCTATTTTCCCCCCATAGGCCAGGAGAGGAAATGGCCGTAGATTTCAGCTTTCTTGGAGAGATATTCTTGGAGATTCTTCATGTAGTCTTCTTCTTTTTCATTTCATTTGAATTTGATGTACCGATACTTTTTGAGAGGGATGGTTATTTTTATGTACTCTAATGATGTGATTAAGATTGTGTTTTTCATGAGACAAGTGTATTTGGTATTTTGAGATATATTTAGTTTTATGACTTATTTATGAAGTTTAATTTTTTAATGAGT
This sequence comes from Allium cepa, assembly GCA_030765085.1. Classification (NCBI taxonomy): domain Eukaryota; kingdom Viridiplantae; phylum Streptophyta; class Magnoliopsida; order Asparagales; family Amaryllidaceae; genus Allium; species Allium cepa. The sequence continues at coordinate 820,572,727 of CM060940.1, forward strand.
TACTATTTAAAATGTTTCCGCTGTTTTATTTATTTGTTTTGTGAATCTTAGTCTCTGTAAAGTTTTTCGCTATACCTACAATGCACACATCTTTTAGTGTGCCCTTATTAGGTATACTAAGGGATGTGGAGTGTTTCATATTGTATTGAAATTTTTTCCAATCGATCCGCGCAAAGGAGACGCTGTCGAAATTTTTCATAAATCCAGGTGTCAGAAATTTTTTGAGATTTTTAAATTTTATAACTTGTTTTTATATGTAAGTTGTAATTTCTGTTAAATCGATATCGGAGTGGCTTAGTAGAAGAGTAGTGGAGGTTTTGTAAATAAAATGTTTAATTTTATATGTTGATTATTTTGAATAAAATATATTATATGTTAAATTCCTTACTTAACCCCTTTTCGAGGATGAAAAGTTTTAAGTGTGGGAGAATGTAACGATCTGTATTTTTAAATATTTTAAATTGTTAAATTTAATATGATTATTGAATAAAAATGGTTAGAAATAAAAATTTAACTTTTATTTATGTAATTTATTTAATATGAACTTGAATAAAATATTGAAATAACCAATTTCGAAGATTTTTGGTAATAACAGATATTGAAATGAATTTTATGTATTAAATGTATTTATAATTAATAGTTGGATTGAATAATAAAAGTTGACTTATTTAGTTGAAAATATATAAATTGTTGATAAGTAAAATTCATCAAGATTTTAGTACTGGATAATCAAATTGCTTAAATTTAATATTGGAAATTATTTAAATAATTGAATCCAAGATTAAATATAAATGAAAATGGTTTCAAAAGTTTATTTAAAATTTTATTTAAATAAGAATGAAGCTGTTAACTTTTAAAATTGAATTTAAAAGTGAATAAATTGAAATCGAAAATTTTATGTTTTAATTAACGAGTAAAAATAGCCATTTTGGCGGATTTCAATGAAGCCAGATTCATCGGATCCGTAGTGGTGAATTATTATAGGATTTCAAGTTTCGTAGCAATCTGACTTATCGTTTGGCCATGTGAGGTTGAAACGCATAGAAATTAATTTAAGGAATTTAATTAAAATAAATTGATTTTGAAAAGCTATCTTTTGCATACGATTGAATTATGGCTCGAAAATAGTTCCATTATATTCGAAATGGGGGTAAAAAATAGAACATCAAGTGGCACGCTTCATTTGGATTTCGAAATTCTTCAGGTCGATCGGGTGTGATATTTTCTTATTAAATAATATATATTTACTTGCCTACCCAACCATTAGTACTTACAGCCAAAAATTTGACTCCTCCGTAACCCCCATCCTTTTTCTTTCTCTCATTTCAAATAAGCAGTAGATCAAAGTAAACGAAAAAAAGAAAAAAAATAACGCTGTTGCGATTGGAAGAAGGATATGCGAGCTCGAGCCTAGCCTGGAGGCGAGTACGGTGTTAGGGGCTGGTGACGAGATCGAGCAGTGAGGTTTGGGTTTTTTTTAGCCTGGGTCTACGCATGTGGCTTGTGGATGGTGGCTGGGGAAGAAACGGCTGCTGGCGTGCGTGGTGGCACTGGCGAGGGGCATGGGTCTGATAACGGTGGCGTTAGCGAGGTTGGTGGCATTCGGTTATATAAAGAAATAAATAAATGAAGGAAGGAAGAAGGGATGTCACAATTTTTGCTGGGAGATGGAGCGCATGCATGATGGTGCAAAGGGGAAGAAAGTTGTTTTTTTAAATTAAATTTTTGTTAATTTTATACTTAAGTATATTGTTATATTAATTAAACTATATTTTTTTATACAAGATCAAATTAGAATGAAACGAGTTGCAGTGGATTTCTATCGACGTCGTCTACAACATGAAGTGAGAGCGAAATTTGTTTGAAGCTGAAATAAATTTCAATTTCAAATAAAAGGTGAGTGTTTTATAATGCTCACGATGTACTAAATAATTTTTATGCTAGTTAAATTGACATTATGAAGTAATTTAATTTTATTGAATGTTGTTTGTTAAATATAACCGACATTAAAATTGATATGAATTGAAATGATTATGATTTGAAGCGCAAATTAGAATTGGGAATTGAATTGCTGGTCAAATTTCTGATTATTGACAACGGTTTAATTCTAGTGAGATTTTGACTGTTTGGATATTGTTTGTGATGAATGTTTATTGGTTGATGGATTGGATGATTAGATGTTTATTTATTTTTATATATCATGTTATCACCTTGAAAATTATTTACCATATATGTGTAACGACTCAGAATTTGGCCACTCCTAAAAATAAAATTTATGATGATTTTAAATATGAAATATATAAGGTTATATGATTTAAATAATATTAGATAGGATTTGGAAAGATAAATATACACAAAAATAGTAACATTTGCCTATATCGACAAAACTGATAAAATCCTGATTTCAGAAAAGTGAGTTTCAATGGTTAAATAAATTATTTTAATTAAATTATGAATTTTTATATTTGTAAATAGCAATATATAAATTTATTTTCAAATTTTGATTACATAAATAAATAGTTTAACTAAAACGTCAAAATGTGACCGTAAAACATTTTTTCAAAAATTAACGTTTTGTTGACTAAAAGTTGTCGCAACATCTTCGCACCTTTATTAACATGTTTTAACATATATATTAAACATTTTAAATAATAAAACAAGATTACTTTTACTAAACATGATTATAAAATTCTAGAATATAATTAAGAAAAGTAAGCAAGTAATTAACAAAAGTAAAAAGTAAACATCACATCAAATCACATCAAAATCAAACCAAATCTTCTCTTTAGCTACTTTTCCATCCAAATACATTTGCTTAGCTATTAATTGACTGTGACATAAAGTAATAAGTGATAAGTAATGGTAAATGTTTAAAAATTAAGCTTACTTTAAGTTTAAGTAAGGTTATTTTGGTAATTTTGGTAAAGGGATATTTTGGTAACTTGCGACTTCTTTTTTTCTCATAAATAACCATGCATATCTCTTCCATTCTCACACAAACCATTCTCTTCTCTTCTTCTTCTCCTTTCTCAGAGCTTTAATGGCTTCTTCTCTTTCATTTCCTTACTAACTTTTTTAAAACCATATCAAACAAAGTCAAAACTCCACCAAACTTTTCCAAAGACCTTAGAATATCACTAAAACATGGTTTAGAATCTAAAAAGTTGAAGAATGATGGAGGATGGTGGAGAATCTATTGTGGCTGAGCCTTATGGATGTTTGGTGGTGGTGGCCGAGCACTTTGAAGCATTACGGAAGACTTTAGGTGATGGTTTGGTGAAGTCAAGATGATTTTGTGAAGCGTTGTTGCGTAAGAATGTTGGTAGGAAGAATTGGTTAAGTTAAGTATGTATATGGAAATTATTTAGCCCCTTAATGATTATAAATAATCTAAAAAGGTTAAAAATGATATTATAATAATATAATATTATAAAATGAAACGAAACAGAATATGAGTTTGAAATATAAAAATATTGTTTAAAATGAGTTTAAAATGATTTAGAAATATTTTAACATTTAAAAGTGTTTCCAAGAAGTTTGAAAAGATATTGAAAAACAAATCAAAACTAGTTGCGTCGTATTACGGTAGTTCACGATTTCGCGCCATAAAAGTTAAATGACTGTACAAAGTGGAATATAACTCGGCATTTTTTGAGATAAGAATGTTCTGGTTTATTATATCCATAGTTTCCCAACGAAGAAAGAAAATAAAGATTTCATTTAGTATAATTTTAAATATGACCAAAATAATTTTCTAAAAACATCGCGGTTTTGCAGTTTGGAATCCAAAAAAGAATTTCTTTATAAATGATATTTATAAAAGTTTTAAAAATATGAAATAAATTATATAAATCTTTTTAAATGATTTAAAAGAGATTTATGTTGAAAATATGGATTTCTAAATGATATAAAAGTCGTTTTGAAGAATATAGCTTTTAAAACACTAGTTGCAACACTTTTCGCAATGTTTTTTGCAGCAATTTTAAATAGCTTTTGAAGCGTAGTTTTAACCTTAATGATTCTTTCCTAAATATTTTGTGAATGATTTTGAAAGAATAATTAAGTAATTTAAAGATGATTTGGAAGTTTAAATAAGAGATCGAATAAATTGTTAAGAGCAATTGTTTATAGCGCTTAAGAAAAAAGTAAAGAATATTGGATGTAATAACAAACTGAGTATGCGGAAACGACTACTACATTTGTTCCACCTTTGAGATCTGGGAAAATAAAACAAGGTCTTTAAGTAAGGTTTGAAATGAAGCAACCATTTTCCTAAATTTACCTGGCCTATATTTTCTCTTCTTAGGCGAGGGGTGGAACAGATCGAAAGGAAAGCCTGACGTTCTAAAAAGATCATATTTAAGTTTTTTCAAGATAAAAAAACAAATTTTAAAATATTAATTAACTAATTAACATCTTTTTATCGATGATTAGTACAAAAGAACTGGGATCAGATTTGGGCGATTCTTATCCGAAGAATCAGGATAGGATTTGGGTGATTCCTATCTGAAAACCCCTTCAAACTAATTTTCGAAATAATACATATTGAAGACAAAGATCTTCATGATGTAGGATTACTTTCCGCTAGTCCTTGGAGGAGATATTTAACATATCTAAGATGGCAGTAGTGCTCTATTATGAAAATCTTCGATTTGCAAGAATATGATTTGAAGTTAAAAAAGAAATCTTTGATTAAGGTTTTATGAATGATTTTGGAATATTTTCCCTATGTTAAAAGTTATAACTCGAATATAAGAAATATTTGATTAAGATTTAATGAATGATTTGGGAATATTTTCCCTAAGTTTAAAGTTATAACTTGAATATTGGAAATGTTTTCCTAATTTGATTAAATGGAAAGCTAAAATAATTGATTGATGATTGATAATCATATATGAACTTAACATCTTTTAGTCAATGATTGGATTCGAAGGAATCGGGGTCGGATTTGGGTGATTCCTACCGAAAACCATTTTGAACTAATCTACATTCGAAGTAAAACGTGTTTGAAGACAAATGATTTTGAAGATATAGATCTTCATGATGTAGGGTTGTTTGCCACTAGTACCTCGAGGTGAAAATTACCATATTATATGGTGGCAGTAGTGCTCTGTTATGAAAATCTCTGATGCAAGGACTTCTCCTTACTAATGGAGTAGGAGAGTACCTTTGGTTTGTCCTATTCTTGGACAACTTGTATTGACGAATGTTTGACATTGCATTCTAAATTGCATTGAGTGATCTCTATAAAAGATATATTTACAAGGTGGCGGAGAAGTCAACTTCTTTTAGCTTAACACCTTTCTCTGAGACATACGAGCTCAGAGGTTATATGTTTGTAGAAATCAGTCATGTGACTATGGAATGGCAATATGGAGTTCATAGAAGAAAGAAGATGTGTTATGTGAAAGGTAATCGTTTACCTCAGGCCTCATCACCCGAAAATAACAGAAACAAGGTGATATAGTAGGGCTAAGTGGGTCGCTCCCACTAGGAGATGTCATCACCCTTCTAGATTACTCTACACATGTCTAAGTATGTGGTGAACGTATAACTCGGAATCCCATTAAATGTTGGTAACGACCGAGTGATGGCATATTCGGTACTATCCAGGAAGAGATACGCCGGTTCTATGTTAGTTTAGGCGCCGAATATCTCGACCATTAGGTGCATCCCTCTAGAGTTATACAGTCAGAAGGTAGTCCCTTACCTTGTCATTTGTATGGAATCCATTCTTCGATAAGTGTCTTCGGACTTGATTGTATAACCTAGTATGCTGGAATTTAGTAATGCAAAAATTTCGACTAAGATTAATAAGTTTATATGCAAATGTTTTCAGAAGAATATCATTGGAAATAATATTAAATGTTTTGATATAAAAGTGTTTTAGTTATCATAAGGTAAAATCCTATCTGTGTTTGTGTGTTAGTGCGGTCTTATGAGATGCACTTTCTTTTCAAAATGATTTTATTTCCAAGGCAGATATATGACACTGTCATTTAATATCTGAGTTTTCTCACGCTGGTTTATCAAGCCTGATTCGGGTATTTTCGATACTCGGGTCAGATCCGAGTAGTTCTAGGATTTGTTGAAGACGGTTGGACTTTCTAGAGGAGAGCTGGAGATATTCATCTCCATATGGACGTATTCTACTATCCACTACAGTTGTTTGACATTTGTCAGCATTTGTAAGGACAGATGTTTATAACTATCCAAGCTGAATTTATGTTAGACTCTGATATATGTATTTTAAAATTTTCCGCTGTAAAGAATACTGTTTAATATTATATGTCATTCCATTCATGTGAGATTCTATTCTGTCTATTTTTATTTTTCTGCCCCCTAAAGATCCGCTTGTTCGTGAAATTTAGGTTGGACATGTGTGGTTTATTGTCGACTCAAAAGGTACGAAAAAGAGGGCCTTCAACTTTGGTATCAGAGTTGATGATTAAGTGAGAACCTTAGCTATGGTGGGGTAAAGACCCATCAAAGATAGGGTTAGTAATACCTTACGATGAGTAACTCATCAGAGATAGGGTTAATAGCACCCTAGAATGAGTTTGAGTGTGTGTGTGTGTCTATATATATATATATATATATATATATATATATATATATATATGAATGCATATTTGTTATTGGATATAAAAAATCTTTTGGTTGATTTATCGGTTGAGCTGTTTATAAAATCTGGTCGATATGGAAAGTACGATTATATTGGTTAAGTGTTTCTAAACTCTTAACAAAGCACATTGACACACTATTTTTAAAGGAATATATTTTGAATATAAGGAATATATTTTGAAAAGTTATATAGATAGAAATGAATGATCAAGGTTAGTAAAATTTAAATATGAGCATCTTGTGATTAGAATTTTATAGTTTGAGTGAGATGTTTCATAAAAATAATCGATAAGTAAGAAAGCTAATAAGGTAATTAAGATCTTTAATACTTATTCCAAAATAATAAATTAAGAAATGATAATGTTAAAGTTACTATCATAAATTGATAAATTGTGTGATTTAAAAGTTTAAGTGCAAGTACCTTGTGAATTAAGTTTCACGATTTGACAATAAGGTGTTTAATAATAAGATTTGTTTAAGGAATGGACATATAAGATAGAAATGTATTTAAATAATAGAAAATTATTATGTAAAAGTAAAAATATAAAAGGAGTGAAGATTTAAATTCGAGTAATTTAAAAGAATTATGATAATTTAAATGAAGTTAATTAATATAAGATAAAAAGAATTTATAATATAAGTTATATAAACAAAAGTAATTTCTAAAGGATTTTGAAAATGGTATTATTTCAAATAAAAAGACATAATTTATGATAATTAATTTTATTAGCTCGAAAATAAACTAAAATGGTACGAGATGTGTTCGGATGGTAAACACTTCTCTTAACTATTACTCTTCTTGTTAAAAGGATATATGATACTATTGGTAGTACCCAGTTCCTTGGTATTGTTTTGGAGTTAGTCGATCTATATAATTTTCTTAAATTAAATAAATAAAGTGGATCATTAACTAATAAACTGATTAGTAATCATTATAAAAGTGTTTAAACCAAAGATAAATTTGGATCACTAATTGATATGATAAGACCAAATTCTCGACGATTTTGGACAGTCGAAGTTTTTTGAATCATGCCTAACTAAAAGCAAAGAAATTGGCAAAGATAAAAAATTGAGAAATGTTTTATGTAAATTATATTGTATAAGCATAATTTATAAATGTGATTTTTAAATAAAAAAGATCTAAGAATAGAAAATTTAATATCAGTAATTTTGACTTCGTTTTTTAAAGCTAGCAAAAACAAATTCTGTTATAGTTCAAAAGAAGAAAAGAAATTATATGTAAAGTTTATTATAATGAAGATAAATTATCTTTTGAGTGAAAAATGATTCCTTTGGAATATTTTTCTTTAATAAAAATATTTGGAAATAAATAATTAAAGGGATTATATAAAGAAGCACCTTTGTAAAATGCTTGAACTTAAGATAATATTTTTGTGAAATGCTTTTGAAATTTAATAAATACATATGTTATATGTAGATCATTTCTTCGCATAAATTTTGATCTAAGATTCGAGTTTGGAATTTTGAGGTGTTTACATTAGTCCGAAAAAGGATATATCACTCGGTTCTTTACGGCGAACATTGATTAGGGTTTATGGTTGGGTACTTGAGTTTTCTATCATAGTTGAGAGCTATGCAAGGAAAATAATGGTTTCTAAGCAAAGAGCCTGATTAGAGTCCGCACTAGAGGATTGATGGATCGATACTAGTTCAAAAGTAATGTTGTGTATTCGAATAAGATAATTCATACAAATAATCTATGTGTATCATTCGAATTAAGTTTGTGAAATAATGTTTTGGGCAAACTCTTTTGAGTTTTAGGTTCAGGGTAACTTCGACGACGAAAGTCTTTTAAGTAGGGGAGAATGTAACGACCCAAATTTGAATACTCCAAAAAAAGACATTTAAGATGATTTTAAATATAAAATATATAAGGTTATATGATTTAAATAATATTAGATAGGATTGGAAAGAGAAGTATATACAAAAATAGCAACATTTGCCTATATCGACAAAATCTTGACTTTAGAAAAGTAAGTTTAAATGGTTAATTAAATCATTTTAATTAATTTATGAATGTTTACATTTTTAAATATCAATATAAAAATTTATTTTCAAATTTGGTTTACATAAATAAATGTTTTAACTAAAACGTCAAAATGAGACTGTAAAACATTTTGTCGAAAATTAACGTTTTGTCGATTAAAAGTTGTTCGCAACATTATAGCACATTTATTAGCAATTTTTAACATATATATTACACATTTTAAATAACAAAAACAAGATTGCTTTTACTAAACATGATTAGAAAATTCTAGAATATAGTTAAGAAAAGTAAGTAATTAATAAAAGTAAAAGGTAAAACATCATATCACATCAAATCACATCAAAATCAAACCAAATCTTCTCTTTTGCCACTTGTCCATTCAAATACATTTGCTTAGCTCTTAAGTGACTATGACATAAAGTAAGAAGTGATAAGTGAAGGTAAGTGTTTAAAAGGTAAGTTTACTTTACGTTTAAGTAAGGTTATTTCGGTAATTTGGTAAAGGGATATTTTGGTAACTTGCCACTTCTTTTTTTCCTATAAATAGCCATGCATACCTCTTCCATTCTCACAAAAACCATTCTCTTCTCTTCTTCTCCTTCCTTAGCGCTTTAATGGCTTCTTCTCTTCCATTTCCTTACTAACTTTTTCAAAACATTATCAAACAAAGTCAAACTCCACCAAACTTTACCAAAGACCTTAAAAATATCACTAAAACATGGTTTAGAATCTAAAAAATTTAAGAATAATGGAGGATGGTGAAGAACCTATTCTGATCGAGCCTTATGGATGTTTGGAGGTGGTGGCCGAGCACTATGAAGCATGGTGGAAGAGTTTAGGTGATGGTTATGTGAAGTTAAGATGATTTAGTGAAGCGTTGTTGCATATGAATATTGGTAGGAAGAATTAGTTAAGTTAAAGGTGAGTACTCGTATTTACTAATTAATCCATAAATTATTTCAAGTATAATGATTTAAGAGTTTAAATATGTCAGATGACTATTTGTTTGATAACTTGGTTGAAAATTGGTTGATTATGTGATTGTTTTTATGGTTGCTAACTTGGTTTGTTAATGATAAGAGAAATGATTAGTAATTAACCATAGTTAATTAAATAAGAATTAAATCCATACAAATATGTGTATGAAATTATTTAGTCTCTTAATGATTTAAAATAATCTAAAATGGTTGAAAATGATATATATTATAAAATGGAATAAAATGGAATATGAGTTCGAAATATAAAAATATTCTTTAAAAAGAGTTTATAATGATTTAGAAATGTTTTATAAACGTTTAAAATTTTTTTAAAGAAGTTTAAAAAGAAATTGAAAAAACAAGTCAAAACCACGCGCGTCGCGTAACGGTAGTTTGCGATTTCACGCCATAAAAGTTAAATGAGTGTACAAAGTGGAATATAGCTCGGAATTCTTCAAGATAAGAATTTTTCGATCTATTGTATCCACAATTTCCCATCAAAGAAAGAAAATCAAGATTTCATTATGTAGATTTTGAAATATGTCCAAAACAATTTTCTAAAAACATCGCGGTTTTGCAGTTTAGAATCCAAAAAATGATTTCTTTATAAATTATATTTCTAAATGTTTTAAAAATATGAAATAAATTCTAAAAATATTTAAAATGTTTTAAAAGAGATTTAAGTTGAAAAGATGGATTTCTAAATGATATAAAAGTCATTTGAAGAATGTAGCTTTTAAAACACTAGTTGCAACACTTTCCGCAATGCTTTTCATAGCAGTTTTAAATAACTTTTGAAATGTAGTTTTAAACTTAACAATTCATTCGTAAATCTTTTGTGAATGATTTTAAGAGAATAATTAAGTAATTTAAAGATGATTTGGAAGTTTTAATAAGAGTTTGAATAAATGGTTAATAAGAATTGTTTATACCACTTAAACAAAAAGTGAAGAATATTGAATGTAATAACAAACTGAGTACACGGAAACGATTAGTACATTTTTCAACCTGTAAGATTTGGGAAGAAAAAACAAAGTGTTTAACTAATTTTAGGAATGGACAAACTAGTGCTCTGAACTTACCTGGCCTATATTTTCTCTACTTAGGCGAGGGGTGGAACAGATGGAAAGGAAAGACCAAATGCTCTAAAAAGATCATATTTAAGTTTTTTCAAGACAAAAAAACAAATTTAACATATTAATTAACTAGTTAACATCTTTTTATCGATGACTACTTACACTAGTACGAAGGAACCGAGTTCGGATTTGGGTGATTCCTATCCAAAGAACTAGGATCAGATTTGGGTGATTCCAATTCGAAAACCCCTTCAAACAAATTTTCAAAATAAAACATATTGAAGAAAAAGATCTTCATGGTGTAGGAGTACTTGCAACAAGTCCTTGGAGGTGAAATTTTCCAAATCTAAGGTGGTAGTAGTGCCCTGTTATGAAAATCTTCGATTTGCAATAATATGATTTGAGGTTAAGAAATCTTTGATTAAGATTTAACGAATGATTTGGGAATATTTTCCCTAAGTTAAAAGTTATAACTCGAATCTAAGAGATCTTTGATTAAGATTTAATGAATGATTTGGGAATATTTTCCCTAAGTTAAAAGTTATAACTTGAATATAAGGAATCTTTGATTAAGATTTAATGAATGATTTGGATTTGTTTTCCTAATTTGATTAAATGGAATGATAAAGTAATTGATTGGTGATTGATAATCATATATGAACTTAACATCTTTTAATCCACGATTGGACTCGAAGGAACATGGTCGGATTTTGGTGATTCCTATCCGAAAACCATTTCGAACCAATCTACATTCGGAGTAAAATGTGTTTGAAGACAAATGATTTTGAAGATGGAGATCTTCATGATGTAGGGCTACTTGACACTAGTCCCTCGAGGTGAAAATTACCATATCATATGGTGGCTGTTGTGCTCTGTTGTGAAAATCTCTGATGCGAGGACTTCTCGCTACTAATAGAGTAGGAGAGTACCTTCAGTTTGTCTTGTTCTTGGACAACTTGCATGGACGAATGTCTAACATTGCATTCTAAATTACATTGAGTGATCTCTATAAAACGTATATCTACAAGGTGGCAGAGAAGGCAACTTCTCTTAGCTTAATACATTTCTCTAAGACATATGAGCTCAGAGGTTATATGTTTGTAGAAATCAATCATGTGATTATGGAATGGCAATGTGGCATTCAAAGAAGAAAGTAGACGTGTTATGTGAATGGTAATCGTTTACCTTGGGCCTCATCACCCGAAAATGACAGAAACAGGGTTGAAGCAGCACGGCTAAGTGGGTCGCTCCCATTAGGAGTTGTCGTCACCCTTTTAGATTACTCTACATATGCCTAAGTATGCGATGAATGTATAACTCGAGATCCTGTTAAAGGTCGGTAACGACCGGGATGATGACATATTCGGTACTATCCAGGAAGGGATAGGCCAGTTCTGTGTTGGTTTAGGCACCGAGTATCTCGACCCTAGGTGAATCCCTCTAGAGATGTACTGTCGAAAGGTAGTCCCTTACCTTGTCATTTATATGGAATCCATTCTCCGATAAGTGCCTTCGGACTTTATTGTAGAACCTAGTATGCTAGAATTCTATAATGTAATAATTTCAGCTAAGATTGATAAGTTTATTTGCAAATGTTTTCAAAAGAATATCATTAGAAATAATATCAAATGTTTTGATATAAAAGTGTTTTAGTTATCATAAGGTAAACTAGTCCTTGTTTATGTGTGGGTGTGGTCTTATGAGATGCACTTTCTTTTCAAAATGATTTTATTTCCAAGGCAGATATATGACATTATCATTTAATATCTGATTTTTCTCACTCTGGTTTATCAGGCCTAATCCGAGTATTTTCAATACTCGGGCCAGATCTGAGTAGTTTTAGGATTAGTTGAAGATGGTTGGAGTTTCCAAAGGAGAGTTGGAGATATTCATCTACGTATGGATGTATTTTATTATCCGCTGTAGTTGTTTGATGTTTGTCTGCATTGTAAGGACTGATGTTTTTAACTGTCCAAGTTGAATTTAGGTTAGACTCTGATATATGTATTTTAAAATTTTCCACTGTAAAGATTATTGTTCAACCTTTATATGTTATTCCATTCGTGTGAGATTTTGTTTTGTCTATTTTTCTTTTTCGACCCCCTAAAGATCCGATTGTTTGTACAATTTGGGTTGGACATGTGTGGTTTATTGTCGACCCAAAGGGTACGAAAAAGCAGGCCTTCACAATACAAAATAGTACATTAAATTATTTCGAATAAATTAAAAAATAGGTTGAAATGATATATACCTATGACATTTATTTTGGATTGAAATGATATATATCCATCCCTGAAATTAAATTAAAATAACTTATCACTTGGCCATTGGATAGAAAATTATATATGAACACCGGATTGGTTAAATGAAATGGTTTTAAGTTCCTGGATTTGAATTTATTCAAATTGTGACGACCCTGACTCGACCTTCGAAAATCAACACTGAATACGATACTCGTATTCAAATGTCGCAGATCCAAATGTCGAATCTGGTTTGTCGGAGCTTATAACACATCAAGTATAACAACACAGCGGAAGAAAAACAAATGAATATCATTGATATACAACCTTCGATACAACAGTGATACAATAAGAATCAATATCAGAGATACAAGAAAAAGATGCTACAGCGGAAAACTAAATGAACTAGCAGCGGTACCAAAACTCCAAACAGCAACTGCAACCCAAATCCAATGCTCCAAAGCCAAACTCAAAACCACAAGCTCGAACCACCATCAATTTGCACCAAGAAAAGAAAGTCTCGTTCAACCAAAGACTTTAATATCCAGAGTCTCCAAACAAAACCAAAGAGGAAAGCCGAAAGCTACCAAATCGATATCTATATCTGTTATCTGAAAAACCCAACTCTAGACTGCCCGTGTGGAAAATTGTGGGCACCCAGAGTTTAGGAAAGGAACAATAAACTCCGGGTCAGTCATGGGACTGGTATGAGCAAACAAAAACAGTTTATCTTTAAAACAAACAAAAGAAATTTTAAGTTGAAATCCGCAATGCTTTTTAGAAAATGAAACTGCCATAAGGCCTCCCGCCACACACACCATGCGAATGCACATTCGGAGGAGATTTCTCCTTATGACAGTCAAAAATGCTTGATATGCGAAAACCATTTGATATTATTATTATAAGTTCAAAGTATGGAAAACATTTCGAAAGTATAATATTAATCTTAGCCAGCATAGACATTCTGAACTATGCCTACTATAGCTACCATCCAAACAAGGTGACCATCATAAGTGAATGGCAGGTAATACAACTAAAACCGTACAAGGCGCGTATTGGATGATTGAATTTCCAATAAATGGTCAGGCCAAGGAACTTCCCATTGCCACATGGTACGCCTCTGGAGGGATTACCCGAGAACCATCCCTCAGTTCTCTGCCAACACAAGGCCGGTATACTCCCTTCCCAAGAGTATCACCTCAGATATTCCATCCCCAGTCGCAACCAACCTTTATCCGAGCGCTCGATACCAACAACCACAAAGCACTGTATTTGCAGTAACCATATAGGTTAAATATCTGGGCTCCATACCATGATATCAACTCTACCCAGAAGAAATGGACATACCCTAGGGGCGCGACCCCTGAAACCTTGCTGCACCTTTCCTGTTTTGACCATTTCCGGGGTGTGATGTCCTGATGAGGTTTCGTCCACAAAGCTACGCTTGTCACAAAGCCTTGCTTTGATCAACAAATGATCAGCAGCATTTCGTATGCCACATTACCAAATTAGGAATGTACCACTAGTAACCATCAACTACATAACCTCTGAGCTCGTACATCATAGAGAAGGGTGCTAAGCTAAGAGAATAAATCTCCGCCACCAAATAGAAATGTATTTGATAGAAACCGGTTTTACATCTCAAAGTGTAATGTCCGACACACATTCATACAAGTCTGTTCCGGGTTCGAACAGAACCGAAGACACTTCCGAAGAATCCCTTGCAATCTGGGTATTCACAATTCCGATCGGACTTCCCATCGCTTAGGGAATCTTTATACCGTAGCTACTCATTGCAGAGACAATCGATGGGTCATCCTATCATTCTTGCAAATACCCGATCTTCACCACCGGTCTTCAAATGCTATCCATAACGACGTATCAATATTCGGAATGGGTTATATGACACAAGGTCCTCTCCTGGCTAAACCGAATAATGAGCGCAATACTTAAAACATATGGATATGGGATCTCAGTTAAATCACAGCTTAAAGCCAAAACCTTTCATTCAAATGGTTAAAACAAATTACCATTTCCAATCCTTTAAACAAAAGATTCATTTCAAAAACCTTCAATGGTTTAAACAATTTCTACATTTAAATCTTTTAAACAAAAGATTCACTTTTCAAGATCCCCTTTCAATTTAAAACAAGATTCATCAATCTTTGACAAAGATTCATTCATAGCCTTTCAAAACAATTCCTTTTCAAATTGGATTAATTCATCCGGTCTTTAAATCAAAGACTCATTTTATTGTTTTCAAAACAATTCCCTTTTCAATCTTATAAAAGATACTCCATTTAAAATCTTCTTTGATTTCAAAATAGGGTTCAACTATCTCTCACAAAATTCAATTATAGCTTTTAAAACAATTCAATTTCAAACTTGAAATCTTCTCATCATAGTTGGGAAATTCTTTCCTTATATAAAAGCTATTATTATTATTTAAAGTCATTTGTTTCCGATTCGGTAAACCTGATTATATTTGCACGAGTTAAGGCCTTTTAGATATAAATTTGAGTTGAATTCAAATTCTCAAAACCATACTTTTTAAAATGGTTTAGAAACCCATATAAATACCTTCTATAACTTGTATAATCTTTTAAACCAAAATTTCCAAATCATTGAATTCCATTTTTAAATACTAAATTTAAACTCAAATTAAAATATTTCAGATTTCAAGTTATTCAAATTTCAAATCTTATTAAGTTATTTAAATAACTTTCATTTTCAAAACACCTTTTCAACATCTTTTCACTTAAAACCCAATCCATTTCCAAAACCATTTGAATTTAAAATTCAAATTCAAAACTATTTTAAAAAAAATCTGTGACTTAACTGATTCCCGCGTGCAATCCATATTTCTGTGTGTATAGTGTGGTCTAGGGGTTTTACACAATGGTGCAACAACATCAATCACACCACAGATTCAATTATAACAATATCGATAAGCGGTATATCCTATAGCGCTTATCTATATACATAGGATCACAGATAGAAAATATGAATGCATTATGAATAAATAATTTACATCCATCACAGCTTGAATTTAAACAATTCAAATCACAAAGCATTACACATCAAAGCAATTCACAGCATTCCATACTATCCATACATTCATAAGTATAATCATCAAGTCATCTGATTAATTTTAAACCAGATCATTACCTATGGATAAATTTCTAATTATGGTTAACTAATAATTAACTAATTACAAACCATTATTATTAATTATCCTTTAATTTATTATTAATTAACCTTTAATTAATTACCATTTAATTAATCACCCTTAATTAATTACAATAAGTGATTATCCTTAATCACTAAATAAATCTCAGATTAATTTTAATCACTTGATTAATTCATTTTGAGTCATTAATTAATTACTTTTAATTAAGTAATTATTTTTATGTGATTAATTACCTTTAATTACTTACATTTAATTAACCTCTAATTAATTGTATTAATTAATTAGCTCTTAATACATTAATTTTCTTTAATTAACTGTAGTTAATTAATTACCATAAAATTAATTAATTAATAATCTTTTAATTAAATCAAAAACTCGAATTAATTAAAGATAATTCATGAAATAAAATTCATTTATTAACCCATACATTAACTTAAGGCTTTTGATAAATTTTTAAAAGATAAACCATTTATCTTTATAAATCACTTAATCACATTATCAAAGTTTTTTTTTAAATAAACCTTTAAATTGATTAAAGGATACATGATAAATGTTTTAAGATTAAGTTAATTTTAAAATAATTTATTTTAAAAAACTTTAACTAACCCATAATTTAAATAAAACATTTATTAATTTAAAAGAAATAGGTTGAGAAAATTTATTCAAATTAAAACTTGATTTGTTAAAATCCTAAAACATTAAAAATCATCATTTTACTGTTCCCAGGTGGCTTCGGGTTTTAACTCGAATCAACACCTGTTTCCCCCCGAGTATTTTCACGAGTCACTTCGGTTTCAGCCCGAAGAAACTTCATCTTCCTCAATAAACATTTTTTTCCAGACGTATAAACCTATGTGCTCCATGACTTCGAGACAACCACCTATCTTCTTCGAGTCACATGCGAGAAAAACACGAGAAATCACCCAGCCCAACTTCTTCTTCCACGAACCAAACTTCCAGATGCACGCGATCAAAACCGTGCACATGCACATCGGACTTGGTCGACGGCGAACATCACCACGAGCTCCAACAAGTTACCAGCACCCTTCCCTAGCCATTCGATAACCTCGATTCTCAAATTCTACCGAGAGTCAAAATTAGCTTCCATCAGAACCCAAACTTCGAGCAACTAACTCCATCATCAACAACCATCCCAATCACTGACCACCTCGCCATGTTACCCGAGACCGCACCAGACCATACACATCCATTTCCTAAAGTCACGATGACTCCGATGCTCCAACGTGGACGGAATCATTACGAGAACTACGGTAACCCAAACTAGGCTTTAAAACCCTGAAGCCCTTCAAATCAACCAACCCAAACTCAAATTCAAAATTCCGCCACGGTCAAAGCCTCACTCACTACCAGAGCAACATTTCTGGTTAACGACGTCGACGGAAATTTAATTTAGAACGAAAATTTGATGTTTAACAATTTCTCGAGATATACCGCACTAGAATTCATAATTTTGCTTCTAAAATTCCTATTTTTATAAACAAAATCAGATAGCGTACTTGAATTCTTATTTTAAGCATATCAAATTTTCACTAAAGTTAGTTGTTTACTGTAAAACAACCCTGGGATAACTATATAATCAAGAATCATTTACAAAATTATTTTTAGCTTAGACTACACCAGAAAATAAACATCATTTTAGTTTACGTCATCATCAGATTTGTATTAGATTTAGAGATGAATTTTTTTTTTCCGAGTTTGAAAACCTGAACAAAAATGAACAGAGCCTAAATACAGATATGTATATCATTATCCCTCAACATACACATACATGCAAGCATAACCAATGCATCAATCAAGTACATTTGAGTGCAATTTCACAGATCATTCAAAATATATCGGGTTGAGTTTGCTCACCTGAGATTCCTAGAAAACAGAGACAATGTTTTTGTGTTTGAACTTGATGCTTTAATCTCTGCTTTGATTTAATTCTGAGTTGAATTAGTTTGATTTTGAATTGCCACTTGATTGCTTCCAGATTTTCTTTCAGATTTGAAAATTACTTTGCATTTAATACTCTGATCCTTTAGTTTGATTCCAGAACTAGATGTCAAGTTGCCATCTACATGCTTGAACTTTTGCTTTGCTTATTTGTTGGAGCTGATTCTGGTATTGTTATTTTGTTTTATGTGTTTCAAACTGAGACTGATTTTCAGAGAAACTTCCAGGTTGTAGATTTTTATTTTTCCAGGCTTGAAAACTTGATGTTGATCTGCTATTTATTCTCAACTTTGATTTCCAGGCTTCTTGGTTTTGAATTTAAACTTCCTTCTTGCTCTGAATTTCACTGCATGCCTCAATTCAGGTTGATCTTGATTTATGTTTGAGATGAATTCAAGTTGTTTTAATTTACTGGTTTGGAGCTTTGTTTTGCAGTTTTGTCTCAGGTTTGAGAAAATAGAAAATAGCCCGTGTATATTTTCTTTTCATATATGTTAAAAAAAAGAAAAATTAATTTCAAAAGAAAATTTAAATGCCACTTGTAACATTCATTTACACTTGTGCTTTAGTGATGTTCCTTATCACAAATTTGTAAAATTTTGTGTATTTATGTTTTTAACCTTGTCTTGGATTTATTTTATAAATTTTGTTTTGGTCCTTTAGTTCAATTAATTTACAACTTAGTTCATAGAAATTTTAAAAGAAAGAACTTTAAAAAAAATTGTTAAACTTAGATATTGAGTGTATATATGTATACATATAAATAATACTTGCATAATCTTCAAAAGAAAATTTTATTTAGAATAAAATTATACATTGATAAATAAACCTCTAATTTATCACTCTAATAAATTTACCTTTAATTAATTTCATAAATTTATTCTTTTTAAATTAAGTAATAATTTTTTTATTACTTACAATCCAATTATTAAATTAATTCAAAGATATTTAACTTTAAGCATTCTAAATCTTCTTATTTAACTTTATTTAACATCATATTATATTTACAATTTAGTAACACATGATTTGAAACCAAATTATCAAATCTTATTCAAGTTGAATTATTATATTTAAATTTTTTAAATACATTCACAAACCTTAATTCAAATGTATATAATTTTTTTCTCAAAAGAAACAACATTAAATCTTTCATATTTATTTTTTATATCTTATACTTTTTAAAATTCTCAAATAAGAAATTAAATTTAAATTCTTGTATCCCAATCTCACAATTCAATTTAAAATATATTTTATATACAAATATCTGATTAATATTTGGAAAATTCTTATTTATTCAAAATTTGATTCCAAAAATTTAATTAATTGTCAAATTAAACTTGTTCAAAATTCGGGAATGTTACAGATTCCCCCCTTAGAAAATTTCATCCTCGAAATTTGTAAGGGAGACAACAAAAGAATATAGAGAGATAGAGAGATGAATCTCCAGATCAAATTGAATATCTATTCTGCATTTGGCTTTCCATATCAGAATATCAATAATGAATACAAGAACGAATCAAGATACTCGGGTCATCTAGATCTACGAAGTATGCGGGAATATTGGTTAGTTCAAAGGGATAACTAACCGTTCGTAGATTCTATCGAAACCCAATGAAATAGACAAAAATAAATTCGATTACAATCTCAGATTCAAGATTTAACTCATTTACGATTTGCTGAGAAATAAAACTAAGGGTAGTTCTCATGTCGAACAAAATTCGAACAATTTAATCGTAAACAAGATAGTTACCATATAAATTTTCTTTTCCTTAACTAACTTTTAAGGTTGAAAAATCACCTTTAATTTGACAGGCCCTCGCTGCTTGAACTTGCTTCAGTGCTGGGCAATTCATGATCCTATGACCCGGCCTGTGGCAGTAACAACATTCCCTACATTCCTGTTCTGGCTTTATAAATCACTCTCGCAGTCCTTATTTCCTGGGATTCTTGCATTTGTTCAAGTAATGACCTTTCTCCAAGCAGTTGAAACAAGTAACATTCTTTACCTTTTGCTTATGTATATCCTTCTTTCCTTTATCTTTCCTCAGTTTCTTTCCACCAAACTTCTTTTTCCTCCAATTCAAATTACTTGTATCTCCATTTTCCTCCGGATCTACTTGCTTATCCAGAGTAGACCTGTCAAATGGGTCGGGTCCTAACGGGTCGGGTCAAAATTGGCTTGACCCTTTTATGACCCTAACCCGTTTCATTATGTTTATTAATTGAAAAATTAGACCCAACCCACTTGTTTTTAGGGTCGACCCATTTAACCCTTTTAAAACATTATCACTTGAAACATCAAATATCATAAAATATACATAAAATGTAAAATTGCAGCTGCATATAACAGTGAAAATGCATTATGTATATTCATATAACATTAATGTAAACTGACTGTATAAAATTGCATCAAATAAAAACAATATAACATTAAAAATGCACTAAGATAACAAGAATATCATGAAATATCATACATAAAGCTGGATGAAAGTGCATGAATATAACTTTGAAACTGCAAAATGTGATAGAACTGCAATATAACACTGGAACTGATACCAATATAATACAATACTGCAGTATATCAGTGCATCAAACATAAAAATCAAAAATAAAAAACAAAGATGTAGACTAAAAAAATGTCTTCAAAATTACTGAAACTGAATCATGCACATACGATACACTTTTTCAGTCACCCAGAAATACCTGCACATACAAATGAAAGGTTATAGTGTATAAACATGAACCAACAAGATTACATAATTGCATTACAGAAAAAAAGGAAAAAAATGGTTTCAGCTTGAACTACATTCTTGTAAATCAGACTACATTCTTAAAAATGCACATAGGATACACTTTAGCTTGTACTATACATTTTATTTTAGTACTTACAGTACTCGCTGATGTATTTTTGTAAAAAATAAATAGGAAGATCCAAAGTGAACTCTTTGATATTTATGAAAAAACAAAATTAATAGCTTAAAAGATTGAAAGCGTGATAGTGACTTATTTTTTTACTTTCTTATGCTTCTTGGTAAGCTAGGCATGTATTATGTATAGTTTAAACAATAAGTGACATAGCAATGATCCTGTGCTTTCATACAGGGCACAGAAAATGTATAGTTAGGTTAAGTAATAATCTTTACTTTAGAAGATGCTTTGAAAACTAGGTCAGAAAGTGATAAATAATGTGTTGTTTAATATAAATATGCAGAATGTAGTACAAGTTAAGACTACTGGATGTTGTAAATGAGAAATTACATTAAGGAAACAATATTGTATCATCAGCATACTAACTTGATAAAAAAGAAGTCATACCGAAGAAGTGACGACATGAATATTGAAGCATTTTTCCTCAGCTCATCTGCCTGAAACAAATAATGAGTAATAGCCATAAGTGCATGATTTTCTTAGACTGACTTACACATAACAGTCGAAAAAGGGTTAATACGCACTAGCTATGTAATTTTCTGTAAACTTAAATTTCAAACTAGAGTTAGAATGCAGAATAAAAGTAAAATGATGGAAAGTTATTACTGTTTTGAGATAAATATGATGTTGGCACTTCTTACCGATGCTCATAATATAGTACAATTACTACTGTTTTGTTGTTTTAGGTAAAAACATATACATTACTGAAGAAACTATCCTAGAACCTGTGCTAAGTACTGTTAAAAATCATACCTAACACTATGCATTAATGTCTCTTCTTCTTGAGAATGGAACTTTGTAATATCTTCGGTAAGATCCTCGATTGTTTGCACACTCGTACCACCATATAACCAATCTCTTGTACATAACAATGCTTCGATAACATCTTCTTTTAGTGAACTACGATACTCGTCAAGTACTCTACCACTAATGCTAAAAGCAATTTCTGAAGCCACGGTAGTTACCGGTACAGCCAAGATATCTTTTTCCATGAGGGATAAAATAGGATATTGATATTGTTGTGATTTCCAAAATGAAAGTACGTCAAACTCTATTTTGCGATCAACAAGCCCATCATTTAAATATGAATAAAGTTACGATCTAGTAGAACCGCCAGCAAATTCTGAATCTTGATAAGAGTCAAACTGTTCCAACATATCTTCACGTTCTTGTGAATAAGGACCCGTAAACGAACCAGGAGATTTCGTGCCTTTTGTAGCATTTGTTTCAATAGGCGACTCCTCTTGCATTTTCTTTGAATATTCAAAAAACAACTCTTCCAATTTTCTTTTTACCTTTTCAAATTCTATGTTATCTCCATATAGCCTTTCATAAGAAAATCGGACAAAATTTACTTTGTAACGTGGATCGAAAATACAAGCAATAGAAAGCAACACATTAAAATCTTTCCAATATTTATCAAACTTTTTAAGCATGTCGCGTGCCATGGAAGACATAAAATCATCACCCTCTATATATTTTTTAAAGTTAAACGAACCAAGAAAATTTCTGGAAAGAACAAATTAGTGGTCGGATAATTTGTTCCTGAAAACAAGCAAGTGACATTGTAGAAAACTTCCAAAAAACGTGTGATTTTCTTTGCTTTCTCCCATTCTTCAAATAATGGACAATAAGTATAACTAGAATCCACATGTTTCAAGCGATAAAGAGCTTGCTCATAATATATTGCACTTTTCAGCATAGTAAACGTGGAGTTCCATCTCGTGGGAACATCTTGACGTAATCCTTTCTTAGTCTTATCCAAAGAAAGACTAGTTATGCGTTCTACAAAAAAAAATTCTAGACTGAGAGCCCCTAATATATTTTATGCTTTCCCTTATGTTGCTCAAACAAGTAGTAATAGATTTCAGACCATCTTGCACTATCAAATTCAATATATGTGCGGCACACCTAACGTGTAAATATTGGCCATTCGCAACCAATGATCTTCTATAATTGAGATGTGATCCTAATAATTCAATAAACTTATCATTGGAAGATGTGTTATCCAATGTACATGAAAATATTTTATCAACTATCCCCCAACTAAGCAACAAACTTGATATCTTTCCAAATATGGCTGACCTAGAATGAGGAGGCGGCAACAAACAAAAACTAAGCAATTTTTTTGCAAATTCCATTCATTATCAATAAAATGTGCAGTCAAAGTTATGTATCCATCTGTATTGATTGAAGTCCACAAATCAGATGTTATACTCACTCTCCCACCACATGAATCTAATAAGGCTTTAAGTTTTACTTTCTCGTTTTCAAAAAGTTTTATAACATCAGAACGCGAAGTGTTTCTGGATAAATGTACCACTTCATCATTTAAATAAGAAACTAATTCACGAATACTTTCATATTACACAAAATTAAACGGTAAATTATGCCGAATAATTGCTTTAGTCATTAAATCTCTATACTTAATTTGACTAAAGTTTCCTTTATTAATGTCTTCCACATTTATACCGTGGCATTTCTTAATATGTCTCCTTAAATTATTTGTCCCATAATTATCACCACATATATATTCTCTTTTACATTTTTTGCAAAAACATGTACGCTTTTCACCACTAACAATTTCCTTCTTTTCAAAATATTTCCACACATCAGAATACGTATTTCTTTTTCGTTTACTTCCCACGGAACTACCCACCGAATCAAGATCCACTTCCAATTCTACCATATCTCTTGTTTGACTATCATGTTCACCGATATTCATATTCTACAAAAAGTATATAAAAGTCATCAAGACTTTATCATCATGACATATAAAATATGTCAAGTTGATCGATGTACAACATGTTATGTACAGGAATGAACATTATCTTACGTGTTATATATAAAAAAAATTCTACCCGAAATGAACATCTAATTTTAAGTTTATTGTGACACCAAATGAATGAAAATCATGGATACGCAGCGGAATGTTAAAAATTGATAAAATTAATTTACGACAATTATGCTGAAGATACCGCCTGCCTTCCTACTTGATATACTGCCAAGTATCAGATAAAAACGAGTGTACCTGTTTCAGTGATCAAAGGAAAAGGCTTGAGCATGAACTGCAAATGTATAAACATATATTTATATAATAGGAGGATTCTGCAGTTTTTGACATCAATGTACTGATATATGCAGCTTTCAATAGCTTTACAGCACTGGTATATGTACAACAAGAAGAAAATTATAAAATTATTTATTGGATCATTTAGTCTACTAATGATATACGTACATATTATTTACTAGATGCTCGGTTGAAAAAAACAAAGGCATAAATACAAACTATGCAAAGTACTTATAGATTCATTTCAGGGGGTGTAGTCTAATTCTGACTCCAAGTTTTTCACTTCACTTATAGATCATACAAGCAACAAAAGTTAATGGTAAATAGCTGCATATATATGATGCTAAATGTTTATATGAAAATTAATGCACACCTTTTCATATACCTTTCACGTGTTCCCACGTGCTTTGATACTGGTTAAGAAAATAATGAGAGGTTTCTTGCTAATCTTACCATATCTCCCTATCGACTCTTAATTTTTATAATACTGGTTAAGAAAATAATGAGAGCTTTGATACAGATTATAATTTTAATTTGTCCATATGAATAAAGAAACGGTTAAAAATATAAATCAGGTTTAATCACAAATATAGATGTATTAATTATTTGATTTGATACAAAACATATTAACTTTGATTAATTGCACCCTATCTGTTTAGGAAAATTTCATACTAATTCTGATCATAAACCAACTTCAAACAAATCACCACTAATAATCCAACAGCCATGTTAACTAACTCTTCACCATTTTTTTCTCATTTGTGCCTTAAACTAACTACTTCCACTGTCTTCCATATCTAATTTATTGGTTCACCTTATAAACAGACTATTTAGAACCGCAAACAAGTAATTACCGTATTTATTATGAACAAATTCTAGAATACACATAAACGTGCACAGATAGAAAGCCCATAACTAATTCGTATAGACCCATGCAATATGATTGAACTAATGCCAGAGATTTCACCATTAAACATAGAAATTATGAGGTTCATTTACTCCTAAATGTACAAATGACCATGAATGCTAAAAAGAGAAGAAACTCACAAGTTAAATTAGAAGCGTGTGTGCATAGAACGCGCCAAGAGAGTGCATATCCCCCCTGCAAAAAACGTGCAAAAGGCAAGAGACCCACGGTCAAATTACAAGCACAAAAACTCTTCTATTCCACTACTATATATAAACACCTTGTTCTCTTTCCTTACCTTATCATTTTAGTCTTCTGTTCTTCTTCTTCTCCTAAAAAAGTAATGGCTGCTTCTGCCACCACAATATCAGATTAGTATGCAGGTACATAGTATTTGATACTGGTCGGATTAGTACGCATTCTTGTGGTATTACGCATTTATTGGTTGTGGAAGGCATAACTGCCCTAATGATAACGCATTTACCGTTTGTACTGGCCTGGAGTAATTGGTCTTAAGATAACAAAATCGAGCCATGAATTAAAAAAAAAAAAAATTAAGACATCGATAGCTATGCCTATGTATTACATTATGAGGAGGACTTTTCAATATAATTATATCAATGATGCGATCCCATTGTTATTAGCAGAGGAAAAAATATCTTGTAGTTTGAAACAGAAAGCGACATGTTAAATATTTTACCTCTTGTTTTAATGATTTTGTTTCAAAAATTCCATCGAGCTACACTATAGTTGGTACGTATTAGTTCAGAAAAAGGTGCCTACTGGGCAAATAATTTTTCACTAATACCATACTGAAATGGTATATAAATTAACTTATATATAAATTAACTTATTATTTTTAAATGGTTAAGTCTGTATATATTGATTTATCATATTTTTTCTTTACATCTCACTTTCACCACAAGGAATTACCCAACTTCAAAATGCAAAATCTACGGTGCAGCTACGCAAATGAGAATAAACCTGAATGCTTATATGTTTGTAGTTATTTACACATAAGTCACTCTATAATCCCTTATGTCAAGTTCAGTGGTGAATTTTGTAATACCACAAGAATGTAAATGCGTTCTCGATCTATTCAATTATAAACATAAATAAAAAAAAATAGAACGAAAAATAGTACCTTTGATCGGTTAGATCTTCAACTTTGAAGGTTAAATCATTTCGAAGAAACGCGAGAGATAGATCCACACAATTGAGGGCGAGAGCGATTGTTGGAAGAGAATCGAGCGGATTGTGGAATTAGGTATTCAAATGAGATGCCGACGTCGTAGTTTTAAAAACGAAAGTCTGTAAATTTAGGGTTTTTGATGGGTAGGTGGGTAAACAGGGTTGGACTGTGTTTTAAGTGGGCTGAATGGGCATTGACCCACTACATGATATAATTAAATTAGTTTAACCCTACCCAATTAAAAATGGGTTAAAAGGGTTGGGTTAAAGGGTTGTCTTGTATTTTGACAGCCCTAATCCAGAGTACCATATCTATAGCCCATATCAACTAATTCAGAAAAAGGTTCCTTAACGTGAGTAGTCATCCTTTCCTGAAACTCCTTGTTCATTCCCCGAATAAACTTTTCATTCTTATTTAATGGTGTATTCACCAATTCTGGACCAAATCGAGATAATTCATTGAATTTGTTTAAGTACTCTTCAAATGATAAACTCCCTTGTTTCAAATCCATAAACTCTTGGTACACTCTAGAGATACCAACAGACGGCATATATCGCTGCTCGAACACTTCTTTGAAACGACTCCAAGTAAACTCATCCGCCGGCTCATCCACGATAACTGTTTCCCTCCAAGCTAAAGCCTCTTCCTGGAGTTTCCAAGAAGCTATCAATCGCATCTGATCATCTTCTAATTTTAGTCCTTTGAAAATCCTTTCGTATGATCGAATCCAGGCTTGTGCTTCGATAACAGTGTCCTTGCCAAAGAATGGCTTTCCACCAAGTCTAGAAAAGCTTCGATACAAATCAGCCAGATTGGATTGAGATTGAATGGAAATATCTATCGTTGCAGGGTTTTGACCAGCTGAAGTGGTACTTTCCTGTCTCCTATTTCGTCCTCTTCTTCCACTCATTCTTACTATCTGTGAATAGTAAGAAAACCGATTTAGGCATTTGGACGAAATATCTTAGAGAATAACAAAAGATAAAGAGAATAAACTGAGAAATTTGGATTTTGGTTCCACTGGTTGTACTCATTCTAGGGTATACTTCACCCTATCTCTAATGAGTTACTTAATGTGTTATACTCCTGAGCTAAAGTTTGAAACTTCATCTCTGATACCAAATGTGATAGTCTCGGGTCTTCGACAGTCACACAGCGGCCACTCTCGACTGGTCGGCTTTTCAACCATCCCAGCCTCGCCGTGGAACACAATGGTACCCTTCCCTTGCTTTTACGGCCAGCCTTTCGACTGTCACGGCCTCCTCCTAACCAACCCCGTAAAGAAGACGTGTGGGGGTAAGAGTCTCCTGCTCGCCACCTAACAAAGAGCGAGAACCCCCCATCACATTTCACCAAGACAAGCAAGGTCAGTAATGGGACTGGTATGAGCAAGCAAAAACAGTTTATCTTTAAAACAAACAAAAGAAATTTTAAGTTAAAATCCGCAATGCTTTTTGGAAAATGAAACTGCCATAAGGCCTCCCGCCACACACACCATGCGAACGCACACTTGGAGGAGATTTCTCCTTATGACAGTCAAAAATGCTTGATATGCTAAAACAATTTGATATTATTATTATTATAAGTGCAAAGTGTGGAAAACATTTCGAAAGTATAATATTAATCTTAGCCAGCATAGACATTCCGAACTATGCCTACTATAGCTACCATCCAAACAGTGGTGACCACCATAAGTGAATGGCAGGTAATACAACTAAAACCGTACAAGGCGCGTATTGGATGATTGGATTTCCAACAAATGGTCAGGCCAAGGAACATTCCATTGCCACATGGGTACGCCTCTGGAGGGACGCCCCGAGAACCATCCCTCAGTTCTCTGCCAACACAAGGCCGGTGTACTCCCTGCCCGAGAGTATCAGCTCAGATATTCCATCCCCGGTCGTAACCAACTTTATCCGAGTGCTCGATACCAACAACCACAAAGCACTGTATTTGCAGTAACCACATAGGTTAAATATCTGGGCTCCATACCATTATATCACCTCTATCCAGAAGAAATGGACATACCTAGGGGCGCGACCCCTGAAACCTTGCTGCATCTTTCCTGTTTCGACCATTTCCGGGGTGTGAGGTCCTGATGAGGTTTCGTCCACAAAGCCACACTTTTCACAAAGCCTTGCTTTGATCAACAAATGGTCAGCAACACTTCGTATGCCATATTACCAAATTGGGAATGTATCACTAGTAACCATCAACTACATAACCTCTGAGCTCGTACGTCTCAGAGAAGGGTGATAAGCTAAGAGAATAAATCTCCGCCACCAAACATAAATATATTTGATAGAAATCGGTTTTACATCTCAAAGTGTAATGTCAGACACACATCCATACAAGTTTGTTCCGGGTTCAAACAGAACCGAAGACACTTCCGAAGAAGCCCTTGCAATCCGGATATTCACAATTCCGATCGGACTTCCCATGACTTAAGGAATCTCTATACCGTAGCTACTCAGTGCAGAGACAATCGATAGGTCATCCTATCGTTCTCGCAAATATCCAGTCTTCACCGCCGGTCTTCAAATGCTATCCATAACGACGTATCATTATTCGGAATGGGTTATATGACACAAGGTCCTCTCCCGGCTAAACCGAATAATGAGCGCAATACTTAAAAACATATGGATATGGGATCTCAGTTAAATCACAGCTTAAAGCCAAAAACATTCATTCAAATGGTTAAAACAAATTACCATTTCCAATCCTTTAAACAAAAGATTCATTTCAAAAACCTTCAACGGTTTAAACAATTTCTACATTTAAATCTTTTAAACAAAAGATTCACTTTTCAAGATCCCCTTTCAATTTAAAACAAGATTCATCAATCTTTGACAAAGATTCATTCATAGCCTTTCAAAACAATTCCTTTTCAAATTGGATTAATTCATCCGGTCTTTAAATCAAAGACTCATTTTATTGTTTTCAAAACAATTCTCGTTTCAATTTTATAAAAGATACTCTATTTAAAATCTTGTTTGATTCCAAAATAGGGTTCAACTATCTCTCACAAAGATTCAATTATAGCTTTTAAAACAATTCAATTTCGAACTTGAAATCTTTTCATCATAGTTGGGAAATTCTTTCCTTATATAAAAGCTATTATTATTATTTAAAGTCATTTTTTCCGATTCGGTAAACCTGATTATATTTGCACGAGTTAAGGCCTTTTAGATATAAATTTGAGTTGAATTCAAATTCTCAAAACCATACTTTTTAAAATGGTTTAGAAACCCATATAAATACCTTCTATAACTTGTATAATCTTTTAAACCAAAATTTCCAAATCATTGAATTCCATTTTTAAATATTGAATTTAAACTCAAATTAAAATATTTCAAATTTCATGTTATTCAAATTTCAAATCTTATTAAGTTATTTAAATAACTTTCATTTTCAAAACACCTTTTCAAAAACTTTTCACTTAAAACCCAATCCATTTCCAAAACCATTTGAATCTAAAATTCAAATTCAAAACTATTTTAAAAAAAATCTGTGACTTAATCGATTCCCGCGTGCAATCCATATTTGCGTGTGTATAGTGTGGTCTAGGGGTTTTACACAATGGTGCAACAACATCAATCACACCACAGATTCAATCATAACAATATCGATAAGCGGTATATGCTATAACGCTTATCTACATACGTAGGATCACAGATAGAAAATATGAATGCATTATGAATAAATAGTTTACATCCATCACAGCTTGAATTTAAACAATTAAATCACAAAGCATTACACATCAATGCAATTCACAACATTCCATACTATCCATACATTCATAAGTATAATCATCAAGTCATCTGATTAATTTTAAACCAGATCATTACCTATGGATAAATTTCTAATTATGGTTAACTAATAATTAACTAATTACAAACCATTATTATTAATTATCCTTTAATTTATTATTAATTAACCTTTAATTAATTACCATTTAATTAATTACCCTTAATTAATTACAATAAGTGATTATCCTTAATCACTTAATAAATCTCAAATTAATTTTAATCACTTGATTAATTCATTTTTAGTCATTAATTAATTACTTTTAATAAAGTAATTATTTTTAAGTGATTAATTACCTTTAATTACTTACATTAAATTAACCTCTAATTAATTGTATTAATTAATTAGCTCTTAATAAATTAATTTTTCTTTAATTAACTACAATTAATTAATTACCATAAAATTAATTAATTAATTAATAATCTTTTAATTAAATCGAAAACTCGAATTAATTAAAGATAAATCATGAAATAAAATTCATTTATTAACCCATACATTAACTTAAGGCTTTTGATAAATTTTTAAAAGATAAACCATTTATCTTTATAAATCACTTAATCACATTATCAAAGTTTTTTTATAAATAAACCTTTAAATTAATTAAAGGATACATGATAAATGTTTTAAGCTTAAGTTAATTTTAAAATAATTTATTTTAAAAAACTTTTAACCCATAATTCAAATAAAACATTTATTAATTTAAAACAAATAGGTTGAGAAAATTTATTCAAATTAAAACTTGATTTGTTAAAATCCTAAAACATTAAAAATCATCATTTTACTGTTCCCAGGTGGCTTTGGGTTTTAACTCGAATCAACACCTGTTTTCCCCCGAGTATTTTCACGAGTCACTTCGGTTTCACCCCGAAGAAACTTCGTCTTCCTCAATAAAAAAAAATTCCAGATGTATAAACCCGTGGGCTCCACGACTTCGAGACAACCACCTATCTTCTTCGAGTCACATGCAAGACAAGAACGAGAAATCACCCAGCCCAACTTCTTCTTCCACGAACCAAACTTCCAGATGCACGCGATCGAAACCGTGCACATGCACACCAGACTTGGTCGACGGTGAACATCATCACGAGCTCCAACAAGTTACCGGCGACCTTCCCTGGCCATATGATAACCTCGATTCTCAAATTCTACCGAGAGTCAAAATTAGCTTCCATCAGAACCCAAACTCCATCATCAACAACATCCCAATCACTGACCACCTCGCCATGTTACCCGAGACCGCACCAGACCATGACACATCCATTTCCCAAAGTCACGATGACTCCGATGCTCCAGCGTGGACGGAATCATTACGAGAACTACGGTAACCCAAACTAGGCTTCATAACCCTGAAGCCCTCCAAATCAACCAACTCAAAATCAAATTCAAAATTCCGCCACGGTCGAAGCCTCACCCACTACCGCCAGCATCTAGCAGAACAGGCCACAACATCTCCGGTTAACGACGTCGACAGAAATTTAATTTAGAATGAAAATTTGATATTTAACAATTTCTCGAGATATGCCGCACTAGAATTCATAATTTTGCTTCTAAAATTCATATTTTTATAAACAAAATCAGATAGCATACGTGAATTCTTATTTTAAACATATCAAATTTTCATTAAAGTTAGTTGTTTACTGTAAAACAACCCTGGGATAACTATATAATCAAGAATCATTTACAAAATTATTTTTAGCTTAGACTACACCAGAAAATAAACATCTTTTTAGTTTACGTCATCATCAGATTTGTATTGGATTTAGAGATAAAAATTTTTTTCCAAGTTTGAAAACCTGAACAAAAATGAACAGAGCCTAAATACAAATATGTATATCATTATCCCTCAACATACACATACATGCAAGCATAACCAAAGCATCAATAAAGCACATTTGAGAGCAATTTCATAATCATTCAACATATATCGGGTTGAGTTTGCTCACCTGAGATTCCTAGAAAACAGAGACAATCTTTTTGTGTTTGAACTTGATGCTTTAATCTCTGCTTTGATTTAATTCTGCGTTTAATTAGTTTGATTTTGAATTGCGACCTTGATTGCTTCCAGATTTTCTTTCAGATTTGAAAATTACTTTGCATTTGATACTCTGATCCTTTAGTTTGTTCAAGAACTAGATGTCAAGTTGCCATCTACATGCTTGAACTTTTGCTTTGCTTATTTGTTGAAGCTGATCCTGGTAATGTTATTTTGTTTTATGTGTTTCAAACTGAGACTGATTTTCTGAGAAACTTCCAAGTTGCAAATTTTTATTTTTCCAGGCTTGGAAACTTGATGTTGATCTGCTATTTATTCTCAACTTTGATTTCCATGCTTCTTGATTTTGAATTTAAACTTGCTTCTTTCTCTGAATTTCACTGCATGCCTCAATTCAGGTTGATCTTGATTTATGTTTGAGATGAATTCAGGTTGTTTTAATTTACTGGTTTGGAGCTTTGTTTTGCAGTTTTGTCTCAGGTTTTGAGAAAATAGAAAATAGCCTGTGTATATTTTCTTTTCATATATGTTAAAAAAAAGAAAAATTAATTTCAAAAGAAAATTTAAATGCCACTTGTAACATTCATTTACACTTGTGCTTTAGTGGTGTTCCATATCACACATTTGTAAAATTTTGTATATTTATGTTTTTAACCTTGTCTTGGATTTATTTTATAAATTTTGTTTTGGTCCTTTAGTTCAATTAATTTACAACTTAGTTCATAGAAATTTTAAAAGAAAGAACTTTAAAAAAAAATTGTTAAACTTAGATATATATATATATATATATATATATATATATATATACACACATATAAATTATACTTGCGTAATCTTCAAAAGAAAATTTTATTTAGAATAAAATTATACATTGATAAATAAACCTCTAATTTATCACTCTAATAAATTTACCTTTAATTAATTTCATAAATTTATTCTTTTTAAATTAAGTAATAATTTTTTTATTACTTACAATCCAATTATTAAAACAATTCAAAGATATTTAACTTTAAGCATTCTAAATCTTCTTATTTAACCTTGTTTAACAATATATTATATTTACAATTTAGTAACACATGATTTGAAATCAAATTATAAAATCTTATTCAAGTTGAATTATTATGTTTAAATGTTTTAAATACATTCACAAACCTTACTTCAGATGTATATATTTTTTTTTCAAAAGAAACAACATTAAATCTTTCATATTTATTTTTTAATATCTTATACTTTTTAAAATTCTCAAATAAGAAATTAAATTTAAATTCTTGTATCCCAATCTCACAATTCAATTTAAAATATATTTTATATACAAATATCCGATTAATGTTTGGAAAAATTCTTATTTATTCAAAATTTGATTCCAAAAATTTAATTAATTGTCAAATTAAACTTGTTCAAAATTCAAGAATGTTACACAAATGATTTCATTTCATAAAATAAAACTTAATTGAAATATGGAAATTGAATTTATCTCGAATTCGAGTTTTGAAATGTTGAAATTAAAATTAGTCAATGAATTAGTTTAAAGAACTGAATTTGATGGAAAAATATTATAATCAGAATATGATTTAAATTATGGAAATTGATTTGTTTGAAAGATTAACTTTTATTCGAACTGTGAAATAAATCCAAGAAAAAGCAATTTAAATGGATATTTCAAATTGAAATCGAAATTGAATTATTCTAAAAAGATTTGAACCATAAATTGAATATTGAAGTTTAATTTGATTTAAGTCATATAAATCGATATTCTGAAATCGAACTCGAATTTATGTAAATCGAAATGGATTAAAACAGAGAATTGAATTGAAATTAATTCAAATTGGAATTGAAATTAATACGAATTGAAATCGAAATTTAATTAATTTGAAATCGAAATAGAAATTGATTTGAATTAAATTGGAATTGAAGTTAATTCGGATTGAAATTGAAATTGAATCGATTTAAATTGAAATGGAAGTTAAAATTGATTTGAATTGGAAGGCTTGGAATTGAATCAGTTTGACTTTGAAACTATTTTCAAATAAATTGTTTTAAAATAAATTATTTAAAACCTATCTTTTAAATATTCAAGTTGTTTTTATTTCCAAGCTATTTTACTATATAAACCATTTTAAATACTCAAGCAATTTTATATTAAACTATTCAAACTATTTTCTAAAAATTCAAACTGGTCAGAGTGGGAATTTTTTATATTTAAATCATGGATTTAAATTCGAATTGGGTCAAATTGAAGTTATAACCTAAATTGTAATCCGAATTGAATTTAGAAGTAAATATGATATTTTGAAGTAGATATGATGATTTCAAAATGAAATTGATTTTGAAGTGAATACTATATTTTGTTATCAAGTATGAATTATTTTCGAAATGTAAAAGTACCAACCGTTGTGCAAAACGACGTTTGGTTGTTAAAGAGACGGGGGCCTCTTATTGGCATACTCTCTGTCAATATTGGAACCACTTTAACAACTCTGTATGTGGAGGAGACTCTAAAACGAAGTAGTTGGATTTGGTGTACGGTTGCTGGATCTGAAGAAAGAGAATGATGATGGATAGTTCTCGACACTTCTGCCAATTTGAAATGACTAAAACAGGACTGCTTGACAGGGACAAGCGGGATAGCTAACCTTAGTCGACATTTGTTCTTCAATTTTCTTCTTGGACTTGGTCCATATTATTACTCTTGTTGTTGGTTTCGATTGGTGCACCTTGATTATGGGATAACCTTCCTTTGACTCGATATGGGATGGATGTACGCAATGGGTAATCATGGCTACGATGATTACCACCATCCCTATGACTCAAACTGCTAGGAGCCTACCTTAGGCATTGCCTCATGTTCCTCGTCGTACTTTTATCCCTATATGAGACCACTATGTTTTTGGTTTAATGTTGTCGTATCACGGCACATCCCTATCCCCCGACGTGTTACTGGGGCATTATATGCAAACTGTACGACAATGCTTAAAAACGAATTAAGGGGGATTAATGTAAAGCCTTAACTTAAGAAAATATGTATTTTACTGATTAGACATTATATATATAGCGATATATAATATTTTGATGAATCCTTAAGAGATGGAAAATCTCGCAATTTGGATGTATATAGCTGCTGGTGGGCCTGGGCTGAAGCAATTTGGCCTGGCAGTGTTGGTTTGGCAAGGCTTGGTTCGGTGGAGAGAGGGATTGGACCGGTGGTAGGTGGTCCGGTGGCGAGTGGTTCGGTGGTACGTGGAGATATGGGTTGGTTTGGTGCCTCGGTTAGTTCGGTAGTAGGTGGAGCCGGTGGTAGCTTGGGGGAGTTGTTGTTTGGTTCGGAGGTGAGTGATGCGGTAGTGGCCAGTTCGGTGATGGTTGGAAGTAGAGTTTTGGACCAGTAGTGTTTGGAGAGTAGGGTGGTTCGGTGGACCGGATGGTTCGGTGGTGAAGGCGTGGCTTGGTCCGGTAGGTTGATTCGGTGGTGGCTACTTCGAGTTGGTTCGGCATGCTACTTCTGGATGGTCGGCATGTTATTTCGAGTTAGTTCGCTTTGATTCGGTGGGTGGTAGATACGTACCCAACATTGTGCCCCCCAAAGTAGGGCATATGTTTAACATATGTCGTGCTTTGTATTAATGGGATAGCCTCGTTCAGTTATAAGCGTCGAGCCATCTGGTCCGGTCATTGAGGTTTGCTTATAAATAGAGGTTACGTGCCTTCGTTATTCCTTACCAACCGAGTCGAACCTTTTGCCGAATCAAACTCTCAGTTTCGCCGAATCAAAGAGCTAGCCGAACCAGGTGAGATTCTTTCCCGTCGAATGACTTTATGTTCTTGTATTACCGGATGGACTTCAAGAGTTTGTCCGCCGAATGAGATTGGGCATTGAGTGCCGAATGGGCCTTATATGCTTGGAATGCCGAATGAGGTTTTTCTTTTAATTACCGAATGGACTTGGGGACTTCGTGTACCGAATGAACCTGAAAGCTTTGATTTACCGAATGAACCTTGTGGGTTTGAACTACCGAATGAGTTTGGGAAGTGTGAGGCCGAATGGTCTTTGGTCTTGAGTTTTTATGTTTCGAATTGCGAATGAGACTCTAGGTTGCATGTACTTGTTTGTTGGTATTCCCATACTCCTTGTTCTAACAATATGTTTTTCCGGTGTTACAGATAAATGTCTCGCAAAGTGGAAACTCGATCAGAAAAGAGAAAGTCTACGGATAGATGAGAGTCCCCTGTTGTGCCCCCATCCCAGCCCGGACCGAAACGTCGTGGACCCACCCCGAGATCGCTAGTAGATGGGTATGGTCCCCAAGAGCTTCTGAATTCTCCTCCTGATTGCTTTCCGAGCTCTCTCAGAGAGGAGCAACTTGACGTTATCTCTCGATCCTTTGGGATTGATAGAGCATGCATGCTATTGCTAAGGGAGGGGGTTATGCCATATAATCCCCCTGAAGTATACTTCGCTTATAGCCGATACCATTGTATGTGCGGGGCCATTCCTCCGATCAATGCGTGGATAGTCAGCTTCATTACCTACCTGAAGGTGGCTCCTTTCCAGCTTCAGCCCAACTATTACGCCATCTTAGTGTGTCTATTCGTTATCTTCCAGAGGAGGTATGGGCGCCCCCTTCTAACCGGGAAATCCGATATTTGTATAATC
The DNA here is from genome assembly GCA_030765085.1 of Allium cepa. Taxonomy (NCBI): domain Eukaryota; kingdom Viridiplantae; phylum Streptophyta; class Magnoliopsida; order Asparagales; family Amaryllidaceae; genus Allium; species Allium cepa. Next base: position 820,609,349 of record CM060940.1, read on the forward strand.
TGAGGGGCTACAAGAAGGGGTCTCCGTACATTAGTTTAGAGTTGGCCGTGTCCTTTAAGCCGGTCCTGGACCTATACTCTAAGTTCACCATGTTTAAGAAGGAATGGTTCTTCATCAAGGACGACTCTGTTTCTTTTCGCCTTTTTACTTCTGGCTGTAAGTTGAATTTCATTTGTAATTTCTTTGTCCCGACCGCAATGCTTCTTCTTATATGCTTTTATTTCTTGCTAGCGATAGGTGGCTTTGCGGTCGTGGAGAATGATCGCCTGGTACAGATGGCTGCGAAGGTAGAGGCCATCTCAGGAAGGGATAGGTCGGCTTCTTACCTGATCAGGAATGCCACTCTCCTCGAGCACAACTTGATTCTGCCACGTCAATCTGTGGTTAAGCAGAGGGATACAGCCGAGGAGAGGGCTGTCAAAACTAAAGATGGGGCCGCTACGAAGATCAGCAAGAGAAAACCCTTCTGATACCTCCAGTTGTCGGGGGGAAAAAGCTTAAGAAGTCTGATGGACCCTCCCCTAGCACATGTCCAGATATTCCGGAGGAGGAAGGTGGAGAGGAGGAAAGAGGCGAGGAGTAGAGCGGAGGAGATGGAGAAGGTGAAGGACAGGGTGGTAGTGGTGCCGGGGCTTTGTCTTCCGAGCAGGCAGGGGAGATCCAGGAGTGGACGGATGATGCCTTCCGCCAGACTTTTGAGGGATTGGAGGAAGGATCAGCCTCGGTGGAGAAGGCGAAGAAGGTTGACAAGGCTGGGACTGGTGCCGATCCATCTTCTAAGGGTATTTCAGCTAAGGCAACTCCGGTGGTTCAAGGTGAATTCTTAACTTTCGCAGACTCCCTTTATGATAAGGACTTAGTAATATTTTATGGCCAACTCCCGTCCTAGAATGAGATTCAGGACTTATTGCAGTATCCCACTCCCCCTCAGGGTTTGTAAAATAAGCGCGTTTTCCTACTTAACATATTTCTTGGATCATAGTTTCATGCATGCTTGTAACACCTGGTTTTTATTCCAGGAACAGGTAAGGTGGCCAAGACATCAGATATTCGACACTGCCTTGAACAGTACAAGCTACTCAAAGCTTCTGCCCAACCAAAGCCGTCAACTAGCCGTCCTGGAGATGTGGTTAGATATCGCCCTCTTCTCGGAGTTATTGAAGAAGATATGCAAAAGAGGAAGAGGGGCCGTTCTTCGTTTGAACCTTCACCTGGCCCTCAGCCTCCAGTCCAGCCTATCCATGATATTTCTGAGCAGGATACTGAGTTTATGCCTTCCCCACATCCGTCCGAAAATCCAACCGTCGCCCCGATAGACCATCCTGGTTTGGTTCGCAACCCATTTGCCGACCACCCGGATCTGGACCCGAGTTTTCAGGGCATCTCTTTTGACGAGGCCACTGGTGAGCATCTTCTTCCCCGCAATCCCATGGTACGGGTGTTTGATGAGGCTAAGTCCTTAGACCTCGATTTGCTTACCACTCGGATTGTGACCATGGGGAATGAGGCCAAGGCAAGCATCGATCGGGTGGCTGAGGAGACCAAGAGGCTAATGGAGCATCATGCTCGACTGGCCAAGGCTGGGGAGGAAATCGAAAGTGCTAACATTTGGTTGCGGCTACAGATTTCTGATCAGGCCAAACAGCTTGTCGATCAGGCTATCCAGATATCCCAGCATGAGGCGGCCTCCCGATGACTAAAGAAAACCATGGAAGAGGCTAGCAAGGCTGAGTTGCGAAAAATGGAGGCTGTTTGCAAGGAGCGAATTGACATGGCCATCGCAACGGTAGACGAGGTTCGGAGAGCGGATCTTGAGCAGGTAGAGGAGTTATCTAGGAGGCTCGAGGCCGTAGAGCTTGCTCAGGCCAAGCTGAAGGAGGAGATGGAAGTGATGCGGAAGTCCCTTCAGGCTGACTGCTCGAGATACCGTGTGGAGAGAGATGCTGCCGTCGCACGACTGTCGGCTTCTGAGGCCCGGATGAAAGAGTTTGAGGAGAACGAGGGGATGATAGACGAGATGCTCCAGGACATGTATTTCCGTACTTGGAGGCAGGGAAACCTATCCTGGATGGACGATTATCCCCGGGTTATGGCTAGGATATATCTCCGGGCTTTGGAGGAAGCCAAGGTCGAAGCGGATAAAGAGGGTGGCGCGGCCTTCAGAATGGATGTGGTTACCGCACTGTTTACCAAGGAGGAGAAGGCGGCGGTGAAGGAAGGCATGAGGCTGCTTGCCGCCGAGGAAGTGGGTGTGCAACTGGAGGATGACAACCAGGGAGCAGACGCTGGTAAGTCTTCCCTTTTAACCTTTTCCTGATTTGATTGCTTATCTTTCGTTTGGATTCTCTTCTAAATTGGATAGGCGGGACCTCTGGAGTACATGCTGGGAGTTCCGATCCTCCAGTTAAGTAGATCCGGAGTGCTAGCGGGATGGAGGCGAAGCCCCGATTCTTTGACTTGACTTGTACATATTTTGGTTGTTGTCTATGTTAGTCCGAAACATTAATGTAACTTGTAATTATATTATTTGTAAAGAATGACTTTATGTAATTTTATAACATAAGCTGATTCTGTCATGTTTGAATGTTGTTGTCATTTTGATATGTTGCATAAACATAGATGTGTATGTGCTAGTGATTCAATTGTGTTTAATGCTAAGTTCTTGCTTAAAATGTAATTTCATATCTTGCAATGTTTGTGTGATGTGCGAATGAATTATGGTTACATATTTGTGTATAAGAGAAGAAAGTAACGCCCTTCAGGTTTTAGCTGTAGATGGTAGTTTTGAATGTCTCGTGTAACTGAGTATGGAATGCAGCTGAGTGTCTTGTCATCCAGTTCTCGAGTCTCCTATTTGGTGTCCTGTACTTTAGGGACCGTTATATAGGATAGGAGAAAAGTTTTTAAATGAAATGGAAATATGAGAAACAATAAAACTTCCAATCATGGAAGGCCGTCGATATGCTTAAGTTCGTGGCAAACGGGTTTTGTAGTCACTTTCCCTAGCAGTGGATCTTGGAGACATTTGTCACCCATCTTACGCCTCCGCGGGGAGTTTATCTTTTTTACCACAGCCGCACTTAGGACATATCGGAGCCGAGATCGCGCACAGTAACTACCCGAGCCATTATGGCCCGTAATCGTGGGTATTATTCGATTTACTGTGGCCGGCTAGCGTGGGTGCCGATCGTCAAACGTGAACTACCCCTGGCTGGCTACACCTTATGTTGGGGCTTAAAGTAGGTTCACAGTTGCCGGCGAGCCGAACGCCGTAATGAGCTGCCATCGGCTATAGTCGGCCTTCTTGATGGCTTATAATCAGCTCATTACAGTTGGCTTTGAGGGCAGTCGCGAGAAATGAGTTAACCCGCAGGAGAGGGATGCTGGAGCAAAAGTGTCTCATTGGCAGTGCATAGAATCGTATAGTACCTGTTAGGTCCTGTCCAGGTGAGGTTGTGCCGTGAAGTGTCCAGAATGGAAATGTCGTTATACATGATTTTGTTCAACAGAAAAGGATAAAGCTTAACAAGCAGCCAAGATATAAAGGAATAAGTTAAAAAGAGACAAGATTTTTTAAAGTGGTTCGGCACGAAAATGCCTACGTCCACTGATTCTCTTTGTTAATTCACTTCATATGGGCAGCAAAAGTTAAGAAAAGTATCGACGGAGGTGTTGGATGTTCCATGCCCTCTGGAACACCTCTCCGTCCACTGTTGACAAAATATAAGCTCCGTTGTGGAGATTTTATGAATTACATAGGGTCCGTCCCAGATTGGATCTAACGCTACGGGGCGCGGAAGATTCGTTTGAGGACAAGATCTCCTTCTTGTAAGCTGCAGTGTTTGACATTCGAGTTGTAATGTGCCGCTACCTTTTGCTTGTGAACTGCCGCTTTAATTGCTGCATCATTTCTTCTTTCTTCAATTAGATCCAAAGACATGTGTAGGAGTTCTTCATTCTCTTCTGGGTTGTAGTGGATCCTACGGTGGGAAGGCACTACAGTTTCAACTGGGAGCATGGCCTCTGATCCGTATGCCAAAGAGAAAGTAGTATGCCCTGTTGATATTCTGTAAGATGTGCGGTAGGCCCAAAGTGCCGTAGGAAGTTCATCCACCCAAGCACCTTTTGACTTTTCGAGTTTCTTCTTGATTAGGGTTTTGAGGATTTTGTTGACAGCTTCGACTTGTCCGTTTGCCTAGGGGTAAGCCACAGATGAGAAGCTTTTGTGAATTCCGTGCTCTTGACACCAGTCGGCGAATTCCTCGCTGTCAAATTGAAGTCCATTGTCCGATATGATTTTGAGTGGAACCCCGTACCTGCATAAAACATTTTTGATAAAGAAGTTAATAACTTTTGCTGAATATATTTTATTTAGAGGCTCCGCTTCCACCCATTTGGTGAAATAGTCAACTGCTACTATGGCATATTTGGCTCCGCCCCGGCCCACTGGCAGTTCGCCAATCAAGTCAATTCCCCATATTGCGAAGGGCCAAGGGCTGGTCATTTGAGTAATCTCATTTGTTGGTAGTTGAGGAATCTTAGCAAATTTCTGACATCTGTCACATCTTTTGACAAAGTCTAAGGCGTCTTTGTTTAAAGTGGGCCAGTAATACCCGTATCGGAGTATTTTCTTTGCTAGAGTTTGTCCTCCGGTGTGATCTCCGCAACTTCCTTGATGGATGTTGGACAAGACTTCCCTGGCTTCCCTTCCAGCGATGCACCTTAATAAGGGATTAGAGAAGCCGCGCCGATAGAGGATGCCTTCTTGTAATGTGTAGCGGGAAGCTTTCCTTAAGATTTTCTTAGCTTCGTTACGTCCGTCGGGCGGTGTGCCACTTTGTAAGTGCTTCCGGATGGGGGTCATCCAAGTTTCTTCTTCAATTGGAGCTATCATATTCATTGGCTCGTAGCTTGGGGCCAGTTGCTTTGAGATGGTTATTGTTCGGGAGGCAGTGCTGTCCTTCATGCTAGCTTGCTTTGCTAGTTCGTCGGCCTCCTGATTCTCTTCTCGAGGAATGTGTTTGATTAAATAGTGATCCAATTGATTGAGCAGCAGCTTTGTCTTCTTTAGATATGCTGTGAGTCGTTTTCCTCGAGCCTGGAATTCTCCCAGTATTTGATTTACAATAAGTTGAGAATCACTATGGAGACATAAAGAACCGACTCCAATTTCCAGCGCAAGTTCTAATCCGGCTATCACTGCTTCGTATTCAGCGTCATTGTTGGTGGCAGCGAATTCCAGCCTTAGGGCGTAGTGCAGCTTTCTTCCCCTGGGGGTGATTATCACAACACCTGCCTCCGAGCCTTGTTCATTTGATGCTCCATCTACGAAGAGATTCCACTTGATATCTTCTGCTATTTCAGATTTCTCCATACCTTCGTTAGTAGTGAATTCAGCAATGAAATCAGCTATGGCTTGCCCCTTGATAGCGGTGCGAGGATGGTAGGTGATATCATATTGACTCAGTTCAATGCACCACTTAAGTAGTCGCCCAGAAGTGTCGGGGCGGTGGAGTACCTGCCTTAGCGGTTGATCGGTTAAAACTCTGATGGAATGAGATTGGAAATAGTGTCGCAGTTTCCGTGACGTAATTAGCAAACAGTATGCTAGCTTTTCAAGTTTAGGATATCTTGCTTCTGCCCCTGTAAATCTCTTGCTTACAAAGTACACGGGCCGCTGCGCGCGGTTGTCTTCTCTCACCAAAGCGGCGCTTAAAGCATGGGACGACACAGCAAGGTATAGGTATAGTTCCTCGCATTCATTTGGATTTGAGAGTACTGGTGGTCTCTGGAGGTGTCCGATTAAGTTAAGGAAGGCTGTCGAGCATTCGTCAGTCCATTCAAACCTTCCTTTGTCTTTCTTTAGAGCTTCAAAGAAAGGGATGCATTTGTCGGTTGCTTTAGAGATGAACCTACTTAGGGCGGCCACTTTCCCGTTTAGGCTTTGCATCTCTCTTTGAGTGGATGGTATCTTGATATCTTGCAAAGCCCGAACTTGTTCGGGGTTTGCTTCAATCCCCCAGGCATGGACGATGAATCCCAAGAACTTTTCCGACGATACTCCGAAGGAGGACTTTAGAGGGTTCAGCTTCATTCCATATTGGCGAAGTACTTGAAACATCTCATCCAGGTGGTTTATATGATCGTTGGCTTTCCTCGATTTTACCAGCATGTCATCCACATAAACCTCCATAGTTCGTCCTATTAGTTCCGCAAACATCTTGTTGACGAGGCGCTGATAAGTAGCTCCGGCGTTTTTAAGTCCAAAAAGCATTACCCTGTAGAAGTACAATCCCCGGTCAGTGATGAAACTAGTGTGGTCTTGATCGGGGGCGTGCATAGGGATCTGGTTATATCCTGAGTATGCGTCCATAAAAGATAAGAGTTCGTGTCCGCCGGTGCTGTCCACGAGCTGATCGATTCGGGGGAGCGGGAAGCAATCCTTCGGACAAGCGTCATTTAAGTTGGAGAAGTCGATGCATGTTCGCCACTTCCCATTAGCCTTCTTTACCAGCACCGGGTTGGCGATCCATTCTGGGTAGATGGCTTCTCGTATGAAGTTACTGGCAAGTAGGTTCTTCACTTCTTCCTCTAGGGTTGCTGATCGTTCTGCCCCCATGCTTCTCTTTTTCTACTTTACTGGCACTTTGGTGGGATCGATGTTCAGTACGTGGCATGCTACATCTGGGGAGATTCCTGTCATATCAGTGTGTGTCCATGCAAATACATCCATGTTGTGGCGAAGAAAATCAATGAGATGATCCTTTAATTCATCTTTTAGTTGAGATCCTATTTTCAATAGTCTACTTGAGTCATGTTTGTCAACAGCTACGAATTCCATAGCCTCTGCAGGCTCGGCGGTGGCCTCCTCCTCTTTGTCCCTGGGGTCTAATTCATTGAAAAGGTCACAAGTATATCGAAGAGGATGGGCTTTCTTTAGTTTCTATGCTTCCAAGTTTTTCATGCAGAGAGTAGTCTCTGCATTTTTCCCCTTATCTCTTCTGCGGTTATTGCGAAGTTCAGTTACATAGCAGTCACAAGCAGCGTCTTGATCTCCCTCCATTTCTCCTATTCCATTATCTGTTGGAAATTTCATCTTCAGGCACCATGGGGCTAGGACAATTTGGAAGTCAGACAAGGCTGGTCTTCCCAAAAAGGCGTTGTAGGCCGAGTGGTTCTCTATTAGTACAAACGTTTGTTTTCGCACAATGGAGCGGGGATGACTTCCTATTTCAACAAAAAGGTCCAGTTGCCCGAGGGGCATCTTCGCATCTCCAGTGAAACCATGTAGTGGTTTGTTGTAGGGAGACACATCCTTCATTGACAGCTTCATTTTGTCGAAAGCATGCTTGAATAGGATATTTACTGAGCTTCCAGTGTCTATTAAAATTCGGAAAACTTTGGCTGGACCGAACCAAGCAGAGATGACCATAGGATCCATGTGTGGGTACTGTCTTCCCTCTAGGTCACGCCTACTGAATTTGATGTCGTCATTCTCTTTCCGTTTCGGGTGGCGTTCTTTCATGACAGAATTAACGTAGCCTTCATCGTTCCTAAGTGACTTACCGTATCTTTCCATCTCTTCCCAGCTTCTTTCGGCGATGTGCGGTCCTCCTGATATGGTATGGACCGCTATCTTCTCTTGATTAGAGCCACTAGTGTTGCGATTTCCTCCGCCCACTTCTGGGAGGGGTAGCCCTGGGTTTTCATTGGCGGGAGCCGGAGTCCTGTTCTGGCTTTTTACATAGCGCTCCAGTCTCCTCCTTCTAATGTGTTCTTCAATCAAGTCCCGGAGATGGTGGCATTCATTGGTGTCATGTCCATGGGATTCGTGGAAGTGGCAGAACTTTCCAGACTTGAGTGCGTTATCTGACTCCTTCTTGTGTGGGGGGGGAGGGGGGGTTTGTATCTAACTTCGTCCTGAGTGGCTAGGAAGATGTTTTCGATTGTTTCATTCAAAGGAGTGTAGGAGTCAAATCTTGATCCTGGTCGGTATAAGCGCTTTTCTCCCTTTTTGGCCCCAGCGCTGTCTCTAGAGTCACTTCTCCGAACATCCTTTGCTGCGGCTGGAACTTTGTCTGGAGCTGTCCTAGCCTGTTGCCCTGACTGCCTCTCAGTGGCAGCGTCTTCAAGTCTCATATACTTTCCAGCTTCATGGAAGAAATCAGGTAAAGTAGCTGGTTTTTCCTTGGTTAGTCTTCTAGCAAATTTAGTATCTGGATGTACACCACTGCAAAGGGCCATTAGGATAAGTTTCTCATCGGCATCTTGGACCGCGGCCGCCGCGGCGTTGAATCGGGTCAGATATTGTTGCACTGTCTCTCCAGGCTTTTGTTTGATATTAGATAAGGAATAAGCGTCCTTGGGTTGTTCCACATGAATGCGAAACTGGCTGATGAACTTTTCTTTCAACATTTCCCACGAGCTGATGGACCCTTGGGGTAGATGGCAGAACCAGGAGGTAGCTAGATCTGCCAAGAATAGTGGGAAGCATTTACACAATACTCCCTCTGTTGCTTCGCTCATGAGCATATGCTGTGTGTATCTTTGTAGGTGTACGACGGGATCATAGGTTCCCTTGTAAGGTTCCATCATTGGCATTTTCCATTCCCGGGGGGTGATGGAAGTTTCGATATTGCGGGTGAAGGGGCTGGTCACCCTAGCACATATCCCTCGATCCCTTTGCTTCCGTTGGACGCACTCTCTGAACAATCGCTCCATCCTTTCATCAGAACTTGGAGCGGATAAAGATGAGTTTGGTTCTTCCCTGCGGGATTGATTCCGTCCAGATGACCTGTAAGGATGGTATCGTTTATCACTCCTGACATTCTCCAATGGCTGCCTCTGGTCTTCCGGGGGCATGCTGGGGTCAGCCACAGTTGGCCCTTGCCTTGATCTTCCCCTGCTGGGTTCTGCTCTTAGCACTTCCTCGGGTCCAACTTCCGGCTGGACTCCAGCTCGGCCCCGTCTACTGGTGTTTCCATGGTTAGGTAGCATGACAGGCTCAGCTACATCCGCCCCTGCCTGGTACCTCCCCTGTTGGGTTCGGTTCCAAGTGTTTCCTCGGGTCGGAATTCGGGCTGAGTCCGGGCTCGGCTCCTACCATTGTTGTTTCTGTTGTTAACCTCTTCAAAGAAGAAAGACCTTTGTCGTCTCCCTGATCCTCCAGATCGGGATTCTCCCCATGATTCAGTGTTGCGGTTGGATTCTTCAGCATCCCTTAAGCGTGACATGAGTTGGTCCACCAAGGCTTCTTGTTGAGATGCGAAGCGGTTAGTTACTTCAGCCACAATCCTGTCTAGATCCGTCCTTGTAATTGGTTGTTCCGTAGCAAAGGCCGTCGGATTTGCCTGATTTAAATTTGCTGTTGGAACTGGACGATTGTCTTGGTCTCTGATCACTGGATCTGGGATACTGCCAGTTGCGATGTTTTTTCCTTTGTTAGCATCTTTCTTCCGTTCGGGAGGCATGTTTTCCAAGCAATGAACGATGCTGATAGAAAAAGGGTTAAGTGGGAGAAGCTGAAGCTTCGAGCTCCTGTTCTCAGTGAAAGCACCAAAAATGTTTGCACAAAAAATGGACAAACACCTCCAAGTCATATGAATTAGTTGATTTTATGTTGTTTCTAGTGATTTGGGTGATTTAGGCAAATATATAAAATAGATGGACTAAACTGTAAAAGACACACAGATTTATAGTGGTTCGGCCTGAACGTGCCTACGTCCACTTTATATGTTATTCTCCTTTTACTATTCAGATTAAGTACAAAGCTTTGTATACAAGTATATGAAAGTTGTTTGAAACTTCCTTCTGTGCTTGAGCTCTCAAACTTGTCTGCCATTGTTGTACCCCTGCCCCTCTATTTATAGAGTGAGGCTGGAGGCAGGGGTCTTGGATGTATATAGCTGCTGGTGGGCCTGGGCTGAAGCAATTTGGCCTGGCAGTGTTGGTTCGGCAAGGCTTGGTTCGGTGGAGAGAGGGATTGGACCGGTGGTAGGTGGTCCGGTGGCGAGTGGTTCGGTGGTACGTGGAGATATGGGTTGGTTCGGTGCCTCGGTTAGTTCGGTAGTAGGTGGAGCCGGTGGTAGCTTGGGGGAGTTGTTGTTTGGTTCGGAGGTGAGTGATGCGGTAGTGGCTAGTTCGGTGATGGTTGGAAGTAGAGTTTTGGACCGGTAGTGTTTGGAGAGTAGGGTGGTTCGGTGGACCGGATGGTTCGGTTGTGAAGGCGTGGCTTGGTCCGGTAGGTTGATTCGGTGGTGGCTACTTCGAGTTGGTTCGGCATGCTACTTGTGGATGGTTGGCATGTTATTTCGAGTTGGTTCGCTTTGATTCGGTGGGTGGTAGATACGTACCCAACAGTATATTATTACTAGTATTATTCCCACATCATTTTGTTCTGCTACATTGTTTATTTTATTCTAGTGTATATCTAACTTTGATAAATGTTGCATAAATTATAATCATATATATGGTAAACAGCTTCGTGAACTGTTTATTTGATTATTATATTTTGTAATTCCTCTTCGAGATTCTGTGTTTTTTTCTTCTTCTTTTTCTTAATTAACCCCGTTGATTATCTATGTTTCGGATTGTTTAAGTTGGACATGTATGGATTATTTTCAATTTAAATCTTTCGAAATATAGGTCGTCACACACACTATATATAATCATTAATATAAAAATCAACTGCTTTAAGGCGGGATTCGTATACAAAGGGTCATCCGCTCTTACACGGGAATGTAATAGGGTCTCATCCGTTCCAATTGGTGGGAATACATCGAATCCAACTAATAATAATTAGTAAATTGTCCAAATATTCAATAACTATCAAAAATAAGTATCCAAACATCCAATAGATAATTTTTTGACTATGAAAATAATTTCGATTAACCAAAAATGTGAGATTAACTCACATTGATTTCTATAGTTGCCAAAACGTTTCGTTTTGAATTAAAATTGAACGAACGTCCAATTTTAACCTAAAATTCAAATTAGCTCCAAATCCATCCAATCCAACTCCATAGCGTAGTACTCATTGATATGATCGCAACACAACTTGTCACTCACAATTTGGATCCCTTACGAGAAAGTTACGGATAAATTAACATTTGAGATATCTGAAATTTAATTAAATTAATTAATAGAATTTAAACTTAAACCTTTTCCTTTCTTTCCCTCTCTCTACTCGTTTTCTTCCCAGGTCCACAAATGCTTTATTTATTTTTTCGTTCGAACAAATCGTGTGCCAATCCCCAACCGAGCCACCGCCATGTCTCCGCCTGGGCCACGCCCTACCATTGTTGCTGCTATGCACGAAAGCATACGCACGAAACTCGAGGATGACAAACTCAAAATTGCAAATGAACGCAGGCCAATTTCGACTATATCGAGCGAAGGTTCGATGATCCACCCGTTGAATAGCTTCATATGGATGCTCCTTACATTTTCCTACTTGAAGCTGAAGGCTAATTCGGCCTCTAAAGGCACCAATGAACTAAGGCCTTTAGATTTTTAGGTTTAATGGTGGTCGAGATTTTATTTTAGGGATTGTTTTGCAAATAAGGGAAGTTGAGGGCTATTTATAGAAAATAAACTCGAGACTATTCATCCATAAAAATTCCAAACTCCAAATAGAGCGTGCCGCTTGGCGTTCTATATGTTATACCTCTATTCCGAACACAATGTAATATGTATCGGGTGCCAATTCCATCGTACTCAAAAGATAACTTTTTAAATCGAATTACTTTAATTTAATTTCCTTTAATTAAATCCTACGCGTTTTGAATTCTCACGATCAAACAATAGTCCAATCGCCATGAAATTCGACAACATATAATAATTCACTATTACGGATCCGATTAAACTTGTTTCGTCGAAATCCAAGATAGTGCCCAAAAAATCTATTTTTACACTTTCAATAAAACGAGTAATTTCCAATTTCTATTTAATCACTTTTAATTCAATTTTAAAAGTTTGCTATCTTCATTCTTATTCAGATAGATTTTAAATCAACTTAAGAAATCGTTTTCATTCATATTAAATTCAAGATTCAATTATTTAAACAATTCCAAATGTTTAATTCAATAATTAATTATCAATTAAATGGTTATATTTTGAAATCCAAGTTCTTTAACTTATAAAATTAACTTTTAAATATTTAAACTTAATTAAATATTCCTAATTCAAATGACTGAAATTCTGGATCGTTGCAGGCATAGATAGAGGACAGAGTAGAGTTTGTATATCATTAGATTTTGGGTTACTTCATGCATGTATGTCATGTTGATGTATATTTGACTCATTTTCGTATCTTATGTGACTTGTATATATTTCTGCTATACATCATCATTGCCTTATTGACTCTGTCTTTGTGATTTATTTTATATTGTGTTATTTTCTATTCTGGAAAGCATGTATTTATTGCTTGTGCTAATAACAAATACATATAAATGAGTAGTTTATGATTTTGAAATGTATATCCATGTTAGCTTAAGGGAATATTCATGTGTAATAGTCCAATATTGCCTCTTTCTCCATATTATCAAACGATATTACCTAGTAATACTCTTTACTAACATGGATATAGAGATAGGGTGTTATTGGATTACTTGCATACTCTTTAATTGTTGAGTAAACACAAGCTACGATATTATGTATAGTACTATTAATATATTGACTAGACAAGGTAAAGTACATGCATATATTTATTGAAAAACTCTAGGTACATGCATTATACTTAGGTCATGACGATGGTAGGTACAAGTGAATAATATCTTTCGGTTTACTAAGCAAACTCAAGGTAAAGGTAAGAGAAGGATAAAGACCATAGGTTAGGAGTTTTATATGATACAATTGCTAAGTGTTATCCATCACTTATAGGACTATGACTTATTAAGCAAACTCAATGTCTGAATCCTAAGGCGAGCTAGTCCTTATACCCAATAGAGAAATAAAAAGTTTTCTATGTGTTTTCTTTGGGTTTTGAGAAACATAGAAGTCTAATGGGAGCATGTTAGAGAAATAAGTACATTTAACCTTTCTAATAATACAAGAATGTTATGTATAAAGTATTCTAATCTACTTAAATTAGATCTGTAGCAAAACGACCAACATAATACTACTTTGGGAAAATGATAAGCTCATCGGACCAACCTACACCGGCTTGCTAAGAGAAATTAAAATAGAACTCACATATGAATGCTTTAAGACAAAAATATGCTATAACGACTGACCTCAAGGTAGTAAAAGCTTATAACACTTGGGTAGTTGACTGTGGAAATGCTCAGGTTTTTGTGTTATCAACTTTAGTCAAGCAGTTGCAAAGAAGACATGGAAATAAATCTAGCCATATATCTTCATAAACCTTAAAGCTTTGTTTGTGGAGCGATCTCATTTTGCACGGTATCAGATTATAAATAAACTATTCGATATGTGAGTAAGGGTAGTCGTGTTGAGGATTTCATTATAATAATGAAAGGCTATATTAATAGACTTTCTAAGCTAGATGTTACGATAAGCAATGAACTGCAAGTGGATTTGATCCTAGAATCACTGACTCCATAGTTTGTGCCATTCATATCGTAATTCAGTATAAACCGGTTGGGTGTTAGCCTCGTCGAGCTACTCAACATGTTGAGGTCAGCTGAGGGCTCATTTAAGGATCAAAGCACAGTGTTAGCTATAGAGGGAAAAGCGTCGTCTTTGAAAGGTTCAAGATAATGCAAGTGTGGTTCTAATAAAAGTAAGAAAGACGCTCCTACTGATATGATGAATGTCACCATTGTCATAATAAGGGGAATTCAAGATGCAATTATTCGAACTATTTGAAGTTGGTCGGAAAGAATAAGAAGGAATTTGATTCCTCCGCTACTAAAGGTATGTTTGTGATTCAAAACTATGTTGCAAATTATTTTGGGTTTTAGATACTGGATTTGGGACTCATATCTGTAATTCGTTATAAGGAATAAGGAAAAGACGACGTATAGCAAAGGGTGAAATGAGGCTTCAAGTTGATGATGGACCTATAATAGATGCAATTGTAGTTGGGGACTATCACTTGACTGTACACGGTGGATTTGATTTAATACTGAATAATTTTTGTTATTTTTAAAACTTTATTTGTGGAATTATATCAACTTCTAGAATGTCTGAGATAAATTCAATTTCCATGAGAAATTTAAAGAGTATATGGATGGAGTTGAAAATCAAACAAACTGGAAAATTAAAATACTTCGATCCAAGCAAGGAGCTAAACATGTTGGATAAGAGATCCAATATTACTTAAAAGATAATAGGATTATCTCTTAGGTTACTCCACCCTCTATTCCATAACACAATGGAATTTCAAAAAGAAGGAATCAAATCTTATTAGATATAGCTTTTTCCATGATGAGTAAGGCTAAATTATCTCTTTCTTATCGGGGATATGCACTGGAAACCACAGTGCATATGTTGAATTTGATGCCTGCTGAATTTACGCCTAAGACGCCACAAGAGATATGTATGGGAAGTAACCTCACCTCAACTATTTGAAGGTATAGGGTTGTTCAGCCTATGTTAATGTGACATCCCGCAAATCCGTACCCCTTGAATCAACATTATTCTACCCTAATTGACTCAAGTGGAACAGAAATACGAACCATTGAGGTTAAAGAAAAAGAGATAGAAGAAGAAGAAACTAAACAATATCAGAATCTCACAGTCGCAGCGGAATAAAATATAATAGCAACTATATATCTTTACACAAAATGAAATCTATAACTGTTTATATACAACATATCATCAAAGTATCTCATACATCAACAATCATCAATAAGACATACCATACAATCATAGCATAGCAGCGGATATATATATAGATAGAATAGTACGTCTCGGACTCCAGCTCCTCTCCTGCTCCATAGCAACCTATCCTGAACAAATAATACTCGGTCTGACCCGAGCATTATAATGAAATAACACCCGAGTCAGTCTGGCATACCAGCTGATAATAATGCACACAATTGATTATTAAAGTTTCAAAAATCCTTTGGAAACAAAAGCATCTCGTAAGACCACGCCACAAATAAACATGTCGGGTTTTTACCTTACGATAGCTAAAACACTTTTTATAGAAATCCTCTGATATTATAATAGTGTCTATAGAAAGTAAATAGAATCTAGCTGAAATGCTTGCATCTCACGTTTCAGCAATAGTTGGGCACAATCAAAACCGTACGGGCGCGTAGGGAAAATGGATTCCAACAATGACTAGGCACTGGGGTACCACCTGTCACAGTACGTGGTCTAGATCACAGTACCGAGGACTACTCCCTTCATCCCCTGCAACACAAGACCGGAATCACCTATGGGCAATTCCGAATAAGATCACCCCGCGGTTGGGATCAGCAACCGCACCACTAAGCCGAAATAAAAAGGAACCTCTAGACAGGGATGACCTTACTCTCCAGTGGGGGCTACCCACGAAGCCTTGCTGCATATCCCCTGATTTTCAGTCATTTCCGGTTGATGAGGCTTGAGGCTAAACGATACCTTTAGCACATATCCCTTAGAATGCCCATCGTCCGCTGACGATGTCACGAAGCATTCGTCCACACAAGTCCGTCCCGGGTTCGAACGGAACCGAAGGCACTATTCCTACTACATCCATTTTGGAAATATCCTCAGGATTAGTAGCGACTAGCCCTTGCACTTCACTGCTCCATCTTCGACTCCGAAAAACGTTTATCGCACGAAAACGTACAAACCGGATCGAAGTGGTTTTCGAGAAATAAATCTCGATCCCGGTCTCTTCGAAACGATCAACGCAATTTGTCCAATATTGATAGTCGGTGATTTAACTATCAATTTATATTCATAGACATCCATAGCATCCATCACACAATAAATAATTCCCAAATTATTTATTTGCCTCAAATATCTTTAAAGATATATTACCAAATTTTCAAATCCCATTTGAAAACAATTCCCAAAATTCCTCCTTTAAAAGGTAAATCATTTACCATATATTCCCATTGGAATAGCCAAGTTCAAAACAATTTAGATTTAAAATAATTAAAACATTTCATTCTAAAATATACTTAAAATAGGTAAATTTATTACTAATTATATACTCAAGATATAATTTCAAGTATATAAAACAAAACCAATTTATAAGATATAACTTGATTTAAAATAAGGTTTAGTTAAACTATATTTTACAAATAGAGTCGTAAAAAGATTAATACTTATTTCAATATACTTAGGTCAAAACTAGCTTTTTAAAATAATCCATTTGTAAACATAATTATTAAGATATTCATAAATTTTACTATTGCTAATTTATAAATAATAACTTTAAAATAATAATTTTCAAAACATTCTTTAAAACCAGTTTAAGATTTTAAACTTTCTTTTATAAAATTAATTTTAAAACTCGAACTTGGTTTTCCCAAGGAAATCTCATTTCTACTAAATCATCACAGAAATCCTTCTCACGATTTCTGTCCATTTATTAAATTTAGTTTATGGTTTTATAACATAAATTTGTTTCTCAAATCTTCAACTAATAACATTTATCTTTAATTATCATTCCACATTTTACAACTTTCAATTTCCATTTTTAAATAGATTTTAATTCTTTTAAATCCATTATTTATCAATACCTTTAAATTCCTCTAAACTTCAACTTATCCATCTACAATTACTTATGGATTTATAATTTACTCAGAAATATCCCAATTTAATTCTAGTTCAGCTTTCCATTCAATAGATTCTAATTTTTATTATTCCTTTAAAATTATCATTATGGGTTTACAGTTTATACCACAATATCACAATACAGATAATTTCCAAATTTATCAATCACAATATAAACAGGCGTTATTATCAATTATAAAGATAATTACTACATGTGAGGAATCCTGTTGGATCCCTCCAACCTGTTTTCCCTGCATCCACAAATATTAGCACAATCAAATATATATCAATTCAATTTGATAATAACTAACATATTCAGCTAAACATCCAAACAAACAATCAATTCTAGCTGTCTACTTTACTAGCATCCAGATGTGAGTGAGAATAACTCACCTTGAGTTTTGGCGAGCGTTCGAAATTCAAATTAAATCGAACGACGTTCGATTTAACCTAAATTTCTACTTGCCCGGATTGACTCCGGAACTGTTCCACTGCATAGAGCTTCCTTCTGCGATTCCAACGAATCCAAAATCATCGAAATCTGAGGTCGTATGAATTCGTTATGATTTTTACAAAGTTTGAATTAAATTAAAAACAAATTCTTTTTCAAATTAAATAGCTTCACCAAAACGACACGGCCCAAGGCCCGCTCCCCCTCTTCCTCTCGTACGCAAGCTCCAGGAACAAAGAAACCCAACGCACGCGACTTAGGTTTAGATGCCGCTCCACACACGAACTCCGAGAGAACGATCAAGCACCACCACGCGGAAGCTCGTCTCGACCTCCACCTACACCCACCACGCGCGCGAGCTCGGTCGCCACCTCGCACCAGAAACCGTGCGCGAATAGCACACGAACGCGGCTTCCCCACGCCTCCAATCGACGACGATACTCCGAATCACCCGTTGGATCTGAAGCCTACGTCGATCTCTACGATATTCTAGTTGGAAATTTTGCGAAATAACGCGAGGATTGATTGCAAATTGGAGGAGAACAAGGATCATTTTCGGCCATTAAACGTTTTGATGCGGCGGCCTGAGTATAGTCTAGGGTTTAGTAGTATAAACGTGTATATAAATGTTATTTAATATTATTTTATTAATATAATTTCTCAAGTTAACAGTTAATGCAAACGACCCCCAATCCTCACGTTCCGACAGGCGATCCTAAGGTTTTTCCGTGTTCCGGACACAATGGAACAGGTTTCGTAAGCTAATTTGATCGTATGTGCGAGTTACAGAATTAAACGATCAATTTAAAATTAAATCGATTAAAACGATTTCGACACGTTTCGAGCTGCCGGGGTCAAACGACAACTCCGATTGCTACGAAAATTGAAATCCGATAATAACTAACTATTACGGATCCAATGAAACTGGTTTCGTCGAATTCCGAGACTGTGCCCCGGAAGGCTATTTTAACTCGTCTATTAAAATAAGCGATTTTAGAAATTATCGAAATCACTCAAAATTTCCACTTTTAAAATTTTATTAACTTAATTATAATTCATATAATATTATAAACACATTAAAAATCGTTCTGGTTCATTCTGGACTTAAATCGGATTAATTGCAATATTTAATAATATTAAATTCATTTTAAATTCATATAAAATTCCAAATAATAATCTATTAACTTTTAAATTCTTCCAAAAATCTAACAATATCATTTATAACCTATGGAACTTAAAAATGCATTTAAACATCAATTTTATAACAATTCCCATTCAATTTCCAATTTATTCTCAGTTCTAATAATAATTATTATTATTCCAATTCAAATGGAATCACCATATTTTGAAACTATAACTCATCTTATTAACTCAACCATAGTCTTCTATTATCGAGATTCAAATTAGAATCCATATCCAACATTTAAAATGAATTAAATGTTAAATTTTGGCGACCCAAAATTCCGGGTCGTTACATTCCTCCCCCCTTATAAAAATTTCGTCCCCGAAATTTGCTAAGGTAGAAAATGTCCCTACCCTCATTACTTAATCCAAACTTCTTAAGTTAAAGCTTATTTACATATTCCAAAATCCTTTAGCTCAAATTCAAACCAATTTGCTTTATTAACTCTAAAGCTTTAATTTTAACTTATAACTTTCCAAGTAACTTAACTTTTCCCAAAACCTCAAAAATTTTCTAACTCCCAAAATTTCCGGAAAATTTTGGCAGAGTCTCCCCTGTACGGAGGAGCTTCTGCGATATCGCAGGATACACAAATATATATACATCGGCCCACACGGCCGGAAATCAAAATATAACACAATATATATATCTCAATTCCCAATTATATTTGCGTAGGCGTACCTTTTTAGCAATTTTAATGGCAAGTAGCTAATATATAATGCATATACGCGCTTCAAACCCTCTCGAACGCCTCGCATTCCTGCACTTACTCAACATACTCATTAGTTACAAGATATGTGCATTTTAATCAACATTTTCCAATATAAAAGCAATCCAACATATCTATGGCATAATCCAAACCAAGCAAATCTCAAAATTTACTAATATTAACCATCTTTTACCAACAATTCAAGATTTTAAATCATCTTTCCAATTATCTATTCAAGTCCAACATTATTTACTTTCACTTGAATGATTTATACTCAAATCAACCATATACAATTCATATTTATTTCAATAGGATTAACATATGCTTCACTAATAGCAATCTATTTCAATTCAATTCCTAATTAATTTACAAACCACCTTTATCTTCAGGGTAGAAGCATCTTCATTCTTATGCAAAATTACTTAATAACATTTCAATGCATTCCAATTAATTCAAAACCAAGTTCAGTGTTGAATACACTAAGACAACTCATTCATATTCACTTCAATATTATGAATAGGTGCTTTAATTCATTTATATGCAACATTATTTAATTTGATTTTCAATCAAATCCTTATTTCCAATTTGAAGCACTCACCTTCCTTTATTAAAATTTCGCACATTTTAGTTTCCTCCAACTAACCTCATTTTACTTCACTTGAATGATTTACATTCAAGCTTTCTATACACCATTCATATTTCTTATAACCAATTTATTTCTATTTCAAAATAATTAACATATGCCTTGTTCACACTTTTTTTTTTTTTAACTTACCCTTCCAATTTGATTTGTAATCAAATTTTATTTTAACTTACATTCCCAAATTTGATTTTAAATCAAATTTTATTTAAACTTGAAACATTTGCAATTCTTTCATGATTTATTTCCATATATATGCAAACATTGCTTATTAAAATGTTAATTCATCCCAATTGATTCCAACTCAATTCCATTTGCAACTTGAAACCAATTTACTTGCATTCATTTACCAACTCTTTGAATTGGATCCTAATCCATATCAATTTATTCAAACATCAATTCAATTGCATAATATCTCAATTCTTTCTTGCATACCAAATTTAGTTTCATTTTAATTTGACTTCACTTAATCAAATTCTAATTTATCCAAAACCAATTTAGTTGTTTAAACAACTCAATTCTAAATACATTCAAATATTCCAGTCATTCAAGCAAAATAATTGCCACTTAAGCTTATGACCATTTAAAATAAATTTTCAACTTAGATTCATATTAGTCTTACTCCATTACAAGATTCACAACTCAAACATTTTTTCTTCTTTTAATGTAATTGTTAAATTACATTTCCTTACATCTTTATTTCTTAACCAATCCCAGTTTATATTAATATCATTTCATCCTGGATTATTTACCTCTCTTATATCCATATCTCAATATTAATTAAAACCATTTCCACTTGCACTTCAACTTTATTACCCAAACAAAATTTATTCAAGACAACATTATAAAGCTTAATCACAATTATTATTTAATTTGCTTAAATTCTTTAACAATATTTTCATTATTTCCTTATAAATCAAATTTTATTTCATTTGATTCTCATTCAAATCAAATTTCAATCCATATACAAATTTAATGCTCTTTGCTTAGTTATCCAATCCAAGTTAAGTTTATTTTATTAACAAAGAGTCCATTCAAATTATTTCTTTCCGTTGAATTTTATTTACAATTCAACTATCCCAGCATAAGCTAAATTCATTTCCATCCCCACAATAAACATTTGTTACCACAAATTTAAACCCCATGCCACAATTGGATTTTCATTTACTTTCCAAATTTTGACTAAACTACCAAAATTCTATTCATCTCATTACAATACACATTCCATTAAATTGTAATTTAATTTAGTCAATACCCATTTAATGGTAATTCAACTTAGCCACTAACCTAATCCATATTAGGTTTTTAATACACCTTCCCAATTCACTCTGAATTCACTTATAATATCACCATTTTCCCATTATTCCATTTAACAATTTAAATTCCTACCATTCCTTATACTTCTTTAAATAGAATTTAAATTTCTTTCAATATTATTTGTTACACAATTGAAATTCAATTTCAATTTCATTATCACAACACATTTTATTCTCCCCCTACATAAGTTCAAGACTTATTTGCCACTTAAGAACATTCACATTTATGTTCTCATTTTGCTTCATTAGACTTTGCATTGCATTTGTGGTAAAATTTTAAATTTGCCACACCCTTCAACCTTTTCATTAATGAATTACAATTTCATTTCCATTTAAGAGTTTAAGTTGCTTATTTAAGTCCACTTCCATTTTAAAATCACAAGTTTAAATTATAACCCTTAATAACTTAAGAATATGAATTCCTTTATGCAATTATAAACAATTTACATTTCACCTTTATATCCAATTCAATTTAATTCCAATTCATTTAGATTGAATTCAATTTCAAATTTCCAAATTTAATTCTCCATATACAAGTTCAAAACTTGTTTACTAACTGAAGTTCATTCACTTCTTTATATCCCACTTTACCTTATCTCAATTCACAATTTCATTTGAGATTTGATTTTGAATCTACCATACCATTCCACTATTTCTCATTGTGATTATAGTTTCCATTTCTATTTTATAAGTTCACCAACTTACTTATTTAAAAGCTCATATAGCTCAATTTAATCCATCTACACTTATAATCACAATTTCAGATTCACACATATATATTACTGAATTCCTAAGGTTACCATCTTCTTTGCAAACCTCAAATTATAAGTATAATACTTAATAGCTTATGGGTATAATCTATTACACAACAACCCAAATTTTCAAATCAACTTACTTTTGATTTAAACCCAAATCCATTTAATTCTGGGTCCAATATATTTAACTTGTCCAAGTTAAATTTAAATTTCCATTCACTTCAATTACTCAAATTAAATTTTAATTTTATGACTAAAATTTCATTTTCCTATCTTACTTAAATCAACTTCACCATACAAGTTATGGTTGATTCATTTTATCTTTACATCTTTATTTAATTAAAATTTTCCAGAATTCAATTGCCCGGTTTTTATTTCAAAATCATTTTGAAATATATCAAATATATATATACCCATTTGGTATATCAAATCAAATCTCCATGTTTTCCAAACCAATTTGGTTGTACCCAAAACAATTTGTTCATATCCCAAAACAAATTTCCATTTTTTTTTAAATATCCAAACCAACTGTTATCCCCAATAAATCCAAACAATACCATAACCAATTACTAGGGAAGCAATCCATCACTTTAGAAACTCGAAAATGAATTCTAATGATGTGGCCAGCATCATCAGGATTATTTTCCAGCGACTGCAGTGAGTTCAATGCTTCTTACTTTCCCAAATTCTTTTCAAACAGTTTCCATTCAAAAATATTTCCCAAAACAACATTCCATTATTGCCTTCAATACATTGGAAAACATTTCAAAACTTCCCAGGATTTTAAATTTCCAAATTTTTATTTTCAATACATTTAAAATCCTTTCCAAAACTTCCGGGTTTTAAATTCTGGTTTAAATTCAAATTTTAATTTCGCTTCTTATTTGCAACATATTTAATTAATTCTATTTGGTTATAACCATTTCAATTTTATAATCTTATTCACTTATCATTTCAAATTTGGTCAAATTCAAGATTCTTATTTGATTTTCAAAATTTGGCAACCAAACAGTCAAATATATATATAATTTCCAAAAATTATTCTCTTTATATCAAAATATAATTTTGGATAAAATTATTTCATTTATCCACTTTAAAACAATACTATGTCGGTTTATCTTGTTTAAGAGTTTAGAAACCCTATCGATACGGTTGTACTTCCCGCACCGACCAGAATTCATAAACACTCAACCGATAAGTCAACACAGTATAAAAACAATTTTATAAACACTAACAAGTACGCTCTCATATTTATAAATACGCTCAGCTCATTATAGAGTACTATTGACTCTATTGAATGAGTATTTACCCCACCAAAGCCTAGGTTGTCGCCAACCTAAGCTCTGATACCAAGTGTGACATCCCGCAAATCCGTACCCCTTGAATCAACATTATTCTACCCTAATTGACTCAAGTGGAACAGAAATACGAACCATTGAGGTTAAAGAAAAAGAGATAGAAGAAGAAGAAACTAAACAATATCAGAATCTCACAGTCGCAGCGGAATAAAATATAATAGCAACTATATATCTTTACACAAAATGAAATCTATAACTGTTTATATACAACATATCATCAAAGTATCTCATACATCAACAATCATCAATAAGACATACCATACAATCATAGCATAGCAGCGGATATATATATAGATAGAATAGTACGTCTCGGACTCCAGCTCCTCTCCTGCTCCATAGCAACCTATCCTGAACAAATAATACTCGGTCTGACCCGAGCATTATAATGAAATAACACCCGAGTCAGTCTGGCATACCAGCTGATAATAATGCACACAATTGATTATTAAAGTTTCAAAAATCCTTTGGAAACAAAAGCATCTCGTAAGACCACGCCACAAATAAACATGTCGGGTTTTTACCTTACGATAGCTAAAACACTTTTTATAGAAATCCTCTGATATTATAATAGTGTCTATAGAAAGTAAATAGAATCTAGCTGAAATGCTTGCATCTCACGTTTCAGCAATAGTTGGGCACAATCAAAACCGTACGGGCGCGTAGGGAAAATGGATTCCAACAATGACTAGGCACTGGGGTACCACCTGTCACAGTACGTGGTCTAGATCACAGTACCGAGGACTACTCCCTTCATCCCCTGCAACACAAGACCGGAATCACCTATGGGCAATTCCGAATAAGATCACCCCGCGGTTGGGATCAGCAACCGCACCACTAAGCCGAAATAAAAAGGAACCTCTAGACAGGGATGACCTTACTCTCCAGTGGGGGCTACCCACGAAGCCTTGCTGCATATCCCCTGATTTTCAGTCATTTCCGGTTGATGAGGCTTGAGGCTAAACGATACCTTTAGCACATATCCCTTAGAATGCCCATCGTCCGCTGACGATGTCACGAAGCATTCGTCCACACAAGTCCGTCCCGGGTTCGAACGGAACCGAAGGCACTATTCCTACTACATCCATTTTGGAAATATCCTCAGGATTAGTAGCGACTAGCCCTTGCACTTCACTGCTCCATCTTCGACTCCGAAAAACGTTTATCGCACGAAAACGTACAAACCGGATCGAAGTGGTTTTCGAGAAATAAATCTCGATCCCGGTCTCTTCGAAACGATCAACGCAATTTGTCCAATATTGATAGTCGGTGATTTAACTATCAATTTATATTCATAGACATCCATAGCATCCATCACACAATAAATAATTCCCAAATTATTTATTTGCCTCAAATATCTTTAAAGATATATTACCAAATTTTCAAATCCCATTTGAAAACAATTCCCAAAATTCCTCCTTTAAAAGGTAAATCATTTACCATATATTCCCATTGGAATAGCCAAGTTCAAAACAATTTAGATTTAAAATAATTAAAACATTTCATTCTAAAATATACTTAAAATAGGTAAATTTATTACTAATTATATACTCAAGATATAATTTCAAGTATATAAAACAAAACCAATTTATAAGATATAACTTGATTTAAAATAAGGTTTAGTTAAACTATATTTTACAAATAGAGTCGTAAAAAGATTAATACTTATTTCAATATACTTAGGTCAAAACTAGCTTTTTAAAATAATCCATTTGTAAACATAATTATTAAGATATTCATAAATTTTACTATTGCTAATTTATAAATAATAACTTTAAAATAATAATTTTCAAAACATTCTTTAAAACCAGTTTAAGATTTTAAACTTTCTTTTATAAAATTAATTTTAAAACTCGAACTTGGTTTTCCCAAGGAAATCTCATTTCTACTAAATCATCACAGAAATCCTTCTCACGATTTCTGTCCATTTATTAAATTTAGTTTATGGTTTTATAACATAAATTTGTTTCTCAAATCTTCAACTAATAACATTTATCTTTAATTATCATTCCACATTTTACAACTTTCAATTTCCATTTTTAAATAGATTTTAATTCTTTTAAATCCATTATTTATCAATACCTTTAAATTCCTCTAAACTTCAACTTATCCATCTACAATTACTTATGGATTTATAATTTACTCAGAAATATCCCAATTTAATTCTAGTTCAGCTTTCCATTCAATAGATTCTAATTTTTATTATTCCTTTAAAATTATCATTATGGGTTTACAGTTTATACCACAATATCACAATACAGATAATTTCCAAATTTATCAATCACAATATAAACAGGCGTTATTATCAATTATAAAGATAATTACTACATGTGAGGAATCCTGTTGGATCCCTCCAACCTGTTTTCCCTGCATCCACAAATATTAGCACAATCAAATATATATCAATTCAATTTGATAATAACTAACATATTCAGCTAAACATCCAAACAAACAATCAATTCTAGCTGTCTACTTTACTAGCATCCAGATGTGAGTGAGAATAACTCACCTTGAGTTTTGGCGAGCGTTCGAAATTCAAATTAAATCGAACGACGTTCGATTTAACCTAAATTTCTACTTGCCCGGATTGACTCCGGAACTGTTCCACTGCATAGAGCTTCCTTCTGCGATTCCAACGAATCCAAAATCATCGAAATCTGAGGTCGTATGAATTCGTTATGATTTTTACAAAGTTTGAATTAAATTAAAAACAAATTCTTTTTCAAATTAAATAGCTTCACCAAAACGACACGGCCCAAGGCCCGCTCCCCCTCTTCCTCTCGTACGCAAGCTCCAGGAACAAAGAAACCCAACGCACGCGACTTAGGTTTAGATGCCGCTCCACACACGAACTCCGAGAGAACGATCAAGCACCACCACGCGGAAGCTCGTCTCGACCTCCACCTACACCCACCACGCGCGCGAGCTCGGTCGCCACCTCGCACCAGAAACCGTGCGCGAATAGCACACGAACGCGGCTTCCCCACGCCTCCAATCGACGACGATACTCCGAATCACCCGTTGGATCTGAAGCCTACGTCGATCTCTACGATATTCTAGTTGGAAATTTTGCGAAATAACGCGAGGATTGATTGCAAATTGGAGGAGAACAAGGATCATTTTCGGCCATTAAACGTTTTGATGCGGCGGCCTGAGTATAGTCTAGGGTTTAGTAGTATAAACGTGTATATAAATGTTATTTAATATTATTTTATTAATATAATTTCTCAAGTTAACAGTTAATGCAAACGACCCCCAATCCTCACGTTCCGACAGGCGATCCTAAGGTTTTTCCGTGTTCCGGACACAATGGAACAGGTTTCGTAAGCTAATTTGATCGTATGTGCGAGTTACAGAATTAAACGATCAATTTAAAATTAAATCGATTAAAACGATTTCGACACGTTTCGAGCTGCCGGGGTCAAACGACAACTCCGATTGCTACGAAAATTGAAATCCGATAATAACTAACTATTACGGATCCAATGAAACTGGTTTCGTCGAATTCCGAGACTGTGCCCCGGAAGGCTATTTTAACTCGTCTATTAAAATAAGCGATTTTAGAAATTATCGAAATCACTCAAAATTTCCACTTTTAAAATTTTATTAACTTAATTATAATTCATATAATATTATAAACACATTAAAAATCGTTCTGGTTCATTCTGGACTTAAATCGGATTAATTGCAATATTTAATAATATTAAATTCATTTTAAATTCATATAAAATTCCAAATAATAATCTATTAACTTTTAAATTCTTCCAAAAATCTAACAATATCATTTATAACCTATGGAACTTAAAAATGCATTTAAACATCAATTTTATAACAATTCCCATTCAATTTCCAATTTATTCTCAGTTCTAATAATAATTATTATTATTCCAATTCAAATGGAATCACCATATTTTGAAACTATAACTCATCTTATTAACTCAACCATAGTCTTCTATTATCGAGATTCAAATTAGAATCCATATCCAACATTTAAAATGAATTAAATGTTAAATTTTGGCGACCCAAAATTCCGGGTCGTTACAGTTAAGAATGTTATCCCCAATCAACTTTAGGCAATATTGGATTTGTGTAAATTCATAAAATACTCGAAGAATTCTATGGGACATATTTTCTATAACACTGATGGTATTATTTCTCAACACGCCATCTTTTTAGAAAAGGAATTCTATCAAAAGAAACTAACGGTGAAGTTATAGACTTGGATGAGATCCCAGAAGTTAACATAGAGGATGAACAAGTAAAAGAACTAAATTTACCATTGTAAGAAAACACATAACCAATTAGAAGGTCTAATAGAGAATCTCGCTCACTAGAGAGGTACTAAGGTTTTCTTGTGGATGGTGAGATAGAGGATTGTGTCTTGGAATATGACACTTAGCTCACATTACAACAAGCACCGCCGAGTAAAGAATCTGCACTTTGGCTTGAAGCTATTAAATCCGAGATTGGTTTCGTGTATAACAACAAATTTTAGACTTTAGATGACATACCCAAAGGGATAAAACTCATCTATTGCAAATGGTTTTAAGAAAATTTAAATGCAAATGGAAATGTAGAGAATATAAGGCAAGACTAGCCACGAAAGGTTTTCATCAAATTCAAGGCGTTGATTATAATGAAATATTTTTGCACGTAGTCATGCTTAAGTCAATTCGAATAATACTTACTATTGTCATGTTCTATGACTATAAAATATGGTAGATGGATGTGAAAATAACTTTTCTAAATGGTTATTTCGAAGATATCATTTACATGTCACATCTCGAGGGTTTCGAGATTAGTGAGAGTGAGGGGAAATATGCAAATTATTAAGATCAATTTATGGTTTTAAATAAGTTTTATGGAGTTGGAATAAGTGTTTTGATAAAGTAATCAAACAATTTGGTTTTTATCAATACATAGAGGAGGCGTGCATATACCATAAAGAACCAGGATATGTTATTGTGTTCTTAGTCTTGTATGTCAACGATTTTCTTCTGATTAGCAATGATATTGCATTGTTGCAATCAGTGAAAGCATGATTGTTGTAGAACTTATCCATGAGACATTTGGGAGAAGCAACCAATATACTTGATACAATAATACTTAGAGATAGATCCAAAAGGTTATTGGGTTGTCCTAATGCTTTACATAGATACCATGTTGAAAAAGTTCGGTTTAAAGAATCCCAAGAGTGGAAATATTCCAACACGATCTGGAATCCTCCTTTCTAAGTAGGATACCCTTATACTAGTGAGAGGAAGGAATGTATGAAGAGGATACCATATGCATCCACAATCGGTTTCTTCATGCACACTTCCTATGTATTAGACCAGAAGTGGCTTATGCATTAGGATGCATAATCCGATATCAATCTAATCCTAGAGAAAAGCATTGGACATATAGTGAAATGTATTCTTAATCATTTGAATACTAAAGAATTGTTCATTATACATAGGAACGAAAATCTCCTTATGAAGGGTATAAAGATTCTAACTTTCAAACTGATATTGATGATAGTAAATCAGTGTCAGGTTAGTATTTACATTGCTGTAGGATCTAGATTAACCCTAGAGGGGGGGTGAATAGGGTTATAGCAAATTTTCTCGAATTAAACAAAAACAAACTGCAGAGAAATAAATATGCTGAAAAGTAAATCACACACAAATTTTACCCAGCTTCGGCAACCCCTGCCTACTGCTGCATTCCCAGATTTCTATTAGAATTAAACAGTCTCTCGCTTACAAACACTCTAACAGACTCGCAAACCCTGCTCCCGCTTACAAACACTCTAATAGACTCGCAACCCCTGCTCCCGTCTATAGAGTTTTGCAAACTCGCAAACCCTGCTCCTGCCTATAGAGTTTTGCAAACTCGCACACCCTACTCACTGAACTAATTCTAACTAGACAATCTGACACTACCTAATAACCTAGGTGGTGATTTACAAAGACTTGATTCGAAAAGAAAATTTAAAACAAACTTAAAAACAATTTTAAACTTAAACCCTTAAGTAAATATAAACTAAAGCCCTCTTTTATAAACAAGGCCGGCCCATTTGTTTTGCCCGTTCCTTTTTCTTTTGGCTTATGAAGAGATAATGTCGGTCGATCCTCTTTCTACAGAAATTAGGGTTTTTCTAAAATTTGATTCTCTGGTTTGTGTTGCTCTTGCTCGCGGCTTCTCTGATGATCAATTCTCTAGTTGCTTTTGCTCGCGCTCATTCGCAGCTGCTCCTCTGTTGATCGTTTTGTGAAATTAGGGCTTGGTTGCTTCGAAACGATCGAATCTGATTTGCAAATTCTGGTATGTTATTTGTTGCTTTCTGGATTGATTGCTTGAATTCGATTGTTCGCTCATGCCTATGATGATAATTGGGTGCTGGTATTTATATGAATACCGAGACACTTGAGTTTGTTCGTATCAATTCGATACTTTCCAAATTTTTTGCTTTCCTGATATATTTTTGCCTTGATGCGCACGGCTTTGATTTTGAAGCGTTCAATTTATTATTGGTTGATACGGCAAAAACTTTCCTCTTTTACTTTGTGACTTTTTCAAAGATACGTTTTTTATTTTTGACAGTATACATTCACGAATCCCCTTCTTGACGTCTGTATGTTTCCATGATTTCGTCTTAGACTTGAGACCATTTCTGCACTATTGAATTTTGTTCATCCACTAAGGCTTTCGACTTTACATTCTCTAATTGTTTCATTGTTTTCTCGGCATAGACATTTGTTTTATGATATTGTACTTGCTGATGTTTGTTGGTTTAGTTGTGCACTTGCCCGGTCATTTAAACTGCACTTGTACTTCTGGTTGGTCTGCATCTTGTGCTTGCCACTATGTTGCATTGATCTCGACATTTTCATCATTATGGTGACTGACCATCTTATCTCTATTTTGATTTGCATTGCATCACTGTATGTAGCTCATTGAAGTGTTGCATTGTTGATGCTCTTTGAGTTGCAGTGTTTCACCATACTTTAGTTTGATCTTGATCTAGTATGTTTGTATGTTTGCCACTGACTTGTGTTCATTGCATTGAGTATAGAATTTTCATTCACTTGAGCATATTGAAGTTGTTGTCTACATGTTGCACTGATTTTCATTATTGTTGTTATCTTGTACAACTTGTATTTGCACTTGCTTTATTTGTATTCTCTGGTATTCTTGTTGCTTCCCTGACCTTGTAGTTGTTCAATTGTCTTCTGTTCACTTGAAATTCTGGCCTTGTACCTGTAGTTGTATTCATGTACATTGCATTGTGGTCGTTGCATCTATTCTGGTTGGTCTGACCCGACTTGATGTTGTAATCTTCCTTGTTGAGTTCCTGTAGTTGCATTCACTTCATTGTCACTGTTGCTTTAAGTAGTTGTTAATTGCATCACCATATAGCAGTTGCTCGGTCCTGTCTTGATTCACTGTTTGTTATTCTGATGTTTGTTGCAGTCCATGTTGCATGCATGTTTTCCTGTGTTCATGCTTGTGACATTCATGTTGTTTGCTTCATGTAGCTGTTGGTCTGATTTGAACTTGATATTGCGGTATTTTCTATTATATCACTTCGAATTGCATACTTCTTGCAGTCTTCAGTTTGTACTTTTGGTCTACTTTGTCTCCATGTATTTCATGTTGATTTTTGAAATTTCACTTGAGTTGAATCCAGTTTCAAAAACTCGGGTTTGACCTTGTGCTCGTGACGTGATTTTAAATATATTGCACGTGAGTTGAACCCTGCTTTTCATTTGGGTTTGACCTGTGCTCACCTGTCCCTGTAGCATTATCAAGTGTATATCGATGTGCACGGCCTTGTGGCATGTATAGTGACACACTGTGCATGTCACATTGTTCGTGTATGATGAATTCAAATGTAAATGATAACGAAAAACCCAAATAATCGAGGCAAATAATATTTTCAAAAATCATATTTCATTTTATATTGCAAAAATATTTCTTTTTCAATTTTACTGCGTTAGTGAATATTTTTGCAGATTGCTCAGATGCTGGATTATAACTGGAATGAACTTGAAGATAAACTACGAGTGTGAGTGATATGTAGTGAGGCATTTATGTAAATTGAATTGTGATGTAATTACAATCAAAATTGTATATGTATAGTGAGAGCTTGAATTTGTACTATTCAAAATTGTAATAAATATTTGTTTGAATAAAATTTCTGTTTGAATTCAAATTCCTTATAATTTATTTTATTCAACAAATATTTATTTAATCTATAAAAATAAAATAGTACATTAACAAATACATCTAAATGAATATATATATATATATATATATATATATATGTTTATTATCATCAAACAAAAATCATATAAGCGCAAAGCGCATATTCAACAATCTCCCTCTTTTGATGATAACAAACATATATTTAAGATTTTGACTGAGTTTTTTTTTTGAGTAAAACGGATGTGTAGCGTGAGACTACACAGCCGGTTAAATAGCATAAATATATTTAAGTAGCGCGATCAACAAGCCTAATCGCTGGCCAAAATGATAGAATTTAACACAGCAGTTATACTACTTGAAACCGGGAAACGGTCCAGACAATTGACTACAAAACTGACAGATGATAGGAGCTACTATCACTGTCCATACTGCCTGTTTCCGGGGATCGCAGAGGAGCTACCAGTTGATTCAGCTGAAGAAGATCTAGTGCATGGCAGCCTAAGCCTGAAGGGCGTCGGGAAACTGTGACCTGTTAAGGATGAATAATAGTAAATAATGCGCCTGCATGTTCCCTCAAATAGTAATTTGGTCTTGCTAAACACATGAGCATTTCGCTCAACCCAGATGCCCCAACTAAAGATAACCAAAAAAGGATCCAAGCTTTTATTTGGGGGGTTATATTGCCAAAAATCGTAAAATGAAGTGATTGTTGGGATGAAACCAAGCAGGTGAGCGGAAGTTGCAACCCAAACCCTAACTGAGAAGTCACAATCGAAGAAGAGGTGTTGTATACTTTCAGTTGCATTAGAACAAAGAGCACAGTAGGGGTCCAATGTGATATTTAGTCGAAATAGTCTATCTCTGGTTTTGATATGGCCATGGATAAGACACCATTGGAAGAGCGCTATTTGTGGTTGGAGCTTACAGTTCCAAAGTCTGGGGAAGTTGAAGAGGCGACCAGGGTTGTTCAGGTAAGAATAACAGGATGCGACGGAGAAGCCGACTGCAGGGTTGAGGGCCCAAAGGATTTCATCTGGGAATGGGGAGAATTGAAGGGATTGAAGGATGGAGGCAGCATGTTGGAGCTCAGAAAAGGTGTTGAGGTCGAAATATGAAGATGGAAGAAGATGGTCAGGGCCGAGAAGGAAGGAGTCGGAAGTAGTGATTTGGTAAGAGGCTGAGTTGGAAAAGAGGTTGGGGAGGATGTATGAAAGTGGAAGGTGGCCGAACCAAATATCTGACCAGAAGAGACATTTAGCTCCATTTCCCACTTTGACTTGAAAGAGTGATTTAACTCGGGGGAGGGTGGAGAGGACACCAGACCAGAAAGTGGAAGGCTTAGGGCTGGGAACGGAGTGAAGGACAAGATGGGGGTTGGAGTGGTAGTAAAGTGTGGTAATCCATGTTTTCCAAAGGAAGGTTTCGGGGGAGAGAAATCTCCAGAGCCATTTAGCAAGGAGGGCAAGATTGAAATGGTGAAGATTAACGATTCCAAGGCCACCATTACTGGTGTGCATACAAACCGTCTGCCAGTTGACGAGTTTCTTTATTTTGCCTCCATTCCAGAGGAAAAAACTTCTGATCTTGTCTATTTTTTTGATCCCAACCTGGTAATTTGTAAAACGACATCCAGATTTTGACTGAGTTAAATGTATTTGATCAATGATATACTCTAATTTCTCCCCCTATTTAAATGCTTCCTCTCTACATGATGCTCCCTCTACATATATGCATACAAATAGAAATATATAAATGAGCCTAGATGCAAATGGAAAATTATTTGACCTTTGCTTGATTTTATTTGACAAAATCTAAACTTTTCTCTCCCCCTTTTGTTATCAGCAAAAGAATAATAGTGTTAGAGAAAAATAGAAATAAAGTGATCGATATTAATCCAACATTAAACTCAATTTGGATATAAATATTAAACTTCAATAAAAATCAAACAAAAATCATAACTACCCTTGTTAGGCGCATATTCCACTTTTAGAATGATGGAAATTATGTTCTAATATAAAATCATACAATTGTATCAACTTGTGGTACATTTATATCAGGAATTTGAATATCTACTAATCATGCATAACCGTTAGGACTTTTAAATGAGATTAGTAGTATTCCAATTTAATTTTTTTCTAGTATCTTCTAACCACGCATGACTGTGAGGACTTTTAAATGGGATTAGAATCAACTTGTCTATTTAATCAATCAAATTTGATATGCCTTCCATACATGCATAACTGTGAGGACTTTTAAATGAGCATGGAAGCACATAATCAAAAATCCAAGTAATTCACCCATGCATAACCGTGAGGACTTTTAAATGAGAGTGAATACTTTGGTATTTATTTATTTTTTAAAAAAATGTGAAATGAAAAACAAATAATCCCTGATTATAGTACCACATATCGACAAACTAAGCTATAATTCCATTTTAATGAAAATGATTAAATAAAATAAAATTTTATGAATAAAATATCCAAATTAAGCTATAATTCATTTATTAAGTCAAAAGTACATTAATTTACTTAACTTTTATTTTAACAAAATAACTTAGTACTTTATTAAAATACTCATTTCACAAATAAATATTTTATTACTAAGTTAAGCCTAAAATTTCCATTTGAAAACAAAATTTTCAATTATCAAGTTAAGTCATATATTAAATTACATTTTATCATTTATTTACTTATACACTTTTAACTTATAGAAAATCACTATAACATTTACTTAAATCATTTAAATTTAAGTTAAAATTTCATAATTTAAATTTCAAAAATACTTAATAAATTACAAAAAATATTTAAAATTAACCACGGGTCTATATAATTTTCTAACCTAGGTCAAGTGATACGGATATGTATCATTTCAATCCGTAATTTAAAACAAAAATCTGGGTTCCATCATCTCAAACCCGCAATCCCAAGTCAAATTAAAATAATTAAAAATCGCTTGAGCCTATCATTTCAGCTCATAACGATTTTTCCTTATTCTAATGTCCGTTCGGGTATGTATCATTTCAACCCATCGTGATTCTATACTAACAGGGAACTTGCAGTGTGAGAAGTAGTAAATAAAAAAATAGTATAATATGGCATATTATATCAGGTGATGTAACAAAAATATATCAGGTTATACATCTTGGAATATCATATCACAGGCATATATAAATTACTATCATATCATTCACCATAATTCACATGCCATTGTTGCACAATTATATAAGTACGGATGTCGAGAGTGATAAACTCACCTTCTAAAGCTAGAGATGAAATTCAAACACAAATCCAAACTCCGCAAAGCACGAAAAGGCACGACTAGATTCGAGTGGATAATGAGCCAGGATTCAGATCTTGTAACAACAAAATATACAACGTATATAAATCTATATGTTCAACACATAAATATATAAATTAAAAATGAGATAAAGTTAAGAAAACATTAGTTTAATTAATAAGTGGGCTCGGCCACCTTCACACATGGCTAGACCATCACCACAACATGGCTCGGCCATCATTGTCCGAGGCATCTAGGCTCGGCTATGGTCGGGTAGAAGCACGACTAGGCTATGGAAGATGAATAGATGGCAAGTTAAACTCATGGAAGGCAAAAAGCTAGCAAATGAAAGGTCAAGTGCAAACATAGGCTCGGCCCTATGTCTAAAGTGCTCGGCCATGGTTAGGCTTGGGTCAAGTGGTCATAAGGCACGGCTTGGGGTAGGGTAGATCAGGGCAAGGCAAGGCATGGTGGAGGAATAAGGGGTGGCCAAGGCTAGAAGGAAGGGGATGATGGTATGGTGGTCTTGGCTAGGGTTTGCAAGGAAAATAGGTGATGGGTTTGGACCTACCAGTCATGGCTGGGCATAGGGGAGGTGATGAGGCAGTGCTAGCCGATAATGGTGGTGGTGGTGGAGGAGATGGGGTCGGCTAGAGCATGTGGCCGAGCTTTCTTGAGGCAAACAAAAGAGAAAAAGAAAATGTAAAAGAGGAAGAAAGAGGAAGCCGTGAAAAGAAAACTTACTGTAATATTTTTGTTTCAGGAACGCAAATGAAAATGAGATGGAATGAGAAACTTTTGTACGAGAATTGAGAAGATAAATGAATGGCTAGGAGTGTAAATGAACGGCTAGGAAAATGAAGAGGCTAGAAAAGGAAAAGTCGTAAATTAAAGAAAAAGAAACCATAGTCACTTGAATTTGCTAAGCCCATTATCAAAATAAACAAGTAAAACCCTATAGAAAAATAAAAGTCTAAACAAAATAAATTAAACAAATGAACATAGGAAATAGAAAATAAAAATACAGAAAATAATTGCATGTAAAACGCTGAATTTTATCAAATTTTAAAAGCATAAAACATAATTTGACGAAAGGAAATGCAGAACTAACATCAGAATCAAATACAGTTTCAAAGAAAAAGATTAGAAATTTAAATTCAAATTTAAAAATTTCAACTGAAAGTCAAAGTTTGACCACACCAAAATATAAAATTTTTGGAAAATATTTATTTTATTGTATTTGGAAAATAAATTATAAACAACATCCAAAATTACATTGGAAAATTCCAAAATTTCCAATTTTAAATGATTTAAAATCAAAGTTTTCAAATAAATTGAATTAAAATATTTATTAAAAATTATGGGTTGTTACACTCTCCCCCACTCTAAAGTTTTCGTCCTCGAAAAGGAATGAGACACGGAAACAAGGAAAGATAAGGTAGAAAAGAAAATAGTATCTGAAACAAACACTTCCGGATTCGAAGCACGCATGCTCTCCTCTGTCTCTCAGGCACAATCCCGATCATCAGTACTCCACTGCACTTTGACCAGGTTGACAGATTTCCTTCTTAGCTGCTTCGTACCTCTATTGATAATACGAAGTGGCTTCCTCTCGATAGTAAGGTTTGGCCCAATATCCAAACTCTCGAGAGCAGAAGGCTGAACAATCAAAGATGGATCATGCAGATATCAACGAAGATGCGAAAACATGGAATACATTGCGCACTCCAGAAAACATCTCAGGCAAATCCAGACGATGAGCTAAAGAACCAATCCTCTCTGTGATATGGAATGGACCAACAAACCTAGGAGCAAGCTTACCTCATCTTCCCTTTTATCTCAAATTATTATTAAATTTATTCCACTTAACATATCTTATCACATATATTAAGTATATTTACTCTTATCATAACTACTCAAGTTTATTTATAAATTCCTTTAACATCAATTTATATTGTATATTATTCAATTCCATGCTTAACTTCTGAATAATTAGATAAGTTATATTGGAATGCAATTTGGCATCATAAATAAAAATTTCCAATTCAATTATTTATCAAAATTTTAAATTTTTTATCCAAAATTTCCCAATTCATTTATTTCAAGTTCAATCATTTATCCAATATTCTTTCAGTTTATAATTGAAATCACCCTGAATCACAAATTTAAGAAATTAAATCTTCGGTTTATCTCTAGCAATTAAGAGATAATTATGTATACTACATATCAGATCAAATCAAATCTTAAATCATATACTTATATATATTAAATCAAGC
The DNA here is from genome assembly GCA_030765085.1 of Allium cepa. NCBI lineage: Eukaryota > Viridiplantae > Streptophyta > Magnoliopsida > Asparagales > Amaryllidaceae > Allium > Allium cepa. The sequence continues at coordinate 820,646,177 of CM060940.1, forward strand.
TATACTTAAGAAGTTTAAATCAAATTTTTTTCTTTCAAACAAAAGTATAGCAAAGCTACAAATTGGTATCTCCTCTTCGAAACTCAAAAATGAATGTCGATGATGCGACCGCCATCACCGAAATTATTTCCCAGCGACATAAGAGAAGAGCACAGATTTAAATATTTTAAAATTTATATTCAAACATACCTTTAAATAATATACATTTTAAAACATTAAACCAAAGTTTGAGATCACCGGAATTTAATTCTTAAATCCATAATTTATATCATCTAAATTCCAAATCATTCTATAAACCATGCTTTATAATTTTATTTATTTATATCTTGTGTCAATCATCATTGGTTTTCAAAACAATAAATGAAATTAAATATTATCATTTCAATAACCAATTCAGTCCTCAATAAACCGTTTCAATTTATATTGATTCTCAAAGCTTTAAGTATTCCATAATTGCAGAGCAAATTTTTTGATAATTCCATATATATATCAAATTCAATTTACTACTATTTAGTTTTGAAATGTTTGCTTAATAAATTCAATATAATTTAAATAAAACTTTTAAAATTCCAAAAAACTGAATATTCCTTCAATTTATTTAAACTTGATATATATTCATTTAAACACCTTAAACCAAATCTAGTTATAAAATCATATCTTTTAAAATCTCAAATTTAATAAATTCCAAATCAAACTTATTTGAGTTTAATTCTTAAATAAATTCAGTTTCAAATTAATTTCAAATTTATCTTCCAACCTTAATTTATTTAAATCATTGTAACTCTCTATTAAATATAATTTAACCATATTATAATTTAATAGAAATCAACTTATTCACATCCTATCAAAATAAATTTCAACAGATATAATAAATCTATTAAGTATTATATAAATAAATCATATAAATTTATTTCATTTACCAAATTTGAAAACAAAATATCTCAATTTGTTCTATTAAGGTATTTTGGAAATCCTATCGATATCGCTGATCAGACAAGTCGATCGAAATCCCAAATCAACCTTAACAACCCAAACAACACACATGTAAAACATCAATTTTAATATAAATACACTCCCTCACTCGAAACCTTTCAGAATGGGTTTCAAAATAAGGATAGAAATTCAAATTTGGGAGATTCAAAGAAAAATGAGATAGATAAAGGATTAAGACAAGATTAAAATGGAAGATTGAAATTACACCGGATAACTGTTGTTATAGGTGAATGCAACAAGATGGAGATGATCTTCCCAAGATCCTCCATGATCAAGAAAGCATGAAGAGGATCCTCAAGAATCTGAACCACTCTTTCCGTTTGACCGTCGGTCTGTGGATGGTAAGCAGCGCTCAGATTCAGGTGAGTACCCAAAGATTCCCGAAAAAGCTTTCCAAAACTGACTGGTAAAGATGGAATCTCTTTGAGGATGAACAATCTTCCTCATATAGATCTCATCCAAACAAGAAGTGGAATGGGTAGACTTGACCGGAATGAGATGAGATGACTTGGTCAATTTATCCACAAAGAGAGAAGAGAAGAAAGACTTACATTGATCACAACGATCTTGACTGGATCAACTGAAACTTCATCACTAGAAACAATATACCCGAGAAATCAGACTTCATCCTTCCAGAAATGGTGTTTCGAGAATTTAGCCTTCAATTGATGATTTCTAAGAGTCTCTAGAACAAATCTCAAATGGGATTTATGCTCTTCCTTAGACTTATAAAAGAAAACAAGAGTATCATCAACAAAGACTAGAACAAACTTGTTAAGCACATCACAAAAAACATGATTCATCAAATCAACAAAGAAAGCAGGAGCGTTATTCAAACCAAAAGGCATAACTAACCATTCATAGAAACCATTCTCAATATGGAAAGAAGTCTTGGGAATACTTTCCTCGGCAACTCTGAGCTGGTGAAAACCTGAGGCAAGATCAAGCTGAGAGAAAACAGTAGCTCCATGGAACTGATCAAACATATCATTGATGTGAGGCATAGGGTATCTGTTCTCATAGTGAGCATGTTCAGCTCCATATAATCAACACACATCCTCAAAGAAACAGTTCGGGTTTTACAAGAGAATGGCTTCATGCCTCTTCAGCCATTCACCTCCAAGTAATAGATCAAAAGCATCAGAACCTAGAACATAGAAATCCCCACCGAAACGATGATCGAAATAGAGGAGTTTAACTTGGTTACAAATCCTACTAAGGTTCGCAGGACCACCAATAGGATTTGAAACACACAAGGGCTTAGAAATAACTCAGGAGAAAGAAGATGCTCAAATTTATCCCAAAGACCCATAGAAATAGAACAATGGAAAGCTCCAGTGTCAAATAGAACATGAACAAGAAGATAGAACAAACAAAGGTGCTCTGAAGGGTACCTTGGGTAACACTAGAGGCAAGAGCATGGAACCAGCAAAATACAAAATGGCTTACCCTTCTGCAGAGTAGGACAATGGTAATTAAGAATAAAGACAAGATTCAATCAAAATGGAAATCATAATCAAGGAATTTAATTAACAAGGTGGATAAGGAAAGGAAAGGTGGATAAGGAAATTTGATTTAAAAACAAGAAAAGTTTATATCTAAATAATTTTTGAAAATCCCTTGAAAATCATTTGAAAAATCATTTTACACTTTAAAATACTTTCCCTCAGAAGGAATATGATTCTAAGATTGATTTCACTCATTCTAGGGTATTTCTACCCTATCTCTAATGAGTTTTTGCTCCGTAGGCTAAGGTTTGCCTAAAATCAAAGCTCTGATACCAAATGTAACGACCTACTATTTTGGACCATTCAAATCGATAATAAAACCACACATATCGGACTTGAATACTTCAAAACAGCAGATTATAATAAAACTTGGAGTAAATAAAACCAATCATAGAATCACAGACACAGAAATATCAGAATAACTCACAGTGGAAACAAAAATAACCATAGTAGTTCATGAAGCTACTATAACACAGAGTCTTAAAATAAGTACAAAGTACCATATTCTGAAAGGTAAATACAACAGAAATCCCAAATACGTAAATGTCCACTAGTACATGAGCTGAATAGAAAATACAGAATAGAAATAGATAACAACTAGATAGATGGATAGTCTCCAGCAAATCCTAGCTCCAGAAGGTGAAATCCAAAGTTGAAATACTCAGGCTGACCCGAGCGTAAGAAAATAAACACAAACACTCGAGTCAGGACATACATACTTATACAATGTAAACCAACTCAAGTGAACAGTAATAAAATGCACAAGTAACTTAAAGGATGCTTGGGACCGCCCATCGTTTAAGGATCTGTTAAACAATTTACTATGTAGTAATATATGCTATTATAATAGTATCTAGAAGTAAAGTAAACTTACTTAAAAATAGCGTTAAGGCTTTACATTTTCCACCTTAACGCATATATAATGCCAATGGTCTATACAGTACCATCGTACCTCTAGATCGGGAGGCTACCACAAATACTCCATAGGTACGACACAAATCAAAACTCGTACAAGGCACGCTAGGGTAGGTGACACGGCACAACTAGGCAATGCCAGGGTAGATATACCAATTGCACTTCCGAACCCGTGGTAATGCATAGCAGCCATACCGCCCACCTCGAGCCACACTCACAAAAAAATCAAAGGTGCGCACCAATCAATCACAAAGTAATAGAATGGCATATGAAGAAGTGTGTCCGATAAGAGGAGCGACCTCATTAGCCCGTCAATTGCTCCTATTTTAGCCACCTTACGCCAACTCACGAGAGTCGGGTCCACGTACATACCTTAATAGAACATCAACACTATCCTACTTCATTCTGGTATCTCCACCGCATACATGGTTGTTAAAGTGGTTTTCGGTATCGATAAAGAGTGTGCCCATATCCGGTCTCGGTCTCTTTAACAACCCCTGTTATTATAACCCGTGGTTATAAATTTCAAAATAGTTTATATTTCAAACTAAAACATGTTCATTTAAACCATTTAAATTCAATGTTAATATCTTTCAAATAATATTCAATTCCAAAGTTGTAGCATTTCTAAGTTTATTCATCCAATTATAACAATTTCAAAACCATTGAATTTTAGCATTCGTAGCACTTGGAAAATGTGATAATACATATAGTATCAGTTGGAAAATGTTATCTTTTTAGAAACAGCAGCACTTAGAAAACGTTACTGCAGATATAATGGTATTTCAGAAAACAAAACATTTTCAGAAACAGCGGCACTTAGAAAACGTTGCAGTAGGTATAGTAGTATTTCAGCAAAACAGTGCATTGTCGGAATAGGTAGCACTTAGAAAATGCTACAGTAGATACAGTAGTATTTCAAAAAAAACAATGTATCCCCAAAAATGGTAGCACTTAGAAAATGCTACCTTAAAACCACAGCATTTCGGAAATGCTGCCAATATAAGTCTAAGTTTTATTATAACATTTCAAAAACACTATAATTTCATTTTTCACCATTTTTAACTTATAAAACATATCTTACATTCCAGAAATATTTATTTGGATATCATTTAACTTATGATTAAATAAAATAAAATTTTATGAATAAAATATCCAAATTAAGCTATAATTCATTTATTAAGTCAAAAGTACATTAATTTACTTAACTTTTATGTTAACAAAATAACTTAATACTTTATTAAAATACCCATTTAACAAATAAATATTCTTATTACTAGGTTAAGCCTAAAATTTCCATTTGAAAATAAAATTTTCAATTTTCAAATTAAGTCATATTGTAAATTACATTTTATCATTTATTTACTTATACACTTTTAACTTGTAGAAAATCACTATAACATTTACTTAAATCATTTAAATCCAATCTAAGTTAAAATTTCATAATTTAAATTTCAAAAATACTTAATAAATTTTAGAAAACATTTAAAATTAACCATGGGTCTGTATATAATTTTCTAACCTAGGTCAAGTGATACGGATATGTATCATTTCAATCCGTAATTTAAAATAAAAAGTCGGGTTCTATCATTTCAAACCCGCAATCCCAAGTCAAAATAAAATAAATAAAAATCGCTTGACCCTTTAGTTCAGTTCATAATGATTTTTCCTTATTCTAATGTCCATTCGGGTATGTATTATTTCAACCCTTAGTGATTTCTATACTAACAGGGAACTGGCAGTGTGAGAAGCAGTAAATATATAAACAGTATAATATGGCATATCATATCAGGTGATGTAACAAACATATATCAGGTTATACATCATGGAATATCATATCACATGCATATATAAATTACTATCATATCATCCACTACAATTCACATGCCATTGTTTCACAATTATATAAATACGGATGTCGAGAGTGATAAACTCACCTTCTAAAGCTAAAGATGAAATTCAAACACAAATCCAAACTCCGCAAAGCACGAAAAAGCACGACTTGATTCAAGTGGATGATGAGCCAAGATTTAGATCTTGTAATAACAAAATATACAACCTATATAAATCTATATGTTTAACACATAAATATATATATCAAAATTGAAACAAAGTGAAGAAAACATTGGTTTAATCAATAAGTGGGCTTGGCCACCTTCACACATGGCCAGACCGTCACCACAACATGGCTCGGCCATCATTGTATGAGGCATCTAAGATTAGCTATGGTCAGGTAGAAGCATGGCTAGGCTATGAAAGATGAACAGATGGCAAGTTAAACTCATGGAAGGCAAAAAGCTAGGCAAATGAAAGGTCAACTGCACACATAGGCTCGACCCTATGTCTAAAGTGCTTGGCCATGGCTAGGCTTGGGTCAAGTGGTCATAAGGCACGTCTTGGGGTGGTGTAGATCATGGCAAGGCAAGGCATGGTGGAGGAATAAGGGGTGGCCGAGGCTAGAAGGAAGGGGATGATGGTATGGTGGTCTCGGCTAGGGTTTACAAGGAAAATAGGTGATGGGTTTGAATCTATTGGTCACGGCTAGGCATAGGGGAGGTGATTAGGTAGTGCTGGCCGATCATGGTGGTGGTGGAGGAGATGTTGTCGGCTAGAGCATGTGGCCGAGCTTTGTTGAGGCAAACAAAAGAGAAAAAGAAAATGTAAGAAAGGAAGAAAGAGGAAGCCGTGAAAAGAAAACTAACTGAAATATTTTTGTTTCAGGAATGCAAATGAAAACGAGATGGAATGTGAAACTTTTGTACGTGAATTGAGAAGTAAAATGAACGGCTACGGGTGTAAATGCACGGCTAGGAAAACGAAGAGGCTAGAAAAGGAAAAGTCATAAATTAAAGAAAAAGAAACCAAAGTCTCTTGAATTTCCTAAGCCCATTATCAAAATAAACAAGTAAAACCCAATAGAAAAATCAAAGTCTAAACAAAATAAAATAAACATATGAACATGGAAAATAGAAAATAAAAATACAGAAAATAAAAATATGTAAAACGATGAATTTTATCAAATTTTAAAAGCATAAAACAGAATTTGACAAAAGGAAAAACAGAACTAACATCAGAATCAAATATAGTTTCAAAGAAAAGGATTAGAAATTTAAAATTCAAATTTAAAATTTCAACTGAAAGTCAAAGTTTGACCATAGTTGACCAAAATATAAATTTTTTAGAACATATTTATTTTATTCTATTTGAAAAGTAAATTATAAACAACATCCAAAATTACATCGAAAAATTCCAAAATTTCCAATTTTAAATGATTTAAAATCAAAGTTTTCAAATAAATTGAATTAAAATATTTATTAAAAATTATGGGTTGTTACAGGTATTTCCAAACGTTGAGAAACCCATAACATTAATATGTGATAACAATGCCACGATAAGCTCATAAGAAGTCAGGGCACATTCTTTGAAAGTTCCACCTTATAAGGGAGTTTTTTAGCAATAAAGAAGTTGTGATTGAAAGAGTAGATACTAAGGACAAAGAGTAGATCCATGCATGAAGGAACTAGCTCGATCGATTCTGAACAAATTCATCGAAGGGATGGGATTGAGATTCCATAATTGGCCCGAAGTGCAAGTGGAAGACTCAAAGAGTTGGGATATCCCCTAGGGGCAATTCATTAATTTACGCTAAATTATTAACTAAATGATAAAATCTTGTTCGAAATAAAAGGTGTTTTGTTTCGATTATATACATGTTACATTGTATGTATTAATTAAGTAATTAATTTAGATATATTAAAATAGAAATCCTTAAACCATATGTTATGTGACAATAATTAAAAAGATTTGTAATCATGAGAAGACCATCACAATTTTAAAATAACTATTATTTTAAATATTTTTGGTCAAGATGTTTAGAGAAAGAAAAACGATACATCTATCAAGACCAGAGTACGTAACACTCTCAAAATGTTAGGCAGTGTATTACTTATGGCTGTTTGGGGCCTCAAGGAGTTATGTACTCATAGTTATTGGATAACTGTGAATGTCTCGCCCAAGAGTTTCTTATTGATTAATAACAACTGGGTCAAATGGGAAATCTCAAAATAATGATATTACACAGTTCTACCAATTTGAGATTGTTGTTGAACTTCAATATGGATACTTCATATCGATTATAGTTAAACTATAGCATAGCAGCCATCGAGCGATTATAGTTGAGTATGAGTCGAAGCATTCAAAATGAACCCTATTCAATAGAGAATTCATCTTCTCAGTTGTATGAGGTTAATATCACAGCCAACTGTAGATAACTCAAAGTCAAAATATCTAGCTAGAGTAGTATAGTTAATAATAAATTTTATTATTGAACTAAGAAATTTTTGATGGACTATAGGAATTTTGACCAAAACCAAATTTCATAAATCCAAAAGTGATACAGTGTTAAAGAAGAGAATTGTTATAAATAATCATTACTAAAAGGTACCACTCAAATTTGTAAAATTGGAATTTACCGATGAGATCTGTAACTGATGAAATAAGTCAAACTTTCATACCACTAACTAAGGCCAACTTTAATATTTGAATTGTTCAAATATTTAATTGCTGGCTAAATTCGTACATGAGTTGTACAACCGAATATATTCAATCGCAATACCGCTTGATTGAATTGATCTATAATAATTATAAAGTAATTAAATTAATTGATATTTTTGAAATATTAATTATTATTTTATTTATTGTATGGGATGTGTTTAGTAAGATAGAGTGGACTCTTGAATTGTTTATGTTGCTATTAGTAATTAAGTGAGTATGTATAGTAAAGTTGTATATGTACGTATCGATATACGATATCATTATATATTTAAATTGAATTTATTTGTACAAACTGCTAATGGGTCAATGGGAGTTTTCGTCCGTCCTGCACTTGTACATGGTAGGCCAAATGAAGTGGAGAAAAGAGGGGGTCTTGAGTTTGAATTGGTAGGAGATAAACGTGAAGATACTTTCACTAAACCTCACTATAAATTCGAACAAAAGCATCCACTTTTATACTTCACTTTTTTGTCACTTTCTCACCTTAGTCGAAAATCCCATCATCCCACACTCCACTTTTTCAAATCCATTCACATCCATACAATTAAAAATAGTTAGATCCGGTGTTGGCACACCAGCAGTGGGTGTAGATCTAAGAGATCCAGACTAGATCAACATGTGAATCTACGTCATCATATCAAGGTAAAATTTACTTAATATTATACAATGATTGTTATCTGTAATGTTAATTATATCACTTTCTTGTTGTTAATTCTGTAGCTTTTATATCAGTTTCATATTTAACATTTAATCTCTCTGTATCACCTCAATATTATGACATGTAATTGATCAAAATAATAATATAATAATTTACTTAGAGATTCTGTTTAAGAATTCTAGTGTTTCAATGGCGAACTCCCCTCCTCCTGGTGGTGGCCCCTCACGCTCTCCTTTCTCAGGAGCCGATACATATGGATCTCCTTTGACTACGAAATTAAACGACGAGTTCACTACTGTTTCCTATTTTAAAAAATCATGATGTTCCCTTCCTTTCATTTTTCACGTGCAGACACAATGTAACAAGACTTCATCCTTAGGAAGAAATCTAATGCGCAACATTTTTAAGTCAATAGGAATCAGGATTTTCCATCCTTATCCACTAGTCATCATATTAGAAATGTTTGAGGATCAGGTGTGCGCTCTCAAGATAAAGCTATAATTAAAACCCCAAAATCTTGAAGCTCACTTGTTACATAATCTAATTTTGTAAAGAATTCGTCAGTTTCCTTCTATAGTCCTTGTGCATAGATGTCTAAAGAGCATGTTGAGAATAGAAAGAAAAATTGGAACAATACTATTATTGTATGTTATGGATCTGAAACCATATTTTCATTATTTCAAGGCATACATTACTAGAGTGTGAAACCCAAAGGAGAATTCAAAATATATTCAGGAGGCAATTGTTTTAATTTGATCAAATTTGATAACAAAGAAGATTGTTATAATTGTTATACGATCAGTATACCAAAACAGAGACCAATATGTTATAAACTTATCATACAAGTTTACAAATCAGATTTCCACTACTTTGAAATTCTGTATTAGTTATTTTGAACAATAACTTTATTTTAATTAATTTACAAGAACAAACTATAGCAATCACAACAACAAATTGTTGTATTAAACTATGGCGATAAACAAGCGTTGTACTACTTCGTAGAAACAGCACAATGTTGAAACGGAAAGATTACAGAATAATGTATATAAATATATAAGTAAACAAAAATCTAACTGGATGAAGAAGGAAATTACGTCCAAGGCTTGTCGTAACAATTTCCTTAAGACTTTATTCAAAGTCTCCCAAGATACAACAGACGTGATCTGCTCAAGATTGTGATGAGTATGGTCTTCTGTGTGATATGTAGAACTGCACGGATCTGGAGATTAACAAATAAAGAGGAAGAAGAGAATATTTGAAGTTATCTACTGAACAAGGTTTCCTTCTTCTTTTATAGGCTAATTCCCAATGGTTTTGTTTGTTGGGAACAGCCGCATCTCTTTGTCTGCAACGGTCAAAAATTATCGCAGTTTGCAATAGTCGCATCTCTTCATTTGCAACGGTCAAGAACTATCCCAGTTTGCAACAGTCGTGTCTCTTCATTTGTAATGGCCAAGAACTGTCGCGGTTTGCAACAGTCGCGTCTCTTTATTTGCAACAACCAAGAACTATCGCGATTTGCAACAGTCGCGTCTCTTCATTCGCAACGGCTAAGAAATGTCACGACCAATCCACTAGTCGCTTCAATTTGAATTAAAACAGTAGAAAACTGTTTACTTCTATGCAGCAACAATATGACACGATCCACTATTATTGGACCCGCACCCGCACCGGTTCGGTACGGGATGGGTGGGCAGCGCATGCGCATGTGTGTTAGTTCATAGCTATATGAGTCCTCCCCCTCGCACAAACTTACCTGACCCTAAGGGCCAATATAGGTGTGAGGAAAGTAGTATATAAGCATGAACATTAACTTATTTTTGACGATGTGGGACAATATCTCATTCACTGTATAAGGTTCATTTAACAATCCCCCACATGAATGATGATATATGTCTCCCCCACACAAAGTGTAATATCACACAGTTAATATGAAAATAATGCTATATCGAGGATAAGTAGATATTTCACTTTGAACTTTCCCTAGTTAAAAATTATCGGATACACTTGGCTAATCGTTGAGTTATTTCATCTTAAACCATCAGCCGTTTATGCATAACCAGACAATAAGCTTTACAAAGCATTGTTTCCCTTCACATACAATCTCTTGGTTATGTTCATTTTGGACCTGAACAAATTTGGTTCTGCGAGTGTTTTAGAAAATTTGAGCCTTTAATATTCTCATAGAGCCGACCCAGCTCACATTAACATATGTGGTCGCAACCATTAAGAGTATACTACATATACCCCACTTGTTAATTTCAAGATATGGTCATCATTAAAAAACATAGCTTTATCCTTTTAATACTTCTATAGGCATGCATTCTATTGTGCACCATAGGAATGGAGTAGGACTAAGTCCAAAATGCATTAGTTCTTGAGTTACTCAGAACTGATTTTCCTATTGATCCTCGTCCGTGGGATCTCCAGTCGCTAGGTTAGGTTTTCGTATAAGATAACTCTTGTTGTTTTAGGCTTTTAAACCCATTCCCCTCGAGCGCAGTCAATTTTCTCTCTTGATAATCCTTTAGTAAAAGGATCTGCAAGGTTATCAGTAGTTCTCACATAATCAATGGAAATAGTTCCATTTGAGGGTAACTGTCTAACTGTGTTATGGCGTCGACGAATATGTCATGACTTTCCATTATACACAAAGTTTTGCGCTCTACTTAACGCTGCTTGATTATCACAGTGTATGCGTATGGCCGATACAGGTTTAGGCCAAAATGAAATGTCTTCTAAAAATTGACGAAGCCATTCTGCTTCTTCGCCTGCTTTATCTAAAGCGATGAACTCTGATTCCATAGTGGATCGAGCTATGCAGGTTTGTTTAGTAGACTTCCACGACACTACTGCTCCTGCTAAGGTGAAGACATAACCACTAGTTAATCTAGATTCCTCTGAATCAGAAATCCAGTTCGCATCACTATAACCTTCTAAGACGGCAGGATATTTTTCGTAATGTAGGGAAAAGTTTGTCGCACTCTTTAAAGATCCTAACATTCTCATTACTGCTTTTCAGTGTTCTTTCACTGGGTTTCTTGTATACCTGCTCAGTCGACTTACTGCATAAGCTATATCTGGTCTTCTGCAATTCATGAGGTACATTAGACATCCTATTACATGAGAGTATTCCAGTTGCATTACACTCTCATTAGTGTTTTTGTGCAGTACTTCTGATGGATTAAAAAGTGTTCTTACTCCTTTAATTCCGTAATTTTGGAAATTTTCAATCACCTTTTCCACATAGTGTGACTGAGATAGATCAATTCCATTAGGTGTTTTTATTATTTTGATTCCCAAAATAACGTCTGCAACTTCTAAATCTTTCATGTCGAAATTGTTGATTAACATTTTCTTTATGGTCTCTATTACTTTACTATTTTGACCAAAAAATAGCATATCGTCTACTTATAAACAAATCATCACGTATGATAGTCCAACTTGTTTATAATAAACACATTTATCACATTCCTTTACATGGAAATCATTTTTCATCATGACACTATCAAATTTTGCGTGCCATTGTTTTGGAGCTTGTTTTAGTCCGCATAATGATTTTACTAATCTACATACATTGTTTTCATTTCCATTGAAAAAAACCCTCGGGTTGCTCCATGTAAATCTCCTCATCAAGATTTCCTTTTAAGAATGTTGTCTTTACATCCATTTGATGAATCTTTAGATTATATATGGATGCAATTGCTATTAACATTCTTATAGAGGTTATTCGTGTAACTGGTGAATAAGTATCAAAGAAGTATAAACCTTCCTTTTGACGATATCCTTTGGCTACCAATCTTGGTTTATATTTGTCAATAGAGCCATCTGGTTTCATCTTCTTTTTGAAGATCCATTTGCAACAAATCGGTTTTATTCCAGGTGGAAGACCAACTATTTCCCAAGTTTTATTACTTAAAATTGAATCAATTTCACTTTTGATTGCTTCTCTCCAACATGAAGATTCAGAAGATGACATTGCTTCTTTATATGTTTGAGGTTCGTGTTCTAACATGTATGTTAGAAAATTTGAACCAAACGTCTTGGACATTCTTGCTCTTACGCTTCTTCTAGGTTCAACTTCCTCAACTTCATGATCATCATGTGGCTTGCTTGATTCTTAGCTTGTCCTTTTAGGGACATAATTTCCTTCATTCCTTTTGTGCGGAAACACATCTTCAAAGAATGAGGCATCTGGAGACTCTATGATTGTATTGACATTAATATCAGCTATATTAGACTTGAATACCAAAAATTTATAGGCACTACTATTTTGGGCTGGCCCTAGATAGTAACAGTATATAGTTTTTGGTCCAAGTTTGACTTTCTTGGAAGGCGGAACTGGAACTTTTGCCAAGCACCCCCACACTTCGAGATATTTGAAACTTGGTATGTGTCCTTTCCATAACTTATATGAAATTGTTCCTGTTTTATTGTGAGGAACCTTATTTAATATGTGATTAGACATATTTAAGGCTTCCCCCCACAAGTTCGTTGGTACCAGAGGTCAATAACATTGCATTTACCATATCTTTTAATGTTTTATTCTTTCTCTCAGCAGTACCATTTTATTGTGGTAATATGGAGCTGTTGTTTGATGAATTATACCAGTATCTACACAGAATTATTTAAATGATGATTCATATTCTCCATCTCGATCAGATCTCAATATCTTGATCTTTTTATTTAACTGATTTTCTACTTCAGCCTTATATTTTATAAACGATGTAATTGCTTCATCTTTACTATTCAAAAGATATACATAGCAATATCGTGTATAGTCATCAATAAAAGTGATAAAGCACTTTTTCTCACCTCTTGTAGGTAATGATTTCACATAAATCAGTGTGAACCAAACTTAGTGGTTTGTACTTCTATCAACGGTATGAAATGGTTTTTTAACCAATTTTTCTTTTACACATGTCCCACATTTGTAGTTTTTATCTACTTGGAATTTAGGAATTAATACCAAGTTTTCTAATTTTTTCATTTTTCGAAAATTTATGTGTCCTAATTTATCATGCCATAGTAAAATTTCATGCTCGACCAAATAAGAAACTTCCTTTTTATTAACAGTACAATCAGAATACATAGTTTATTACCGACTATGGCTACATTTGCCATATATATGCCATCACATAAATAACCCCTTTCTATATAAATTCCATCCTTAGACAGAACTACTTTATCTGACTCGAAGACTAGACGGAAGACTTTCCTTGAGAGCACAGGTTCAGAGATAAGGTTCTTGCGGATATCTAAAACATGTTTTTTCGGATGTAAATTTGAGGACGATGGTGCCGTTACCTTCGATCGTGGGAACTGCAGAATTACCCATGTAGAATTTTTCTTCTTGATCATATTTCTTGTAAGTGGAGAACATAGATATATCAAAACTGACATGACGAGTAGTGCCTGTGTCTACCCACCACTATGAAGGGTTCTGCACTAAGTTGCATTCTGAAACAACTCCTCAAAAGTTCATCTCCTCAATGGTTGAACTCAAATTTTTCACTATATTTGCCACCGATTTGTCATTCGTCTTCTTGTGCTTGTAATCTTTAGATGCGTGCCCAGTCTTTCCGTAGACTCAACATTCGCCTTTGAACTTCTTGGTTTTCTTATCTTTGGATTGATTATCCGATGCTTTTCTTTTTTTATTTTTGTTGTTGAAGTTTCCTTTCTTCTTGACCCTTCTGTAACAAGTGCCTCTTCGTCTTTGGATTGTGTTATTCCACGATTATCTACCTCAATTTTTAATCAGACAATGGAATCTTCTAAGGAAATCTCCCTTTTCTTATGTTTCAAATAGTTGTGGTAGTCTCTCTAGGATTGTGGTAATTTTCCTATTATTGCTTCAACAAGGAACGATTCTCCAACTTGATGTCATTATGCTTCAAGTTCCTGAATTATAAGTTGGAGTTCCTGCACTTGACTAGTTACAGATTTGGAATCCACCATTTTGTATTCCATAAATTTATCTACTATGAACTTCTTCAAACTGACATTCTACGTCTTGTATTTATTTGCAAGTGCAGTGCATAGGGATTTTGCTGTCTGGTGTGTCTGATATAATTTATATATTACTTTATCCAGACAGTTCAGAATGTAATTTTGACACAAGAAGTCTGAATGCTTCCATGAGTCAATTCCGTGAAAAACAGCTGCATTTTTCTCTAGTTTGTTCGTCTTTAGGCGTTCGTTCTTCTTCCACAATGCACTTCTACAGCCCTAACATGGTGAGATAAAACATCATTTGATTTGCCATGTTATGAAATCATCACCATCTCCTTTAAACTGATCAGGCTTATTGTGGGTAGCACTTTTTACTGATAGTTTAACTGTCGTCATCTTTGTTTTAGTGAAAACGGGAAAGTCTAAGATGTTATACGATCGGTATGCCAAAACAGAGACCAACATATTACAAATTCGTCACATAAGTTTACAAATAAGATTTCCACTACTTTGGAATTCTATATCAGTTATTTGAACAATAACTATGTTGTAATTAATTTACAGGAACAAACTATAGCAATCACAACAATAAATTGTTGTATTAAACTATAGCGATAAACAAGCGTTGTACTACTTCGTAGAAACAACACAATGTTGAAAAGAAAAGATTAGAAAATGATGTATATAAATATATAAGTAAATTGAAATCTAACCGGATGAAGAAGAAAATTACGTCCGAGACTTATCGTAATAATTTTCGTAAAACTTTATTCAAAGTCTTCCAAGATACAACAGACGTGATCTGCTCGAGATTATGATGAGTATGATCTTTTGTGTGATATGTAGAAGTGCACGGGCAAAAACTGTCGCGGTTTGCAACAGTCGTGTCTCTTTATTTGCAAAGGCCAAAAACTATCGTGGAGTCGCGTCTCTTCATTTGCAACGGTCAAGAACTAGCGTGGTTTGCAACAGTCGCGTCTCTTCATTTGTAATGGCCAAGAACTGTCGTGGAGTCGCGTCTCTTCATTTGCAACGGCCAAGAACTGTCGTGATTTGCAACAGTTGCGTCTCTTCATTCGCAACGGTCAAGAACTATCGCACCCGGCCCGAACTAGGTACGGGCAGGCGGCTCGCGCATGTTAGTTCATGGTCATATAGGTCCTCCCGCTCGTACAAAATTACCTGACCCTAAGAGCCAATATAGTTTTAAGGAAAGTAGTATATAAGCATGAACATTAATTTATTTTTGGCGATGTGGAGGAATATCCCATTCACTATACAAGGGTCCTCTAACAATAATATCTTATCATGCGGTCCTTATTATAGGATAAGAGACTAGTTATGAGGAGAAAATGGATACATGGAATGAAACTCTCCTAAGAGTGAATGGAACTAGATTTTTGGTGGAAGGAAGGAATAGAGTCACTAATTGGAAAGCTAATTAAAGTGGATCCAGTCTAAGGTGCTGTCACTAATTAGAATCTCCTTTGCGACGGTATTGATCAAGATAATCTCCGACTTTACAATCTTTAAAGCAGTTCCAATATTAAATGAAAACAGTAACTTATACCGGCAAGAAGTTGAATATGAATGGAAGCATGTCTACCAACTGCGGTTGCTTCAGACATAATGAAAATATTGCACGATTTCTAAAACTTGGGTTCCAAAGCAAAACAGTACCATGGCTAACAATGAAAATTCAGATAAAAGTGACAACAATAGGAAGATAGATGAGAATAATTAATGAGCCTGAAAATGAAGACAAAGATGACAATAATGTTAACCATACAACACACAAGAATCAGATTCAAGTAAAGGAAAGTCAGTTTGAGGAACTGCATTATTATAAGTCAATTCAACAGTCCCCTTACATTCAGAAACTAACAATCAAATGCAAATTGAAGTTGATTCACAAATAGAGAATCATCAAACAGAAATGGTAGATACAATATAAAGCAATCAAACAGTTCAGACCACTTTTTCCCAGAGTAACAAGCATAACAGTCACGTTGTGTCCAATTTTAATGAAGCCAGAAGACCAGAAAACCACTTTAAACTCGACTATCACCTCAAATTTGAAGCAGGCACCAAAATTCAGCCTAACAAAGCAGCATCAAAAACAACTTTGAAGGCAGCTATACGAATCCATCTTCATACAATGAGTCTATAGTCAAACCTGACAGCTGACACTACAGAAAATGCAAATTCACAATTAAATAGTAACAATGACAATAGACATACAATAAAATGGAGGAAAGAGGAAACTCCATTTGTATTTACGGCGTCGAGTCAAAATGGGGCCACAGATAACCCTGAATGGTCGTATTTAGTTTTTCAAATCAAGACCAAAGTGAGAAAATCAAAGAGGAGCAAGGTGAGTTCCCTTAGTAACTCGGATACTAAGGACCTCCATAATAATATTTAAATGTCCTCTTTGATATGGAACATAAGGGGTTTAAATTCCCCTATTAGAAAAGGTGATGATTATGATCATTTAAATAAACATACCCAAGCGTAATCGGGTTAATTGAACATAAACTATAGATAAATAATATTCATCCATTTATTTATCCAATAAGACCTAACAGTGGATACTCATGCAATGTAGATGATAGCTACAAAAGTAGAATTATTAAGTTAAGGGTCTCTAACATATGGAACTGCAATATAGTTAATTTTAAAGAGCAAGTTATAACTGTTTTGTTTATAGAATAATGGGGAATGACTATGTTGTTGTCTACTATATATTCTCTTCACACTAAAATAAAGAGAGAAAAACTATGGAAGCACATTTGTGAAGTTGGCAGTAAAAATCAAATTTCGTGGCTGCTCTGTGGAGACTTTAAACGTATATTATACAAATCTGATAGAGTTGGTCCTAGTAATAATTAAAATAATGACGATTCTCAATTTTTCAATACTGCACTGATTAATGGTTTAAAGAAACAGCGATACATGGGTAGTCATTACACTTGGAGAGGTGGTAGAAACTTCAATACACATAGTAGAATAGATAGAAGCTTGCCAAATTGTTAATTCTTCCATAAATTTCCATTTTCCTATACTCAAATTTTAAATCATTCTACAAGCAACCATTCCCCACTACTCATACATTTGAAAAATCAACTAGATCAAAGGAAAAATATTCTTTTTAGATACAATAATGCCTAGGTGAATCTAAATGGTAATACTATGCGGTTTGTCAAGCATGGAACGTTGGATCAAATGGAAACCCCTTGTTTGAATTTCTCTATAAACTTAAAAATGTTAGAAAGAGAGGTAAAGGAGTGGAACAAAAGCAGGTTCAACATTAGAGAGATGTTTGACGAATTAAGAGAGAAGAACAATTGTCTATACTTTCAACTGCTCAATAACCCAATAGATGTAATATTATGCAATAATATAGACAAATTCTACTTAATCTGGAATTAATTTTGCACACACATGCCATTGAAAATAGACAGAAATAGAAAGCTAGATGGTTACACGATAGGGACCAATCTGTTGGAGATTGATGTAAGCTCAAACTCATAAGGTGCGATTGCAGTTCTTTTTGTTGGTGTTCTTAGTTTGAATAATTCTGCCTAAAGATCAGGTCTTGATCAGTATTAGTTGGAAGTGGCTAACTCTTAGGCATGTTTAGCTTTATTTCTGCATTTAAGTTTGTGTAGGAAGTATATAGAGCATGTGTGTTTACACCTATAAAGGTGCACTGTGTTTTTTTCTTTGAGTTAATAAAAAATTATATAAATTGTCTCTTTTCTGCTTTTCTGGTTCGTGTTATTTTTTCACTTCAGGAAATTAAACAAACAATTAATTTTCTTCATTTGGTATCAGAGCCACAACACTCTGTTCTTATTGTTGTACTTAAATTGCTTTTCTGCAACAATGAATGGAATGATTCAACCACAGCTTCCGAGATTCAGCGGTAAGAACTTCGAGCAATGGAGTATCCAGATGAAGGACTTGTTTGGCTTTCAAGAGCTTGCCGAGATTATCGAAAGTGGGTACACTGAACCAGCGAATGAAGCAGCAGCAACTCTTTCTCAAGTTCAGAAGGACAGTTTGAGAGAGAATATAAAGAAGGATAAAAAAGCTTTGTTCTTTCTTTACCAAGCTGTAGACGAGGTAGTCTTTGAAAAAATCTCGAGTGCGAAAACATCTAAGGCTGCATGGGATTTGTTGCAGAAGTCCTACAAAGGCGATGAGAAAGTGAAGAGTGTAAGGTTGCAAACCTTACGAGGTGAATTCGAATCTTTGTCCATGTATGATTTTGAATTTATTTCTTCTTATATTTCACGCATTCAATTGGTTGTTAATCAGTTGAGCCTTAATGGTGAAAAGTTACAAGAAATCCGTGTTGTTGAGAAGATAATGCGTTCATTAACTTGCCGTTTTGATTATGTTGTTGCGGCAATTGAAGAAGGTAAGGAGATGTCAAGCTTAACTATTGCAGGTTTGGAAGGATCATTATGTGCCTATGAGCATAGAATGAATCAGCGAAACAATGGCAGTACACTTGAAAGTGCTTTTCAGAACAAAGTGTGTGTCACTGAAAAAGGCAGCCCAAGCAACAGAAAAGCATCAAAGCAAGGTAAAGACAGTCAGCAAACATCCAAGCAGGGTGTTTCTGGTCCTATTCATTCTCAGCATCCGCGAACCGACAAGTCCTCCATTCAGTGTTGGAATTGTAAAGGTTACGGTCATTATCGCTCGCAGTGCAAAGTTACATTACCTCGAAAAATTTCTGAGAATGCTAACTATGTCGAGATCAAAGAACCAGAAACTATGTTCTTAGCCTGCAATGAGGCTGAAGAGGTTGATCAACACACATGGTTCTTGGATACAGGTTGCAGTAACCATATGTGCGGGAACAAGACATTTTTCTCTCATCTTGATGAATTTGTTCGTGGAGAAGTGCGATTCGGAAATAATTCAACCGTATCCATTATGGGCAAAGGTAAAGTTCTTATACAACTAAAGAATGGCTCTCATGAATTTATTTCCGAAATCTATTATGTTCCTAGATTGCAGTGGAATTTGCTAAGTATGGGGCAGCTTTCACAGAAGGGTCTTCGGATTATAATTCACAATGGTGTATGCACTATTGAGAATCGTAAACAAGAAATTTGTAACGACCCAGTATTTTCAACCATTCGCATCCGCTCATGTCGGACTTGAATTGTTCAAAATACCGCGTTGTAATCTAAAATTTGGCAAATCTCAAAATATACAGTAAATAATTAATCACAGAATCACAGACACAGAATCAGAATACTCGCAGCGGAATTTAAAAATACTTAGTGGTTCATGAAGCCACTATAAATAGTCTCAACAAATACAATTTACAAAGTTTTCCGTCCCAAATATAGTTTAAATCATCAAATAGAAAATCCAAAAATCCCAAAGTCTTGATTTCATAAATAAGATAACGGACAGAAAGAAGCCAGCAACTTGAAAGGATCTACAGAAGTCCTAGCTCCGGGATGAGGACTGAACTGCAACTCAGGCTGACCCGAGCGTAAAATAAAACATAAACACTCGAGTCAGGACATACATACTTATATAGTGTAAGCTAATTCAAGTGTACTGTAATAAAGAGCAAGTAACTTAAAGGATGCTTGGGACCGCCCATCCTCTAAGAATTCGTTAAACTATTTACTATGTAGTAATATCTCGCTATTAAAATAGTGTCTATGTTAAAATAAACATACTTTTTTCTTAGCATTAAGGGGTTACCCATATAGCCCTTAACACGTAATAGTCCCAGTAGTCCATCCAATATCATAGTCCCTCCTGATCGGGAAGCCACCAGAGGATACCACATGGGCTACGAGAGAAAACCAAACTCGTACAAGGCTCGCTATGGTAGGTGACACGGCACAACTAGGCAATGCCAGGGTAGATATACCAATTACGCTTCCGGACAGATGGAAACGCGCAGCTGCCGCCCACCTCGAACAACACTCCCAAATCAAAGGTGCGCACCAAAACAATCACAAAAGTAATAGAATGGCATACGAAGAAGTGCGTCCGATTAGAGGTGTTACCTCATTAATCCGTCGATCGCTCCTGTTTTAGCCACCTTATGCCAACTCACGGGAGTCGGGTCCACGTATTTACCTCAAGGGAAACGTCACCACCATCCTACTTCATTCTGCAATCTCCACCGCGTACACGGTTGGTAAAGTGGTTTTCGGTATCGACAGAGAGTATGCCAGATATCCGATCCCGGTCTCTTTAACAACCAAACGTTATTATAACCCGTGGTTATAGCTTTTTAAAAATGGTATTTATATTTTGAAATCAAAATAAATTTCAAATACCTTCAATATCAAAATATTGTTTTTAAACATTAGTCATTTTATAAAATGGTCCATTTAAATCTATTCAATTTATTTTAGGAATTGATTGACTTTTTCTCACTCTTTTTTTTTTAAAATTAAATTCTTCCATTTAAAACCATT
Organism: Allium cepa; assembly: GCA_030765085.1. Taxonomy (NCBI): domain Eukaryota; kingdom Viridiplantae; phylum Streptophyta; class Magnoliopsida; order Asparagales; family Amaryllidaceae; genus Allium; species Allium cepa. Next base: position 820,667,227 of record CM060940.1, read on the forward strand.
CAAAGTCAATTCCTTATTTTTATTAATTACATATTAACTTTCAAAATTTAAACCCATTTCCCCAAAGATTATTTCCATAAATTTATTTTTAAATAATCAAAATCCCAGTTTCTGTAGCACTTATGAAATGCTACCTAAAGTCTATAGGTTAAAACAGTTCGTTTATAAAAGACAGTATTTAAGTGCTGTAATAGACTATTAACTTAACCATCAAGTTTTAAATTCCCAAATATAACTTTTTATCAATTATTTACTTAACTGAAACCTTATTTTTAACAAAATTCAGAAATTCCCAAAATAAGTTATATTCCAAAATTTATTTAAACATTTATTTATTTATTTAACATTTTTAACTCATTCAAAATCATTATAAATCTTATAAAAATCCTTTAAATATATTTAAACCAGAATATTATAAACTTTCATTTTAAAATAAATTTAAAATATTTTAGAAAAAAATTATATAAACCACGGGTCTGTATATAGTTTTCTAGCCTAGGTCAAGTGATACGGATTTATATCATTTCAATCCACAATTTACAAAACCCCGGGTTCTATCATTTCAAACCCGCAATCCCAAGTAAAAAAATAAATAATTAAATAATTAAATAAATGAACAAATGATTATCGTTCAGGCCTATCATTTCAGCCTATAACGATCTCAAATTTACAGGGAACTTGCAGTGATGATTTAATCAGTAAATAAGAATTACATAGTATAACTGCAAAAAATATTACAACAAATGGGGTTTAACATCATACGTTATATCACAGGCAGATAAAATTTAATAAATAATTTACAAATACACTTGTGATAAATCACAGATATATATGTATGTTTGTCTGGTGAGAAATACTCACCTTAAACTGCAGATAATCAGATTCAAACGATTTTACCACTTGATAAAGGATCGTACAAATGGCACGATTAGGTTTCCGCGGATGCCACGCCTTGATTCAAATCTAAAATAAGATCCAAATACCAAATACGCGACTTTTAAAATTACGGTCAAAGCAAAATTTTCGAAACAACTGGAACGAATAGAATTGGACTTGACTCGACCACTCCCACTACTCGACTTTGCCCACGTTCTCAAGGCCAGGCAGTGAAATCTTAACTATTTACGTACCCATGAAAATTATAGTGGAAAGTTTTAGGAAAAAGCCGGATAGAAAAAGGTGGACACAATACGTTGTTCCCTTTCTACAAACAGGTGGCGTACACTAAAATTCTTCAGAAATTGAAAACAGTGAAATTTGCAACTAATATATATATATATATATATATATTTCTTTTTTTCTTCTTTTTTTTTCTTTCTTCTTTTTTTCTTTCTCTGTATAAAAAATCACGTTAAATAAAAGTGAAGCATGTTGGTTCCCAAAACTTGAACACGCAACATAGCACAGCCACTCCTACCTCATCTTTTAAAACATGCATTTTTTTTTTCTCTTTTTTTTTCTTTTTTTTTTCGAAGATGCAAATGAAAATATACTTTTTTTTTAACATTTTATTAAAATGACTCATGCATGAATTCACAAAACAAGGTGATACAAACTAAATAAATGTCACGGTCTGCTTGCCTATTTTAAACCCCGTAAGCATGCACTCAAAATATACAAGTCACTGCATATTTTGGAAATAATTTAGGTAATAAAAAGTTCTACCTATCTGCTGAAACAAACGTGATTTTGCACGTGTAAGTATATGCAGATGAAGGATATTAGTTTTATTTGTTACCATTTTTTTTTCAAAGATGACACACTTTAACAATTCATATAAAAAAAAAGACTCACGCAAGAATTTCAAGTGGCCACAACTACAGGAATGCATGCATTTTCTATAGAATTCAAAAGAAGGATACTAAGCTTGTCTTCCTACAACAATCTGACATGTATGTCAAAATAGATCAGAGAGGGAAAAAGGAGATGTGGCAAGGACAGGTGGTGGAGCAGCCGAGTAGTGTGGACATTGGACCAAATGAAACAAGAAGAAGAACAAAATAAATAAAAGCAAGGTGTGGCCATACCTGTGCAATTTCTCAAGAAGAACGATGGCAAATTTTAGATGCAATATAAAGTTTTGTGTGAGGCTTTATATATATATATAAGAAAACAAGTTGAGAGTTATGAAGGCACGTGAGATCTTCTGAGATGAGAGTTGCATAATAATATATATGGGAGGCTTGCGTGATTATAGGAAAACAGTAATCAAATATAATTTGCTTTGAACTGAATAGGCAAATTCGAATGAAATTTGAAATTCTCCCAGCTATACAAAATTTTGATTTAATGAATTCCTAGAATGATGCGTGAATTTAGGCAAGAGATTGATTCTTAATTTATAAAATTCTTTCTTATGTATTCATGGATAAGGCTTGCGAAATATAGGGGACCAAACAAGCAGGCAAGAATGGCAAGTGATAATAAACATTTAGGAAGACCAGAAAGTTGCGTGATTTATTATTGCCAGTTATACGAAAATTGATTGTAACGTTATATATATTTTTCCAATTAAAAGTTGTGTGCTATTTTTATAGTCTGAGAGATTTATATAAAAAGAATCAGCAAGTATTAATTTGCATTGGATGCTACTTCAAGGACAGATTTGAATGCATGCGTTGATTACTTTCCAGTTTCTTTAGTTTGAACGTTATTTTATATGCGTGATTTATGATGCCAATTTATGAAAATTTGATTTCAACATTTTATACCATTTAATAGTTGTGTGATCAGCTATATGAAATTTTGATCTTTATTAAATGAAATGGCAAGAATTGGCAAAGATTTTGGAATGAAAAAGTCATATACAAAAATTAAAACCCAATTGAAAGCTATGGAAAAGGTAACGTTTACTATAAAACTACTGGCTGATATTTTAATCCATATAGATATAAATATGATTTTTAAAATACGCCAAACTGACGCATTACCTTACGTCCAAAATTTATGCAAAAATAACATTTTTAATTTATACATTTTTACGTTACTTATATCATTACAATGCATGCCTTTTTTAAATGCGAAATTTAAGAGTCTGTAAAACACTGAATTTTACAAAGTTATTACTTAAATTAAATTCGCTTACAATTTTTGTATTTTAAATATACAAAATTCATTTTTTTATTAAAATTGCGAATTTGAGTTGTCTTTTAACAAAATTTAAAAACTTCAAAACTTTCAGTTTATGTTTAGACTTTTAGGAAATGATTTAATCAAATTAATATATATATAAATTGGGAAGTAAATTTTACTGGAAAGAGAAAAATAACGTAAGAGATATGAGTAAAGAGAAAAACACATATGAAATAGGCAAGCAGATAGGAGAATGGATACTGCGCATGACTGAGATTTAGGAGAAAATTGTGTTTTGAAAAATGCAAGAAATAAATTTTGTTGAATGGAAAAAAATCTATGGAAATCAAATTTTTAAAGTAATGCGTTGAATTTAGAGGCAACATATTTGATTTGAATGCTAGAATATTCCTTCCCTTTAAAACACATGCCACTGATAAATTTACTCATTTACACTAAGGTCATATTTTTAAGAATGTGTACCATAGCCATAATATTTTATGCCCAAAATATACCGAAATAACGGATTAAAATTCTATACATTTTCTTATATATATATATATATATATATATATATATATATATATATATATATATATTCCGTAAATTTACCCGCCCTTTTTAAGGGGTAAATACCCAGTTCATTTATATACTAAAAAAAAATTCGAAATTCTGACCGTGTTGAGACTCGAACTCATGACCTGTTGTGAATAGCCCAAATGTCTTAACCACCTAAGCTATTAATGTTTTCTTAATTAAAACTTGATTTTGCTATAAATTAAGTTATTTACCATCTTCGACAAAAACCCAAATTTCCAAATTAAAGTTAATTCTTAAGCATGTCAAAATTTCAGAGATCTTATTATTTAATTAAAAATTTGGTCAATTGTTTTTATTTTTATTTTTAATCACTTTAAATAAACCCCAAAGTTTTTAAAATACAAGTGAAAAATACTTGTTAAAAAATTGGGCTGTTACACTCTCCCCCACTCAGAACTTTTCGTCCTCGAAAAGGAAGAAGGTAGGGAATAGAAACAACCTGAAAGAAAACTAAATTGAAACTTAAATTAGAATCATTAATCTAAACAATAAAAATTCAATTTTAAATTAATCATTGATTTCATCTATTTGTACTTAAAATTTTAACATTTATTTATTTACATATTTACTTGTATAATATCCCTACACTTAAAAAAAATCATTCATTTTTTTTTCCAAATTTTACACAAGGTATTATAACATTCTAATTTAAAATGTTTAATTTTAGTCCAAATTTGAAATGGTAATTTAACTTAATTTTTAAAGTAAATTTACCATTTCCCAAAATAAACTAAATTCCTCATTTAGTTTCTTCTTTATTCCAAACTATAATTAAATTTATTTCTCTCAATATTTTTCTCATCTATGTCAAATATGTTTACACTTATTACAACTGTTTAAATTTATTCTTAGTTCCTTAACATCATTTTATATTAAAAATAATTCCATTACCCTTTAATTTTATTTTCCTCTGTTAATCTTTTTATAACTAGAGTTTAAGTGTATAACATTTATTATAGCCACTCAAATTTTATTTATAAATCTTTTATATTGTATATTTTCCAATTACATAGTTAATTTCTGAATGATTTAGGTAGGTTATATTGGCACGCAATTATACAAGTAAAAAAAATTTTCCAATTCTATTATTCAAGTTTAAATATTCATTCAAAATTTGACTTTATTTTATCATTAGAATCACCTTTTAACATAAATTTATGAATTAAATTTCCAATTAACTTCAAACCCTTTAGAGATAAATAAATACATACATATAGCATATGTCAAATCAAATTTAAATCATATATCTATATATATTATAAATTAAGTCATATTTAGAAATTCAAATCAATTAAATTTTTGAAGCAAAACGACAACGTGGTCTCTTTACTTCGATACTCGAAAATGAATGTCGATGATGTTGTAGTCATCACCGAAATTATTTTCCAGCGACAAAGAGAAGAGCACTAATTTTTAAAACTTTTAAAATTCTTTGAAAACAAATTTATATTCGAAAATAATTTAAATAATAATATATCCTTTTAAGACTTAAACACAAGGTTTGAAACTATCAGAAATTAAATTCTTAAATTCTTGTTTTAAATTTATTTCTGTTTCCCAATAAATTTATAACCATGTTTTATAGTTCAATTATTTATATAAGACAAAACCAATGGTTTACAAAACCATAAATAAAATCAAACACTATTATCTCTAAACAACTAGTTAAATTCTGAAAATTATACTTATATATATAATATTAGATTTTTCCCAAATATAGGAATAAATTTTTCAAAACAAGGATAGAGATTCAAATTTGATGGATTCAAATCAAAGAGAATTTTGATTTAAAGATAAATTGGAATCAGAAGATCCGATGATTACATAACAGAACAAGGAACTAGATAAGTTTATATAAATCGCGGGCAACCTTAACCTGGTCAACCGTGACTTAAAGAGTCAGATCGAATGTAGATTTACCATTCGATCCGAAAAGATAGAGTTCGGAATAACCAAAGATACTAGCATCTAAACCGAGGTTAAATATAAATCTCTGGTGAATCCATGCTAATTGTAAAGGAGTTCCACCCCTTTATTAGAATATTGGCGAGACCGCCAATTCACTATAAAGATCATCCGAAATGGAGTTATGGGATACTCCAGAAATCGAAAGAAAATGAATAGTGAGGGACACGAATGAACTTCGGAACTGCAGGGAACGTTCCAAAATTCGAAAAGGAAGAGATTCAAGCTCAAATGAAAGTGATTCTGTAAATCAATTTTACCATACATTCTAAGTTTTGCCTAGAGCCAAAGCTCTGATACGAAATGTAACGACCCAGTATTTTCAACCATTCGCATCCGCTCATGTCGGACTTGAATTGTCCAAAATACCGCGTTGTAATTTAAAATTTGGCAAATCTCAAAATATACAGTAAACAATTAATCACAGAATCACAGACACAGAATCAGAATACTCGCAGCGGAATTTAAAAATACTTAGTGGTTCATGAAGCCACTATAAATAGTCTCAATAAATACAATTTACAAAGTTTTCCATCCCAAATATAGTTTAAATCATCAAATAGAAAATCCAAAAATCCCAAAGTCTTGATTTCATAAATAAGATAACGGACAGAAAGAAGCCAGCAACTTGAAAGGATCTACAGAAGTCCTAGCTCCGGGATGATGACTGAACTGCAACTCAGGCTGACCCGAGCGTAAAATAAAACATAAACACTCGAGTCAGGACATACATACTTATATAGTGTAAGCTAATTCAAGTGTACTGTAATAAAGAGCAAGTAACTTAAAGGATGCTTGGAACTTAAAGGATGCTTGGGACCGCCCATCCTCTAAGGATCCGTTAAACTATTTACTATGTAGTAATATCTCGCTATTAAAATAGTGTCTATGTTAAAATAAACATACTTTTTTCTTAGCATTAAGGGGTTACCCATATAGCCCTTAACACGTAATAGTCCCAGTAGTCCATCCAATATCATAGTCCCTCCTGATCGGGAAGCCACCAGAGGATACCACATGGGCTACGGGAGAAAACCAAACTCGTACAAGGCTCGCTATGGTAGGTGACACGGCACAACTAGGCAATGCCAGGGTAGATATACCAATTACTCTTCCGGACCGATGGAAACGCGCAGCGCGCAGCTGCCGCCCACCTCGAACAACACTCCCAAATCAAAGGTGCGCACCAAAACAATCACAAAAGTAATAGAATGGCATACGAAGAAGTGCGTCCGATCAGAGGTGCTACCTCATTAATCCGTCGATCGCTCCTGTTTTAGCCACCTTATGCCAACTCACGGGAGTCGGGTCCACGGATTTACCTCAAGGGAAACGTCACCACCATCCTACTTCATTCTGCAATCTCCACCGCATACACGGTTGGTAAAGTGGTTTTCGGTATCGACAGAGAGTATGCCAGATATCCGATCCCGGTCTCTTTAACAACCAAACGTTATTATAACCCGTGGTTACAGCTTTTAAAAATGGTATTTATATTTTGAAATCAAAATAAATTTCAAATACCTTCAATATCAAAATATTGTTTTTAAACATTAGTCATTTTATAAAATGGTCCATTTAAATCTATTCAATTTATTTTAGGAATTGATTGCCTTTTTCTCATCCTTTTTTTTTAAATTAAATTCTTCCATTTAAAACCATTCAAAGTCAATTCCCTATTTTTATTAGTTACATATTAACTTCCAAAATTTAAACCCATTTCCCCAAAGATTATTTCCATAAATTTATTTTTAAATAATCAAAATCTCAGTTTCTGTAGCACTTATGAAATGCTACCTAAAGTCTATAGGTTAAAACAGTTCGTTTATGAAAGACAGCATTTAAGTGCTGTAATAGACTATTAACTTAACCATCAAGTTTTAAATTCCCAAATATAACTTTTTATCAATTATTTACTTAACTGAAACCTTATTTTTAACAAAATTCAGAAATTCCCAAAATAAGTTATATTCCAAAATTTATTTAAACATTTATTTATTTATTTAACATTTTTAACTCATTCAAAATCATTATAAATCTTATAAAAATCCTTTAAATATATTTAAACCAGAATATTATAAACTTCCATTTTAAAATAAATTTAAAATATTTCAGAAAAACATTATATAAACCACGGGTCTGTATATAGTTTTCTAGCCTAGGTCAAGTGATACGGATTTATATCATTTCAATCCGCAATTTACAAAACCCCGGGTTCTATCATTTCAAACCCGCAATCCCAAGTTAAAAAATAAATAATTAAACAATTAAATAAATGAACAAATGATTATCGTTCAGGCCTATCATTTCAGCCTATAACGATCTCAAATTTACAGGGAACTTGCAGCGATGATTTAATCAGTAAATAAGAATTACATAGTATAACTGCAAAAAATATTACAACAAATGGGGTTTAACATCATACGTTATATCACAGGCAGATAAAATTTAATAAATAATTTACAAATACACTTGTGATAAATCATGGATATATAGGTATGTTTGTCTGGTGAGAAATACTCACCTTAAACTGCAGATAATCAGATTCAAACGATTTTACCACTTGATAAAGTATCATACAAATGGCACGATTAGGTTTCCGCGGATGCCACGCCTTGATTCAAATCTAAAATAAGATCCAAATACCAAATACGCGACTTTTAAAATTACGGTCAAAGCAAAATTTTCGAAACAACTGGAACGAATAGAATTTGACTTGACTCGACCACTCCTACTACTCGACTTGCCCACGTTCTCAAGGCCAGGCAGTGAAATCTTAACTATTAACGTACCCATGAAAATTATAGTGGAAAGTTTTAGGCAAAAGCTGGAAAGAAAAAGGTGGACACAATACGTTATTCCCTTTCTACAAACAGGTGGCGTACACTAAAATTCTTCAGAAATTGAAAACAGTGAAATTTGCAACTAATATATATATATATATATATATATTTCCTTTTTTTCTTCTTTTTTTTTCTTTTTTCTTTTTTCTTTCTCTGTATAAAAAATCACGTTAAATAAAAGTGAAGCATGTTGGTTCCCAAAACTTGAACACGCAACATAGCACAGCCACTCCTACCTCATCTTGTGAAACATGCATTTTTTTTTTCTCTTTTTTTTTCTTTTTTTTTCCGGAGATGCAAATGAAAATATACTTTTTTTTTAACATTTTATTAAAATGACTCATGCATGAATTCACAAAACAAGGTGATACAAACTAAATAAATGTCACGGTCTGCTTGCCTATTTTAAACCCCGTAAGCATGCACTCAAAATATACAAGTCACTGCATATTTTGAAAATAATTTAGGTAATAAAAAGTTCTACCTATCTTCTGAAACAAATGTGATTTTGCACGTGTAAGTGTATGCAAATGAAGGATATTAGTTTTGTTTGTTACCCTTTTTTTTTTCAAAGATGACACACTTTAGCAATTCATATAAAAAAAAGACTCACGCAAGAAGTTCAAGTGGCCACAACTACAGGAATGCATGCATTTTCTATAGAATTCAAAAGAAGGATACTAAGCTTGTCTTCCTACAACAATCTGACATGTATGTCAAAATAGATCAGAGAGGGAAAAAGGAGATGTGGCAAGGACAGGTGGTGGAGCAGCCGAGTAGTGTGGACATTGGACCAAATGAAACAAGAAGAAGAACAAAATAAATAAAAGCAAGGTGTGGCCATACCTGTGCAATTTCTCAAGAAGAACGATGGCAAATTTTAGATGCAATATAAAGTTTTGTGTGAGGCTTTATATATATATATAAGAAAACAAGTTGAGAGTTATGAAGGCACGTGAGATCTTCTGAGATAAGAGTTGCACAATAATATATATGGGAGGCTTGCGTGATTATAGGAAAACAGTAATCAAATATAATTTGCTTTGAACTGAATAGGCAAATTCGAATGAAATTTGAAATTCTCCCAGCTATACAAAATTTTGATTTAATGAATTCCTAGAATGATGCATGAATTTAGGCAAGAGATTGATTCTTAATTTATAAAATTCTTTCTTATGTATTCATGGATAAGGCTTGCGAAATATAGGGGACCAAACAAGCAGGCAAGAATGGCAAGTGATAATAAACATTTAGGCAGACCAGAAAGTTGCGTGATTTATTATTGCCAGTTATACGAAAATTGATTGTAACGTTATATATATTTTTCCAATTAAAAGTTGTGTGCTATTTTTATAGTCTGAGAGATTTATATAAAAAGAATCAGCATGTATTAATTTGCTTTGGATGCTACTTCAAGGACAGATTTGAATGCATGCGTTGATTACTTTCCAGTTTCTTTAGTTTGAACGTTATTCTATATGCGTGATTTATGCTGCCAATTTATGAAAATTTGATTTCAACATTTTATACCATTTAATAGTTGCGTGATCGGCTATATGAAATTTTGATCTTTATTAAATGAAACGGCAAGAATTGGCAAAGATTTTGGAATGAAAAAGTCATATACAAAAATTAAAACCCAATTGAAAGCTATGGAAAAGGTAACGTTTACTATAAAACTACTGGCTGATATTTTAATCCATATAGATATAAATATGATTTTTAAAATACGCCAAACTGACGCATTACCTTACGTCCAAAATTTATGCAAAAATAACATTTTTAATTTATACATTTTTACGTTACTTATATCATTACAATGCATGCCTTTTTTAAATGCGAAATTTAACACTCTATAAAACACTGAATTTTACAAAGTTATTACTTAAATTAAATTCGCTTACAATTTTTGTATTTTAAATATACAAAATTCATTTTTTATTAAAATTGCGAATTTGAGTTGTCTTTTAACAAAATTTAAAAACTTCAAAACTTTCAGTTTATGTTTAGACTTTTAGGAAATGATTTAATCAAATTAATATATATATATATAAATTGGGAAGTAAATTTTACTGGAAAGAGAAAAATAACGTAAGAGATATGAGTAAAGAGAAAAACGCATATGAAATAGGCAAGCAGATAGGGGAATGGATATTGCGCATGACTGAGATTTAGGAGAAAATTGTGTTTTGAAAAATGCAAGAAATAAATTTTGTTGAATGGAAAAAAATCTATGGAAATCAAAATTTTAAAGTAATGCGTTGAATTTAGAGGCAACATATTTGATTTGAATGCTAGAATATTCCTTCCCTTTAAAACACATGCCACTGATAAATTTACTCATTTACACTAAGGTCATATTTTTAAGAATGTGTACCATAGCCATAATATTTTATGCCCAAAATATACCGAAATAACGGATTAAAATTCTATACGTTTTCTTATATATATATATATATATATATATATATATATACGGTATTTATTCCCTAAATTTAGGCGCCCTTTTTTAACGCGTAAATACCCAGTTCATTTATATACTAAAAAAAAATTCGAAATTCTGACCATGCTGACACTCGAACTCGTGACCTATTGTGAATAGCCCAGATGTCTTAACCACCTAAGCTATTAATGTTTTCTTAATTAAAACTTGATTTTGCTAGAAATTAAGTTATTTACCATCTTCGACAAAAACCCAAATTTCCAAATTAAAGTTAATTCTTAACCATGTCAAAATTTCAGAGATCTTATTATTTAATTAAAAATTTGGTCAATTGTTTTTATTTTTATTTTTAATCACTTTAAATAAACCCCAAAGTTTTTAAAATACAAGTGAAAAATACTTGTTAAAAAATTGGGCTGTTACAAAATCGTTGTTGTGTCTCGCATGAGTAAGAGTCGTTTGTTTCCTTTGAATTTCCAAACTAAAATGGTGTATGCATTCAGTGCTCTTGTGACTGATCCGAACTGGTTATGGCACTTCCGATTCGGTCACTTGAATTTTACTTGCTTGAAATTGTTAGCAAGAAAAGGAATGGTTACTGGATTACCATTGTTGGAGAGTTCTAATCAGTTGTGTGAGGCATGTGTTTTAGGAAAGCAACACAGAGATCCATTTGCAGTTGGAAAATCTCGCAGAGCAACTCAGCCGTTACAACTAGTGCACTCAGATATTTGTGGCCCAATGGAGACTGAATCACATGGAGGTAATCGGTATTTTATTACATTTATAGATGATTACAGTAGAAAAATTTGGGTTTACTTTTTGAAGCAAAAGTCTGATGCTTTCACTGTATTCAAAGACTTCAAAGTACATGTTGAGAAACAAAGTGGTTATAGCTTGAAGTTGCTTTGGACAGATAGAGGAGGTGAATATACTTCTAATGCATTTGCTGATTTTTGTAAGAATCAAGGTATTAAGCATCAGCTCACTGCAAGTTATACACCACAACAGAATGGCATTTCAGAACGAAAGAATAGAACTATCGTTGAAATGGCACATAGCATGTTACAAGGAAAAGGGTTGCCGAAAATCTTTTGGGCTGAGGCAATTGCTTGTGCAGTTTATCTTTTAAACAGATGCCCTACAAAGAGCGTTCTACATATGACACCCGAGGAGGCATGGACCGGATTCAAGCCAGCTGTAGCAGCCCTTAGAGTCTTTGGTTGTATTGCTTACGCACATGTACCTAATGCAAAGCGGCAAAAGTTTGATGGGAAAGGTGAGAAGTGTATATTCGTGGGTTACAGTGATCGAACTAAAGGATACAAATTGTTTAATCCATCTACAGGTGCAGTCATAGTGAGCCGAGATGTTGAATTTAGTGAAGACAAAGCATGGGACTGGGCTGTTGCGGACAATGCACGGTTAGAAGTCAATGTTCCCATCGACTCAGATTCCGATATACCACCGTTCACTAGCACCCAGGGCAGTTTACTTCAACCTGATACTTCTACAACTCATGTTGTAGCTTCTCGTAGATCCTCACGTACCCGTGTTATACCTTCTCGATTACATGATTATGTTCTCGCAAGTGGTAATGATGCTTCAGATGAAGAGATTGTCAATTTTGCTTTGTTTGCAGACTGTGATCCGCTGAATTTTTCAGATGCAGTGCAAGATGGAGGTTGGGTTCAGGCAATGGATGATAAAATTCAGTCAATCGAAAAGAACGACACTAGGGAACTCACTTCTCTTCCTGAAGGAAAAAAATCTATCGGCGTCAAATGGGTTTACAAAACCAAGTATAAACCAGATGGACAAGTGGATCGGTTGAAGGCACGGCTGGTCGTCAAAGGGTATAAGCAAAAACCAGGAATTGATTATTTTGAAGTTTTTGCTCCTGTTGCTAGGATGGATACTGTTCGTATGATAGTTGCCTTAGCAGCGCAGAATCAGTGGAAAATTCATCAAATGGATGTCAAATCAGCGTTTTTGAATGGGTTACTTGACGAAGAGGTCTATGTGGATTAGCCCGTCGGATATGTGCATCCAGGTTGTGAAGATAAAGTTCTTAAGTTGAAGAAAGCTCTTTATGGACTTAAGCAAGCACCGCGGGCGTGGTATTCTCGAATTGACAGCTACTTTCATGAAACTGGATTTATTTAATGTCCTAATGAACCCACGTTATATGTCAAAGCAAACTCGCATGGAGATTTTCTTCTCGTTTGTTTGTATGTTGACGATTTAATCTTCACAGGCAATAATTCAAACATGTTTGAAGAATTCAAGGAGGCTATGTCTAGTAAATTTGAAATGACAAATCTTGGGCTCATGCATTATTTTCTCGGCCTTGAAGTGCTGCAGGTTTCAGATGGTATCTTAATCTCGCAAGCAAAGTATGCAATGGACATTTTGAAACGTTTTCATCTAGACACATGTAATCCTATCAAGACTCCTGTTGAAATAAGGCTTCGGTTTGATAAGTGTGACAATGGCGAGTCCGTAAGCCCAACGTACTATCGACGTTTAGCAGGTACTTTGCGGTATCTAACTTCTACCAGACCAGATATCGTCTATGGAGTTGGCATTATCAGCCGATTTATGGAGAAACCAAGTCAAGTGCATTTACAGGCTGCGAAGCAAATTTTACGCTATGTTAAAGGCACTTCCAGCCATGGTATTTATTATGGATCTGATAGTCATTGTACTCTTGTAGGGTACACCGATAGCGACTGGGCAGGTGATGTGAAAGAGCGCAAAAGCACCTCTGGTTTTGTGTTTCACATGGGCTCGGGGGTTGTGTCTTGGTCCTCGAAGAAACAAGTAGTCGCATTGTCCACAGCCGAAGCAGAATACATCGCAGCTGCTTCTTGTGCGTGCCAGGCTGTTTGGTTACGGCGGATACTTGCTGAACTTCATCATTAACAGATTGCTCCTGCGACAATTTTCTGTTATAACAAGTCGGCTATTGCTCTCACAAAGAATCCTGTGTTTCACGGCAGAAGTAAGCACATTGACATCAAGTATCACTATATTCGTGAGCTTGTAAAAAGGTCAGAGATTAACCTGGAGTTCTGTAAATCCGAGGACCAGGTTGCAGACATTCTCACCAAGCCTTTACAAGCTGAAGCTTTCTGCAGGTTGAGGAAGAAGCTAGGTGTGTGTAGTCTTCACAGTCTGAGCTTAAGGGAGGATGTTGGAGATTGATGTAAGCTCAAACGCATAAGGTGTGATTGCAGTTCTTTTTGTTGGTGTTCTTAGTTTGAATAATTCTGCCTAAAGATCAGGTCTTGATCAGCATTAGTTGGAAATGGCTAACTCTTAGGCATGTTTAGCTTTATTTCTGCATCTAAGTTTGTGTAGGAAGTATATAGAGCACGTGTGTTTACACCTTTAAAGGTGCACTGCGTTTTTTTCTTTGAGTTAATAAAAAATTATATAGATTGCCTCTTTTCTGCTTTTCTGGTTCGTGTTATTTTTTCACTTCAGGAAATTAAACTAACAATTAATTTCCTTCATTCATCCAAAAATTTCGTATGTCCACATCAAAGAATAAATTTTTTTTCAATCAATTACTTAACAATAATCGGGACTATATTACCGATCCTACGCAGATGGCTCAAAATGCAGTGAATTTCTTCTCACAACTTTATAATCAGAACATTTGGTAACCAGTTTCCAAAAAGTAACATGCAAAAAGCTGCTCACACTACAGACTAGACAATGTCTAGATGCTGATATTTTATAACAAGATACTAAGATTGCAACTTTTCAAACTGACGATGAAAGTAGTCCAGGGCCTGATGGATTTGGAGTTAGATTTTACAAAAATCCCTACATGATAATCAAAGACTATTTAACTATTTCTATACAAGGTATGTTTTCTCATGGTCATTTATCAAAGAAATCACTCATACATTCATCATCGATTTATTCCCCTAAAAGAATTATGCTAGTTCTAAATCTGACTTTAAGCCTATTTCATGCTGTAATGACATATAGGAAATTCTTTCTAACATTATTTGCCACAGAATCGAAAACTATATGAATGTCCTTATTTCACATAATCAAAATGCATATATACCAAGAAGATCTATAAGTGAAAATTTTCTATTAGTATACGATTTGGTAAGAACTTTCAATAGAAAAGGATCAAATAATCTATGCTTAAAAGTGGACTTGCAAAAGATTATGATAAGGTGAGCAGAGAGTTTATTTGTCACATGACATTGATGGGCTTTCCTAGTAGATTAGTCTCAATGATCTATCAAAGTATTTCAACTCCTACCTTTTCTTTTCTTATAAATAGATCCCGATGTTGTTTCCTACACAATAACAGAAGGTCAAGAAAGGGAGATCCTCTATCTCCTTATCACCCTTTAGTTACAATGGAATATCTTTCTATCATGTTAGATATAGAGCATCAAGCTGAAAATTTAACTCCCATATACAATTGTAATGTAACGACCCGGTATTTTCAATCATTCGCATCCATTATAAGTGCATAGGCAGACACTCATGCCGGAATTGAATTGCTCAAAATACCGTGTTGTAAATAAAATTTTGGCAAACCTCAGAATATACAGTAAATAAAAATCACAGATCTCAGACACAGAGTATATAAAAATGTAGCGGAACAAAAAGAGGTAGTAGTTCATGAAGCTACTATATAAAATATAAGATACATCAGAGTTAAATAAGATACAACAAAAGAGTAACAGGATACATCAGGTACAAATCAGATACATCACTGAACCACTGGATACTGAAACAAAATAGATGACAGGATCTTCAAGGAAAGCTCTAACGCCGAAGGTGAATCTTGAATGCTAACTCAATCAATCTGACCCGAGCGTAAAGAAAAATACAAAACCCTCGAGTCAGGACATAAATACTTATAAACTGTAAATCAACTCAAGTGAACAGTAAAAAAATGCATCAGTAACTTAAAGGATGCTTAGGACCGCCCATCCTCTAAGGATCCGTTAAACTATTTACTATGTAGTAATATACGCTATATACGGTAGTGTCTAATCAGTAAAGTATAATCATATAGAAAATAGCGTTAAGGGGATGGTGAACCTTAACGCGGTCGGATCTTTAAAACCAAAATCGTAGTAGGCTCGATATAAGGATATGACACGGCACGCAAGGAAATGCTAGGGTGGATACACCGTTTGCACTCTCGGACCGGTGGTGACGGCAAGCCAGCAGCTTTCGCCTACCTCGAACAATACCCCCGAATCAAAATGGCGCCACCGAATCGAATCACAACAGTAATAGAATGGTTTCCGATGGAGCATGCTCGATGAAAGGGTGCGACCCTTTGTGTAGCCCGGTATAGCTCCTGTTTTAGTAATATATGCCAACTCACGGAAGTTGGGTCCACGTAATATATACCTCGAGAACGTCGCCACCATCCTACTTCATTCTGGAATCTCCACCGTGTACACGGTTGTTAAAGTGGTTTTCGGTATTGGCCGGCTATAAGACAATATCTGATCCCGGTCTCTTTAACAACCCATCGTTATTATAACCCGTAGTTATAACTTTAAAAATATTTTATACTTCAAAATAAAAAATCCTTTTAAATCCAAATCTTTATCAAAATAAAGATTAAATCATTTCCAAAACCATTTCAATATATCATCGTAAAATATCTTTCAATTCAAATATTTATCAAAATAAATATCAAGTCATTTCTAACCATTTCAATATATTAAATTTTCATACCCTTTCAACACTACCTTTCAGTTTCAAAATATCATATCTTTCAGAACTTCTTTTTAAATCATGTTAATATCAAAATGTCCTATCTTTCAAACTCCGTTTTTCGAATCATTTAATATCAAAAATATCATATCTTTCAAAACTTCGTTTCAAATCATTTTAATATATCAAAATATCATATCCTTTCAAAACTTCATTTTCAAATCATTTTAATATATCAAAATATCGTATCTTTCCAAAACTTCATTCGTTTCAAATCATTATTCATTTTATTCAATCTAAAATACCATTTCAATTCATAGTTTAAAACAGTTTATATTCCAAAAATTCTTTTTTTTCATTTCAATGAAGTTATTATGCTTAATAATTAAATTATTAAATTTTCAAAAATTTCAACTTCCAAAGTTTATTTATTCACTTAAGTTTATCAAAACCGTGAAAATTCACTTTTCGCATTATTTAGAAAACTTATACGGAAAGTTACATTCAAAACAGTTCAATTTAACAAAAGACAGCATTTTAAAATGTTATACTATGTTTACTTAAATTTCGAATAACTTAGTTAAATTCAAAAATTATAGCACTTACAAAGATTGCTATAATAGCTTTTAATTCAATTTAGCTTTTTAGTTCATTATCATCATCTACAGCGTTTACAAATGCTGTAATATCATTTACATTGTAATTAATAGCATTTCAAAAATGCATTCAATTAACTTCAAATATTCAATAAAATTTATCAACCAATTATATTTTTATTAAAAACATTTTTAACTTATAAAATCATACATTTTCACATTTATAAACATCATTTAATTTTCCTCAAGTTCATGATTTTATAAAGTTAAATTTCCATTCAAAAATCAAGATTTAATAATAATTCACTTATTAAAATGCAATGTTGAATTTTTAAAATCTATTACATTAAATTTCAACTTAACACTTAAGTTCAAATTCTCAAATATAACTTTGTTTTATTTTTATTTACTTAACTAAAAGTTCACTTTTACGTCAATTTCATAAATTTCTAGTTTTAGTTATATTTCAAAATTTCAACTTACAATATTCATTCATTACACATTTCAACTTTATTAAAAATCATAAATATGATAAAATTCATTTTAAATTCATTTAAATTCAAATTATCATAAATTTATCATAATTTCATACTCAATTAAATTTCCAATTATAATTAAATCAAAATTTCCAAAATAACTTACGTTCAAAATTTCTAACTTTTCATTAATTCATTTCACTTAAAATTATTCAGAAAATCAATAATATTTTACAAAAATTTTATTTTTATTAAATATCAAATCAAAATATTATAATAATTAAATTTCTAAAATATTTTAAAATTTTTAGAAAAGCATATTTTAACTACGAGCCTGTATAAAATTTTCTACGCTAGGTAAAGTGATACGGGTAATATATCATTTCACCCCGCAATTTACAAAGAAAATCCGGGTTTTATCATTTCAAACCCGCAATCCCAAGTTAAAATAAATTAAACAAAATAAATCAGGCCTATCATTTCAGCCCATAACATTTTTTTTCTAACAGGGAACTTGCAGTGTAATCATATACAGGAATAATATAAACAAGGTCAATATCACAATACACAGTCATATATCAGATGTCAGGTGAAAATTAACAGTTTAAACATGGTAATAACATGGCATAGCATATCATATGATCATCATTAATTTGCATAAACATTTTATATTACTAAACACTTGTCATCAATTCACTTTTCATAAGTATAAATGTCAGGGTGAGAAAGACTCACTTTTTCAAGCTGAAGACCAAAACAACAAACACAAGTGCGATTCCAAAAGTATGACAAGCACGATACAGCATGACTTTTGATTTGAATGAATGGAGAGCGAATCAAATCTACAACCATTGTGTACAACCCAAAAAAAAAAAAAATCAAAACAACAAAATTCAATACGACTTTAAAATGCAATAACATTGAAATAAAGGAGATACGACTGCGCAGTCTTTTGCTTTGCCATCTCTAATGTTTGGTATGGCTTTGGAGTCTGATGTGGTTCAGATGTGGTCAAGTTTTGGGTCAGGTTTGGGCTAACATAGCTCGGGTTCAAGGCAAGACAAGGTGGAGTTTGTACATGAGGAGGTGATGTGGTTTTGAAGTCAATTAGGTGGTTTTTGGTCAAAACAAGGGCTCGACCATGGGGATTGGGCTCGGCCTGTGATGTGTCATGACTGGACAGAGGTGGGGAGGGGTGTGTTGTGGTCAGGTCTGGGGAGTGGCGGCGGCTATGGTGGTGGTTGAAGTGGATGAGCATGTAGAGGTCAAATAAGCATGGATCTAGGCATCTAGGTTGTAATTTGAGGGGTTTGACCATCAAAAGGGGTTCGACCATGGTCAGATCTGATGGGGTAGATGGTGGTGATGGTTGGGAAGAGATGGAAGGAGGTGGTGGCCGTGGAATAGGGGAAGAGGCCGATCTTAATCAAGGGAGAAGGCAAGGCAAAATATAAGAAAACAATGGAAAAAGAAGAGCAAAAAGAAGAGGAAAAGAGGAGCCATTACCAAACCTTTCTAGCCATGAAAAATGAAGTGGAGAGGAATGTTTTCACGTGAAAATGAGGTAAGAAATGCAGAGCTACAATAAAGAAAGGAACGGTCAAAGGAAATTATATCTATTAATTGGAAAAGAAACGGAAGAAGAAACGTTAAAACGGTTTTACGTTTCTTTGCTTTCAAACCTTTTAAACTTCCTATATATATTCATATACATCTTAAATAACTGAAAACACTTATAAATTTCAGTTATAATTCGAAAATATAACAGATAAACAAAATATTAATAATTAAATATTAATTAGATATGATTTAAAATAAGAAAAATAGCACAGAAAATGAAAACTTGACTTAAGAATTAGAAATAACTTCAATGTACTTTGGAAAAATTTACTTTAATTTAAATACATGTAAAATGAATAAAATAAAGTAAAACACAGAAAATAATAGTGAAGGCATAAAATAAATAAATAAATTTTAATTATATATAATTAAATTAAGAAAATGGCTTAAAATTGTAGATTAGGCTTTAAAATTAGAAATAAATTCAAATGAACTTTAGAAAAATTATATTATCATTTTAAAAATACTTAAAAGTCAAAATATACATAATATAACATATTATCACATATTAAAGTAAAATATAACAAAGAAGAAGTAATTTATACAATTTAAAATTGTCATTGTTAAATAACCCTATATACGCACAATATTTTAAAGGGTATAACTTTCACAATTTACATCCGATTTCAACGAAACGAAAAGTGGTGTTCTTAGAATTTTATGTACTTTCATAATAAAAGAAAAAATTTAAAATTTTAAACTTTTAAAATTTTAAGTTGAAAGTCACAGTTTGACTATTTTGACCAAAATCAGCATTTCAGGCAAATATTCAACTTACACAAATTTGGAATTATAACTCATATAAAAATCAAGATTATATTTAAATAATAAATTTAATCATTTCAAATAAGTAAAATAAGTTTTTAAATCAAAACCTTACATTAAAATAATTAAAATATGCAATAAAATAATTACAAAATACAGGGTTGTTACACTCTCCCCCACTCAAAACTTTTCGTCCCCGAAAAGGAATGAGGTATGGAAGGGCACAGAAAAGATAGAGTGAAATAGGATTAAGATAAGATGAAAAGAAGATTGAAGTTATACCTGATAACTGTTGTTACAGGTAAGTTTTACAAGGTGGAGGTGATCTTTCCAAGATCCTCCAGAATCAAGAACACAAGCACGAAAAAGGTGGATTCAAAATGATTACCAAAGGTCTATCAAAGATTATAGAAAGATTTCTAAACAGAAATATTATAGAAAGATGCCTATACCAGTCTATAGCAAGATAAGGATGATAAGGACAACCAAAAGATAGTTTGAAAAACAGAATAAGGAAATGAATTTGAAAGCATGGAGATTTCAACTTAAACAGAGAATAAATCTTTACACAAGTTAAATAAATCTTAACTATCTCAAATTTCATTATCTTATTATCCAATCATCTTAAATTAACAATTTTTAGAACCATGGGTTTGAAAAATAATCATTTATTACACTCACATTGTACTTAATAAATTTTATTCTTCCTTATTCCTAATTAAACTTAAATTTATTCCTCTCACTATATTTATCACTTATGTTAAATATACTTACACTTATTATAACTGCTTTATTTTATTCTTAGTTCTTCTAACATTGTTTTATTGTAAGTTATTCAATTACCCTTTATTATATTTACCTCTGTTAACCATTTTATAATTAAAATTTAAGTGTATAACATTTATTATAACCACTCAAATTTTATAAAAAAATCTTTTTATATTGTATATTATTCAATTACGTTGTTAACTTCTAAAATTTTGGTAAGTTATATTTGAATGCAATTGTATTATACAAATAAAATTTCCAATTCAATCATTTCAAGCTTAAATCATTTATTCAAAAAAAATTATTTTCTTTTTATAATTGAAATTATTCTTTAAAAATAGAATTTAAGAATTAAATTTCCGATTACATTCAAACCATTTAGAGATAAGTAATAATATATACATAATATGTCAAATCAAATTTCAATCATATATCTATATATATACATATATATTATAAATCAAGTCATATTTCAGAAAATTCAAACCAAATTAAATTCCCCATAGCAAAGCTGTAGCAAGACTACAGAACAGTCTCTTAACTTCGAAACTCGAAAATGAATGTCGATGATGTCGCGATAATCACCGAAGTTATTTTCCAGCGACAAAGAGAAGAGCACAAATTTTAAACCTTTAAAATCCTTTGAAAACAAATTCTATTCAAAATACTTTAAATAATATAACCTTTTAAAACTTTAAACCAAAGTTCGAAATAATCGGAATTTTAAATCCTCAAATTCTTGTTTTAAATTCAATTCAGTTCCCAAATAAATTTATAAAAAAATATTTATAGATCTATTTGTAGAACAATAAATGATAAATCCAGTATTATCATTTCAAATTATCAATTTAAATCATTTCATTAAGTTCCATAAATTTACTTATATATCAAAATTTATTTCATTAGCCAAATTATTATTTTTTTAAATATATTGTGTCCGTTTGTTCTGTCAAAGTGTTTTGGAAATCTTATCGATAGCGCTGATCAGACGTATCGATCAGAAACCCAACTCAACATCAACAACTCAAACAACACAATATATAAAACATTTTAATTTTAAATACGAGTTCACAAATACACTATACATGAATAAATTTTCAAAGAAGGATAGAGATTCAAATTTTTGATTATCACTAATCAAAGGAGATTATGATTAAAAATAAGTTGGAAACAAGGATGACATGATTAAATAATAGAATAGGAAGATGGATAAGCTTATACAAATCGCGGCCAACCTTAACCGGGTCAACCGTGACTTAAAGAATAAGATCAATGTTGATTTTTCTAGGGTAAATCTACATTCGATCTCAAGAGTTAGAGTTTGAAATAACAAAAGATATTAGCATCTAAACCAAGGATAGATAAGAATCTCTGGTGAATCGATGCTAACTGCAAAAGAGTTTTCCCCCTTTTATCAATTCAATTTGAAATTGGCATAACCACCGACTCACTAGAAAGATCATTCGAAGCGGAGTTATGGAATGCTCCAGAGTCAAAAGAAGATGAATAGTGAGGGATACGTATGGATTTTGGAACTGTAGGGAACGTTCCAAAATTCAAAGGAATCGAGTAAAAAGAAAAAGATTCAACTCGAATGAGAGTGATTCTGTAATTACATCTACTCCATATGCTGAGTTTTGCCTAGAGCTACCAAAGCTCTGATACCAACTGTAACAACCTGGTATTTTCAACCATTCGCATCCATTATAAGTGCATAGGCAGACATTCATGCCGGAATTGAATTGCTCAAAATACCGTGTTGTAAATAAATTTTTGGCAAACCTCAGAATATACAGTAAATAAAAATCACAGATCTTAGACACAGAGTATATAAAAATGCAGCGGAAGAAAAAGAGGTAGTAGTTCATGAAGCTACTATATAAAATATACGATACATCAGAGTTCAATAAGATACAACAGAAGAGTAACAGGATACATCAGGTACAAATCAGATACATCACTGAACCACTAGATACTGAAACAAAATAGATGGCTGGATCTTCAAGGAAAGCTCCAACGCCGAAGGTGAATCTTGAATGCAAACTCAATCAATCTGACCCGAGCGTAAAGCAAAATACAAAACCCTCGAGTCAGGACATAAATACTTATAAACTGTAAATCAACTCAAGTGAACAGTAACAAAATGCATCGGTAACTTAAAGGATGCTTGGGACCGCCCATCCTCTAAGGATCCGTTAAACTATTTACTATGTAGTAATATACGCTATATACGGTAGTGTCTAATCAGTAAAGTATAATCATATAGAAAATAGCGTTAAGGGGATGGTGAACCTTAACGCGGTCGGATCTTTAAAACCAAAATCGTAGTGGGCTCGATATAAGGATATGACACGGCACGCAAGGAAATGCCAGGGTGGATACACCGTTTGCACTCCCGGACCGGTGGTGACGGCAAGCCAGCAGCTTCCGCCCACCTCGAACAATACCCCCGAATCAAAATGGCGCCACCGAATCGAATCACAACAGTAATAGAATAGTTTCCGATGGAGCATGCTCGATGAAAGGGTGCGACCCTTTGTGTAGCCCGGTATAGCTTCTGCTTTAGTCATATATGCCAACTCACGGGAGTTGGGTCCACGTAATATATACCTTGAGAACGTCGCCACCATCCTACTTCATTCTGCAATCTCCACCGCGTACACGGTTGTTAAAGTGGTTTTCGGTATTGGCCGGCTATAAGACAATATCCGATCCCGGTCTCTTTAACAACCCATCGTTATTATAACCCGTCGTTATAACTTTAAAAATATTTTATACTTCAAAATAAAAAATCCTTTTAAATCCAAATCTTTATCAAAATAAAGATTAAATCATTTCCAAAACCATTTCAATATATCATCGTAAAATATCTTTCAATTCAAATATTTATCAAAATAAATATCAAGTCATTTCTAACCATTTCAATATATTAAATTTTCATACCCTTTCAACACTACCTTTCAGTTCCAAAATATCATATCTTTCAGAACTTCTTTTTAAATCATGTTAATATCAAAATGTCCTATCTTTCAAACTCCGTTTTTCAAATCATTTAATATCAAAAATATCATATCTTTCAAAACTTCGTTTCAAATCATTTTAATATATCAAAATATCATATCCTTTCAAAACTTCATTTTCAAATCATTTTAATATATCAAAATATCGTATCTTTTCAAAACTTCATTCATTTCAAATCATTATTCATTTTATTCAATCAAAAATACCATTTCAATTCATATTTTAAAACAGTTTATATTCCAAAAATTCTTTTTTTTCATTTCAATGAAGTTATTATGCTTAATAATTAAATTATTAAATTTCCAAAAATTTCAACTTCCAAAGTTTATTTATTCACTTAAGTTTATCAAAATCGTGAAAATTCACTTTTCGCATTATTTAGAAAACTTATACGGAAAGTTACATTCAAAACAGTTCAATTTAACAAAAGACAGCATTTTAAAATGTTATACTATGTTTACTTAAATTTCGAATAACTTAGTTAAATTCAAAAATTACAGCACTTACAAAGATTGCTATAATAGCTTTTAATTCAATTTAGCTTTTTAGTTCATTATCATCAACTACAGCGTTTACAAATGCTGTAATATCATTTACATTGTTATTAATAGCATTTCAAAAATGCATTCAATTAACTTCAAATATTCAATAAAATTTATCAACCAATTATATTTTTATTAAAAACATTTTTAACTTATAAAATCATACATTTTCACATTTATAAACATCATTTAATTTTCCTCAAGTTCATGATTTTATAAAGTTAAATTTCCATTCAAAAATCCAGATTTAATAATAATTCACTTATTAAAATGCAATGTTGAATTTTTAAAATCCATTACATTAAATTTCAACTTAACACTTATGTTCAAATTCTCAAATATAACTTTGTTTTATTTTTATTTACTTAACTAAAAGTTCACTTTTACGTCAATTTCATAAATTTCCAGTTTTAGTTATATTTCAAAATTTCAACTTACAATATTCATTCATTTCACATTTCAACTTTATTAAAAATCATAAATATGATAAAAATCATTTTAAATTCATTTAAATTCAAATTATCATAAATTTATCATAATTTCATACTCAATTAAATTTCCAATTATAATTAAATCAAAATTTCCAAAATAACTTACGTTCAAAATTTCTAACTTTTCATTAATTCATTTCACTTAAAATTATTCAGAAAATCAATAATATTTTACAAAAATTTTATTTTTATTAAATATCAAATCAAAATATTATAATAATTAAATTTCTAAAATATTTTAAAATTTTTAGAAAAGCATATTTTAACTACGAGCCTGTATAAAATTTTCTACGCTAGGTAAAGTGATACGGGTAATATATCATTTCACCCCGCAATTTACAAAGAAAATCCGGGTTTTATCATTTCAAACCCGCAATCCCAAGTTAAAATAAATTAAACAAAATAAATCAGGCCTATCATTTCAGCCCATAACATTTTTTTTCTAACAGGGAACTTGCAGTGTAATCATATACAGGAATAATATAAACAAGGTCAATATCACAATACACAGTCATATATCAGATGTCAGGTGAAAATTAACAGTTTAAACATGGTAATAACATGGCATAGCATATCATATGATCATCATTAATTTGCATAAACATTTTATATTACTAAACACTTGTCATCAATTCACTTTTCATAAGTATAAATGTCAGGGTGAGAAAGACTCACTTTTTCAAGCTGAAGACCAAAACAACAAACACAAGTGCGATTCCAAAAGTATGACAAGCACGATACAGCACGACTTTTGATTTGAATGAATGAAGAGCGAATCAAATCTACAACCATTGTGTACAACACAAAAAAAAAAAAAAAATCAAAACAACAAAATTCAATACGACTTTAAAATGCAATAACATTGAAATAAAGGAGATACGACTACGCAGTCTTTTTCTTTGCCTTCTCTAATGTTTGGTATGGCTTTGGGGTCTGATGTGGTTCAGATGTGGTCAAGTTTTGGGTCAGGTTTGGGCTAACATAGCTCGGGTTCAAGGCAAGACAA
This sequence comes from Allium cepa, assembly GCA_030765085.1. NCBI lineage: Eukaryota > Viridiplantae > Streptophyta > Magnoliopsida > Asparagales > Amaryllidaceae > Allium > Allium cepa. Next base: position 820,693,147 of record CM060940.1, read on the forward strand.
GGTGGAGTTTGTACATGAGGAGGTGATGTGGTTTTGAAGTCAATTAGGTGGTTTTTGGTCAAAACAAGGGCTCGGCCATGGGGATTGGGCTCGGCCTGTGATGTGTCATGACTGGACAGAGGTGGGGAGGGGTGTGTTGTGGTCAGGTCTGGGGAGTGGCGGCGGCTATGGTGGTGGTTGAAGTGGATGAGCATGTAGAGGTCAAATAAGCATGGATCTAGGCATCTAGGTTGTAATTTGATTGGTTTGACCATCAAAAGGGGTTCGACCATGGTCAGATCTAATGGGGTAGATGGTGGTGATGGTTGGGAAGAGATGGAAGGAGGTGGTGGCCGTGAAATAGGGGAAGAGGCCGATCTTAATCAAGGGAGAAGGCAAGGCAAAATTTAAGAAAACAATGGAAAAAGAAGAGCAAAAAGAAGAGGAAAAGAGGAGCCATTACCAAACCTTTCTAGCCATGAAAAATGAAGTGGAGAGGAATTTTTTCACGTGAAAATGAGGTAAGAAATGCACAGCTACAATAAAGAAAGGAACGGTCAAAGGAAATTAAATCTATTAATTGGAAAAGAAACGGAAGAAGAAACGTTAAAACGGTTTTACGTTTCTTTGCTTTCAAACCTTTTAAACTTCCTATATATATTCATATACATCTTAAATAACTGAAAACACTTATAAATTTCGGTTAGAAGTCGAAAATATAACAGATAAACAAAATATTAATAATTAAATATTAATTAGATATGATTTAAAATAAGAAAAATAGCACAGAAAATGAAAACTTGACTTAAGAATTAGAAATAACTTCAATGTACTTTGAAAAATTTACTTTAATTTAAATACATGTAAAATGAATAAAATAAAGTAAAACACAGCAAATGAAAGTGAGTTCATAAAATAAATAAATAAATTTTAATTATATATAATTAAATTAAGAAAATGGCTTAAAATTGTAGACTAGGCTTTAAAATTAGAAATAAATTCAAATGAACTTTAGAAAAATTATATTATCATTTTAAAAATACTTAAAAGTCAAAATATGCATAATATAACATATTATCACATATTAAATTAAAATATAACAAAGAAGAAGTAATTTATACAATTTAAAATTGTCATTGTTAAATAACCCTATATACGCATAATATTGTAAAGGGTATAACTTTCACAATTTACATCCGATTTCAACGAAACGAAAGTGGTGTTCTTAGAATTTTATGTACTTTCATAATAAAATAAAAAATTTAAATTTTTAAACTTTTAAAATTTTAAGTTGAAAGTCACAGTTTGACTATTTTGACCAAAATCAGCATTTCAGGCAAATATTCAACTTACACAAGTTTGGAATTATAACTCATATAAAAATCAAGATTATATTTAAATAATAAATTTAATCATTTCAAATAAGTAAAATAAGTTTTTAAATCAAAATCTTACATTAAAATAATTAAGATATACAATAAAATAATTACAAAATACAGGGTTGTTACATGTAACCTAATGCTAAACCATCTACCGTATGTAGATGATTTATTAATTTTTTCAACAGCATCTACCAAAAATGTGTTATCATCATGCAGGTTATGACGAAGTTGGAGGAACAAGCTGGCTTATCTATGGATGAGCAAAAGTCAAAACTATCTTTCAGTAGAGGAGTGATGAACAAACAAGGGAATAAGCGACATAGTTGGTGTTGATTTTGTTGAATTACCAGTTACATACTTAGGTTGCAAGTTACGGTGTAACGGATCTTAAGGCTACTTTAAAGCTAGAGGTGTGAATAATGTTTTTATAACTTTTATGAATATTTTTAACTTAGTTTCAAATTTGTATCAAATCACAGATTTTCAATATAGATCTACATTAATCAAGCGGTCAAAGATGAAATCACAGATAATTATAAAAACAATAATAAAAGGTAAAGTAAGAAAGATGACACTAGAAATTTTATATTGGTTCGGATTAACCAATGCTACATCCAATGTACAATAATATACATATTTCTTTTACCATATAACAAGCAAACCAAAATATAGTTTCGATTTCACGCCTACGAGATAGACTCTCCTATCTTCCAAGTTTGGGGCAAACTCTCTTGATTTAACGGACAACAAGATCACCGACTAGATTTAGACGGACTACTAAGCACATCCACTTGATTTGAACGAGCAACAAGCAACCCATATGATTTGAACGAGCAACAAGCACACACAAACAAATAAGAAGAGTTGTTGATTTCTAAATACAAACAATTGTACTTGGGGATAAAATCATATAGCCCTTCTAGTATCGGTTTGATCTTTGAGTTTGTAGAGAGAATGCTTCCAAAATAGTAGACAATTTACAGAGAATCAATCTAGTAGAGTATGGTTTGATTCTATGTAGTTTTAAAAAATATAACAAGTTGTTTTCAAGAAATATTTCAAGAGAGTAAGGAGTAAGAAGAAAGTACGAAATTTTGTTAGAAAATTCATTTACACTTCGCTTTATACAGCGAATGAGTAGATGTATCCGTTTGTGAAGAGGCGTGTTCAAAAGGTACTTCTTTTCAAAATTTTAAAAATAAACCAATGGTCACTATGTTGATATATCTAGGAGAAGTATGTCGACATACCCTTGTAAATTTCGAAAAAATGATTTTCTTTATAAACTTCTATATTTTTGTAAGATAATTTAAACATAGTTTTTAAATACTTTAAGCATATAAAAAAATTTATAAAATATTTGTATAAATATATTTTGGCTTCTATATAATTTATTTTGGTAAATTATCAAAGATCAGAAATTTATGATAAATATCAGAATCTACTATCAGGGACTTTAACAGTTTATTCCAATGACTCGTACTAAAGTCTTGAGCTTTCCAAATTTTTGTCTTTAAACTCATGAGTCTTGATCATCTATGAATCTTGAACTTTTGTCTTTATACTGATCAGTCTTCAATTTTAATCGAATTTTAACCATTATGTACCTGTGTAATATTCTACAATATATATTCTACAACTTCGCAAAAACTTAGTATCTATATTTATATAGTTGTTGTCATCAAAATCAATATCTGAGGTATTAGCAATCTCTCCATTTTTGATGATGACAACCATGTAAATATTTATGTATATAAAATATAATATAACTCCCCATGAGTTAAATAACTTCCTTAGTATATGCATGTGTTATATTTTATATTTTTCTCCCTCTTTATCATCAACAAAAAAGGGTGAAAAACATACTCCTGCTAAATATGATATACAAATAAATAATGGAGTCAAAATCAATATTTAAATTCTAAGCAATTTTTAGAGATTTAAACTATAAACATAATTGTGATTTTATTATATATAAGCCATACATTGAGTAATGATTAAATACTAAATTATATATTGAATATGGAAGACGTTAAATAAATAAATAAGACAAGGCAAACTTTATTAATTATTCCAAAATATAAATCAAACTTTTATATAATCCAAAGATATAAGCTGTAACAACCCTGTATTTTGTAATTATTTTATTGTATATTTTAATTATTTTTAATGTAAGATTTTGATTTAAAAACTTATTTTACTTATTTGAAATGGTTAAATTTATTATTTAAATATAATCTTGATTTTTATATGAGTTATAATTCCAAAATTTTGTAAGTTGAATATTTGCCTGAAATGCTGATTTTGGTCAAAATAGTCAAACTGTGACTTTCAACTTAAAATTTTAAAAGTTTAAAATTTTAATTTTTTTTCTTTTATTATGAAAGTAAATAAAAGTATAAGAACACCACTTTTCGTTTCGTTGAATTTGGATGTAAATTGTGAAAGTTATACCCTTTACAATATTGTGCGTATATAGGGTTATTTAGCAATGACTATTTTAAATTGTATAAATTACTTCTTCTTGGTTATATTTTATTTTAATATGTGATAATACGTTTTATTATGTATATTTTGACTTTTAAATATTTTGAAATGATAATAGAATTTTTCCAAAATTTACTGTATTTATTTCCTATTTTTAAAGGTTGTTTTCTAATTTTCTGCCATTTTCTTCATATAAATTATATTTAATAAAATTTTTTTTTTGTGAATTCACTTTTATTTTTTTTTATTTTTTTTGTTATAAATATTTTACAAGTCCATGAAGATTTTCTAAAGTTCATTTGGATTTTATTTCTAATTTTAAAGCCCAGTCTACAATTTTAAGCCATTTTCTTATTTTAATTATATATAATTAAAATTTACTTATTTATTTTATGCACTCACTTTTATTTGATGTGTTTTACTTTATTTTATTCGTTATACATGTATTTAAATTAAAGTAAATTTTTCCAAAGTGTATTGAAGTTATTTCTAATTCTTAAGTCTAGTTTGCATTTTTCTGTGCTATTTTTCTTATTTAATCATATCTAATTAATATTTAATTTTTAATATTTTGTTTATCTGTTATATTTTCGAATTTTAACTGAGATTTTAATTATTTTCAGTTATTTGGATGTACATAAATATATATGAGAAATTTGAAAGGGTTAAGAGCTAAGAAACAGAAAAACGTTTTATCCGTTTCTTCTGTCATTAATACATCAATCCATCGTAGCCATTCCTTTCCCCATCCTTTGCAGCCGACTTCCTCTTGTCATTCACGAATTTTTGAAGCCCCAAAATTCTAAAAATCATGGCCTCCACCTTGAAGAAAAAAAAATAGGTAAATCCCTCTCTTCTTTCTACTTTTCTTACTTTTCTATGCAATTTTGCCTTGTTTCTCTTCTAAGTTTGGATCGGCCTCTTCTCCATAGCCGCAGCCACAAACTCCTACATCTCTTCCATGCCTCCAACACCATCTACTCCACTAACCATGACCATGGCCGAGCCATCTATGGTGGCCAAACCCTTCAAATTGCAACCTACATGCCTAAAAACAATGTTTTTGACCATTGTTGCCTCATTCCCTTCATCTCCACTTGTTGCCTTACCTATATGATGTTAAACCTGACCTATATGATGTCATACCCGAGCCAAAGCACATCATAGCCAAGCATAAGTGTCCCTTAGGCCAAGCATTGAAGTGGTTGAAGCAAGGTCCAATCTATCTTGTTCATTTCGCTTTGTATTTCAAAATTGTTTCAATGTTATTTTATGTTGAATGTTTATATATTGTCTGGTTTGTTTTGTTTTGGGTTGTTGATACAAAATCATATCTTGGCTATCTTTCAACTCAAATCAAAAGTCGTGCAATTGTGCTTGTCGTGCCTTTGGAGTCGTGCATGTATGTTGTTTTGGTCTCTAGCTTTGAAAAATGTGAGTCTTTCTCACTCTGACATATATACTTATGAAAAGTGGATTGATGACAAGTGTTTAGTAATATAAAATGTTTATGCAAGTCAGTGATGATCATATGATAGGCTATGCCATGTTATTATCATGTTAAAACTATTAATTTTCACCTGAAACCTGATATATGACTATATATTGTGATATTGACATTGTTCATATTATTTCTGTTTATAATCACACTGCATGTTCCCTGTTAGAATAGAATCATTATGGGCTGAAATGATACGCTGAGTTATTGTTATTTATCTAATTTTAACTTGGGATTGCGGGTTTGAAATGATAGAACCCGGAATTTTACTTTTTAAACTGCGGATTGAAATGATACATATCCGTATCACTTGACCTAGGTTAGAAAACTATATACAGACCCGTGGTTTTTCTATAAAGTGTTTTGAATATTTTAAGTATTTTAAAAATTATAAATTTATGAAATTTGGTTTAAATAGTTTTTGAAAGGTTTTAAAATAAATAAAATATGATTTTTCTATGTGTTTAAAATGTAATTTATGAATTGTTTAACTGGATTTCTGAAATATAACTTATGTTTGAAATTTGGAATTTTGACTAAAAATGATATTTAAGTTATATGAATAAAATGGACTTTAATTATATTTGAAAAATGGTAAATATGATAAATTGATTTATATTTGAATTTAAGTGGTTTATTAAAGAATTTTTTATTTTTCTATAAATTTAAGTGGTTGAATAAATGACTGTTGAAAAATGAAATTTTAAAAGATAACTTGACTTGAAAATGTGAAATTTGAGTTTTAAATAAAGATGTTAAATTAATTAAATAAATTGGAAGTTTAGTTAAATTTGTGAAATGGTAATATAAATCTGAAATGTTAAGTTTATTTGTTGAAAAGTGAAGAAATGTATAAGTTTTAATTTATGAAAGAAACGTATAAGTTTTAATTTGTGAAAGAAACGTATAAGTTTTAATTTATGAAAGAAACATATCGGTTTTAATTTATGAAAGAAACGTATAGGTTTTAATTTATGAAAGAAACGTATAGGTTTTAATTTATGAAAGAAACGTATAGGTTTTAATTTATGAAAGAAACGTATAGGTTTTAATTAATGAAAGAAACGTATAGGTTTTAATTTATGAAAGAAACGTATAGGTTTTAATTTATAAAAGAAATGTATAGGTTTTAATTAATGAAAGAACGTATGGTGTTCTAATTAATGATAGGAACATGTAAATTCCTATTTAATGAAAGAAAGGTATAAGTTTTAATTAATGAAAGAAACGTATAAGTTTTTAATTAATGAAAGAAACGTGTAAAGTCCTAATTAATGAGAGAACATGAAAGTTTTAATTAATGCAAGAACATGTAAAGTTTTAATTAAGAAAGAAACATGTAAAGTTTTAAGTAGTGTGGTATTGATTTAATTAATAAATGTTCATTATGGTAATAGGAATATAAAATTTAAAACGTACATTTGACACGTAGATTTTAATCAATGTAATGGTGTATTTTAAATTGATTAAAATGATAAATGTTAGTTACTGTAATAATAAAATGTAAGTTGATAACGTACATTTGATAAGCAAGTTTTAATTTATGTGAATGACATACTTTAAATGATTAAAATAATAAAGTTTCTTTATTGTAATAATAATGTAAGTTAATAAGGTGCTTTTAACTTAACATAAGAATTTCGGTTTAAATTGGATATTACAGTAAGAAAGTTTATCTAACTATAAGTCTATGATAAATTGACATGTTAAAATTTCAAGCTTATCAATACTTTGATTATATACAATGTAAAGTGGAAAGTAGTACATTCCAGAAATGCTATGATTCCTTAAGGTAACATTTCCAAAATGCTATGATAATTTAAAGGAATATTTCAAGTTTAATAAATTGAAAGAAATATTCAATGATTTGGAAATTTGGGTTTTATTTGAATGATATATTTATTGAATTATTTTTTTGAAATGGAAATGATACTATTGTGATATTGTTTTGAAATGAGTATGATATTTTGGTCTTGGAAGTATAAATTATTTGAAATAAATATCCATGGGTTATAATAACGATTGGTTGTTAAAGAGACCGGGATCGGATATTGTCTTATAGCCGGCCAATACCGAAAACCACTTTAACAACTGTGTACGGGGTGGAGATTCCAGAATGAAGTAGGATTGTGGCGACGTTCTCGAGGTATATTACGTGGACCCAACTCCCGTGAGTTGGCATATATGACTAAAACAGGAGCTATACCGGGCTACACAAAGGGTCGCACCCTTTCATCGAGCATGCTCCATCGGAAACCATTCTATTACTTTTGTGATTCGATTCGGTGGCGCCACTTTTGATTCGGGGGTATTGTTCGAGGTGGGCGGAAGCTGCTGGCTTGCCGTCACCACCGGTCTGGGAGTGCAAACAGTGTATCCACTCTGGCATTGCCTCGCGTGCCGTGTCATATCCTTATATCGAGCCCACTACGATTTTGGTTTTAAAGATCCGACCGCGTTAAGGTTCACCATCCCCTTAGCGCTATTTTCTATATGATTATACTTTACTGATTAGACACTACCATATATAGCGTATATTACTACATAGTAAATAGTTTAACGGATCCTTAGAGGATGAGCGGTCCCAAGCATCCTTTAAGTTACTGATGCATTTTGTTACTGTTCACTTGAGTTGATTTACAGTTTATAAGTATTTATGTCATGACTCGAGGATTTTGTGTTCTGCTTTACGCTCAGGTCAGATTGAGTGAGTTAGCATTCCAGATTCACCTTCAGCGTTGGAGCTTTCCTTGAAGATCTAGCCATCTATTTTGTTTCAGTATCCAGTGGTTCAGTGATGTATCTGATTTGTACCTGATGTATCCTGTTACTCTTCTGTTGTATCTTATTTAACTCTGATGTATCTCATATTTATATAGTAGTTTCATGAACTACTATCTCTTTTTCTTCCGCTGCATTTTTATATACTCTGTGTCTGTGATCTGTGATTTTTATTTACTGTATATTCTGAGATTTGCCAATTTTTTATTTACAACGCGGTATTTTGAGCAATTCAATTCCGGCATGAGTGTCTACCTATACACTTATAATGGATGCGAATGGTTGAAAATACCGGGTCGTTACAGTTGGTATCAGAGCTTTGGTAGCTCTAGGCAAAAACTCAGCATATGGAGTGAATGTATTTACAGAATCACTTTCATTCGAGTTTGAATCTCTCCCTTTTGACTCGATTCCTTTGAATTGTGGAACGTTCCCTACGGTTCCAAAACCCATTCGTATCCCTCACTATTCATCTTCTTTTGACTCTGGAGCATTCCATAACTCCGCTTCGAATGATCTTTCTAGTGAGTCGGTGGTTACGCCAATTTCAAATTAAATTGAAAAAGGGGAAAACTCCATTACAATTAGCATCGATTCACCATAGATTCTTATCTATCCTTGGTTTAGATGCTAATATCTTTTGTTTTTCCAAACTCTAACTCTTGAGGTCGAATGTAGATTTACCCTAGAAAATCCACATCGATCTTATTCTTTAAGTCACGGTTGACTCGGTTAAGGTTGCCCGTGATTTATATAAGCTTATCCATCTTCCTATTCTGTTATTTAATCATGTCATCCTTGTTTCCAACTTATTTTTAAATCATAATCTCCTTTGATTTGTGTTAATCAAAAAAATTTGAATCTCTATCCTTCTTTGAAAATCTATTCATGTATAGTGTATATGTAAACTAGTATTTAAAATTTAAAATGTTTTATATATTGTGTTGTTTGAGTTGTTGATGTTGAGTTGGGTTTCTGATCGATACGTCTGATCAGCGCTATCGATAAGATTTCCAAAACACTTTGACAGAACAAACAGACATAATATATTTTAAAAAAAATTGGTTAATGAAATAAATTTTGATATATAAGTAAATTTATGGAACTTAATGAAATGAATTTAAAAGAAGAATTTGAGGATTTAAATCCCGATTATTTCGAACTTTGGTTTAAAGTTTTAAAAGGTTATATTATTTAAAGTATTTTGAATAGAATTTGTTTTAAAAGAATTTTTAAAGGTTTAAAATTAGTGCTTTTCTCTTTGTCGCTGGAAAACAACTTCGGTGATGATTGCGACATCATCGACGTTCATTTTCGAGTTTCGAAGTTAAGAGACTGTTCTGTAGTCTTGCTACAGCTTTGTTTTGGGAAATTAAATTGATTTGAATTTCTAAAATATGACTTGATTTATAATATATATATAGATATATGATTGAAATTTGATTTGGCATATTATATATGCATATATATTATTACTTATCTCTAAATGGTTTGAAGAAATCGAAAATTTAATTCTTAAATTTTATTTTAAAGAATAATTCCAAAAAAAAAATCAATCTATCAAAATTTTGGATGAATATCAAGCATGAAATGATTTAATTGGAAGTTTTATTTGTATAATATAATTGCATTCAAATATAACTTACCTAAATTTCAGAAGTTAACAATGTAATTGGATAATATACAATATAAAAAGATTTTATAAATAAAATTTGAGTGGTTATAATAAATGCTATACACTTAAATTTTAAGTTATAAAACGATTAACAGAGTTAAAGAATAATAAAGGGTAATTGAATAACTTACAATAAAACAATGTTAGAAGAACTAAGAATAAAATAAAGCAGTTATAATAAGTGTAAGTATATTTAACATCAGTGATGAATATATTGAGAGGAATAAATTTAAGTTTAGTTAGGAATAAAGAAGAATTAAATTTATTAAGTACAATGTGAGTGTAATAAATGATTATTTTTCTAACCCATGGTTTTAAAAAAAAAATTGTTAATTTAAGATGATTGGATAATAAGATAATGAAATTTGAGATAGTTAAGATTTATTTAACTTGTGTAAAGATTTATTCTCTGTTTAAGTTGAAATTTCCATGCTTTCAAATTTATTTCCTTATTCTGTTTTTCAAACTATCTTTTGGTTATCCTTATCATCCTCATCTTGCTATAGACTGGTATATGCATCTTTCTATGATCTTTCTGTTTAGAAATCTTTCTATAATCTTTGATAAACTCCACCTTGTAAAACTTACCTATAGCAACAGTTATCAGGTATAACTTCAAACTTCTTGTCATCTTATCTTAATCCTATTTCACTCTATCTTTTCTGTGCCCTTCCATACCTCATTCCTTTTCGGGAACGAAAAACTTTGAGTGGGGGAGAGTGTAACAACCCTGTATTTTGTAATTATTTTATTGTATATTTTAATTATTTTTAATGTAAGATTTTGATTTAAAAACTTATTTTACTTATTTGAAATGATTAAATTTATTATTTAAATATAATCTTGATTTTTATATGAGTTATAATTCCAAAATTTTGTAAGTTGAATATTTGCCTGAAATGCTGATTTTGGTCAAAATAGTCAAACTGTGACTTTCAACTTAAAATTTTAAAAGTTTAAAAATTTAAATTTTTTTCTTTTATTATGAAATTAAATAAAATTATAAGAACACCACTTTTCGTTTCGTTGAATTTGGATGTAAATTGTGAAAGTTATACCCTTTACAATATTGTGCGTATATAGGGTTATTTAACAATGACTATTTTAAATTGTATAAATTACTTCTTCTTGGTTATATTTTATTTTAATATGTTTTATTATGTATATTTTGACTTTTAAATATTTTGAAATGATAATAGAATTTTTCCAAAATTTACTGTATTTATTTCCTATTTTTAAAGGCTGTTTTCTAATTTTCTGCCATTTTCTTCATATAAATTATATTTAATAATTTTTTTTTTGTGGATTCACTTTTATTTTTTTTGTTATTTTATTTGTTATAAATATTTTACAAGTCCATGAAGATTTTCTAAAGTTCATTTGGATTTTATTTCTAATTTTAAAGCCCAGTCTACAATTTTAAGCCATTTTCTTATTTTAATTATATATAATTAAAATTTATTTATTTATTTTATGCACTCACTTTTATTTGCTGTGTTTTACTTTATTTTATTCATTTTACATGTATTTAAATTAAAGTAAATTTTTCCAAAGTGTATTGAAGTTATTTCTAATTCTTAAGTCTAGTTTGCATTTTTCTGTGCTATTTTTCTTATTTAATCATATCTAATTAATATTTAATTTTTAATATTTTGTTTATCTGTTATATTTTCGAATTTTAACTGAGATTTTAATTATTTTCAGTTATTTGGATGTATATAAATATATATGAGAAATTTGAAAGGGTTAAGAGCTAAGAAACGGAAAAACGTTTTATCCGTTTCTTTTGCAGTTTCTTCTGTCATTAATACATCAATCCATCTTAGCCATTCCTTTCCCCATCCTTTGCAGCCGACTTTCTCTTGTCATTCACGAATTTTTGAAGCCCCAAAATTCTAAAAATCATGGCCTCCACCTTGAAGAAAAAAAATTAGGTAAATCCCTCTCTTCTTTCTACTTTTCTTACTTTTCTATGCAATTTTGCCTTGTTTCTCTTCTAAGTTTGGATCGGCCTCTTCTCCATAGCCGCAGCCACAAACTCCTACATCTCTTCCATGCCTCCAACACCATCTACTCCACTAACCATGACCATGGCCGAGCCATCTATGGTGGCCAAACCCTTCAAATTGCAACCTACATGCCTAAAAACAATGTTTTTGACCATTGTTGCCTCATTCCCTTCATCTCCACTTGTTGCCTTACCTATATGATGTTAAACCTGACCTATATGATGTCATACCCGAGCCAAAGCACATCATAGCCAAGCATAAGTGTCCCTTAGGCCAAGCATTGAAGTGGTTGAAGCAAGGTCCAATCTATCTTGTTCATTTCGCTTTGTATTTCAAAATTGTTTCAATGTTATTTTATGTTGAATGTTTATATATTGTCTGGTTTGTTTTGTTTTTGGTTGTTGATACAAAATCATATCTTGGCTATCTTTCAACTCAAATCAAAAGTCGTGCAATTGTGCTTGTCGTGCCTTTGGAGTCGTGCTTGTATGTTGTTTTGGTCTCTAGCTTTGAAAAATGTGAGTCTTTCTCACTCTGACATATATACTTATGAAAAGTGGATTGATGACAAGTGTTTAGTAATATAAAATGTTTATGCAAGTCAATGATGATCATATGATAGGCTATGCCATGTTATTATCATGTTAAAACTGTTAATTTTCACCTGACACCTGATATATGACTGTATATTGTGATATTGACATTGTTCATATTATTTTTGTTTATGATCACACTGCATGTTCCCTGTTAGAATAGAATCATTATGGGCTGAAATGATAGGCCTGAGTTATTGTTATTTATCTAATTTTAACTTGGGATTGCGGGTTTGAAATGATAGAACCCGGAATTTTACTTTTTAAACTACGGATTGAAATGATACATATCCGTATCACTTGACCTAGGTTAGAAAACTATATACAGACCCGTGCTTTTTCTATAAAGTGTTTTGAATATTTTAAGTATTTTAAAAATTATAAATTTATGAAATTTGGTTTAAATAGTTTTTGAAAGGTTTTAAAATAAATAAAATATGATTTTTCTATGTGTTTAAAATGTAATTTATGAATTGTTTAACTGGATTTCTGAAATATAACTTATGTTTGAAATTTGGAATTTTGACTAAAAATGATATTTAAGTCATATGAATAAAATGGACTTTAATTATATTTGAAAAATGGTAAATATGATAAATTGATTTATATTTGAATTTAAGTGATTTATTAAAGAATTTTTTATTTTTCTATAAATTTAAGTGGTAGAATAAATGACTGTTGAAAAATGAAATTTTAAAAGATAACTTGACTTGAAAATGTGAAATTTGAGTTTTAACTAAAGATGTTAAATTAATTAAATAAATTGGAAGTTTAGTTAAATTTGTGAAATGGTAATATAAATCTGAAATGTTAAGTTTATTTGTTGAAAAGTGAAGAAACGTATAAGTTTTAATTTATGAAAGAAACGTATAAGTTTTAATTTATGAAAGAAACGTATAAGTTTTAATTTGTGAAAGAAACGTATAAGTTTTAATTTATAAAAGAAACGTATAAGTTTTAATTTATGAAAGAAACGTATAGGTTTTAATTTATGAAAGAAACGTATAGGTTTTAATTTATGAAAGAAACGTATAGGTTTTAATTTATGAAAGAAACGTATAGGTTTTAATTTATGAAAGAAACGTATAGGTTTTAATTTATGAAAGAAACGTATAGGTTTTAATTAATGATAGGAACATGTAAATTCCTAATTAATGAAAGAAAGGTATAAGTTTTAATTAATGAAAGAAACGTATAAGTTTTTAATTAATGAAAGAAACGTGTAAAGTCCTAATTAATGAGAGAACATGAAAGTTTTAATTAATGCAAGAACATGTAAAGTTTTAATTAAGAAAGAAACATGTAAAGTTTTAAGTAGTGTGGTATTGATTTAATTAATAAATGTTCATTATTGTAATAGGAATATAAAATTTAAAATGTACATTTGACACGTAGATTTTAATCAATGTAATGGTGTATTTTAAATTGATTAAAATGATAAATGTTAGTTACTGTAATAATAAAATGTAAGTTGATAACGTACATTTGATAAGCAAGTTTTAATTTATGTGAATGACATACTTTAAATGATTAAAATAATAAAGTTTCTTTATTGTAATAATAATGTAAGTTAATAAGGTGCTTTTAACTTAACATAAGAATTTCGGTTTAAATTGGATATTATAGTAAGAAAGTTTATCTAACTATAAGGCTATGATAAATTGACATGTTAATTTTTCAAGCTTATCAATACTTTGATTATATACAATGTAAAGTGGAAAGTAGTACATTCCAGAAATGCTATGATTCCTTAAGGTAACATTTCCAAAATGCTATGATAATTTAAAGGAATATTTCAAGTTTAATAAATTGAAATAAATATTCAATGATTTGGAAATTTGGGTTTTATTTGAATGATATATTTGTTGAATTATTTTTTTGAAATGGAAATGATATTATTGTGATATTGTTTTGAAATGAGTATGATATTTTGGTCTTGGAAGTATAAATTATTTGAAATAAATATCCATGGGTTATAATAACGATTGATTGTTAAAGAGACCGGGATCGGATATTGTCTTATAGCCGGCCAATACCGAAAACCACTTTAACAACTGTGTACGCGGTGGAGATTCCAGAATGAAGTAGGATGGTGGCGACGTTCTCGAGGTATATTACGTGGACCCAACTCCCGTGAGTTGGCATATATGACTAAAACAGGAACTATACCGGGCTATGCAAAGGGTCGCACCCTTTCATCGAGCATGCTCCATCGGAAACCATTCTATTACTTTTGTGATTCGATTCGGTGGCGCCACTTTTGATTCGGGGGTATTGTTCGAGGTGGGCGGAAGCTGCTGGCTTGTCGTCACCACCGGTCCGGGAGTGCAAACGGTGTATCCACCCTGGCATTGCCTCGCGTGCCGTGTCATATCCTTATATCGAGCCCATTACGATTTTGGTTTTAAAGATCCGACCGCGTTAAGGTTCACCATCCCCTTAATGCTATTTTCTATATGATTATACTTTACTGATTAGCCACTACCGTATATAGCGTATATTACTACATAGTAAATAGTTTAACGGATCCTTAGAGGATGAGCGGTCCCAAGCATCCTTTAAGTTACTGATGCATTTTGTTACTGTTCACTTGAGTTGATTTACAGTTTATAAATATTTATGTCCTGACTCGAGGGTTTTGTGTTCTGCTTTACGCTCGGGTCAGATTGAGTGAGTTAGCATTCCAGATTCACCTTCGGCGTTGGAGCTTTCGTTGAAGATCCAGCCATCTATTTTGTTTCAGTATCTAGTGGTTCAGTGATGTATCAGATTTGTACCTGATGTATCCTGTTACTCTTCTGTTGTATCTTATTTAACTCTGATGTATCTCATATTTATATAGTAGCTTCATGAACTACTATATCCTTTTCTTCCGCTGCATTTTTATATACTCTGTGATCTGTGATTTTTATTTACTGTATATTCTGAGATTTGCAAATTTTTATTTACAACGCGGTATTTTGAGCAATTGAATTCCGGCATGAGTGTCTACCTATACACTTATAATGGATGCGAATGGTTGAAAATACCGGGTCGTTACATAAGCATACAATCATAACCAAACCAAGTCAAATATTATATACAAACACTTCAAACCTAACTATATTAAGTATTTACAAACCAATTAAATTCAAATATATAAGTTTTAAAATATACGCTTACAAATTCTAAACAATTTGGAATACTAGATTTTTTTTGGAACTTGGACCCATCCTTTGGATCCAATAATTAGATTAGTCTTGATGACATTCCAATCTTCTTGTTGCGTGTTTGCTTTGGAGTTTGAGCATTCCGGGTTGTTGTTGTGATTATCTTTGATAGGGGAGGAAATTAACTATTAAAGATCATCAAAGTATTTCTCTTTCTCCTTTATCGTTTAACATAATTCCAAAGGTCATTGATTTCGAAGAATCAAACAGAGAGCATTGTTGAAGGATTGGAGTGTTTCTTCTAAGTTTTCACAAAGTTTTCGATGTGGAGAACTCATTTTTATGAAAAGAAATGTTTAGATTGAAAAGAGATGAAAAAATGAATCAACGATGAGCCTAAAAGAAAAGGGGTTAAAAAGAGATGAAAAGACGGATTAAATAACTGATTTAAAGTCGGTTACCAATTTTTGAAAATTAAATTTTTTTAAATACATCGTGTATATCGACATATCTATATAAATTATGTTTGCATATGTGCTGTAATTTGCACAACTTAAAGGAGCGTTTAAGCTTTTTTTGGTTGTTGAGAAACTTCTCTTAGTTCTTGAAAATTTCTTTGATCGAATAACGAGATTGTTTGTCAATGCTTTCTAAGGAAGTGTCCACTTCATCCTCTTCTACTTCCTATTCTTCCTCCTCTTCAATTTCCATACCATTGCTTTGTTTTTCTTCTTGAAGAATCTCTTGCTCTTCTTCCTACATCGACCTACATTTTCGACCCTTAGAAATCAACACTAACACATCCACGGTATTCACATGCCGAATATCCAAGTGCTGGAAAGATAGACTATTAGGGTGAAAGAAATAAAAGACAAAACAGAATATCACATCGTGATGAGAAAATATATAATATATACAAGATCTTCACAAAATAAAACACCTTTATTATACACAACATTAGAGTACACTACCCTATTTCCAACTTGGACAGTTATAACAGCTTGGCCTTATAATTTCGGATAAATGCAGACATAATCAAGAATAAAAAAACAGCAGAAGAATATAAGATATGTGAATACGTCTTGAAGAAGCTAGCTCGTCTTCCAAAAGCTTCAAAGCATCCAGCTAAATCTAGGAAATATGCTCGGGTTGACCCAAGCATTATAGAAAACAATACCGGGGTCAGTCTGGTAAAACCAGCGTGAGAAACATAGTCAAATGGATTCTAAATGTTTAAATAAATCTTACAAAATAAAGGTATCCTGTAAGACCACTCTCACATAAACATGGATGGTTTTACCTTGCGATAACCCAACATTTCTATAGGAAATCCAATGATATTATAATAATGTCTAACGGTGAAAATAATAATGATCAAGTAGTTGCGATGCTTGTGAGTGTACATCACAACAATACTAAGTATACTATAACGGCCCGTAAATTTCGATAACTAAAAATAGTTAATTTAATGAGAGTTTGTGGTTTAATATTGGGAGAAAAAAATTTGTAATTTATTGATGAAATAATAAATACAATGAAGTGTAACAATGGTAATTTAAATTAATTATTAACAAGTAATTGAAATTCCAATCAATTGAAATGATTTAGAGGTTATACTTGGTTATAAAGTAAATATAGAAAAACATATATGAATATTGAATTTATGATTGAGATAATATATAATTAGTGGTAATTGAGTAAAATCATTGTTATGTAAGTAATTGTAACATTTGGTTGTAAATAATAAACTCACTAATGTGACTAAAAGTTAATGGTAA
The DNA here is from genome assembly GCA_030765085.1 of Allium cepa. Taxonomy (NCBI): domain Eukaryota; kingdom Viridiplantae; phylum Streptophyta; class Magnoliopsida; order Asparagales; family Amaryllidaceae; genus Allium; species Allium cepa. The sequence continues at coordinate 820,710,478 of CM060940.1, forward strand.
CAAATTATTAGATGTTGCCCATTTATTTAGCCCGTCAAATTAAATCCAAAATCAAATGCAATCAATTCCCTTAATTAGTGCAGTTAATGTATGTTAAATCAATAACTGTAGAATGTTAATTCAATAGAGTGTAACCAACGAAAATTTATGCATAATATGACAACTGATTAAATAAAAATAATTGAAATTAGTTTCTCAATTTATTGTAATTTAAATTATAATAAATGATTTATTACAATTAAAGGTAATTAAAGATTTCATTAATGAAAAGTAAGATGAAAATGGTAAAATATTAATGTAATGAAATATATAATAACGTTAACTATGTATGTAGAGAAATAATCAGTTGACTTAAAATTTCGAGACCAAATTAAATAAATTTATTGAAATTAAATTTAAAAATTAATTGGATTTAAATTACAGTGGATATTGAACACTGTAATTAGTGTAATAACCAACAATGAATTGTCATATAAACTTGTATTAGGTCATTGTAAATGTTTAAGTGACTAAAAGTGATGAAATTTGTTGACTATCGAATTAGAATTAAAAAGTGATTAATTTATTTAATATTAATTTATTTAATTAGTGTGAAAATAGCCATTTTGGCCACTATCTTGGATTTCGATAAAACCAGTTTCATCGGATCCGTAACGGTGAATTATTGTAGGATTTCAAGTTTCGTAGCGATCGGACTTTTCGTTTGATCGTACGGGCTCGAAACACCGAAAAATCAATTTAATTAAAATCAATTGAAATCAATTTGAAATAAGCTGATTTCAACATAACTTCTTTATACGATGGAATTAGGACTTGAAACCTGTTCCATTGAATTTAAAATTATCGGAAACATCTATTTTGATATATGGGGTAACCCATTTTCGTTTCGGGAACGAAACGGGCTTTTCAGGTCGTTTGTCGTTCAAATTCCAATTCGATCTTGTCTATTCATTTGTATTTCTGATCTGCCTATATATAACCCGTAATAAATCCTAGCTACTTCTTATTTTCATTTGTCTGTACATACATTTACTTCTCCTCCTCAATGTCATAAACAGATTCAAACTTCAAACCCTCAATTCGAATTCAAAATCAATTTCAAAAAAATAAAACTCCTCAAACTATATCGAATTTTATACCAAGTTGAAGCTCTTGATGATCGCAAGTCGAATCTATGATTCGTTTTCCAATCTGGATCATGGTTTGACCAGAAATTGGGCATTTTGTTTCGACCGTTTGTTTGTGGTCGATTGATTCAACGGTAGATGTCCGTCGATGGGACGATCGGGTTGTGCTGGCTTGTAGAGGAAGGTGAGCAGAGCACATCAGTACGGTTCACTTGAGCCAATGGGGGGCGTAAATGGCTGTGGTTGGCCTGAGATGGCGCGGCGGCTCGGTTTGCTTGGAAGCATTAGGGGTGGCCGCGATTTTACTAGAGGGTCGGTGGAGCATGGGGAGTGTGGCGATGAAGTCTGATCTGAGAACGACACCGTAGGCAGGCGGCGGTTCATGCTCGAAGGTGGCGATGTATAATAAGGTCGCGTGATGTCGATCGATGATGGAGAGGTTCGATTAATTACGTTTCTACCCATTTTATTTGAATTTTTTATTTTGATTTTCATGTGTTCCGAATTACATAACTTTCACATACGAGGTCCAATTCATGCGTGGTTTCTTTCGTTGGGATCGTATCGAAATTCCAGAAATTTTGATGCTGGTTTGGACAAATTCTAAGATTTTCTGAATTTGGGACCTAAAATTGGATTTTAATTCAATTCAAAAATCGAAGGTGAGTGTTTTAACCCACTCACAACTTCTAAAAAATTTTATGTTAGCAAAATTAAGTGTATGATGTGATTAGGAATTTATTTATGGCTGTTTGGTATATTTAAATTTTCTATTCATGTTAGATTGAATTTACTTTGAATTAAAACTGGCATTTAATTTATTATTGAATTTAAATTGTCTGTTAATTTCTTGTATATAATTATCAGTTAGGGGTTTTTAGTCTTAAGGAAAAAGTTAGAGAAAAATTTAGTTTCAGGAACAAGAAGTTTGTTTTTTAGGATGAATGACACTTTTTAGTGTAAATCACAGAATGATAGTTGTAACTATCATTTTCAGATTACACTAAAAAGTGTCCTTCATACTAAAAAGCAAACTTGTTGTCCGTGAGACTAATTTTTTTGCAACTTCTTCCTTGTGCTTATTTGCCTGTTATCAGTTATCTATTGATGTTATTGATTGATTTGGACGATGATTCTTGTAACAACCTGCATATTTTACGATTGAATATTTAAATATTTTATTTAAATATTTTATCGTTAGTCGGATTTTAGTTCGAAAAGTTACTTTTTTGCATACGGTCGAATTAGGACTCGGAACCACTTCCATTGGGTCCAAAATGCCGTTTGCGATCTTTTTGGATATAAACTTTGATATGTTTGGAGTTAGTGGACTTTTGCCACTTTTTCCCTTTGGACTTTGGGTTTGGATTAGCCCATTAGCCTAAACTATTAATTCTAACTCAACCCCCTTCCCTTCATAACTTCACTTTCATTTCCTAACACTCAAGCTTCATCAAAAATGGAGGAAGGAATGGGAAATTAAAACTCCAAGTTCAAGTTCATTTGCAAATCCAACATCCAACTCCAAATTCAAAGAGAAGCCATTGATTCTTCATTGCTTTCAAGCTTATTCTTCATTGATCTTGTGTAAAGGTGAGATTTTTATCTCACATCTTTGTCTATAACTATCTTTGATGGTTAGGTATGAATTCGTAACACTTATTCATGTGCATTTGCTTTTGGTTTGGATTGAATTGGTGAAAATCCCAATTTTTAGTGTTTTGGGTTCAAATCTTTAAAAATCCAATCTTTGATGTTTAAACATGTTTTTGGTGATGCACCGAGGAGCCAATACGACCTGGTAGCCTATGGGCATAATCCCCTAGCGGCCGTGCTCGATCGGTTGCAAATTGGGAGAGTTTTTGCACTTCAAACCCTTAGGTCGCTCGGCCTGCACAATTCGAAGTGCTCGGCCTGGAGTTAGGTCACGCAATGCTTTGGTCACATCAAATTGAGTCGCTTGGCCTTAGGTCGTAACCCATAAGTCGCTAGGTCGCTTGGTCTTCTTCACTTCCTTAAGTCGCTCGGCATTGGTTAGATCGCGTGCAAATTAGGTCGCTCCCCTATGGGTCTCGTCGTGCTAGGTCGTTGCTCGGCCTTGTTTCCTTTAGGTCGGCCTGCATTTAGGTCGCTCCTCCATCCTTAGGTCGCTCGCCCACTAAGTCGCTCGGCCTCCTTGCCACTTAGGTCGTTGACCATCCTTAGGTCGCTCGGCCTGTTTGCACCGTTAGGTCGTGCCACGCCTTAGGTCGCGCCATTCCTTAGGTCGCATGCACTTGGGTCGCGCCGCATTTTAGGTCGCCCTGCACGTATGCCGCTACCACTTAGGTCGTTTGCACTGTTGAGTCGCATCCTTCCTTAGGTCGCTCATCTGATAGGTCGCGACGTGTCGTGTAGCAAGGGTATTTCCACTTTGATGAATTTGGAATTGAATTCTTTGGATTTTATTCACGTCTTCGTATGTGAATTTTTATGATTGATCGTTTCCACGATCATTTTTGTGATTTGTCATTTTAAAAATATACAAACCTTCTCCTCACTCGTACGAGAAATCTAATTAAACGGCTTCGTAAAACAAGTGGTATGAAATGCTTGCGTTTACTTCGTCGGTTAATTCTTGGACTTGTTCGATTGAATCTCTTGTGACAGTTCTCTAGTGGAAATCTACAATTTGTTCGTAAATATTTAAGTTAAGCTAGTGGTTATAGGACATGAAGCTAAGCTTTTATATTTACTAGCTTATTGTAATTGACACTTCTTGATGATCGTTGATGATCATTTTTGTGATTTAGACTAGCAAATGTGCGATGTCTCTTTGTCTACGAAGGCGACTAAACATCGTTTCTGTGGAGCTTCGTCTCAATTTGGTAGGGTAGCGACTTATGGTCTTCGGGCCATTTTGTCGAGCTTCGACTCAGAATTAATGGTTAGCAACAATGGAATAACGTTCCATTTTGTGATACACGTGTTAGTGAGTTTTCATGCTCACGTTTTGTGATAGGCCTCCCCCTTTTGTAATTTCTGGATTTTCATTGATGGTTTCTAGAATTTGTGTTTCACCGATTTTCGTGATTTACATTGATATGTGTTATCAATATTTGTGCATTGGTGAATTTGTGTGTCATTTACTTTTGTGATTGACATTGATATTATTGTCAATAGTCATGGTTTTGGTGAATGAAAATATGGAGTATGACATTCCTTTTTATCTTTGAGAAGATTCTTATGATATTGTTTAATCTCTTGTTGATTTTCAATTACATACTTATCACAGTATGGCTTTATGGTTATCATATGTTATGTCATATCTCTTATTCTATGTCATTTTATCCGATATTTATAGCTAGACTGATCCGTTTATTATTTTCTTATTAAATAATACTCGGGTCAGACCGAGATGTTACAGGTGCTTCTGCTTGACTTCACATCTGGGATTATCACCCTGACTTTTGGCTAACTACTCAGATTAGTAGTTTTTTTGTATCATTTGAGTTATAGACTCATTGTTGTATCCATATTCTTTTGTCTAGCACTTGTAGCTATTCTTTTATGATATTGTGGATCTTGTTTGACCACTACTCTGATGTACACTTTCATATGTTATATTCATATATTTTTCCGCCTTTGTGATATGGATATCTGTGACTGATTTGTGTTATGTTTATTTCTATATTTGTTTCCGAAGAACATATATATAGCTACTGTGTAGTAGCTTTGAGTTTGTATCGATGTGCCGGATCTCCCCCCGAAACCAAATGCATGTTGTACTATCTGACATATCGATGCTCGCACAAAGCAATTACACGGATGGTCGCTCCTCAACAGCCTTATTCTCTGTGCTAGTTGACGGCATTATCCCATAGTGTCCTTGGCTAGCGTGGGTATAGAGGTGGGGCGTCACAGCTTGGTATCGGAGCCAAAACTTTGGAACAATGTAGAATAATATAGCAAGGAGCATCGTCCTAAGTCCATCTTAGGAATCGTGCTTTAAGATTTAATTCGAGTCTTCGTACCGATTCATCCTTTTTTCTTTATGATTCCTTGTTTATCTATCAGGAATGCTTGATGTTCATTTGGTGAATAATCTTATCCTTCTTCTTTCTTTCTTTCAAAAGGAAGAGAAATGGTTAGACCTGGCCTTCCCAGCGCCGGTCAGTCACGTGCTACTCCCTAAGATGGACTATTTATGTCTGCCCTGCAGCTTCTTGATCTCGTAAGGAATGCTCATGCAGCCGGTTCAAATCCGGAATCTACTCACCCTAAGTCTGGATTTGCACATTTGTGCAACGATTATACCAATTTGGGTGGGAAGCCATTCAAAGAATCTGAAACTATTATTGAAGTCTAGGCTTGGCTGAGAACTTGCGATCGAATCTTTTCTCGCATGAATCTTGTTGATCTTCACCGTGTTCAGGTGGCCTCTAGCATGCTCCAAGAAAGAGCATTAGATTGGTATGAGCTTCTTATTTCTGAAATAGTAGAAGCGGATCTTACTTGGGAGAAATTTCGGAAACGCTTCGAATTAAAATTCGTGCCAGAAGCTAAGAAGGTGACTTTGGCTCGCCGTTTCATTGACCTTGTTCAAGGTGAATCCTCTGTGACAGACTATGTCGCATCATTCGAGTCACTTTCTAAATATGGGGTTGAGTACATAAACACCCCATTGAAGAAGAACCAAAGATTTGTCTATGGCTTGAATAAAAATCTCAGGAAGCCATTACTTTTAAAATTAGAAGTTTCTTTTGATCAGCTTATTGATATCGCTCTTCGACTTGAAGAGGTTGATAGAGAAAGTGACGTTGAATTTATGGGTGCCAAACCGAACTTCAACAACAAGAAAAGGCCTAATAAGTTCAAGGGTCCTTATCCCAACAATAAGAAAGGGAAGCAAGCCTCTCCGGCAGCTAAGACTTCTACCTCTAGTAGTGGGCAATGCTACAACTGTGGTTCTAAGGACCATTATGCAAACAAGTGTTCAAAGCCCCGAGCTTGTCACTATTGCAAAAGCCCGGATCATTATTTATCTTCTTGTCCCAAACTTCAAAATAGGAAGGAGGGAAAGCTTAATGTTGCTCAAGCCCCTGGCAACACATCTCGTGGTAAAGGTATTTCTCATTCTATCCTTGATGGCATTATTTTTCTTCGTGAGCATCCTATTCGAGTTCTTTTTGATACGGGTGCGTCCCATTCTTTTATTTCGAAAGAACTTGTTGATACTTTTTCTTTGGATGTTATGTGTTTAATGACCTCTTTGAGAATTGCGAATCCGGTTGGTGGATCCGCAACAATCAGTTTATTGTGTAAAGATGACGAGATTATTTTGTGTGATTTTTCTTTCCGAGCCGATTTGCATGTTATCGTTATTTAGGCTTTGGAATGATTTTGGGAATGGATTGGCTTAACCGCTACAAAGCCCAAATCCTATGTCTTGAGCGGACTATTCATCTTCGACATCCTCAATCTGTTAAGCAGATTTCTATTGATCTTAAAGGGTCGGATTCCAGCTTGGTTGCATCTTTATATTCTTTAAATCCTCATGATGACGATAATGATGATGAGAAAGATATTATTTCTCTTATTCACGTTGTTCGTGAATTTTCCGACATATTTGAGCCTGTTTTAGGATTACCACCTAAGCGAGCAATTGAGTTCAGAATTAATCTCATCCCTGGAGCTCAACCTATCACTCGTCCTCCTTATCGCATGTCTAATAAAGAAAATATGGAGATGCGCAAACAATTATCCGAATTGGCGACGAAGTAATTTATTCGCTCTAGTTCCTCTCCTTGGGGAGCTTCGGCTGTTTTTGTGAAGAAATCTGATGGTACACTTAGGCTTTGCGTTGACTACCGCAAGCTTAATGATCTTACTATCAAGAATAAATATCCTTTACCTCAGATTGATGATCTATTCGATCAACTCAGTGGTGCTAGAGTCTTTTCACAATTAGACTTAGCTACCGGTTTCCATCAGCTTCGTATTGCAGAGGATAGCATTCCTTTGACATCGTTCCGTAGTCGTTATGGATCTTATGAACGGCTAGTTATGCCATTTGGTTTAACGAATGCTCCGGCTTATTTCATTGACCTTATGAATCGAGTTTTCAAAGACTTCCTCGATCGGTTTGTTCTCATCTTTATTGATGATATTCTTGTGTATTCTAAAACCGAGGAGGAGCATGAAAAACATCTTCGGATTGTGTTGGAGACTCTTAGGAGCAATCAATTGAAAGCAAATTTTTCTAAATGCCACTTTTGTCAATCTCGTGTGAAGTTTCTCGGTCATATTATTTCCGAATCCGGAATTTCCGTGGATCCTTCGAAGATTAAAGCGATTCAAAATTGGAAGAGACCGGAAAGTGTGACGGAAATTCGTAGTTTTCTCGGGTTGGCGGGTTATTATCGTCATTTTATTAAAGACTTTTCTAAAATTTCCGTGCCCCTTACTAGTTTGACAAAGAAAGGTGTTAAATACATTTGGTCGGATAAATGTGAAGCTTATTTTCAAAAATTAAAAGAACTCTTTCTGATGCCCCTATTCTTGTTATTCCCGAGGGGAATCAAGATTTTGTTGTTTATACCGATGCTAGTCGCGTTGGTTTGGGTGCCTTTCTTATGCAAAGAGAACGCGTTATTGCTTATGCTTCTAGGCTATTGAAGCCAGCCGAGACTAGATATGCCACTCATGATTTAGAGCTCGCAGCTATTGTTTTCGCCCTTCGTATTTAGCGTCATTATCTTTTGGTAGAGAAATTTGTTCTCTATACCGACCATAAATCTTTGAAATATCTATTTTCTCAAAAGGAACTTAATTTGCGTCAACAACGTTGGCTCGAGTTCCTTGCACCTTATTATCTTGATATTCTTTATACTCCCGGAAAGGGAAATCGTGTTGCCGATGCACTTAGTCGCAAGCAACAAGCGGTTGTTTCCATGATGATATCCGAATGGAATAATCTCGAGGTTTTATCCACTTGTGAGGTTCGAGATCGTGTTTCCGATTTATGTTCATCTCTTGTTTTATGTAGCCTTGAGGCTCATCCTTCTCTTTTAGACTGCATTCTTGAAGCTCAAAAGCTAGATCACGAATTGGCTCTTCTTGGCCAAAATTTTAGGGATAAAATTGGTATTGAAAGTTTGAAAGACTTTGATATTGATTCTCGTGGCGGTATTCGAAAATTTGGTAGACTTATCGTGCCAAATATTAGTGATCTTCGTAAATATATTTTAGAAGATTCACATCGATCTAAATTTACCATTCATCCCGGTAGTAGTAAAATGTACGCGGATATGAAGCGACTTTATTATTGGGAGGGAATGAAATCTGATATTGCTAACTTTGTTAAGTGTTGCATGACTTGCCAACTTGTTAAGGCCGAACACCAAAGGCCCGGTGGGTTATTGCAACCTTTAGAAATTCCAATTTGGAAGTGGGACCAAATTTCCATGGATTTTATAGACGGCCTTCCCCGTTCTCGTTCGGGGCATGGTAGCTTATGGGTGATAGTTGATAGACTTACTAAATCCGCCCATTTTATTCCCGTTCGGTCCAATCGAACCGTACCTCTTTTGGCCAAACTTTTTATCAAAGAGATTGTAAAATTGCATGGAGTTCCTACTTCTATTGTTAGTGATCGTGATCAGTTGTTTACTAGTGGATTTTGGAAGAGTCTTCAAAAGGCTTTGGGAACGAAGCTTAATTTTAGCACCGCTTATCATCCCCAGTCCGATGGACAAACCGAGCGTGTGAATCAAACTCTTAAAGATCTTCTTCGTGCATGTGTTCTCGATTTTGGTGGAAGTTGGGAAGATCATATTTCTCTTGTTTAGTTTTCCTTTAATAATAGCTTCCAATCTAGTATTGGTATGACACATTTCGAGGCACTCTATGGAAGGCCATGCCGTTCTCCCTCTTGTTGGCTTGAGGCCGGTGAGAAGCTGGTTTTAGGTCCAGATTTTATTTGTGATTCCACAGAAAAGATTGATCTTATTCGTCATAGGATGAAAGAAGCACAAAGTAGACAAAAATCCTATGCCGATAACCGGAGAAGGAAATTAGAATTTTCTGTGGGAGATCTTGTGTTTATTCGTGTTTCACCTATGAAGGGTGTTGTACGTTTCAGTCGATCAGGAAAATTAGCGCCTCGATATATTGGGCCATTTCCTATCACCGAACGTATTGGTTCCGTGGCTTATCGCCTTTTATTACCGGCTCAGTTTTCTGCTATTTATGACGTGTTTCACGTTTCTTAATTACGGAAATGCCTTCGAGATTCCGATTCTATTCTTGAGCCCAGTGTTGTAGAAGAAATTGAAGTTTAGCCTAATTTGACTTATGAGTAACATCCTATTCGTATTATTGCTTCGGAGGTCAAACGCCTTCGAAATAAAGATGTTCCGCTTGTCAAAGTTCAATGGTCCTCAAATCCTAAGGACCGCTCTTGGGAATCTAGAGAGTTCATCGAGCGAACAAATCCGGACTTACTTTCCCATGCTCTTTGAGGTGAATTTCTTATTTCAAATTCCTTTTATGTTGATATGCTTTCATGGTTGTTACCTCGTATTTTCTTCTTAAATATTGCGAGGACGCAATTTCTTTAAGGAGGGGAGTCTGTAACAACCCGCATATTTTAGGATTGAATATTTAAATATTTTATTTAAATATTTTATCGTTAGTCGAATTTTAGTCCGAAAAGTTACTTTTTTGCATACGGTCGTATTAGGACTCGGAACCACTTCCATTGGGTCCAAAACGCCGTTTGCGATTTTTTGAGTATAAACTTTGATATGTTTGGAGTTAGTGGAATTTTGCCACCTTTTCACTTTGGACTTTGGGTTTGGATTAGCCCATTAGCCTAAACTATTAATTCTAACTCAACCCCCTTTCCTTCATAACTTCACTTTCATTTCCTAACACTCAAGCTTCATCAAAAATAGAGGAAGGAATGGGAAATTAAAACTCCAAGTTCAAGTTCATTTGCAAATCCAACTCCAAATTCAAAGAGAAGCCATTGATTCTTCCTTGCTTTCAAGCTTCTTCTTCATTGATCTTGTGTAAAGGTGAGATTTTTATCTCACATCTTTGTCTATAACTATCTTTGATGGTTAGGTATGAATTCCTAACACTTATTCATGTGCATTTGCTTTTGGTTTGGATTGAATTGGTGAAATCCCAATTTTTAGTGTTTTGGGTTCAAATCTTTAAAAATCCAATCTTTGATATTTAAACACGTTTTTGGTGATGCACCGAGGAGCCAATACGACCTGGTAGCCTATGGGCATAATTCCCTAGCGTCCGTGCTCGATTGGTTGCAAATTGGGAGAGTTTTTGCACTTCAAACCCTTAGGTCGCTCGGCCTGCACAATTCGAAGTGCTCGGCCTGCAGTTAGGTCTCCCCCCGCTTAGGTCGCATCAAATTGAGTCGCTCGGCCTTAGGTCGTAACCCATAAGTCGCTAGGTCGCTCGGTCTTCTTCACTTCCTTAAGTCGCTCGGCATTGGTTAGGTCACGTGCACATTAGGTCACTCCCTAATGGGTCTCGTCGTGCTAGGTCATTGCTCGGGCTTGTTTCCTTTAGGTCGGCCTGCATTTTGGTCGCTCCTCCATCGTTAGGTCGCTCGCCCACTAAGTCGCTCGGCCTCCTTGCCACTTAGGTCATTGACCATCCTTAGGTCGCTCGGCCTGTTTGCACCGTTAGGTCGCGCCATTCCTTAGGTCGCATGCACTTGGGTCACGCCACATTTTAAGTCGCCCTGCACATATGCCGCTACCACTTAGGTCGTTTGCACTGTTGAGTCGCACCATTCCTTAGGTCGCTTATCTGCTAGGTCGCGCCGTGTCGTGTAGCAAGGGTATTTCCACTTTGATGAATTTGGAATTGAATTCTTTGGATTTTATTCACGTCTTCGTATGTGAATTTTTGTGATTGATCGTTTCCATGATCATTTTTGTGATTTTTCATTTTAAAAATATACAAACCTTCTCCTCACTCGTACGAGAAATCTAATTAAACGGCTTCGTAAAAAAGTGGTATGAAACGCTTGCGTCGGTTAATTCTTGGACCTGTTCGATTGAATCTCTTGTGACAATTCTCTAGTGGAAATCTACAATTTGTTCGTAAATATTTAAGTTAAGCTAGTGGTTATGGGACATGAAGCTAAGCTTTTATATTTACTAGCTTATTGTAATTGACACTTCTTGATGATCGTTGATGATCATTTTTGTGATTTAGACTAGCAAATGTGCAATGTCTCTTTGTCTACGAGGGAGACTAAACCCCGTTTCTGTGGAGCTTCGGCTCAATTTGGTGGGGTAGCGACCCATGGTCTTCGGGCCATTTTGTGGAGCTTCGGCTCAAAATTAATGGTTAGCAACCATGGAATAGTGTTACATTTTGTGATACATGTGTTGGTGAGTTTTCATGCTCCCGTTTTGTGATAGGCCTCCCCCTTTTGTGATTTCTTGATTTTCATTGATGATTTCTAGAATTTGTGTTTCACTGATTTTCGTGATTTACATTGATATGTGTTATCAATATTTGTGCATTGGTGAATTTGTGTGTCATTTACTTTTGTGATTGGCATTGATATTATTGTCAATAGTCATGGTTTTGGTGAATGAAAATATAGAGTATGACATTCCTTCTTATCTTTGAGAAGATTCTTGTGATATTGATTAATCTCTTGTTGATTTTCAATTACATACTTATCACGATATGGCTTTATGGTTATCATATGTTATGTCATATCTCTTATTCTATGTCATTTTATCTGATATTTATAGCTAGACTGATCCGTTTATTATTTTCTTATTAAATAATACTCGGGTCAGACCGAGATGTTACATGTGCTTCTGCTTGACTTCACATCTGGGATTATCACCCTGACTTTCGGCTAACTACTTAGATTAGTAGTTTTTGTTGTATACATTTGAGTTATAGACTCATTGTTGTATCCATATTCTTTTGTCTAGCACTTGTAGCTATTCTTTTGTGATATTGTGGATCTTGTTTGACCACTACCCTGATGTACACTTTCATGTGTTATATTCTCATCTTTTTCCGCCTTTGTGATATGGATATCTGTGACTAATTTGTGTTATGTTTATTTCTATATTTGTTTCCGAAGATTATATATAGCCACTGTGTAGTAGCTTTGAGTTTGTATCGATGTGTCGGATCTCCCCCCCCCCCCCCCCCCCCCCGAAACCAAATGCATGTTGTACTATCTGACATATCGGTGCTCGCACAAAACAATTACACGGATGGTCGCTCCTCAACAGCCTTATTCTCCATGCTAGTTGACGGCATTACCCCGTAGTGTCCTTGGCTAGCATGGGTATAGAGGTGGGGCGTCAGAATTCTGATGTATGTTTGATTTTTGATATCAGACGATTGGATATTGTATTTTATATTGTTGTAATATTGCCAGTTCCCTATGGGTTGAATGATACATACCCGAATGATCTATAGATTAAGGGAAAATCATTATTGGTTGAAATGATAGACTCGAGCGATTTATGCATTTTATATTAATTCGGGATTGCGCTTTGAAATGATTTATAACCGTAATTTTTTAAATTGCTGATCGAAATGATAAATATCCGTAACTAATGTAGAGAATTATATATGGACACAGAATTGGTTAAATTGAATGATTTTAAATCCTTAAATTTCTAATCCTGTTAAATGATTTTTGAAATAAAATTTGATTTATATAAATTGAATTATTATCGAATTCAAGTTTTATGTTAAAATTGGAATTGTTTTAAAGAGATTCTTAAAAGAATTAATTTCAAAATTTCAAAATTGAATTTGAATATAAGTGAAATTCATCAGAATCGAGTTATTTGAATTATTTGAGAGATAACTTTATAATGTATTGAAATTGGAACAATATAAAATTGATATTTCAAACATGGATTTAAACCGATATAGATTTTAATAGTTTATTATAAATTTGGATTGATGATTTGAAATTGGGTTTTGTTGATTTGAAAATTGAAATAGTTCTGATGTCTTGAAATAGAATAAATAGTTTAAATTGACATTAACTTCAAATTTCATATCTTTAATATAATCTGTTTTAAAAATATATTATTGTGAAGATTTAACCTATTTTAAACCATTTAATTTATTTTAAAACTAACTAACCTATTTTAACTTATTTTAAATCTAGTTTATTTATTTTAAAGCTATTTAATCTATTTTAATTATATTAAATCTATTTAACTATCTTAAATCAATTTAACGGTATCTTTAATCTATAATTAAACCACTATAGAGTATTTAACTATTTACAACTATTTTAACTATTTATAACTATTTAAACTATTTTTAAAATTTTCAGACTAAGTAAAGGAGAAGTGTTTATATTCAAATTTATTGGTTTAAAAGCAAATACGGTTAAATGATGTTATAACCTAAGTTGGATTTTTATGTTATAACTAATTGAATATGATGATTTTAAAGTAAGGAATTAACCCTATTAGAAATATGATTTTGAAAGAAATTATGATTTGGAAGTGAATGTTTGAAAGTAAATATGATTTCGAAAGTAATATGGTTTTGAGAATATGATATTTTGATATAATTTGTGAATTGACTTTTGAAATGCAAAAGAACCATTTGGTGTCTAATAAGCGTTTGGTTGTTAAAGAGAATGAGATCGGATATTGTCATACTCTCTGCCTATACCGAAAACTACTTTAACAACCGCGTACGTGGTGGAGATTCCAAAAATAAAGTAGGATGGTTTGGCGAACGATTTCTGTATGAGGTATGACGTGACCCTGACTCCCATGAGTTAGAATAGATTTGACTAAAATAGGAGCCATGCCGGGCCAAGTGAGGTCATTCCTCCTATCGGGCACATTTCTTCGATACCATTCTATTACTTTGTGATTGATTTGGTGGCCACCCTTGATTTTGGATTTGGGAGTGTGTTCGAGGTGGACGGCAGCAGCTACTATGCATTACCACCAGTCCGGATCCGCAATTGGTATTTCCACCCTGGCATTGCTTCAATCTCCATGTTCACATGCCCTAGCGTGACTTCTACGAGTTTGGTTTGTACCATACCTATGGAGTGCCTTCTGATAGCCCTCCGGTTTACGGAGGAATTACGGTACTATACAGACTATGGGAATATATAAAAGTGTGTTAAGGGGGATATGGGTAACGCCTTAACACTATTTTAATGCTTTTACTTTACTACAGACATATTATAATAGCGTATTGTACTACATAGTATATAGTTTAATGGATCCTTAAGAGATGGTAATCCAGAGCATCCCTTAAGTTACTGCACCCATGTTAGACACTGGATAAGTGATGCCAAACCCGTAAACATCTCTGAAACCGTCACATTCATATTTACCGTTCATTTAACTTACGTAAGATCTTTTAGTTCTGACTCGAGTGTTTTGTCTTTTCAAATTCACTCGGGTCAGCCTGAGCATTTCAGGGTTGAAGACCTTGTTTCTAGAGGACGAAGATGAAGATTTGTACTATTATTTATTATATTTATTCCACTACATCATGTTGTTCCGCTGCATTTATTTATTCTGTTTGTGTAATCTGATGTTTGTGTTGTAAAGAATAATCAAATGTATTTATAAAACAACTCTGTGAGATTCTGTATTTGTTTTATTTCTTTCTCTTTTTCTTATTTACCATAGAACAATCTGACCTTTTGAATGGTTTAAGTCTGGCATGTATGTCTGCTTAAAACGTCCAAAAGCCAGATCGTTACATATACAATAAAAAACAATAAGGCGCTTTCTCTAATTGTGTAGTAATCCATAGAGGTGCTCTCGATACTTTGAGAATGGTCCTCCTACATAAGGATCAGAGTTATCTTCTGAAGCAACAATACTCCATAGTGATGTACAATAAGAAATAAATAGCTGGATGCAAAAACCGTTAATCCAAATGCATCACTCCGCGCATGCACGACAAATATATGTAACTCTAGGAAGGAAACGACTGCACCCTTATAGGTTAGCTAAACCGATGGCCATGTATCATATCCCTGGTTTTATTCATTATCGCTAGTGAGCCTACATCCGAAATTCCAGCTAATGCACCGCCATTTGAAAAGATCACGGAACCCCACATGGATTTCCATATCCCAACGGGTCTCGAAACCACACATGAATTCCCATATCTCAAATATATTTCGAAATCACGCATGGATTCCCATACCCCAAGGGGTCTTGGAACCACACATGGATTCCAACATCCAAAATAGATCTTGGAAACTCATCCATTGAACCGTATATGGTTTTTGGATGGTTACGGTTTGAGTCATCTCGTTTGAGTACACTCCCCCGCTTACCAGGAACTCCAAAACAAATCGTCGATTTTTCGGAATGCTCAATACTGTTCCTTCAGGAAATAATCAGACGGTACATAAGAGCGGATATCATCCCCTTATCGTTTAAGTAGACGGATCCCTTTATCATTTGACCTAGAAGAACAAAATGAGTTTATACCTACAGACTATAGCACCACTGATGGTAACTATACCATATAATCCTCGTGTTTCTCCTAGATATTTCCAGAGTTAAAATCTTTTGTTGTTAAGTAGGGAATATTTCTGTACCACCAAAATTAAAAAGAATTACATATTTAGGCCAAGGTTCGATAGTCGGTTATTTAACTATCAAATAAACAAACATTCAAAATAGAGATTACATTTCCCATGGAAACCACTAAGCCTCTTATATTAATCCTTCATTAGTTTAAAATCACTTTTCAAATACTTATGGAAATATTGATATACTTATATCATCGGTATAAGTACATTCACAAACCATTTCACTTTCAAAACTCGAAAAAGTTTTCCATACACTTATAATAGTAAAATTATATTCACAAAAACATTTAAGAAAGATTTCTTATTTCAAAATCATATTAAATGGATCAAAAAAAAAAATTCTCATCTAAGCACAGATAACGATTACCCAACACATTATTCCTTTAGTGTTAAGTATAAAAAAGAATATTTCATAACACCATCATTAAGAAGGTCATTTAGGGAGATCAAACCTCATTACCTTTTATAAAAGTTACTTTTATGAATGCCCCTTTTATAAATCTCTTTTACTTTATGAATCTCCTTTATAAATTTCCAAATCTACTTATAAAAAATTTCTTTTATAAATCTCCAAGTTTTTTTTATAAAACCCATTTATAAATCGCTAAAACCATTTATAAGATTTCCTTTATAAATCTCTTTACAACCATTTATAAAATTCCTATATAAACCTCTAAGACTATAAAAACAACTTCTTTCCGATTTCAAAAATCCCTTCTAAAATTATAAGTTCCTTTAATAAATTCTTTTACTGCATAAAAACCTTTTATTTGAACCTTTTCATTTAAAATGATTCCTTTAAATAAACAATTTATTATCAAAAAACATCTTAAATAAATAATTTATTACTTTAAACCATATTTAAAACATTATTAAGTAACCATCAACAATATTTAAAATATACTTAAATAATTTTAAAACAACATTAATACATTAATAAATTAACCTTTTTAATAATATTAATATAATAATAAATTAACTTTAAAACACTTTCATTTTAATAATAAAAATAAAGTTTTGAAATATTAGTAATATAACAATTAAATTTGAAATAACATAATCAACTTTAAAATATAAAATAATTAACTTAAAATAATTAACTTAAATGATTAATTATTAACCTTATATAAATAATTAAATATAATTAAACCTTATAGTAGATAACAATTATTCTTAAAATTATTTTCAAATCAATAATTAACTTTCAAATTCAATAGAGGCTTAACGATAAAAATGGTACATAAACAAGCTGCCATATCATTCAATTTAATTTTCTAAGTTAATAACTGATATTTACATCATTAAATACTATGTAAATAAATTCAATACTTAACCATCATAGGTTAACATATCACTTATTCGAAGTGGCATATGAATTAACAACATATAATTAGATGTCCAAATCTGTAAAATAGCATAATAGAGATTTATTTTGCTAATTAAATGGAAAATTAATTTAATTAGCGGAACGATGATTTATTCCGCTAAACATGTGACCAATTAATCAATTCCATGTACCTAACAGAATGGTGTTTATTTGGCCAAATAGTTAACATCTATTAAGTATAACTAATTGAAATATATAATAATCCAAACTATATAATTATCCAAATCGACGTAATTTAAATCGGTCGGTATTAATTTACCATTAAAGTATACTACACTAAAACTAACAACAAGTTGCACTACAATATTATACTCGTAAATATGAATCTAGTGTCGAAGACCGCGAGTTAAACAGAAACGGTATAGGGAATTGAACAATTTGAAAGTTCACACTTTTTAATTTGTAAATCAAAACCACTTAATTTATAAAAACTATTCTCACACATGCAAAGCCTAAAAAGACAAGCACGAAAACAGAAACGGTATAGGGAATTAAACAATTTTAAAGTTCACACTTTTTAATTTATAAATCAAAACCACTTAATTTATAAAAACTATTCTCACACATGCAAAGCCTAAAAAGACAAGCACGACCCAACTCATTTGCATGCATGCGCATGCACTTCCCATCTTCATGTCTTCCCAACAACTCTAACTCTCCCTAAACCCTCGCCACAAAAACTTTTTCTCACCTCTTCATACAAGACCCAAGGCCCACACACACAACCAAAATGCAAGGTTGTAGGCCCATCATAACTCCAAACCCAAGTTGGCCTTTCCCATACCTGCTACCCATCTTCTCCTTCATTTCATCATGCACACTTGTAAAATGTGAGCTTCACAACATGGTTACAACCTATTCATGCTACATTATCACCAGCTAAGCATCAAGATATCTCCCATGGTTATATGAAGATTAGTAAGAAATTCAGGTCTCTAGCAATATATGAACTCCTCCCATGCATTAGGTTGCGGCCAATCTTTAAGCAGCAACTATTTTTGGCTACCAACTTCATTTATAAGGCACTCTCTGATTTATATATACGGTCAACAACTTTAATAAGAGCATTATCTTTAGACAACCTTTCGTCTTGTGTTTCGTTAATACCTTTCATATACTCATTTGATCCCAACTGGATGATAATGAATGGTCATACACATTTTCATGATCTCTAGCTGAGTGTAGTCATGGTTTTTGATTTTTGAATGTTGAGGTTTTGTTTTAAAATGTTTACAAGCAACAAAAATGAATGAATGTAACGACCCAGTTTCGACGTTCGAAAATCGACATCAATACGTCCATTGTATCAAATGTCGAACAATCGAATGCCGAAAAACCAAACCGTTAGGGTTAAAGAAGAAGGAGGTAGAAGAAAAGATAGAAACAATATCAGAATTTCACAATCGCTGTGGAACAATATATAATAGATAAGTGACTAATCTTTAAAACAAAAGAACTATATTTATTTATATATTGCATCATCAGAATCATATACAACACAACAGTGGAAAAATAACAACATATACGGGTGATATGCCTCGCCATCCAGCTTGTCTTCTGATCTCCACAGCATAACTTTCCAGACTTAGCTCCAGAAAACAACGATAACATGACTTTAGGCTGCCCGTGTGGAAAATTAGAGGCACCTAGAGTTTAGAAAAGGGAATAATAAACTCCGAGTCAGTCATGGGACTTGTGTGAGATCTAAAAACAGTTATTTGCACAAAAAGAAATAAAAAGAAATCCATTCATGCTTTTGGAAAATGAAACTACCATATGGTCTCCCAGCACACACACAATGCAATCGCACATTTGGGGGAGGTTTCTCCTTATAGTAGTCAAACATGCTTGATACACGAAAATCCTTTTGATATTATTATTAGTACATAGCGTGGAAAAACATTTCGAAAGTATAATATTAATCTTAGCCAACATACGTACCATTATAGTATGCCTACTATAGCTACCATGTTAGATGGCAGGTTCTACAACTAAAACCATACGGGGGTCGTATTGAGTGATTGGATTTCCAACAAATGGTCAAGGCTAAGGAACTTCCTTTATCCGAAGGGTACGCCTTTGGAGGGACGCCTCGAGAACCTAACCGGATCTCGGCCAACATGTAACGATCCGCAAATCCGTACCCCTTGAGTCAACACTATTCTACATCAATCAACTCAAGATGAACGGAAATACGAACCATTTGGGTTAAAAAAGAAGAGGTAGAAGGAGAAGAAAATAGAAAACAATAACAGAATCTAACCATCTTAGCGGAATAAAATATAATAGATAATAATAAATCTTTACACAAAAGAAAACTATATCTGTTTATACATTACATCACCAGAATACATCATCAGAGTTCAACGTCAATAACATACAACTGGACAGCATATAAACCTTTCCTCAAAACTGAAACACAGCTAATCAACACAGTGGAATATCTAAAACAAGTACGTAAGTATGTATCGCCATCCAGCTCCTCAGCATCCTTTCCGGTAATCTATAATACTCGATCTAACCCGAGCATTATAGTTAAATAACACCTGAGTCAGTCTGGAATACCAGCGTGAGAAAACCACACCTAATTTGATTATTAAAGTTTCAAAATCCTTTTGAAAACAAAAGCATCTCGTAAGACCACGCCACGAATAAACATGTCGGGTTTTTATCTTACGATAGCTAAAACACTTTTTATTAAAATCCTATGATATTATAATAGGGTCTATTTACAAATACTTATTAAAATAGCCGGAATTGTTACATGATTAAATTCCAGCTACTAGCCACAAAGTGAGTAATACAAACAAAACTCGTAAAAGGCGCGTAGGAAGAATGGATTTCCAACTAATGACTAGGCACTGGGGTACCACTTGTCACGGTACCCGGTCTAGATCAGCATACCGAGGATTACTCCCAATCTCCTGCAACACAAGGCCGGGACCACCCCTTACTGGATAATCTCGAGTAAGATCACCCCACGGTTGTGATCAGCAACCGCACCACTAAGCCGAAATAAAAGGGACATCTAGACAGGGATGACCTCACCCTGAAATGGGTGCTACCCACCTAGCCTTGCTGCATAACCCCTGATTTTCTGTCATTCCCGGTTGATGAGGCTTGAGGCTAAGCGTTGCCTTTTAAAACGTTTCACTTAGAATTCCCATCGTCCACCTAACGATGTTCCGAAAGCATTCATCCATACAAGTCCATCCCGGGTTCGAATGGTACCGAAGACACTATTCCTACCACATCCATTTTGGAATTATCCATTATAATGTTATACCTCTATTCCGAACGCGTTGGAAAAGGTTTCGAGTCCTAATTCGATCGTATGGAGAAGATAGCTTTTGAACCCAGTTATTATATTAAATTTGCGATATAAATTTCAGCGCGTTTATATATCGTACGCTCACATAACATCTCCAAACATTACGAAAATTGAAATCCGATAATAATGCAATATTACGGATCCAATGGAACTAGTTTCGTCGAAATCCGAGACTGTGCCTTGGAAGGCTATTTTTAAATTCAATGTAAACGATAAAATTTCAAAACTGAACAATCAGTGTTAAATTCAATTTTAAAACTTTTATTATCATCAGCACTATTAATATAAATTTTACAAGCCTTTAAATCGTTTTTAACAAGCTCGAAACTCTAGATTATATATTTTACCCAATTTTCAATTATTTAATTTAATCATTAAATTACCCAATAAATGGTGATATTTGAATTCAAGTTAAAAAAATTAACTTTTAAATATTTAAAATCAATTAAATATTCCAAGTTCAAATACTCAAAAATTCCGGATCGTCACATTCCTTCCCCTTAAAAGAATTTCGTCCCCGAAATTACTAGTTAGGAAAAATGGTCCAATACCCGTTTATTATTTTCCCTAAAACCATTCAGTTTCAAACACTTACCGAAACAATCTTTTTATTAAAGACACATTATCATTCCTACTAACTTCCCAAACTTTCCCATAGTTTCCAACAACATTATTTTCTTTATTTATTCAAATTTAAATTTAAATTTAAATCCAAATTTAAATTATTAAAACTTTCTCAAAAAATTTCTAACTCTCTAAATTTCCGAAAATTTAAGCCAGCGTCTCCTTTGCGCGGCTAGCTCGGTACAACTGCAAAATGCCTCTACGGGCTCTCAAATTCCAAAAGAAAACAAAAAGCCAAGTGGTTAGATTAAAACCAAATCAAATTTCATTCAGAAATGTAAACACATACCTTTTTGTCGAGCAATGCAAATTTATCTTCTGAAATCAAAACCAATTTTCCTTTCCCTTTATAATACCTGCATATCCTACTTAGGAATAATATCCAATCATAGCCTTTAAAATCATTTTATACATTTCCTTACAGAGGTTTTCATATCAACTTCTATCCAAATTAGATTTTCCATTTCCATATGAATTCAATTTATCTTCAACTCTGAATATTGAATTTCATCTTCTATTTATAACTGATTCATATCATTATTTTAAATTAGTTTCATTCAGTAATTTACTTCAATTTCCAATTTGAGATCGTTTTGTCGCTAACAAAAATTTTCCCAAAAAAATTTTCAAAAATTTTCTAACTCCTTAAATTTTCGTAAAATTTTGGCAGAGTCTCCTTTATACAGAGGAACTTTTGCAATTTGACAAAAGATATAAATATATATACATCGATCCACCCGGTCGAAAAAACAAAAACAGTTCATATTTCCTATTTTTATTGCATAGGCGTACCTTTATTTAGCATTTTTAAGCAAGCGGCTTATTTAATTAGCATTTTGCGCAGTTAAATCTAGCCTAACGACTTCTCTGAATCTATACTTACTCAATTCAAACATGTAAGTGCCAAAATCATGTAACTTAACAACATTTTACATATCTAACTAGTAAACATATGTGTTTCTATGAGCAATGCAGGTTAAACAATATTTATAAGCAGCTTATAGAGTTTCGACATTAATTTGAATTGTTTACAACCAATTCGTGCCATTCCATTCAATTATAATGGTTTACATTTCAATTTCTTATATTCAATTTATTTTAATCCAAACAAACTCTTATTCAACTCAATTGATTTCAAAATCAATTTTTTTCACTTCCATCAATACATAGAATTTTAATTACTTTCGTTTACGTCAAACGGCAATTCATTTTATGCAATTGATGATATCCGTGTGAATAAATAATTACTTAAGTTTTATAACCAATTTAAATTGATTTTGACTCAATTTATTTTAAATTCCATTCTATTTCTAGTTTATTCACCAACCATACCTTTGCATTTCATTCCATATTCGCCTTCATTTTGTTCGAGACCATTTTATTAAGCTTGAACCATTCCATGCTTATATATTAATAATCATTTCCCAATTTAGATTTACCCAAGCTTCTATTTAATAGACTTTTACACTTACTCGAAGCCAAGCTTCCACTAATTTTAAACTTAAATTAATTTACTTCAAATTATTCGAATTTCATACTTAAGCTCATTTTCATTTTGCAAATAAATCTCCCTTTTCAATTTAACTTGATTCTATTTCAATCAAATCTCATGTCAAACTACAAATTTATTTGATTAGTTGATCTGTTTCGTATAAATTTTAAATTCCCAGATTCAATTCATTTAATTGATTACAAGGCCATTTTCAATTTATTCCCAAATTCATCTAGGTTTTATTGCAACTAAAACTATCCCTATTTTAATCCAATTTCATTTTATTTGGCAACATTTTCAATTATATTTACCTCACTAACGATTCAAGTCGAATTTGATTTATAACTCGAGTTTTATTTCCAAACTTCATTATTAGCTTACAATTCAGCTTCTATTTAACTACATTAGGTTCCATTTACATATTTCATTAACTAATTTATTATCTAATTAGTTCTCCCCTATTTATAATTCAAGTTTGGATTTTTGTTTTGTTTTCCATATCATCAAACAATATGTATTTTGGATTTTCTATTCCACTTTTTAATTTTATAAGTCACAACTTATTATTTTACATATTTCCATTCATTCTAGGCTTGAATATATTCATCTTTTATTTTTAACTCAAGATTTACGCTTATTTATAACCCAAGCATGTTTTTTTTCCATGGATTTTTTTTCCTTTTATGAGCTATTCTAACTCATTTATTCCAATCCAATTTTTATCCAACTTATTTCTTATCCAACTTACTTCCATTTATTTAAGTAAGAATCTAATTCCATTCAATAACTCAACTGAACTTTTATTCCAATTCAATTCTATTTTAACTCAGATTTATTTGATTCAGTTCGATTCAATTTTCTTCATCAATCCAAGTTAATTTCATTTTTAACTTTTCACTTTAAATTTTAATTCCAACATTCAAAGCTCAAATTTCCTTCCTGATTTAAAAATCACCTAAATTTATAAGCTTAAAACCTATCTCATCAGGATTTTTAAACACCCGGCTTTTGGTTTCAAATCATTTGAAATCACCATTTTTTCTCAAAATCACATTTTTCAAGTTTTTAAACCAATCCTGGTTTTTATTCCCATCAAATTTCCTTTGAAATTTCAAAAATAAACTAGTTCTTCTGAACAAATCAATTTGGCAGCAATCCGTCACTTAGAAACTCGAAAATGAACATCGATGAAGCCGTAGTCGTCACCGAAGTTATTTTCCAGCGACTGAATTGAGATCAATGCTATATCCCTTTCCAAAATTTATTTGAAACAATTTCCTTTCAGAAATACCCCTAAAATAACAATGCTATTATTTATCTTCAAAACACTTCTAAAATCACTTCCAAAATTTTCGGGATTTTAAAATTTTAAATTCTGGCTTAAATCAAATTTTAACTATAATTCATTTGTATAATTTATACTCATACAAATTCCCATTTGATTATATTTCAATTTATAAATCACATTTATAATTCACATTTATAAATTTCATTTTATAATTGAATTTATTTCCTTAACTTTTGGTTATATTTTCAATTTCTAGTTAAATTTTCACACAACAATGATAATAATTTAATATTATAATTCCTAACATCCAAGCAACCAAATATTAGCTAAAATAGTTTTAAAAAACTTTTCTTGTATATCAAAATATATTTTGGGTAAAATATTTCCTTCACCCACCTTTAAAAAAATACTGTGTCAATTTATCGTGTTAGGTGTTTATAAACTCTTCTCGAATAGCGGCCAACTTACTCGATCAGAATTCATATTCCACTCAACCAATAAGCCAACACAATATTGAAACAATTTATATTCACTAACAAATACGCGCTCATATCTATTAATACGCTCAAACTCATTCTAGAGTACTACAGACTCCATTTTCAATGAGTAATCACCACCAGAGCCAAGGTTATCACCAACCTAAGCTCTGATACCAACTGTAACGACCCGCAAATTCGTACCCTTTGAGTCAACATTATTCTACATCAATCAACTCAAGATGAAGGGAAATATGAATCATTTGGCTTAAAGAAGAAGAGGTAGAAGGAGAAGAAAATAGAAAACAACATCAGAATCTAACCATCGCACGGAATAAAATATAATAGATAATGACAAATCTTTACACAAAAGAAAACTATATCTGTTTATACATTACATCACCAAAATACGTCATCAGAGTTCTACATCAATAACATACAAGTGGACAGTATATAAACCTGTCCTCAGAACTGAATACACAGCTAATTAACACAGTGGAATATCTAAAACAAGTACGTAAGTATGTATCGCCATCCAACTCCTTAGCATCCTATCATGTGATCTATAATACTCGGTCTGACCCGAGCATTATAGTTAAATAACACCCGAGTCAGTCTGGAATACCATGGTGAGAAAACGACATCCAATTTTGATTATTAAAGTTTCAAAATCCTTTTGAAAACAAAAGCATCTCGTAAGACCATGCCACAAATAAACATGTTGGGTTTTTCCCTTACGATAGCTAAAACACTTTTTATTAAAATCCTCTGATATTATAATAGGCTCTCTTTACAAATACTTATTAAAATAGCCGAAATTGTTACATGATTAAATTCTAGCTACTAGCCACAAAGTGGGTAATACAAACGAAACTCGTAAAAGGCGCGTAGGGAGAATGGATTTCCAACTAATGACTAGGCACTGGGGTACCACCTGTCACGGTACCTGGTCTAGATCAGCATACCGAGGATTACTCCCAATCCCCTGCAACACAAGACCGGGACAACCCCTTACTGGATAATCCGGAGTAAGATCACCCCACGGTTGTAATCAGCAACCGCACCACTAAGCCGAAATAAAAGGGACATCTAGACAGGGATGGCCTCACCCTGAAATGGGTGCTACCCGCCTAGCCTTGCTGCATAACACCTGATTTTCAGTCATTCCCGGTTGATGAGGCTTGAGGCTAAGCGTTACCTTTTAGAACGTTTCACTTAGAATGCCCATTGTCCACCTGACGATGTTCCGAAAGCATTCATCCATACAAGTCCATCTCGAGTTCGAACGGAACCGAAGGCACTATTCCTACTACATCCATTTTAGAATTATCCTCAGGATCAGTAGCGACTAGCCCTTGCACTTCATTGCTCCATCTTCGACTCCGAACTTGTTTTTCCATGAAAACGTACAAACCGGATCGAAGTAGTTTTCGAGAAATTAATCCCGATCTCGATCTCTTCGAAACGATCAGCGCATTGGCCAATATTGATAGTCGGTTATTTAACTATCAATTAACATTCACAAACATCCATCAAACATAAATAATTTCTCCATATTATTTATTAACCTCAAAATATCTTCGCGAGATATATTTCCATTTTCACTCTTTTGAAAACAGTTTTCAACACACCTTTCTCATGAATTAAATCCCCAGATATTTATTTCCACTGAAAACAACCAAGCACAAAACTGTAGCTTTTTAAAATAACTTTAAAACACTTTATTATTAAATATATTTTAACATTTAAATTGAAAACTATTTCAATACTTTATTAAATATATATATATATATATTAGGAATATTTAAAATGAGGCTACTTTATAAAATATAAAACTAGATTTCCTTTTAAAGAGAAAATACTTAATTTAGAATTCTCTATAATTAAAAGGAAATACTTAATTTAGAATTTAAATGTTTAGAAATAATAAATTTTGTAAAACATGCTTTTTAAAATGACACTAAAACTTTTAAAAATTTACTTTGAAACGTACTTGGCTATTCAGAGAAATATTCTTCTCTTCACATCCTTTAAAAATAAATCACTATTTATTTTTAAACAAAAATTTCTCATTCCTTTAATAACTTTCCATCGTGAATTTATTCCTCCAAATATCCATTGATATGTTACTTTACTTTTATAAACCCAGTTTATAAATTCCAAAGTCCCACTTCTCTTTTAAAGTTCCAACTTCAACCACTTAAATCAAGTTTCAAATTAATTTCCAGTTTACTCCATTTTGAACTAAATTCCTTTACTTACTCAATTCATTTCAAAATCCATTAATTATAGACTTTTTTATGTATATTTTTCGTTTTGATTTTAAATCTTTTAACTAAAACATACCAATTTCAGATTTTTCCCAAATTTCTTCTTTATTCTTTTCAATAATTTAAATCTCAAATTTAAAATAAATTCTTTATTCTTTTAAATAATAACACTGAAGTTTAAAATTCATTATCTTCCTGTTTATTCAAAATCCCCTTTTCACATACGAATTTTATTTATTAGAATTTTAAAATCACTATTATTCTTATCCAGTTCATTCTTAATTTATTTAAATTCTCTATAATTATTTTCTTAAAAATTATTTTCTTTTCAAAAATCTAATTCTATATATTTTGTTAACTCAGTGTACCGGAATATATTCTAGTAAACCGTAGCATTCAATATTCCAATTATCAATAATATTCATCACAGAATATCGAATATGCATAACTGAGAATATTAAACAATATAAATAATTTTGAGGACTCCAGTTGGATCCCTCCAACCTGTTTCCCTGCATCCACAGATATTAGCACAATATAAAATACCAATTCCACTTCGAGCTGGAATATCGCAGTATATGGGATAAATATAATATCATCCGCTATTATGCGGCGCATAGGGTCTCGTCTGCTATATAATGCGGGAAATCAATCATTCCAAGATGTATTGTATACTATAATATAGCACATCAAATCAATTCAACCATTCAACCAATTATTTAAATTTAACCATTTAAATTTAAATAATCCAGAAGAGTGAGATTAACTCACCTTTGCTTTATATTTGCAATCCACTTCGATATTGCCTTGGTTTTCCCAATTTGACCTTGAATAACATTTTTATATGATTTATTAATATTCGAAATAAAATCGAACAATTAAATTTCCATTTATTAATTTAACTAACTAAGAATTTGGGTTTAAACTAATAAATTTGTTTTTAAACAAATTTTTCTTTTCATAAATTATTTCTAGTAATTAAAATAAATTAAATAAGTTTATTAATCAAATTAATCACTATAATACATTAATTAGAATAATTAGTAGATTTAAAAATGTAGATATGTATATTCATACTTATGTTGTACTTTCTCTTTTACTGTAAATTCCTGATACTGATTTTTAAACTAAATAGGTTTTATAGATTTCCAGATTTACAAATAAATCAATAGATTTCATTTACCAGTTTTTAAACTTAAGTAGATTTTAAATTAAAATGTAAAAACACGTTACCTACTCGATGAGAGAACTCAAACATCGAGCTCCACCCCTCTTCATGCTCGCACCTCATCAAATGCCACCACGAACTCCACTCGATAACCTAGGCCGCACACAGTAGCTCCTCACCTTCGCAAGCATCGACAAGATGCAGCTCATGGTTAGGTCGCCTTCCCCAATTGAAATTCCCAGGCGCCGACAACGAACACGAGATCCAGCTCTGTCCAAGGACTCGCGCGCGCATGCTCTTCCTTTGGCCACGATACCACCTTCGATCGATGGAATCCGCAAGCAACCCTCGAAGTCGCCTCCAATCGCGAGATCAGGTCGCGTGCAATTTTTTCTTCTTCTTATTTTATAGAAGAGTGGTCATTATCTTAGCTTCGATTTGATTTTGTTTCATCTAAATTATCTGAAGAAAAAGATAAGCTCGGGTTTCTTTTATAAACGAGAAGGAATAGGGTAGCGTATGGAAGAAGGAAAATAGCTACAGTGTTTTGGAGGGTGAAAGGATAAAGTTTTGATATTGATAGATAGTAGGCTGCTGTTGAAATAATTTGACCAGTCCAACAATATATTTTATAAATTTCAAATTTGAAATTCAAATTCAAATTGTTCCGATAAATGCCACTTAAAAACTTGATCTCCTACCGAGGCGTGTCGCTAGGCGTTTATAATGTTATACCTCTATTCCGAACGCGTTGGAAAAGGTTTCGAGTCCTAATTCGATTGTATGGAGCAGGTAGCTTTTGAACCCAGTTATTATATTAAATTTACGATATAAATTTCAGCGCGTTTATATATCGTACGCTTACACAACATCTCCAAACATTACGAAAATTGAAATCCGATAATAATGCAATATTACAGATCCAATGGAACTAGTTTCGTCGAAATCCGAGACGGTGCCTCGAAAGGCTATTTTTAAATTCAATTTAAATGATAAAATTTTAAAACTGAACAATCAGTGTTAAATTCAATTTTAAAACTTTTATTATCATCATCACTATTAATATAAATTTTACAAGCCTTCAAATCGTTTTTAACAAGCTTGAAATGCCAGATTATATATTTTACCCAATTTTCAATTATTTAGTTTAATCGTTAAATTACCCAATAAATGGTGATATTTGAATTCAAGTTAAAAAAAATTAACTTTTAAATATTTAAAATAAATTAAATATTCCCAGTTCAAATACTCAAAAATTCCTGGTCGTCACATAACACAAGGCCGAGTTACCTCTGTAACTAGGTAACTAACTGTCACGAGTATGCCATTCCTCGGTCGTAACCGACCATTACCGAGGCGCCTCAATTCCAACAAACCACATATTTAAATATCTAGGCCCACACCAGAATACCACCTTTTATATCCACACAAGTTAAATATCTGGGCTCCATACCAGAATACCACTTTTTATCTAGAAGGAAATGCACATAGCCTGAGGGGTGCGACCCCCATAACCTTGCTGCATCCTTCCTGTTTCGATCATTTCCGGGGTGTGTGGTTCGATTAAGTCTCGTCACACAAAGCTACGCTTTTCACAAAAGTCATGCTTCGATCAACCAATGATCAGCACTTAGCATGCCACATTCCAAATTGGGAATATATCACTGGTAATCATCAACTACATAATCTTTGAGCTCGTACTTCTCAAAGAAGGGTGTTAAGCTAAGAGAATAAATTCTCCGCCGTCTAACGGAAATGTATTTGATAGAAACCATCTTTATATCCCAAAGTGTAATGTCAGACATACACCCATACAAGTCCATCCTGGGTCTGAATGGAACCGAAGGCACTTCATCCAATTAAGGAAAGAAGTCCTTGCAAATCTGGATATTCCCTAATTACATCCGGACTCCCCATCATATAGGGTAATCTCTATACCGAAGCAACTAGGTGCAAAGACAATCAACAGGTAATCCTTTCGTTTTCGAAAATACCCGGTCTTCAACACCGTCTTCAAATGCAATCTCATTTCGTCGTATCATTATTCGAAATGGGTTTTATGACTTAATGTCCTCCCCCAGCTTATCCAAATAATGAGCGGTTATTTTAAAAATAGTGGATACATTCAGATCTAAATTAAGTCAACAACAAATTTCCATTTTGATCTTTTAAACAAAAAATCCACCTTTAAGATTCGATGTGGTTTTCGGATAACCATTTGGAATCCGACTCACGGTCTCATCAAAATTCAAATGTCGTCTTAAAGGCCAATATTGATAGTTGTTTATTTAACTATCAATTAATATCCATAAACAACCATCAGATTTAAATATTTTTCAAATTATTTATTTCAAAATATCTTCGCAAGATATATTTTCACACTTCAACCCTTTGAAAACAATTTTCAAATCACTTTCCTCTCGTGGAATAAATTTCCACATATTATTTATTTCCACTGAAAATTTTCCAAGTTCGAATACTTTAAAATAATTTAAATCATTTATCCACAAATATATACTTGGAAACACTTAAAATAAAAACTATTTTAAAACATTTACTTAAAATATTAGTTATGAAATTTTATACTAATATCTCATGTAAAACTTAAGCACAAACTAATTTCTTAAATAAAATTATTAGATAGAGTATAATTACTTAAATAACCATCTTCTAAATCAAATACGAGTTAAATCTTTAAAATAATCACTTCTATAATTAACTTAGTAAATATTTACTTTAAAATTTTTAAAAAAATTTAAGAAAAAAATTTCTCCAAAAGCATTCTTTTTAAAACCAATTTTAGAACTTTTAATTTATATTTAAAAGTTACTTTGAAAACATACTCGGCTTTTAAGGGAAATACACTTTCCATTCCAAAATAGTCCATTTTAATCAATTAATAAATCCTTCTCGATTTATCTCAATTTACATCCCACATTCGTAAATTTCCTTTCCATGCTTTTTAAAAATAAACCAATATTTATTTTAAAAAAATTACCCATTCCTATATAAATTCCATAATGAATTTATATTTCCAAATATCCCCTGATATCTTGTTCCACTTTATAAATCCAGTTTATAAATTCCATAGTCTCCTCCTTCTTTCAAAACACAGTATCGATTTCCAAATCGATTTCCAAAATTTACTTTCAAACACTAAATCAATTTCAAAATCGATTTTCAAAATTTATTTTCAAACACTAAATCAATTTCCAAATTGATTTTCAAAATTTAGTTCATTTTAGAATTAATCATTTACTTGTCCAAATTTATCTCAAAACCCATTTAATTTAATATTCACACCAATGTTTATGATTTAAATTCCATTTAAATCAGGAAAACCAATTTCATATTTGATTTCAAAATTCTACCTTTATTTCTCCCAAACCATTTAAAATCCAAATTTTAAATAATTTCTTCAACTTTTGAACAATACAACTAAAGTTCTCGAAAATCCATTTATTAAAAATCTTTTTCCCCCATAGTTGGAATTTATTCAATAGGATTTCAAAAATCAACCTTTATCCTTTCTAAATCCCTTCTTTTAATTTATCCTATTTTCCAAAATTATTTTACTTAAAATTCTCTACTTTAATTTCCTTTCCAAAATTCTAATTTTTATATTTCTGGTATCTTAAAAATACCAAAATATATTCGGCTAAATCATAGCCTTCAATAATTTCAATTACCGATATAATCAATCACAGATTATCAACAAATCATATCACAACATATGAAATAAATTAAAACATTTGAGGAATCCAGTTGGATCCCTCCAACCTTTTTCCTTGCATCCATAGATGTTAGCACAACAATTTAAAATACCAATCCTACTTCAAGGTGGGATATCGTGGTATATGAGGTCATGCGCTATTATGCGGGGCACATATGGTCTCATCCGCTACATAATACGAGAAATCAATCACTCCAATATATATATGTACTATTATATATATAACATACCAATCCAACTGATAACCATTATCAATCCAAGCAAACAATCAGTAATTTAAATTTAATTATTTAAATTAAACCGGGTAATCCGATTGAGTGAGAAGATCTCACCTTTGCTTTTGTTTTGCAATCCATATCCATTCCGGCATGTTTTCATGATCTTTGACCTTGTATAATATTATACGGTTGATTAATATTTGAAACAATTGGACAAATCAATTTCCATTTAATAAATTTATTTTAACTAATTTTCCTTTAATAAATAATTTTTAGTAATTAAAATAATGAAAAAAATAGTTAAACCAATTGATCATTCCAATGCAATGTTTTAAAATAAATTAGTGGATTAAAAATTTGGATATGTATATTTACTTTTTTTTTAACTCCACGACATTTAAAAATTCCCACTTTTTTGAAACCCTATCAACAAATAAAATTTTCTTTTTAAATTAAACAGGTAAGTGTGTGTATGTATATACTTTTATATATTTTTTTAAATTTGACAGTAAGTTTTAAGTATGTATAAATATACATTAAATTTAAATCTAATTGGAAAAAGATTCGAACCTCACCGCATGCACGAACTCAACAAACTCCCAGCATCGCTTACCAGAACCGACCACCACCTCGTTCGAAACCCTAGCCCGGACTGCGTAGCCCCAGTTCGATCGTCGCCTCCTACTAGTACGACGCCACCACGATCCATCGCCATCGCACTTCCCCAAACTGAACGCCATCCTTCTAGCGCCGCCTTAATCGTCAAATCCCGTCGTGCGCCGCTCACAATGGAGACGGCCCTCAATCTCGCATGCCCTAGCTCGATAGTTACTTGATGATTTCGCCACACTACTCTGCCTCCTCGCGGTCCATGACCGCGACTTCGATTTTGTAATCAAATCGATTCGTTACTTTCGTTTGTTATTATTTTTATTTGAGTGACGACCATTTTTTTCTGAAATCGATTTTTCGTTTTGAAGATAATGACAGGCCTAATCTCTTTTGATTTTACTGTTTGTGTTTATTTTATTTTATTTTTTTCTTTTGACAGACTCATGTGAAATTATGAAGGACACGTGCATCAAATTTCTATACGTGTCGACAAGGCTTGCCACAATATTTCAATGTAATAATATCACTTATATTTAAAATTTAAAATTCAAATTTAAATCATTTCAAATTACGCAACTCAAAATCTCAACCTCCAATCGAGGCTTGCCGCTAGGCGTTTATAATGTTAACGCGACGGAAAAGGTTTCGAGGCCTAACTCGATCGTATGGAGTAGATAGCTTTTTAGACCCAGTTATTAAATTAAATTTTCGATATGGATTCCAGCGCGTTTACTTATCGTACGATCGCACGACAACTTCAAACGCTATGAAATTTTGAAATCAGATAATAGTACAATATTATGGATCTAATGGAACCGGTTTCGTCGAAATCCAAAACTGTGCCTCGGAAGGCTATTTTTTAAATATCGATTTAAACGATATATTTTCAAAACTTAACAAAACTCTTCCAAATTCAATTCTGAAGCTTCCATTATCTTCAATTTTCCAAGCCTTTAAAAATATTTTTAACAAGCTTAAAGTTCCAGATTCAACCATTTACCCAATTTCCAATTGTTAAATCCAATAATTAATTATCAAACAAACAATGATATTTGAAATTCAAGTTAAACTAATTTCCGAATATTTAAAAGCAATTAAATATTCCAAATTCAAATATCAAAATTTTTGGGTCGCCACATTCTTCTCCCCTAAAAAGAATTTCGTCCCGAAATTATTTGTTAAGAAGAATGATCCATTACCCGTTCACTATTTTCCTAATCCAAATAGTTTCAACTTTCCAAAACAATTTTTTTATTAAAGACACTATTATTCTTACTAACTTCCCAACCTCAACCATAAGTTCCAAACAAAATTATTTTGTCAACAATTCAAATTTAAATTTAAAATCAAATTTTAAATTATCAAAATTTTCTTAAATTTTTGAATAATTTCGCCGGCGTCTCCTTTGCACGGCTAGCTCGATACGACTACAAAATGCCTTTATGGACCCTCAGATTTCAAAAGGAAATGAAAGGCCAAGTGGATAGACTAGAAAATCATCAAATTTCAAACGGAAATTTAAATACATACATTTTTGTCGAGAAATTCAAATTTATCTTCGAAATCAAAAATCCAATTCCCTTTTCCTTTATAACACCTGTATATCCTTCTTAACAATAATATCCAGTTACAACATTCAAAATCATTTTTCATATTTCTTTACAAAAGTGTCAACATTTATTTCATTCAAGCCCATACGATGTCCGTATATCATCCATACGCAATAGCAAATTCGATCACTCACTCGATCACAAAATTTCACTTCCGAACTAGTATCGTCCATCCGACTTCTTAGTGCGGACTCAGATCTAGTTTCTTGATCAGAAAACGTCATTCTCCTTGCATAGAAAGAAACTATGATAGAGAATTTTCAGAATCAACCAAAAAATCCATATCCAGGGTTTTCCGTCGAAAATCAAATGCAAAATCCCAACTCGGATCGGTATAACTTTCTCGAAATTCTGTGCTTGAACTCTCAATCGAATCGCTATGCAAATAAAATAATATACATACATCCTACGTATTTATCTCAATTGATCATTAGCTATATCAGTTCTCTTTTATTCACATTTATATTAATTTCTAACCAAAATTTTCATTTCACACCCTTTTATTAAAGCTTCGTTCGAATATTAACTTAGAATATTTTTCCCAAAATCAAATTTACTTAAGAATTTCGTCATTCATTTCTTAAGTTCAATATAAGTGTTTTATATACTTCTTATATTTATTTTCTAATTCATCACATTGGTTTTAGGTCCATTCATATTCACTTGCATTTCGATTTTATTTGAATCCAGTTTATCTTAAAATTCTGAAAACTGAATTTTTTATCAACTATTCTTCATTCATATCTGATCCATATCATCATTTTATTTGACTCAAATTTTCAATCCCATTTCGAATTCAATTTTTATCTTCAATTCTTAATTTATTTCCAAATTAAATTAAATATTGAATTCTATTCACCCTTTCTCAAACCCTTATAAGTTTTTAAACTTATATTCCATAACCATTTTTAAATAAGATTCCAGATTTTAATTAATCACTTGAGTATTTCAAAATCATTTTTGAAATTAATTATATCCAAAATCAAATTATTTCAAAATCAAACTCAATTTCGCATTCCTAATTCAAAACATTAAGGTAGCAATTCCTCCCTTGGAAACTCGAAAATGAACACCGATGATGTGGCGATCATCATCGGAATTATTTTCCAACGACCGAAAAGAGTTTAGTGCTTTTATCCCTTCAAAAATATTTTTCCAAATATTTTTAAATTCCAAATCTCATCATATTTCATAGCTAATTCAAGAAATATCTTTCAAATAATTTCACCATTATTTTTCCAAAACCTTTGAAAACCATTTTCAAACCAAAGGAATTTAATCTTTTGAAATTTCAATCCTAAATTCTTTTAATCCCTATCAAAAATTACTCTGGCATCTTATTTCAATTTTATAAATCACATTTATAATTCACATTTCAAATTCCATTTTGTTATTTGAATTTATTTCCTTAACCTTTGGTTATGATATCAATTTATATTTTCTAAATTTTTACACAACAATGATAATAATTTAATATTATCACTTCCTAACAACCAATCAACCATATACTATAATAATTTATAGAAAATTATTCCTTTTATATACAAAAATAATTTGGGTAAAATTATTTCATTTACCCTATTTTATATCAATACTGTGTCGGTTTATCTTGTTTAAGAGTTTAGAAACCCTTATCGATAAAATGACGTCCCACATATCAACCAGAATTCATAAACACTCAACCGATAAGTCAACACAATATAAAAGCAATTTTTATATCCACTAACAAATACGTGCTCATATCTATTAATAGACTCAAACTCATTCTAGAGTACTACTGACTATATCTCTAATGAGTAATACCCACCAGAGCCAAGGTTCTCACTTAACCTTCAGCTCTGATACCACATTGTAAAGACCTGATTTTTCGACGTCCGAAAATCGACATCAATACGTCCACTGTATAAAATGTCGAATAATCGAATGCCGGAAAACCAAACCTTAGGGTTAAAAAAGAAACAATATTAGAATCTCACAATCGCAATGGAACAATATATAATAGATAAATGACTAATCTTTAAAACAAAAGAACTATATCTGTTTATACATTACATCATCAGAGTCATATACAACACAACAGCGGAAAAATAACATCATATACGGGTGATATGTCTCGCCATCCAGCTTGTCTTCTGATCTCCACAGCATAACTTTCCAGACTTAGCTCCAGAAAACGACGATAACCTGACTTTAGGCTGCCGTATGGAAAATTAGGGGCACCCAGAGTTTAGAAAAGGGAACAATAAACTTCGAGTCAGTCATGGGACTGGCGTGAGATCAAAAACAGTCATTTGGACAAAAAGAAACAAAAAGAAATCCATTCATGCTTTTGGAAAATGAAACTACCATTAGGTCCCCTGGCACACACACAATGCAATCGCACACTTGGGGAAGGTTTCTCCTTATAGTAGTCAAACATGCTTGACATGTGAAAATCCTTTTGATATTATTATTAGTGTATAGTGTGGAAAAACATTTCAAAATTATAATATTAATCTTAGCCAGCATATGTACCATTATAGTATGCCTACTATAGCTACCATGTTAGATGGCAGGTTCTACAACTAAAACCGCACAGGGCTCGCGTTGAGTGATTGGATTTCCAATAAATGGTCAAGGCTAAGGAACTTCCTTTATCCGAAGGGTATGCCTCTGGAGGGACGCCCCGAGAACCTAACCGGATATCTGCCAACACAAGGTCGGGTTACCTCTGTAACTAGGTAACTAACTGTCATGAGTATGCCATCCCCCGGTCGTAACTGACCTTTACCGAGGCGCCTCAATTCCAACAACCACATAAATAAATATCTGGGCTCTATACTAGAATACCACTTTTTATATCTACACAAGTTAAATATCTTGCCTCCGTACCAGAATACCACTTTTTATCCAGAAGGAAATGCACATACCATGAGGGTCGCGACCCCAATAACCTTGCTGCATCCTTCCTGTTTCGACCATTTCCGAGGTGTGAGGTTCGATGAAGTCTCGTCCTATAAAGCTATGCCTTTCACAAAAGCCATGCTTGGATCAACCAATGATCAGCACTTAGCATGCTACATTACCAAATTGAGAATATATCACTAATAACCATCAACTACATAACCTCTGAGCTCGTACATCTCAGAGAAGGGTGTTAAGCTAAGAGAATAAATTCTCCGCCACCAAACAGAAATGCATTTGATAGAATCAGGTTTATATCTCAAAGTGTAATGTCAGACTAACATCCATACAAGTCCATCCTGGGTCTGAATGGAACCGAAGGCACTACGTCCAATTAAGGAAAGAAGTCCTTGCAAATCCGGATATTCCCTAATCACGTCCGGACTCCCCATCACATAGGGTATTCTCTATACCGGAGTAGCTCGATGTAGAGATAATCAACAGATAATCCTTTTGTTTTCGAAAATACCTGGTCTTCAACATCGTCTTCAAATGCAATCCCATTTCGTCGTATCATTATTTGGAATGGGTTTTATGACTAAATGTCCTCCCCTGACTTATCCGAATAATGAGCGCTTATTTTAAAAACAAGTGGATACATTCAGATCTAAATTAAGTCAACAACAAATTTACATTTTAATCATTTAAACAAAAGATCCAGCTTTAAGATTCGATGTGGTTTTTGGATAACCATTTGGAATCCGACCATCGGTCTCATCATAATTCAAATGCCGCCTTAAAGGCCAATATTGATAGTCGGTTATTTAACTATCAATTAATATCCATAAAAAACCATCAAATTTATATAATTTCCCAAATTATCTATTTCAAAATGTCTTCGCAAGATATATTTTCACACTTCAACCCTTTGAAAACGATTTTCAAATCACTGTCCTCTCGTGGAATAAATTTTCAAATATTATTTATTTTCACTGAAAATTTGCAAAGTCCGAATACTTTAAAATAATTTAAATCACTTATCCAAAAATATATACTTGGAAACACTCAAAATAAAAACTATTTTAAAACATTTATTTAAAATATTATTTATGAAATTTTATACTAATTTCTTAAATAAAATTATTAGATAGAGTATAACTATTTAAATAACTGTCTTCTAAATCAAATACTAGTTAAATATTTAAAATAATCACTTCTATAATTAACTTAGTAAATATTTACTTTAAAATTTTAAAAACAATTTAAGAAAAAAATTTCTCCAAAAACATTTATTTTAAAATCAACTTTAGAACTTTTAATTTATACTTAAAAGCTACTTTGAAAACATACTCGGCTTTCCAAGGAAATACACTTTCCATTCCAAAATAGTCCATTTTAATCAATTAATAAATCCTTCTCGATTTATCTCAATTTACATCCCACATTCGTAAATTTCCTTTCCATACTTTTTAAAAATAAACCAATATTTATTTTTAAAACAAATTACCCATTCCTACATAAATTCCATCCTGAATTTATATTTCCAAATAACCCCTGATATATTATTCCACTTTATAAATCCAGTTTATAAATTTCATAGTCTCATCCTTCTTTCACTAAATCAATTTCCAACTCGATTTCATAGTCTCATCCTTCTTTCAAACACTAAATCAATTTCCAACTCGATTTCCAAAATTTAATTTCAAACACTAAATCAATTGCCAAATTGATTTCCAAAATTTATTGCATTTAAAAATTATTCCTTTACTTATCCAAATTTATTTCAAAACCCATTAATCCAATATTCACACCTATGTTTATGATTTAAATTCCATTTAAATCAGAAAAACCAATTTCATACTTGATTGCAAAATTCTCCCTTTATTTCACCCAAACCATTTAAAATCCGAATTTTAAATAAATTCTTCACCTTTTAAACAATACTACTAAAGTTCTCAAAATCCATTTATTAAAAATCATTTTCCCCCATACGTGGAATTTATTCAATCGGATTTCAAAAATCAACCTTTATCCTTTCCAAATCCCTTCTTTTAATTTATCCAATTTTCAAAAATTATTTTACTTAAAATTCTCTACTTTAATTTCCTTTCCAAAATCCAATTTTTTTATTTCTGGTATCTTAAAAATACCGAAATATATTCGGCTAAACCATAGCCTTCAATAATTTCAATTACCGATATAATCAATCACAGATTATCAATAAATCACATCACAACATATGAAATAAATTCAAACATTTGAGAAATCCAGTTGGATCCCTCCAACCAGTTTCCCAGCATCCACAGATGTTAGCACAATAATTTAAAATACCAATCCCGCTTCAAGGCAGTATATCGCGGTATATGGGGTCATCCGCTATTATACAAGGAGCATAGGGTCTCATCCACTATATAATGCGAAAAATCAAGCACTCCAATATATATATACATATATATACACTATTATATATATAACATAACAATCCAACAGATAACCATTATCAATCCAAGCAAACACCAGTAATTTAAATTTAACTATTTAAATGAAACCAGGTAATTCGGTTGAGTGAAAAGATCTCACATTTGCTTTTGTTTTGCAATCCATTTCCATTCCAGCTTGTTGTCATGATTTTTGACCTTGTATAATATTATAGAATTGATTAATATTTGAAACAATTGGACAAATCAATTTCCATTTAATAAATTTATTTTAACTAATTTTCGTTTAATAAATAATTTTAGTATTTAAAATAATTTAAAAAATAGTTAAACTGATTGATCATTCTAATACAATGTTTTAAAATTAATTAGTGAATTAAAAATTTGGATATGTATATTTACTTTTATTTTATTTTTATAAACTCCACAACATTTAAAAATTCCCACTTTTTCCGAAACCCTATCAATAAATAAAATTTTCTTTTTAATTAAACAGGTAAGTGTGTGTATGTATATACATTTATATTTTTTTAAATTTGACAGTAAGTTTTCAATTTGTATAAATATACATTAAATTTAAATCTAATTGGAAAAAGATTCGAACCTCACTGCCTGTAGAACGCGACGAACTCCCAGTATCGCTTACCAGAACTGACCATACCTCGTTTGAAACCCTTTCCCTGACTGTGTAGCCCCAGTTCGATCGCCGCCTCTTACTTGTACGATGCCACCATGATCCATCGCCATCCCACTTCCCCAAGCTGAATGCCATCCTCCTAGCGTCGCCTGAATCGTCAAATCCCATCGCGTGCCACTCGCAATGGAGCCGGCCCTCAATCTCGCATGCCCTAGCTCGATCGTGACTTGATGATTTTTCCATGCTACTCCACCTCCTCGCGCTCCACGACCGCGACTTCGATTTTGAAATCGAATCGATTCGTTAGTTTCGTTTGCAATTAGTTTTATTTGAGTGACGGCCATTTTTTTCTGAAATCGATTTTTCATTTTGAAGATAATGACAGGCTCGATCTCTTTTGATTTTATTGTTTGCGTTTATTTTATTTTTTATTTTTTTCTTCTGAGAGACGCGTGTGAAATTATGAGGGACACGTGCATCAAATTTCTGTACATGTCGACAAGGCTTGCCACAATATTTGAATGTAATAATATCATTTATATTTAAAATTTAAAATTCAAATTTAAATCATTTTAAAGTACGCAACTCAAAATATCGACCTCCAATCTAGGCATGCCGCTTGGCGTTTATAATGTTATACCCTTATTTCGAACGTGATGGAAAAGGTTTCGAGGCCTAACTCGATCGTATGGAGAAGATTGCTTTTCGAACCCAGTTATTAAATTAAATTTTCGATATGAATTCCAGCACGTTTACTTACCGTACGATCACACGTCAACTCCAAATGCTACGAAATTTGAAATCTGATAATAATACAATGTTACAGATCCAATAGTACTAGTTTCGTTGAAATCCGAGACTATGCCTCGGAAGGCTATTTTTTAAATATCGATTTAAACGATATATTTTCAAAACTTAACAAAACACTTCCAAATTCAATTCTGAAGCTTCCATTATCTTCAGTATTATAAATATAAATTTTCCAAGCCTATAATTTTTTTTTAATATGCTTAAAATTCCAGATTCAACCATTTAACCAATTTCCAATTGTTAAATCCAATAATTAATTATCAAACGAACAGTTATATTTGAAATTCAAGTTAAACTAACTTCCAAATATTTAAAATCAATTAAGTATTCCAAATTCAAATATTAAAAATTCTGGGTCATCACAATGAAGGAGAGGGTATTATTTTTATAAACGAAGAGGGAAGGATAAAAATTTTGCAGAAGTACTTTTATGCGTTTGTGGATGTATGAATATATATATATGGAGGTTTAAAACTTCAAAGCTAAGGAAACAAGGACAAGATGCAAACCAACCAAATGTCGGCTGCAAAGACAAGTAACGATAATTAAAGATATGTGTAATCTTGTTTTAAATTTTTGTTGGTAGAGAGGATTTCATTTTTATTTAAAGAGTTGGTTTTTGGTATTCGACACACACTATGGCATCTGCGTACGAGCTGCGAACAACAGAAAATGTGATATGATCACACACAACAGTGTGACATGATCACACAACAAGAATAAAACACATCGGTTGATAAGTTTTGTTATATTTCAAAAACACCAATGTTCGATATGAAATACGTCAAAAGAAAATGTTTTAACTTTTCAAATTAAAAATTATGGAAAAATTCTACAAATTAAATTAAAAATATGTTATTAAAAATGAAGTGGTTATTTGAATCTTATGATTTGGTACATTTAAAGTCAGATCTGAATATTTAAATAAATTCAAATTCAAATTTGAAGACTTAAAAATTACGGGTCGTTATACTCTCCCCCTTAAATGAATTTCATCCCTAAAATTTCACCATACGAATACCCAAAACTATTCATAAATCTGCATGATGTTCCTAGATCATTTATAAATAAAATCTAATTCGATCACTACTCGAATATATAACTCTACCTTCAAACTAGAATCGTTCATCCGATTTACTGGTACGGACCCTGATCAGGCTTCTTGATTAGAAACCTTCATTCCACTTACATAGCCATAAATTATGATAGAAATATTTTGGTTCACATTAAGAACCCTCACCAAGTATTCGCCATTAAAATCGAGTGATAAATCCTCATTCGAAACGGTGTGAAATGCCTCAAAGTTATGTACTCGAATCTTGGATCGAGAACTATATGAGAAAGGACATGATCTATGTACAACCTACGTACTCATCTAAACGTTATTTCTTATTAATACCTTAGGTATTGATTTTGATGACAACAACCATATAAATATTACTGCTAACATATCTTCGAGTTATGCAATCATATCAGATATATTATGGAGACATGTACAGAGATAAACAAGAATACAGTGGAAGGAAATGAATTATAGAAGAAGGTTAATCAGAGCAATTAAAGAACAAAACCCAATTAGAGAAGAATGCTGAAGCATAAAGGTGTTTGAAGTGATGAGAAGTTGGTTGAGCCTTAGAATATCTTGTTAAAGATCTCATGGCAATTGTAGTTGAAGATCATCAACCATTGACCTCAACCGAATCACAAAAATCCACAAATATAAGGTAATTTGAAATTCTGAAAATATGCAACACTTATTAGTGTTGCTGTTCATTTTGCAACACACCCATGTCGACATGGGGTACTTGGGCATGTCGACATACTAGCAGTTTTTCAGAATTTCAAATTTTAAATGAAGAGACATTTCCCTCCACCTCTTCACCAAAAGACACGTCTCTTCAACCACTATATGAAGGCCTCTGAAAATGAATTTTAACATCAAGAATTCTCATTTTCTCTTACTCCTTCTTCTCCAAATATTTACAAAAGAAACCCATTGCATACTCTTTAAATCTCCTTGCAAATCGATTCTATTTCACTCCAATTTTTCACTGATTTGCAAGCCACACAATATCAGAGAGTTGTACTTTAATTCACATCATTCTCTCTCTGATTTCATCCTATTCCTTAAAGAATTCAAAGATATATTGCCATTGGAGGTCTATAGGATCATCGTACCGAATCTGCAAGAATCTGTATTGAAGATACAAGTACTTGCCATAGTTTGTTGTTGCTGATAAGGAGAAGGTGTTCTTGTAGCCTGTAAAATCAAGAGGGTGTGTCTTGTAGCCCGTGAAACCAAGATTGTAAAGGTGTTCTTGCCACCCGTGGAATGCAAGCGATTATAGTGGAATTCTGCATGATAGAGTGCAGGACTGGATGTAGGATTGGTAAATCCGAACCAGTATAAAAATCCGGGTGTTATTTACATTACTGCATTTTACTTTATTACATACTTATTATTTGATTACTTCTTTCTGTTTGCAATTTGAGTAAATACAGTTTTATATTCATAAGTAAGTAGTTAATACACAATTCACCACTTCTAGTGTCTGAATAGCCTTAAGATCCAACATTGTGTTATAGCCACCCCAGTTTTCTTGCATTTGGTAT
This sequence comes from Allium cepa, assembly GCA_030765085.1. Taxonomy (NCBI): domain Eukaryota; kingdom Viridiplantae; phylum Streptophyta; class Magnoliopsida; order Asparagales; family Amaryllidaceae; genus Allium; species Allium cepa. The sequence goes on from CM060940.1 coordinate 820,753,791, forward strand.
CAAAGCATTGGTTTTCAAAAATTCATAACTTGGTTTTTGAAAAGTATAAATGGCTAATGACACTAGTAACACATTTTTTAACACTTTTGTAGAAGGGCAATCTACCACTAGACCCCCTCTATTTGATGGTAGTAGTTATGCTTATTGGGCTTGTACGATGAAATGTTATTTACAGTCTACTGGTTTGGATATTTGGAACAGTACCCAAATAGAGTACATAGATCCTCAAACTGAATATTCAAAATGGACACTAGACCAAAAGACACCAGCACTTAATAACTCTAAGGCCATGAACATTTTAGTTTGTTCCTTAGATAGAAATGAATTTAATTGGGTATCTATTTGTAATTCTGCATGTGAAATTTGGAGAACACTGGAAGTCACACATGAAGGCACCAATAAATTAAAACAAACAAAGATATATATGCTAACTAACCAGTTTCAACTCTTTCAAGTGAAACCAAATGAGTCTATTTCTGATATATATTCTACATTTCAAGATATAGTACATGCTTTAATATCATTAGGAAAGAAAATTACTGAAGAAGACTAAGTCAAAAAGATCCTGAATTCACTTCCTAGTGAATGGGATCAGAAGACTGTGGCAAATGAAGAAGCCAATGATATTAGTATTATGAAAATAGAAGATTTAATTGGTAACCTAATGTCTTATGAAGTAAAGTTGCAGATTAGAAAAGAGAATCAGGCAAATGAGAAGAAATCACTAGCACTCAATGCTATGATCGACCTAGATGAACCAGATGATGATGCTATTGATGGTGATATCTAGTTTATGACCAAGAAATTCAAGAAATTGTTGAAGTATTGGATGATAAACAAACTTCAAAAAACCAACAACAATAATTCTAGAAGTGGAAATGTTGTTAAGTGTTTCGAATGTGATAAACCGGGTCATTTGAAAAGAGACTGTGCCAAACTGAAGAAATCAAAGTCAAACACTTTCAATAAGGAGAGGAAACAGGCACTCAATGCAAAATGGGATGATTCAGATACATCATCAAGTGATAGTGATTCAGAGACAGAAAACGCCAACATGTGCTTCATGGCAAAGGATGACCAGGTATGGGATTTTGATAAAGAAATTACTAATGTTTTGAATGATATGAATCAGGGATATAAAATACTTAGGAAAGAGTACAACAAGAGATTGGCAGAGATAGAGATTAAAAATATCCAATGAAAGGTTAACTGAAGAAAAACAATATCTAAAAGATGAAATTGAAAGACTTAATAGGTATAATGATGAAAAGGATTTGACACTTGGAAGTTTTGAAAAACTAAAAAGTGAAAATGAATCCTTAAAATCAGAAAATCTTTCAATGAAGTCACAGATCACTGATCTGAATGACAAAATAACATCTCTAGACAATGTTATTCTTAACCGTAATAAGCATTTTGACAAAATGAAAACTAATGTTGATAAATTTGACAAAGGGAAGGATAATCTAGAAAAATTATTATCTACATCTAAACACGCTAGGAATAAACATGGACTTGGATACACTTCTAAGGCTAAATTAAAGTAAAATAGTATCCAAAATACTAAGTTTGTTAAGGCTACCAAGTTCAAACCAAAACCTAGGAAATTAAAGTTAAAACCTCCAAATAGATTCATTAATTTATGGGTTCCAAAAAGGGTGGATGATATTGCAAAAGAAAAATATATTGATAATTTTATTAATAAGGTTCAATCATCTAATGATTATATTTTGAAAGGACATTCAAACTCTTCATGGGTTTGGCGTCCCAAAATTTAACCCCATGGACCCAGAATAAAAGGGTACCAGTGTGCATATTTTATAATTTTTAGGTACCAAACAATGTATATCAGATAGCAGATGCTCAAAGCATATGACAAGAAATCTATTGTACATTGGATAAATACGAAAAGGATTTGTTATTGGCATCAGCAAAGTCGGTAACTCTAAAACTCATCTTATTATTTGATAAGTTTATTTCATGTTTTGAATTGATTTGGTTTCCCCTCAAGTGTTTTGTTTATAAGTATTTATCTCTATTTACAAACTCTACATATTGTCTAGTAGTGATTTAAGCGACTCTTTTCGCCCTTTTGTTGATGAAAAAGGGGGAGAAAAGGTATAAATATACTAGGCAAAATGATAAGGGGAGTGCATAGAGTTAAGGGGAGTCAAATATAAAAATAGTATATTTTATCTCTCAAATATTTATATGGTCGCCATCATCAAAAGGGGGAAGATTGTTAATACCCTAGGTATTGATTTTGATGACAACAACCATATAAATATTACTACTAACATATCTTCGAATTATGCAGTCATATCAGATATATTATGGAGACGTTTACAAGGATAAACAAGAATACAGTGGAAGGAAATGAATTATAGAAGAAGGTTAATCAGAGCAATTGAAGAACAAAACCCAATTAGAGAAGAATGCTGAAGCATAAAGGTGTTTGAAATGATGAGGAGTTGGTTGAACCTTAGAATATCTTGTTAAAGATCTCATGGAAATTGTAGTTGAAGATCATCAACCGTTGACCTAAACCGAATCACAAAAATCCGCAAATATAAGGTAATTTGAAATGCTGAAAATTTGCAACACTTATTAGTGTTGCTGTTCATTTTCAACACACCCATGTCGACATGGGGTACTTGGGCATGTCAACATACTAGCAGTTTTTCAAAATTTCAAATTTTAAATGAAGAGACATTTCCCTCCACCTCTTCACCAAAAGACACGTCTCTTCAACCACTATATAAAGGCCTCTGAAAATGAATTTTAACATCAAAAATTCTCATTTTCTCTTACTCCTTCTTCTCCAAACATTTGCAAAATAAATCCATTGCATACTCTTTAAATCTCCTTGCAAATCGATTCTATTTCACTCCAATTCTTCACTGATTTGCAAGCCACACAATATCAGAGAGTTGTACTTTAATTCACATCATTCTCTCTTTGATTTCATCCTATTCCTCAAAGAATTCAAAGATATATTGCCATTGGAGGTCTATACGATCATTGTACCGAATCTACAAGAATCTGTATTAAAGATACGAGTTCTTTCCATAGTTTGTTGTTGCTGATAAGGAGAAGGTGTTCTTGTAGCCTGTAAAATCAAGAGGGTGTGTGTTGTAGCCCGTGAAACCAAGATTGTAAAGGTGTTCTTGCCACCCGTGGAAAGCAAGCGATTATAGTTAAATTCTGCATGATAGAGTGCAGGACTAGATGTAGGATTGGTTAATCCGAACCAGTATAAAAATCTAGGTGTTATTTACATTATTGCATTTTACTTTATTACTTACTTATTCTCTGATTACTTCTTTCTGTTTGCAATTTGAGTAAATATAGTTTTATATTCACAAGTAAGTAGTTAATACACAATTCACCAATTCTAGTGTCTGAATAGCCTTAAGATCCAACATTGTGTTATAGCCACCCCAGTTTTCTTACATTTCTTACCCAATTACCTTCTTACCTCCGACATATATTTATGAAAACATTTCGTAGAATTTCAGCTTATGTTCAAACAATTTAAATGGTACAACTTTTTTTTATGAAACCTTTCCATAAAACCATTTTAATTTATTAACTTATATAATACTTCCTAAGAGTATATACAAAACATCTGATTTGAATTCCATTCGCTTTTAACTATTCCAATGTAGGCTTAAAATAGCTTTGGGTCTAAAAATCGAGTCAAACAATACAACTTTTTTACCCGTTCGGTTTGGTAAGTAGCTAAGAAGAGTTGGATGTTGGTATCCAAACTCCATTCTAGATTCTACTTTTCCTTCTTTAGACACTCCAATGTAAAAATGTTTATTAGCCGGCCCAATAACATCAAATAATTTTTAACCTCTTAGGTATTTAAACCCGAAAGACATTGTTTAATAAAACCAAGTTTATTAAACCTTCCTATTAAATTAATTTACTTTTAACTTCATTAATTAACCCATTTAAAATCAAGATACCTTTATATTTTGGAAACTCAAGAGTCAAATACCTAGATATTTATTTCAAAAATCTTTTGAAATTATACTATATATATTTTAATCCATAACAAATACATATATATAGCCCGAGTAACCCTAACATGAAAGCAAGAAACTAGGTACTACCAAATAGTACTATATATTCCCTTACCAAGAAAGGAAATACTTAAGAGAAGTGTCTACCATCCGGACACATCTCTGCCTATTTTAAGTTATTTTTGAGCCACTCGAACTAGTTAATTTAGAAACACTTTTCTTTTCAAATCCCTAAACAATACCATATATATTTCCAGCTAAATAATGTCATTGAAATATCTAATTCCAATTTTCTTTAAATTCGTTCAGAATCGAACTCGTCCCGATCGTACAATAATAAAGAGAATAATTTACTAAGTGCACTACAACATTCGCCTAGGAAAACATCCGGTCATCACTTAGTAGATTATTTTGATCATCGTAAAACAAATCGAAAATCATTTCCTGAACCAAACCAAAGAAAACACATATTAATATAAAATTTTCTTTTCAAATTATTTATACTTAAAAATACCTTTAAATAAACTATTATATATTTTTTCAAAACCTTGAAAAACAAAATTTTCTCAAAATCATGGGGATTTAAGTTCTCATATTCCTTTTATTTACAAAACATATTTTTATAAACAAATTTTATAAAAGCATATTTATAAATTTATTTCAAGATATTTAGTTTAAAATATTTTCACTTTTAATAAACAACTTTTAGTAAAATCAAATTTTATAAAGTCAAATTTTGTACAAAATCATTTCTAAAATATTTATTTCAAAATCTTTCAACTTTCTTTTAATAAACACCACTTATTAAAAGTCAATTTTATAAATCTGCTCCTTATACAAATCATTTCTCAATACATATCTAAGAAATATGCTAGTTTTCATTTAATAAACCTCTTATATCAAAACCCAATTACAACCCAACATTATCAATTAATTCCTTATAGTCAAATAGTGAAACTGAATCCATAAGATGTTCATTTCAGTGTTCCCAAAAAAATTTATCTACCCAACTTAGGTTTCAAAAAGACGGATTTTAGATAGATCAATAAACAATAATCAATGCTTAGAACTAGGCAAGCATGATTAATCAAATCTTAAATGACAATAATGGAATATTATCGTTCCTAAAAACCTAGCACGTTAAAAATAACTATATTAAATTTTTGAAAAATTATTCTTTTATATATATAATATATTCCAAGGTAAAAAAAATTCATTTACTCATTTTAAAACAATATTGCATCAGTTGGCCTTGTTTAAGTATTAAGGAATTCCTATCGATAACGTTATCGACTAGAATTGATAGGCCACACAATAGATCAAACAACAGAATATAAAACATTTTTATGGCAATAACATATACACACTCTTATATATACACTCTCAAACTCTTTCAAGGATATTACTAATCCTATCTCTAATGAGTTTACCCCACTAACGCCTAGATGTTCGCTCAGCCTATGCTCTGATAACGACCCGCCTTTTCGACCCTCTGAAATCGACATTAATACATCCACGGTATTTACGCGCCAAATATCTAAGTGTCGGAAAGACAGATTGTTAGGGTGAAAGAAATAAAAATAGAACAGAATCTTACATTGTGACGAGATGATATATAATATATACAAGATCTTTACAAAATAAAACATCTTTATTATACACAACACATAGTACATTAACATATTTCCAGCCTGGATAGTTATAACTGCATGTCCTTATAATTTCAGATAAATACAAACAGAATCAAGAAAAACAGATAACAGTGCAAGAATATAAGATACATAAATACGTCTTGGAGAATCCAACTTGTCTCCTGAAAGCTCCAATGCATCCAGCTAAATTTGAAAAATATGCTTGGGCTGACCCGAGCAGTATAGAAAACAGCATCTGAGTCAGTCTGGTAAAACCAACGTGAGAAACATAATCAATTAGATTCTAAATGTTTAACTAAACCTTGCGATAACCAAAATATTTCTATAGAAAATCTAGTGGTATTATAATAATGTTTAATGGTGAAAATAATAATAATCATGTTACCTGGCACCTTAGGCCAGCTATAAAATGACAGTTGAAGATATTATCGTTAGCACTAGACAAGATTCTAACCAAGAAGAGCCTGAAGATATACGAGCATGATGCAGTCGACATGTTTTGGCATCTAGGTACGGTTCGGCAAGAGTAGACCAACCAGCTTGAGATCGCCCTATATGGGCCAAGTCACCTTGACCTTGAGCCTGTGAAGGATGTCCAGCCTATCTTCGTCTATAAATAGAGAGGCAGGGGCACAGTGAAAGGGACCTTTTTCCGGGAACACTGGGGAGACTTTGCCATTTTTGACACTATCCTCTTTTTAATTCAAACTTGTAACGGCCGACATCCCTTTGATAAAGGGGCACAGTGAATGGCGGGCAGCAAACATCTGGTGTCTATTAATAAAGGGCTAATTGGACTGCTAACGGCCGACATCCCTTTGAATGGGGCCAGGGGCAAAATCGAATAGCGAGCACACGATGCCGCTTCACTTATCAATGAGATTTATCCTAATCTTCTTTGAATTATTTCCAAATCTATTTCTATTTCAATTGTTCTATGAACTATGACTAGCTTGAACTAAACTACTTTCAAAACGATGCAGGTGACCAGGTACTCAGATTTGGCCGCCAACCAATCCACGCAGACCATGATCGGACGTGTGGAGTTACACCTAGATTAGCATAATTCAGTCACTCATCATCAACCATATGCCTTTGGTTTGGGGATAAGAACTAGAGATTGAAAAGCTCATCACGATTAGAGCCTAATACAAAGTCAACATGACTAACCATCCATTCATTGACCTCCACATTTGACTTGGAGACCTGAGCAAGGCTTGGAATGAGTATGGCTTGATCATCCACTCAAATCAAGTCAGAGAACAAAGTTCGACAAAATACAGATGCCTTTCCTGAAGCTCAGTGACGTCGGGATCTATCTATAATAGACGTGGTTTGATCATCTACACATCAAATCCTACCATGAACACAAAAGATTGTCCGAAAGACCAACTTGGAGTAGTTGTAATGGACTACCTACTCGTCAACCATCGCTCTCAATAATCCATTATCCTTATTTTCTAGAAGGAGATACAAAGAAAATTGTGTGAGATTTGACTATCTAACCCAGCACGGATGTGACCCAACCATCTGTCATATACCTCCTTTCTTGACTTGATTGGAAGAGCTATAGTCACCAAGCGGACGAGAATCGATCGTCCATTTTTCAAGTTTCATCCCTCATGCTGGGGCAGAATCTCATTCCATGAGCAAACGTGGGTCGATCGTTCATTCGACAACATTAGCCTTAATATGGTATATGAAATACAAATTAAAGAATGGAAGTACGACTGCTCTCAACCAAAATCTCTAAGTTCTCAGAGTGCGGACTGGAGTACTCTGAGTCTCCGGAGTGCGGACTAGAGTATAAACGACTCAAAATCTCTAAGTCCCCGAAGTGCGGACTGGAGTACTCTAAGTCCCCAGAGTGTGGACCAGAGTATAAACGACTCAAAATCTCCAAGTCCTAGGAGTGCGGACCGGAGTACTCTGAGTCCCCAGAGTGCGGATCAGAGTATAAACGACTCAAATCTCCAAGTACTCGGAGTGCGGACTGGAGTACTCTGAGTCCATGGAGTGCGGACTTGAGTATAAACGACTCAAAATCTCCAAGTCAAGTCCCCAGAGTGCGGACTGGAGTACTCTGAGTCCCTAGAGTGCAGACCAGAGTATAAACGACTCAAAATCTCCAAGTGCCCGGAGTGCGGACTGGAGTACTATGAGTCCCCAAAGTGCAGACAAGAGTATAAACGACACAAAATCTCCAAGTCCCCGAAGTGCGGACTGGATTACTCTGAGTCCCCAGAGTGCGGACCAAAGTATAAACGACTCAAAATCTCCAAGTCCCCGGAGTGCAGAGTGGAGTACTCTGAGTCCCAGAGTGCGGACCAGAGTATAAACGACTCAAAATCTCCAAGTCTACGGAGTGCGTACTGGAGTATTCTGAGTCCTCAGAGTGCAGACCAGAGTATAAACGACTCAAAATCTCCAAGTCCCCGGAGTGCGGACTGGAGTACTCTGAGTCCCTAGAGTGCGGACTAGAGTATAAATGACTCAAAATCTCCCAGTCACCGGAGTGCGGACTGGAGTACTCTGAGTCCCTGGAGTGCGGACCAGAGTATAAACGACTCAAAATCTCCAAATCTCCAGAGTGCGGACTGGAGTACTCTGAGTCCCCAGAGTGCGGACCAGAGTATAAACGACTCAAAATCTCCAAGTCCTCGGAATGCGGACTGGAGTACTCTGAGTCCCCAAAGTGTGGACCAGAGTATAAACGACTTAAAAACCTCTACGTCCCCGGAGTGCAGACTGGAATACTCTGAGTCCCCAGATTGTGGACTAGAGTATAAATGAATTAAAAACCTCTACGTCCCCGAAGTGCGGACTGGAGTACTCTGAGTCCCCAGAGTGTGGACTAGAGTATAAACGACTTAAAAACCTCTACGTCCCCAGAGTGCGGACTGGAGTACTCTAAGTCCCTAGAGTGCGGACTAGAGTATAAACGACTTAAAAACCTCTATGTCCCCACAGTGCGGACTAGAGTACTCTATGTCCCCTAAGTGCGGACTAGAGTATAAATGACTTAAAAACCTCTAATTCCTTGAAGCGGACTAGAGTATTCTCAGTCCCCTGAGCGTGGACTAGAGTATAAATGACTTAAATACCTCTAAGTCCCTGAAGCGGACTAGAGTACTCTCAGTCCCCAGAATGCGGACTAGAGTATAAACGAATTAACGAAAATCTCTGCATCCTGAACTATGGACTAAAGCATAGACTATTCGAAAAATCTCAAAGTCCACAGAGCGTGGACCGAAGCATGAACACAAATTGGGTGCGAGTCGAACGAGGGGAGAATAACACTAAGTCACTAGGATGCAAAGTGGTGTATAAACATCGACATATAGGCGAGTGGATTCCGACCATTCTCTATTCCGCAAACTTCGGCCTAAAATCGACAGGAGGATTATTAACTCGCTAAGGATGGAGCTCGATAGTCCAACTAGTGTCTTGGCTAAATCAATGCTGGGAGCAGGGGTACAAATCACTAAAAGTTGAATACGACAGCTTACTGTAGCTCTAGCTTGGCGTTCTTTATAACTTGAGGCAACGACTACATGGAGGCCTCAATACAGAACTAATCGAAATGGCATCCAAAGCTACGAGCAACCGACTATATCATACCTCGGATCAAGGGTCAATACCAATCCGCACTAAGCACATTCGAATGTGAATGGGATGTTCCTTGAAAAACTATGACCTCCAGAATGTGGAAAGGAGAGTAAACCATGAAGACTTGGTTAAAAATTCTCCAGCACCCTCGGACGAGTATGAAACTGAATGGGCATGACCCGACTGCATTTGTAGCCAACTTTACCTCAAGATCTGATTATAGAACATGAACCAAAGTGGACGTGGATGACCGTCCAGTGTCCAAATTACGCCCTAAAACTGACGAAGCATTGAAGTATTCCTCTTGGAATGAAAAACCACGATAAAATCCAAGATAGGCGAGACGCCGTCTCCCATCGACTGACCTGATCCTCGATTCAACGGGAAAGAGAGTAATGCTAAAGTGGGAATGACTGACCTTCCAACTTATTGGTATATACGCCCCAGACCTGGGGGCATGAGCTAGAAGCAACATGAATGTGAACCCATTATTCATCGATCAACCCTATGTTTTCAAAGTTTAGATGGGAATATGAACATAGCTAGGACGATACTCAACTGTCCATGCAGTACATTTATCAACCCGAGACTGGGAGCAGACGCGTGGTTATCCAAAGACTGACTGCGATAGCTCAATATTGAAACTTATATATAATGTTTACAACACTCAAGGCAACGAATGAAAGAATGCCTAGGGATAGAATCATTAAATCGATACCTAAGCTAGTGGGCAACTAACTGTCACTCCAACCCGAGGCATACGGATCATGAATGTTGCTCGAATGTGGAAGATGTAACCCTTGCAAAACAACAACGCATGATGACAGACGATATTGTTCGTCGACGAAATTCTATCGGTTTAGAAAACCGTCGAACGGATTTAAATTAAAAATAACCGCAAGCGCACGGTGTACGAATGTAGAACGTGGCGAATACGGGTCGATCCGCAGGGAATTGATGATTTTAAAATTCTACTCAATCAAATTAACCAAAGTTGGAAGAGTGATTAACCAAAAAAAAGAAGAAAAATGACAAAAGAAAATAGATAACAATATGAGAGTGTTAAGACAATTTAGAGGCAATTTCCACTCTCTAGATCACATAAATCAACAAAATGAAGTTATGATCTCTCTTTTCTTGTCATTAGTGAATTAGTTGATGTGCTTATCATAAGTATGGTATATTTGTGCTATTAATTAGCTCAATATAAACCATCAAACTATAACACAACCACTAATACACTTTTAAATCTCATAAAATATGACAACAAAGTTGAAAGCAAAATTTATTTTAAGCATGGCCTATTAACTATTAGATAGAAATATAAGCCATCAAATTTTAATTTCAACAATCACTTCTTTGCCATAATCATATGTAGATGAAGAGGCAATTTGTGTTTTGTTTGTTTAAACATAGTCTATTTGTTATGAATAACATAGACTATCAAATTCAAAGCTAAACAACATCATTAAACCACTTCAATCATTCTCATTAAGCACAAAAAGAGAGCATAAACAACAAATTAAGTTGAAGCTACATGATTAGAGAGCTTCATTACCCCTAAATTGAAGGGGTTTAGCCTCTCATATTTGTCATCATATGAACAAATGTAGCAAGCAACATTGAATAAAAAGAAGAGGAAAAAGAGAGCAAAAAGAAAAACTATACTACTTCCATGAAAAATAAATCTACACTACAACATGAAAGTAAATAAGCATGAAAATAATAAGAACATGTATTGAAGTTGCATAAAAATAACTACATAAAGAGAAATGGCCAAGTAGCCATGAAAAAAAAGAGAACTTGTCTTTTATTTTGATCCTAAACTAATGAAGAGGGACTAAGTGGCGCAGCGGATAAATCGAAACAAACTTCAATTGATGGAATGTAGCAATCGGTGAGTTGAGAATACTGCAAGGCCCAAATCCGTTGATCCAAAGATACCGGATTCTAGCTATCTTCGTCTCGTTGATCGCGCACGATGCCGAGAAAGAAGATCTACGATTCTTCGCACGTTGATCTAGCGCACTAGATACCGTGAATCGGCTTCTACGATCGTTGAATCGAGCGCACTCGATTAACCAAAAGAGGAGATAGGAGATCACACTCAACTACCAATTTGTATGAAAGCACAAAGCTAACAAAAGAGAATTTTATTCCAAAGTCAACCACCTTACAAATGACACCATCGGCCTATTTATAGGCTTACAACTCACGCACCACTAGGTCGCATGCGACCTAACACAGTTCCCCGACCTAACAAACATCCACCGACCTAACTCAGAGCGACCTACGACCTAAGTAAGGTCGTTAGCGACCTATCACAACATCATATATTCACATATATACAATACAGCGACTTACAACATAGTACAAACAAAAGTATACGACCTACGACTTACAAAGGTCGTTAGCGACCTAACACACATATGTACAACACATAGTGACCTAAAGGAGCGGCTTCAGCGATTTTCTTGTGACCTATATGAGTTAGGTCATTCGCGACCTAAAAGATGCGGCAACAAAGAATCACGCGACCTATCTTCCTTTACGCGACCTATCTCCTCTCACTTTCAGCATAAGGTCGCTGGAGCGACTTACTGGACATGTTAGGTCGTTCGCGACCCATATTTGCTTCCTTTTGTGTTATCTCGTTAGGTCATTCCTCGCGACTTATCTTAGGTCGTGAACTTCCTCCTTCAGCATACCCACTAGGTCGTAGACGACCTAAAATGCTTCTCTTAGGTCGTAGCTGACCTAAAACCGAGTCTTCCTCCTTACGACCTATAAAACCCGAACGACTCAGGCCTCTGTTAGGTCGTTGCTTCTCCTCTCGTGAGCCGTTAGGTCGTGACCGACCTTCATTAGGTCGTGAGCGACCAATAACTTGAGAATTTTCAGAGTTTTCAGATTGCACTGCATCATCCTCTCCGGGTTGACAAAAATTCGACCTCGAATTCTCAATATCTTCTTCCACAACAATTTCATTCCCACGATACGGAATTAAATGTTTGACATTGAAAACATCAGAAGTATGAACATAGTCTGGTAAATTCAATTGATAAGCATTTTCATTGATTTTCTTCAAAATTTTAATTGGACCAATTTCCCGCGCCTTTAATTTATTATACGTTCCAACCGGAAAACGATCTTTTGTCAACACTGCATAAACCAAATCACCTTCGTTAAATTCAACACTTCGTCGCTTCAAATCTGCAGATCGTTTATACTTCTCATTTGCCTTTTCCAATCGCTCCTGAACGATTTTATGACATTCAGTCAATCCATCAACAATATCTACAGCCCGTTTAATCGTCCCCTTTGGTTGTGGTACTACCGCCAAATCCAACGGTCCCTTAGGCAAATTTGAATATACAATCTGAAATGGGCTATAACCCGTGCTTCTATTAACCGCATGATTATGAGCAAACTCTGCTTGGCATAACTTCATGTCCCAATTCTTCAGATTATCTTTCACCAAACATCGTAACAAATTTCCCAACGATCTGTTAACTACTTCTGTCTGTCCATCTGTCTGCGGATGATAAGCGCTGCTAAAGTTTAACTTCGTTCCCACCATCTTCCACAAACTAAGCCAAAAATGACTCAAAAATCTGGTATCCCTGTCTGAAACGATAGAATCCGGCAACCCATGTAAGCGATAGACTTCCTTAAAGAACAACTGCGCAACCCGAACAGCATCCACCATCTTCTTACAAGCAATAAAATGTGTCATTTTAGAAAATCTATCCACCACAACAAAGATGGAATCATTTCCCCTCTGAGTCCTCGGCAATCCCAACACAAAGTCCATACTCACATCAACCCATGGTTTAGCCGGTACAGGCAACGGCATATACAACCCAGCATTGGTCGCGGTTCCTTTCGAAACTTGGCAAATATGACATCGCTCCACAAACCGTCCCACTTCTTTCCTCATCGACGGCCAAAAGTAAGACTGTGAAATCAATTGCAAAGTACGATCTCGGCCCACATGCCCTTCCTCGTGTAACTCCTTGATAATTTTCAATCTCAAACTACAACCTGGAATACATAATTGATTCCCCTTGAACAAGAATTCATCAACCATCACAAATTCATCGGTATTTCCTTCCTTGAATTTCTCTACACATTTCACAAAGTAAGGATCTTCTTCAATCAGCTCTGGCAACATTTCAAACCCTGTCACCTCAACCTTCAATGTCGTTAATAAATGACTCCTCCTGCTTAATGCATCTGCTACACGATTCGTCACCCCTGACTTATGTTTCATGACAAAAGTAAACTGTTGTAAATAAGAAATCCATGATGCATGTCTCGCTGAAATCTTGTCTTGCCCCTGTAAATGTTTCAATGCCTCATGATCAGTGTACAGAACAAATTCTTTCTGAAATAGATAGTGCCTCCAGTGCTTAACAGCTTGTACCACAACATAGAATTCAACGTCATATGTACTGTATCTCATCTTTGCTCCTGATAACTTTTCACTGAAATAAGCAACTGGCTTCCCATTCTGACTCAGAACTCCTCCAATACCGACCTTCGATGCATCAGTATGCAATTCAAACAATGACTGAAAATTCGGTAAAACAAGAATTGGTGCAGATGTCAACAATTCCTTGATCTTCTCAAAAGCAACCCCCGCTTCCTCTGACCATACAAATTGTTTCCCCTTCATGCAATCAGTAACTGGAGCCATCACGCTACTGAAGTGCGGAATGAATCTTCGATAGAATGATGCTAGCCCATGAAAACTTCTCACCTCTGTAATCGTCCTCGGCCGTGGCCAATTCCTGACTGCTTCCACTTTATTCTGGTCAACTTGAATTCCTGCTTCCGAAACAATATACCCCAGAAATAAAACACTTCTTGCCATGAACACACATTTCTTCGTAGCAGCATAAAATTGTTCCTCGCGAAGAATAATCAACACTTCCCTCAAATGTAGAACATGCTCCTCCATACTCCTGCTATATATCAGAATATCATCGAAATAAACTACCATGAACTTCCCAATGAATGGTCTAAAGATTTGATTCATCACCCGCATGAATGTACTAGGTGCATTTGATAAACCAAATGGCATAACCAACCATTCATATAACCCCTCTCTCGTCTTGAACGTTGTCTTCCATTCGTCTCCAGGTCTAATCCGAATCTGGTGGTAACCACTCTTTAAATCAATCTTCGAAAAGATAGTTGCCCCACTCAACTGATCCAGCAAGTCATCCAACCTCGGCATTGGAAATCTATATCTCACGGTAATCTTGTTCAGTGCTCGACTGTCAGTGCACATCCTCCACGTCCCGTCCTTTTTGGGTACCAATAAAGCTGGCACAGCACATGGACTCAGACTCTCCTGCACACGTCCCTGTTCAAGCAACTCTTCCACCTGCCTTCTCAACTCTTCATGTTCCTTCGGACTCATTCGATAATGTGGTCTATGCGGTAATACTGCTCCCGGAACAAGATCGATTTGATGTTGAATGTCTCTCAGTGGCGGTAACTCCTTTGCAACTCTTCTGGAAATACATCTTCAAACTCTTTCAAAACTGGCTTTGCTTCTTCGGCAATTTCAACCTCTTCACTGCTCTCACGCCCAATCAACAAGTATACTTCAGGCTCCTCTTCAACCTCCTTAACAAACTCCTTCAAAGTCAACAGAGTTTTCAATTCCTCAATCTCCTCCAGCTTGCTTTCCTTCTGTTGTTGCTTCTTGGGAACCAAAGTGATTTTAGTACCTTCGAACATGAAACTATAGCTATTGGCCCGACCATCGTGTTGTACTGCTCGATCAAACTGCCATGGCCTGCCCAACAACAGATGACACACATCCATGTCCACTACATCACACCAGATTTCATCTTTGTATTTCTTCCCAATAGAAAATTTCACGCAAGCTCTTCTCCCAACTTTCACTTCACCACCCTTCCTTAACCAAGCAAACTTGTATGGTTTAGGATGCTTCTCGGTTTTCAACTCCAATTTCCTCACTGCCTCTGTAGAGATAATACTATCGCAACTCCCAGCATCAATGACAAATTTACAAACTTTCCCAAGAATAGTGAAAGTAGATTGAAATATGTTATTCCTCAACCAACTATCTTCCTCCTCTTGTTTTGGCGTCAAACAAGACCTCCTCATCATCAGATTACAACCTTCGTCTCCCGACACTTCTTCTTCCTCCTCAACATAAGGTGAATTAGAACATTCAGCTTCTTCCTCCTTATCCTCAGCTTCAACTATCATAGTTCTCTTCTTCGGCTTCGGACATTCATTGCTTTTATGACCCATTTCCTGGCAGTTGTAACATTTGAATCCACTGCCAACCTTCGCCTTCTCACCCTCCTTCACAACTGGTTTGGCAACAGCTTTAGTAACATTAGAACTTCCACCGACACCCTTTACTTGATTGTTAGAATTAGTAAACACACCACCTCCACGCCTTCCTTGCTTTTCCCAAGCTAACGCCTTTTGATGTGCCTCCGCTACAGATCTGGGATCGAACATATTAACCATATCCTGGATCTGCATTCTCAACCCTCCAACAAACCTAGCAGTCAGCTATTCTTCTGTCTCCATTATATCGTTCCTGGCAATGAGTTGGTAAAATTCATCTGTATAGTCATTTACTGATTTTGTCCCCTGCCTTAAATTCTGCAATCTCTGGTACATAAGTGATTGATAGTAGTATGGTAAGAAAGTAGATCTCATCAATTTCTTCATCTTCTCCCAAGATTCTATCTTTGACTTCCCCATTCGTTCACGAGTAAGTTTAGTTTGCTGCCACCACGCCAATGCTCTTCCCCTCAACCTAGTAGCAACTAACTTCACCCGTCGATTCTCCGGAACTTCCTTAAAGTCAAAAATTTCCTCCACATTAGATAACCAATCCAAGAATTCTTCAGCTACCATCCCTCCTTTAAACTCCGGAATTTCCATCTTCATTCCCGATTCCCAACGTCGATCATCATCAATAACCCGATACTGACGTTGTCCCTAATCTCGGTCTCTGAAATGAATACTTCCCCTCTCACCGTCAAACTCCTCATCAAAGTCTGATGTATATCGTTGTCTTTCACGTCCTCCAACATCTCT
The DNA here is from genome assembly GCA_030765085.1 of Allium cepa. NCBI lineage: Eukaryota > Viridiplantae > Streptophyta > Magnoliopsida > Asparagales > Amaryllidaceae > Allium > Allium cepa. The sequence continues at coordinate 820,770,181 of CM060940.1, forward strand.
ACCACCACCACCCCTTCTACCAACATCCCTTCTATCATGATCATCAACATTCCTCCTACTTCGATTGTCAACACTTCGATGATCTTGGCTCTCTCTCCTCTCCCGATCCGACTGTGGTGAAACTCTACTCCCTCCATGATTTGATTCTGGTGAATTTCTCCTTCTATTCTGGCTCATATCGATCATCAACTTTTCCAACCTACCAATGCCTTCATCAGTCTTCTCATGCATACGTTGCTCCATTTGATCGGCCTCTTCCCTTCGATATAATGCTTCAATATTTTGATGGCGATTAGCTCTTCTAGGTGGCATGATTGAATCAACACAAACACTTTAACAAATACTTCAAAGCTCTTCAAACTTCTACACAACTTGATTAACAAGTCACGGCTTGACTCAACATAGATCGACCTAAGGCTTAGGTCGGCTTGCTTCACAAATTCAAACTCTACTTTGGCGCGCAAACCTTCACAACCAAATTCAAGCAACTTTCGACTTTCGATCCAAGAGAATATGGATCGCAACCCCAAACTTGTTGCAACAAATGATGAACACAATGTTCACAACTTCAAACTTCGGTTCCAAGATCGACTCAGCTATGATTGGCTAAGTATAGCTCTGATACCAAAACTGGCGCAGCGGATAAATCGAAACAAACTTCAATTGATGGAATGTAGCAATCGGTGAGTTGAGAATACTGCAAGGCCCAAATCCGTTGATCCAAAGATACCGGATTCTAGCTATCTTCGTCTCGTTGATCGCGCACGATGCCGAGAAAAAAGATCTACGATTCTTCGCACGTTGATCTAGCGCACTAGATACCGTGAATCGGCTTCTACGATCGTTGAATCGAGCGCACTCGATTAACCGAAAGAGGAGATAGGAGATCACACTCAACTACCAATTTGTATGAAAGCACAAAGCTAACAAAAGAGAATTTTATTCCAAAGTCAACCACCTTACAAATGACACCATCGGCCTATTTATAGGCGTACAACTCACGCACCACTAGGTCGCATGCGACCTAACACAGTTCCCCGACCTAACAAACACCCACCGACCTAACTCAGAGCGACCTACGACCTAAGTAAGGTCGTTAGCGACCTATCACAACATCATATATTCACATATATACAATACAGCGACTTACAACATAGTACAAACAAAAGTATACGACCTACGACTTACAAAGGTCGTTAGCGACCTAACACACATATGTACAACACATAGTGACCTAAAGGAGCGGCTTCAGCGATTTTCTTGCGACCTATATGAGTTAGGTCGTTCGCGACCCAAAAGATGCGGCAACAAAGAATCACGCGACCTATCTTCCTTCACGCGACCTATCTCCTCTCACTTTCAGCATAAGGTCGCTGAAGCGACTTACTGGACATGTTAGGTCGTTCGCGACCCATATTTGCTTCCTTTTGTGTTATCTCGTTAGGTCGTTCCTCGCGACTTATCTTAGGTTGTGAACTTCCTCCTCCAGCATACCCACTAGGTCGTAGACGACCTAAAATGCTTCTCTTAGGTCGTAGCTGACCTAAAACCGAGTCTTCCTCCTTACGACCTATAAAACCCGAACGACTCAGGCCTCTGTTAGGTCGTTGCTTCTCCTCTCGTGAGCCGTTAGGTCGTGACCGACCTTCATTAGGTCGTGAGCGACCTATAACTTGAGAATTTTCAGAGTTTTCAGATTGCACTGCATCACTAAGAGAAGAGATCATGTTACATGAAACATATGGGTATTTATACATGTATGAAACCCTAATTCATACTTTTGGGGAATACCCAAAATGCCCCTTAGGAAGTGTGGAGGCCAAGTAACCATTAACATGTCTTAATCCCCCATTAAGTGTACATGAAACCATTAAGTCCAAAAGCATGTGCATTAGCCTTTAATTTGTACATTAAGGTAGGTGGGTAGGTGGGGTCCTCCATGTTCTTCACTTTGAATTATTTCCATCTTCATTCCTTTGTATTAATTTTGTGCATGCATATCTTCATGAAACCACTTCTATTTGAGATCAATTTCCTACAAAAATATATACAAATTTTCAATTAATTTTTCTCAAAGAAATATATGCACTTAAATGACCGTTTTGCCCCTATATGAAGATGAATATGTGAAAATTTTGAATTAATATGAATTTTGGTTAAAACAAGTTAAAATACCCAATATGATCATTTATTTAATTCAAATAGTATAAATATGGTGGTAAAAGTATGCACATTTACGTGCACATCAAATACCCCCACACTTATCTTTTTATTCGTCCTCGAATAAAGAAAAACTAAGATAAATCTATTTTCGTAGGGAGCACGATTGCATTGAGCGTATGCAACAAGCCATTAAACCTCTGGGTGTCCCCAGTAGGACGAGTGTTGTCTCGTGAGGGTTTTCAGCGGATACTACCCACAAAATCCAAATGCAGGATGAAAATATTTATAAAATGCAAGATTTAGTTACAAAGAGATGAAAGCAAGTTTTTGAAAAATATTTACAAATGAAGGATTTATTTTTAAATCGACACAAATAAGTTAAATATAGGTTTTGGTTATCATCTTGAAATTTTTTAGTCATTTACTCGTCAAAATTTTCAATAAAAACAAAGTTATCATAACAAATAGACTATGGTTTAACTTGTTATTTTGGTTGATAACAAAGTGTAATTATGAAAAGGATTCTTAGTTGATTATCAAAGTTTATCAAAGTGGTATTTTTATTTCTTTTCAATAACAAATAAAATCAACTAAGTAAAAATAGTGCTAGGATTTCAATTGCTTGCTCTCTCATTATTTGTAAGAAAAATTACACACCTAGCTCAGGTAAACTGAGGCCAGATATACCGCCCACGCACTGCCTTTCGGGCTTATGTGAGGGGAGTACAGAGCATGGCGAGTGCACACACTTTCGTGCATACACCTATCGACCGTAGGTGGTTTTTATTAAGTCTATTCTTTTTTTACATGTGTTCCATACATGCATAACCGTAAGGACTTTTAAATGAGTATGGAAGCACAAAATCAAAGATTCCAAGTAATTCACCCATGCATAACCGTGAGGACTTTTAAATGAGAGTGAATACTTTGTTATTATTTTTTTATTTTTTTTATTTTTTTTAAGAGAGAGAGAGAGAGAGAGAGTTTTGCAAAATTATCTTAGCACCATTTAACTTAGAAGACAAAAAAATGTTACATCCTTTACTTTAAATTCACCACTTTTAAAACAAATATTTTCAATTAGGATATATTTCATAATTAACACTTATGAATCTTCTTATATACTAGTTAAACCATTGTTATTCATAATCAAACTTCATTTTTATTTTTGTTAAGTCAAATAAATTTTCAATAATTTCAATTTAATAAACCAAAACCATATATTTATCTTATAGTGTTTCATTTAAAAATAAATCAAAAGAAAATTTGTTTTTGGGATTTTTTTTTAATTTTTTTTTGTTTTTGTGATTTTAAAGCAAAAATAAACCATGAAAAAAAAATGAAGATGAGTCTCCCCCCCACACTTGATTTTGACTGTGTCCCCACAGTCAACCTAAGTGGAAGGAAAAAAATAAAATAAAATAAAAATCTTATATTTATATGAAAGATTATTATTTACAAGAAATGAGAAAGTATACAGTCAAAAAGTAAATGAAACGGTCTTCTAAAGACCGATTCATTTGTCTCGTCAAGTATGCGAGACACAGCTTAAGCTCGAAAAACCAAACTATAAAAGATTTTGAAGCTAAATGTTGATTTGGAAAAACGAAAGTCGTTTTATTGAAAATCATACGAGTTGTTTTATTTTCGATGATTTTTGGGGTAAATGGAAAAATTGGTTGAAGTTCAATTTCTTCCAAAATACCGATTTCAAAATCAAAATGGTGATCGAAAATTTCCCCTTCAGAATTCAACAACTCGTTTTCAAAAAGTCCATAAAACTCATGTTCGTTAAATTCGACTTCCTTTGTTGGATTATCAACAACTTCATCGTGTAAATTGAGTTTAAAATTCAAAGTTGTCGTATTCAAATTTTTAGAAAAAGGAAGATCGAAGTTTAAATCGAGTTTCGCACCTTCAATAGAATTAAAATCCAACTTAATTACCGTATTTCCAACAACTTGATTAAGATCGTCATTATCAATTTCAAAAGTTGTTGTTTGAAAATCATAGATTTGGGTAAAAGATGGATTATCACTTGACTCGTCACACGTTGAAATTTGATTTTGTTTTTCACGTTGTTTCATGTATGTTTCAAACAACAAATCCGTGTGATCATCGTAAACTTCATTCATTTGCTCAACAAAATCCAATTTATAGTTATTAACTTGAAAATTTTCGATTTGGACTTGTTGAGAACAAGAATTGTCAACTTCGATAAACGGTGGATTATTATTTGATTCTTCGCAAGTTGAAATTAGATTATGATTTTCACGAAATTTTTTGTATTTTTCAAGAAATAAACCCCCGTTATCTTTTTCCATTTGGTCAACAAAATCAAATTCATGATTAATGATTTGAAAACTTTCATTTTGAATTTGTTGATAACCAAGGTTTTCAATTGTATCATTATTGAAACTATTCCCATTGCCAAAATTATATGAAAATTGGATCACATTTTCGTTTTGATTCTGAAATTCATTTTGGAGTTCAAAATTGAATTGGCATGTGTTATACTCGAAATCGTTTGAATTTTGAAGTGAATCCAAATTTTGATTATTTTGAAAACTTTGATTCAAGTTATCGCACAAATATGAATTACACAACCGTTTATCATTTGATTTTGTTATGTAGAGATTTCAAGTAAAGACGAAATGCTATTTTCGAGATTCGAGGGTCGGTCATCGTTTTGAAAATTTTGTTGTTCGAAATCCGAATCGTTTGAACGATAGTTGTTGATAAAATATCCATACGAATTTGGAGTGAAATTATATGGATTATATTTATTTTCACAACTATATTCAAGTGAGTAAGGAAAAGGAAACTCGGACATTTTCAAGAATTTTTTTTACAAAGGATAGATATTTACAAATAAAACTTATTTTTCAAAAGAGAAATTGATTTTTGTTTTGCTTTTTTTTTGGTTTTTAAAATTTTTTTTGGATTTTTGATTAAATATTTTTTTTTTGGATTTTTGGAATTTTGTTTTGAAAATTTTCAAAGGAAAAGGAGAAAAAAAAAACTAAGTTAAGAAATATTTACAATTTTTTTTTACTTTTGAATTTCAATTTTTTTTTTGTTTTTTTAAATATGAATTCAAGGGTCTAATTACAAATTATTTATCCTAAGTTAACCCAAAATTATATAATCACAAATTGTCTTAGATAAATAAGATAGTTCTCAGCCAGGTAACGGGCAGGGGTTATCGGTGCACCACGAATCACCGTAGCAATGCAGCCGAAGATTTAAGTACCTTCAGAGAAACAATTCAGTATAATATTTACGAATCACCGTAATATTTATAACTGATTATTGCTCTGCCGTAGCCTAGACACCAAGAAATTAAATTGTTCAAAGAAGACAAATTGTCAATATAAAATTAAGTGTTATTGATTTCTAACCGTTATTATTAATCAAAATTCTAAGATGAAATGGAAGGCATAAATTAAACGTGAATTAACAATGCAAGTAGACAACAATGGATTTTTTTTTTGAATTTTTTTTTTCTAAAATGCAAGTAGACAACAATGCAAGACAAATAAAAACAATAGATATATACAATGCAAGGCAAATAAAAAGAAAATTATAAATAAGCAAGCAGTTATTATTATTTTTTGGCAACAGTTGAGCGAGCAATTTTTAACAAGCACTTCTGCTCTTTCTGTAATTCTGCTTTGGCAACCTGAAATAAAGCAAGATATATACAACTTTTTTTTTGAAAGGAAACTTAAAAGTAGGGTTTTACTTAAAAAAAATCTTTTTTGGTATAAGGATGGACTTAAAACAATTCAAAACAAAACAAGTTTGAAATTTTTGGCAAATGATTTTTTTTTTAAATAAAAGAAAACTTAAAAACACTTCGGTTCAATCCTAAAAAACAAAAAATATTTGAAACCTAAAAATAAAAAAAAATAAAAAAATAAAAAGTTGCAAACTAAAAGGAAAGAAATTAAGAGAAGATCTTAACACACTTTGTAAAAAAAAAAAATTAACACACACAAGCCCACAAATTATCGCCAGCCTATACTAATGCCCAAACTAATCCACAGTTCAGAAATCACAATGCGATTCCTCTTCCAAAAACCCATTGAAATTCAGAGTCCATTAGAGATTTCGATTAACGCAGAAAAAAAATCCATTCACAAAATTCACATAATCAATTCACAAAATCAAATTCACGAAGCTCAATTCACGAGAATAATCGCAGTTCGAATTACTATTGCGGTGGCTTGAAGAGGTTGAATTTGCGCCTGGGATTGCGAGTTCATGGCAATGAAGCGTTGATGTGGAAGGAACAGGGGTGGTCGATTGTTTGAAATAGCGATACGGGGTTGTTCGACTTTTTCAAGTGATGAATTGTGCCCTCTTTACTACTTTTTTTTTGGTTTCTTGATTGTAGTTGAGGTATGGCCGAAGTTTGTTGTGGTGGAGGAAGTAGATGGATTGGCGATTGGGGTGGAAGGTAGGTTGGTTCTGGTGATTGTCGAGGAAGTCACGTGATTATAGGAGGTAGCGATGTTTGATGATGATAATCTGCACTTCTTTTTTGTTTTTTTTTCTGAATGGTGGTTACGGTTGACAGTATGGGTGGTGGAGCTGCAATGGATGACTGGTATGGTAATTGTAGTTTCTCTGTGAAGATGGAGTACTGGAGGTGAGGTTGTATATGCGTGAGGCAGTAGTAAGGGATATGGAATGTTTGCGAATGGAGGAGTTGCTAGCAGTTCAAGCTTGAAGTGAAGTTGAAGCTAGAAGTGAAAGCGGTGGGCAGTGGGCACTTGAAGGCAGTGGAATTTGTATGGTGAAATGTTGAAGTAGCCTATTGAGAGAAGATGGATGTAACAGTAAGTGAGGGTAGCGCTTCTATTTGCAGAAATTTGTGGTGAAATCATTGTGGACAGGGTAGTGAGTTGTGAAGACAGTGGAGTTTATTTGTTGTGGTGCACTGCTGATGGTCAGGGGAGTGTAGTAGTGAGGGTTGACTGGTAAATGTTGATGGAGATGGAAGGCAAGTTGAAGAATGGCACAAGCAAATTGTTTGAGGTGGGAATTGTCTGGTGTGTTTGACTGCTGTTGTGGGGGAGTGCAGTTTGGAGGAAGGAAGGAAGTAGGGGTTGTATGCTATTGTAAGCAATATGGTGGTTGAGAGGGGTTGAATGTGTGGATGGATGAGTTGTTTGAAGCTGCAGAGTTGCAGTCGGTTGTAGTTGTAAGATGATGTGGTAGGGTCTGATGTAGAGGTGTTAGGCGGAGGGTGAGTATGTCAGGTTAAATTGGAGGAGTTGTAGAACTGCAGGAAGTAGAACAGTGGGTAGATGGTTGTGATGGTTGTGATGTTTGTGGCAATTGAAATGGGGAGTGTGCAGTAGTTTATTGTAGAGGAGCAAATTGCTTTGAGAAGTAACGGGTCAGTGGCAAGGTGGTGAAAGTCCCGGTGGATGATGATTTTGGGGTGACAATGGTTTGGGTTGTGGCTTGTATGCAGTTTGAATGGTAATGTGCAGTAAGTTGCACAATGACAGATACATGGGGTGAAATGTGTATTTACAGATGGTTGAAGGTTGGACAGTGGGGTTAAGGCTGAGTTTTGAAGTGCTGCTGTTTGTTTGGCAGTGAAGATGGTGGTAGTTGAGTGATGTCGGAGATGTAAAGAAGAGGGTTGTGGATGTGAAGGCAGTGTGCACAGAAGTGCACAGGAAGTTGCACAGAAATGTAAAATGAGGATGAGATTTTGTAAAAACAAAGTTGAAATTGTAAAATCAAGATGAAAATGAAGTAAAAAGATTTTTGTTTTAGTATGGAAATGCAACACAACAAATGCACACAAAAGCCAAACACACAAGCAATTTTTTTTTTAACACAAAACAAACAAAACACACATAAATCAAAGAACAATAATTCGAAGAATAGAAAATCAAAATCGAATCAATTCCCCGGCAACGGCGTCAAAAAATTGTTCGTCGACGAAATTCTATCGGTTTAGAAAACCGTCGAACGAATTTAAATTAAAAATAACCGCAAGCGCACGGTGTACGAATGTAGCACGTGGCGAATACGGGTCGATCTGCAGGGAATTGATGATTTTAAAATTCTACTCAATCAAATTAACCAAAGTTGGAAGAGTGATTAACTAAAAAAAGAAGAAACATGACAAAAGAAAATAGATAACAATATGAGAGTGTTAAGACAATTTAGAGGCAATTTCCACTCTCTAGATCACATAAATCAACAAAATGAAGTTATGATCTCTCTTTTCTTGTCATTAGTGAATTAGTTGATGTGCTTATCATAAGTATGGTATATTTATGATATTAATTAGCTCAATATAAACCATCAAACTATAACACAACCACTAATACACTTTTAAATCTCATAAAACATGACAACAAAGTTGAAAGCAAAATTTATTTTAAGCATGGCCTATTAACTATTAGTTAGAAATATAAGCCATCAAATTTTAATTTCAACAATCACTTCTTTGCCATAATCATATGTAGATGAAGAGGCAATTTGTGTTTTGTTTGTTTAAGCATAGTCTATTTGTTATAAACAACATAGACTATCAAATTCAAAGCTAAATAACATCATTAAACCACTTCAATCATTTTCATTAAGCACAAAAAGAGAGCATAAACAACAAATTAAGTTGAAGCAACATGATTTGAGAGCTTCATTAACCCTAAATTGAAGGGGTTTAGCCTCTCATATTTGTCATCATATGAACAAATGTAGCAAGCAACATTGAATAAAAAGAAGAGGAAAAATAGAGCAAAAAGAAAAACTATACTACTTGCATGAAAAATAAATCTACACTACAACATGAAAGTAAATAAGCATGAAAATAAGAAGAACATGTATGGAAGTTGCATAAAAAAAACTACATAAAAAGAAATGGCCAAGTAGCCATGAAAGAAAAAAGAGAACTTGTCTTTTATTTTGATCCTAAGCTAATGAAGAGAGACTAAGAGAAGAGATCATGTTACATGAAACATATGGGTATTTATACATGTATGAAACCCTAATTCATATTTTTGGGGAATACCCAAAATGCCCCTTAGGAAGTGTGGAGGACAAGTAACCATTAACATGTCTTAATCCCCCATTAAGTGTACATGAAACCATTAAGTCCAAAAGCATGTGCATTAGCCTTTAATTTGTACATTAAGGTAGGTGGGTAGGTGGGGTCCTCCATGTTCTTCACTTTGAATTATTTCCATCTTCATTCCTTTGTATTAATTTTGTGCATGCATATCTTCATGAAACCACTTCTATTTGAGATCAATTTCCTACAAAAATATATATAAATTTTCAATTAATTTTTCTTAAAGAAATATATGTACTTAAATGACCGTTTTGCCCCTATATGAAGATGAATATGTAAAAATTTGGAATTAATATGAATTTTGGTTAAAACAAGTTAAAATACCCAATATGATCATTTATTTAATTTAAATAGAATAAGTATGGTGGTAAAAATGTGCACATTTACGTGCACATCAGATATAGTGTTTAGGAGTCGATATGCAGACAAGGTGGACAGCTCCATCCGCATTCAAAACGCTGACAATTGGCAAGTAGTGCCCAAGCCCTGGCTCGGGCAGCATTCTCGGATCTATAGAGACATAGATCCAAGAGATGATGATAGGGGACTTAGGGAAACGAATGCAGCACCGGCTCAGCTGACAATTGACATACCAGTCAGCCGGGATGACCCGTCATGAGTCCTTAAGATTAGATCGCAACTCGACCCGTCATTGGTCGAACATCTTACTGATTTCCTCCGAGTGAACCTAGACGTTTTTGCTTGGACACATTCTGATATGTGTGGGATTTCTCCCGCTATTTCGAGTCATATGTTGAACATAGACCCGAAATACGTCCCTGTAAAACAAAAAAGGAGAGGCATGGACCCGGAGAGGTCCGCTGCTCTCAGAGAGGAGGTCGACAAACTCAAAGCCAATGGGTTCGTCTGCGACGCCCTCTACCCTGAATGGATCTCTAACCCTGTGCTTGTGAGGAAAGCAAACGGAAAGTGGAGAACTTATGTTGATTACTCTGATCTGAATAAAGCATGCTCGAAGGATAGTTTCCCTTTACCTAGAATCGACTAGCTCGTCGTCTCTTTGGCCGGACACGAATTATTGTCTTTTATGGATGCGTATTAGGGATAAAATCATATCCCAATGCACATTTTAGACAAAGAACACACAAGTTTTATCACAGATGTGGGGCTATATTACTATGTAGTAATGCCTTTTAGATTGAAAAACGCGGGAGCAACTTATCAGCTGCTGGTGAATCGAATGTTTAAAGACCAGATTGGTAAAACGATGGAAGTCTCTGTGGATGACATGCTTGTGAAGTCATGGCAGTCAAACGACCACATCCGAGACCTAGCGGAGAAGTTTGATATACTCTGGCATTATGGAATGCAAAATCAATCCTTTGAAGTGTTCATTTGGCATAGCGTCGGGTAAGTTTTTGGGTTTCATTGTGAATGCGCGGGGAATTGAAGCTAACGCGGAGAAGATTCAAGCTATCTGAGACATACAAGTGCTTAGAACTATATAGCAGGTACAAAGCTTGAATGGAAAGGTGGCTGCGCTAAGTCGATTCATATCTAGAGCTACAGATAAGTGTATTCCTTTCTTCGATGTGATAAAGCAAGAAAGGAGGAATTTCGAGTGGATATCCGATTGTGAGGAAGCATTCCGAGCTCTGGTAAGGCATTTAGAAAGTCCCCTGGTGCTATCGAAACCAATAGACCATGAAATGTTGTACGTGACTTGGCAGTATCCCAGCATGCTACCAGTACGGCTTTGGTTCGCGAAGAGGACCGGGTTCAAAAGCCAGTTTACTATGTTAGTAAACGTCTGACGGGGGCAGAAAGAAATTAGCCCAAGATCGAGAAATTAGCCTATTGCTTGGTGATTGCATCACGCAAGCTTCCCCCATATTTTCAGGCACACTCGATCAGTGTTTACACTGATCAACCCTTGCGACAGGTACTCCAACGACCGGAAACTTATGGAAGGATGTTAAAATGGAATATCGAGTTGAGTCAGTTCAATATTACCTTCCTGCCACGAAGGGCCATACAGGGGCAAACACTAGCAGACTTCATTGCTGAATTCACAGTGTCAGAGGACTCAAACGACCACAATGTCATACCTCCCATTCGATGGAAGATGTACACCGATGGGGCATCTAACGACCGTTGTTCGGGGGCTGGCATAGTTCTTGTGAATCCTGAAAACCGATCAGTTTGTTAAGCTTTGAAGCTTGAATTCCCAACAACAAATAACAAAGCCGAGTATGAAGCATTGATTGTTGGCTTGAGACTTATCAAAGAGCTGCGAGTAAAATCGGTTGAAATCTTTTGTGACTCGCAACTGGTGGTGTACCAAGTGCGGGGAGACTATCAAGCAAAGGGACAGAGACTTGCCCCGTATCTTGGATGGTAGAAAATCTGGAATATTATGATATCTCGCATGTCCCGCGTGAACAAAACAAAGAATCTGATTCATTGGCCAAATTTGCGAGCACTGGCGATGCCCAGCAAATGGGATTGGTTCCCAATGAAACCTTACATATTCCGAGGATAAATATGATGGAGTTAGATTTAGTGTTAGAAACCAAAATCAATAAGGAATCATGGATGGCCCCATTTAAGAAATACTTACTACAAGAGGTCTTACCCGAAAGAAGGAGCGAAAGACGACAAGTCATTCGTAAGCCTTCGCGATATGTAGTGGAGAGCGGAATAATGTATCGAAGGGGATTCTCGAACCCCTTACTCCGGTGCATAACCCATGATGAGATAAAACGAGTCATGAAGGAAGTCCATGAAGGAGAGTGCGGTAACCATACTGGGGGGCAGACGTTAGCGAAGAAAATCCTCCGCTATGGATACTATTGGCCGACTGTAAATCGGGATGCCACAGGCTATGTGAGGAGATGTGACAAATGCCATAAATATGCAAAAGTCCCAGAGCTCCGCCAACGGAACTCACACAAATGGTTAGTCCCTGGCCATTTGCAATGTGGAGGATCGACATAGTCAGTTCTTACCCATATCCAAAGGTGGTGCGAAATATGCAATAATTGCGGTCGATTACTTTACTAAGTGGGCATAAGTAGAGCCTTTGGCCACTATCACCACCAAAAAGGTCATTAATTTTGTTGTACGAAATATTATATGTCGTTTTGGCCTTCCATGAACTATCATTACAGACAATGGAACTTAATTCGAAAGCAAGGAGTTCAAAGAATTTTGCCAAAAATATGGCATTGAGAAAAAGTTTGCAGCAGTTACTCATCCGAAAGCCAATGGACAAGTGGAAGCCGGGAACAAAATAATCAAATCCATATTGAAAAAGCATTTGGAAAAGGCTAGAGGCAAGGGGGTGGATGAACTTCCAACAACATTATGGGTTTATAGAACTACCCATAAGTCCATGACTGGTCCTACTCCGTTCGTCCTTGCTTACTGCTCTGAGGTCGTCATCCATGTAAAAGTTGAAGTCCCTTCTCATCAAGTGGTTGATTACAACCCTTATTTCACAAAAAAATACAAATCAGGAATCGCAATTGAATTGAAATTAAACTAGATGGAATTGGCGGTGACTTACGAGCATATAAAACGCATTCGACAACTAATGGCAAGAACATGTACTCGAACATGCATATGTACATTCGAAAAAAAGTTCGACTTCTTGAAATCAGCAGGGAATTGAATTCTCACTTAAGGTTATTAAGAAGAGACTAAATCAAATAGTTGAAGCTTACTGGCCCTGTAGAACCAGACATGGATGGCCACCGATGAACTACAGCCCTGAATTTATAATATTTGGAATCAACCAAGCATCATGACGACTAAAGAAGGATATGACACCTTGGGAGGATAAAATTAAAGAATAATGACTATTCAGGAAACATGATGAATTTCTTTCTATAAACAAGGAATACTCGCTGATTCAAAGCGTGTCATGTTGCTTCACATGACACACTTTGGGGGGCAAGTGTTACCCGACACCTTGGGACGGCTATAAAACGACAGTTGAAGATATTGTCGTTAGCACTAGACAAGATTCTGACCAAGAGGAGCCTGAAGATATACAGGATTGATGCAGTCGACATGTTTTGGCATCTAGGTACGGTTCGGCAAGAATAGACTAACCAGCTTGAGATCGCCCTATATGGGCTAAGTCACCTTGGCCTTGAGCCCGTGATGGAAGTCCAGTAGTCTATCTTCGTCTATAAATAGAGAGGCAGCGGCATAGTGAAAGAGACCTTTTTCCGGAAACACTAGAGAGACTCTGCCATTTTTGATACTACCCTCTTTTTAATTCAAACTTGTATTCAAGTGATTGATTTACGGATTGTATCTGTATTCAAATAATTGAGAAAGCAATAAAGATTAAACTCAAAGTGGACGTAGGCAATTACGCCGAACCACTATAAATCCGGTGTTCTCGTTTTTGTTGTTCTTTTCACATTGAATTACACTATTTTTCTGTTCGAATTTACTCTCTTCATTAATATCTCTACATAACTCTACTCAAGGGTGTTAGTTACCAATTTTGGTGCTAACAAATCTTGTAGCTATGATGCTCGTGAGTGTACATCACAACCGTACTAGGTTTATAATCAAAAACGATAAGGCATGTTTGCTAATTGTTTAGAATTCCATGGAGGTCCCTCAAAAGTTTTGAGAATGGTCCTTCTGCACAAGGATCTGAGTAATCATTCCGAAGCAATAATACATCTCTAGTGATGTACAATAAGGAATATTTAGCCGGCCCTAAAAACCATCAAGCCGAATGCATCACTCCATGCATGCACAACAACTGTAAGTAACTCTAGGAAGAAAATGACTGCACCCTTTTGGGTTAGCTAAACTCCTAGCCATGCATCCTGTCTCTGGTTTTAGTTATTATTAATGGTGAGACTACATCTGGCATTCTAGCTCACGCACCGCCACCTGAACAGATCACAGAATCACACATAGGTTCTCATACCTCAATGAGTCTAGGAACCACACATGAATTCCTACATCTTAAATAGATCTCGGAATCACACATGGATTCCCATACCACAACGGATCTCTAAATCACACATGGATTCGAACATCCAAAACAGATCTTGGAAACCCCTCCACAGAACCGTATATGGTTTGTGGAGTGGTTACAGTACAAGTCATCTCTTATGAGTACACTCCCCCGCTTACAAGAAGTTCCAAAACTAATCGCTGATCTTCTAGAATGCTCAATACCGATTCTTTAGGAAATAATCAAACAATATATAAGAGCGGGGATCACCCCTAACCACTTAAGTGGATGGATCTCTTTATCACTTGTCCTACAAAATCATAACAAGTTTATACGTACAGTATAGCACCACCGACTGTAACTGTACCATATAATCCTCATGTTTCTCATAGATATTTCCATAGTTAAAGCCTTTTGGTGTTAAGTAAGGAATATTTCCGTACTACCAAAATTAAAAAGGACTACATATTTAGGTCAGAATTTGAAGTCGGTTATTTAACTATCAAATAAACAAACATTCAAAATAGAGATTACATTTCCCATGGAAACCACTAAGACTCATAAATTAATCCTTCATTAGTTTAAAATCTCCTTTCAAATACTTGCGGCGATATTCATATACTTGTCTCACTGGTATAAGTATATTCACAAATCATTTCACTTTCAAAACTTGATAAACTTTTCCACTTACTTATAATAATATAAGTATATTCACAAAAACATTTGAAAAGATTTCTTATTTCAAAATTATATAAATCGATAAAAAATAAACCTCATTTAAAATAGAGATAATGATTACCCAAATCACTATTCCTTCAGTGTTAGGTATAGAAAACAATATTCCATACTACTATAATTAAGAAGGTCATTTAGGGAAGTCGAATCTTATTGCCTTTTATAAAAGTTACTTTTATAAATGCCCCTTTTATAAATCTCTTTTACTTAGTAAATCTCATTTATAAATTTCCAAATCTAATTATAAATAACTTCTTTTATAAATCTCCAAGTTATTTTATAAAACCCATTTATAAATCTCTAAAACCGTTTATAAAATTCCCTTTATAAACCTTTAAAACCATTTATAAAATTCTTATATAAATCTCTAAGACTCTAAAAACTACTTCTTTCCGATTTTCAAAATCCCTTCCAAATTTATAAGTTCCTCTAATAAATTCTTTTACTGAATAAAAACCTTTTATTTGAACCTTTTCATTTAAAATGATTCCTTTTAAATAAACAATTTATTATTTTTAAACACCTCTTTATAAAGCAATTTATTATCTAAAACATCTTAAATAAATAATTAATTATCTTTAAACCATATTTAAAACATTGTTAAGTAATTATAAAATATATTTAAAATATACTTAAATAATTTTAAAACAACATTAATATATTAGTAAATTAACTTTTTAAACAATATTAACATAATAATAAATTAACTTTAAAACAATATCATTTTAATAATAAAAAAAAGTTTTAAAATATTAATAATATAAAAAATAAATTTGGAAAAAAAAATAATCAACTTTAAAATATAAAATAATTAACTTAAATGGTTAAATTAAATGACTAATTTTAAATAATTAACTTTGAATAAATAAATAATTATAATTAAAACCTTATTTAAGTTAATAACTGATATTTATATAATCAACGACTATGTAAATAAATTCAATACTTAACCGTCATTGGTTAACATATCACTTATTTAAAGTGGCATATAAATTAACGTCATATAATTAGATGTTCACGTTTGTAAATTAGTAGAATGGGGATTTATTCTGCTAATTAAATGGCCAATTAATTTAGTAAGCATAACGATGATTTATTCTGTTAAACAGTTAACCAATTACCCTATTCAATTTACTTAACAGAATTGTGTTTATTTCGCCAAATAGATAACACATATTAAGTATAATTAATTAAACTACATAATTATCCAAATCGATGAAATTTAAATCAGTCGGTATTGCTTTATCATTAAATTATACTATACTAAAACTAATAACAAGTTACACTACAATGCTATACTCGTATATATGAATCTAGGGTCGAAGACCACGGGTTAAACAGAATCGGTATGAGGAAGTAAAACAATTTTAAAGTCCACATTTTTTAATTTACAATCCAAAACCACTTAATTTATAAAAACTATTCTCATCCATGCAAAGCCCAAAAAGACAAGCATGACCCAACTCATTTGCATGCATGCGCATGCATTTCCCACCTTCATGCCTTCCCTGCTGCTCCAACTCTCCCTAAACCCTTACCACAAACACCTTTTCTCACCTCTTCATGTAAGCACTCACTCACCCAAGGCCCCTACACACAACCAAAATGCAAGGCCGCAGGCACCCCACAACTCCAAACTCGAGTTGCCCTTTCCCATACCTATTAACCATCTTCTCCTTCATTTCTTCATGCATGCTTGTAAAACATGAGCTTCACAACTTGGTTACAACCTGTTCATCCTATATTATCACCACCAAGCTTCAAGACATCTCCTATGGTTATACGAAGATTAGTAAGAAATTATGGTCTCTGGTGATATATGAACTCCTCCCATACACTAGTTTGTGGCTAATCTTTAAGCATCAACAATTTCTGGCTACCATCTTTGTTCATAAGACCCTATCTGATTTATATATATGGTCAACAACTTTAAAAAGAGCATTATCTGTGGGTATCCTTTTGTCATTAGTTTCATTAATACATCTCCATATACTCATTAGATCCAATTGGATGGTAATGAATGGTCAAACACATTTTCATGATCACTAGCTAAGTGTAGCCATGGGTTTGTTTTTTGAATGTTGAGGTTTTGTTTTAAAATGTTTACATGCAATGAAAATGAACATGGAGGGGTTATTATTTTTAGAAATGAAGGAAGGATAAGAATTTTGGAGAAGTGTTTCTATGTATGTGTGGACGTATTGTAAGTTTGTAGTGGGATAGTTTATATATAAGTAGGGAAGTTGTTGTTGTTACATATGTATATATATAGTTTTCTTTTCAATAGTTGCTTTCGCTGTTTATATATATATATATATATATATATATATATATATATATATATATAGATTTTGAAAGTATATATGAAATTTTGTAATTGAAGAAATAAGATTTGTTTTAGAATATACATATGTATGTCAGTTAACTGGTTATATATATATACACAATGTTAAAGAAGTCCCGTATACTTATAGAGGTTATTTTATATGTTTAAATTGAATGCTAATTTGAAGTTTTATATATATAGTATTTATTTGAAATGTATATTTTATGTATTGGGATTTAATATTGATTTGAAAATGAAAATAATATTACATTTCGTTTTAATTTATATCAAACTGATTCTAATTGTTTCGTCGATTCCTTATCTATCAGCTTGTCCATCGAATTCGTGCCAATCTTGCTTTTCTTTGGAATTAGTGCTTGGATCCGTAACACAATTCATTCCGGTTCGTCTCTAACCTCGAAAGGTGAGCAATCACTCACGATTAACGTTCTTATATTTATTAAATTTAATTTCAATTGAAACGACAATTGAAATATGCTACTGTTAGTTATTTACACTACTATATATGTGCTATCTGTTCATCTGTGACATCTGACACTATTATCTGTTATTTACATTGATGATATATGCATGTTATGTTACTATCATTTCTGTTACCACTCTGCAAGTTCCCTATTAGTATAGAATTCACCATGGGTTGAAATGATACATACCCGAATGTTCTGTAGAATAGAAGAAATCGTTATGGGTTGAAATGATAAACCCAAGCGATTTTCATTGAATTGAATTTTGGATTGCGGGTTAAAATGATATATACCCGTATATATATATATATATATATATTTAAATTACGGATTGAAATGATAAATATCTGTATCACTTGACCATAGGATAGAAAATTATATACAGACACCGTTGGTCCGTATATAAATATTTTGAAAATGATTTCTATGGTTTTGGAAAGAAATATATGGTTTTATATAAATATTAGTTTTGATATTATATAAATGTTATTTTATATATAGTTAAATTCTTGATTCTAAGCTACGTATAAATTTGTTGTAATATAAAATAATTTTAATAATATAGTTTGATTTAATAAAATATAATATGGTTAAGTATTATTTAAATTATATTTTAAAATGGATTTTTAAATGATTTTTAGTAAATTAAGGTTGGGAAATAAATATAAGATGATTTTTAAACAGTATTCTCTTAAGAATTATGTAATAGAATTGATTTGAAGCTTATTGGATTTGACATTTTAAGACATGGTTTTATAACTTGATTTTGGTTTAAGGTGATTAATAAATATTTAAAGTTTAAATAAATTGATGGAAATATTTAATTATGTGTAATTTGGAGTTTTATTTAAATATTACAAGATTTATTAAGTGAATATTTCAAAACTAAATTATATGAAGTTAAGTTAAGAGATATATGAAATTATCAAATTTAGTTTTGAAATATTGAATATGTAAAACTCTAAAATATATTAAAATTGAAATGGTTTATTTTGTGGTTTAAATCTGTATTTGAAATCGAAATAATTTGAAATGATTTATTGAGAAAAGGAATTGAATTGAAATTGATGAATTGAGATTTAATTGAATTTGAATTTTTGAATTCGAGCCGATTTGGAATTAATTTGTGAAATTTGAGGAAGCTATTTTATTATATAAAATATTTTTAAATTATATTCAAAACTATTTATATATTTTACTTTATAATTATTTTCATATAAAATATTTTACTTTATAAACTATTTAATTATATATACTATTTAATATCTAAACAGGTTAAGTGGGAAATATGATGATTCCAAAGCATTATTATTACTAAATTTTGATTTCCAAAGTGTTTGATTTAGAAAGTGTTATAATTTTCAAGTGCTAAGATTTTTGGAAATGGATATATTTAAAATGGAAATGATATCGTTTTTGGTTTTGAAATGGGAATGATATCGTATTGATTATGGTTTTGAAATGGTAATGATATTTTGGCTTTGAAGTATAAACTATTTTGAAAATGACCGCGGTATTATAATAACGATTGGTTGTTAAAGAGACCGGGATCGGATATTGTCATACTCTCTGCCAATACCGAAAACCACTTTAACAACTGTGTATGCGGTGGAGATTCTAGAATGAAGTAGAATGGTAGCGATGTTCTACTGAGGTATATACGTGGACCCGACTCCCGAGAGTACGCATAAGGTGGCTAAAACAGGAGCGATTCTCGGGCAAAGTGAGGTAGCACCTCCGATCGGACACATTCCTTCGATACTATATTCTGACTTTGTGATTGATTTGGTGGCCACACTTGATTTTTTTAATTTGGGATTGTGTTTCGAGATGGGAGATAGTGGCTGCTATGCGTTACCACCAACCGGGATGCTTAATTGATATATCTACCCTGCCATTGACTAGTTGTGCCGTGTCACCTACCCTAGCGTGCCTTCTACGAGTTTAATTTGTGTCGTACCTATGGAGTACCCTCGGTAGCCTCTCGATCTGGAGGTATTACGGTACTGTATAGACTATTGGCACTATAAAATGCGTTAAGGTGGAAAATATAAAGCCTCAACGCTATTTTTAAATAATATACTTTACTTTAGCAATTATTATAATAACGTATATTACTACATAGTAGATAGTTTAACAGATCCTTAGAGGATGGTTATCCTAAACATCCTTTGAGTTACTTGTATTTTAGTTGTTGTTTCACTTGAGTTGGATTTATTTATATAAGAATGTTAATCCTAACTCGAGTGTTTTGTGTATTTGCTTTACGCTCGGGTCAGACTGAGTGATACAACTTTTGAGACTCATATTTGGAGTTGGAGCTTTGTTTGGAGATCCATCTACCTCTTTTCAGCTTGCAGTTATTCAGTTTGTTCCAGTGATGTATTCATATTTTTGTATTTGACTATTGTATTGAGACATCTATGTATTCGAGACCTCTATTGTATCTTATTTAACCATGTTACATATATATATATATATATAGTAGCTTCATGAAATACTATTCTTTTGTTTCTGTTGCATTATTGTTATATTACTCTGATTCTGTGATTCTGTGATTTATTTATTTATTGTATATGCCGAGTTTTGCCAAATTTAAATTAACCATCCGGTATTTTGGGCAATTCAAGTCCGACATGTGTGTCTACCTATGAACTTGGAGGGTGCAGCATGATAGGGGGTTCTCGCATTTGGTTTAGTAGCGATCAGATGACTCTTACTCCTACATGTCCCTGCGACGGTTGGTGCAATTGAGAGGCTGGCCGTAAAGCCAGAACACAGGAACCATTGTATGCTACGGTAGGCGTTACCCCACTGGCAGGTGGTCTGTTACATGTGGTATCAGAGCTTTGATTTTAGGCAAAACTCAGCATTAGGAGTTGATTTAATTACAGAATCACTTTTGTTTGAGCTTGAATTCCTTCCTCTAACATTTGGGTTTCCTTTAAATTTTGGAACTCACCTATTCGTTAAGAAATCCATTCTTGTCCTCCTCTATTCGAGTTTCTTTGATTTTGGAGCATCCCATAGCTGCACTGCATGATTTGTAAAGGGGATAAACTCCTTTTCAAAAGCATCGATTCGCTGGAGATTTTGGTATCCTCAGTTTACGATGTTGCTATCTCTTGCAATGCTCGAATTCTATCTCTTGAGATCAAATGTCGATTTGCCTTTGGATTCTGCATCGATCTTATTCTCGAATTCACGGCTAACCCGGTTAAGGTTGCCCGTAATTAATATTAGTATACCCATCTTCCTATTTTGAAATTTAATTAACTTATCTCCCGCTCAAGCCTATCTTCTTAGCTAGAATTTGCTTGATTAAGATCCCCTTGAATTTGAATCTCTGTCATTGTTTTATAATCTATTTTGTGTAATCGAGTGAGCGAGTGTATTTGTATTAATATATAACGTTTTATATATTATGTTGTTTGAGTTGTTAATGTTGATTTGGATTTTCAATCGATTCGTCTGATCAGCGCAATCGATAGGAATACCAAAACACTTGAACAGAGCAAACTGACACAATATTGTTTTCAAATTTAGTAAATGAAATAAATTTTGTATGATTATATTATATATATAAGTAAATTTTTCTAAAATTAAAGGTTAAATAAATTGGTTATTATAAATGATAATATTTTATTTTCATCCATTGTTTTATAAACCATTGATTTTTCCAATATATAGATAAATGAACTTATCAAAAATGGTTCATAATTTAATTTGGAGTTTAAATGAATTCAAATTCGAATTTAAGAATTTAATTTTCGGTGATTCCAAACTTTAGTTTTAAATCTTTAAATATACATTATTTAAAGTATTTTCAAATAGAAATTATTTCCAAAGAACTTCTAAATGTTTAAATCAGTGCTCTCATGTTTTGTCGTTGAAAAATAATTTAGGTGATGGCGGTCGCATCATCGACATTTATTTTCGAGTTTCGAAGTAGAGAAACCATTTTGTAGCTTTGCTACACTTTTCTGTTGGAAAATGAATTGATTTGATTTTCTGAAGTATGACTTGATTTTTATATATATATATATATATATATATATATATATATATATTATACATATAGGTATATGATTATAGATTTGATTTGATATGTGTGTGTGTGTGTATTTATCTCTAAATGGTTTGAAGTGAATCGGAAATTTAGTTCTTATATTTTATGTTGAAAGATGATTCAATTATAAATAAAGCCAAAATTTCCAAATAAACTTGAAATAATTGAATTGGGAAAATTTATTTGTACAATACTCGATTGCATTCCATATATAACTTACCTAAATTATCCAGAGTTAACTATGTAATTGAATAATATACAATATAAAGTGATATCAAGGGAATTTATAAATAATTTGAATGGGTATAGTAAGTGGAAATCTACTTAATATATGTGATAAGATATATTAAGTGGAATAAAATTAATAACAATTTTGAATAAAAAAGAATTAAATTTGTCGAATAAAATATGATTATAACAAATGACTTTTCAAATTTATGATTTTAGAAATTGTTAATTGAAGATAATTGGATAATAAGATAATGAAATTAGAAATAGTTAAGATTGATTTTAGTGAAATCAAATGGATTAAATCAATTATTAAATATTAGTTAATTTAAATTGAAATTTTATATGGTTTTAAATAAATTGTTTTATTTTGTTTTCAATCTATTTTCTTTCTGGTTGTTTCTATTCTCCTACCTCATTCCTTTTCGGGGATGAAAAGTTTTGAGTAGGGAAGAGTGTAACGACCCGTAAATTTTAATGATTTTATAACGTAATTAACTAAATTTTGTGAAATTTTAAATAATAAAATTTTGAAATAAAAATTTAATATTTGGAATACGTCTACTTTAACATAGCAAATGGTAAATTTTCATCTGATAATATGCAAGTTTATTTTCCTGTGTAAATTCTATTTTTATTGAAATCAATTAAAATTTGATGATAATAAAATGTTTCCAAACCTGAATATTTTTTCTATAGAAATTTTTTAAATCATCTTCTGGGTGAGATGTCATATTTCGTTTCTTCAAATTTGGACTTCTATTGCTCCGTTTATCTTATTTCTAGCAAATTAGCAGCATTTTCGGTACCGATTATCGACGTTTGATCGGATGATCGTGCCATTGATATCTGTATACCATTTTGATCAACTCATCACGCTGATCTCTACGGTATATTCAATTCTGTTTTTTGAAGTTCAGAAAATGGTGAAATCTACGGAATGATTTCCGTATCGGTTCTGCAATTTGGCTTTTGACTTTTGTGACCATTCAACTTTCCTCCGTGTAAACCCAACAGCCATCAACAATTATTAACTTGGTTTTTTACCTTTTCTATTCGCCATAACAATTTATTTTATCACTGGTTAACACAATTGCTTTTGCTCTCATCTCATCCCATTTATTCGTTTGAGAAAATTCATTTTATAATATAAACTTTCATTTTCTTCTCCTGTTGCTTTCTTCCTCTTCTTTTTTTTATTTAGCTTGCATCTTCTAATTTTTGGCCACTACATCTTGCCTTCTCCTCTCACCATTCCTCCACACAACGCAACTGCATCGTGCTCCTTCACCGTACATGCTTCGCCCTCCACGCCAATACGAACACCACCTCCTCTAGCCGAGCATTTCCCATAGTCACGCCACCTTTTTTCTCCACCGCAAGCTCCTCTTTTCCTTCCACCATAAGCTATCGCATCGCACTTGAACCTCTATCGCCTCAACCTGCATGTGTTCCACCTGATGGCACACAACCAGCCTCCACCCGACAACCTTGCCTCTCCACTTGTTTGCTGCCTGTTGCTCTTTCAGGGTATATGTATTTGTTATATAAGTAGTTGCATATATTATTTACAGTGGCAGTTTATATATTAGCACATATATTAAGTTATATTAGCTAGGGTAAAGTTTATACATAAGTTTATAAAATATAATATGTTAGTTTACCATATGATCTATATATATTTATAAATAGAGCTTATATATTTCCAAAGTTATTTTGCAAGTTGGTTATTAGCTATCTTGATATATATAAGTATATGCTAGTATTTGGAAGTGACATAGATATAAGTTGCCTTGGATTACCATATTTCTTATATGTTAATTTAGATAGGAAAAAACTATACCTAGTATGTTTTATTTTGATCTGGAAACTTTGAAAGGATATGTTATATTTGAAAGGAGAAAGGTATTATACTATATTTTATTTTACTATATTACCTTATATATTATCAAAGGATTCAGCTGTGTGTTTTATGTATATATCTATAAGTTATATATAGCATATTGTTTGTTTATATATGGGTTGTTTATAATGTTATATAAATAATGTTTACAATACTTCATTTTATATATTTATATATGTAATATGTATATAGAATGATACATGTATATGTTGAAACCTTTGGGATACATGATTCCATATTTCACAGTATTATGTTAGTCATATATATTTGTATGAGTATTATTCCTGATCTGTATATATAAGATTTGCATATATTTGTTTATATCAATATGTGAGTTTAGTATAGGTTCTTCTGTCAACATATGCCCCATTCCTGAAGTATATATATAGATCTTTGATTTTTACATGTATTAATATATATGTGTATATATATAGATATACGTTTCCTGTATTTTAAATTAATACAAATATTCTTAGTTGTATATTATATAAGTTATATAGTATGTGTATGTATATACAATATATGTTGCTTATGTAAATTTGTAGTGGGATAGTTTATATATAAGTATGGAAGTTGTTGTTGTTATATATGTATATATATAGTTTTCTTTTCAATAGTTGCTTTCGCTGTTTATTTGTGTGTATATATATATATATATATATATATATATATTGATTTTGAAAGTATATATAAAATTTAATAATCGAAGAACTAAGATTTGTTTTAGAATATACATATGTATGTCAGTTAACTGCTTATATATATAAAACGTTAAAGGAGTCTCGTATACTTATAGCGGTTATTTTAGATGCTTAACTTTTACACTAATTAGAAGTTGTATATATAGAGTATTTATTTTAAATGTATATTTTATGTATTGGGATTTAATATTGATTTGAAAATGAAAATAACATTTACATTTTGTTTTAATTTATATCAAACTGATTCTAATTGTTTCGTCGATTCCTTATCAATCAGCTTGTCCATCAAATTCGTGCCAATCTTGCTTTGCTTTGGAATTCGTGCTTGGATTTGTAACTCAATTCATTTTAGTTTGTCTCTAACCTCGAAAGGTAAGCAATCACTCACGATTAACGTTCTTATATTTATTAAATTTAATTTCAATTGAAACGACAATTGAAATATGCTACTGTTAGTTATTTACACTGCTATATATATATATATATATATATATATATATATATATATATATATATATATGCTACCTATTCACCCATGACATCTGACACCATTATCTGTTATTTATATTGATGATATATGCCTGCTATATTATTATCATATCTTTGTCACTTTGCAAGTTCCCTACTATAGAATTCACTATGGGTTGAAATGATACATACCTAGACAATTTGTAGAATAGGAGAAAATTATTATGGGTTGAAATGATAAACCCAAGCGATTTTCATTGAATTGAATTTGGGATTGCGGGTTGAAATGATATATACCCATATATATATTTAAATTACGGATTGAAATGATAAATATACGTATCACTTGACTATAGGATAGAAATTATATACAGACACTGTTGGTCTATATATAAATATTTTGAAAATGATTTCTATGGTTTTGGAAAGAAATGTATAGTTTTATATAAATATTGATTTTGATATTATATAAATGTTATTTATATATAGTTAAATTCTTGATTTTAAGCTATGTATAATTTTTTTAATATAAAATAAGTTTAATAATATAGTTTGATTTAATTAAAATATAATACGGTTAAGTATTATTTAAATTATATTTTAAAATGGATTTTTAAAATGATTTTTAATAAATTAAGGTTGGGAGATAAATTTAAGATGATTTTTTAATAGTATTCTTTTAAGAATTATGTAATAAAATCGATTTGAAACCTACTGGATTTGAGATTTTAAGATATGGTTTTATAACTTGATTTTGGTTTAAGGTGATTATTTCAATTTTAAATAAATTGATGGAAATATTTAATTATGTGTAATCTGGGGTTTTATTTAAATTATATTAGATTTATTAAGTAAATATTTCAAAACTAAATTATATGAAGTTAAGTTAAGAGATATACGAAATTATCAAATTTAGTTTTGAAATATTGAATATATAAAACTCTGAAATAGATTGAAATTGAAATGGTTTTTTTATGGTTTAAATCCATATCTGAAATCGATATAATTTGAAATGATTTAATGACAAACGGAATTGAATTGAAATTGATGAATTGAGATTCAACTGAATTTGAATTTTTGAATTCGAGTTGATTTGGAATTGATTTGTGAAATTTGAGGAAGCTATTTTATTATATAAAGTATATTTAAATTATGCTTAAAACTATTTATATATTTTACTTTATAAATTATTTTCATATAAACTATTTTACCTTATAAACTATTTAATTATATATACTATTTTAATATCTAAACCGGTTAAGTGGGAACTATTATGATTCCAAAGCATTATTATTTCTAAATTTTGATTTCCAAAGTGTTTGATTTAGAAAGTATTATAACTTTGAAGTGCTAAGTTTTTGGATATGGACATATTTGAAATGGAAATGATATCATTTTTGGTTTTGAAATGGAAATGATATTGTATTGATTATGGTTTTGAAATGGCAATGATTTTTTGGTTTTGAAGTATAAACTATTTTGAAAATGACCGCGGTGTTATAATAACGATTAGTTGTCAAAGAGACCAAGATCGGATATTGTCATACTCTCTTCCAATACCTAAAACCACTTTAACAACCGTGTATGCGATGGTGATTCCAGAATGAAGTAGGATGGTAGCGATGTTCTACTGAGGTATATACATGGACCCGACTCCCATGAGTTGGCATAAAGTGGCTGAAACAGGAGCGATTCTCGGGCTACGTAAGGTAGCACCTCTGATCGGACAAATTCCTTCGATACTATATTCTGTGTTTGTGATTGATTTGGTGGCCACACTTGATTTTTTTTAATTTAGGGGTGTGTTCCGAGGTGGGCGGTAGTGGCTGCTACGCGTTACCACCAGCCCGGACGCGTAATTAGTATATCTACTCTGGCATTGCCTAGTTGTGCCGTGTCACCTACCCTAGCGTGCCTTCTACGAGTTTGATTTGTGTCATACCTATGGAGTATCCTCTGGTAGCCTCCCGATCTGGAGGTATTACGGTACTGTATAGACTATTGGCACTATAAAAGGTGTTAAGGTGGAAAATGTAAAGCCTTAAAGCTATTTTTAAATAGTTTACTTTACTTTAGACATTATTATAATAACGTATATTACTACATAAGAGGTAGTTTAACGGCTCCTTAGAGGATGTGTTAACCCGCCTTTAGTTAAGGCCATGAACAGGTGGATTCAACCCAACCAACTTCATGATTATCGAGGCTGCAATAGGATGGATTCGGTTTAAAAGAATGAAGTTCACTTGGATATGTCATTTGGTCAAGAAATTGGGGGGGGGGTTGCACGGCTCGGTCTAGAAGATAAGCTCTGTTCCGCCTCGATCGGCACACCTCCCCTCGATCGGCATGCCTCCCGTCGTTCGGCATACCTCCCCTCGTTTGGCACACCTCTCCTCGTTCGGCACACCTCCCCTCGATCGGCACACCTCCCGTCGTTCGGCACACCTTCCCTCGTTCGGCACACCTCCCTCGATCGGCATACCTCCTCACGTTCGGCACACCTCCCCTCGATCGGCATACGTCCCGTCGTTCGGCACACCTTCCCTCGTTCGGCACACCTCCCATCGTTCGGCAGACCTCCCCTCATTCGGCACACCTTCCCTCGATCGGCACACCTCCCCTCGATCCGCATACCTCCCAATGTTCGGCACACCTCCCCTCGATCGGCATACCTCCCCTTGATCGGCATTGAACGTCGCTCGGCATCGTGATGAGGTGGGGATGGCGCGGCATAGTGGCTCGACATCGGATATATGGTGACGTGGGTCGGCATCAATACATGGTCCGGCGCTAGCTTTGCTCCGAGTTCTGGACAACTCTGCTCCAATATCCATATAGGCTCGCTTCGGATCAATACCCGGGTAACATCCGTTCGGCATACCTACTGCTCAGGGTTGGTCGGCATAATGAAGTAGGGTTCGGCTATGGCCTTGGCGGGCCCAAACTACTCAGGAGGCCCAACAACCTGGTTCTGCCTATAAATACAGCATATGGGTCTCTAGATGGGGGATCTTCTTCTCTCCGCTCTCTAACTTTCTATTTTCTAAGGCTAAAGGTTACCCTATCAGTTTGTAACTGTAATTGATTCGAACATCAATAAAAAGGAAACTTCTGGAGTGGACGTAGGCCGGAGTTAGCCGAACCACTATAAAATCTGTGTTCTTTATTGCTTTCATTTTAATTTTGATTGTTCTTCATACTATTACTCTCTATATATATTCTATCTATTATCTGTGGCTATTAGTTGGTGCTTTCATTTACATTTTGGTGTTAGCGACCAATTTTGGTGCTAACATTTTGGTGCTTCCACTAAGAACGCAAGCACTCGGGAATTTTGGAGCTAGGAACTTGGATTCTAGGAAACAATGGCTAGACCATCAGCAAGGAAGCAAGTGGCAGAAAGGAGTAATCAGGAGGGAAGTCAAGAGGCTTCTTCTGGAGCTGGAGCAGGTCAAGCATCCATCTACATCACTAGAGATGAGATGGAAGCGATATTGAAAAGACAAGAGGAGATGATGTAGGCTCTTCTCAGACAATTTGCACAAGTAGGAAATGCAGGAGCTCAGATCCGTGGAGCTGGATAGAAGTGCTCAACCAGCAAGCAGAGGGAATGGCTCAGCAGGAGGCAGCCCCAATTAGCAGACGGCTAACAATCTAGATGGACCTAATCTCGAGGGCACACCACTAGGAAATGCCGGACCAATCCATGGAGGGATACCAGATGATGATGTGCAACCCAACACCAACAGGAGTGCAGAAGTATGAGATAAGGAGTATGTGCCTGGATTTCCTCATGAACTCGGGGGGCAGACCAGAGGCAACGGACAAGGATTACAGCTTGGCGGCAACAATAGACAGGCGTAGATGGTTAGACGAGCTATGCAAGGTGGATTAGTAAACAAAGACTTGGAGGATGTGAATAGAAGTCCCTTTATTCCTACTATCAGGCGAGCTAGGAACCCACCGGATTTTAAGCTACCATCATTGGAGATGTATAATGGGAGGATGGATCCTATAGTTCATCTGACAAAGTATATGAGGCATATGGAAGTGCTGGGGGCACCAGAGGAAGTCATGGCCCGATGCTTCCCATTGTATCTGACAGACATAGCAGCACTATGGTTTAGACAATTGGAGAGCGGTTCCATTGAAACGTGGACCGAGTTGACTGGGAAGTTTGTGAGGCAGTTCAGAGTTCATATTTCTAGACCTAAGAATTTGATGAGTTTGGCAGCGCTAAAGCAGAGGACCGGGAATCTTTGAGAAGCTTTCTGACACGATTCATTGCAGCGGCAGCATCAGTGGATCGACCTGATCCATCCATGGTCTTAATGGCAACTGTGTCTGGCATAGCTAATGGAACGAAGTCAAAAATTCACTGACAAGGGATCCACTTATGGATCTAGGGGAGTTTTATCACGAAGCCGAAGGATTTGTACGATTAGAGGATGTAAATGCTAAGGGAGAGGAAGGAGAAGGAGATGTTGTTTATGCAGCCAAAGGTGAAAATCCTTCTAAAAAAGATTCAGGAACTGATAAAGGGAAACGGAAGGCCAGGGATAACGACGATGGACCAATGTGACCATGAAAGGAACCGAGGTTCGCCTCTTATTTAGAGCTGAACGAGTCTTTAGAACGAATTTAACACTAGGGGACAGATTCCCTATCGAAGGCCAATGAGAAGGGATCCGACCAGAAAAGAAAGAAGATCGGACAAGTATTGTTTGTTCCATGAACTGAACGGTCATAGCACAAATGATTGTAGGCACTTGAAGGATGAAGTTGAGGGGTACATTTGAATGGTCTTCTATCCCAATATGTGAGAAGGAGGGCCACGATAGTGGAGCAAGAACGACCACCACCTGCACCTACTGAGGACGGCTCAGGATCAAGGCATCAGCTTATTATCATCTGATTGAAATAACGACGAATAAGTAGCAAACTCCACACCAACACGATTAAGTCATTTACACATGTACAGGACCGTGAACGATCCTCAGGCATGCTCTGATACGACTATAGATCGCATCAATGTAGGTGTTTGCACTTCGACGTCCCTGTTTTGCTTTTATTTTCCATTTCTCACGTTTGGACTTGGATTTAAAAGAATGAAGTTCACTTGGATATGTCATTTGGTCAAGAAATGGGGGGTTGCACAGCTCGGTCTAGAAGATATGCTCCGTTCGGCCTCAATCGGCACACCTCCCGTCGTTCGGCATACCTCCCGTCATTCGGCATACCTCCCTTTGTTCGGCACACCTCCCCTCGTTCAGTACACCTCCCCTCGATCGGCACACCTCCAGTCGTTCGGCACACCTCCCGTCGTTCGGCACACCTCCCCTCGTTTGGCACACCTCCCCTCGATCAGTACACCTCCCCTCGATCGGCATTATACGTCGCTCGGCATCGTGATGAGGTAGGGATGGCTTGGCATAGTGGCTCGACATCTGCTATATGGTGACATGGGTCGGCATCAATACATGTCCGGCGCTAGCTTTGCTCTGAGTTCTAGACTAGTCTGCTTCGATATCCTGATAGGCTCACTTCGGGTCAATATCCGGGTAACTTCCGTTCGACATACCTACTGCTCAGGGTCGGTCGGCATAATGAAGTAGGGTTCGGCTATGGCCTTGGTGGGCCCAAACTACTCAGGAGGCCCAACAACCTGGTTTTGCCTATAAATACAGCATGTGGGTCTCCAGATGGGGGATCTTCTTCTCTCCGCTCTCTAACTTTATATTTTCTAAGGCTAAAGGTTACCCTTTCAGTTTGTAACTGTAATTGATTTGAACATCAATAAAAAGGAAACTTCTGGAGTGGATGTAGGCTGGAGTTAGCCGAACCACTATAAAATCTGTGTTCTTTACTACTTTCATTTTAATTTTGATTGTTCTTCATATTATTACTCTCTACATATATTATATCTGTTATCTATGACCGTTAGTTGGTGCTTTCATTTACATTTGGGTGTTAGTGACCAATTTTGGAGCTAACAGGATGGTTATCCCAAACATCCTTTGAGTTACTTGTATTTCAGTTGTTATTTCACTTGAGTTGGATTTATTGATATAAGAATGTTAATCCTGACTCGATTGTTTTGTGTATTTGCTTTATGCTCGGGTCAGATTCAGTGATACAACTTTTAAGACTCACCTTTGGAGTTGGAGCTTCGTTTGGAGATCCATCTATATCATTTCAGCTTGCAGCTATTCAGTTGGTTCCTGTGATGTATTTTGATTTTTGTATTTGACTATTGTATTGAGACATCTATGTATTCGAGACCTCTGTTGTATCTTATTTAACTTTGTTATATATATAGTAGCTTCATGACTACTATTCTTTTGTTTTCGCTGCATTATTGTTATATTACTCTATGTCTGTGATTCTTGATTTAATTATTTACTGTATAAGCTGAGTTTTTCCAAATTTAAATTAACAATCTGGTATTTTAAGCAATTCAATTCCGACATGTGTGGATGCGAATGGTTGAAAATATCAGACCGTTACACGTATGAATGCATATAGAGGTTTCAAACTTCAAAGCTAAGGAAACAAGGATAATTTCTTAAATGCAAACCAACCAAAAGTTGGCTGCAAAGACGAGCAAGGACAAATAATGATATGTGTATCTTGTTTTAAATTTTGGTTGGTAGAGAGGATTTCATTTTTATTTAAATAGTTTGTTTTTGGTACCCGACACGCACTATCACATCCGCGTACGAGCTATGAATGATAGAAAATATGATATGATCACATACAACAGTGTGACACGACCACACAACAAGAATAATACACACCGATTAACAAGTTTTGTTATATGTCAAAAACACTAACGTTTGACGTAAAATACGTCAAACGAAAATTTATTTATTTTCCAAATTAGAAATTATGGAAAATTCTATAAATTGAAATAACATCAAAAATCAAGCAGTTATTTGAATCTTACGATTCAATATATTTAAATTAAAATCTGAATATTTAAATAAATCAAATACTCAAATTTGAAGACTTAAAAATTACGGATCGTTATACTTCCCTTGCCTATCTTTCTTCCTTTCCAAGAAGAGATTCATAGGGTTCGAATTCGAGAGGAATGTGCATAAGAGAGAGGTTGTTTTTGTTCGAAACTTTGTGAGGCAAAATGTTTTCATCTCCCAGATCGATACCAAAATAACTGAAAATTCTAGTAAGATACATACCATGGTAAAGTGTATTCTCCTGCCTAGAGATTTTATTTTGAACAAGTTCATTTAAAATCATTTTAGTCTAATTTATATCATATTTTCCAAAAATAGTAAAAAGACCTTTGAAAACTTTTTGAGTAAGGTTTTTGTAATTTTCCGTCCTCGGTGTAACTCTTTGTGGTAAAATAAGACTCATTAGTCTTGCTTTCGACCTAAGATTTTTGCCCTAGAAACCATATTTTTCATCATTAAAAAATAAATCGTGCATAACTTCTCTATTACCATAATCAACTTCAAGAGTGGAGAGGTCATTTACGCTACTTTTACAACCAAAAATTTATCCTAAAATTTCCAAAACACTAGTAACGTCTTTTAAAGTACTCCAAATTTGGCCTTCTTCTCCTTGAAGTTTTTTTCCATTCAAATTAGCATAAAATATTTTAACCAAATTGGGATAGCAATCAAAACCATTTTGAGAATAATCGGTTAAACCGAAAATACCATTTTCAAAAGCATGATCTTGTAAACTATAAGGAAAAAATTCATTAAATTTGCAAACCTCTTCGAAAACACTTTTCCATAGGTAGCATATTTAATATAAGTTTCCATGAACTCTTGATCCTTATGAAATATAATTTTGATCTTTTTAGTAAGCCTAATGGCTTTGGATAAGGAAGGTTGGTTCAAGGAAGACATTTTTGAGTAGTTTTGAAGATAGGAGAATGAAGAATGATTTTGAATTTTGAAATAAAATATGAGTAAATGAAGAGAAAGGAGTGAGTTAATTAATTTAGAGTGAACTTGTATTTTTTAGTTGAAAAGATGGATTTTTAGTTTTTGAAATTAATGCAAAAGAGAGGGAAATTCAAAAGTTTGAATTTGAAAAGATTCTCCAATTTTCCGACTGGTATATCAATATACATATGCGGACTATGCCGACAGATAGGTCCAAAATTCCAAAATTAAAATAAGGCAATAAATTCACACACATGCACACACACTTATATATGTTCATCGTCATTATTATTAAGCTATATTTATTACTAAAATAAATAATTCCAAATGAATAAGTAAGAAAAAAATGTAAAAAGTACCACTTTTGCTTTTATCCTTTGTTTTATCCGGATAATCTTCTATTGCTATGAACACATATTAAATTTTTCTATATCTGGTTCGTTGTCACTTAATGCAATATCAGAATCATCTAAAGTTGTTGTGAAAGCCCTTTTTCTCTTTTTGGATGAATCAGTGACAGGCGAAATCTTTGATTTCTTTTGGTATGGACAGTCTCTTTGTAGATGGCCAAGTTCATCATAGTAGTAACATTTAATTACAATCCCTTTCTAAAATTTTTACTTTTAGGTTTATGGAAGTTATTCATCTTCCTGTATTTCAAGAATTTTCTGAAATTTTGATTCATGATAGCAATCTCTTCATCGTTATCATCCTCATCTGAATCTTGATAATTAGTTGTAGCATTGAAAGCAACTGGTTCCTTTTTTTTTCCTTCTACCCTAACACTGTGCTTCATAGGACGCTAGATTACCAATTAATTCTCCAACTGTTAAAGTACTAATGTCATTAGGCTCTTTTATTTCTAATGTCTTTTAATCTGACTCTAAAGATAGCGACTTAAGGACTTTTCTAACTTTGTCCTCTTTAGAGAAATTTTTACCTAGTGATACTAAATAATGAATTATATCTTGAAATCTATAATACATATCAAAAGTAGACTCATTTTGTTAGTTAGCATGTAAACTTTTGTCAGTTCACTTTACTAGTGCTCTCATGTGCAACTTGCAGTGTTCTCCAGATTTTATATGCAGACTTACAAATACAACTATATTAAATTCATTTTTATCTAGTGAATAAAATAAAATGTTCATGGGCTTATAATTATTAAATGCTAGTGTCCTTTGGTATGGGGTCCATGTTGAGTATTCAGTTTGAGTTTCAGTGTATTTACTCTGTGTAATACTCGAAATATCTAAACCATTAAACTGTAAATAAATCTTCATCCTATATAATAAATAAGTGTAATTACTACCATTGAATAGTGCGGGTCTAGGCATTGATTATCCTTCTACAGAAATGTTAAAAAGTGAACAACCAGTGCTACATGCCATTTATACTTTTAAAAAAAATCAAATTAAGAGTTTTTGAAAATCTAACACTCCGATACCAAATGTGGGTTACAGTATAATGGATCTTAAGTAACATTAAAGGGGGTGAATAGTATTTTATAACTTATATGAATTTTTTAACTTAGTTTCATGATTTAAATCAAATCACAGATTATCAAAACAGATCTATACTAATCAAGTCGTCACAGATGCAATCACAGATAAATATAAAAGAAATAACAAAAAGTAAAGTAATGGAGATGACATCATGAATTTTACATTAGTTTGATTAACCAATCCTACATCCCGTACCACACAATACTGTACAAATTTCTTTTTAAGTGCCTACTTTAACCAAGTAGCAAGCAAACCAGAATATAGTCTCGATTTCAAGGCTACGAGATACACCCTACTATCTCACGAGTCTGGGGAAAACTCTCTTAATTTACCAGATAACCTGCTAAATTTATATGGGATACTAAGAAACTCACTGATTTAAACGAGCAACAAGCACACTAATTTGATTTAAACGTGCAACAAGCATACCCAAACAAATAAGAGTAGAGTTTTTAATTTTCAAATATAAATAGTTATATTTGGGATACAAGATATCTTATATCCCTTCTGATAGTGGTTTGATCTTTGAGTTTGTAGAGAGAATGCTTTCAAAATAGTAGATAATTTATAGAGAATCAATCTAGTAGAGTATGGATTGATTCTATGTAGTTTTGAAGAACGTAGTAAGTAGTTTTTAAGAAATATTTTAAGAGAATAAGAAGTAAGAACAAAATAAGAAATTTTGTTAAAAAATCCATTTGCACTCCTCTTTATATAGTGAATGAACTGATGTATCCATTCGTGAAGAGATGCATCCAAAAGATACTTCTTTTCAAAATTTAAAAAACAAATCAATGGTCACTATGTCGACATATCTAGGAGGGTTATGTCAACATACCCTTGTAAATTTAGAAAAAATGACCTTCTTTTTAAACTTCTATTTTTTTGTAAAATAATTTAAACATATTTTTTAAATATTATAAACATATAAAAACTTTTATGAAATATTTATAAAAATATATTTTGAATTTTAAATATTGACAAATATCAAAGGTCAAAAATTTGTGATAAAGATCAGAATCTGCTATTATGGACTTTAATAGTTTATTATAATGAATCACACTAAAGTCTTGAGCTCTTTAATTCTTTATCTTTAAACTCATGAGTTTTGATTATCTCTGAATCTTGAACTTTAGACTTTATACTGATCAGTTTACAAGTTTAATCATTTTGTACCAGTGTAATATTCTACAATTTATACAATAAAACTTGGCAAAACATTAGTATCTACATTTATATAGTTATTATCATCAAAATCAATATTTGAGGTATTAACATAGGCATCTTACTTAGTAATAAGAATTTAACTGGAAGATTAATTGGTAATTAAAATAAAGATATAATAGCTAGAGTAGCAGGCTTTTATCAATAAGTGGAAGGCTGGAATTAATTAAAAAAGTGATTTACCCTTACTGTATGTTATACTGCCTTTTGACTAGGCAGAATACCATAAAAGTTGGCTAAACGGCTTTTGTGACCATCAAGGCAGGAAGCCTGGAGAGACGGTTATCCGGCTCGGAAATCGATTATATTAAGAACTATGTGCAATAGTTGGACGGATTCAGACTGGGTCCCAATCAAGGTGCAATCAACATGAAGTGACAACTAAAGCCCCATGAGGCCATATTTTGGAATTCAAATCAATCGGAGTTCGTATGCTCGAGTTATAGGTAAAGAAAGAATTTATATGGATCGATCGGGAACGATCTATAAAACAGCATAAATCAACGAAGATCGATCAATCAATATCTCAAAATCTACAAAGTTAATGCATTTTAAACTTTCAAAGCATCACTATATTGAAGAGTGGAGACCATGAAAATGATTCCATGAAAGAACTCCCAAATCTTGAAAAAGAGGCCGACCGTTAATGGAACGATCATGCAAATCAGCCATAACGATCCATGGTTTTATGGAAAATACGATATCTCACAAACGGTATATCAAAATTGCATGAAATTTGAAGGGAAAGTATCCTACATCATGGAGCACCCACATGATTGATCACAGCTAAAAGGGATGAAATCTTGGAAATTAGGCCAATTGTTATTGGAACAATCGTACAAATCAGCATAACGATCCATGATTTTATGGAAAACGCGATATCTCACAAACGATACGTCGAAATTACATAAAATTTGGACGGAAAGTCTCTTACATCATGTAGCAACCCCATGATCTATCATAGCTAAAAAAGGATGAAATCTTGGAATTTAGACCGATCGTTATTATAACGATCGTACAAATCAGCATAATGATCCATAGTTTTATGAAGAACGCGATATCTCATAAACGGTACGTCGAAATTGCACGAAATTTGGAGAGCAAGTAGCTAATATCATGGGGACCCCACATTCAATTGCAGCTCAAAAGGATGAAGTATGGAATGATCTCCTATGATCCAATTTCTAGTCAAAACTATGAAGATCGATCGATATCTCACAAACGGTAAGTCGGAATGGCGAGAAACTTTAAGAGCATGTACTAGAGATATGGAGGAACCCAAAAACACAATCGCAGCCCCATAGGAGTTAGTACGGAATGATCATCTAAAAATTTTTTGTTCAACTGATTCCAAATTTTGTGGGTTAGTTCATATGAGCCTGAAGTTTCTTCTACCGAAATTTCAATCCCATTCATGCACGTCTTCACTTATAAATACAACGGACTTGGCTCATTGTAAGGGACTTTTTTTGACTGGCTCTCCTTCATCACTTCTTACCACTTCCTCCACTAATTTTCTAAGGAAAAAAAAATTGTACTTGTAATTTTATAGTATAAATAAAAGATTATTAAAGTGGACGAAGGGTAGAGTTTGCCGAACCACTATAAAACTCGTGTGTTACTTTACTTTTTCTGCTATTTATTCTGTGATCTATGTGCTTTTCTTTTTATTTGAATATCGTTTTGGAAAATTGGTACTTTCACATACAACTGGGTGTTTGTGACAATTTTTGGTGCAAACACTGTAGCATTTTGGTTGCAGATTGGTTAGATGCCTAAAAACATAATTAGTCAAATTAAAGACATATATGTTGCGTGCTTTTGGAAAGGATAAGACCATCAAGTTAACTGGGGTATAATTTGTAAACTGAAGAAGGAAGATGATATGGGGTTGAGAAAACAAAATGACCTAAATGATGCACTA
This sequence comes from Allium cepa, assembly GCA_030765085.1. Classification (NCBI taxonomy): domain Eukaryota; kingdom Viridiplantae; phylum Streptophyta; class Magnoliopsida; order Asparagales; family Amaryllidaceae; genus Allium; species Allium cepa. Next base: position 820,807,884 of record CM060940.1, read on the forward strand.
TCATTAAATCTTCTTCGGAAGTATTTATAATAAGACAGCTTATGGGTAAGATGGCTTAAAAATATATATTGTAAGGAAAATGATTTCTCGATAATTATACACGATCCAAATTCTTCCTACACCAGGTGTCTTTTACCGATGACCAGAAGCAAAAGTCATGGCCTACTCCAAAAAAATAGCAAATTAGATACTAATTTGTGGTTCGACCCATGGATAAATAATGACTCTCTGATCAATCTACTGGGATGGCAAGCTTTAGGAAGTATTGGTAGTTTAAGTAAGGATGTGTTTGTTCTTATCTCCGATTTGAAATGGAACCTCAACACATCATACATTCCAAAAAAAAGTATGCAATCAAATAAATCAAGTTGAAATTCATAATTATTCTCCTTATGATTTCTAGTGGTTGAACCCGACATATAATGGAAATTTCACCCTTAAATATGCATGACAATGCTCTAGAACTAGAGACTCTATTAAAGAATGGAGTCATCATTTGTGGAACAATATCATACACGTAAATTTGCAATGTGTACCTATATATTGGTGCTTAACAAAGACAGAACTTTAGACAAAATTTGCAAATGGCCAAACATTAACTCTACCATATGTACTAAGGAAAACGAGTCTACTGACCACTTGTTCATATTTAATGTAAGTACAGTAGTGGCTTATGGTGCTCAGTTGAAACAATGCTTTGAAAACAAATTAAACATAAATTAATAGATATACTATATATGATTGCAAACAAAATCAAAGCAAAAAATCTATACACGGATCTACCAGATGTAGGGATTTTATAGTGGTATGGCACATATGTATGGAGCGCAACCAATGCAATTTCTAAACAAGGATTTATCAACAACCATTACACTACAACTTATATTAGAGGACTGCAAGCATATTATATAAAAAACCAAGCACAAGAATGAAGCATCAACTAACAAAAGACAAATTTTTAGTAATTTTGGACTCATTCGAGCCGATGCTTCAATGTTTGGGCCAATAATAGGTGAATTGGCTGAAGATCGAAGCAGCCATAACCGCAGCCAAATTTATGGATATACATCATACTTTTGAATGGTAAATACCTAAAGTGCCTGAGAAACCTGGAAATAATTATTTTTACTAAGATCTCCTCGGCAATTTTTTTACTTTTTTTGCTTGAAAGGTAGATAAGAAGAGACTCAACAAGTGTAGAGGTTTGGAGCAGTTTTGCATGCATAGTAGTTGCTCCAAAATTTTTGATGGCATGTATTAATTAAGTTGCTTTGCTTAATTAATATCAACTTTATTATTTTCTTCTATTCTTTTTTATGTTCCAAGTTTGTACTTGTGTCGAGTGTGTTGCTGTGTAGCCCATATGGATGCGTTTTGGTATTGGTTTTTTTTCACGTCTTTAGTTGTAGCAACATATGTCGTAATTTTCTTATTGAATACTAAGGTACCAATTTTCAAAAAACTATATATATATATATAAGGCCTACAATTTGAACACAAAATTAAATACAAATGCTGAAACAAAAGATTTAGAGCATTAATTTTTTTTGTATTATAGAAAAGGTAGAATTCTAGGACGACCAATAGTGGAGATTCTTTGTGTCATCAATTGTGTCTATATTTTATGTCTAAAAAGACTTTCATATATTTATATATAATGTTTTAGCCATGATAAAAAATGTGTATGTTTAAATCAATTATAAACATAAAAGGTTATTTTATTTTAAAACATTGCTTTAGTAATTAATTGTTTTGTTGTAAGTTAAATTCAAGTTAAAATAATGTGTGTGTACTATTTGTTAAAAAATGTTTTTGAAAAAGGTTATCATTAAATTGTATTTAATCGAAAATTAAATTTATAAATAAATAATTTTTATTTTTCTGAACATTATATATATACAATTCTTTTAGCATTTTAGAAAAAATTACATTTTTGAAAGATATATATGTATATATATTTTAAATATCTATATATATAGATATACATATATATAACTTTTAATAAATATAAATGTTTTATAATTGATTTATTTTCGATATTACCTTATATAAATAATTTAAAAATATTACTAAGCCAAATATGATATTTTCAAAAATTTGAATTTAGATCTCAAATCTAGTACTGAATTCAAATCTTATTTACTAAGTGAACTTAGATATCTAAAATTAAAGACTCAATCAAAATTTTATGTAATATCCAAATATTGTTTTTATAGATATTAATTAAAATTTTCAAAAATCATATTATATATATATAATATGAATTATTTTACTCAGGTTATAAACATATATGTAAGAGCGAAGTATACACATAGTGGATATAAATATCAATATTCACTTATATATAAACCTGACAATGTACATCTTTGTTTTGTTGTGCATGCCTATTAGACACATATGAGTATGTAATGATATACTCATAAAGTATATAAATATTAATTAATTATATTCAGTAATTATATAAACCAAAAAATTAAATAAAAATAGGTTTTATTAAAATCAATTAGCTTGAATCTTATATAACCCATTAATTTTCATAAACCCAATTTGATCCAAATGGGTAAAAGAGTTGAAATCAACTCATTTCATCTGTTGTACACTGGCCTGGTTCCAACACAATAAACCTGCATAGTGCACTGCAATGGTACATGGCCGATATAAAGTAGGGTAGTTGTAATGACCGGGGATTTTCGACCCTCGAAAATCGACACTAATATGTCCACTGTATTGCATGCCGAGGATTCGAATGACAAAAAACTCGATTGTTAAGGAAAAAGAAAAAGGCAGAAGATAAGAAGATAACCAAACACAAAGTCTCACAGCGGAATGAATAATCAATAATATACCAAAAATCTTTACACAAAAGTCAAACTGTAATATATGTATATACAGACATCAATCAAAGTATACTAACCTATTATAGCCTGGACAGTTATAACAGTCTGCCCTTACAATTGCTGATAAATACACCAATGAACGCAGTGGAAAAATAACCATGTATGTGAATACATCTCTGGACCTTTAGCTCATCCCCTAAAGCTCCAAAGCTTCCAACTAAATCTATAATGTGCTCAATCTGACCCGAGCAATATAACAAAATAACACCCGAGTAAGTTTCGAAAACCAGCATAAGGAATACACACTAATTGATTTTAAAGTTATAAGAAACATTTTGAAAATAAAGGCATCTCGTAAGACCATGCCGCGTAAAAACACGTATGGGTTTTTACCTTACGATAACTAAAGCATTTCCTATGAAATTCAATTCATAATATAATAATGTCCAGGGGTCAAAATAAAATATGAATATAACTGAAATGCCTCCATCTCACGTTTCAGTATAGTTGGGCAAACTAAGTCCGTACGATGCTTATTGGAGAATGGATTCCGTACAATGAATGGGCTACCAGGGTACCACCTATCACGGTGCATCTTTGGATGAAATAACACCGAGGACCTCGCTTGGATCCCCTGCCAATACATAACCCACCTAACCCTTACTAGATAGTACCGAATATGATCACCCCTCCGATAATGGGCCACGAAGCATACAAACGAGAGGTAATAGCGACTCTAGATAGGGATGATCATACCTTACTTGGGAACGACACACTTAGCCCTGCTATATCTCCCCTGTTGTAGTCACTCCACGTCGATGAGGCTTGAGGCTACGTTTTACCTTTTACATAGCACTTCCCACTTGGAATGCTAATACTGCCTTCCAAGCAACAATGCAATGCCAACATTCATCCATACAAGTTTGTTCTGGGATTGAACGAAACACTTGAGAGCGTCATCTCCAATTCCATCATCTTCAAGATGCCTTCACTTCGAAATGCATTCATTGGATCGAAGTGGTTTTCAGATAACATTCCCGATCTCGGTCTCTTCAAAACAATGTTCGATAATTTCTGGTAAACTCTACCTTGGTTCTTTAGGAAATAAACAAGCAAAGATAAGATCGCAGATCACCTCCTAACCATTAGTGGATAGATAACCTTATCATAGTCCTAGGAGAACGAAATGAGATATATACGCACAGAACAGCATCATCAGAGATGACTGTGCCATATAACTCACATATTTCTCGTAGATATTTCCAAAGTTACGTTTGGGTCCATTTTTGATAGTCGATTATTTAACTATCAACAAAAATACATCCAAATCGAGGATTTATTCCACAGGGAAAAACCAAAATTGGTTTAGCATATAAGCAATCACTAGCGTCCTTTTATAAATCTTTCATAAATAAAACCATTGGTAAATTTCCTGTATAAGAATAATTTTACAAAGACCTATCCACTGATTCCTATATTCTCAATACTTAGAAAATATTCATATACTTATCTCAATGTTATAAGTATATTCATAAAACTAAGAAAGGCTTTCTTTTATTTTGATTTGAAAATCATTTATAAAACTCCTTATAATTCTCTTCAAACATTTATAAATCATTTTATAAAACTCCTAGAACCATTTATAAAACTTCTTTTATACATTTCAATCATTTATAAATTCTTTTGCACATTTCTAAAACTCATTTATAAATCCTTTATAAATCTATAAAACCGTTTATAAAATTCCTTTTATAAACCAATAAACCTGTTTCATAAAACTCGTTTATAAATATCTAACCATTTACAAAACTCTTTCCCCTTGTAAATAATCTTCCCTTAAGTCCTAAACTATTTTATAAACTTTCCTTATAAAATCCAAGTCTTCCAACTCTATTCATGGGTCTTGGAATCAATTATAAATAGTTAAAAATCTTTCACTTCAAAACACCATTATATAATATAAACATTGACAAAAACATTATAAATAATTGAAAATTATTAATTTTAGAACATCTTAAAAATAATAATTAATAATTTCAAAATCTTTTTTAAGAAACAATAATAATTAATCTTTACCATTTTTATAAATAATAATAATAATTTATTTTCAAAACCTTATTAATAATCCTTATATTAATTTCAAACCATAATTACTTGAAATGATTAACCTTTTACATTTTGATAAATTCTTTAAGACCATACAACTATAAACAAATAACTTTGAAACCGTACTAATATAATTAAATAACCTTAAAATAATACTACTATAATTAATTAACTTTAAAACCATATTAATATAATTAAATACTTTTAAAACAATATTAATTTAATTAAATAACTATAAAACAATATTAATATAATTAAATAACCTTAAAAAAATATTAATATAATTATATAACTTTTAAAACAATACTTTTTTGAAAATCTAATTTTCGGATTTAAAATCATTTTTTGTCACGAAATCAATTTCATATCAATGGCAACTTATAGTATTTCAAAATACTAATTTAAGGCTAATAGCTACCCAACACTTAACCAATATCGATGTTGATTTTCTATCACCAATGGGTTTTATTTTCAAACATATAACAATGTTATAACCATAATGTCCACAATCAGGTTCAATTTTCAATAATCCATATAAAACAAATATTAGTGAAATAATTCAACAATAGCGAGGAATCCTGTTGGATCCCTCCAACGTGTTTCCCCTTGCATCACAAATGTTATATAGTCATAAAATATAAATCAACCGCTTCGAGGTGGGATTCGTATACAAAGGGTCATCGTTCTTACACGGGAACGTAATAGGGTCTCATTCGTTTCAATAGATGGGAATATTCAATCCAACTAATTAAATATAGCAATTCATTCAAACATCCAATCAATAATTTTTATCAACTCTATATCATATTAGTTTGACCAAAACGGTGAGTTTAACTCACAATAATTCCAGTTGTTGTCTAGACGTTACGTTTTGAATTTAAATTTTGCTGGCGTTCAATTTTAAACAAATTCCTAATAGCTCCAAACTACACCAATCCAACTTCATAACTTTGATTTCGTTGACATGAGGCTAGCGCAAAAGACGGTGCCTCAATCGAACCTAGTATGAACAAAATACTGACTTTGTGAGGATTTGAATTTAAAAACATTATTAATTAAACTTAATAAACAAACCCCATACTACCAAACTAATCCCCACTCATCCTTTCCTCTTCCCCGATATGAACAGCTGCTACAACCCAACGTGCATGTTCCATGTATCACTGATACTACCTGAATGATGACCACACAATGAATAGATGCCACCAACAACTTTCTCTTCACTTGAGCTTCCTGATGGACCCCGATTTTTCCAACTCGATCGACCATTTATCCGATCGAATTGTTGCCACGAACCCTCCCCCAAAAGTTGTATTTTGCCTCTGACCATCATCCAGCCTCAAACCATCTCCAAACACCTCCGCTCATCATCACAAACTCGACCATGCCTTCGAATTCCCCTCCGGCATCCCCATTTTAATCGCAACCTGGGCATTCGAGGCACTATTCATACCTGTTGCACCACACTCCACAACATCGCATCACCCAAAAGCTCCACCAAACGATCGCCTTCAACATAGAAACCCAACACATCGATTCCCAAGGCTTGTTGTCTCTCCAATCAATGGCATTTGCAAGCCCTAGCTACGACGAGCCCACATCCAACACTGTTGAACCTCATCTCAAGCAAAATGAAACATATGGAAATGAAACCCTTGACTACAAGAAGCTAACGAATCCATGACCGATTGATTTCATTAACTATGGATCGAGGTTATTAATTTTTTTTTGAGGAGGACATTTTTTCTTCATAAAAGTGGAGCTTTTCTTTTGGTTCACTGGAATGAATAATAAAAAAGGGGATGTGTAACGACCCGTAATTTTCGATAATTAAATTTTGTTATTTTAATAAGATTTTAGTGATTTTTAATATTAGGACAAATAGAATTTGTGATATTAATGAAATAATAAGTAGAATGAATTGTAACAATACTAGTGTAGGTTAATTATTAACAATTTCTATGAAATTCCAATTAATTGAAATAATGTAAATGTCATAACTTGGTTATAAATCTAACGTAAGGAAATGACTGTAAATATGAATTAAGTAATGAGATAATATATAATTAATGGTAATTGAATAAAATAAGTGGTAGGTATGTAATTATAACAATTGTCGTGAATAATACTTATAAGTGTGACTAAAAGTTAATGGTAACAATTATCATATGATACCTATTTATTTGGTCTATTAAATTAAACTTGAAAATTAATCTCAATTACTTCAATTAATTAGTGCAGTTAATGTAGGTTAGATGGATACTGGTAGAATGTTAATACAAATAGATGTAACCAATGGAAATTTTATGCATAATATGGAAATTGATTGAATAAAAAGAATTGGTATCAAGTTTGACCAAATTATTTGAATTTAATTATAATAAGTGAATATATTACAATTAAATGTAATTAAAAATTACGTTAATGAAAAGTAAGATGAAATGGTAAAATATTAATGTAATAAAATATATAACAATGTTAACTAGGTATGTAGAGAAATAATTGATTGAATTAAAAGATCAAAACCAAATTAAACAAATTTATTGAAATTAAATTACATTAATTGGATTTAATTATAGTTGTAATTGAACACTATAATTTGTGAAATATTTAACACTGAATTTATGTAAGCTTGTTTGAATTATTATAAATATCTATGAAATTAAAAATGAAGAAAAAATGGTTAGTTAATTAACTTAAATTAAAGAGTGATTTAATTAATTTAATATTAATTTATTTAATTATCCGAAAAAATAGCCATTTTGGCCACTATCTCGGATTTCGACGAAACTAGTTTCATCGGATCCGTAACGGTGAATTATTATAGGATTTCAAGTTTCGTAATGATCGTACTTTTCATTTGTTCGTACGGACTCGAAAGACATAGAAATCAATTTAATTGAAATCAATTTGAAATAAGCTGATTTTAACAAAACTTCTTCATACGATGGAATTAGGACTTGAAACCTATTTCATTGATTTTAAAATTAGCGAAAACGTCTATTGTTATATGGGATGATCCATTTTCGTTCTGAAGACAGAACGGGCTCTTCGGGTTATTTATCTTTCAAAATCCAAATCAAATCTTATCTGTTTTTCTATTTTCTGATCTACCTATAAATAGCCTGCTATAAACCCTAGTGTTTCTCAACTCAGTTTGTTTGTATGTACAATTCCATCCGTTTCTCACTTTCCAATGGCAGACAAACAAATTCCCAAATTGAAAATTTAATTTCAAATTCAATTCCAAAAGTTCAAACTCTCCAAATCCTATCAAATTATATATCGATTTGAAGCTCTCGACGAGCGCAAGTCAATTCAGCAGTCCTTTTTTTTATTTGGGTTTCAATGTGGCCAGAAATTGATGTTGTAGTTTCGACTGTTCACTGTATGGCTTCTCGTTCAACGGTGGATCTTCATCGATGGTTCGATCTGGGAGTGCAGTGTCGTAGAGGTCGACAAATAGCACGCATCTGTACGGTAAGTTCGTAGAGATGGTCATCGGATTTTTCCAGAAACCACTGCTAGAGTCGCGGCGGTGGAACGCCCTATGCATGATCGAAAACAACGCAAAAGTGCTCGTTTATGCGGTTGAACGGAGGTCACCGATCTGGTCTCAGATCAACATGATGGCGGCGAAATTCAGGTTTGAGGCGGCGGCCACAGTAGGGTTCCGAACGATGTTGAGATGTTTTCATACAAGGTGGAAGACGCATGATGACGTGGCCTTTTATAGTTGGGTATGTTTATTTTCTTTTTCTTCCTATTTAATTTGAAATTTATATGTTCTAATACCCATAACTTTCATGTATGAGGTCCGATCTACGTGTTGTTTTCTCCACTAGGATCGTAGTGAAATTTCGTACATTTTGACGCTGGTTTGGTTGAATTCTGAGAATATTTAGTTTTGGGCCTTTATTTGAATTTCAAATCGATTTGAAATTCAAAGGTGAGTGTTTTTACCCACTCACAATTTCTAAACTATCTTCTGTTGGTTAAATAAATTCGTGATGTGATTAGAAATTAATTGATTGATGTTTAGTATATTTAAATTGTCATTCCAGTTAGATTTGACCTTTATTGCATTTAATTATTGTTAATTTAATGTTGAATTAAATTGTCAATTTAACACATGTCATTGATTATTAGTTATATATTGATGTTGATTGATTGATTGGGATGATGATTGTGATGAATGTTTGATTGTTGATATTGGATGACTGGATGTTCTATTTTACATTTCTATAACTACAAGTTCCCTATGGGTTGAAATGATACATACCCGAATGATCTATGGATTAAGGAAAAATCGTTATGGGTTGAAATGATAGACTTAAGCGACTTTATGGATTTTATTTAATTCAGGATTGTGGTTTGAAATGATATATAACCGTAAAATTTTAAATTACCGATTGAAATGATAAATATCTGTATCACTTGACCCTAGGGTAGAGAATTATATACGGACAACGAATCGGTTAAATTAAGTGATTTTAAATTCTTAATTTTTAAATTTAGTTAAATGATATTTTGAAATAAAATTTGATTTACATGAGTTGAATTATTATCGAAATTCATGTTTTATGTTAAAATTTGAATTGGTTTAAAGGAATTGTTTAAAGGAATTAAATTGAAATTTTAAAGTGATTTTGTAGTATAATTGAAATTTTTGAAATTGAGTTATTAAAATTGTTTGAAAGATAACTTTGAAATATTGAATTTGGTGTACTTAAATTGATATTTTAGATATGGATTGAAAGCAATATAGAATTTAATAGTATATTTGGAATTTGAATTGAAATGTTTGAAATTGGGCTTTGTTGATTAGGATATTTGAAATGGTACATATATGTTGAAACTAAATGAACTGTAAAATTGATATAAATTCCAAACTCATATTTTAATACAAACCATTTAAAAATATATTATTTTAAAATTTCTAATTATTAAGATTTTCAAATTAATAAACTACTTTAACCTATATTAACTATATAAATTATTTTAATCTATTTCAAACCAATTTAATTTACTTTAACTAATTTAAACCATTTAATATATTTTGAATCTAATTAATCTATATTTAAAGCTATTAAATCTATTTTAATTACATTTAACCTATTTTAAATCTATTTAACGATCTTAAATCAATTTAAAAATCTCTGTAATCTATATTAAATTATTTTAGAGTATTTTAACTATTAATTTTTTATTTAAACTATTTATAACTATTTAAAACTATTTATAACTATCTAGACTATCTTTCTAAATTTCAACTAAATAAAGTAGATGTGTTGATGTCTTAAAATCCTCGATTTTAGAGTGAATACGGTTAAATGATTCTATACCCTAAGTTGGGATTTAAATGTTATAATCAACTGAATATGATGATTTTGAAGTAAGGATTTAACCTATTCGGAAATATGATTTTGAAAGAAATTATGATTTCGGAAATGATATGATTTCAAATGTGATAAGAATTTGAAAGTGTATATAATTTCGAAAGTGATATGGTTTTGATTATATTATGTTTTGATAAATTGTGAATTGACTTTTTGAAACGTAAAGGAACCATCCGGTGTGAAATAAGCATTTGGTTGTTAAAGAGACCGGGATCGGATATTGTCATACTCTTTGCTAATACCAAAAACCACTTTAACAACTATGTACATAGTGGAGATTTCAGAAATGAAGTAGGATGGTTTGGTGAATGATTTCTGTATGAGGTATGACGTAATCCTGACTCCCATGAGTCAGCATAGATGTGACTAAAATAGGAGCCATGCTGGGCCAACTTAGGTCATTCCTCCTATCGGGTATATTTCTTCGATACCATTCTATTACTTTGTGATTGATTTGGTGGCCATACTTAATTTGATTTTGGAGTGTATCCGAGGTGGGCGGTAGTAGCTACTATGCATTACTACCAGTCCGGACCCACAACTGGTATATCTACCCTTGTATTACCTTGAGTGTCGTGCTCACATGTCCTAGAGCGCCTTCTACGAGTTTGTTTTATACCATACCTATGGAGTGCCCTTTGATAGTCCTCCATTTTGCGGAGTAATTACGGTGCTGTATAGGCTATAGGAAAATGTAAAAATGTGTTAAGGGAGATATGGGTAATGCCTTAATGCAATTTTAATACTTTACTTTACTGTGACACTATTATAATAGCGCGTTGTACTACATAGTATATTTTTTAGCGGATCCTTAGGAGATGGAAATTCCCAACATCTCTTAAGTTACTCCACTCACGTAGACACTGGAAAAGAGACGTCAAATCCCATAAATATCTCTAATGTCGTTACACTCATATTACCATTGATTTAACTTACATAAGATGTTTTAGTTTTGACTCGAGTGTTTTGTCTTCTCAATTCGCTTGGGTCAGCTTGAGTATTCAGGGTTGAACACCTTATTTCTGAAGGATGAAGATGAAGATTTGTACTATTATTATTTATGATATGTATTCTACTGCATCATGTTATTCCGTTGCATTTATTTATTTATTCCTGTTGATGTAACTCTGATGTTTATGTTGTAAGTATAATCAAATTTATTTGTAAAACAGCTTCATGAACTGTTATTTGATTATTATATTTTATCATTCCGCTGCGAGATTATGTATTTTTTTTTATTTCTTTCTCTTTTTCTTATTTACCCCATAATAATCTGCCCTTTTGAATGGTTTGAGTCTGGCATGTGTGTCTGCTTAAAACATCCAAAAAGGCAGGTCATACAGGATGGAGGGAAACCGAAATGATGGGGGTAAGTTTAAATTATCAAGCAATAAACCGTCCGAAAATTTTGAACTCTAAACGTGATGTGCCACCTAGCGTTCTATATGTTATACCTTTATTTCAAACTCAATGGAACTAGTCTAGAGGCCTAATTCGATCGTATGCAGAAGATAGCTTTTTGAACCAAAGTATTATATTAAATTTACAATATTAAATTCTACGCGTTTCGATCTTGCACGACCAAACGATTCATCTGATCGCCATGAAATTTAACGGTGTATTGTAATTCACTATTACGGATCTAATGAAATGGGTTTCGTTGAAATGCGAGACAGTGTTCCGGAAGTCTATTTTTATATGTTAATTTAAACGAGTTATTTTCAAAATCCGTTAAATCACTTTTGAATCCAATTTAAGAGTTTTATTACCTTCATTATTGTTAATAGAAATTAAATAAGCTTTTAAATCATCTTTATCCAAATAAAAATCCAAGTTTCAATTATTTAAATGATTTCAATTATTAAATTCAATAATTTAATTTATCAAAAAATCGCTATATTTGAAATTCAAGTTTTTCAACTTATAAAATAACTTTTCAATATTTAAAATCAATTAAGTATTATAATTTTAAATGTCAAAAATTCTGGGTTATTACACTCTTCCCCCCTTAAAATGAATTTCGTCCCCAAAATTTCCAAGGTAAGAAAATTCCCAAAACCTTTAGCTTTTCAAAACCAATTAGTTGAAATCGATTACCACATAATTTTAGGCCTTTAACTTTTCCCAAAATCAATTTGTTGAAACTTTGTTATTAATTTTACAAAGTTTCCAAATTTATTCATAGATTCCAACTAAATCATCTCATTCAATCATTTCAGGTTATCACTCAAAAATCAAATTTTAGCTATTAAAAGTTTCTTCAAAATTCCATAAAAGGTTTCTAACTCCTTAAATTTACGGAAAATTTTGTCAGCGTCTCTTTTGCATGGCTCGATCGTAACGACTACAAATCGCCACCCCGGGCCCAAAATAACAAAGAAAACGAAAGCCAAGTGGCTCAATCATAAAACCTTCAAATTCGATCAACAATATAAACATGTACCATTTAGTCGGGCGACCCAATTTTTCTTATGAAATCAAAGGCATCAAACTGGCTCTTGCTTTTACCAGCATCTTATTTACCAATGATATTTAATCATATATTCACAACCGCATCATTTTGCATTTTCATTTTCCAACATTTACTTTAATAAAGCACGTACGATGTACATATATCATCCGTACGCAATATCAAATCCGATCACTCGTTCGATAACACAATTTCACTTCCAAACTAGTATCATTCACACGACCCTCTAGTGCGGACTCAGATCTACTTCCTTGATTAGAAACCGTCATTCCCCTTGCATAGAATATACTATGATAGAGAATTCTAGAATCAATCAAAAATTCATATCCAGTGTTCATCGCCAAGAATTGAGTGAAAAATCCTAACTTGGATCGATGTAAATCATCTCGAAATCATGTACTCGAATCTGGATCAAACTACTATGCAAATAGAATAATATACGTACAACTTACATATTTATTTCAATTGAATTCTTAGCTAACTTAAATTCTTTTATTCACATTCATTTCATTTACATTCAATTATTCACAATCATTATTCACATTGCTTTATTCACATTTATTATTTACTTAACATATTCCTTTCAATATTAATATCACTTAAACATCATTCCATCAAATCTTATGTTCAACATCATTTCACTCCATACTTAATTCATTTATGAATTATTCCACAAAATTTGACTTAAGTTCATAAACATTTCATTCAATTCTTATCATGTTTGCTACCATTCCACAACTTAACTCCATATCCATTCTAACCAAATTCAATTTCATTTTCCAATTTCAATATTCAATTTTTATCAATCAACATTCTCAACCATATCAAATTTACTAATTTATTTATTTAGTACATTCATTAGTTCATTTCAATTTTCCTTTTTCTCAACATTCGAAATTCAAAATTTATAAAACTTATTTTCTCACATTTTCATAAAATACTCAATGAAAATTTTCAGAGTTCATACACCCTTTTCTTAATTCAAACTATTTTAAAATCATATATACATATAATCCCCTTGGTATATCAAATCATCCTTTTGAATTTTATATCAAAGCTAGTTTACAAAAACAAATCTCTAATGGTAGTAATTCCTCTCTTGGAAACTCGAAAATGTACATCGATGATGCTACAATCATCATTGAAATTATTTTCCAACAACCGAAGTGAGTTCAGTGCTTTTATTTCTTTAAAATACCTTTTAAATATTTCTATTCAAAATATTTTTCAATAATATTATTATTATTTTCCAAAACTTTGAAAAACCATTTCCAAAATCAACGGGATTTAAATTTTCGGATTCCTAGATTTTAAATCCTTTTTAATTTGTAAATCGCTTTTAGAAATCATATTTACATAATTTCACTTTGGTTATATAAAATCATTTCATAATTGTTAATCTTTGTTTATCATATAATAACAACAACATTTATTAGAGCATAACAACAAACAACATGATAATAATCTATCATTATCATTTCCTATCAACCAAGCACACCATATATACCATAATAACTTTCTGAGAGATTATTCATTTATATATATATATATATATATATAATCATGGTAAATTATTTCATTTACATAATTTCAAACCAATACCATGTCGAATTATTCTTTCAAGTGTTTAGAGATTCCTATAATAACGTTAATTACTCATATTGACCAGAATCCATAAATTACTCAACTGACCAATCAACACAATATAAAATAATTTTTATATCACTAACAAATACATGCTTATATATATACACCCTCAAACTCATTCAACGATACCACTGACCCTATCTCTAATGAGTAGCCCACCAAAGCCAAGGTTCTTACTTAACCTTTACCTCTGATACCAACGACCGGGGCTTTTCGACCCTCGAAAATCGACATTAATGTGTCCACTGTATTGCTTGACGAGGAATCGAATGCTAAAAAACCCAACTATTAAGAAAAAAGAAAGAAGGGAGAAGATAAGAAGAAAACTAAGCAACAAAGAATCTCACGGGGAAACAAATAATCTGTAATATACCACAAAACTTTACACAAAAGTCAAACTGTAATATATGTATATACATACATCAATCGGAGTATACAAACCTATATCAGCCTGGACAGTTATAACAACATGTCTTTACAATTGCTGATAAATACAACAATGAACATAGTAGAAAAATAACCATATACACGAATACGTCTTTGGGCCTCCAACTTATCCCCTGAAGCTCTAAAGCATCTAACAAAATCTATAATATGTTGGGTCTGACCCAGGCATTCTAATTAAGTAGCACCCAAGTCGGCCTGGAAAACCAATGTGAGAAAACACACTAATTGGATTTTTAAAGTTATAAGAAACCTTTTGAAAATAATAGTATCTTGTATGACCACGATGCACATAAACACAGACGGGGTTTTACCTTATGATAACCAAAACATTTCAGATGAAATTCCATTTACATTATAATAATGTCTAGGGGTCAAAGTAAAAAATGAACATAATTGAAATGCTTGCCTCTCGTGTTTCAACATAGTTGAGAACAACTATATGGCCTTATTGGAGAATGGATTCCATACAATGACTGCGATATAGAGGTACCACCCATCACGGTGCATCTCTAGATAAAATAACATCGAGGACCTCGCTTGGATCCTCTGCCAATACAGAACTGGCGTGCCCCTTACTAGATAGTACTGAATATGATCGCCCCTCTGTTAATAGGCGCTGAAGCATACAAATGAGAGATAATAGCACCTTTAGATAGGGATGATCATACCCTATTGGGAGCGACCAACTTAGCCCTGCTGCATCTCCTCCATTTTAGTCGTTTCCGATTGATAAAGCTTGAGGCTACGTTTTACCTTTCATATAGCACTTCCCATTTGGAACGCTAATACTGCCTTCCAGGCAACAATGCAATAACAACACTCATCCATACAAGTTTGTTCTAGGATTGAGCGAAATAATTGAGAGCTCCATCTCCAATTCCATCATCTTCATGATGTCTTCACTTCAGAATGCACTCATTGGATCAAATTGGTTTTCAGATAATATACCCGATCTAGGTCTCTTTGTAACAACGTTGGATAATTTTCAGTAAACTCAACCCTGGTTCATTAAGAAATAAACATTTAAAGATAAGATCGGAGATCACCTCCTAATCGTTAGTGGATGGATTTCCTCATCATTGTCCTAGGAGAATGAAATGAGAATTATACGCATAGTAGAGCATCCTCGGAGATGAATGTGCCATATAATTCAAGTGTTTCTCGTAGATATTTCCAAAGTTACGTTTGGGTCCATTTTCGATAGTCGGTTATTTAACTATCAACAAACATACATTCAAATCGGGGATTTATTCCATAAGGAAAAACCAACATTGGTTCAGCATATAAGAAATCACTAGCCTCCATTAATCTTTCATAAATAAAACTGTTTGTAAATTTCTTGTATAAGAATACTTTTACAAAGATATACCCACCGATTCCTATATTTTCAATACTTAGAAAATATTCATATACTTATCTCAACGTTATAAGTATATTCATAAAACTGAGAAATGATTTCTTTTATTTCAATTTAAAAATCATTTATAAAACTCCTTATAATTCTCTATAAACATTTATAAATCATTTTATAAAACTCCTAGAACCATTTATAAAACTTCTTTTTATACATTTCAATCATTTATGATTCTTTTGCACATTTCTAAAACTCATTTATAAATCCTTTATAAATCCATAAAACTCTTTATAAAACTTCTTTTGTAAACCTATAAACCTGTTTCTTAAAACTCATTTATAAATCCCTAACAATTTATAAAATTCTTTCTCCTAGTAAATAATCTTCCTTTAAGTCGTAAACTTCATTTATACATTTCAATCATTTATAAATTCTTTTGCACATTTCTAAAAGACATTTATAAATCCATAAAACTCTTTATAAAACTCGTTTTATAAACCTATAAACTTGTTTCTTAAAACTCATTTATAAATTTCTAACAATTTATAAAACTCATTCCCCTTGTAAATAATCTTCCCTTAACTCCTAAAATATTTCATAAACTTCCCTTATAAAATCCAAGTCTTTCAGCTCTATTCATGGATCTCGAAAATAATTATAAATATTTAAAAATCATTTACTTCTAAATACCATTATAGAATAATAAACATTAACAAAAACATTATAAATAAACGAAAATTATTAATTTTAAAACATCTTAAAAACAATATTTAATAATTTCAAAATATTGTTTAAGAAACAATAATAATTAATCTTTACTATTTTATAAATAATAATAATTTATTTTCAAAACCTTATTGATAATCCTTATTATTAATTTCAAACCATAATTCTTCTTGAAATAACTAACCTTTTAACATTTTGTTTAATTCTTTAAACCATATTGTATAAACAAATAACTTTAAAATAATACTAATATAATTAAATAAGCTTAAGATAATATTACTATAATTGATTAACTTTAAAACCATATTAATATAATAAATACTTTTAAAACAATATTAGTTTAACTAAATAACTTTGAAATAATATAAATATAATTAAATAGCTTTTAAAACAAAACTTCTTCGAAAATCCAATTTTTGGATTTAAAATCATTTACCATTTCAAAATCAATTTCAATTCAATGAAAACTTATAGTATTTCAAAATACTAATTTAAGGCCAATAGCTACCCAAAGCTTAACCAATATTGACATTGATTTTCTATCACTACTAGGTTTTAGTTTTAAACAGATAACAATGTTATAACCATGATGTCCACAATCAGGTTAATTTTTCAATAATCCATATAAAAGAAGTATTATCAAAACAATTCAACAATAGCGAGGAATCCTATTAGATCCCTCCAACATGTTTCCCCATGTATCACAAACGTTATATAATCATAAAATATAAATCAATGTCTTCGAGGCGGGATTCATATATGAAGGGTCATCCGCTCTTACACGGGAACGTAATAGGGTCTCATCTGCTCCAATAGGTGGGAATACTCAATCCAACTAAAATAAATATGGTAATTCATTCAAACATCCAATCAATAATTTTTGTGAGCTCTATATCATATTAGTTAACCAAAAATGTGAGTTTATTTCACAATAATTCCAGTTGTTGCCGAGGCATTATGTTTTGATTTAAAATTTGAACGGGCATTCAATTATTACCCAAATTCCAATGAGCTCCAAACTACCCCAATCAAACTCCATAATGTAGATTTTATTGATACGAGTCCAGCACAAAAGACGGCTCCTCAAACGGACATCGTATGAAAAAAATACGTAGTTTATAAAGATTTGAATTTAAAAACTTAATTAAACTAACCCAATAGATACCAACTAATCCCACTCATTCCTTCTTATTCCCCAGTATGAACAACTACTACAACCCAATGTGCACGTCCCTTGTATCATTGATACTTCCTGAACGATTACCACACGAATAACGGATGCCGTCAGCAACTTTCTCTTCACCCGAGCTTCCCGATGGACCCTAATTTTTCCAACTCGATCGACCATTTCTCCGATCGTCTTGCTGCCGTGAACCCTCCCTCAAAAGTCGATTTTCACCTCCAACCTTAAATCATCGCCAAACACCTCCGCTCGTCATCCCAAACTCGACCACACCTTCGAATTCCCCTCCGGCATCCCCGTTTTAATCGCAACCTAGGCATTCGTGGCACTGTTCATACATGTCGCACCTTACTCCACAGCGATGCACCATCCAAAAGCTCCACCAAATGACTGTCTTCACCATAGAAACCCAACCCATCGATTCCCAAGGCCAGTTGTCTCTCCAATCAATGGAAGTTGCAAGCCCTAGCTACGATGAGCCCACATCCAACACTGTCGAACCTCATCGCAAGCAAAACGAAACATACGGAAATGAAGCCCTTGACTACACAAAGCTAATGGGTTCATGATCAATTGATTTCATTAACTACTACTCGATATTATGAAAAGAACATTTTAGAGGAGGACAATTTTTTCTTCTTCATAAAGATGGAATGTTTCTTTTGGTTCGCTGGAATGAATAATAAGAAAAGTGGGATGGGGGGAAACTGAAATGATAGGGGTAAGTATTAAAAACGTGGAGGTATGGGCAAGTATAGGTGTGGTATGGTGATAAAAAGTGTGTGTGTCTATATGTATATATATATATATATGTATGTATGTATGTATGTATGTATGTATGTATGTATGTATGTATGTGTGTATGTGTATGTACATTATTTAAAACTTAAATTATCAGGCTATAAAACATCCGAAAATTTGGAACTCCAAACATGACGTGTCATTTGTCGTTCTATATTTTATACCCCTATTCCAAACACAATGGAACTGGTCTCGAGGCCTAATTCGATCTTATGCAGAAGATAGCTTTTTGTACCCAATTAATATATTAAATTTTCAATATTAAATTCTACGCGTTTCGATCTCGCATGACCAAACAATTCATCTGATTGCCATGAAATTTAACGGTGTATTGTAATTTACTATTATGGATCCAATGAAACTGGGTTTCATCAAAATCGAAGATAGTGGCATGGAAGGCTATTTTTATATGTTAATTTAAAACGAGCTATTTTCAAAATCTGTTAAATCACTTTTGAATCCAATTTAAGAGTTTTATTATCTTCATACTTATTAATAGAAACTAAATAAGCTTTTAAATCATTTTTATCCAAATAAAAATCCAAGATTCAATTATTTAACCGATTTCGATTATAAAATTCAACAATTTAAATTATCAAATAAATCGCTATATTTAAAATTCAAGTTATTCAACTTATAAAATAACTTTTCAACATTTTAAATCAATTAAATATTTCAATTTCAAATGTCAGAAATTCTAGGTATTATAGTAGTCAAAGGTAAAGTAGATCAATCCAAAGTAGACTCTATCATATATCTCATAATGCATATGATAATATTTAATAATCAGATGATATAAAATAGGCGAGATATTAGCATAACACAAATGAATAATAGAATCATGGCGTAGTAGGTCATTATAGTTATACAAATTGAAAAGATAGTTTATAGCAGATAAAGCTCTGATAAAGCCCCACAGTGCTGGACATCTAAAATATATCGGATAAGCTTCGAAAGTAGATACATGAAAAGCGCAGTCTCCTGTTTCATCCTCTATATGGCTACTATTATCTTATACTTGCTATCTAGTCTACTCATTTAATAGTACCAGAGATAATATTAAGCAAATCATATAGTCCTGACTTAAGAAATAGTCTGGTATGTGCGATTTATTATCTCAAAATACTATGAAATTCAATATGGTAAATTAAAACAAAGTATAAAGAGTCATACCTGACTTGTCTCTACATCCAACAAGTTAACAAATAAACTCAAATATATGTTGTACTATAACCATACGATATACTAGTAGTCAAAGTACAATGCATAATATTGAGATACCTAGCACAATGTACCTACATCTCATGAGAACAATCTAAAAACTTAGCAATCATTAAGAATATAGAAATTCTAGTAAACATACCAATCATTAGTCAAGTCTTCCATCATACACTAAGATATTACTGGATAACTCACATGACTTACTCGGATGGTCTGCGACTACTCAGTGTCATAGTTACTCAATCCTCAAACTCGTGCCCACTCAAATGGCTAGGGATTTGGACCACTCAGATGTCAAAATTAGGAGCACGCTTAAATTACCCTAAGGTACACTGACTACGCTGCCTTATACGAGCACATGTCACTACCTTAAAATTATCCAACGATCTCTGGCATAGGTACTAATAATAGAGCCACTTCTTGCCTACTTCACTAGTGCTAACTCAATACTCTTCGAAAATTCTCCTTATAACATAGCTACTTCCCTGATGAAGTACTTGATAACTCAGAATGTCGAGTCATTGAAATCTTGGTACTTCTTTTATCATGCATCATAACTGATTGAAGTCGGCTCATTTCGACCTTAAAACACTTACTAGTCGTCCCTTAAATCAACTCATTCTTACCTCAGAGTAGCTTCTCATTTCTACTCGTTTATTCATAGTGTAGTATTTATTGCCTCAACTGATTGGTAATGGCCCATATCTCAAAAACCACTCCATCGCTTGTCATGCGATCGATCGTATGCTTACTCACCATAACACAAGGCACGAATCCCAAGAATTACGATGGATTGGTACTAATCTATATAGGTCAGTCTTAGTCCATATTTCTCAATGCTTAGATAAATTTTGGCTATGTGTAAATCCATCAAAGCTTCCGTCACATTCCCCCGAAGTCTCAACCGTATTCCTCTACACTTGGGTCGAAGCTCCTTTCAACTACTTAAACACACAGCAATATCGATTATTGTTGGCTTTTATCTCACAAACCATAACTTTAAACATTATGCTGTCAACTTGGTACCCTCTACACACCCATCCACATTCCTCATTTCGATCGCTCTTCGATTGATGCATCTTCTACAATCGCTATCGACCCATGGGGTTAGTTGGTGCCAATTGATATACTTAGTCATTGTTATCCGAGAAGCGTCAAAAACAAACCCCTCATGTTGCTTGGAGAGAGGTAATGCCGAGGAGCATCCAAAGTTGCACACTACACAAGCGGGGCGCTAAATCCCAAAATAATAGCCACTCATGCATACAATTCGGAATGATTGCTGCTAGAAGAAAGGCACTCAATGATTGACAATACATACCCGTGCTGCCAGAAACTGAGAGTATATGCTAAAGGTCGTAAAACTTCCAAAGAATTGAAAATCAAGTCATGACTTAACTAGGTTTTCAATAGAAATCATCTAAACCCGAAGCTATCAGCTACTTGAAAATTGTTTGAAGTGAACAACGCTGCGAAGTAAGGGGCATACACATGTACTGAGACAGAATCGCACAAATAGAATAAGCTCATAGGTTCTGTCACTACAAATAATAGCAAGTTCACAAGTTCTATTTCAAAGTTTTATCGACTTCCAAACAAGAATTTCTAAAATTTAGAAACTTTTGTAAGTTTTGAAGAGTAAATTTCTAAAACTTAGAAATTTTTACAAGTTTTGTGAACCTCCAAAACTTAGGAATTTTCCAAAAAAAACCAGTTCCAAACGAAAATTGTTAAAACTTAGAAGTTTTCTATAGTATTGTGAATTTCTAAATAGAAATCCTCTAAGTGCCGTTAATTTCTAAGTTCTATTACTTCGAATGAAGGACCTTGGCTATAATCACAGAACTAGCAAAGTATGAAATGAAACAAGCATAAGTACACAGAGCATATATGAATAGATAGATAAAAATACAGTCAAAACATCATTGTATTGCTTGTGATTTTTTGTACATAGGATCAAAATGTAGGGGGCTGTACCCACGCAATGATGGCCAACAAAGAGAAAATAAAGACTATAGTACGAACGCAAGGCGCATACCCTGCACTTGAGAAAAATGACTCGAAAGAAGCCAAAAATCTTACGCGCTGTTGGCCAAAATCCAGTCCATCCTCACGTCAGCCACTCAATGCTTCTTGCCGTCTCTTCCCTTTCTGCCTCTAATTCATAGCTTATGCTTCTTTTCGGGAGAGATGTCGCTGCTAGTAATGTCAACATGCACTTCGGTGGCAATCTCCTCCTCCTCCTTTTAATGTTTTTCAAAACAGCTTCCCTTTCCTTTGCGTTTTCATGACTTTCGGGAGCTTTTCGAAGCTTTGACTGCCTCTACCTTTTCTTTCTTGACGGCAACCAAATCATGCTGAGTCTCCAATGGCTGCTCGTCTGCATCTCCTGCTCCTTAGCCTCTACAGCGGTTATATCACCTTCTAAAGATGTCGAAGGGTCGTCCAAGCCAGGGAGCACCACAGTCTTCTCGGCCTCTGGCCCCGGTCATAAGCTAGATGTGGATGTCGGAATAGGAGTAGGAACAGATACGATCTCAATTAGGATGTAAAGATGGCAACATGCACAAGCACCGAAGTAGCTGGCGCATCAGTGGGAAGAGTGGTTGGACCTATAAGATCAAAAAGGAAAGCATTAAACTCCTCTTACTCCTGTGGGTTAGCTGCAATAGAGGAAGGATCATGAATGGCGAACTCAAACTCATCGCCTTTGCCTTCTTTGGAGGGCTCCACCACACGAGGAACAACGTCAAGCCTCTAGCTTGTTGGCTGGTCAAGGAGCTGCTATGACGGTCCACCCAAGCCAAAAATAAAAGACTTCGTAAGCGCACCGGTGGCGGTCATCAACCAGCTTCGGCGGCCTCCCTCACTCGCTCAACCCGAAGGATCTCCTGGCCTTCAAGTAGCGTCCTATTGGACTCCTCCTTGAGATAAGCATCCCATAACTCTTGATCTGTGTAAATGTCACCGTTCTCAGCAAAGTAGGATAAGATTTCTTCCTAAACAAGAGCAAGAGTGTGCGGGTACTTCGGGCCAAGATAGCTGAGACTTCCTTAATGCAACATAGAGTTGACTAAGGAGTTCAGAATGGTTGCGTCCGGTTTCTCCATTTTCCAATCAAAATCGTGTTGAAGGTTCAAATAATCTGTCGTCATCGCAGCCTTCTCAACTTCAACAGTAGCCTTGTAGGAACTAAATTGTGCGACCTGAGCCTGTAACTTGGCATGGTCTCAGCTTGGTAGGAGATCGTCTTGTTGTGCCTCTCAACAATTAGATCGTGATCGGTGATTGTCTTCTGTTGAGCTTCGATGGTTGCATTGCAAGTGATCACTTCCTCTTTCAATTTCGCCTCCTTTGCATGAGTCTTCTTGATTTCGTCTCTCCAGATGATCTTGACCTTCTCATGCGCCTCCTTCAGCTCTTTCATCAGGCTTGCAGTTCTCTTTCTTTCTCGAAGCACCATTTCCTTCCCCTCCTCTAACTTTTTAATTTTAGCGTCCCGATCAGGCAACGCACTTTCAAAATCATCTTTCTCAGTTTTGAAGGAGAGGATCTCTTAATAATTATTCATATTTATGTCTGCTAGTTTCTTGCAAAGCTTCTCTCATTTATCAGGCTGCTCCAGGTATTTTTGGTTAGCTTGGAGATGTGGCATGAAGGAATCCCTGCGAACAGGATGAAGGTCCATGTCAAACTTAACTCCCCTTAAAAACCAGCCCGAAAGAGCTGCCTCAAGCTTAAGGGGGGGCCGTAGGAAGTGTTGGTACACGAAGATTTTAATCAATGACAATGTGCTTCAACAAACAAGGAAGAAATATATGCAACGCTAAAGGAAGATCGATGAAGACCAAACAAACATAAGTATGTTTTTTATATAGGTCTTAGTCTAGATTTATAGTTAAAATCTATCCTCAAGAGGCTTGCACGAACATTAGAAAACATTTTATAAAACTTCATTTTTATTTAAGCTTTCACTGTGCATATTTTATAAGTTCAGTCGACTGAACAGGATTATCCAGTCGACTGAAACGGGAACAAATATATAAACATGAACAGTTTCAGTCGACTGAATTTCCTGCACAGTCGACTGAATTTCCTGCACAGTCGACTGAATTTGTTCCCGAAAATTTTACTTTATATTTTCTGTTGACTGAATTCCCTGCTCAGTCGACTGAATTTGAACCTGCGAATTTTCTCTGAAAAGACACATTCTTCCTCCCAAGAGTTGCAACCATTCATCAATGGAAATGGAAGCATCTCTTGTTTGCAACCTTTGACAACAAATGCACCTCTTCTACAAGTATATATACATGATTCTAACATCATTTAATTCACCGAATTCTCTTGCTTTAATCTTACTATTCTCTTGATCATATTCTCTAGATATTCTCAAAGCAATCACCAATCTATTGCTTGAATCACTGTTTTGTTTATAACATTCTTTTGATTCATAGCAATTCACATTTCCTAAATCTTCACAAACACATTGCATACTCTCGAGGATAAGATCATAGGAATATTGTACTACATTAGACTCATTAGTGTTGACAAGAACACAACAAGTCGAATATTGTATTTTAGTAATTGAGTTGAAGTCCTCTTCGGTTGTTGAGGTAAGAAATCCTGTTCGGTTGTTCAGGTAAGTTGTAAACCTATTCCGCCGGGTGAAGTGAGGGTGTTAGTTAGTGAAATTCCTAAGTGAAGCTTAGGGACTGGACGTAGGACTAGAGGTCCGAACCAGTATAAAATCTTGGTGTCTCCTTGCATTTACCTACTTTATCTATCTAGACTATTCCATTATTCCATATTACACGATCCTACCGCATAGCCGCTTCTTTCAATTGGCATCAGAGCAAGGCCGTCCTATAACCATAACACCGTTATTAGACATATTGATAATATGGATAATAACGCAAGTACAAGCACAACATTTGCCTATAGTTCTACATTTGCGGAAGGACAATCTACCCAAAGACCTCCTCTATTCAATGGACTAAACTATAACTATTGGGCCACCAGGATGAGGATTTATATGCCAGCAACAAGTTTCGAAGCCTGGAATGCTACTCAAGCAGAGTTTGTTGTACCCACAACCGATTATCCTACATGGACACAAACTCAAAAGAATGAAGCTAGTGCAAATTCCAAAGCTATGAATATGCTATTTCGCGCCCTGGATAGAAATGAATTCAACCATGTTAGCATATGTACTACTGCATATCAGATATGGGAAACATTTAAAGTCATACACGAAGGCACAAACAAGGTTAAACAAACAAAGATATCCATGCTAAAGAATCAATTCCAAAATTTTAGAATGCGACAAAATGAATCCATCAATGACATGTACTCAAGATTTCAAGCACTCATCATGCTCTAATCGGACTAGGAGAAAGATACATGGACTTTGGCATTGTGTCTAAAGTTCTAAATTCACTCACTGATGAATGGGGGAGAAAAGTACTAGCAATCGAGGAAGCAAATGATCTATATACAATGAAACCAGAAGAATTGATTGGAAATCTTATGTTGTATGAAGTAAATATGCAAGCTAAGAAAGATCAAGCTCAAGAAAGAAAGAATGTTGCTTTTCATGCGGAAAAGGAAGAATCAGAGTCTGAAGATGAGGATCTAGCATTTATAGCCAAAAATTTCAAGAAATTCTTAAAGTGTAGAAAAGGAAAAAAAACGGATTCAAAAAGAATTTCTTGAACAAACCTTCATCCTCAAATATTGAATGCTACAATTGTCACAAGAAAGGACACATGCAAAAAGATTGTCAAGAACAAATGAAGGAAAATCAGAAACGCTTCAACAACAAAAACAAGAAGGATAAATTCAAAAAGAAGGCATTTTCTGTAACATGGGACGATTCAGATTCATCTTCATCCGAAAATGATAGTGATAGCGACAATGAACAGGAAAATGTATGTTTCATGGCTCAAGATTCTGAGGTAAGTAATTTAACTTTTGATGATTTAATTGAAGTAAACACTGAACTTTTAAGCACAATAAAAATTCTTAAAAAGAAAATTAAGGAAATTCATGAAAATCAAAACAAAGCTGAGTTTGAAAGAGATTTGTTAAATGATGAAAAGAAAATTCTTGAAGAAGAACTTGAAAAAGTTCAAGAATCTTATTCAAATTCGGAAACTCAATTATCACTTTTAAGTTAAGAAATTGAAACTCAAAAGAAAAAGAATGATGTATTTGTTTCTGAAAATCACGAGTTAAAAATTAAGATTAAACATGTTGAATTAGAAAATAATAGTCTTCAAGCTAAATTAGATGACATCACTAAAAATGTTTCTAACTTTAACAAAGGAAGTGAAAATTTATCTAAGATATTAGAAAATTCTCAATCATCTTCAAACAAACAAGGTTTAGGTTATAAAAAGGAGTCAAAAATTCCTAATAAGAAAAATATAAAACTTAACAGGAATGTTGATTCAAAACAACAAATATTACTAAAGAAACCTATGAAAATAAAAGTAGAAACCAAGGTAGTTAAAATTTGGGTGCCAAAGACTAACAATGTATTAATAAGAAATAAATATATTAAAACATTTATGGATAATGTTCATCATAATGAAAAGTATATTTATAAAAAGGATACTAAACCAAATTGGGTTTGGTTTCCTAAACTCTAACTTTTTAGGACCCTATTAAAAGGTGGGTACTAATAATTTCATATTTATTTTCAGGTCCCACTCAAAAAGAAGAAATGGATATTAGACAGTGGTTGTTCAAAACACATGACCGGAGACAGAGATATGCTTACAAACATCACATACTTTGATGGTGGCTTAGTTACCTTCGGAGACAATTCAAAAGGCTATATCATTGGCAAAGGAGATGTGAACAATTACGGTACATCAAATTTACCTTTTATAACAAATGTTTCATTAGTTGAAAATTTAAAACATAATCTACTTAGCATAAGTCAACTGTGTGACAAAGGTTTTAAAATAACTTTCTCGGATAATAAATGTAGTATTTTTGATCAAAACCAAAATATTGTTTTTGAAGGAAATAGAGATAGAAATATTTATGTTCTAAATATGAATATTAATCATAATACAAGTATGTGTTTACTTGCCAAAGATAATGATCCTTGGTTATGGAACAAAAGATTTTGTCATCTAAATTTTAAAACTATAAGAAAACTTTCTAAAAATGAATTAGTAAGAGGTTTAACTAAAATAAACTTTAAAATAAATAATCTTTGTGATGATTTTCAAAAAGGAAAATTAACGAAATCATCATTTATATCTAAGAAAAATATTTTGACTTTACAACCATTAGAATTACTACATATGAATTTATTTGGACCAACACAAGTTCAATCCATTAATCATAATCGATACGTATTTGTAATAATTGATGATTTTTCATGATATACATGGACTATTTTTATGAAAAATAAAAGTGACACTTTTGAGCATTTTAAAACATTTGTCAAAAGAATTCAAAACATTAACAATTTGAAAATTAAAAATATTCGAAGCGATCATGGAGGCGAATTCGAAAATGAAGCTTTTGAAAATTTTTGTAAAAAGAAAGGAATAAAGCATAACTTTTCATTTCCTAGAACTCCCCAACAAAATGGAGTTGTAGAAAGAAAGAATAGAACATTACAAGAATGCGCAAGAACATTATTAAATGGATGTTCTCTACCAAAAATTTTTGGGCAGAAGCCGTTGCTACTGCATGTTATGTATTAAATAGAATATCAATTAGAACATTAACTAAAAATACTTCTTATCAACTATTTAATAATAAAAAGCCAAATATATCTTATTTTAAAATATTTGGATCAAAATGTTTCATTATAAATACAAAAGATCAACTAGGAAAATTCGATCCAAAAGCTGACGAAGGAATTTTCGTAGGATACTCAGAACAAAGTAAAGCATATCGAGTATTTAATAAACGAGCAAACTTAATTGAAGAAACTTTACATATATCCTTTGATGAAAATTTTAACAAAAATTTAAATATAAAAGATGATGAAGAATTGATAAATATAGAAGAAACAAAACTTGAAAATAATAATAATGAACTAAGATCTCCTCCTAGAGTATTACGAGATCATCCAACTCAAAATATAACAGGAGAAATAAATTCTCAAGTTAGGACAAGAAATCAACTAAATCAAATGGGTCATGTAGCTTTCATTTCATTAATAGAACCTAAAAATCCTAAAGAAGCATCGACAGATGATTATTGGATAATTGCAATACAAGAAGAATTAAATCAATTTGAACGTAACGATGTTTGGGAATTAGTTCCCCGTCCTAATAATCAATCAGTAATAGGAACAAAATGGATTTACAAAAATAAAGTAGACGAACAAGGTAATATAACAAGGAATAAAGCAAGACTAGTAGCACAAGGGTATAATCAAGAAGAAGGTATTGATTTTGAAGAAACCTTTGCTCCCATTGCAAGACTTGAAGCAATACGTATACTATTAGCTTTTGCATGTTTTCACAATTTTAAAGTTTATCAAATGGATGTTAAAAGTGCATTTTTAAATGGTTTTATTAAAGAAAATGTATATGTAGAACAACCTCCTTTATTTATACATGAAAAATATCCGGAACATGTATTTAAATAAAGCACTATATGGTCTTAAACAAGCACCTCGTGCTTGGTACGAAAGACTTAAAAGTTATTTATTAAACTCGGGTTTTAAAATTGGAAAAGTAGATCAAACGCTTTTTATTAAAAATATTACCAAAGATATTTTAATAATTCAAATATACGTAGACGATATTATTTTTGGTTCAACAAATGAAAATTTATGTAAAGAATTTTCAAATATAATGACTAATGAATTCGAAATTTCTCATATGGGAGAACTATCATATTTTCTCGGACTTCAAATCAAACAATTAACAAATGGAATTTTTATAAACCAAGAAAAATATTGTGCTAATTTAATTAAACGATTCGACATGGAAAACACTTCTGCTAAACCTACTCCTATGAGTACCACTACACATCTCGATCAAGATGAAAATGGCAAAAGTGTAGATCAAAAATTGTTTAGAAGTATGATAGGTTCCTTACTTTACTTAACCGCTAGTAGACCTGACATAATGATGAGTGTTTGTTTATGTGCACGTTTTCAATCTAATCCTAAAGAATCACACTTAAGAGCGGTAAAACGAATTATACGATATCTTAACAACACTAAAGATTTCGGTCTTTTCTATCCAAAGGAGTGTCCATTTGAGTTAGTGTCATTCAGTGATGCTGGTTTTGGTGGATCTCGAACAGATAGAAAAAGTACAAGTGGTACTTACTATTTCATTGGAAAATCACTTGTATCTTGGTTTAGTAAGAAACAAAATTGTGTCTCGCTTTCCACCTGCGAAGCAGAGTATATATCAGCTGCTTTAGCTTGCACTCAAGTTATATACACGCAACAAACAATTAAAGATTTTAATATAAATTTAACAAATTCTACAATATACTGTGATAATACAAGTACAATAAACTTATCTAAAAATCCGGTTAATCACTCTCGTACAAAGCATATAGATATTTGTCACCATTTTCTACGTGACAATATCGAAAAAGGAATAATTAATTTAGAACATATTTCTACCGAAAATCAAATTGCCGATATATTTACTAAACCTCTATTAGAAAACTCCTTCATAAAATTATGAAGAGTGTTAGGAATAATGTCTTTTAAAGATATCATATAGAGAAAAATCTACACAATTCAGTCGACTAACACTATCTGTTCATTCAACTGAATAAAGAAAAACTGGGATTTTCAATTTATTTTTCAACTATGTTACATAATATATTAATAAAATAATAGTCATTTATAAACCATACATTTTTAACTGAATTATGGTAACCATTAAAACATTAAGTGGATGAAATTTTTTAAAGAATTATAACCACTATATATTTAGAAAATTCCTACTATAAATATATCTTAAAAATATTATTTTTTCACAACTCATTCTCACGAATAAAAGCTTGAAAAATTCATTATAAAAATGTCGTCCAATAACTCTCTTTCCCCGATCAACATTACCTCTTCAGTCGATAACACTCCAACATCTCCAAAACTTCCCACTCCAACACCGACACATGAGCCAGTATACAAATGGAACACTTATCGTACTGGCTACACACCAGAATCCAAGAAAACGAAACGCGGACTCTTTATTTCTCCAGACACAAAAAGAAAGATTGATGAAATTCATCACTTTCAACAACAACAAATAGATCTTCAACGAGAATTATACTTCGAACAAAAGGTAACAGTTAGACGATTAAGCTTCCTAGAGCAAATTGGTTTACGCTTTTGTGGATCAAAAAAGAACGAAGTGGCTAAACCCCTACCTCGCCCCATTAGTTCACTTGATCCATCTTCATCTTACCGTACACCAGTCGATCCTGTGAATCCCTGTATGTCTCCTAAGACTCCTAAATATAGTCCAAATTCATGGGATATAAATTATATGAAGAATGAAGGGAAAAAGACTCCGAGTCCATCCACAAAGAAATAGCTAGTTTTGAAATCTATTTATGGTATTACATTTATATAATTGTAATTATTTTCTTGAATAAAGTGTTTACCTTCAAAATTAACAAAGAACTAAAAAATACATAAGTCAGTCGACTGAACCACTCTGCTCATTCGACTGAACTTAAGACAGAATGCAATTTTTTTTAATTCAGTCGATTGAATCCTCTGCTCAGTCGACTGAAATACTAACAGAAACTTTCAGGCAAACATTCAGTCGACTAAAAACCTTGTTCAGTCAACTGAATTCAACCCAGAAAATTTTCGGCCTACAATTTAGTCGACTGAACAGTAAATTCAGTCGACTGAACGCCAATTCCCAGGCATCTTTCCCCTTTTTAACCACCAATTTTTATCCTATCTATTCACTTTTTACTTCCTAAAAACTTTCTTCCCCAATTATTTTCGAAACCCTAGCCTCCAATTCCTCAAAATCCATTCAAATCTCACTCAAATGGCACCAAAGAGATCAAGAGCTTCCTCTTCTTCATCCTCTGAGCCAATTGCTGCTCAAATAGCGCAATGGCTTTACGATGGAACCGCTGTCACTAGATGGAATAAGATGAAGAATTCCTGAATTTTCGAGCATTCCTTCGTTGATTTCCAAAGCTTTCAAACCTACAACATCCAAGCGTTAACCGATCAAGCAGGTTTAACTTCTCTTTTAGATTTGAAAAGGAATGACCATGCCATAAATCAAGTAATGGTCAAATTATTTTATGCTAACTTTAATCTTGGACACCAAACTCCAAGAAATCCAAACAATAGTGTTTGGAGTATGGTATGTGGAAAGAAAGTTTGGTTCTCCTTGGATAGAGTAGCACATATTCTAGAATCACCAAATGTCGGAAGAAAGCTAGAGGAGATAGAATTCAATCCACATATTTGCGATAACATAAACCATCGATTTATGGATGATAATATCAATTTTAGAGATTTTAAGTCCACCTCTCTTCGACCTATGGCAAGAATCCTTTACAAAGCCCTAACGAGAAAAATTACTCCTTGCACGGGCTCGTACGAAATTGTCTACCCAAATAACTATCAAGCTCTATATGCTATTTTTGGCAATATACAAGTCAATTGGGTACAACTTATTCTTGATGAGTTTCTCACTTTTAATAATGGCAAAATGAGCACTATTTATTTTGGAGAGTACATCATGCGACTTCTCCTCAATGTCGATACGCCATTATCTGAGTCAGAGAATACAATGGTCCATCAAATTAACCATCGGACCATAAGCTAATGCAACTCCCATCTCGACCTCCTCGCATAATATCACTCGCCGAATGGGAAGCAAGGCATCAAGAACAACAACAACAACAACAACAACAACCTCCTCAACCTCACCACGAAGAACATTTCGAGCAAGATGATGAAATTCGTCTTGTTGACCCAAGCTTTACTACCAACCAATCTTTAGGGATATTGTCAAGAAATCAACAAATTCTTGACACTCGTCTTAAAAAGGTAGATCACAAGCTTGATAAAATCAAAGGCTTCTTCAACAAGCTATGTGATGCAATATCGTGCTCAAGCACCACTACTGCTTCGACATCTCGCGGCAAACGTCCGGCACCTACGTTTACATGGACGACATCCGAAGAGCATACAAGTAACAGTGCAAGCGGAGCTAGTTGTGGCCAAGGAGGAAGAGCGTACAGACCACCAACAGGAGGACCCGTCATACGTGAACCAACAGGAGGAAGAGAAGGTTCATATGACTGGGATAAAGATGAGTAATTTTGTATAGTTTGATGTTTATTTCTAACTTTCTAGTGGCTTGTATAAATAGCCATTTTATGCTTGTTCGTCGCAACATTTTTAACTTTTCTTAAGCCATGGTTATGCAAATATTCTATTCTCTGTGCTTCAGTGATTGTTTTGATAAAATATTTCTACTGTTAGTTCTCCCTTTTTGTCGATGACAAAGGGGGAGAAAATCTATGGTACTAACTTTGTTTTGTAGGAAAGATAGTGCATACATTCAGGGGGAGAAAATAAGTAAATACATCTCTAGAATAAATCAGTATTTTCATCAATCAAAAAGGGGAGAATGTTGATACGCGAAGATTTTGATCAATGACAATGTGCTTCAACAAACAAGGAAGAAATATATGCAACGCTAAAGAAAGATCGATGAAGACCAAACAAACATAAGTATGTTTTTTATATAGGTCTTAGTCTAGATTTATTGTTAAAATCTATCCTCAAGAGACTTGCACGAACACTAGAAAACATTTTATAAAACTTCATTTTTATTTAAGCTTTCACCGTGCATATTTTATTAGTTCAGTCGACTGAACAGGATTATCCAGTCGACTGAAACTGGAACAAACATATAAACATGCACAGTTTCAGTCGGCTGAATTTCCTGCACAGTCGACTGAATTTGTTCCCGAAAATTTTACTTCATATTTTCAGTTGACTGAATTCCCTGCTCAGTCGACTGAATTTGAACCTGCGAATTTTCTCTGAAAAGACACATTCTTCCTCCCAAGAGTTGCAACCATTCATCAATGGAAATGGAAGCATCTCTTGTTTGCAACCTTTGACAACAAATGCACCTCTTCTACAAGTATATATACATGATTCTAACATCATTTAATTCACCGAATTCTCTTGCTTTAATCTTACTATTCTCTTGATCATATTCTCTAGATATTCTCAAAGCAATCACCAATCTATTGCTTGAATCACTGTTTTGTTTATAACATTCTTTTGATTCATAGCAATTCACATTTCCTAAATCTTCACAAACACATTGCATACTCTCGAGGATAAGATTATAGGAATATTGTACTACATTAGACTCATTAGTGTTGACAAGAACACAACAAGTCGAATATTGTATTTTAGTAATTGAGTTGAAGTCCTCTTCGGTTGTTGAGGCAAGAAATCCTGTTCGGTTGTTCGGGTAAGTTGTAAACCTATTCCTCCGGGTGAAGTGAGGGTGTTAGTTAGTGAAATTCCTAAGTGAAGCTTAGGGACTGGACGTAGGACTAGAGGTCCGAACCAGTATAAAATCTTGGTGTCTCCTTGCATTTACCTACTTTATCTATCTAGACTATTCCGCTATTCCATATTACACGATCCTACCGCATAGCCGCTTCTTTCAGGAAGAGTATATGCCGGCCTTCGGTGAGGATGAGAAGCACCAGTGGCAACAGCAACAACGGAGGAAGATGGAATATGTATTGGAGGCCGAACGGGGGCAAAAGAGAAAGGAATCTTTGGGCCTATGTAAGTGTGTCTCGTAGCCAGTTCAGAAGGATGGGAATAGTAGTCAAACTTTGATTTCTTTGACGGCTCGTCTCTTTCCTCATGAGACCGTCTCTTATCATACCCACCTTTGTGTGAACGATCTTTATCTCTCTCCTCTTGGGGATGGGTTTTGACCTCGAGTTCTTTCCTCTGTCGGTATTCTTCTTCTGTCTTCCGAACTTGATGCTGGCTGTAAGAACGCTTCGGGTACCGTTGTGAATCGGTATAGTCCTCGAAGTCATCGTATAAGCCTCGCCCTCTCGTCATACCTGGAATAAAGGGCACATGAAAGGTTTAAGGAATGCAACATGAGTTAGGAAAATATGCGAGGGAATGAAAAAATAGAAACAAGTGCAATCCTAGTGCAACGTGCTGTGTTTCTAATATAGCCTAAAGCATCGTCATAAACCTAAGTAAACTACTTTCAAAGGTGGGAGCGAACCGACTTCGGTCGTTATAAGTGGGACTGAGCTAACTGAGGATGCGATATTGCTCGAACAGTGAGGAGTCGAGTCGAATTTAAAATCACCTTTCATCAGCGCATCGAAATCAACAAAAATGTTGCTAAAATCTCCGAGCCCTGCTTCGGCATTCTTACCTGGAGAGTCTGGATGACTTTTGATCTCAGTGATTTTGCCTTCACTGTCTATATCGGGAAGGGATGGACTCGTGGGAGCGGGACTCATTCTCGAAGTCTCATCATAGGACTCTGAATCATCACCATAAGATTCCAATGAGAAGTAATCACTGACGGTTCTTTCATCACTGCTGCTTTCATACTTTCCTCTTCCTTTTATGAATCTATCATGGCCTTGCCTTCTCTGTGTACAAACTCTTCTTCCGGCTCCTCTGGAATCGAGGGCATTCTAGCTAAACTACTCAGACTAGCCGCAGCGGCTTCTCTTTTCTCATAAGCTTCATCAAGCGATCCTCTGGGTGGGCTACCTATCTCCTAACCTTTCTCATAATCATAGGACAAAGAAGAAGATCTTGTGTGAACTCTGGCTCGACCGGGAGAGGGAGCTTCAGTCCGAGCGACGGATCTACCCGAAGCTAGCAGGCCGTACTGGCACAAGTTCTCGTCTGTCATTAGAACTTTAACGCTTCTCTCCTCGGGACTGATAGCTTTTAAAGTCTCACAAACTTCATTAAGTGCCACATCTCTATTCGGCCTTAGGATACCTACAGGAGACATATAATTAGTTAGAGACTCCATCACAATTTTTTGCAGCTCGACAAGTAGAAAAGAGAAGCTTACCCCCTATTGTCCATCGACGATTGAACCCCTTGAGGCACCAAACGAAGAAATACTGCATCTTAAACTGTGATAGATTGCTTTGCAACCACAAGACGATCTTTCGGTTCCTCAGGGATTTGATTATTATCAGAGAGGGATAGTCATCTTTTCTCTTAAACGGAAGGAAAACTACAACTCATCAAAACTCATAGCACGATGGAACGTCCACATGAAGAAGACGTGAAAGCACGTAAGGATGGCATAATTATTCGGATGAAGCTGGAATGGTGCAATTCCCAAGTTCGAGAGCGTTTCGTGCAGGAAATCATTGAAGGGAGGCACGGCTCCGTTCAAACACATGTATCTATGGAAAGTGGTGTACCCCACAGGAGGCATATGAGCAAACTCGTCGTTCGTAGCTAGACGCACATCTTCCTCGGGAATCCCATGCTACATACATATATTATGAAGGACCTTAGCAGAGAATACTGACGAGGCTCGTTCAGGTGGATTAAGCAGAACTCGAATGTTGGGAGGCGTGCGATCCATGATGGGCCCAATTAGAACTAATTGAGCCTACTGGTCTTGTGAAGTGGATGATGATTCAGCTTCGGAGGGCATCAGACTTCTCCCATTGGACTTACGGCTTATGGACGACTGCTTCATTATATATAACAAAACTCACATTCGAAAATGGTCAAGTAACTCTATCCTAAATTCACAAGTTTCCTCAATCACAATTGAATTCCGAATAAATGTTAAACTTGCAATCGACGCGTAGGACTTCAAGTGCGAACTGGGAACATGTGCAAGTGCAGTGTGCTATCTATATGGGATAAACTCGATGCTCGATGCACTCAAATGCTATATCCAGTGTAGATAATTCCCTCATAGTAGAAAAGAGAAGAACTTCCTGTGTCAGTTCGTTTTTCATTTTTTATTTACTTCTTGTACACTTACCTATTATCAATCGACGATCGATAACGGATCCGTCATCCGAAGCGGCACAGAAAACTCTTCTCATTACAGGATCATCGAGTTCGAAAAGCTAAAGTTCTTCGAAAAATCAAAGACAACTGGTAATACATCATGCAAGTGGCATTTGCAAAACTGGAGGCAAGTCAATTCTGGTCAAATGGGCAAAGATAGCAAAATGTGTCAAACCTTAGACCAAAACCCGAATGTCATTCTAAGAGACAGCTCGAGACTCTATTTACTATCTTCCTCCATTAAAGCACAATTAACTCGAACTTCCTATAACCAACATCGCAAGCGAAGGCCAGACATCGAATCATTGTACCAAAAAGAAATTAGGGAATCAATCGAGTAAACCCACCTTAGACTGATTGAAAGGCACGACAAACAATAATTATGTATCTAACTCTAGATCGTTGATTATGAATCAAACTTTGGATCGTTGGCGAGCTAAGGATAGGTTCACTACAACCCAATAGTGAGCTTGGATTTGATTGCAGCGAGCTAGCGCTTGCTTAGGATTTCACGAAAAAGGCCTAAAGAGATCGATGACAAGTGGATTCGAACAAAGTAATGGATCAGGATGAGTGAATGAATGAGTCATCTGGAATTAAATTGTTGAAGAGTTGGATCGCTGGAGGCTAGAGCGTGTAGAGGTGCAAATCGGCTCGAGTCAAAGTAAGGAGAATATGGTCGGCTCGAGTATAAGTAGGCAGGCTGATGTTTGAATTTTTTTGGCTATGTAACAGGGCCACTAGCGACCCGACCCATCATTGGTTGCCAATGACCCGATCTAACCTTGTGAAGTTAGGTCACTAACGACCCTAAAAAATGATGAAAATGAAAATGGTGATGATAAAGAATGTATATATTCATTTAAAGGAAAAGAAGGAAGTAAGCTTCATTTATTGATCTCAAACCCGATCGATTACAGCTGTTTGTCACTCTAAGACATGCCAGAAAGCTACAAGCGGAAATGTGATAAATTGTGACAAGTGATAATAGTCAGAGCCAAAGAAAGACGGCCGATGATGTCGAGCTAACATGTTCGTAAAGTTCTAGTTCCATCACTTGGAAATCAACAAATGGATGTTGAAAAAGATAGGTTCCAGAGCACGCCTTGTTTACAATGAAGACGTACGCTAGGGGCAAACGTTATCTGGGTTTTTAATCCAGCAGAAACCAATAGAGGACATAGCAGTCTTGCAAGTACAGGTTGGTTTAGGACTTAATCAGAAAAGCCAAGACGAGGAATCAACAAGGGCCAAGCGATACGACTAAGACATCAACTGAGATCAACAGGGCCGAGAGATCAGCATTCCTATAATCCAATCGGTAGCTGAACGTAAACAACTAGTGAATTGTCATCAAAATGTAAGAGCAATGATAAAAGCCTATGGGAACATCTCCAAGGCCAGACTTCAGAAAAGTCCTAAGTGCATAGCTCATCTGCGATTCATGCCTCTGCTCAAACCATCAAACAAACCAAATATGGAACACTATCAAGAAGAGGCAAGATTTGGTCCGCAAAACGAACCAAGTCCATGGGTCATCAGCAACCCCTTTTTTGGCTCGTTTTGTGAGCAAAACCCCTTAGGTCACCTGTAACCTACCTACGATCAGAAGAAGATAGGCCTGGCCTAGAAGCTCTCCGATCTCTATAAATAGCATCCCACCAGCAACATAAAGAGGATCTTCTCCATACTGTTTGTTGAAGCTCTACTGGAATTATTCTTCACTTCCTACCTCCCTCACAACAATCTCCAAATGAATATACTATGATTCTCTAGTGGATTCCAACTCTGGAGATCCAATCTAGCTAGGAAACAATTAAAGCCTTGTAATCAAACAACTCTTGTAACAACAATTAGTCTATAGTAAAGCTATAAAGTGGACGTAGGCTTCATTAACAGCTGAACCACTATAAAAATTCTCGGCCTTCTTTCTTTTACTGTTCTATTTCTATACATGTTATCTATGATATTGCTCTGTCAGAACAGGGCTAGTGCTTTCAAACTTAAACCAGGGTATTGGTCTATTTTTTGAGTCAATGGTCATTTTCTGTAATTTTCACATGAGTCCATCTTTGATATGGATACTTCAACCCTTAGGTAACTCAATTCTGCAACAATTCAACTCGAAACTCTCTATAGTCGATCCATACTCCAAAAATACATATCGATATGTCATATCCTATCTTAATCAGGAAATACACCAAAACTACCAAACAAGCATTATATCATCATAATACAATCAATACAATCACCACATCATCGAAAGCTAAAATACCAAAATAGCACATTGATAAGAAAAAATATGCAAATTTTAAATCTAAATCCATTTTAATCTTTTAAATTCGTTTTGAAAACATTTGTAAGTTTAGATCTAGTAAAGACCATGTTTTAAACTTTAAAACCATTTTTAAAACGATTTTTAATCCTATATTAACAATTATAGAATAGTGAGAGACAAAAATCACTCACCTAGATCTCAAAATGCTCCAAAAATGAGGTAGTAAGAATCCAAGCAGCAAGAACACGAATCCCAATGCAGTAAAACTTGAAATCCAATGGCCTTCTATGCTACTTCTCTCTAATCTCTTAATTTGGTTATTTTGAGTAAGTGATGTGATGGATTTTGGCTTAAGGAAGTTTATTTAAGGTTAGGAAAATTTTCTAGGAGAAGTAATAGTGATTTGGAAATCTATTTTTGGGTATATTTGGCGTAAATTGCAAGGTGAATTAATGTGCCTAATCCAAGATTAATTCTGTTTACCCACCAATCAGCTTAAAAACCATTCAAACTTCAAATGATCATATTTCCTAATCCGTAAGGCCAAAAATCTATTATGACCACTAAAGAAAAGAAAAATCATTATATCTTTCAGTTGGAAGGTCTTGAACCCTGATTCGACTGCTACTAAAAGTTACAGCTCTTGGAAATTTTTTGTACTAAAACTATTCATAAAAATTCTTAGGGTCAAAACTTTCAATACTCAACATTCCCAAAGTTTTACCTAATCCGACCCAATTTGATTATGAAATAATATATTTACATTTTCAAGATATTTAAAAAATGTGGGTCATTATTATACATCTCCCCTTCAATAGCTAGGTAACCATAAAATTTCACCCATGAAATAATGTAAAACAAGGTATAACTATAATTAGATACAAATTTAAAACCTTGAATATGCAAACTAGTCCATGTTGAAAACACGATTTTAGTGTTTTGATGATAATAAACATATGATAACGCTAGTAGTGCTTTTATTGAGTAATTTCAAGTTAACTAGCAATTCGTTGTACGATAAAAGTTGATACAAGTTGTTGAAGAATACAAAAAGAAAAATGGTTAATGAAAGGAGTCGAACTTGGATCATTCAAATAGATACCTTACTTAAACTAACTACATTACAAACATACTTGTTAAAATGGTGGCAGCAAAGGATAAGAAGAATGAAAAATAAAATGTTGAACAAATGACCAAGGTAGGTTTTG
This sequence comes from Allium cepa, assembly GCA_030765085.1. Taxonomy (NCBI): domain Eukaryota; kingdom Viridiplantae; phylum Streptophyta; class Magnoliopsida; order Asparagales; family Amaryllidaceae; genus Allium; species Allium cepa. Next base: position 820,847,609 of record CM060940.1, read on the forward strand.
AACCCACACGGCTAAAGACATAAGCAACAATTAACCAAATACAATAAGGTCAATTTTGTTCACAAGGTGGATAGCAAATTTATATATCTCTACGAAAATCAAAACATGGGAAGAAAGAAAATATGACAGAGGTAGGAGTTGAACCCAGGTGCAGATCAAAGAAACATGCCTTACAACTGACCATACTACAATGACTTTTGTCAAATTTTGTTCATTCCATTTTATTATAGCGTAGAAAGGCGAAATTAAACTGCTAGAAAAAAGGTATGCTCTAGGATTCCAACCCAAGCAGCACAAGAGATAGCACCGCTTCTACAAGTACGCTACACACTTTTTTGATTTGAAACATGATAACAAATACATACATTATCATTATAAAAGAGTTGTTAAATGCCCATTTAAGTCTGTGCTTCAAGTGCTGCAAAGTTTCAATGGATGCATCTCTTCCAAACTGAATTGTTGAAGGGTATCTCTTGTTCAATGGCAACTTATCACTCCTATATAAAACTTCCACTATCCTAAAGGAATTCATTTTTCAATCCTATGCTCTAAATTTATTCTCATAATTCTTTTAAAAGCCCTAAACTCCATATTCACTCAAAAAGAAAACTTAGACCAGCTTTCTTTCACTCCACAATATTTGAATCTAGTCTTAATTCACTTCCCATCCTCTACACACTCATTCTACATCATTTTTGAAGGTTATAGAAGTTGTATACCATCATGACTATTTAGTGTATTGAAGACAAAATATACAATTAAGCTATTTCTTTGTAAAAGGAAAGATTGAAGTCATGTTGCAAAGTCCTCTGGCAATCTGTGCTGAAGTCTTATTCGGTTGTTCAGGCAGAGTCTATAGACCTATTCCTCCAGGTGAAGTGAGGGTGTTGATAGTGAAATTCCCAAGAGGTGCTTAGGAACTGGATGTAGAAGAGGTGCTTCAAACCAGTATGAAATTGACTGTGTGATCTATCTATTATTTCCACCACATTTACATTATTTTTTACAACTGTCCATCTTTGATCTTGTGCATTTACATTATTTTCTATCCCATCTTATTGATTATAATCTTGTGTAACAAATCTGGCCTTATTAAGAGTTATATTACCATTTCATCAGCTTAATTTTTATACACCCATTTTATACCAGTAACTATTTGATCATTTGGTCTTGGAACCAATTCTCAAATGTCATTTCATTTGAATTGATTTAGCTCCTTGCATAGCTAAAACCCAATAGTCGTCATTGGAAGCTTCCTTAGGGTTTTTTTAGGCACTATATTGGAAATAAACACGATATGACCCATTTAATTTAATTGATGTCAAGTTTTGACATTTGTAGTTACTTCACCAATTATATTTTCAATTGGATGATTTTTTTAGTATGTGTGGCGGTGATTTTAATTCATTTTTCAAAGGTAGATATTTTGAATGGATTTACTATAAAATTATTTTCCAGTATATATGATTTGTGTAAAGATCCAGAATTTTAATCATTTGAATTTGAAATATTTAATTGTTTTTAAATACTGGAAAGCTAAATTTTATAAGTTAATAGCTTGAAGTTCAAATATTGTGATTTATTTGACAATTAAATTATTAAATTTAATAATTGAAATTGTCTAAATAATTGAGTCTTGGGTTTTAAGTTGGACAAAAATGGTTTCAAAGCTTATTTAAATTCTATTTAATAAAAATGAAGATAGATTTTAAAGTAAATTTAGAAGTGATTAATTTGGTTTTATAATAAATCATTTTGATTAACGTAAAAAAAATATCTTTCGGGGCACTGTCTTGGATATCGACGAAACCAACTTCATTGGATCCATAATACTGAGTTGTTGTATTATAACGAATTTCATGACGATTGGACATATTCTTTTGTCGTGCGAGATTGAAACGCTTAGAAATTAATTTCAGAAATCATATATTTATTAGGTTCGAAAAGCTATCTTCTACATATGATCGAATTAGACCTTGAATCTTGTTCCACTATGTTCGAAATAGGAGTATAACATATAGAATGCCAGGCAGCATGCCTCGTTTGAAGTTCGAGAATTTCGGACGTTTAAAAGATGGACATTTTATAATACAATATAAATATATATCGTTAATCTTGCTTTACCCATGCCTAGCACATCAGCTCATACCATAGTACATGCGCCCATATCTATCCATAACCCCTCTCCTATATATCGTGCCTATCTGAGAAAATTAGTCATTTCTCTCAATTCAAACCATCACCAATCTAACGGCTGCTGTTGACTAAAGCCACTCGAGATGTTTTTAAGATAAGATTCCTTCATGAAAGTTGTTCGGTATAAGGAGAAGAAGGTGATGGATGGTGGTGATTGGTTTTGGTGGAGCCTGGTGCCGTAAATTGAAGGATGAACGAAAATTGAGCTATAGAACTCGGCTGAGGTGGTGGAGTTAAACTGGGGATTGAGGCCTATGGCATTGGAACGACAGCGTGGAAGTAGTGCTATTGTGATCAAGTGGTGGCATAGAAGTGGCGACAGTGCTGGAATTTTTAAGTTTGATGCACGCAGTTATATGACGTTTTCGAGGAGCTACGGGGCGATAGCATGGACGAGGCCGATGGGGTTGGGTTCGCCAAAGGGAGGTGGAGCTCTAGCGGTGGGCTGGTGTGGTCCGTGGCGGCATGGTAATGGTCATGGATGGGGCGGCCTGGTTTTAGTCTCATATGAGATGAAGGGGGAAGAGGGATTAATTTATATAGGTATAATAATGGTAATTAGTTTGGTTAAGTTATGTAATTAGCTTAATTAAATTTATAATTAAAATCGTAAACTTATAAATTCAATATCTCATTCATATGAGGTCCAATCGAGATGCGAGTTTTTGCATTGCGTTTGTAATGAAGAAAGCAGCGTGATGGAAATGATTTGGTCAAATTCAGAGCATGTCGAAAATTTAGACTAAAATCGGACGTCGTTCGATTTTTGTTCCAAATCGGAACGCCTCGGCGACAACAGAAGTTTTGGTGAGCTAATCTCAGCTTTTTGGTTAAGTGGGAATACTTTTAGCCGACAAAAATTATCTATTGGATGTGTGGATATTAATTATTGATAGTTATTGACTGTTTAAATAATTTACTATATTTATTAGTTGGATTAGATATATTCCCACCTATTGGAGTGGATGAGACCTTATAATGTCCCGTATAAGAGCGGATAACCCTTTTGTATACGAATCCTGCCTCAAAGTGGTTGACTTATATTTTATGATTATATACTAATGTGATGCAAGGGGACAGATTGGAGGGATCCAACGAGATTCCTCGCTATTGTTGAATTAGTTTCAATAATATTCCAGTTATATGAATTATCGGATAGTACACCTAATTTGTCGAAATATGGGTTATGACAGCGTTATATGTTAAAAATTGAAGACAGATAGTGATAGAAAATCAATACCAATATTGGTTGAAAGTTAGGTGGCTATTGGCCTGAAAATTGTACTTTAAAAATACTATAATTTCCATTGAGTTGGAATTAGCTATGAGATAAGAAATGATTTTAAATCCGAAATTAGGTTTCGAAAAAATGTTGTTCTTAAAAGTATTTAATTACATTAATATCATCTTAAAGTAATTAAATCATAGCAGTGTTATTTTAAAAGTTATTTGCTTATAGTTAATATGGTTTTTAAGTATTTATCAAAATTTTAATGGTTTAAAAGGTTAATTATTTTAAGAATAATTATGGTTTGGAATTAGTAATAAGGATTTATTAATAAGGTTTTGGAAAAATAAATTTTTATTATAATGGTAAAGACTAATTATTTTTGTTATTCATAATGATTTTAAATCATTAATGATTATTTAAAAGATGTTTCAAAACTAGTAATTTTCATTTATTACAATGCTTATTATTAATTGTTATTTTATATAATGGTGTTTTAAAGTAAATGATTTACATTTATTTATGAATGTCTCCAAAAGGAATAAATAGAGTTCTATAAATGGACTTGGATTTTATAAGGGAAGTTTGCAAAATTGTTTTACGATTTAAGGGAAGATTATTTACAAGGTGAAAGAGCTTTATAAATGGTTAGATATCTATAAATGAGTTTAAGAAATGGGTTTATAGATTTATAATTATAAATGATTTCATGGATTTGTAAAGGATATATAAATGATCATAGAAATGCACAAGAAGAATTTAAAACTGATTGAAATGCATAAAAGGGTTTTATAAATATTTTTCGGAGATTTATAAAATGGTTAGTAAATGGTTTGGAGAGTTATAAGATATTTATAAATGAGTTAAGAATCGAATGAAAGAAAATATTCTCAATTTTGTAAATATATTTACACCATAGGGATAAGTATGTGAGTGCATTTTCTGAGATGCGAAGTGTAATGTGTGTGAATATACTTATACCGTTGGGATAAGTATATGAATATTTTCTACTATTTTCAATATAGGGGCTTGTGGATATACCTTTATAAAAGTATTTTATTACAAGAAATTAACAAAGTGATATAATTAATGAAATATTAATTAAGGAGTCTAGTGGTTGCTTATGTGCTTTAATTAAGGAGTCTAGTGGTTGCTTATGTGCTTAACTAATGATTGGTTTTTCCTTTGGAAATAAACCTTGATTTGAATGTGTGTTTGTTGATAGTTAAATAATCAACTATTAAATATGGACCCAAATGTAACTTTGGAAATATCTAGGAGAAACACGTGAGTTATATGGCACAGTCATCTCGGATAATGCTGTTCTATGCATGTAATGCCCCTGAATTTTAATTAATATTATTCGGCATATTTAATTGGATAAATTAAATAGAATAAATGCATAATTAGGGAGATGAGATTAATAAATCAAATGGTCGTGCCTTAATGAACGAACTAAAATAAGACTTAACTAAAGTTAGAAGGAGGAATTTTCCTAAGGGGTAAATTTGGAAATGAGACTACATTTCTTAGTACAAATCTCTTCCTCCAGCTTAATAAATTTTCACCTTCTCATTCATAACTCCTCGCCTTCTTTTGGCCGGCCATTAAAAGCTCCAGGAAGAGAATAAGTTGAAGAAAAAGCTAAGGAATTAAACCTAGGAAATTCTCTCATTCTCCAATTAACAAATCAAAGTGAATAATCATGTTTGTCATCTCATTTTTTCTCTGTTTTGATCGGCTATAGGTTAAACCTTTGTTTGGATAAGACATAGGTGTTTTAAATGTTAATGGATTAATTAACACGTTTTTATTCGGTTTTGGTTAAATTCCAAGTGGTTGATCTTCATATGCATTGAAATTTTAATACGTTGAAGAGAACATATTGATTGATTTTCTAGAATTTTTCATGATTTTTTATAGTTATATTAAATTATTAAAGGTATGGGACTTAAATATTTTGTATAATTATAAAGGAGAAAGGGGCTTTTTCAAATTTATTTAAATTTCCAAATAAGAAAAATTGGCGGCAATTTTGAATATAAAACTTTGGCAACAAATCAGATGTAGACAAACAAGGCAGGTGGGGTACATAAGAAATATTTTAAACAGTATTTTCACTTTTTTAACTCTTTTGGCAAGACCTTCTGCCTCCATTCCAAATCTTCCAAAAAGGTCGAAAGGTATCAAACCTTTCGACTAGGTTAAAAATCAATGCACATGATATCAGGCAATTGGTACGTAGTGAATTGAAAGGGATCGAAAGGTTTAGGGACGAAAGGTTTAGTGATGAAAGGTTTAGGGACGAATGGTTAGAGCTTCCGAAGAAGATGAAACTTTGTTTTAGTTTTAAAGAAAATACACCTGCAAGCTTTCGACAAAGAGAATTTGACATTGTCAAAAGGTCGAAAGCTTAGTTGACGTTTCCAAACCCTTCGACCCAGATGGAGTCAAAGGTTATCTTTTGTTTTATAAAACTTGTCGCCTCTCTCCGTTGATTTCGAAGGTTGGTTCCAACACCAACACTTCACTGTTTTTGAATGGTTTCGAAGGGTTCTGCTTCAAAAGGTTTTGCCTTCAAAAGGTTTTGGTTTCGAAAGGTTTCGGTTTCGAAGGGGTTACCTTCATTGATTTTGAATGGTTTTGAGTTTCAATGATTTTGAAAGGTTTTGAGTTTCATTGCTTTCGAAAATTTTATAAATGGTTTTATAAGGGGGATACCCAAGACTTTCGACAAAGTTGAGAGGTGGAACCTTTCGACTAGGTCGAAAGAAACCTTCTGACAAGGTCGAAAGGTATGATTTTGTGATGCTTTCAAAAGGAAGGATTCCTTAGGGGTTAACTTTGGATGTTTATTTGCTTTCGAATGGGGCTTCATTCGAATGGGTTTAAAGGGCTGTTTTGGCCATTTTTCCTTAAGTAAAATTTTGCTAATTTGAAGGGCTTACTTCGAAGGGTTAAAGCATATACACTTATATTTGTTCGAATATGTATGGGTGATCCTTATATAAATTGGATGTAAATAAACCTTGGGGACACCGGGGTGGGTTTAATGTTTTTGATACATTGTTTAGGGTTACAAACAGAAATATGCGCTCGAAAATATATATTGAGGCTATCAATGTGTTTTTATTTAATTTAACCTAATTGAGGCTTCCAATGGGAATAGGTTAATAGGTGGCATACCTGGAGAAAATAAATTATCATGGAGATCATGAATTTCAATAAATAATCATAGGGATCATGATATTTTAATTGGCCAACTGTTGGGTTCTTGATTAACCTAGGAAAATCATGGAATGTGGGGTGGATAGCCCACATCAAATTTATAAATTAAAGAATGTTTTGCCAGAGGTGATTAGCCTCAAGATTTGGCACCCAAGGGTTCAGAGTCATCCTAGAAAAACTATGGAGTGTGCGATGGATAGCCCACACCAACTTTTATAAAACAATGTACGATGGAAAATCTACAATTATTTTGATGAATTTGGGACAGATAGTCCTATTAAAGTTTTGACGGATAGTCATTTTAAAGATTTTGGAGGGAAACTCTAATAAATTACTTTTAGATGGGATATTTAATAAATGAGTGGATGAGATATCCAATATATATGATTTATGGTTTTATTGTATATTATGTTAAGACTAATCATTTTGGGTGTATGGGCATAGTAAATGATTTGCATGTTTTGTTTTGGAACTAGTGAGGGAAAAACCCATTCCGCTAAGCGTCATGGTCTCACTAGATATCTATTTATAATAAGATATGATAGGAGATTATTCATACCAGACTTATTATCTGACTCGAAGTTTGCGTTTATCCACAAACTCTTGAAGTTTGTGTTTATCCACAAACTCTCGGGTACTAAAAATTAATTTGAGTAGTCTGGAAGTGGGATACTTTCAGGTTTTTGGACGAATAAGCTTCTAGAGATGTGTAGGAGGCAATGTTAGCTATATAGGAGCTATTTTGTGTTTTCCGTTGTGATAACTAAGAACTGTAGAGTTCGTATTTATTAGTTCTCTGATCATCATATGGGGACATCTTCATATGTCGCTCTTATTGTATTTTGTATATGCATATGTGATCTGAATGTGGTTAAACGTCTGGGATTATGTAATTAAATCTAAAATTGTAATTTGCTTGAAATGGGAAATTCTGTTTATTGGAAGTATAAAAAATTTCGTATTCATGTGTTTCGGTGTATCATTTTACCTATGTCGCATTCGGTCGCTAAGAAATAACAACTACGGATGACTGCAGCATCAGTAGCGGTTAGTTTTGGGCCTCAGAAAGTAGGATGTTACAAAGTTGGTGTCAGAGCATGGTTTATGTACTTAAAAGGAATTTAAACCTTAAAAGATTTTTAAAGCATAATCTAACGAATCTAAAATATGGTTGGCCTTGGGTAAATGTTATAGTAACGCTTGTGTACTTTGATATAAATACCTATGTATGTATTCCCTACTCTCTTAGACCGTTCTTCTGTAGCTTACAAAGATTAGATTTCAGGTAGAAGGAAAGTAAGATATGGAAGCAGGAAACGGGAGAGTGTATCAAGGTGGAAAACACACTGCAATAAGTGAAAATGTTCGACCCAATAATAGGAATAACCAGGTTCGATAGGCAAATGCAAACCTAGATGCAAATGCTAATGTTGGCGGCTGAAATCCAACCGGTTGATATGGGGATAATGTATCATTTCTTCTTGATTTTGATGTAAGCTAGAGCAACTACAAGAGTGGCTATAGGGAATGCTGGAGGGGCTAATCCGGTGGCCCCAGTTGGCAATAATTATGCCAAGCTGAGCAGAGATTACGCTAGTCTTGGAGGAAAGCCTTTTTTGGGAACCGAGGATGCAGTAGGAGTGGAGAACTGGCTATTGCATTGTGAAAGTATATTTGCAGATCTTGGCTTGAAAGATATGCAGAAGAGAAGACTTACTTCAAGGCAATTGCAGGGAACAGCATTGTTTTGGTGGGACGGAGTTACCGTGGGAGGGCCAGAGAATGATCTTACTTTGGTTGAATTTCAAAGGAGGTTCAAAGAAAGATTTCTATTAGAGGTTGCCAAGTCGGCATTGCTCAGGAAATTTGCAGATTTAGTCCAGCGGGGATAAATTGGTGATTGAGTATGCTACGGAGTTTGATGAGCTGTCCCGTTACAGATATGCTATTGTGGATACAGTCATTCAGAGGAATGATAAGTTTATCAGGAGGTTGGATCCTGAGATCGCCAGAGCAACCATGCCAAACCTCTAGGATCCGTGTCATATTATTGTCGAGATGGCTATTTGGAATGAAGATATGCTTTCTACTTTTGGAAAGGGGAAACCAGTTAAGGTTCAGAATTTTCAGGGTGAGAAGTGAAAGTTCTTCAAAAAGAAAGGTGCCCAGTCGGGGGTAGCAGCTAAGAAGGGCAAGGCTGATATTATTTGTTACAAGTGTGAGAAAAAGAGGCGCTATGCTAATAAGTGTCGCTCGGGTGATGGAAGAGCAGTTGCCGTAAGGCCAAATGTGAAGTGCTACAACTATGGCCAGATGGGGCATTACAAGGACAAGTGTCCCAAGGCTGCTGAAGATGGAAAGGGAACGATCTTTGCATTGGAATCATCATCTCTAGACCAATGGCTGCTGAGACAGGAAAAGTTGTGATGGAAGGTATGCTTATGATTCTTAGTACTCTTGTTAGGAAACTATTTGATACCGGTGCATCGCACTCATTTATATCTCAGTATTTGGTAGATTTCTTATGTTTGGAACCTTTATACCCTATTACTCCTTTAAGGGTTGCGAATCCTATAGGAGGGTATGTAGCTCTGGGAATGAGATATGACCAATTAGAACTTGATTTGTTAGGTTATATCTTTGCATGCAGTTTATATGTTTTTGATTTCATGGGTTTCAGGATCATATTGGGTATGGATTGGTTTGATAGATATGATGCTAGGATATTTTTCCAAGAGGGGGAAAATATCATTGAAGCACCCTAATAGCAGTAACCGAATTATTTACTTAGTAAGGAGTTTAGATGGAAATGCTTATATGTTATTGGGTGCCATAGGAACGAAAGCAATGTTGACGCAAGTTTATGTTGCAAGAGAGTTTGTGGATGTGTTTGAATTAGTTTTGGGCTTGCCGTCGAAAAGATCAATCGAGCTTCGGATAGATCTCGTGCCGAGAGCTAAACCTGTAAGTAGACCACCTAGTATGATGTCACCAAATAAGATGAAGGAATTGAAGGTACAGCTAGTGGAATTGGAAGGAAATAATTTCATCCAGCCAAGAAACCCGCCTTGGGGAATGGCCATGGTATTCATAAAGAAGCCAGATGGGTCGTTAAGGATGTGTATCGACTATAGTATGATGAACGAGAGGATGATCAAGAATAAGTATCCTTTATCGAGAATCGATGACTTACTCGATCAGTCGAGTGGAGCCAAAGTGTTTTCCCAGATGGATTTGGTGATAGGTTTCCATCAGCTAAGAGTGGCAGAGGACATTATTACTTTGATAGGGTTTAGGACCAGATATGGGTCTTATGAATGGTTGGTTATGCCATTCAGGCTTACTAATGTGCCAACTTTCTTCGTCGATTTGATGAACTAGGTTTTCCGAGAGTACTTGGATAGGTTCATGTTGGTTTTTATTGATGACATTTTGGTATATTCTAAGAATGAGAAGGATCATGCAAATCATCTTAGAATGATGTTGGAGATGCTAAGGCAACATCAGCTGAAAGAGAAGTTCTCAAATTGTCATTTCTAGAAAAGGGAAGTGAAGTTCTTTAGTCATCTAGTTTCCGAGGAAGGTTTAGCAGTTGATCCAGATAAGATCAAAGTTGTTAACAATTGGAAGAGACCAGAGACGGTAAATGAGATTAGAAGTTTTCTTGGACTTGTAGGATACTAGCGAGGTTCACTAAGGATTTCTTATGGATAACGGCATCTTTAACTATGCTAACCGAGAAGGACGTGAAGTTTGTTTAGTCTAACAAATGTGAGGAGGCATTCCTTAGATTGTAACATTTGTTAACCAATGCGCCCATGTTAGTAGTTCTAGATGGGAATTAGGGGTTGGTAGTTTACACCAATGCATGTGGTACTGGGTTAGGTGCTATGCTAATGTAGAATGGAAAGGTTATTGCCTATGCTTCTAGAAGGCTTAGACCGCATGAAGTGAGATACCCTACTCATGATTTAGAGTTGGCAGTAGTAACCTATGCATTGAAGGTATGGAGACATTATCTTTTGGGAGAAAGGTTTGAGCTAATTACGGATCATAAGTCTCTATAGCATTTATTCTCTCAGAAGGAGCTGAACATGAGATAGCAGAGATGGCTGGAGTTTGTTGCAACTTATTATTTTAGCATCGAGTATACATCGGGAAAAGGAAGGTGGCAGATGCGCCTAGCAGGAAACACTAGAATGTGGTGTTAGCTATGTTGGCAAAATGGAAGGACTTGGAAGCACTGGCTGCTTGTAGTGTGCAGTTGAGGTCGATTGGTGGATCTAGTCGGAATATCGCCGTGATGTCTTATTTGGAAGTTCGACCAGTTCTGATCGAACAGATTGCTTCTAGGTAGAAATAGGATCTACTGTTAGCCGAGAGGATTAGAAGGTTAGAAGATGCCGGGATTGATGATTTAAAGGGTTTTGTTCTTGACTACGGGGGTTGATTGAGAAAGAAGGAAAGATTATGTGTTTCGAATGTTGGAAACCTTAGGAAAGAAGTTCTTAAGGAATGTCATCGATCGAAGTTTACGATTCATCCTAGAGGAAGCAAGATGTATCAGAATATGAAGAGAATTTTTTTCTTAGAAGGAATGAAGAGGGATGTTGGCTTATGGGTAAAACAATGTTTGAACTGTCATCAAGTAAAGGCCGAACATCAGAAGCCAAGTGGTTTGCTTCAGCCTTTGGATGTTCCAGTTTGGAAGTAGGACTCGATATCCATGGATTTTATTGACGGGTTGCCAAGGTCAAACCAGGGTAATGAAAGTATATGGGTCATAGTGGACAGATTGACCAAAAGTGCTTATTTTATTCCGGTAAGGTTAACCAGGATGGCACCTGTTTTGGCTAAGTTATTCATAAAGAACCTCGTTAGACTGCATGGGGTTCCTAATAGTATTGTTAGTGATAGAGATTCTTTGTTTACTAGCGAGTTATGAAAGAGCCTACAGAGTGTGTTAGGAACTAAGCTCAAGATGAGTACCGCATATCATCCTCAGTCGAATGGGCAGATAGAGAGAGTCAATTAGGTATTGGAAGATCTATTGAGGGCTTATGTGCTGGATTTTAGTGGTTCTTGTGAAGATTACTTGCACTTAGTGGAGTTTTCCTATAATAATGGTTATCGAACTACAATAGGAATTGCGCCTTTTGAAGCTATGTATGAAAGGCAATGCAAATCACCAGCATGTTGTTTGGAGACCGAATACAGATTAGCCTTGGTCCAAATTTGGTGAGAGAGGCAACGGAAAAGATCGAGTTGATACAGGAAAGAATGAAGGAAGATCGGTCTAGGCAGAAGATTACGCGTACAAGAGGCATAAGGACCTAGAGTTCTCAGTTGGAGATAGAGTTTTTATCAAGGTATCACCGATGAAAAGTGTGGTTTGGTTCGGTAAGATCGGGAAGCTAGCACAAAGATATGTTGGACCATTTCCTATATCAGAGAGGATCGGGAGAGTCGCGTACCGAGTAGATTTACTGAGCAGTTTGGCCGGGGTCCACAACGTATTTCATGTTTCTCATCTTAGGAAGTATGTCCATGATCCAGAAACTACTATCGCTCCGACAACACTGGAGGACTTAGTGGTCGAACCAGATATGAATTTTGTGAGGCAACTAGTTTGTGTAGTGGCAAAAGATGAGAAAAGTCTAAGGAATAAGACAATCGAGTTGGTGAAAGTTCAGTGGAGCGACAACATGAAGGACTGTACCTGGAAGATAGAAGAAAGGATTATGGCTACTTTTCCTAGGCTATTTTAGAAGGTATGTTCTATATAGGGTTTATACAGAACTTGGCTAGTAGGTTATTATACTAGCTTTGCTCGCATGGGCTATATGCTTGTTGTTTTGTCCTTACTGAAATTACAGGGATGAAAATCATTAAGGGGGGAGTCTATAATGCCCCTGAATTTTAATTAACATTATTCGAGATATTTAATTGGATAAATTAAATATAATAATGTGCATAATTAGGAAGGTGATATTAATAAATTAAATGGTCGTTTCTTAATGAATGAACTAAAATAAGACTTAACTAAAGTTAGAAGGAGGAATTTTCCTAAAGGGTAAACTTGGAAATGGGGCTACATTTTTTTAGTATAAATCTCTTCCTCCACCTTAATAAATTTTCAACTTCTCATTCATAACTCCTTACCTACTTTTGGCCGGCCATTAAAAGTTTCAGGAAGAGCATAAATTGAAAAAAAGCTAAGGAATTAAAGCTAGGAAATTTTCCCATTCTTCAATTAACTTATCAAAGTGAATTATCATGTTTATCATCTCATTTTTCTCCGTTTGGATCAGTTATGGGTTATACCCGATTTAACCTGTGTTTGGATAAGATATAGGTGTTTTAAATGTTAATGGATTAATTAACGTGTTTTTATTCGGTTTTGGTTAAAAAAACAATGCATATGGTATCAAGCGACTGGCACGTAGTGAATTGTAAGGGGTCGAAAGGTTTAGGGACAAAAGGTTAGAGCTTTCGAAGGAGATGAATCTTTGTTATGGTTTTAAATAAAATACACCTACTAGCTTTCGACGTTGTCAAATGGTTTAAAGATAAATATTTCAATTGGTTTGTTTCTTGTTTTAAATGAAACCTTTTAACAAAGTCGAAAGGTATAGCTTTCGACTAGGTCGAAAGCATAGTTGCCGCTTCCAAACCTTTCGACCCAGATGGAATTAAAGGTTATCTTTCATTTTATAAAACCTTCCCCCTCTCTCCATTGATTTCAAAGGGTTGGTTCCAACACCAACACTTCACAATTTTTGAATGGTTTCAAACGGTCTTGACTTCAAAAGGTTTGACTTCGAAAGGATTTGATTTCGAAAGGTTTTGGTTTCGAAAGGTTTGATTTCAAAAGGTTTTGATTTCGAAAGGTTTCAAAAGGGTTACCTTTAATGATTTCAAAAGGTTTTGAGTTTCAATGATTTCGAAAGGTTTTGAGTTTCATTGCTTTTGAAAAGTTTATAAATGGTTTTATAGGGGGATACCCCAGGCTTTCGACAAAGTTGAAAGGTGGGACCTTTCAACAAGGTCGAAAAGAAACCTTCCGACAAGGTTGAAAGGTATGATTTTGTGATGCTTTCAAAAGGAAAGCTTCCGAAGGGGCTAACTTTGGATGTTTATCTGCTTTCGAATGGGGCTTCATCGAATGGGTTTAAAGGGCTGTTTTAGCTATTTTTCCTTAAGTAAAATTTTGCTAATTTGAATGGGTTACTTCGAAGGGTTATAGCATATATACTTATCTTTATTCGAATATGTAAAGGGGATCCTTATATAAATTGGCTATAAATAAACCTGGGGGACACCGGGTTGAGTTTAATGTTTTCGATACGTAGTTTGGGGTTACAAATAGAAATATGCTTTTGAAGATATACATTGGGGCTATCAATTTATTTTTATTTAATTTAACCTAATTGGGGCTACCAATGGCAACAGGTTAAATAGGTGGTATACCCGAGGAAAATAAATAATCCTAGGGATCATGAATTTAATAAATAATCATGGGGATCATGGTATTTTAGTTGGCCTAGTGTTGGGTTCTTGATTAACCTAGAAAAACCATGGAATATGTGGTGAATAGCCCATATCAAATTTCCAAAGTAAGGAATGTTTTGCCAAGGGTGGTTAGCCTCGGGATTTGACAGCCAAGGGTTCATAGTCATCCTAGGAAAACTATGGAGTGTGCGATGGATAGCCCACACCAACTTTTATAAAATAATGTACGATAGAAAATCTGCATTCATTTCGATGAATTTAGGACCGATAGTCCTATTAAAGTTTTGACAGGTAGTCATTTTAAAGATTTTAGAGGGGAACTATAAAAAATTGCTTTTAGATGAGATATCTAATAAATGGGTGGATGGGATATCCAATATATATGATTTATGGTTTTATTTCATATTATGTTAAGACAAGTCATGTTGGGTGCATGGGCGTAGTAAATGATTTGCATGTTTTATTTTGGATACTAGTAAGGGAAAAACCCGTTCTGCTAAGTGGCATGGTCTCACTAGCTATCTATTTATGATAAGAAATGATAGAGTATTATTTATACCAGACTTATTTTCTGATTCAAAGTTTGTGTTTCTCCACAAACTCACAGGTACTCAAAATTAGTTTGAGTAGCCTGAGAGTGGAAGACTTTCAGGTTTTTGGACGAATAAGTTTCCGAAGACGTGCAGGAGGCAGTGTTAGCTATATTGGAGCTATTTTTTGTTTTCCGCTATGATATACTAAGAACTATAAAGTTCATATTTACTAGTGCTCTGATCATCATAAGGAGACATCTTCATATGTCGCTTTTATCGTATTTTCTACATATATATGTGATCTGAACGTGGTTAACGTCTGGGATTATGTAATTAAATCTTATATTGTAATTTGCATGAAATGGAAAATTTTGTTTATTGGAATTTAAAAAATTTCATATTCATGTGTTCAAGTGTATCAATATTAACTATGTCACATTCGGTCGCCAAAAAATAACTACAGATGACTGCAACATCGGTAGCGGTTAGTTTTGGGCCTCAAAAGGTGGGATGTTACGGTGTATGTTAATCTTGTTTCATTCTTTTAGGACAAATGATAAGGAAATCATCCACTAACACTTAGGAGGTGAACTCCAATCTTACATTTGACTGTTTATGTCTTAAAGAACCGGGGTTGAGTTTACCAAAAATTATCGAATGTTGTTTTGAAGAGACCGGGATTGGATATGTTATCCGAAAATCACTTCGATCCAACGAATGTGTTTCGAAGTGAAGACATTTTGAAGATGATTGGTTTTAGAGACGGAGTTCTCAAGCATTTCATTTAGTCTCAGAATGAACTTGTATGGATGAATGCTGGTATTGCATTGATTTCCTGGAGGGAAATATTAGCATTCCAAGATGGTTTGCTAGGAGGAAATGGTAATAGCATGGCTTCTTCGAGCCACGCACTCGGGAAATTAATAAAGCAGGGACATGCACCAGGGCTATGTGGGTCGCAACCAAGTAGGGTATGATCATTCCATAAACAGAGCGATATTCATGTATGCTTTGAGATCGCATTTTGTGATTGTTGATTGCAATCAAGGGGCGATCATATTCGCTGCTACTTGAGAAGAGGGAAGTGCTGAACTTGAGTAGCAGAGGTGCAACGTGTCATAGCCTCACATACATTTTATTTATAGATTTATCGGAAGGTAGACCCTTACCCTTTCATAGTTGGAATCCATTATCCACCACGAGCCTTCGGTTTTGATTATATAACCTAGTATGCTGGAATTTAATTAATGTAACAATTTCGGCTATGATTAATAAGTACTTGTATATTAGACGCTATTATAATATCAGATGATTTCATATGAAATGTTTTTGTTATCGTAAGGTAAAAACCCATCTGTTTTTATGTGCGGTGTGGTCTTACGAGATACCTTTATTTTTAAAAGGCTTCTCATAATTTTAAAAATCCAATTGGTGTGTTTTTTCTCACGTTGTTTTCTAGACTAACTTGGGTGTTATTTTATTATAATGCTCGGGTCAAACTGAGCATATTTACATATTGCTTTGGAAGCATTGGTGCTCAGGATACGGGTGGGAGGTCTTCAAGCCGTATTCACATATAGGTTTATTTTCCACTATTTTATTGAAATCATCGGCATTTGTAAGGATAGGTTGTTATAACTGTCCAAGTTGATGATTCTGATTATTGTTGTACTCTAACGAGTGTATGTATATAACAATTTCCTTTTTTAAAATCATTGTATCATATTATATATATATATATATATATTGTTCCGCTGCGATTGTGAGATTCTGTGTTTAGTTTCTTTTCTCTTCTTCTTCTCTTCTTCTTTCTTTCCCTTAACTATCCGTCTTTTCCTTCCATCTGGGTTGGCCATGTTGATTTATTGTCAGCTTAAATTGTATGAAAAAGAGGGTCATTATAATTTGTATCTATTATTTCTTCTTCGCCATTATTATTATTTTTGAAATTTTCAACACATGAAATGTATAGTGTTTCTTTTATTATTTTTGTATGTTTATTGTATATTCTATACACTTTTCTCTATTCTGAATATCCAATAAATATTCCTTTATCAGATTTTGGACTGAATTTTCCTAGTTGATCTTTTGTATTTAATATAAAATAGTTTAATCCAAAAATTCATAGATATGATATATTGGGTTGTCTACCATTAAAATTTTTATGTGATGTATGTTTAGTTAAGGATCGAATAGTGACCCAATTTAAGACGTAGCATGCAATAGACATGGCTTCTATCCAGAAACGTTTTAGTAGTTGGCTACCACTAAGTAGAGTCTTAGAACATTCCTATTACCTCTGATACTTTCTTTCTACAACTCCATTTTGTTATGGAGTTCTGGAAAATGAGAATTGTGACCAATACCTTTTTTATTACAGATGTTGTCAAATAGTTCGTTCTTAAATTCGCCACCATGATTACTTGTAATGTTTTAAATTTTTAAACATTTAAAAAATTTATTTCTTTTAGAAAAAATTTCGAGTGCTTCAAATGTATCACTTTTGTTTTCAAAATAATATCCATGTGTATCTAGAGAAATCATCTATGATTGCAAAAAACTTATTTGTTATGTTTATAGATTGAACTTGAGTGGGACCGAATAGATCCAAATGTAGTAGTTTGAGAGGTTGTAATGTGGAAATGATTTTCTTAGAATTAAAAGATGATTTAGTTAATTTCGTAGTCCGTATGCATCGTAAGTATTATTTACTTTAGAATTCACCTTTGGTAGACCTTTCACTACATTGTTTTTACTAATAACTTTAAAGCTTATGTAACAAAATATTTTGTGTCATCTCCAAGGAACATTATCTTTGGCTGTTAAACACATGTCTATATTTTGATTAATTTCATATTGTAACGACCCAACTTCCTAACTCCAGGAAGTCGCATCGTTAAGAAGAAAGAAAGGGATAGAGAATAGAAAGAAAGAGAAGAAAGAAGAAACAACACATCAGAATCTAAACAGCGGAACGAATAAATTATATTAATAATCAAAAGTATTTACACAATATACAGTATCTATCAGAGATACACAGCATACACATCACATATACTAGACAGTTATAAACACCTGTCTAGTATTTACAACTCAATACAACATCACAATTAACTCAGAGATACAAAACACAGCGGACTAAATATCTACAACGCGGAAGCCTCCTGCTCCATTGCTCCTCCATTATTCGTCAAAGCTAATCCTGAATCCTAACCTGAATCTCTTGGCTACTCGTAAAAATTTGAGTACCCAAGAGTTTATGAAAAACAAAAATAAACTCCGGGTCAGACATGGGTCTGGTGTGAGTAACAGGTTAAAGTTGCTTAACTTTGAAAAACCTTTGAAAAGAAAGGTATCACGTAAGACTTCCCACACATAAACATGGAAAAGTTTTTACCTTACGCTAACCAAAACATTTGATAGGAAATCCGATGATATTATAATAGTGTCTAGGGTTTTCAAATAAATATGAAATAGCCGAAATTGTTACATTCATTAAATTCCAGCTACTAGCCACAAAAGTGGGTAATACAATCAAAACCGTTGGCACTTATTGGATTTTGGATTCCATACAATGGCAGGGCTACTGGGGTACCGCCCGTCACAGTACGTGGCCTAGATCACCGTACCGAGGATTACTCCCTTCATCCCCTGCAACACAAGGCCGGACCCATTCCTTACTGAACAGTTCCGAACAAGACAACCCCGGCAGTTGTCGCGATTCAACCGCCCCACACAGCCGAAATAAAAAGGGACCTCTAGACAGGGATCAATCTTGCTCTCAAGTGGGGGCTACCCACGAAGCCTTGCTGCACCTCCCCTGTTTTAGCCATTCCCGGTTGATGAGGCTTGAGGTTACGATTACCTTTATAGGACATCAAATCTTAGAATGCTCATCGTCCACCTGACGATGTGCTGAAAGCATTCAATCCATACAAGTTCGTTCCGGGTTCGAACGAAACCGAAGGCACTATCTCGTTGCACTCATTATTGGAATCACCCTCAGAGTCAACGACCATAGCCCTTGCACTCTGATTCACCATCTCGAATCTATAAGCACTATTCCGTCAAACTCATTACGGAATCACCCACAGAGTTATACTGACGTATAGCCCTTACACCTCGAGTCTTCACTTGCTCCACTTAGATTCACGACCTAACGTTAATTGGAATCGATGTGGTTTTCGGATTTCAAATATGGAAACCCGATCCCGGTCTCATCGAAATCCAAAGCGTGTTTTTTAGGTCCAAGTTGTTTTAAGTTTAAAACAATTCAACTTAAACTATCTATATACACAGCTAGATAATTCACATCATCATAAGAGATAATCAACCATATTATCATAAACAGGTAATCTATATTATCATCATAACTTGATAATCTACATTATCATCATCCATAGATAATTCATATCACCATCACAATATACCAATGCATCCATATCACACAATACTAATCTCATATTTGAGATTCAAATCATTCAAGTCAAACCATAACATCTATTCATAAGCAAGGATCCATAATCACATCATCCATAATTAATTTAAAATGAATTAAATTAATTACTTCTATCTCTAATTAATTTAAAATGAATTAAATTAATTACCTATCTTTAATTAATTTAAAATGAATTAAATTAATTACTTCACCATTTAAATCTTGCTTACTTAACCCTTAATTGATTATCAATCAATTAAATAATTATCCTCAAATTAATCACTTTAATTAATCACCCTTGATTAATTATTTCTTAATTACATTCAAGTAATTATCTTTAATTAATTTACAAATTAATTACCTTAACCAAAATCAGTAATTAACCTTTAATTACTTCTTTAATTAATTAATTACATTAATTAATTACTTCCTTAATCACTTATCATTGATTAATAAATCCTAATTAATTAATCCTTAATTACATCATTAATTATATTAATTAATGATCCTTAATTAAATTTAAATTAATTACTTATTTAAGTTAATTACATTAAGTAATTAATCTTAATTAAACCACAATTATTAATCATTCTTGATTAATTACCTTTAGTAATTAAACACCCTTAATTACTTCTTTAATTACCTTTACATTAATTACAATTAATAATTAATTAATTTATTAATCATCCCTGATTAAACTCATTAGTAATTAATTACTCTTAATTAATTACATCACTTAATCATTTTAAAAATGATTTAATCAATTAATGCTTAAATTAATTACACAAAGTAATTAATTATTAATCACTACATTAAGAAATTATCTTTACATTACTTATACAAAGTAATTAATCCAAAAATACCATACTTCAATTAATTATCTCAGGAAATTTCTTATCTTAATTACTTCTCTAAGTAATTATTTCTCAATGATTACTTATCAACTTATTTAATGATTATTCTAAATTAATTAAAGTTAATTAATTTAGACTAATCAAATTAATAAATTAATTACAAAGAGTGATTAATATCCTTAATCATTTCCATAAGTAATCATACTTAATTAAATTTCCTAATTGATTATTTAAATTAATTAACCTAATTAATTATTTAAAATTAATTACATTAATTAATTAATAAATAACCATAAGTTAATGACCTTCATTAACTTATTAACAAATTCTTAATTACCTTTCTTAAGTAATTAACTTAAATTAATTACTAATTTAATTAACCTTAATTTATTTCAAACCTTTAATTAATTAAACAAATTAATTAATTAAATTATTTAAATTACCTTACTAATTTAATGAAATAAAAATCATTAAATCTTTAATTTACTTTAAAGTAAAACATTTCTTATTAATGATTACTTAATCATTAACAAAGTAGTTTAAAACAACTTACTTAAATTTGGTTTCAAATTACATTTTAAATTTAAAATTTAAAATGAAATCAAAAACTTAACTTATCAAAGTTTTAAAACATCTTAAAACCCTTTTAAAACTTATACTAAAGATTTTCTTATTTTATAAAAGAAGTTAAAAGAAATTTAAACCCAAATTCATTTAAAAATACAAATCATATTTTAAATATGTTTAAACATTCAAAGTTGTATTTAAACAGTTTAAATTTTGAAACTTCCTTTATTTCTAAACAATGATTCAATCCTAAATTTGAATCTAGATTTAAACTTAAATTAAATCTTTACTTTTATTTAAAACTTTACTTTAAACTTAAACCATTCAACCCTTTTTTTAAAATTGTTTAAACATTTTGATTTATAAAATTTAAATTACATTTTACACTGGGATTCAAACTTAGTTTGAATCCATATTTAAAATTTAAGCTTTACAGTTTACTTTAAACTTGATTCAAACTTTGTTTTTAATTTCAGAATTGAAACCTTCAGGTTTCTTTGCAAAACCTGTAACCTCTGAGATACCCGAGTCCACCCATTATTTACTTCGAGTAAACCGAAGAGCTACTTCGAGCAAAAACTCAACTTACTCGAGAAAATCTCGAGTCAAACACAGCAACCCCCAAACAAATTTCCACCTGATACAGTCTCTTCACCGTGCACATGCACGGTGGTCGTAGCCACCTCCGGCCACTTCCCAGCCAACAAACAAGTCGCTGTCCATCACTGCGTCAACTCGCGACCATCAAAGATCCACCTCCCATTCGAAATCGCAATCGAGTTTCTCCAACCCAAACAGAAACCTGGCAACAGAAGAGAACAACACCACCATCAACCTGTAAAATCCCCCATCCTCTCTCCTCCGGCCATCGGAGGCTCTGGGACTCCGGCCATCTTCTCTTCAATACCCGAGCTTCCATCACCTCAAAATTTGTTGCACTCGATCACTTGAATCTTCCATACAAAAGAAAATTACTGCAGTACCCTAAAACTAGGTTTACAGACTTCATCCACTTCCTATCACCTCTGCCATGACCTATTCATTCCTCTGGCATTTTTCCCACATCCCCTGATCATCCCACTACCATCACCAAGAATCCCAAACATTCAAATTAGCTTGGTCATCAGAGATTTACCAAAACCCCAATTCAGTTCAAATGGAAACTGTAGTTTCAATCTCTGTCTAAACAATTTGATTATAGCTCTAAAAATCATTATTTTGTTTAAGTTTTCAAATTATAACACTGAACTTATACTTTATAATGTTTGAGTTTGCACATGATTTAATATTCACTGAAGTTTTTCAATCTACAGAGACATTTCCCAGTTTGATTTTTACTTAAATATGTTTCCAAGCTAAACTATGGTTAAATCATCACAGTTGCTACAAGATTTAATCCTTAACAAAATTTATCAAGAACAAAAGGATTTTGTCTTAATTTATGTGTATAAGAATCAGGAACTAGAATAATAAGAGCACAGTCACATACATGCAATAATTTATATGCATATATATTCAGCAATTTAAAAATCATATGCACAGCAAACACATCAACATTCAATTCAAATAATCATACACAAACATACCTATTTAAAGCAACAGTTTATATTTAAATTTTCAAAAAGAGTTACTCACCTGGAATTATGAAACAGAGCTTTATTTTGAGTTGCTGAATCTTTGTTTAAAAGCTTGTATGCAGACTTTGATAAAACTTGAATTGCTTAGCTTTTAAATTGGCATGCATGCTTTTTTTTTGAAACATGGACTTGCTGTTGCTTTGCACATAAACTTGCATGCAGGCATATTCTTTATTTTTGATCACCAAAATGTTGAAATGCAGGGCCTTTGCTTCCAGAAAACAATGCAGGTTTGGTTTTGCTTCCAGATTAATAGTTGCATGCAGTTTTTTTTTTAAATTGCAAATCGATTTCAGGCATTTGAAATGAAGAGCTACAGGTTTATATGGTTTGTATTACAAGTTTGGGTATGATTCAGAGGGATTTGGCTTAGAGGATTTTTTCCAGAGAAAGAAATGCAAACATATACTTAATCCCCAGATTTTTAAAGAAAATGCAGAGGTATTACAATTTCCTTTTGAATGGAATTTCAGGTTGCAGGCAAGCTTTGGAAATGGATTTTACAGTTTTTTTAAAAACTGCAGGCTTGCATGTTTGAACAGATTTGTATATGGAAATTTGTAGAATGATTTGAAGAGGAATTTGAGTATTGAAAAAGGGAATCAAATTTTGAATATGATTTTGGTTTGAGGAATATAGTTACAGATTTGTTTAGCTGAGAATATTTCTCTTCTTGACTTTGAAAACAAATGCACATTAGAAAAAGAATGAGAGTGAGGAAAACATGTTTTATGTAAGTGTAATGATTTATTTTACAAATTAAAAGAAAAAAAATAAAAATAAAGACACTTGTCTCAACTCATATTAATATGCCAACACTTGTCTCTTTAGTTGCTTAAAATGTTAACATTTGTTATTATACACATGTTACTTATTTTTAATTTGTTTTTTTTTTTTTTTTTATTTAATGAAAACCTCTTTTCTTTATTTATGTACATATATTTTATCTTCATTTTTAATTGTATATGTATTTCTTTTTAATGAAAAAGAAATGAAACAATTTATATAAAAGTGAAAACTTGCTTACATAATTTAAATATGGTTATTCATATATGTTAATTTATTTGAATTCAAAATAAATTCAAGTTCAAATTTTATTCATACATTCAAAATCAAAGGTTAAAACTAATTTATATTAACATACTTAATTTTAAAAATAATAATATTGTCTTTTAAAACATATCTATAATTACACATTTATTATTATTATTATTTAAAAATAAAATATTTATTCAATTTAAATCATTTATAAAAGAAATTATATATCACTTATCTTATTTAACTTATTTAAATGAAACAATATTTATATATAAAAGTGTATTTTAAATTTACTTAAACAATTCAAATTATCAAAATGAATTATTAGGATTTAAAACAAGATTTTATTTGTTAATTAATTTCAATTCAAAACTTATCCATTTACAATATATATATAAATATATATACATACATTATAAATAGGAAATCATTTTATTAGCTTTTAAAAGATAAAATTTATCAATTAAACATTTATTTAATTGAATTATTCAATCAAGTTTATTTTATAAACAAAATTTTATCAAATCAATTTAATTTTAATCACAGATTATTAAATTGATATTGCTAAAATTTCCGGGATATCACATTCCTCCCCCCTTAAAAGAATTTCGTCCCCGAAATTTAAAAGCAAAAGTAATTTAATAACCCATTTAAAATTTAAAATTTTAAATCACAAGCATACATCAATCATATGCTAACAACCATAGCAACCAATTTATCTAATCAAACAAATTTAATTATCCAGATAAAATTCTGGATAAATTTTTCTCGAGTTTCCCCAAGTATATATATATACCGGGATACTCGCCCTACAGAATCTAAACAATCAAAACTATGAAGCTATAGAGCTTCCACTCATCTAGATCTACAGAACTAAACAACATATCAGACTACGGACGAGTCTGACTCAACCACCAAACCTTCCTGAACAGCTGGTTCCACAACCAGAGCTAACTCATACACGTACTCCCTCAGAGATACGTGAATCTCACCAAATCCAATTATCCAACTGTCAATTCAATTCTTGAAAACTAAACACCAAAACACAGAAGATATCCATAACATCACGGAGCTAGCTTCTCAGACTTACTCAAAACTTATAGCTCCCTTGATCGGAGAAAACTTATCCAAATCAAATCTCCGTCTCCAGAATCCAAATTCCTTTATCTCTTATCCATAAAATTCTTCTTGTTGATCCTGGGCTGTCTACATCCAAATTGATCAGCTTAACTCTTGCTGATACCCTAAAAACAATCTAAACCAAAAACATCCCAACACAACGATCTCCTCAAGATCAACCAAGACTAAGATCACCAACTCTACTCTTCAAACATCAGAAGAACAAACTCACTTCTTCTAGGAAAAGACAAACAGAAACATTCTCAAACTGCTTCCGCTGCACAACTCTGATCTATCCTGAGTTGATTCACCAAACACTATCACAAGAAATCCTTCAATGCCTCAAAAGAATACTCAAACTATCGCAAGTCACTTTTGCGATCAATAGAGACCAATTCCCAAAGAAAACTGTTCTCTCTTTACCAAACAGAACATAATTAGCCAATCCAATAAAGTATTGGATCCACTCTGCTTCTTCTGAACTTCACCTCCAGAAACTGCTAAACCAGAAAACTTCTGCCAACACAGACACTCCGAGCTGCACCGCTTACACCGATGCCAAAACTTCCTTAGCTGAAGTTCTTCGAGAAACTCAGACCTCAAAGCCAAACACAAACATCTAGCTGAACTCAGCCACATCACCGAAGTAGACACACCTCCTTAACTTGTTCCAAAGAAAACATCTTCGGAATTATCCATATTTACTGCATCTCATCACGCAGTTACCACTTCCTGAGGTATCGAAATACCGTCACACACTTCTGCCAAAACGACAGATCCAAACTCAACTCATCCATCTTCAAAGATAGACTCTGAACCTTAACAGGTTACCTTCAGAGATCGATGAAATCTCTACACACTGCACAACTTACTCGAGACGGTATTAGGTCTACAGTCTTGACAAATACACTTCCAACCTCAACATTCAAACTCCAACCAATGGTAGTAATCGTGTTACACACACCACTACCTTATCTACCTTTATAACCTATATTGGAAAACCCGAACAGGTAACCCAACAGATAGGTAGAAATAATAAATATATATAGATATATATCAAAACTAAAAATACGCTCTCTCAAGATAGACACCACTACAGAGCCTAGGTATTCACTCGACCTAAAGCTCTGATACCACTGTAACGACCCAACTTCCTAACTCCAGGAAGTCGCATCGTTAAGAAGAAAGAAAGGGATAGAGAATAGAAAGAAAGAGAAGAAAGAAGAAACAACACATCAGAATCTAAACAGCGGAACGAATAAATTATATTAATAATCAAAAGTATTTACACAATATACAGTATCTATCAGAGATACACAGCATACACATCACATATACTAGACAGTTATAAACACCTGTCTAGTATTTACAACTCAATACAACATCACAATTAACTCAGAGATACAAAACACAGCGGACTAAATATCTACAACGCGGAAGCCTCCTGCTCCATTGCTCCTCCATTATTCGTCAAAGCTAATCCTGAATCCTAACCTGAATCTCTTGGCTACTCGTAAAAATTTGAGTACCCAAGAGTTTATGAAAAACAAAAATAAACTCCGGGTCAGACATGGGTCTGGTGTGAGTAACAGGTTAAAGTTGCTTAACTTTGAAAAACCTTTGAAAAGAAAGGTATCACGTAAGACTTCCCACACATAAACATGGAAAAGTTTTTACCTTACGCTAACCAAAACATTTGATAGGAAATCCGATGATATTATAATAGTGTCTAGGGTTTTCAAATAAATATGAAATAGCCGAAATTGTTACATTCATTAAATTCCAGCTACTAGCCACAAAAGTGGGTAATACAATCAAAACCGTTGGCACTTATTGGATTTTGGATTCCATACAATGGCAGGGCTACTGGGGTACCGCCCGTCACAGTACGTGGCCTAGATCACCGTACCGAGGATTACTCCCTTCATCCCCTGCAACACAAGGCCGGACCCATTCCTTACTGAACAGTTCCGAACAAGACAACCCCGGCAGTTGTCGCGATTCAACCGCCCCACACAGCCGAAATAAAAAGGGACCTCTAGACAGGGATCAATCTTGCTCTCAAGTGGGGGCTACCCACGAAGCCTTGCTGCACCTCCCCTGTTTTAGCCATTCCCGGTTGATGAGGCTTGAGGTTACGATTACCTTTATAGGACATCAAATCTTAGAATGCTCATCGTCCACCTGACGATGTGCTGAAAGCATTCAATCCATACAAGTTCGTTCCGGGTTCGAACGAAACCGAAGGCACTATCTCGTTGCACTCATTATTGGAATCACCCTCAGAGTCAACGACCATAGCCCTTGCACTCTGATTCACCATCTCGAATCTATAAGCACTATTCCGTCAAACTCATTACGGAATCACCCACAGAGTTATACTGACGTATAGCCCTTACACCTCGAGTCTTCACTTGCTCCACTTAGATTCACGACCTAACGTTAATTGGAATCGATGTGGTTTTCGGATTTCAAATATGGAAACCCGATCCCGGTCTCATCGAAATCCAAAGCGTGTTTTTTAGGTCCAAGTTGTTTTAAGTTTAAAACAATTCAACTTAAACTATCTATATACACAGCTAGATAATTCACATCATCATAAGAGATAATCAACCATATTATCATAAACAGGTAATCTATATTATCATCATAACTTGATAATCTACATTATCATCATCCATAGATAATTCATATCACCATCACAATATACCAATGCATCCATATCACACAATACTAATCTCATATTTGAGATTCAAATCATTCAAGTCAAACCATAACATCTATTCATAAGCAAGGATCCATAATCACATCATCCATAATTAATTTAAAATGAATTAAATTAATTACTTCTATCTCTAATTAATTTAAAATGAATTAAATTAATTACCTATCTTTAATTAATTTAAAATGAATTAAATTAATTACTTCACCATTTAAATCTTGCTTACTTAACCCTTAATTGATTATCAATCAATTAAATAATTATCCTCAAATTAATCACTTTAATTAATCACCCTTGATTAATTATTTCTTAATTACATTCAAGTAATTATCTTTAATTAATTTACAAATTAATTACCTTAACCAAAATCAGTAATTAACCTTTAATTACTTCTTTAATTAATTAATTACATTAATTAATTACTTCCTTAATCACTTATCATTGATTAATAAATCCTAATTAATTAATCCTTAATTACATCATTAATTATATTAATTAATGATCCTTAATTAAATTTAAATTAATTACTTATTTAAGTTAATTACATTAAGTAATTAATCTTAATTAAACCACAATTATTAATCATTCTTGATTAATTACCTTTAGTAATTAAACACCCTTAATTACTTCTTTAATTACCTTTACATTAATTACAATTAATAATTAATTAATTTATTAATCATCCCTGATTAAACTCATTAGTAATTAATTACTCTTAATTAATTACATCACTTAATCATTTTAAAAATGATTTAATCAATTAATGCTTAAATTAATTACACAAAGTAATTAATTATTAATCACTACATTAAGAAATTATCTTTACATTACTTATACAAAGTAATTAATCCAAAAATACCATACTTCAATTAATTATCTCAGGAAATTTCTTATCTTAATTACTTCTCTAAGTAATTATTTCTCAATGATTACTTATCAACTTATTTAATGATTATTCTAAATTAATTAAAGTTAATTAATTTAGACTAATCAAATTAATAAATTAATTACAAAGAGTGATTAATATCCTTAATCATTTCCATAAGTAATCATACTTAATTAAATTTCCTAATTGATTATTTAAATTAATTAACCTAATTAATTATTTAAAATTAATTACATTAATTAATTAATAAATAACCATAAGTTAATGACCTTCATTAACTTATTAACAAATTCTTAATTACCTTTCTTAAGTAATTAACTTAAATTAATTACTAATTTAATTAACCTTAATTTATTTCAAACCTTTAATTAATTAAACAAATTAATTAATTAAATTATTTAAATTACCTTACTAATTTAATGAAATAAAAATCATTAAATCTTTAATTTACTTTAAAGTAAAACATTTCTTATTAATGATTACTTAATCATTAACAAAGTAGTTTAAAACAACTTACTTAAATTTGGTTTCAAATTACATTTTAAATTTAAAATTTAAAATGAAATCAAAAACTTAACTTATCAAAGTTTTAAAACATCTTAAAACCCTTTTAAAACTTATACTAAAGATTTTCTTATTTTATAAAAGAAGTTAAAAGAAATTTAAACCCAAATTCATTTAAAAATACAAATCATATTTTAAATATGTTTAAACATTCAAAGTTGTATTTAAACAGTTTAAATTTTGAAACTTCCTTTATTTCTAAACAATGATTCAATCCTAAATTTGAATCTAGATTTAAACTTAAATTAAATCTTTACTTTTATTTAAAACTTTACTTTAAACTTAAACCATTCAACCCTTTTTTTAAAATTGTTTAAACATTTTGATTTATAAAATTTAAATTACATTTTACACTGGGATTCAAACTTAGTTTGAATCCATATTTAAAATTTAAGCTTTACAGTTTACTTTAAACTTGATTCAAACTTTGTTTTTAATTTCAGAATTGAAACCTTCAGGTTTCTTTGCAAAACCTGTAACCTCTGAGATACCCGAGTCCACCCATTATTTACTTCGAGTAAACCGAAGAGCTACTTCGAGCAAAAACTCAACTTACTCGAGAAAATCTCGAGTCAAACACAGCAACCCCCAAACAAATTTCCACCTGATACAGTCTCTTCACCGTGCACATGCACGGTGGTCGTAGCCACCTCCGGCCACTTCCCAGCCAACAAACAAGTCGCTGTCCATCACTGCGTCAACTCGCGACCATCAAAGATCCACCTCCCATTCGAAATCGCAATCGAGTTTCTCCAACCCAAACAGAAACCTGGCAACAGAAGAGAACAACACCACCATCAACCTGTAAAATCCCCCATCCTCTCTCCTCCGGCCATCGGAGGCTCTGGGACTCCGGCCATCTTCTCTTCAATACCCGAGCTTCCATCACCTCAAAATTTGTTGCACTCGATCACTTGAATCTTCCATACAAAAGAAAATTACTGCAGTACCCTAAAACTAGGTTTACAGACTTCATCCACTTCCTATCACCTCTGCCATGACCTATTCATTCCTCTGGCATTTTTCCCACATCCCCTGATCATCCCACTACCATCACCAAGAATCCCAAACATTCAAATTAGCTTGGTCATCAGAGATTTACCAAAACCCCAATTCAGTTCAAATGGAAACTGTAGTTTCAATCTCTGTCTAAACAATTTGATTATAGCTCTAAAAATCATTATTTTGTTTAAGTTTTCAAATTATAACACTGAACTTATACTTTATAATGTTTGAGTTTGCACATGATTTAATATTCACTGAAGTTTTTCAATCTACAGAGACATTTCCCAGTTTGATTTTTACTTAAATATGTTTCCAAGCTAAACTATGGTTAAATCATCACAGTTGCTACAAGATTTAATCCTTAACAAAATTTATCAAGAACAAAAGGATTTTGTCTTAATTTATGTGTATAAGAATCAGGAACTAGAATAATAAGAGCACAGTCACATACATGCAATAATTTATATGCATATATATTCAGCAATTTAAAAATCATATGCACAGCAAACACATCAACATTCAATTCAAATAATCATACACAAACATACCTATTTAAAGCAACAGTTTATATTTAAATTTTCAAAAAGAGTTACTCACCTGGAATTATGAAACAGAGCTTTATTTTGAGTTGCTGAATCTTTGTTTAAAAGCTTGTATGCAGACTTTGATAAAACTTGAATTGCTTAGCTTTTAAATTGGCATGCATGCTTTTTTTTTGAAACATGGACTTGCTGTTGCTTTGCACATAAACTTGCATGCAGGCATATTCTTTATTTTTGATCACCAAAATGTTGAAATGCAGGGCCTTTGCTTCCAGAAAACAATGCAGGTTTGGTTTTGCTTCCAGATTAATAGTTGCATGCAGTTTTTTTTTTAAATTGCAAATCGATTTCAGGCATTTGAAATGAAGAGCTACAGGTTTATATGGTTTGTATTACAAGTTTGGGTATGATTCAGAGGGATTTGGCTTAGAGGATTTTTTCCAGAGAAAGAAATGCAAACATATACTTAATCCCCAGATTTTTAAAGAAAATGCAGAGGTATTACAATTTCCTTTTGAATGGAATTTCAGGTTGCAGGCAAGCTTTGGAAATGGATTTTACAGTTTTTTTAAAAACTGCAGGCTTGCATGTTTGAACAGATTTGTATATGGAAATTTGTAGAATGATTTGAAGAGGAATTTGAGTATTGAAAAAGGGAATCAAATTTTGAATATGATTTTGGTTTGAGGAATATAGTTACAGATTTGTTTAGCTGAGAATATTTCTCTTCTTGACTTTGAAAACAAATGCACATTAGAAAAAGAATGAGAGTGAGGAAAACATGTTTTATGTAAGTGTAATGATTTATTTTACAAATTAAAAGAAAAAAAAATAAAAATAAAGACACTTGTCTCAACTCATATTAATATGCCAACACTTGTCTCTTTAGTTGCTTAAAATGTTAACATTTGTTATTATACACATGTTACTTATTTTTAATTTGTTTTTTTTTTTTTTTTTATTTAATGAAAACCTCTTTTCTTTATTTATGTACATATATTTTATCTTCATTTTTAATTGTATATGTATTTCTTTTTAATGAAAAAGAAATGAAACAATTTATATAAAAGTGAAAACTTGCTTACATAATTTAAATATGGTTATTCATATATGTTAATTTATTTGAATTAAAAATAAATTCAAGTTCAAATTTTATTCATACATTCAAAATCAAAGGTTAAAACTAATTTATATTAACATACTTAATTTTAAAAATAATAATATTGTCTTTTAAAACATATCTATAATTACACATTTATTATTATTATTATTTAAAAATAAAATATTTATTCAATTTAAATCATTTATAAAAGAAATTATATATCACTTATCTTATTTAACTTATTTAAATGAAACAATATTTATATATAAAAGTGTATTTTAAATTTACTTAAACAATTCAAATTATCAAAATGAATTATTAGGATTTAAAACAAGATTTTATTTGTTAATTAATTTCAATTCAAAACTTATCCATTTACAATATATATATAAATATATATACATACATTATAAATAGGAAATCATTTTATTAGCTTTTAAAAGATAAAATTTATCAATTAAACATTTATTTAATTGAATTATTCAATCAAGTTTATTTTATAAACAAAATTTTATCAAATCAATTTAATTTTAATCACAGATTATTAAATTGATATTGCTAAAATTTCCGGGATATCACACATATTTAAAACATAAATATTTCTTTATCTAATTCCTTCGAAAAATATATTTTTATTTTGATTGAAAATATCACTTTTATCTTTTCAGAAAAATATACTAAAACCTTTATCACATAATTGACTAATGCTTATTAAATTATGTTTTAAATTTTTAATTAATAAAACGTTATTATAAGTGGTTAATTAGACATACTGTTGTTGCTCACGTCTTCTTTTTCAATGACGTATCCTCTAGAGTTATCTCCAAATGTAATGGAGCATCCATCTGAGTAGATAATATTTTTTTAGCATTTCTATATATCCCGTCATATGCTTAGAGCAATCACTGTCGAGTATCCATTTCACTTTTTTTTATTTGGTAGCTAAAAAAATATTAAATTGTATTGGTACACATTTGCTTCATTAGAGTCCTAAGAGTTAGGTATCAGGAAACCATACCAAGAGGGTTTGGTGTTCCCTTTGAAAATATAATTAGAATTTTTGTGAATAGTAAAAATAAATATATCTTTATATTTATTTCTTATCAAATGATTACTGGTCTTTGTAACCCAAATCATAAGAGATTTTATCAGTTTCTTTTGACTATCATCCTTCATTTTGAAATTCGTATATAGTGAGCTATATATTTTAGGACAAGTCTTTATTTCTTTATTTCTTTTATGATAACCTAGAATTTTTTTATTAAAAGATGATTGAAAGTCGTCAATAATTTTAGAAAGGTTTTCTTTACCTTTACTAAAATTTGAAATATTTCTGGTAATGTTTTCTAACTTGGTTTTAAGTCCTACTATTTCTAATTCTAATATTTTAACATTGAAATTTCAATTATATGTCTCTTTTATTAATATATCATTCTTATTTTCTGAGTTTCTATTTCATTATTTCGCATAGTAAGTTGAGATGTTATATCAACACATGAATCCAGTGATTTTAATAATTCCTCTTCTACAATTTTCTTTTTATCTTTTAGCATATCGACTTCTAGTTCACTTCTATTCAACTTTCCTAATGCATCTTTATTATTTACTTTTTAAATCTTTTAGCTTATTTAATAACTTAGAATTTATTTCAACCAGATCATTGAATGAAAGTTACATCGTCATTAGCAGCCATGACACATATATTTTCTTGTTTGGAGTCGCTATTACTATTTCCCTGTTTGAAGTTATACTTCTTAAGGTCTGGGCAAGCTTTCTTTATGTGACCTATCTTTTCATATTCATAGAACTTAAGTGTAGAAGTTGACGGATTGTTATGGTTATTTCTATTATTGCCAAACTTTTTATTCTTTTTGAACTTCAAAAACTTTCTGAAATTCTTAGCTTAAATTTCAATGTTATCATCATTTTCGTCGGATTCTTCATTCTCTGCTTGAAAGGCAATTGTTTTTCTATCTTAGGCTTGTACCCATTTTGTCTACAAATTCACTTTATAGGACATGAGATTTCCTATTAACTCTTCTAGTTTAATGGTTGAAATGTCATTAGGTTCTTCAATAGCTAAGACCTTTTCTTTCCACTCATCCGTTAAAGATTTTAGGATTTTTGAAACAATATGAAAATCAGTGCATTTTTCTTCTAGTGCCAGAAGTGAGTTATATATGTCTTGAAATCTATAGTACATATCATTTATAGTTTCATCTTGCTTCATTATAAAGTTTTGAAATTGACTTTTAAACATGGAAATCTTGATTTATTTAACCTTGTTTGTACCTTCATGAGTTATTTTAAGAGTATGCAAAATTTCATATGCGGATGTGCACATACTTAGTTTATTAAACATGTTTTTGTCTAAAGAAAAATTAACATATTCATTGCCTTAGCATTACTAGTAGCATTAATTTTCTAAGCATTTGACCTTGTGCATAGTAAATGGTAGCTATAATGTATTCTTATTGAGTGATGCTTCAAATACCATAACCATTAGCTTGCATATACATCTGCATCCTTGTTAACCAATAATTATAATTTAGTCCGTTAAATAGTGGTAATCATGCATTAGATTGATCTTCAACAAAACTTGATGCATTACTATCCATATTACTTGAAATATCAAAAACATTGTTACTATTATTTGATGGTCTTGTTCTGATACCAAATGAAAGTCACTATGGATCAAGTAATATAAATAATTCTACTAAATTAAAACTTGTATATAATAGATGGGACTAAATAAAGTAAAAAAAGTAAAACGGTCAAATTAGAGACTTTTATACTAGTTCAAACTTCTCATTCTATGTACAGTCCCAGACTCCTTCTGCATTTAAAACAACATCCTCACTTAACCGAGAGAAATAGGTATTAGAATTGCCCAAGCTGTCAAAGAGGACTTGTGTCTGAAGATCTAAATAGGACTTCGACTACAAAAGAGCAGATAAGTTTATGACTTCGTGTGCTCGAGTATAGCATGGATACATCGATAAGCACAACCTTCCTAATCTTCTTCTTAGTGGTATAAGTTCATTCGTGAAGAACTGGAAGTGAATTGATCATAAGAGAAGTATATGTGAATGTGCAAGTGATCAAATTGAAAGTAAAGTGTATATATTTAATGCTTCGAGAATTCAAGATAAGTTGTTAAGAATAGAGAGAATAGAAACTTTTTAAATTCAAGAAAGTGATTGTTATTTATGGATAGTAGATAGAAGCAATCATTCATAAAGAATTACAACCTGTGGAAGTATTGCGACCGTTGATGAAGGGAAGTGTCTCTTTATGGAGAAGAAGACCCTTTAGAATTTATTTTAAAAAAATAGTTGTTACGACATTCAGTCGACCAAAATAAGTGGTTAGTCGATTGAATTACAGGGATTTTCATCCCACAAGGAAATAGGTTAAAAAATAGCAGATTCAGTCGACTGAATGGCTAAATTTAGTCAACTGAAAACTATTGGAAAATAAGTGTATAATGTTATGCTAGTCGACTGAATCAAGTCTTTCAGTCGACTGATTCTATGCTCTTTTTTTCTCAAAACTTCAAAAAATATTTAACAATATATATGTATGTGTATACCACTTCGAATAGATTTTAACATGTACATACTCTAGACTAATGACTCTATGACTAATATTATAATGTTGTGTCATCATCGTCTTCTCTTCGTCATTTAGATCTCTTTGAATAGCTAAATTCTTGTAAATGTCGATAACAGACGCAATACTTTCTTGTATAATTGTCACTATCAAAATAAAATATGAGGTTCTAACAGTCCAGTCGTAACGAGCCTTTGGAAGCATAATAATTTTTTGACGATTATACCTTTCTCTCAAAGTTGTCTTGAGGTACCATGGGTTCATGAATAGTAAGATACTCATCCTTCAATCCTTGATGTATGTGATATCACAAGAAAAACACAACTTCATAATGATCCTGTTGGGGTGCATAAGTTTTAACTATGATTGTTTGATCGATACTCATGGCATTAAAATGGTACTGTGTATCCATTAGCCATGATAAGTAGTTGTTTTAAGTTATGTCTAGAGTCTAGGCCTATCACAATATGATCCAACCAATTAATACTATATAAATGGGTTGGGTCAACCTATTTGTGAACATTTATTGAATGGATCATAATGGGTGACCTATTATTAAATGGGTTATAAATAGGTAACCCATTAAAAAATTGAAATTTCAAAATATAGATTTGAATATCAAAATTTTGAAAACCAAAAATCTGAACTTCGAAAATTTGAAAATTTGTATTCAGGCAACTAAGCCAAATTTGATTTTTTTAGACTATAATAATTTCTTCATACTGACTCGGAATTAACGAGATTTTTACCAATGAACTCGCTTCATCATTATATGATATGAAACATTTAGATATTTCATGTTTTGAATGTATGATGTATTTCTATATGGTGACTAATAGTTGTCCTTAGCAAATAGCAGACTACATTTCTATATCCAAACTTCGATTGCCAGGAGTCTTAATTTTTCGTTCAAACTATAGTAACTTCTTCAAACTAACTCGAAATTAAGCAAGACTTTGACCGATGAACTCGTATCATCATTGAGGATAATACAGAATACTTGGATATTTCATATTCTGAACGTATGGTGTATTTCGCCATGGTGATCAATAGTTGTACTTAACAAATAATAGGCTACATCCCCATATCTAAACTCCAATCAAGCAGAAGTCGCTATTTTTTTGTTCAAATTGTAGTTATTTCTTCATATTAAGTGATATTTTGCCTAAAGAACTTGCACTTACATTACAGACAATACGAAACACTCGATTACTCCATATTTTCTCAATGTAAGACATATTTTTCCATGGTGACTAAAACTTATACTTAACAAATAACAAGTGTAACAACCCGCATATTTATCAATTTTATATTTAAATATTTTATTTAAATATTTTGTCGTTAATCGGATATTAGTCCAAAAAAGCTACTTTTTGCAAACGGTCAAATTAGGACTCGAGACCAGTTCCATTGAATTTGAAATGCCGTTTACAATTTTTTTTAAGTATAAACATTGATAGGTTTGGAGTTAGTGTAATTTCACTTACTTTTCCCGCTTTGGACTTTGGGTTAGTTTAGCCATTATAACTCAAACCCACTTCTCTCCTTCTCCTCACTCTTCATAAATTTCCTAACAGCCAAGCTTTAGCATTAATGGTGAGTGGAAGGGGAAATTAATATTCCAAGCTCAAATTCTCTTGCAAATCCAACATTCAATTCCAAATTCAAGAAGAAGATATTGGATTCAAGCTTGTGACTACTTCTCTATTGCTTTCAAGCTTTTCTTCATAAATTTGGTGCAAAGGTGAGATTTTTATCTCACAAATCTATCCTATAACTATCTTGGACTGTTGGGAATGAATCCTTATCATGTTTGCTTGTACATTTGCATTTGGTTTGGATTGGATTGGCGAAAAACCCTAACTTTTAGTGTTTTTGGTGAAAAAACTGCACTTAGGTCGTTCTGCCTATGCTAGGTCGTTCGCATGGAAAATTCGCGGCCTCAAAATAGCTCGTTTCCGACCTTAAAATGGCCTACAACGTTAGGTCACTCGGCACTCGGAATTAGGTCGTAGGTCGTTTGGTTTTAGGTCGCTAGGTCGTTGGGCTTTAGGTCGAATGGACCTTAGGTCGTAGGTCGTTTTGACCATTTCTAACGTCTTCGGAGTTAGATCGTACGGACCTGTCGCTAGGTCGTATGGCTTTAGATCGCTAGGTCGTATGACCTTAGGTCATTAGGTCGTATGGCTTTAGGTCGCTAGGTCGACCTTAGGTCGTTAGGTCCTATGGCATTTTAGGTCGTGTGATCTTCTTACCTGTTAGGTCGTTGGACCTACATCCTGTTAGGTCGTTGAACCTTTCACTCGTAGGTCACTAGGCCTTATCTCCTTAGGTCGCATGACCCATCTTCTTTAAACCACTAGGTCGCTAAACCACGTTTCTAGTTAGGTCGCAGACCTTGTAAACCGTTAGGTCGCGTAACCTATATTCCGTAGGTCGTTGACCCACTTAAGCCGCTTGTCCCTCATAGGTCGCGTTTCCTGCTTAGGTCGCTAGGTCGCGTGCCTTTAGGTCGCATTCCTTTATTAGGTCGCGTGTCTCTGTTACGTCGTTGACCTTCTTAACTCGCATGACCTAACTCATAGGTCGTTGGACCTCGATTCTATTTAGGTCGCTGCTTCTTATAGGTCGCTCGGTGCCTTATTTTCTTTAGGTCGTTTGAGTGTTAGGTCGCGAACCCATTTTAGGTCGCATGACCTTCACCCTTTTAGGTCGCTGGACCACTAGGTCGTGCCCCTTTTATCACTAGGTCGTACCGTTTTGCACGGCGCGCTGCCCCGCACCCTGTCGGGGGCGCTGCCCCCTGGACCCCCGCGACCTGACCGGGCAGGTCGAACCCCGTAGCAGGGGCGTTGCCCCCGCACCCCCACCTTGGGGAGTTGCCACCCCCCGGACCCCCCCTCCGTAGGGGATCTTATCTGAAAAACATTCAACAGAACTTGTTGAGCTAATTTCCTTGGATTTTCATCAAATCTTCGAATGTGATCTTTGTGATTGATTGTTTGTACAATCGCTTCTGTGATTTGTCACTTTAAAATATAAAGGTTTCAAAACTAGTAGTAAATATCAAGACTCTTTCAATAAAAGGATTTCAACTCTATTTTTAATAACAAAGCTCTTTTCTTAACCCATTTTCCAATCTATTAGTATATACAAACCTTTACCTCACTCGGATGAGAAATCTAATTAAACGGCTTAGTAAAACAAGTGGTATGAAACGCTTGCGTTTGCTTCGTCGGTTAATTCTTGGAATTGTTCGATTGAACCTCTAGTGACAATTTTATTAGTTAAGATTTACAGTTTGTTCGTAAATATTTAAGTTAAGCTAGTGGTTATGAGACATGAAACTAAACTTTTATATTTACTAACTTAGTGTAATTGACACTTCTCGTTGATCATGACGATCATTTAATGATTTAGACTAGCAATTGTGCGATGTCTCTTTGTTTGCAAGGTTAGACTAGACCTCATTGGTGTGGTTCCGACTCACACATATCTCTTTGTCCGCAAGGTTAGTCTAGACACCATTTGTGTGATTCCACTCACACATACCTTTTTGTTGCGAGGTTAGGCTAGACACCATTTGTGTGATTCCACTCACACATACCTTTTTGCTTTTTGGTTAGCCTAGACCTCATCTGGGTTATTCCGACTCACCCATATGGGGTAGCTCTCCATGGTCTTCGGACCGTCATGTGATAGGCCTCTTTCCCTTTTTCTGTGATTTTCTGGATTTCTTGTGTTGATTTCTGGAATTTATGTCATTGACTTGTTATGAGTACAAGTTTAGGGTATGATGCCCTCTTTGGATCTTTGAGAAGATTCTTGTGATATTGATTGATCTTCTGTTGATCATCATTTGCATACTTATAGTAGTATGTCAGTATGGATATTTTATGTTTATGCCATATCTTTTATTTTTATATCATGTCACCTGGTATTTATAGCTAGACTGATCCGTTTATTATTTTCTTAAATAATACTCGAGTCAGACCGAGATGTTACAGGTGCTTCTGCTTGACTTCCTCCCGGGATTCGCTACTCTGACTTTTGGCTAACTATTTAGATTAGAAGTTTTTGTTGTATACACTTGAGATATAGACTCATAGTTGTATTCTTTTGTATAGCACGTATTGCTATTCTTTTGTATTATTGTGGATCTTTTTGACCACTACTCTGATGTACACTTTCATGTGTTAGTTATATATTCATATCTTCTTCCTCCTTTGTGATATGGATGTCTGTGACTGATTTTTGTTGTGCTTATTTCTAT
Source organism: Allium cepa (assembly GCA_030765085.1). Lineage (NCBI taxonomy): Eukaryota > Viridiplantae > Streptophyta > Magnoliopsida > Asparagales > Amaryllidaceae > Allium > Allium cepa. The sequence continues at coordinate 820,886,665 of CM060940.1, forward strand.
GTTTATTTCCGAAGATTATTTATAGCCACCGTGTGATAAGCAATTACATGGATGGTCGCTCCTCAACAGCCTTATTCTCCATGCTAGTTGACAGCACTACACCGTAGTGTTCTTGGCTAGCATGGGTATAGAGGTGGGGCATCACAACAAGGCACATCCTCATATCCAAAATCTGATTAGGCCAAATTCGCTATTATTATTTTCACGATGCGACAAATTCTTTATGTTGACTCGAAATCAAGTAAAACTTTGAACAATAAACTCCCATATACATTATGAACAACATGAAATACTCGGATATTTCATATTATGATCGTATTTGTATTTCTCTAATGCAACTGACACTTATATTTAGCAACCAAATTTCATCCTCGGTATCCAAACTCTGACTTGAAGAATATTCTAATGATTCATTCGTCTCTAAATCATTGAATAGTCATGCAAAAATTTACCCATAAAATTTGAAAATCTAAATTTTGAATTACATTTTGAAATTTTAAAATTTAAAAGTTTGAAAAATTATATTTTGAACATTTAAATAGCATAAATTTAAGGTAAAAAATTGAATTTTGTGTTTGAATATTTGAATTTCAAACTAAATTTGAATTTAAAATTTTGAATTTATATTTAAATTTTGATTTCGCATTTGACTTTGAATTTCGAAAATTCATAAACTAAAATATGAAAATTTGAATTTTTATGAAAATTAGAATTGAAATTAAAAGTTTTGCTCTTGAAATTTTGAATATCTTACAAATTTAAAAAGTAGAAATTTGATTTTGAATTTTTTGTATATTTTCTCGTTTTTAGTAGTCAAATTTAATTTTGAATCATTAAATGAGTTAAGTGGATAAACCCTGTATTAAATGAATTAGGTCATATTGACCTTAAATGAGTTAAAAGAACGAGAGATAAATAGGTTGAGTTAAACTCAACTCAATCCATTTAGACCCAACCCCACTCGTTTGACAAATCATAGCAGTAAATTCAATTCTTTCCACATTCGACAATGGTTTTAGGCTATATAAAAATAAAATCATATATTTAGATACGATGAAGACTTTAGTAAGCAGTAAGTAAGTATGACATATTATTTTGAAAAGATTTTATAACCAAGAGAGATATGATATAACCAGTGAATACACACACACACACATATACCAATATTTATTATTTTGGAGTATTATATCATTTCTGTAAATATTTATGATCATTACTTCTAGGTTGCTATACAATTCTGGAGGTATATTATAATTAATTCTACAGTGGTATATTAAATATAAAATGTAATAATAAAAATTAAAACAATAAACAAAAGTTAGATGTGAGCTTTATAATCATTACATTTGGAGTGATATAAATATATATGTTATAAATAAAAATTAGTTGCAGTAAGCATAATATCGGCTGGACCATGTGTCGAACTATAACGATGTAAGATTTAAGGTTATGATGGTTGAAATGATCAAACCACTAGAACCATGCAGTTTTTTGAAATTTACACATTTAAGTACAATCTATATGTAAATATACTGAAAGAAAAATGCTAAATAGATGAACTGTAGAGGGTCTTTAATATTTGCAACCAAAGTTGGGTAATGTAGTAGTACACAACTGTATAGTTGTGCACTGCATTTGCACAACTTCACCAACTCAATTGTTATAGTATACACAACACCAGTGCACAATGACAGAAGCTCGATGGTGATAAACTTGAAGAAGCTTACAGTGGTCTTGGATGAGTTTGCAGGGGCAAAGAACGAAATGATGGAGCTTGTTATTTAATTTTAGAGGCAATGACAATTCTTGCAATGTGGATTTTTTTCCTTCAAAATAATACAGTGAATGAGAAGGAGTGGGAGTGATGCAAGGAGAAAGTAAAGAGAAGATAAAAAATTGCAGTCCTACTAGGTAAAATCACAACAAGAAAAGTTGCTTTTTATAACACCAACAAATAACACGCTATTATTATCTGTTTTAATTTCTTTATTCAGCTTAGATAGCGCTCTATGACACTTTAAGAAAAAGCAGGCTTCTCTAATTATTTTTGCTTCATTTTATCCTCAAATTATTTCCCTCCTCCTTTGATTCCATTTTTTCCCTCATCCTAAATTCTCTATCTCTTCCAAATCCCCAAATCACTCCTTCAGACCTTTACGACCTTTGTACACAGCTCGACTAATGGCTTGAAAGTTGCTTACAACATAGGTCTTCTTTCTACATGGTTGTATGCATCGGCAATCCACGACTTAACTTCGCTTCAATCAGAAATCCAAAGTCCTCAAATCGCGAACCCATCAGTTGTCAATCCCTGCACCTCGTCGCGAACCCCTTTGTCGTGAAGTCCTTCAATCTGCCCCATCTCTTCGTTCATAATAAGTTGGTACAAATATATTTTGTTATGTTTTCCTTTTTAATACACAAACGTTTTCAACTTTACAGATCCATGTTTGTGTAGAAATTTACATTAAAATTAAAAAATGCAATTCTGGTTGATTTATTTCTGAGTGAGCGTTCCAGCTTGCAAGCTTGTATCATATGGGCATAATATTTCAAGGACTGTTTATTTTGTTACATATTATTTTCACGTTTACTAAATAAATGAGATTTGTGGATGATGTAAGAAATGTAAACATGAAGATTTTGAATTTGAAGATCGTGATATTAACTTGATAGTGGGAAATTGTATTAGTTATTTTGATTTCTGGGTATGTCCCTTGTTTCAATAATAGTAAGGTTTGATGGCATCGGTAGTGTTTAGTATCACTATATGGGCTGGTAAACTTCTTTTATCATATATGAACTTATATAATCGGCATTTTACCTCACACATTACAGTATACCCCGATGTCATTTCACATAGCATCACAAACCACATATCCGAGATATCAATCAATCTACGGCATACAATATTATTCAATCATTCATAAGCAAGATAAATTAGTCATACCATTCCAATTAATTTAAACTAATTAAGAAATTACTCCAATCCCCTTTAATCCTGCTTATTGAACATTAATTCATCACAATCCCAATTAATTAATCATTCCTTAATTCATCAATCTCAATAAATCATCCTTGACTAATTAACCTTTAATTACATTAAGTAGTTAATCTTTAATTATTACACAGATTAATTAGCCTAACCATTCTCATCAATTATCTTTGAATTAATCTCCTAAATCAATTAACAAAATTTATTCCCCTGATCCTTAATTAATTACTCTAGTTAATTATCCTATACTTACTTACATTGATTAATTATCCCTTAATTAATCACATAAGATAATTAACTAGCCCTTTAATTAATTTACTTAATTAAACCATACTTTCTAATTACACTAAATAATTACTTCTCAATTTCTTATATTAAGTAGTTATCATTAACTAAATCACATTTAGTAATGTACATTTATTTCCTTCCTTAATAAATGACATTAAGCAATTTTCCTTTAACTACTTTCATACTCATTAATCAATTTCATTAAGTGATTAATCTTAATTAATCATCTTTATATTAATACTTCATTAACAAATCAATCCTTAAATTTGAATACTCAAAATTACTTAACCTTTATTAATTATCTAATGATTGAATTAATTGATTACTTCCTTAATTGACAACATTAATAAATTTCCCACCCCTAAAACATTAAATAATTAATACTTTATTAAATTTCATCATTTAACTTACCCTTGAAAAAAACATATAGTATTAACTCCTTATATAATTATCTAATTACCACCATTCGAAAACATTTATAACTTTGGAACTCATTTTAAAACTTGTTAACACTTTGTATAAAACTTGATTTAACCTTCTTTTGAACTAACACTTCTAGATAAGTTTTTAACACTTGATTTTTTAATAAACTTAAATGCCGGTTAACATCCAAATTTAACCCAAGTAAAAATTAACCAAAACACAGAGTCTTCAACTTCTTTTCCCGAGTTTCACCCTCTTCTTCTTTTTTTACTCAGTTTAAATTTTAAAACTGTTATTGGTCGTTAACAAATTTCAAGAAATTAAACCTAAACACAAAACTAAACAAACAAAGCTAAAACACCTGAGACCCCGAGACACTCACATGTCCCCTTCTACATCTACTTCGAGACACATAAGTTTCAACCCGAGAACGAAAATAAGGGAACTTCATCTTCCCAAAACTCAAACCCAGATACAACAGATATATCGATGACCCTGTGCATGTACACACCAATGCTAATCAACTTCGTTCCCAACTCTGACCTTCCGCATGTCAGCGATAACACTTCTGATCGTCTTGACCCTTCAGCATGATTTATCTGGCCAGAAATCACCATCGAGCGAAACAAGAGTACCTGAAAACCAGACATGTCGTCAAAACCTCCTCGAAATCGTTACCGCCGATCGTCAGAAAACCCAATCTCCTATCCCAAGTTTCGTCGACGTCTAACACTCCTATTCCAATCGTCCTCACCAAGACCGATTCACTCTAGACGTCATGATGAACCAAAAAACAACTACGACCCACCTAGACTCTTAAAACCTAGTTCATCGAACTAACATCGCTACAGTGGCATAAAAATCCATCCCCTATTTTTTCCGTGGTCGTCAATCTTCCAGCTTCCTCTGGTATTAATTCCAGCCCTTGACATCAGCTCGATCACCAGCAAATGCTCAAAATCCAAATCACGATCAACCCTCGATTCCTCCCTGATTTCACTTCTAAAAATCAAGATTTTATTTTTAAAAACCCTAATTTTCGATAATGAATCTGAATAAATACTTGTAACATCAAATTGTTTAAGTAAATATTTTAATGTATATAAAAATCCTATTGTTCTTCCTTTCTTTTATCAAAACTTCCATCAAATTCTTACTAAATATATTTTAAACCATTAATCTAGCAATTTTAAACAAATTTTATCATATGACGATGACTATAGAGAATCTGGAAACTAGAATTTAGAATTGATCGAATTTTTAAACCTGTATAAACTGAACAGAGCAATATTCTGCACACATATATGCACACCATTCTATCATATAGATATACATACAATTCATATTTAAACCATCATATAAACATTTATCATACTTTACTTCAAATTCACAGCAGGCAACAAGGATTTTAAACGGATTAAAAGTTTTGTTCATACTCACCTTAGAATGTTTGAACAGAGGGCCGGTGCATTGGTTTTTGAACAGAAAACTTGAATTTACTGCTTCAGATTTTGAGCTTTGTTTGATTTGATCTGAACTTGCTTTAATATGTTCGAGTGGTATGAATCAGGCAGGAATTAGTAGTTATATAGAAGAGGAGGAAGTGTATCAAGCAAGCCATGATGTGGCTGCAAATTTTTGTACAACTGAGATCTTTTCTTTTTTGAAAAGTTTTCGATTGGCTATCTCACATATTTGACTTTATTTTGATTTTTTATGACCTGATATTTGTATGCTATGCTTAAATGCTTGTCCCCTCTTTTATTTACATGCATTTTATGTGAATTGATGTATGTATATATCCATTGGTTTTTTTATGTATATATTTGTACTTATACATCTTTCCATATCTATTACTTGTGTATATCGTTTTTTTTTTCTTTTTTTTATGAATATCACACACACACACACACACATATATCATCTAACATAAAAACTCGTATCGAAATTTTTAGGGATATCTTATCGTAATATAAATGGTGAAGTTTATCTATACAAAAAGTTTATTTTTCTTTTTATATGATTTATCATACCCAGAGATTTTAACATTAAATGTATAATATAGTTTTTAATTCAATGTTTATTTTAGTCCCAAATCAACATGTATATTCAAATATCTTTAATTATCAAAAATTCATTTGTTTTGTTAGTTAATATTAATATTTCAATAACAAAATTAGTTAATTTTCCGGTTAACAGACGTCTAAAAATACAGGTTATTACAGTATGGCTCGTTAGAGAAAGGGTTAGTAACACCCTAGAATGAGTTTTGGAGTATTATATATATTCCATAGCGTATTTTTTAATGTTATAAAGACGTATTGTGTTAATTGGCCTACTGAGTTTTTATGACTTTTGGTTGAGAGGTGGAACACCAGGGTGTCGATAGGGGTTTCTAAACACTCGACCAAAGCCAACAGACATGATATTGATTTTTGAAAAATTTGACCAAAGCCAACGGACATGATATTGACCAAAGCCTACGATTATGTTTTATATATATAAAGAATAATTTTCAAAACTTATATAGTCATAAAGTGTGTTTGTTTGAATGTGATAATATTTATTTATTATCACTATCGTTTTATCATTCGGGCCCGATTAAATTGGGAGCGTTAATTACCATTTGTTGATTGTTGATTATTTATGTTTAGCTTATTTATAAGCATTTGTTATTTGAATTTATAAATGGACCCCTTTATGAATAAATTTCACAATTTGACCATAACGTATTCAGAGAAAATGTTAAGTTAAAATTCGCCTTTTAATAATGGTGAGTTAAGGATTAAACTTTAATAAAAAGTTGTTCAATATAATCTAAATGGTAGGACAAGACCTTTAAAGCATAGATCTTTGAGAAAATTTTAATATAATAAAGAAGAGTTATTTTAATAAGACAATTATTTTTATATAAAGGAAATTTTGTATAAATTTAATTTATAAAATGTGTTTGAAAGGATTTTTTGAATCTAAATCCTAGAATTTTTTAAAATAATTTCAAAAGAATTTTGAGAAATGAAATAGTAGTATTTTTGAAAGTACTTGAAAGTAAAAATATTTTGAGAAGTAAATTTTTAAATGGAATGCATTTTCTTCAGGATAATTTGGAGGATATCGTCTCGATTAGTTTTGTGGTAATCTGAATAATCTTCTAAGTAACGATCAGATGTTCACTTAGGATGTAAAGACCCGCAAATCTGTACCTCTTTGAGTCAACAATAACTCACATCAGCTCAACTCAAATTGGCCAAAAATACAAATCCTTAGGGGTTAGAAGAAGAAAGGTATAAGAAGAAAATAGAAGACAACAACATCAAAGTCTCACAATTGCAGCGGAACAAAATATCACAAATAATAACAGATTTTAAATGCAAAGGAATCTTTAACTGTTATATACTTACAACCATCAGAGTACGATAGATAACAATCAGTCTGGACAGTTTAACAATTTGTCCTTACACGGCGGAATAATAATGAAGTATAGAAGCACGCCTTTTTCCATCTAGCTCATCTCTTAAGCTCCATAGCATCCTATCTTGGAACTGTAATTACTCGGTCTGAACCGAGCATTATAATAAAATAACACCCGAGTCAGTTAGGAAAATAGCCTGGGAAAACACAATCAATTTGAATTATTCGAGTTACCAAATCCTTTGAAAAACAAAGCTATCTCACAAGATCGCGTCACACATAAGTACGATGCGTTTTTACGTTACGATAACCAAAACATTTTTATAGAAAATCCAATGATATTATAATAGTGTCTAAATACAAATACTTATTCAAACAGCTGAAATTGTTACATTAACTAAATTCCATCATACTAGGCTCTACAAACTAAACCGGAAGCTCATATTGGAGAATGGATTCCAATGAATGACTTTGCCACTGAGGCACCACTTCACCACAGTGCATCTGTAGTACAATGTACCAAGGACCACGCCGGGATCCCCTGCTACACAAGACCGACCTACCTCTAACCTGGATAGACCGAATATGTTATCACCCTGGGTGTTCCCACCCTTACTATCGAGTGCTCCTTCCATGCACAACCATATCCATAAATAATAATTTTTCTAGGACATCTAGAAAGCTGATAACATACCTTACTTGGGTGTGACCAACTTAGCCTTGCTGCATCTCCCATGTTTAGTCATTCCTGGTTGATGAGGTTCGAGGCTAAGAGTTACCTTTCACGAACAGTTTTTCTTAGAATGCCCATCGTCCTCCGATGACGATGTTCTGATAGAATTCATCCATACAAGTTGTCCTGGGTCTGGACAAACCGAGTCACCGTTTTCATCATCTACATAGTATTCCTTCGTAACATTCAAACCGGATCGAAGTTGTTTTCGGATAATTAAATCCGATCCTGATCTCTTCGAAACGATTAATGAAATTGGCCAATATTGATAGTTGGTTATTTAACTATCAATTAAAACATCCATAAGCAATCATCTAGCCTTCCCAAAATATTTACCTTCAAAAATATCTTTAAAGATATATCTATCCCTTTCAATATTTGAAAACAATTTTCCAATACTCAAATCCATAACAGGATACTTCCGAACATCTCAACACTTAGAAATATTCCCAAATTCCTACTTTTCTATACTTAGGAAAATATTACAGGTCTTATTTTCAAAACCGTTTCAGTATTAACATTTTCAGAGAAATATCTGTAACTTACTCCAAAAATCTCCGGAATTGCAAATAAATTTCCTCTCCTCAAAATCATACCTTTTTATAAGCCCCTTACGAATCTCTCGAAAATTTATAAATAAATTTTCGATTACTTTAAAACTATATATATAATATAATAAGTGTTAGGAACTGGAGTGGTTTTCATGACAACAACCTTTGTACCTTATTTTATTATAACTTATACACTAACACTATTGTCTAGTTATATACGAATGTTGTTATGCAGGATATATATATATATATAAGGTAGGTGTTGATTATTAAACACTGTACAGTATAAAGATCAAGAATGAAGAAATCAAGTTTGAAGACTAATGAGTATCAAGATCAAGATTTCAAGATATATGTCTAGTTTTTGTTAAAACTTTATAATAGCATGGAAATCTTAATTCCAAATTTCATTTGGGATTGAGCCTATTTCTACCTTCTTAGTGGCTTACAAACCCACGACAAGTAGCTTACAAACCTATGACAGGTGCAAGTGTAACGACCTGAGGTAGCGGTGACCGGTAGGCTTTTCAACCATCCCAGACCCACCATGGCATACATTGGTACCTAGAATTTGCTTTTACGGCTAGCCTCTCGACACGCAACCAACCCACTCTGGGACATGTAGGGGAACGAGTCTTCTGCTTGCCACCAAAAAAGAAGCGAGAACCCCCCATCATGCTGTAATGTAGCAAACCCGTTCCCAGTTCGGTCGAACGGACGGCGCCGGGTTCCCTCCACACAACAATGAATACATTTGGGAGCCCCAAACCCACGCACATCCTGGTTTTGTACAAGTTCCCGAGTCCTGATGTGATGAGGTATTCTGCAGGAAGAAGCTTGCAAAACTGTTTCAAAATGGTTTTTCGAAACGATTTTCAAAACTGCTTTCAAAATATTTTAGCCTTAAAATTATCTTTTCATATGGATTTCAAAAAGATGTTTTAGACTTAAAATATTCTTTATTTTTGTGTTTTAAAACATAGTAAAATTAGATCATTTTACTCCAGAGTCATTTCATCTTGTTTTCATTTCAATATCATTTTCAAAACAAATTTTACATTATTTTTAACAAAGGGATGTCGACATTATGGGATACCCCGTGTCGATATGGTGGCCGTTGAATTCAAAAGTTTTAATTTTAAAAAGAAGTGTCTATTAGTTTAAATCTCTTCACGAATGGTTATGACAGTTGGTACTCTATAAATAGCCTTCTCAAACGAATTTTTGATATACAATTCTCATATTTTCTTCACTTCTTCTTCTCCACAAATCTATGTTCTATACTTATCATATTTTTAAGATCGTATCGAAATTCTGCCAAATTCTCAAGTGGATCAAATTAGAATTTCATTCTTGTTTGATTCTTTGTTTTCTCCCGAAGATCAAAGTGTTATTCAGAGTTATAGGATCAATTTGTAATCAAAAGTTTATCAAGTCTCTCTGTAAGGTGTGGTTGTGCCTGGAAATCAATTAGGTAATCTTGTGGCCCATAAATCAAGAGAGTTTGCCCCAGACTCGTGAGACAGGAGGGTACCTCAAGGCCTTTATAAATTGAGGAGTGTAATCTCGACGCTAGTTTAATAAAAATCTGTATGAGGTGGTTTGCCTTGGTACAGGACTTGATGTAGGGTAACTCTAAACTGGTATATAATCCGCTGTATTCTTTCCCTTTACTGCTTTTTATTTACTTTCTGCATCTGTGTTTGATTCTTTGATTAAGTTCTGCATTTGTTTGTGTCATAATTTCAATTTAGTTCATATAAGTCTTAGAATTCATTAAACACTATTCGTCCCCCCTCTAGTGTTAGATTAGCCTTAAGATCCTTAATCCGCTATCACTTTCAATAAGTATTTAAAAGATTAATATTTATTTTTAAAACATGTTCGAGTGATTATTTAAAATATCAAAAGCACTTTTATAACATTAATAACTCATTTTTAGTTAAACAAATAGATTTTCAAAGCTTATTTTAAAAGTTAGAATTTTTCTAGAATAATTAATTAATATTTGAAATCTACTTACTGAAATATTCCTATTCTAACTAGTTTAAAATTTAATAATTTAAATAATAAATCTTCCTTTTAAACAAAAACTTAACTTCGTAGGATTTAATACTTAAAACTTTAATAACCAATCCAACTTATAAATTCCTTTTGATTTCCATCACATCACTTCCATCCCGATTTCCTTATCCATTTTCGGTTTACAAAATAGTAATCCACTATTTCTCACCATATTTACTATAAAATCGCCCTATGAATTCTATATTTCCTATTTGTCATCCTGATATCGATTTCTTTTATTTGTAAACGCTGTTTAAAAATTTTAGTAACTCCTTTGAGTTCTTTCCTTTTTTAAAAAAACAATCATATTTATAAAATTCCATTATAAATTCATTCCTTATAAACCCCATTTATACTTCCAATCTATTTTTAAATATTGATTTTAATCTCCTTTTATATTTCCAGAATATCATTTTATAAATTTTCTTTGTATAATTCATTTTTAAATTTCTCATCTAATGATTTGAAAAGGCTAAGTGTAACCAAAAATCAAATATATTTTTCTTTCTAATTCATTTTCCTTGAAATATCTCCAATTCCAATACTAATTTTTCATTTCAAATTCCTTTTAATATATTTATGGTATTTTAAAATATCAAAATTCAAGCCAGTGCTACAATAGCATTCAATGATTCAAATTTCTGCAATAATCAATAACATATTATCTACACACATCATATATCACTATACATGAAAACAAACAATATATTTTGAAGAATCCAATTGGATCCCTCCAACCTGTTTTCCTACATCCACGGATGTTAATATAACATAAAATAAATACCAATCCCACATCGAGGGGGATATCGCGGTATATGGGGTCATCCACTATTATGCGGGGAGCATTGGGCCTCATCCTCTCCAACCGACGGTAATAAATCCAACTACTAATATATATATATACGCACTACTATATATATATATATATATATATCATTCGACAGAATAATAATTAACAAATCAACCAGGCATCCAATAATTTATTTTTAACTATTTTTAATAAATAGCAGTAATCCAATTGATTGAGAATTTTTCTCACCTTGATTTTTACTTCGCAATCTGTTTTAACTCGACTTGTTTTTCACGCTTTTTAGACCTCGTATGAACACATTATGAATTAATAAGCAATCAACGTTATATAAATTAACTTAGTAACTTAATAAAAATAAAATTATCATAATTACCACTATTTTAAACAAATGCGAATTGAGTACTATAATTAATTCCTTAATTTTAGTTATTAAATAAATTACTTACGTTAAATACCTTAATAAACTTCAAATTTTCCTTCCTTCTCAATCGAAGCCGCTTTCTAACTGAACCCAACCCACCCCGACACCATCTCCTCCTCGTTCATCCATTACCTACATACGACCTGGCTTTCCCCATACATCTATGTTTCGCTGCCTAATCGAGAGCTTCTAGCCACCCTTTGCCTCGACTTGGGCCATCTCCTCACGAACAGTGCTTCATCCAATACCATCAGCCTCTCCCCAATATCGACAAACATCCCCATGCCGCCACCATAGGTCTCAATCGTGACACCATCCAATAATTGACCTCTACAGTTGTGCCACCTTGCCTACTTCAATCACTCCCACCACGCATAGAAACCACGCAAACCCAATCGCAAAAGTCGCAACTGCCCCTTCCTCCATTTCGCCACGATGCACGCGAACCACCACCGAACACTCCCCGAGCGCATGCGGTCGCGCATCCTTTCCCTTTGTGGATTCGATCGTGATTCCATTCCCTTCGCGAATTCAAATACTTTTTTCGTTAATCGAAAGGAGAATATGCGATTTTTGTTTTGTGAATGGATTTTTGAATTTGCAGAGAAATATAAAGGAAGAAAATGGGGCTTTATGATTTTGAATGAGAAGGGTAAACAGAAGAATGAGAAGGGAAGAGATAGAGGAATGGTGATTTTCGATTTTGAGATAAAGGAAGGGAAGACTTGGTTTTAAATGAGAAGGAATGGAGGTTGCTGATCAAAAGGGAATAGGCAGTAGGGCAGGTTGATGGATGATAGAAAAGCAACTGAAAGAAAAGAAGTGACAACCTTGTTTATTTAAAGAAAATAATTTATTTAAAATTTTCAAAATATCAAGCTGAAAATTTGGATCCCTATCGAGACGTGCCGCTAGACGTTCATAAATCTATACCCCTATTCCGAATGCAATGAAAAAGGTTTCGAGTCCTAATTTGATCGTATGGAGAAGATAGCTTTTTGAATCAACTATTAAATTTAATTCGATTAATTATTTCTAGGCGTTTATATTCCATGCCACCAAACGATAACCCCAAATGCTACGAAACTTGGAATCCGATAATAATACACTATTACGGATCCAATATAATTGGTTTCGTCGAATTCTGAGACCGTGCCTTGGAAGGCTATTTATAAACGTAAATTTAAATGATATATTTTTAAAACTAAATAAATCAATTTTAAATTCAAATTAAAGAGTTTTATTATCTTCCTTATTATTAATATGAATTTTATAAGCCTTTAAATTATTTTTAATAAGCTTAAAACTAAAGATTCACTAATTTATCCATTATTTAATTATTAAATTAAATAATTATATTATCCAATAAATCGCTATATTTAAATTCTGAATATATTTTATAAATAGAAACCAAACTTTCACATTCAAAAATCAATTTATAATTCAAATTAAATATTAAAAACCATTTAAATGTTCCAAATCAAACGTCGAAAAATCCGGGTCGTTACATAGGAGAACATTATGGAGTACTTAGTAAATTATTCTCTTTATCATTATTCGACCAGATATGAGTTCAAATCCAAATGAACCCAAAGTGAGTTTTAATAAATAAATTGTTTGAAGTTATTATATATCAAAATATATGTTGTAGTTTTCAAAGATGAATTTTTGGAAATTAAAAACTGGGTATTTAATTGTTAAATTCCCTTAAAAGGGAATTGTTTTCAAAACAAAAATATTTCTGATTAGAGATTATCTTGATAAATGAGATTTATCCTTAGATAAGATAGGGGATAAATTAATACTAGTTTAAATTGGGTCAAAATTACACGGGAAAGTTTTGATAAACGTTGTTTTATTAAGACCATATATTTGTTTAAAACATCTTAGTAGTGTAAACTATTTGTTGATTAGGCCAACCATAAATATCTACCATTTTAACACTCTAAGTTAAAGAGGAGGAGAAGTGGACTCGGCTATAGATGACCCAAATTTTTATTAGATCTTTACCTAAATTGTGAAAAGTAAAATAAAATTTGTATGTGCTCTTAGGCTATAGAAGAGTATTATATAAGTAAATAAAGTGGAATAAGTTTTTATTTGATGATTTATAAAGAAATGACTTTATAAGATATTTTTAAACTTAGGTGGAAAATTTATGAAATAATTCATAAATAATTTTAGTAGTGAATAAAAGACTAAGTGGAAACATAAGTTATTTAGAAAATTGGTGTAGTTAAGAAGCCAATAATTTTAGAGTATAACTTTCAATTTTGTCCGAGTAAGTTTGGATAATCTTCAAAGCAATAAGTAAAGGTTGTTGACCAAAATGGTACGCTGGGTGAACTTTCTATATTTTTGGGCAATTAAGAAAGTTTTGAACCTAAGTTAAGATTTGTCTATTAGTCGTTTAACATTTTGAAACAATGTTAAGTGATATGTTTTCCCTTATGAAATTTGATTGATTGACTGATACTGTTGGTTTATTCCTATATGGAATTTGATTTGACTTGATTGAATTTGATTAATTGATTGCATGATTTTATATACCATAGTTTATAATGTTTAAATTTATAGACAAAGGATTTTGAATTGTTGTTATTAGAACCTAAATCCCAGTAATTTTGAAAAAATAGATTTTGAAGATTTTAGGAAAGAAATGATATTTATTCACTCTAGTTGATGTTTTTGGAGAAACCTGAATACCATTGGATGCTCCATATTGTTTTGATCCTAGTGTTTCACCATATTTTATTAAGAGGAGTCCATCCTTTTCATTTTGATTTTTGATCTTTGATTTAAGTCCCATTTGAGAAATTTGAATATAAATTTTTAAATTTAAAAATCCAACCATTTAGACCTAAATTTATCATTCGAAATTATTGGATGCAAAGCATTTATTAATATTCTCTATATTTCGTCGCCTATGATTCTGATATTGTTGTTGGTTGCATGTAGCTTTATTTTATAATTGAGTTGCATGTAGATTTATATTAGGCTAGTTTTCGCATGTAGGGTTACATCATATTGCTTTTGTCAATCTAATTCTCTTTTAGATTATATAAGTACAGGTAAGCAAGAGATTTTCACTTGATTTCTTATGCATCTGCATTTGCAACTTGGTAAGTATGGAATAAATTTAGAAATATAAAACTGATAGATGATTTTATGCCCCGATTATGGGTAGCTACTTGGTTTTGTTTTCTTTGGTTGGTTTAGAGCCTGTAGAGGCAATTTGTAGTTGTTCCGATCGAGCCGTGCAATGGAGACACTATCGAAGTTTTAGGACTTCGAAAAGTTTGATAACAAAATTCAGCCAATTGAATTTTTGGAAAGTTTAAGGGATTTGAAGCACTTTTTCCACCTTCGTAATTTCGGGGATGAAATTCTTTTATGGGGGAGTGAACATAACAACCTAGAATTTCGACTTTGATTTTCAATATTTAATTAATTTTAAATATTTAAAATAATAGGATTTTGGAGTTTAATGATTTAAATTCAAATACGTTGATCATTCAAATATTTGAATTGTGAATTAAATATTAGTTAAATGGATTTAATAATTTTTATTTAACTTCTTTTTGATTAACAAATAATATCAATGAATTCAATTTGTAAATTTGTTTACTGTAATAAATAGATCAGATAAATATCGACAATTAGTGCAAAAATATAAAATGATATTTAAATTTTTGAAAATTGCATTTTGGGGCACTGTCTTGGATTTTGACGAAACCAGTGGCATTAGATACGGAGTAATAAACTGTTACCGTCGAGTTTCATCATGATCAAACGTACTGTGTGGTCGTGCGAACTCAAAATGCATAGCGACTAAATTTAAATATAATTTGATTTACAAAGCTAACTTTCGTATACTTTGGAATTAGATCTCAAAAATAGTTCCATTGAGTTTGGAATATGGATATTTGGTATGGAGTGCCAGTTTGCACGCTTCGATAGGAGTTCAGGATTTATTTTTGGGTGCGTTTATCGTCGGATATTGTCGAGTAAAATAATATATGCCCATACTCTTACCCATTTTTGCACTACTCACGCCCTACCTTCCTCATATCAGGCTTGTTTAGGCCCATAACCCTTGTCATCAAACCCATACCCACCTCCCCATAAAACAATGCCTGAAAACAAAAAAGTCTCTCTTTTGCAAATCAAATTGAATACCTTATGAAAAACTACAATTCTTGATTCCATAATTCGTCTATGCAAGGGCTTCGATCCATATCCATTTTGTCTCATGTGCCACTGATTTGGGGAGCTTGAAGTTTGGGAGGATGAGCTAGGGGTTGCTATTTCTGATGATTTAGACGACGTTGGTTCGAATGGTGGGTGAAGTTGAACTCGTTGTGACTTGGAGTGTCGATGGTGATCTAACGGAGGTGTTCCATTGTTGTTTGGAGGTTGCATCCATGTACGGATGAGAGCAAGAAGTAGCAGGTTGGAATTTTGAGATGAGGTGCGAGTTTATCTTCATAGGGCCGGTTGTGAAGTTCGTCGGAGGAAACAGAGTTAAATTTCATTGACCGGAGGTGGAGTAATTGATGAAGGAAAGTAGAGCCCATGGTGATAAGCATCAGGTTGAGCGGGATTTTGAAAATAAGGAGGAGAAGAATTAGTGAGGTGGTTTAAGTTAAGTGATGTGATTAGTTTAATTATTAAATTAGTTTATTAATTAAATTATCGAAAGTTCATTAATCCGTAACTTGTTCATACAAGACTGGATTTGAATACAACAAGTTGCATTGTACTTATACCGTCATCATTTATGCAATGGAGTTGGTTTGGTTGAATATGAAGCTAGTGGAATTTTGAACTTAAATCGAACGCTCGTTCGGTTTTAGTTCAAACCGAAACGCTATGGCGAAAAATGGAATCAATATGAGTTTAGCTCACGTTCAATTTTACTATACCATATCCTTGATGTTAAACTATTATTGATTACTTGGATGTTAGTTAAATTGTTTGATTGCTTGTTTGGTTGAACTTCTATTTGAAAAATAGATGACATATTAACTTGATAATTCATATGATTATATATAATATCCTTAACCCTTGTTTTGCAAGTAGAATTTGTATAGAGACCTTGTGGAGTTTCTCGCCAATAATTATTTATTACATCTTTATGTCTTTATATTGATACTTAATCGAAATAAATCTTGATATTCCATTTAAATTAATTTAAAGTGTTTTTATAGCGAATTTTGCTATACCGTTATTTATTGCAAATCACTCCATAAACCCTTGCATGGGTGTTTTGAACTTGATCTTGTATTTTCACAACATAGATGTTTGAATTTTG
Organism: Allium cepa; assembly: GCA_030765085.1. Taxonomy (NCBI): domain Eukaryota; kingdom Viridiplantae; phylum Streptophyta; class Magnoliopsida; order Asparagales; family Amaryllidaceae; genus Allium; species Allium cepa. The sequence continues at coordinate 820,903,676 of CM060940.1, forward strand.
AACTTGAGCTTGTATTTTCACAAAATAGATGTTTGAAATTCATTAATCATTTTGGTTAATGGTATTTTAAATTAATTAATCATTTTAACTAATGATGTTTAAAATTGATTAATCTTTTTGATTAATGAGATTTGAATTTAATTACATATTTTAATGATATTTGAAAATTAATAATCATTTTAATTAATGATATTTAAAAGTATTCAATCATTTTATTTAATGAAATTTGATTTTAATTAATCATCCAAATATCTGATATTTGAATGTAATTAGCCATTTTAATTAGTGATGCTTGAAATTTTTTAATCTATTTAATTAAAGAGATTTGAATTTAATTAATGATTTTGAACTTTAATTAATCATTTTATTAATTTATTTAGCTAATGATTTTTGGATTTTAGTTAATCATTTTGATTAATGAAGGTTTATAGTTAATTAATTATTTAAACAAATGATGTTTTAATTAATCATTTTAACCAATGAGATTTAAATTTAATTAACCCAATTAATTTATGATTATTTGAACTTAATTAATTATTTTGATTAATGGTATTTCAAATTTATTAATTGTTTTAATCAGTGATGTTTGAAATTAATTATTCATTTTAATAAATGATAATTTGAGTCTAATAAATCTTTTTAATTAATGCTTTAAATTGATTTATTCAATAAAAGTGAGTAAAAATAAATTAACTAATACAATGAAAGTGTTTTAAAGTTAATAAACAGGTTGAATAAAGGTTTTAAAGTTAATTTATCGATGATACAAATTTTTTGGGAAATAATTAACTAATTTATTAAATATCATGGATTTGTTTATTTAAAAGAGATTATAAATGTGACTGATTGTTTTTCAGAATAATTAATATTGCTTTAAATTTATGAACGGGTTTATATCGTTTTATTATTTTTTATAATAATAAATATTGTTTTTAATTTATAAATAATGGTTTTAAATGAGAAACTCCTTTAAAAGAAATTATTTGTAAATAAAACTAATTATAAATTGTTTCGGTTATAGTATACAATGTTTTAACGACATTGCTTTTTGACTTTATATTAATACACTTAGTATTATAAGTTTATCTTTTAAAAGAATATTTTTAAAGACTATATCCAAAGTGTTTTTACCAATATTTGTAATATGGAATCAAGCACAAGTTCAGTTATAAAAGGTAAAATTTGATTCAGTATTGGAAACGTTGCTCCTTAAACAATATCCCTTATATGGAAAGGAATTTTTCATACTTTTAAAGCTTAAACATTGACGCTTAAACCTGTTTCTATCTCAAAGTCAAAATGTCGTTAAGGCGATGCCTAGCGGTAGCACTATCTAAAGTTGCCTGGCTTCATTTTCAACCTAGAGATAGCACTTGTTTGGAATCAACGAGTAGTATTAAACACATGATATTTAATTTCCACATATGATCATTTTATTTATCCTTGATGGTTGGTTTATTAATTATCGGATTCAACTTTCTTCATGGCGTACCTTCGCCTTAAAAACGATTTGCTACGCTTTTGAGCTTTGTTATCCTTTGCTGGAAAATGACTAAATCCAAAGCGTGAGAGGGAGCTAAGCTATATGGGGTTGCTTCTATTAGGATACTTTGACATCTCATCTAGATTGGATTCGGTTGTGCACTTAGAAGTGAAATATTTGGATACTCAATAAGGTTTGGCGGGGTTCGGCTTGGAGGTTTCCGAGAAGTGTTACAGAGTAAATGAGCTTCTCAGAAGTATATTACTGGGGTATACTTCAACGGGTGCACCTTCCTAGTCATTTGTTGGAAATTTTCCTTCCTTATTTGATTCGAACCTTTGAATCTTTTTTCTTTAATTGCAACGGGAAGATTCAACCACTTTTCATGGTGTTTAATTATTGGTTTTGTCCATTCTATCAAATTTGGTATATTATCTTGTTTTATCCATTCTGTCAGTTTGGATTTTACTGGGATTATTTTCGTTCTATCAAGTTTGTTTTACCCATTCTTATTTGGATTTTTTTCCTATTGTCTATCTCTACTCTTTCATATATGGACATTATTCTTATAAGGTAAAAACTCTTTCCCTGTTAGCAGTGCGGTTTCATAGAACTCTTATATGTTCCCCATTATTTAAGTTTTTCTCAAACTGGTATTTCCAGACTGATCTAGGTGTTATTTTGTTATAATGCTCAGGTCAGACCGAGTATTTTTTTCAGGTTGGATTTGGTGTTAGTGGGATCTTGGAAAGGAGCTAGAGGTTGACCTGTCGTAATGTTTTAATTTCTATTGTATCATATAATATCCATATCAGCAATTATAAGGTCGGGATTTTATAATTGTTCAGCTGATAAGGTTTGTTTTAAACTTTGATATACTCTGTATTTTTGCAGTGGTAGTTTTTACTATCCTTGTTAAATTATGCATTGTCAATTCCGCTGTGAGATTTTGACTTTCTCTGTTCTCTGTTCTTTTTTATTTACCCTAACAATCTTCCCTTTTGTCGATTGGATATTCGATAGTGGAACACATTGTTAGTATTCAATGTCACTTTAGATGGTCAAAAAGGCGGGTCGTTATTGACCTACTCAATGAGTACCCAAGACTTTAGGGGAAAAAACAGAAATTATGGATCAGACAACAGTTTGTTCTGAATAACATATACTATGCTCCTGTATCCACGATTGTTATAACATAATAATATATTGATATATAGATATGCTGTATTATAACGACCTGGAATTTTGGTCATTTAGTTTTGAATGTTTAATTTATTTTTAAACGTTGAATTTGAAATACTAATTGATTTTGAATATGGAGATTTTGATTGATTTAGTGAATTTGATTTAAATTTCAAATTAGCGATTTATCGTAGTACGGAAATAGTAAATAATTGAAATTGAATCGAAACAATTTCTAATATTGATATAAATTCTATTTGAATTAGAATTGAGTTAACAAGTTTTTAAAACTAGGATTTCAAGTTATTTCACCAATTTTTGAAACCGTCAATCGCATCGACGTGCAAGAAAATAGCGATCCGGTGCGTTGTCTTGGATTCAATGAAACCAATTTGTTGGATCCGTAATAGAGTACTATTATCGGATTCAGCTTTCGTGGCATTTGGACTTAACGTTTGATCATACGGGATAGAAACGACTTGAAATTAATATCGAAAAATTAATATTACAATTTAGCTCAAAATACTAACTTCTCCATATGATCGAATTACACCTGGGAACTTGTTCCATCACATTCGGAATAGGGGTATAACATTAAAAATGTCAGGCGACATGCCCTGATAGGAGTTCAGGATTTCGAGGTACGTAAATGAGATATTTTTGAATATAATAATATAAATTTTAAATCAACAGCCACCCTAACTCGTACGTGGTGCCACCCTATATTCTGAAATGTGCCGCCTTATTCGATTTAAAATCACGTACATCTTCCTTTCTTCTCCAGCTAGAATGAAATTGTTTCAAAATTTAAAAAAAATCGAAAACCATCTTCAAAATTCTCAAAATCGTAGAAGCTTTGAGTTGTGGCAGTCTAGTAGAGGGCGGTGGTCGTTGTAAAGCCGCAGCTGCGATTGGGTGAAGTGTGATGCCGTTTAGGGTAGGCTGACATTGTAACGACTCGTAAATTTTAATGATTTTACTAACGTAATCAACTGAAATTTTTTGAAATTTTAAATAATTGAATTTGTATGTAAAAATTTGATATTTGGAATATGTCTGTTAAAACATAACAAATGGTAAATTTTCATCAGATAATATACAAGTTTATTTTATTGTGTAATTTTATTTTATTTAAATCAGTTGATTTGATAATAATAAAATATTTTTCAAACCTGAATATTTTTATGCGATAATTTTGTAAATCATCTTATGAGCGTGATGTCATATTTTATTTCGACAAATTTGAACTGCTATTGCTTCGTTTATCTTCTTGTCGGTATTTTAGTAGCATTTTCGGTACCGCATATCGATTTTTGACAGGATGGTCGCATTGCTGTTATCTGTGTACAATTTTGACCATCTTGTCGTGTTGATCCCTGCAGTATATTCATCTGTACATTTTGGTGTTGGTACGCGGTGAAATCGATAGATCAATTTGCCGTACCAGTTCCGTATTTTGAGCCTTTTGACTTTTCTCTGTCCTTTCGTTTGTCCATTGGCGAATTAAATAGCCATTATCTATTAATAAATTCTGGATTCCCGTGTTGGACTTTTACTATTCCTTGATTGTGATATTTAGGCTTGTGCGTCCTTTTTTTTTGAAGAAAGGTAACAGGGCCCAGCCCAACAAAGAACAAAAGGGTGAGAAACAACACACCCGAATCCCAAAAAACAAAACAAAACACAAACCCTAGCAACCACAAACAACACAGCCGACACAAAAACAAACACGAAAAAATGGCGACTGAGAAAAGGAAAACGAAAGCAGATCTACTTCGTTTACTCTCTTCTACTACTCTCTCCCCTCTCCCAATAAGAGAGACTTTGATTAAATTTGCTCCTCATGCTACTATCAGCGAGATTAGAGTTGTAATGATCTCTCATGGCTGCATCGTGCGAAATGAGGTTGTAATATACAGATCTAGTGTTATCGCAACCTAGATCTGTAGCATTGCAACTACCTATGCCATTATTGGAGTCGTTTCTGGGACGATGCACAAAATTGTCTTGATTGGTATGCTGATGCAAGCTGAAATCAGCATGATAAGTCTTCGGATAGAGAAGATAATGTTCGATATGTTTACTGCCAGCCTCTTTGCTCCAATACTCCGAAAGGAACTCAAATTTGGTCTAATTTCTGATCTTTTTCTTTGATTTTAGAAGAATGATCTTGCTATCATTGTCGATAATGTTCCATCTTTGCTCTTTGGTCATCTTAATATTGTTGTGAGTACGGCTGTTTCTCTCTTTCCAAATATGATAAACAGCAGTAGTAAGTAGAACATGCGCCAGATCACTTTCTAGGGCTTTATTTCTGAAATGATTGTTGATGTCTTTGATGATTTGATAAAGATCCATGCTGTTAGTCTTAGTTATCTGCAACTTAACTTTGATTTGATTCCAAATATGATAGCTGTAGCTGCATTCAAAAAATAAATGCGTCACTGTTTCATTCGATAAGTTGCATAAGGAACAGAGTGAAGAGTTATTTTTACCCCATTTGTTGATTATATCCAAAGTTGGCAATCTGTTTTTGATGGCAAAGTAAGTGCAGAATGCCATCTTTGGATTGTTCACCCTGTTCCAAATGCATTTATACCATTCTACATTAGGTTGTTTATTTCTGATATGCTCCCAAGTTTTTTTGAAAGAAAACTTACCATTGCTGCTAGCTAACCATTCCCAGTAATCACAGTCAGCATTATGATCTATAGGGATATTAATAATAGAATTTTTATGTGGGTTGGTGATAGGATGAAGCTGTGGTTGCCAGTGATTATTTTCAATAATAAGACTCACACTGGCATTTGCTTCTCCACAGATGACAAGATTATCCCAACCAACTCTATTAATAGAAGAGTCATTTTGAAACCAAGGGTCAAACCAGAGACTGGTTTCATGACCAGCTTTAAAATTTCTTTGAAGAAGAGATTTACCTAAAACCCTGCATTTTAAATTTTGATTCCAAGCATTGGATTGATTATTTTTTGGTAAAATAGTCCAGAAGTTATTGTTTTTAAGATATTTGTAAGTCATCCATTTTGACCATAAAGAATCACCACTTATAAATCTCCAAAAAAGTTTTAACTGACAAGTTAAATTAAGATCATTAAGATTTCTGAGGCCCAGCCCTCCTTCACTTTTGGGTGTGCGAACTTTATCCCAACTGATTTTATGATATTTGCCTCTCCAAAGAAAATCAGCACACCTGCTCTCAATTTTTTTAATTGTAGCACTAGGGATATGATGAGTTTGAAACCAATATATAATAATGGCATAGACAACAGTCTTAATTAACTCAATTCTACCAGCAATGGAAAGAAGTTTGCAAGACCATGTTTCCATCCTGTTTTGGATATTCTCTATCAGATAGGAGCAATCACTATCTTTAATTTGATTAGCAGATAGAGGAAGTCCTAAGTATTTAATAGGAAGATTACCTTCCTTGATTTTGAGAATCTCTAGAACATCATTTTTGTGCCTGCAATATTTGCTAAAATATGCTTTTGTTTTGAATTCATTATTTTTAAGACCAGCATATTTATACATATTATCAAAAATCTGGCTAATAGCCTCTGCGTTGTCTTTGTTAGCTTTAGAGAACAGCATAAGGTCATCAGCATAAATCAGGTGAGTAATACAAGGCTGAATTCTATTAATTGGAGAAATGTTGTTTTTGATGGTTTCAATATCAATTAGAATAGAAAAATATTCCATAGCTAAGGTAAAAAGATAGGGAGAAAGAGGGTCTCCCTGTCTGATACCCCTGTTGCTTTTGATAAAGCCCTCAGGTTTGCCTTGAAATAAAATAGAGAAAGTGGGAGTATTTATGCATTCAAAAATTAACCTACAAAACTTAGCAGGAAAATTCATGCATTTCATGATATGAATGATAAAATTGCGGTTAACTTTGTCATATGCTTTTTGAAGATCAACCTTAAGACACATATTATCCCCTTTTTTATTATTGAAATTCCTGACCATTTCATGTGCAAGCAAAGAATTTTCATATATTAATCTGCCAGGAATATAAGCACACTGATTTTCAGAAATCAAAAAGGGGAGAAACACTTTAATTCTATTGCTTAAAATAGTGGCAATAATTTTGTACACAAAATTACAACAGGATATTGGCCTGTAATCCTGGATACAAGATGGATTTTTATTTTTAGGAATAAGGGTTATAAAAGTATGATTAAAACTTTTAAGTAATTTACCTTCAGTCATAAATTCATTGACAACCTTAAAAATATGATCTTTGATATTGTCCCAATGGGTTTTGAAAAACTTTGCATTAAAACCATCCGGACCAGGACTTTTGTTATCCCCAGCATTAAAAATAATGTTTCTTATTTCATCTATACTGACAGGAGCAAGTAAGATGTCAGCAGCATTATCATTTAACACATTCTTACACACAATGTCAGGAAGAATGGTAACAGTATAGTCAGAGAAATATAATTGAGAGTAAAAGTTAATAGCTTCCGTAGAAATCTTCTCTAATTCATTGATGCAATCACCATTACTGTTTATAATTTTGCCAATGTTGTTGATATGTTTCCTGCAGCTCATTTTAGCACGAAAAAATTTGGTGCATTCATCACCCATAGTAAGCCAATCTATTTTAGCTTTTTGTTTGAAATTGATAGAGTTGATATAAAGCTCATGAGAAAGTTTAGCTTGGTTCGAAAAGAATTTATCAATAATATCAGTGTTGTTAGGGTTGTCATCAGCAAGCTTTTGAAGAACTTTCCCTTCCTCTCTTAAATTATTAAGACAGTCATCTTTATTAGATCTGTCCTTATTCCAGTTTTTAATTTTAGTCTTTGTGTTTTTAAGAAACATACTGAACTGGAATTGATAAGAACCATTATTTGAAAAGGTGAAACAATCTTTAATATTGTCATTATAATCATTGCTAAGAACCCAACCATTTTTGAACCTGAAAGGAGTAGCTTTGATATTATAACTAGTATGATTTTGGAAAAAGTTTATCAATAAAGGAGTATGATCACTAGTATTTTGCTCAATAGAGTAACAACATAAATTTGGAAAGGAATTACAGAATTTTTCATTAATTAAAACTCTGTCAAGCTTGCAATGAATGTTTTTCTCCTTACCAGATTTCCAAGTATATTTATGGCCATTAATATTAGACTCAATCAGCCCAGATTCAAGTAAAAATTTGTTAATTTTGTCAAGCTTACTGTGGGGGATTTTATTACCACCAAATTTTTCACTAACATGAAAAACAGTATTAAAGTCACCTAAAATAATCCAAGGGAAATCATAACTTTGACTAAGAGCTTTTAATCTGTACCATAAACTGTTTCTTTCAGTTTCAAAATTACTACCATAAATATTAGTAATTTGAAGAGAGAAACCACCAATGTTTTTGAAATTACAATCTATAAATTGAATATCCTTACTGAAGTTAACTAAATTCCAAATGCTAGAATCCCAAATAACCAGGATTCTACCTTTGCAACCACAATCATTATTGGTTATAGATTTCCAGTTATTGGATAGCTTAAAACAGAATCTCTCAGTATTATGATCATCCATTTTATTTTCAATAAAAGCAACAACAGATGGCTTATAAATTCGGACCATGTTTAAAATATCATTCTGTTTATGAGGGGAATTCATACCCCTAACATTCCAGGCCATAATAGACATAATAAAGGAAATAATGGAGAAAAAATAAAGAGAAATAAACAGTGTTTCAGATTGTACCTGATACACTGCTACCCTTACCCTTTCTCTTTTTCTCCGAGCTTTTAGCTTTAAGTCTTGTTGTCATTTCATTCCTACCACCAAAGTGTAGTATCTGTAAATGCTTTGGACACATCAGAGATCAATGTGTCGCAGAAGAAAGGTGGATACCCAAAAATCAAAATCAAAACAAGGATATACCTACTGATCAAGAAAATGTTGCAGCTACAATTTTTCAAGATTCGCTTCCTTTTGAGGAGGCAATAAAAGATTCAAGATTTCAACAAAACAAAGATCGAATCAACCAGGATGGTATCATCTCCAATCAAGAAAAATCATCTCATTTGCTCACTGATCAAGATGATCAGATCCTTGCGTCGGTAGTTCATCATTCAGAAAGCTTTAAAGAGAAATCCAAAGAGGTTTTACAAGGCAATTCAAAGAGGGGATTCAATAATGAAGAGGTCTTTAATTCTGAAATCCCCCCATTTCAGAGTTATGTTTAATTACAAATAATCATGTTATAGAAACAAACAACATCCTGTCTTTGAGTTCCAATCAAGATCCAGATTTCAACATGGAGAGTGAACCTCCATCAGATAATGCTGCAGAAGTTGAGGACAATGGTGGCATCCACTCAACCTTGCCTCGCAATGCTGAGGAGTTTGACATCTCTTGCATTCAAATTCTAGATGGCCTTATCGTATCAACATCAGATAATATTATGGAGGAATCTGGAAAGCAATTTGACATATCAAAACTACATATTCCCAAGACTAAAGCAATTGGCAAATACAAGAATTCAAACAAAGAGAAAAAAGCTTTTGTGCGTCCTTTCACTTCCATTTGCTCTACCTTTCTCTTTCTTCTATCTCCTTCATCTTCATCTATCTGACAATATATAAAATATGTTTTATTTAAATGAACTATATTGGGTTGCCTTCTTTCGTGCTTTGGGAATTTTTCATTTTTCTTTGAGAAAAGGGAAGGAAAAGGTTACGTCTGCTTCGAAAATGCCCACCCTTCATAAAGCTGCCATCTTCTTTCGTCACCTGCTCGAATTTCTATTTCCTAAAGCCATTCCCCTCAAACTCTCCCTCCAAACTTTCCTCCACCACGCAGGCGCCTTCCTCCCCTCATCCACCCGAACCCGCCATCCTCCGCCGACCCACTACCGCTTTGTCTAGATCTTGCTCCGCTCCCCACCTCCTCCATGATAGCATGCAGTCAAACCACCATAGCAGCTCATCCCCCCTCTCCCCCTCTCTCTCTCATAGCCACCGTCAGTCGCCTTCAAAGCCTCTCCACCACCGTGACTTGCTCCGACAGCCACTCCTCCACGAGCAGATCCGAACCCAAACCCACAGCCATCGGCCTCGTCACTTTTCCACCTTCCCTCCAACCGATGACACCACTCCCCACAAGCACGTGCAGCCAATCCCCAAACGACCTGCCTCCCTTCCCCTTGTTCCAGTCCACCCCATAGCCTCTTTCACATTAATCCCCTCCAAGTCAGCACCTCTTCCCCTCTTGCTCGTTTCGGCTACTTCTTTCATCTATATGTAATATGTATGCATGTAAGCTTTTTATATTTTGGGTTCTTTTGTTTTATACTTTTCTTATTTACAGTATTGATTTCAAGTTTGGGACAGTTGTTCCTATTTTTTATATATAGATTACAGCGGAAAAAAAAGTATTATATATATATATATATTTACAACAGTATATATATATATATACACGTATTATAATATACGTATGTATCTATTTATTGCTTTATATATATATAATCTGTATAAGTTTCGTATAATATGTTTGTTTATATATAAGTTTATAATATAGTATAGTATACATAGTTTATATATGTTGTAGCCTGCCTAAATTGCTTTGCAATTACATATTATATGTATGTATAAGTTCAGGTAGTGTAAGTTAATATATGGTGTACTACTTTCTGTCGAATTATATATATATATATAATTCTATAAGTTTATACAAACCTTTTAATTATATTTGTAAGTATATGAAGTTGTATAAATTCTGGTTTGCAGTATTTATATATATGTGTGTGTGTTTTGTCTGAAAGCTTGTAATATAATTATGTTTGTATATATATACTTTAAAATGATTTCAAGGTATATATGTAGATATGTTTATAATTATGGTTCTTTGTAAAGTATGTTTAATTTTATTGACTTTAAAGTATATATAAAGGGATATTATATGTATATACTATAAAGGTATTCTATATATAAAGGGATATTACATGTATATGCTATAAAGTTATTCTTTTATACAGGTTTTAAATGTTGAATTTTTAAATATAAAATGTATATATTGACTTTGAAAATGTACGTGTTTTAAGAATAATGATTATATATATATATATATATATATATATATATATATATATTCAATTTTAATATTTGTCTTAAAGTTAAATATTGATTTTTTTATAAAATAATAATAATGTTATATATATTTTCTATGTGTGTGTGTGTATCAAGCTTAATTGATTTAATCTGTTCTCATCGATTTCTTATTTATTAGCTTTGTCGTCAAATTCATGCCAATCTTGCTTTGCTTTGGAATTTGTGCTTGGATTCGTAACTCATCTCATTCTCGTTCATCTCTAGCCTTGAAAGGTGAGCAATCAATCACGACTAACATTCCTATATTTATTAAATTTGATTTCACTTGAAACGACAATTGAAATATGCTGCTAGATTTAACTGTTATATATATAATTGCCATATATGATATGTTATTATCTATAACTGTTCAATTGTGATATATGACACCATATCTTATTGTTTATATTTTACTTTATTTATCACTGATTATATATGTCTATTGTTGATATATTATATTATTATCATCACTGTTCCCACTCTGCAAGTTCCCTGTTAGTTTAGAATTCCCTATGTGTTGAAATGATACATACTCAAACGATATTGTAGAGTAAGAGAAAATCGTTATGGGTTGAAATGATAAACCCAAACGATTTTCATTTAATTGAATTTGGGATTACGGGTTGAAATGATATATACCCATGGATATTTAAATTGCGGATTGAAATGATAGATATCTGTATCACTTGACCATAGGTTAGAAAATTTTATGCAGACACCGTTGGCCTATATATATATATATATATATATATATATATATATATATATATATTGAAATGATTTCCAAGGTTTTGAAAGTAAATATATGGTTTTTTATAAATACTGATTTTAAAATAAAAAATATAAATGTTGTTCTATATACGTCTAAAATTTTAGATTTTAAAAAAATTATATGTTTTGGAAAGTTTTAAAGTTATAAGTTAGTTATGAAATTTTAATTTTGAGAATTTACTTATAATTTTACTATTTTAAAAATATATAAAATAGATTTAATATAAAATAAATTTAATAATAGGATTTAATTTAATAAAGTTTGATTTAATAATTATATATTATGTTTAAGTACTTATTCAAAATTATATTTTTTAAAATAAATTTTATAATAAATTTCATAAATTAAGGTTGGAAAGATAAATAGAAATTGATTTGAAAATTTTATTTGTTTGAGGATACTATTTAAGAAAATTCAATTTGAAGATTATTAAATTTGAGATTTGAAGGATATGAATTTATAACTTGATTTTGATTAAAGATGATTAAATAAATATTTTCAAATTTAAATAAATTTAAATGGGATATTAAGTTTTTATTTAAATTGCATATTAAGTAAATTTGGATTTGAGATAAATGAAATTATCAAATTTAGTTTTGTAAGTATTTGAATATTTAAAACTTTGAAACCTATTCAAATCGAAATGGTTTGATTTGTAGTTCAAATCTATATATTGAAATCGATATGAACTAATGGTTTATTGAGATGTTGAATTCAATTGAAATTTGTGAATTAAGATTGAATTACATTGAATTTTTAAATTCGAGCTGATTTGAATCGATTTGTGAACTTTGAGGAAACTATTTTTTTATGTAAAGTATTTTAATATAAGACTATTTATATACTAATCATTTTAATATAAACTATTTAATTTATAACTATTTTAATATAAAAACTATTTTATTATATAAATTATTTTACTATATATACTATTTTAATATCTATACTATGTAAGTGGGAAGTATTTATGATTTTCCAAGTATTATGATTTCAAAGTGTTATGATTTCCAAGTGTTATGATTTTTCAAGTGTTACGGTTTCAAAAGTGTTATAAATTCGAAAATGTTATAACTTTGAAAGTGTTAAGATTTTTGAAATGAATTAAAGGGAGCAATGATATCTGTTTTATGCGGTTTTGAAATGATATGATATTTTGATATGAAGTATAGACTATTTGAAATGAAATGACCACAGTGTTATATTAACGTTTGGTTGTTAAAGAGACCGGGATCGGTTATTGTCATGCTCTCTGCCAATACCGAAAACCACTTTAACAACTGTGTACGTGGTGGTGATTTCAGAATGAAGTAGGATGGTTGGCGACGATTCTATATGAAGTGTATACGTAGACTTGACTCGCGTGAGTTAGCTTAAGGCGGCTAAAATAGGAGCAATTGACGGGCCAAGTGAGGTAGCTCTTTCGATCGGACACACTTCTTCGATACAATTCTATTACTTTGCGATTGATTGGTGCACCCTCGGATTTTTGGGAGTGTTGGAAGAGTTGGGTGGTAGCTGCGGCTATGCGTTACCAACAGCCCGGAAGTGCAATTGGTATATCTACCCTAGCATTGCCTAGTTGTGTCGTGTCACCTACCATATCGAGACCACAACGAGTTTGTTTATACCATGCCTATGGAGCGGCCTTTGATAGCCCACTGGTTTGGTGGAGTTTATCATACTGTATAGACTATGAGAATATATAAAATGAGTTAAGGGGGATATGGGTAACGCCTTAACGCTATTTTAATAGTCTATCTTACTATAGACATTATTATAATAGAGCATATTACTATATAGTAGATAGTTCCACGGATCCTTAAAGGATGGATATCCCAAATATCCTTTAAGTTACTTGTATTTCAGTTGGTATTTCACTTGAATTGAATTTATTGATATAAGAATGTAAATCCTGAATGGACTGTTTTGTGTTTTGTTTTATGCTCGGGTCAGACCGAGTGTCACGGCATTTGAGACTCACCTTTGGAGTTGGAGCTTCCCTTTGACATCCATCTATATCTATTCAGCTTTCAGTTATTCAGTTGACTCCAGTGATATATTCAAATTCTTTTTGTTTGACTATTGTATTGAGACTTCTATGTATTCGAGAATTCTGTTGTATCATGTTTTAACTCTGTTATATATATAGTAGCTTCATGAACTACAATTCATTTGTTTCCGTTGCTTCCTGTTATATTCATCTGTGTCTGTGATTCCGTGATTGATTTATTTACTGTATATGCTGAGTTGTGCCAAATATAAATAACTATCTGATATTTTGAGCAATTCAAGTCCGACATGTGCATATGCGAATGACACGAAATACCCGGTTGTTACATGTGGTATCAGAGCTCTGGTTTTAGGCAAAATTTAGCATATAAAGTAAATTTAATTACGAAATCACCTTCACCTTCATTAGAGCTTGAGTTCTCCTCTTTGACTCGTTTCCTTTCCCCTTCATTTTAAAATCCATTCCTGTCTCTCCCTAATCGTGCTTTTCATGATTTTGGACTATCCTATAACTCCACTTCGGTTGATCTCTATAATGAATTGGCGGTCCCGCCCATCGTAGAATGATTTGTAAAGGGGTGAAACTCCTTTACAACAAGAATCGATTCACCGAAGATTTCTATATCATCGGTTTAGATGTTGATATCTCTTGTTATGCCCGAATGTTCTCTAGTAGATGACTAGGGTAATTCTCTGGTGATCGGATGTCGATATGCCTCAGAATTCTACATCGATCTTATTCTTAAAGTCAAGGTCGATCCAGTTAAGGTCGCCCACGATTTAGATAGGTCTATCCATCTTTTCTCTTTTGTTATTTGATTTTCTTGTCTCTCTTTCGAGCTTATCCTCTGGTTAGAATTATCATTGATTAGGGTTCCTCTAAATTGAATCTCTATCCTTGTATTGAAATACATTTTTGTATCATCGAGTAAGGAAGTGTACTTGTAATTAATATAAAAATGTTTTATAGGTGTTGTTTGAGTTGTTAAGGTTGATTTGGAGTTTCGATCGATTCGTTTGATCAACATTATCGATAGAAATTTCAAAACACTTGAACAGTGCAAACTAACACAATATTGTTTTCAAATTTGTAAATGAAATAATTTTGTATGATTATATTATATATAAGTATAAATTTTCTGAAAGATTAAATAGTTAAACGAATTGGTTGTTAGAAATGATAATATTTGATTTTCATTTATTGTTGTGTAAACCATTGACCATTGTCCCATGATAAATAAATGAAATTATAAAACATGGTTTGTAAATTGATTTGGAATTTAAATGAATTTAAATTAAGAATTTGAGAATTCAATTTTTGGTATTTTTAGAAAATCTAGTTTTAAATTTAAGGGTATATTATTTAAAAGCGAATAGAAATTGTCCCAATGAATTTAAAAGTTTTAAATCAGTACTCTCTTCTTTTGTCGCTGGAAAAATAATTTCGGTGACTACTGCAGCATCATAGACATTCATTTTCGAGTTTCAAAGTAGAGAGATCACCTAGTAGCTTTCCTACACTTCTGTTTTGAAAAACGAATTTGATTAGAATTTCTTAAGTATAACTTGATGTATAATATATACTAGTATATGATTATAGATTTGATTTGATATATTGAATACATACAGGGGAATTTCACTAGAAGGACAAAATTTGCAGTCTAATTAGTTTCTAGGACATACATTCACAGAAATTAATTTCAAGACCAAAGCCAGCAGAATAGTTACTTTTAAGGACAAAGTCAGCAGTCCAATTACTTTCAAGGACATAATTTCATAGGTTTTTGGGCGCTAGAAACTAATTATTTTGCATTTTGTCCTTAAAAGTAATTAATTCAGTTGTGTGTCCTAGAAACTAATTGCACTTGCTAAAGAGGCCCTTGTGGCTAATTTCCACATACATATATGCATGCATTATCTCTAAATTGTTTGAAGTAAATCGGAAATTTAACTCTTGAATTTTTGTTAAAGGATGATTTCAATTATTAAATAAAGCCAAAATTTTGAATAAATATTTAATATTTGAAATAATTGAATTAGAAATTTTACCTGTATAACACACAATTACCTTCCAATATATATAATTTTCCTAATTTATTCAGAAGTTGGCCATGTTATTGAGTTGTATACATTATAAAATAATGTTAAAGGAATTTATAAATAAATTTGGTGGTTATAATAAATGCTTTATACCTAATTTATGATTATAGAAAATGTTAATTAAGATAAATTGAATAATAAGATAATGAATAAATAAATATGAATTTAAGAATAGTTAAGATTGAATTATAATTGAAATTAATTTAGGTGAAATCAAATGGATTAAACCAAATTGTTGAATATTAATTTATTTAAAAATTGAAATTTATATGGTTTTGAACTAGTTATTTTATTTTATATTTCAAATCTATTTTCTTACTAGTTGTTCATATTCTCCTACCTCCTTCCTTTTCGGGGATGAAAAGTTTTGAGAGGGGGGAGAGTGTAACGGCCCGTAAATTTTAATGGTTTTAATAATGTAATTAACTGGAATTTTGTGAAATTTCAAATAATTGAATTTGTATATAAAAGTTGGATATTTGGAATATGTCTATTAAAACATAACAAATGGTAAATTTTCATCAGATAATATACAAGTTCATTTTATTATGTAATTTTATTTAATTTAAATCAATTAATTTGATAGTAATAAAATATTTTCCAAACCTGAATATTTTTATATAATAAATTTGTAAATCATCTTCTAAGCGTGATGTCATATTTCCTTTCGACAAATTTGGACTGCAATTGCTCCGTTTATCTAATTTTCGGCGTTTTAGCAGCATTTTTCGGTACCGAATATTGACTTTTGATAGGATGGTCGCATCATTGTTATCTGTGTATCGTTTTGATCGTCTCGTTGTACTGATCTCTACGGTATATTTATCCGTACATATCGATGTCTGGTACGTGGCGAAATCGACAGATAAGTTTGTCGTATTGGTTATGTATTTTGAGCCTTTTGGCTTTTCTATGTCCTTTCATGTGTCCATTGGGGAATTAAATAGCCACCAGCTACTAATAAATTCTGGATTCCCATGTTGGACTTTTACTATTCCTTGATTATGATATTTAGGCTTGTGCATCCTTTCACTTCCATTTGCTTTGCTTTTCTCTTTGTTCTATCTCCTTCGTCTTCAACTATCTGACAATATATAAAATTTATTTTATTTATATGAAGTATATTGGGTTGCCTTCTTTCGTGCTTTGGGAATTTTCATTTTGAAAAGGGAAGGCAAAAGTTAGTATGCTGTGAAAACTCCCACCCTTCATAAAGCTGCCATCTTCTTTCATCACTTGCTCCAATTTCTATTGCCCGAAGCCATTACCCTCAAACTCTCCCTCCAAGCTTTCCTCCACCACGACAGCACCTTCCTTCCCTCATCCAATTGAACCTGCTATCCTCCACCAACCCATTGTCGCTTCGTCTAGATCTTGCTCCGCTCCACTCCTCCTTCATGATAGCACGCAGCCGAACCACCATAACAGCTCGTCCTCCCCTCTCCCCCCTCTCTCTCTCTCATAGCCACCGTCCTCCGCCTTCAAAGCCTCTCCACCACCGTGACTTGCTTCAAAAACCGCTCCTCCGCGAGCCGATCCGAACCCAAGCCCAGCCATCGGCCTCGACACTTTTCCACCTTCCCTCCAACCGAAGACACCACTCCCTACAAGCATGTGCAGCCAATCCCAAAACGACCTACCTCCCTTCCCCTTGTTCCAATCCTCCCCATAGCCTCTGTCATGTTAATCCCTCTAAGTCAGCACCTCTTCCCCTCTACGCTCGTTTCGGCAGCTTCCTTCGTCTACATGTAATATGCATGCATGTAAGCTTTTTATATTTTGGGTTTTTTGTTTTATACTTTTCTTATTTACAGTATTATATATATACATATTAGATTTTAAGTTTGGGGCAGTTGTTCCTATTCTTTTATATATAGGTTACAGCGAGAAAAAAGAGTTATATATATATATATATATATATATATATATATTTATAACAGTATATTTGTTACACAGTGTATATATATATCGTATTATAATATACGTATGTGTCGATATATTGCTTTATATATATAATTTGTATAAGTTTCGTATAATATGTTTGTTTATATATAAGTTTATAATATAGTACAGTATACATAGTTTGTATATGCTATAGCCTGTCTAAGTTGCTTTGCAATTACATATTATATGTATGTATAAGTTCAGGTAGTGTAAGTTAATATATGGTGTACTACTTTCTGTCGAATTATATATGTATATATATATATGTGTGTGTGTGTGTGTGTGTGTGTGTGTGTGTGTGTGTGTGTGTGTTTATGTAAGTTTATATTAAACATATTGTTATTTATATATATCAGTTCTATAAGTTTATACAAACCTGTCAATTATATTTGTAAGCATATGAAGTTGTATAAATTCTGGTTTGCAGTATATATGTATATATATATATATATATATGTATGTATGTATGTATATATATGTATATGTATTTATGTATGTATGTATATGTTTTGTCTGAAAGCTTGTAATATAATTATGTTCGTATATATGTTCTTTAAACTGATATCAAGGTATATATGTAGATATGTTTGTAATTATGTTGATTTTTAAAGTATGTTTAATTTTATTGATTTTAAAGTATATATAAAGGATACTATATGTATATACTATAAAGTTTATTCTTTTATACGAGTTTTAAATGTTGAATTTTTAAATATAAAATGTATATATTGACTTTAAAAATGTACGTGTTATAAATATTTTTATTTTATAAATTATTTTAATATATAAACTATTTTAATGTAAGCCTATTTATATACTAATTATTTCAATATAAACCATGTAATTCATAACTATTCTAATATACAAACTATTTTATTATATGAAATTTTTATTATATAAATTATTTTATTATATATACTTTTTTAATATCTAAACTGTGTAAGTGGGAAGTGTTATGATTTTTCAATTGTTATGATTTCAAAGTGTTAGGATTTCCAAGTGTTATGATTTTCAAAATGTTATGGTTTCAGAAGTGTTATAAATTCGAAAGTGTTATAACTTTGAAAGCGTTATGATTTTGAAATGAATATTATTAAGTGAGTAATGATATCGGATTTATAAGGTTTTGAAATGATATGATATTTTGATATGAAGTATAAACTATTTGAAATGAAATAACCACGGTGTTATAATAATATTTGGTTGTTAAAGAGACTGAATTCGGTTATTTTCATACTCTCTACGAATACCGAAAACCATTTTAACAACAATGTACGCGGTGGAGATTCTAGAATGAAATAGGATGGTTAGCGACAATTCTATATAAGGTATATACATGGACTTGAATCTCGTGAATTAGCTTAAGGTGGCTAAAATAGAACCAATTAACGGGCTAAGTGAGGTAGCTCCTCCGATCGGACACATTTCTTCGATACCATTCTATTACTTTGTGATTGATTGGGTGCACCCTTGGATTTTTAGGAGTATTGGACGAGTTGGGCGGTAGCTGCGGCTATGCCTTGCCAACAGTCCAGAAGTGTAATTGGTATATCAACCCTGGAATTTCCTATTTGTTTCGTGTCACCTACCATATCGAGGCCATTACGAGTTTGTTTTGAACCATACCTATGGAGTGCCCTCTAATAGGTCACTGGTTTGGTGGAGTTTACGGTACTGTATAGACTATGCGAATATATAAAAATGTGTTAAGAAGGATATGGGTAATGCCTTAACGCTATTTTAATAGTTTATCCTACTATAGACATTATTATAATAGCGTATATTACTACATAGTAGATAGCTCCACGGATCCTTAGAGGATGGATATCTCAAACATTCTTTAAGTTACTTGTATTTTAGTTGGTATTTCACTTGAGTTGAATTCATTAATAAAAATGTAAATCCTGACTCGAGTGCTTTGTGTTTTGCTTTTTGCTTGGGTCAGACTGAGTGTCACAGCATTTGAGACTCACCTTTGGAGTTGGAACTTCGCTTGGAGATCCATCTATATCTATTCAGCTTTCAGTTATACAGTTGACTGCAGTGATATATTCAGATTTTGTTATTTGACTATTGTACTGAGGCTTCTATGTATTCGAGACTTCTGTTTATCTTGTTTCAACTCTGTTATATATGTAGTAGCTTCATGAACTACTACTCATTTGTTTCCGCTGCCTATTGTTATATTACACCGTGTCTGTGATTCTATGATTGATTTATTCACTGTACATGCTGAGTTTTGCTAAATATAAATTAACAATACGATATTTTGAGCAATTCAAGTCCGACATGTGTGGATGCGAGTGGCATGAAATACCGGGTTGTTACAGACGTCTCATGTAGCTAGCTGTAAGGGTTGTCGCGAGGTTAGGGGGCATCAGACTTGGTTTTGAGGTAAGGAATCGATGGAGGAGGAGTTAGGGGAAATCAAGGCTGGGCATGGGAGGCGGTGGGCCAATGCGGTGGTGAGGGGGACTACAGGCGATGGCGGCTTCGAGGATGTCGTGCTGCCCGGAATTGAACACGGTTGTGTTCGTGCATGTTAGGAGAAGAAGGAGCATCGACATCGACCACGATTTGAACAGGTTTATCGAAAAATTGTTAATTAAGTTTAATTATAATTAGTTTATTTGATTAATAATTTAAAATGAGATAGCTAATAAATTTAATAACTTATCCATACGAGGTCCAAATCGAACGCGACGAGTTGCGTTGCGATTGCATCGACGAGTGCTACTCAACAATATTGGTTTGGGATTTTCGGAGTCGGCTGGGATTTTTGGTAATTTAAAATCTGGATGATTAGCAAAATAAAAATCAAGTTGCATAAATCTCACTCATTTTGGATTACTGAATCTAATTTATAATAAATAAACTTAATTCCTGGATGATTGGTTGAATTGATATATTATTATCAGTTGAATGTTATATATATATATATATATATATTTCTGTGTGTGTGTGTATTAGTAATTGGATATATTCCCACCGATTGGAGCGGATGAGACACTATGCGCTCCGTATAGTAGCGGATGACCCTATATTATTGCGATATCCGGCCTCGAAGCGGTATTGGTATTTTATGTTATCTAACATCTGTGGTTGCAGAGAAACAGGTTGGAGGGATCCAACTAGATTCCTCAAATGCTGATTTTTATTTTCAAATGTTGATTTTTATTTTCATAATTTGTTATAGATTATGATGTGATCTGATTTATTGGATGTTATTGTAGCACTGGCCCAAATTTTAGTATTTTAAATACCATCAATAATATTTTTGGATTTAAAAAGGAAATTCAAAGGCGATTTTGGAATTGATAATTTTTATATTGAATTTTGGATTATTTTAATAGGATTTGATTTGGATAAAATAAATCATTTGATTTTGGGATTTGTGCTTATCTCTTTCGGAAGATATGTTAAATAGAGATTTAAAATAATTTATACAAGGGATTTTAACAATGGATTTTTCTTCAAATGATATTTCTAAAAATATGAAAACAAGTTGAAAACGATATTTAAAACAAATTGAAAAAAATTAATGGATTTATAAAGGAATGAATTCGTAAAATGAGATTTTATAAATGAGATTTTTTTGTAAACAAGTGGAAATAATAAGGGGTTTATAAATTTATAAACGATGTTTATAAATAAGGGTAATGATTATCAGTTGATAAATTGGAAATATAAATTTACAATGGAATCTATATCGAGTTGTGGAAATCGTTTTTGGAGAAAAGTGGAATTTATTTTTGGAATGTGAGAATGGTTATAAAATGGAGATGTGTCAATGTGATATGAATTGAGAGGGATTTACAAATTAAAATTGGTAATATTAGATTTCTAAAAATAGATTTTTGTTGAGAAATTAAAGTTGTTTTAAAATGGGATTTCTATTAAATAAACTATATAGTTAAAGTTGTTTCGTTTTGAAATATTTTGGAAAGTGGATTATTCAAATATATAATATTTATTGAAATGAATTCACATTTTTATAATAAGCTTTGTAAATTGATTGGTTTTATTTAAAAACGAATTAAAAATGAATTATCGATGTTTATTTAAAGTGTTTTGTTATTTTAAATAATTACTTAAACTTGTTTTAAAAATGAATTATTATTCTGTAAAAAAATACTTATTTTATATATAGAGAGAGATTTGAAATGATTGGAATTTATTCATAAATTCTCTCGATATTTGTAAATGGGGTTTATTTAAAAAATGTGATTTTACAAGAGAAAATCTTATAATGTAATTCTGGGAATTTAAGGAAATTTCCAAAATTAAGATACAAGAACTTCGAAATTGAATCTGAATTCATAAAGAAGTTATAAATGAATAAACGAGATTATAAGTGAGTATAATCGATTTTGGGAAATGTAAAAGGATTTAATATAAATTCATGAGATTTATGAGATAAGTTGTGAAATATTTCCTAAGTTTGACATTAACATACTTTTGGAGAATATGGGTATAAATATTTTCTTAAGTATTGAAAAGAGGGTTTTGGAAATATTTAAAGTGGGAAGTGGATGGTATAGAAATATTTTTCTAAGTGTTATATATTGAGTTCGGAAATATTTCTAAGTGTTGATATGATTTGAAAATATCCCGTTAAGGATATAAGGATTTGAAATTGTTTTCAAACGTTGGAATACTGAAAGGGATTTGAATATATATCTATATAAAGAATATTTGAAATGAATGTTTTGAAGAGATTTAATAAAATATGGACCTAGTGACTGTTTAGGTGTGTAATTTGACAGTTAAATGACCGACTATCAAATCAAGGCAAATTATTTAATCGTTTCTAAGAGACCAGGACGGATTTAATTATCCGAAACCACTTCGATCTGATTCGTGCGTTATGAATTGTGATATCGTGAAGATAATGCAGACGGTGATTTTGGAGATTCGATTTGTTTAGACCCAAAACAACTAGTATGGATGAATGCTATCATTTGCATCGTGGTCTGGGAGGCAGTGTTAGCATTCCCAGTATGAACGCTATTCTTAAGGTAATACGTAGCCTCAAGCCTCATCAACCGGAAATGACTAAAACAGGGGAGATGCAGCAGGGCTAACTGGGTCGCACCCAAGTAGGGTATGTTATCACTTTTTTTAACGACCCGTAATTTTTGATAAGTAAATATATTAAATTAACTAAAAAATTTCAATTTAATATTGTGAGAAATTAAAAAAATTATGATTTAATAATGATAAAATAACAAGAATATGATTTAATAATGATTGTTTGAAAGTTTTGACAATCATCTTAATGTGATTTCAATCAATTAAAATAATTGTAGAGTTAAATTGGTTATAATTATAAATAAGGAATTACAATTGGTAATTAATGGAATTAAGGAAATTGAAATATTATAACTAATATGGCAAAAATTATAACAGTAAAATATTGATATAATAAAATGTAAACTAATGTTAATTATATTAATAAGGTGACGGTTGATTTAATAATAAGAGTGGGAATCAAATTAAAAAATTGTTTTGATTTAAAATATAATTAACTAGGATTTTATTATACTGTAATTGAACGTTGAATTTAATGAAATATTTTAATAGTGAATTTAAAATAGAAATTTTATTTTGATAGATTATTAATTTCTATGAAATCTAGAATGATAAAATTGTCAACTATTAAATTTTAATTTAAAAGTGATTAAACCAATTTAATAATAATTCATTTAATTAACGTGAAAATTAGCCATTTTGGCCACGGTCTTTGATTTCGATGAAACCGGTTTCATCGGATCCGTAATAGTAAATTATTGTAGGACTTCAAGTTTCGTAGCGATCGGACATGCGGGCTCAAAACGCGTAGAAATCAATTAAATGAGTTAATTTAAATAATCTAATTTTAAAAGATAACTTTCGGTATAATGGAATTTGGGTTGAGACTAGTTCCATTGAGTTTAAAAATATTGAAAAACAATATTTCGATATATTGGAAGATTCACTTTCGTTTCGAAAACGAAATAGGTTTTTCGGTTCGTTATTATCGGTTCGGACCAATTTGATATGTTCATTCAATCTTATCTATCCTTGTCCATATAAATAGTTTTGTTTCTAACCCTAGCAGCCTTTTTCATATTTTTATACGTATGGTTCCATCTGCTCCTTCCTTCCTCTCCAATGGAAGAAACCCTAATTCCCAAATTCAATCGCAAATCAAAATCAAATCCAAATATTCAAACTCCTCAAACAATAGCAAATTATATATCGTTGGAAAGCTCACGACGAGCGTAATCTCCATCCGTTGTTTGTTTTTGCAATTGAGTTTTGGTTTGTCTAGAAATGACCAAAACATTCTTGTCATCGATTTTGGTGGTTGATTAATGTCGACGATTCATCGATTCAAGGGTGCAGTAGTGTAGAGATTGTCATGGGGAGTTCATCGGAGTGGTTCGTTTGAAGAGATGATGGCCGGATAAGCGTGAAAAATTCGATTAGGGTCTAAATATGGGGCGGCGATTGGAATTTTTCATCTCGACCTGAAGCGACGATGGGGTAGTCTGCTAGGTCGCAGCTGGCCGTATCAGTGTCGACGGAGGCGTGTTTACAAGTGGCTACGTGTGGGTTTGGACTATGTCGTGCTCGAATTAGGGTTAGTGAGGTAATCGAATTACATATTTGCCCTTGTTATGTTTAATTTAATTTAATTTAATTTTCAAACTTCTAACGCAAATAACTTTTGCATACAAACTCGGATTTGGGTTCGGTTTTCTCCATTGTGATCATATCGAAATTACAGACATTATGAAACTGGTTTGGTTACATTCTGAAACGGTTCAAATTTTGGGCCTTATTTGTTTTTTTTATCGTCGATATATCAATGGTGAGTGATTTAACTCACTCATAACTACTAAATTATCCTATGTTGGTTAAATTAAATTTATGATGTGATTGTAAATTCATTTATTGTGATTTGGTATTTTAAATTTTCATTTAAATTTAATTTGAATTTATATTTAATTATTTCTATTTGAATTATATTGAATTTAACTGCCAGTTAAATACCGGATAACGATAACAAGTTTATTTTTTGTGATTTATTGGTTAATTTGAATGATGATTGTGATGGATATTTAATTGTTGATATTTGGATGATTGGATATTATATTTATTTTATATGTTGTTATCACACTTCAAGTTCGCTTAGTTATTGTTAGAAAAATCACTGTGGGCTGAAATGATACATACCCGAATGATCTTATAGATTAGAGAAAAATAATTATGGGTTGAAATGATAAACTCGAGCGATTTTATGACTCTTGAATTTTATTCGAGATTGCGGGTTGAAATGATATATACCCGTAAATTTAAATTTTTTTACGGGTTGAAATGATATATATCTGTATCACTTGACCATAAGGTTGAAATTTATATACGGACACTGGATTGGTTAAATTAAACGATTTTAGCTCCTTAATTTTTGAATCCAATTAAATGATATTTTGAAATAAAATTTAATTTATACGAACTGAATTGTTTTCAAAATCCAAGCTTTAAAATGTTGAAATTTTAATTGGTTTAAATGATTTGTTTGTAGAATTTAAATTGGAATTTTAAAGTTAAATTTTGAAATATAAATAAAATTTATCAAAATTAAGTTATTGTAAACGTTTGAATATTCAAACTTTGAAATTTATTGAATTTTAAGTGGTTTAAATTCGTAGTTCGAACATGGATTTGAAACCAATATAGACTGAAATGGTTTTAATAAGAATTTGAATTGAAAGATTAGAATTGAGTTTTTGTTGATTTGAAATCTGGATATGGTCTAGATTTGTTGAAATGGAAGAAATGGCTTAATTTGATATTATTTTCAAATAATTATTTTAATATAAACTATTTAAAAACCTATTATTTTAAAATTTAGATTATTTATTTTTTCAACTATTTACTATGTAAATCATTCCAATAATCAATTCATTTTGTACTAAACTATTTTTAACTGTTTAAAAATCCTTAAACTATTTAAATTATTAAACTATTTTAAACTAATAAAACTATTTTTAACTATCGTAACTCTTATAAACTATTTTAATATATAAACTATTTTACTTTATAACCTATTTTAATATATAAACTATTTCTAATATATAAACTATTTAATCTATAACCTATTTTTAAACTATAAGCTATTTTTACTTATAACTATTCCAATATATATACTACTTTCAATATTCAAACCGTTTAAAATTGGACTGTTATGATTCAGATTTAACTGATTTAAATTCGCATATTTTGATACGATGATTTAACCTATTTCATGATTATGATTTTGGAAATTAATATGATTTAAAGTGAATGATTTTGAAAGTGAATAAGATTTCGAAAGTGGTATGATTTTGAAGTGTAAGATATTTTGATACCAAATTATGAATCGGTTTCGGAAATGTAAAAGAATCAACAGGTGTGAAATAAGCATTTGGTCGTTAAAGAGACGGGGTCAAATATTTTCACTCTTTGCCAATCCGAAAACCACTTTAACAATGGTGCACGTGGTTGGGAATCTAGAATGAAGTAGAATGCCTGGCAAATGCTGCTGTATGAGGTATGATCGCAGCCCTGACCCCCTCGGGTTAGCTTGATATGACTAAAACAGGAGTCATGCTGGGCCAAGTAAGGTGGCTCCTCATATCGTGCACATTTCTTCGATACCATATTTACTACATTGTGATTGATTTAGTGGCCAACCCTCGATTTTATTATGGAAGTGTGTCCCGAGGTGGATGGTAATAGCTGCTATGCGTTACCACCGGTCCGTACTCGCAAAACGGTGGTATGCTACCCTGGGCATTGCATCGCATGCCTTGTCATATGCCTTATCGAGCCCATTACGAGTTTGGTTTGTATCATACATATGGAGTGCTACCTGAGTATCTCACCGGCTTGGTGGGGCTTACAATATCTGTATAGACAAAAGTATTTATATAAAAATATGTTAAAGGGGATATGGGTAACGCCTTAACGCTATTTTAATACTTTACTTTATTGTAAACATAATATGATAGCTTATTGTAATATGCATGTAGATAGGTTAACGGATCCTCAGGAGATGGAATACCGAACATCTCTTAAGTTAGTACACGCACGTTAGACACTGGATAGGAGATGTAAAATCCCGTGAACATCCCTGAAGCCGTTACATTCATATTTATTTACTGTTAATTTAACTTACATAAGATCTGTTTGTTCTAACTCGAGTGTTTTGTCTTTTCATTGCGCTCGGGTCAGCCTGAGCTTTTCAGTATAGAAGACATTATTTGGAGGACGAAGACGAAGATTTAGTATATTACTACTATTTATTATAGTTATTCCACCACATCATGTTATTCTGCTGCATTATTTATCTATTCATCCTTGTGAAGAACTCTGATCTGTATTGTAAAATTATAATCAAATGTTATTTGTAAAACAGGTTCATGAACTATTTATTTGATTATTATATTTTGTCATTCTGCTATGAGATTCTGCATTTTGTTTTTTCTTCTTTTCTCTTATTTACTTATTTACCCCATTAACAATCCTCCCTTTTGAATGGTTTGAGTTGACATGCATGGTTTATTTTCGACTTAAACCATCTAAAAAGGTGGGTCGTTACACTTTTCTAGATACCCTCGGATCTATCATAATTATGGATATGATTGTGCATGTAAAAGAGACCGCTCGATTAGGGTAGGAACACACGAGGTGATAACATATTCAATATTATCCAGCAAGGAATAGGCCGATCCTGTGTTGGCAGGGATCATGTAACAACCCGCATATTTTACGATTTGAATATTTAAATATTTTATTTAAATATTTTATCGTTGGTCGGATTTTAGTCCGAAAAGTTACTTTTTTCATATGGTCGAATTAGGACTCCGGACCACTTCCATTGGGTCCAAAACGCCGCTTGCGATCTTTTTGAGTATAAACTTTGATATGTTTGGAGTTAGTGGAATTTTGCCACCTTTTCACTTTGGGCTTTGGGTTTGGTTTAGCCCATTAGCCTAAACTATTAATTCTAACTCAACCCCCTTTTCCCTTCATTACTTCACTTTCATTTCCTAACACTCAAACTTCATCAAAAATGGGAAGAGGAATGGGAAATTAAATCTCCAAGCCCTAGTTCATTTGCAAACCCAACATCTAACTCCAAATCCAAAGAGAAGCCATTGATTCAAGCTTCTTGTGTAGAGATTGAAGTGTGGTTGATTCTTCCTTTGCTTTTAAGCTTCTCCTTCATTTATTTTGTGAAAAGGTGAGATTTTTATCTCACATCATTATCTATAACTATCTTTGATTGTTGGGTATGAATTCCTAACACTTTTTCATACGCATTTGCTCTTGGTTTGGATTGAATTGGTGAAAATCCCAATTTTTAGTGTTTTGGGTTCAAATCTTTAAAAATCCTAACTTTGATGATTGAACGCGTTTTTGGTGATGCATCGAGGAGCCAATAGGACCGGGAGGCCGATGGGCATAATCCCCTAGCGTCCGTGCTCGATTGGTTGCAAATTGAGAGAGTTTTTGGCATTTTTGTTGCTTAGGTCGTTCGGCCTGCACATATGATTCTCGACCTACAGTTAGGCCGGCTTGCCATAGGTCGCAACCCATAGGTCGCTCGCCTTGTAGTTAGGTCGTCCTGCCATAGGTCGCAACCCCATAAGTCACTCGGCCTGTTAGGTTGTTCCATTCCATAAATCGTTCGGCCTATTCTTACCCTGTAGGTCGCGCCATGCCATTAAGTCGTACATGCTTAAGTCGCGCCATGGGATAGGTCGTTCCATGTGTTGAGTCGCTCGGCTTGTCCCAGTGCCTTAGGTCGCGCTATACCTTAGGTCGCTCGGCCATGTTATGCCGCTAACTCCTTTGGTCGCTCGTTACTTAGGTCGCGCCAGTTAGGCCGCAAGCTACTTCTTAGCCGCTAGCTGCCTTAGGTCGCTGATCTCCTTAGGTCGCTCGGCCTGCTTTCACTGTTAGGTCGCTCCATATCTTGGGTCGCACCTGCTATATCTCGTACACATTGGGTCACGCACCTCCTTTGGTCGCTCGTTACTTAGGTCGCGCCATGCTATAAGTCGCGCCAGACTATAGGTCGCACCAGATTAAGTTGCTCTGTTAGGTCGTATGCTATTTCTTGAGCCGCTGATTTCTTGTGTTGACTTATGTTAAGTCGTAAGTCGTGGCTGTTAAGTTGCAAGGGTATATCCACTTTGATGGATTTGAAATCGAATTCTTTGGATTTTATTCATGTCTTCGAATGTGAACTTTTGTGACTGTTTGTTTCTGAAATCATTTTTGTGATTTGTCACTTTAAAAATATGAAGGCTTCAATACTAGCAGTAAATATCAAAACTCGTTCATCAAAACGGTTTCAACCCTATTTTTATTACAAAGCTCGTTTCTTAAACCGTTTTTCAATCTACTAGTATATACAAACCTTTATCTCACTCGTACTAGAAATTTAATTAAACGGCTTAGTAAAACAAGTGGTATGAAACGCTTGCGTTACTTCGCCGGTTAATTCTTGAACTTGTTCGGTTGAATCTCTTGTGACAACTTTTGAGTGAAGATCTACAATTTGTTCGTAAATATTTAAGTTAAGCTAGTGGTTATGGGACATGAAGCTAAGCTTATATATTTACTAGCTTACTGTAATTGACACTTCTTGATGATCGTTGATAATCATTTTTGTGATTTAGACTAGCAAATGTGCGATGTCTCTTTGTCTACGAGGGAGACTAAACCCCGTTTCTGTGGAGCTTCGTCTCAATTTGGTGGGGTAGCGACCCATGGTCTTCGGACCGTTTTGTGGAGCTTCGGCTCAAAATTAATGGTTAGCAACCATGGAATAGCATTCCATTTTGTGATACACGTGTTGGTGAGTTTTTATGCTCCCGTTTTGTGATAAGTCTCCCTCCTTTTTGTGATTTCTGGATTTCCATTGATGATTTCTAGAACTTGTGTTTCACCAATTTTCGTGATTTACATTGATGCGTTTTATCAATATTTGTGCATTGGTGAATTTGTGTGTTATTAACTTTTGTGATTGACATTGATATAATTGTCAATATTTATGGTTTGGTAAATAAAAATAAAGAGTATGTCATTCTTTTTTATCTTTAAGAAGATTCTAGTGATACTGATTAATCTCTTGTTGATTTTCAATTACATACTTATCACAGTATGGCTTTATGGTTATCATACGTTTTTGTCATATCTCTTATTCTATATCATTTCATCTGATATTTATAGCTAGACTGATCCGTTTATTATTTTCTTATTAAGTAATACTCGGGTCAGACCGAGATGCTACAGGTGCTTCTGCTTGACTTCACATCTGGGATTATCACCCTGACTTTTGCCTAACTACTTAAATTAGTAGTTTATGTTGTATACATTTGATATATAGACTCATTGATGTATCCATATTCTTTTGTCCAGCACTTGTAGCTATTCTTTTATGATATTGTGGATCTTGTCTGACCACCACTCTGATGAACACTTTTATGTGTTATATATTCATACCTATTTCCGCCATGTGATATGGATGTATGTGACTGATCTGTGTTATGTTTATTTCTATATTTATTTTCGAAGAATATATATATATAGCCACTGTGTAGTAGCTTTGAGTTTGTATCGGTATGTCGGATTTCCTCCTGAAACCAGATGCATGTTGTACTATCTGACATATTGGTGCTCGCACAAAGCAATTACGCGGATGGTCGCTCCTCAACAGCCTTATTCTCCGCGCTAGTTGATGGCATTACCTCGTAGTGTCCTTGTGTAACGACCCGTAAATTTAACTGGTTTTAATAACGTTATTAACAGAAATTTGTGGGAATTTTAAACGATAAAATTTTAAAATATAAATTCTATATTTGGAATGCGTCTAGTCAAACATAGCAAATGGTAAATTTTCGTCCGAAATATGAAAGTTTATTTCGTGCGTAAATTCACTTCAATTTAATCAGTTAAAAAGCGATGAAAATAAAACGTTTTCAAAACCAAAATATTTTTACATAGAAAAGTTCTAAAACATCTTCTGAGCAAGATGTCAGTTTGTCGTTTTTCCAAATTCGGAAATCTTTAGCTCCGTCGATCTTATTTTTCTACGATTTTCAAGCATTTTACGCTAGTATAAAAATTCGAATTTTTATAATTCGATCGTGCCACTGATATCTGTATACCGTTTTGATCGTCTCGTCATGCTGATCTCAACGGTGTATTCATTTATGAATTTTGGTGTTCGGTACGCGGCGAAACCGCGATACGATTAGCCGTATCGGAACGTATTCAAGCCTTTTGTTTTTCCATTTCTCTTCCATATGTTCACTTGGCTCTGTTACTTTCACTCTTGGTACATAATAATATTCTGTAGCATAACTCACTCAACTTTTTGTTTAACCCATTCGTGTCCGTTGCTTGTAAAAAAAGAAAATAATTTAAAATATATGATGCCTCATCTTCTTTTGCATGGTGACATGTTCCATTGCCAGCCTTCCAATTTTCCATTCGTAACTTTATTTCATTTACTCTTTCAAACTCATACCAAGCAACCATCAGATACTTTAATTATCTGCATAAATCAAGGGTCCTTTGGGTTTCTGTGCATTTATATCGGTTGTCTTTCCATTTTGATATCTCTGCTCTCTTTTATCTACCTGCTTCCATTTTTCATTGTTAAACTAAGAAATAAAATACAGAGCATTGATGGATGTCCTGCTGATTTCATTTTCTTTGAGCCTTTCCCCTCTGTTACTTCTCTTGCTTGAAATATAAACGTATACTTTATACTAAGCCTGCTAATGATTTTCTTACTCCAACCACACCATACACCGTAAGCCTACACCCAAGCACCCACGGCCTCAGATCCTCCGACCTCGGCCGCGCGTCCACCTTCCTTTCTCTTCCATCTGCTCGCCCGCTACCCAACTCCGCCTCCCTGCTCAGTCGTACCTCCATCCACCTTCCACCACCCCAAGCTTCCTCTACCTCCGAACCCCGCCCTCACCACCGTTCAACCACAGCTTGCTGCCATGCCGAACTGCGTTCGTCCCATCTCTTCAACCTGCCACCGCTCTTCTCTCCTAACCACTTTCTCCTCCCCTTACGCAAGTCTCAACCACCCACCGAGGCTCGTAGCCTGCGTCATCTTTTTGTCTACCTGTAGCAGTAGCTTGTATAAGGTACTATATATATCTTCTATATTATTATAAAGTAAAATGGATAGTTGTTTATTACTATATATAAAGTTACGTAATGCTATATATTATATTTGATATGTATTAGTCTTCTACCTTATAAATACTGTCATATTTACATACATCATATAGTATAAAGTTGTTTACAGGCTATGAAGCTATAATTTTCTAACTTAGTTATTTTCAAATTTTCTAAATCATTCTTTCTTTCAACAGCCGTTGCCTTATATTCAACATATACATTGAAGTGAATTTTATGTTGAACTTGTACATTTATCTGCTTACTAGATTTATAAAAGAAGTGTGTATGGGTAAGTTTATACTCGTGTTATGTTTTGTTACGAGACTTACTTATGTTTTATATAGAATAGCTTGTGCATAAGCCCTGATAACTGACGTATGACTAAAAAAAAACTAATGACTGATATTATATTTTAGATATTACGTTGGCATGATATCTTTACATATATTCGTTGCATGTAGGCTGTTTCATATGCATTATGTAAGTGTTTGTAGGTATAATGACTGTGTCAAAAAAAAATTTAGTAAATATACGTGTCTAGTTTGTGTTAGATATATTATGAAGTAATATTTAAAATATGTGTGACAGATTATTATGGTTGCATATATGATGATCTGTCGACTTACATTACAAATTTATTTGATATTAAGTACTATTTTAAAATGATAGTATGTATGGATCATTTGTTTTAGAAATAATACATATATTTGTGTCGCTCACATATTTCTTTGGCTCAGTTTTCATATTGACATGCATATATTTGATTTATAATAATATTAAATAAATATATGTTTTAAAGCTCTGTTATGTTGACATTAAGTATATAGATTTTATACACATGTTAGTTTAGATGTATAGGCCATGACAGTGTATCTGTTAGACTTTTATACATTATACAATATGATTTTAAGCATGTTTCATATAATACAGATTTCATGGGTTCAGTCTGCACGTATATTCTAGGATTTTTGACATAAAAATATTTAGTTCATGTCGGTAGCATATTTCTATTTGTTGATATGAATAAGTTATATTAGTTCTTATCTTATTTATAGCATATATATTAAAGTATATTTATGATAATTATAAATATACAGTGTGTATGTGAATTATTTTATATCTATTTGCTTATATATTAGTGATATATTGTGATTCAAAGTTTATATATATATATATATATATATGTATGTATGTATGTATGTATTGATTCAGAAACTGTGTATATATAAATGTATATGTTATTCTATATTAAAAATTAAATTATTGATTTGAAAATAAATAGGTATGTTTTAATTTAATATAAGTTTAAAATTTGGGATATGGTTTTACAGATATAGTTGTATACAAGTTCACTTATATTAATTATCTTCATCGATTCAGTTTTGATTTGATTTCATCAATTTCTATTTATTAGCTTGTTCATCGAATCGTGTCCATCTAGCTTTACTCCCGGAGTCACGCTTGCATTTCGTAACTCAATCTCTTTGTCTATTCTCGCCAGCCTCGAAAGGTGAGCAATCACTCACGATTAATGTTCTTTTATTTATTAAATTTGATTTCAATTGAAACGATGATTGAAATATGTTGTTGTAGTTAGTTACTCTGTTATATATGCTATTACCTGTATCTATTCACCTATGACATCTGACACCATTATATGTTAATTATATATGCGATAATAATACAGTTTGGTTGATAATTGATTGATCGATTGTTGTTTTATTGGATGTTAAATTGTAATGTATAAAGTGATAAATATTATGCAATTGAATTTGACGTAAGATAGTTAAAATTCGAATTGACATATGTATTGAACTGGATTAGTTAAATTTGTAAAATATGGCCCCTTAAATGTTTAATTATTTGACACGTAGAAAATGGTTAATTACTCTTGAACCATTTGAATTTATGTTAAATTAATTGATGAAGTATGAAATTGAATAGTTGAAGTAAAGTGTAGAATTGCGAAGAATAATAAGTGAATAATCTTTAATCTACATGAAATGATAGTGTAGATTCTAGAAATAATTATATTAATTCACACAAACAACAATGTGAATTAATACGATTATTTCGAGATTATTTAAATTAATTATTGGATTGTTATTGATTATTGTTATTGCTTGTTTATTTACTTTGACACCATCCCAGTTATCACACTTCAAGTTCCCTTTATTATGCTTGATCTTGAATTGAATTTGGAATCGGGTTGAAGTGATATATACCCAAATGAATTTGACCCTGGATAGAGAATTAAATAAATCCGATTGGTCAATAATTTGATTTAAAAAATAAAATAATGGTTTTATTCGAGTAAAGAATAAGTTTGAAATGAAGTTGGAATTTGAATTTTGAAAGGAAAATGTAAAGATTGAAATATGAAGCAAATATTAACGTAGTAATTGATAAAAGAACGCTGTTTGAAATTTAATTATTTAATAATTAAATTTGGAATTATTAATAAATAATTTGGAATTAGTAATAATTGAGTTTTGAAATTATTAAGTTTGAAAACATTTAATAATTAAATTTGAAATTATAATTAAGTTTGGAATTATAATTAAGTTTGAAATTATTAAGTTGAATTTATAATTAAGTTGAAATGATTTGATTATTAAGTTTGAATTCATAATTAAGTGGAAATGATTTAATAATTAAGTTTGAATTTATAATCAAGTTTGTAATTATTAAGTTTTGAAATTATTTAATAATTATGTTTGAAATTATTTAATAATTGAATAAGATTTAACATTTGATAATTGAATAAAAATTAAATTCTTTGATAAGAGAAATTTAACTTTTGAATAAGAGGATTTGAACTTCGTTAATAAATGAAATTGATTTTGTTTATTTATTAAAGTTTTGGGAAAATTATTTAAGTGAGTTTATAAGTGAAAGTGAAACTCCTCGATTATGTGAAAGTTAGTTCTTTATTAATTGAGTTTTAAATTTGTAACGAAGTCAATAAATAAGTGAAAATTGAATTTCTTTAACAAGAAATAAAATGCGATTTATTGAAATGAATAGGATTTATTGAAATTAACGTAAGACTTGTAATTTAAAGAATTGATTTGACAAATTTAATTTATTTCAATTTGAAGTTTTAATATGATGAAGTTGAACTTAAGAAATCGATGTAATGAATTGGAAATTTAAATGAAAATTGTTTTAAATGATAAATTAGCTTAGCGAATATTGAATAAAATCAATAAATGAATTTAAACTGATTTGAATGAAAATTAAACAATTTAAATGATTTCGGAATGAAACCTATATACGAACTTGAATCAATATTTGAATTGTTTTAAATAAAAATTGAAAATTGAATTGTAAGACTTCGAAATGGTTATTTGCTAGATTTGAAATGTAAATTTTGGAAATTGATAGTGAAAGACAAATGAAATGTTGATTATAAATTCTAATTGAAAATGAAATTGTTTTGGTTTTGAAATTTACTAAACGACCAATCGGTGTGATAATTACGAAAGTTATTAAAGAGACCGGAATCGGTTATTGATATACTCTCTATCTAAACCGAAAACCACTTTAATAACTATACGCAGAGTGATGATCCAGAATGAAGTGGTTGGAATGATGTACGTGATGACTAAAGAAAGAGAACGATAATGGATAGCCTTGACACTTGTGTCAAATTGGAAATGACTAAAATCAGGAGCCGTGCCGGGCCAAATGGGGTTAGCCACCTCGAGCGAACACACTTCTTCGTAACTACTACTCATTACTTGTTATTGATTGGTGCACCCTCGGAATTTCAGGAGTGTTGTTTCACGGTGTTGCGATCGCTGCGGCGATGCGTTCTCACCAGTCCGGATCAGGCGAACGGTAGTTTCACTACCTTGGGTATTACCTCATGTGCCTTGTCATACTTGTATCCCTATATACGCGACCACTACGAATTTGTTTTGTGTTATACCTATGGAGTACTCCCTGATAGCCCACTAGTTCACTGTGGAGTTTGCAGTGCTGTATAGACTATGACATCTATATAAAATGTGTTAAGGGGGATAATGGTAACGCCTTAACACTATTTTGATACTTTATATTACTGATATACATTATCTATTTAGCGTACACTACTACATAGTGGATAGTTTAACGGATCCTTAGAGGATGGTGATTCCAACATCCTTTGAGTTACTTGTATTTTGATTGCTTTTTCACTTGAGTTGGATTTATTGATATGAGAATATTAATCCTGACTCGAGTGTTTTGTGTTTGCTTTACGCCCGGGTCAGACTGAGTGTACCAGTATTTGGGGCACACCTTTGGAGTTGGAGCTTTACTTGAAGATCCAGCCATCTATTCTTCTTTCAGTATTCGATGATTCCAGTGATGTATTCTGAATTGTACTTGATGTATCATATTTCTCTTCTGTTGTAAACTCTGATGTATCTTATATATATATATAGTAGCTTCATGAACTACTATCTCTTTACTTCCGCTGCATATTATTACTCTGTGTTTGTGATTCTGTGATTATTTATTTACTGTATATCTCAGTTTTGCCAAATTAAAATTAACAATTCGGTATTTTGGATTATTCAAGTCCGGCATGTGCGGATATGAATAGTCTAAAATAGCGGGTCGTTATAGTTGGTATCAGAGCCTTGGTAGCTCTAGGCAAACTTAGCATATAGGGTAAATGTATTTACAGAATCACTCTCATTCGAGTTTCAATCTCTTCCTTTCGACTCGATTCCTTTGGATTTCGGAACGTCCCTCGGTCCCGGAATTCATTCTTGTCCCCCACTATTCTTCTTCTTTCGATTCTGGAGCATCCCATAACTCCATTTCGAATGACCTTTATAATGAATCGGAGGTCTCGCCAAACTTTGAATTATTTGTAAATGGGTAAATCTCCCTTACAATAGACATCGATTTACCGGAGATTTCTGTATCCTCGGTTTACGATGCTATCTATTCCCTGTTATACCTGAATTCTATCTTTTGAGACCGAATGTCGATTTACCTCGGAATTCAGCATCGACCTTATTCTTGAAGTAACGGTCGACCGGTTAAGGTTGCCCGTAAATTAAATAAGCTTATCCACCTCCCGATTCTATTAATTGAATTATCTTATCTTCTGTTTCGAACGTATTATCGAATCAAAATTTTCTTTCATTTGATTTCATCAAATTAGAATTTCTACACTTGTTTTGTAATCTATTTTGTATCGTCAAACGAAGAAGTGTATTTGTAAATTAATGTTAAAATGTTTATATATTATTGTGTTGTATGAGTTGTTGATGTTGACTTAGGTTTTCGATCGATTCGTCTGATCAACGCTATCGATAGAATTTCCAAAACACTTTAACAGAGCATACTGACACAATATTGTTTTCAAATTGGTAAATAAAATAGTTTTGTATGATTATATTATAATAAGTATAAATTTTTCGGAAATTAAAATGTTAATGAATCTATTGTCCGAAATGTTAAAATTTAATTTTCATTTATTATTTATAAATCATTGACTATTTCATAATATAAATGAATGAATTTATAAAAAAAATGGATATAAATTGATTTGGAATTTGATGTGAATTAAAATTAGAATTTGAGAATTTAATTTCCGATAATTTCGAACTATGGTTTTCAAGTTTAAAATATATTATATAAAATATTTTGAATAGAAATAGTTTTCAAAGAATTTTAAATTAGAGCTCCTCTCTTTTGTCGCTGGAAAATAATTTCAGTGATGACAGCCGCATCATCGACATTCATTTTCGAGTTTCAAAGTGGAGAGACTATTCTGTAGCTTTGTTATGATTTGTTTGAAAATAAATTGATTTGAAATTCTTAAATTGTGATTTGATTTGTAATATATATATATATATATATATTAATATATGATTTAAATCTGATATGATAAATTATATATATACATTTATTTACCTCTAAATAAATTTGAAGTTACTCGAAAATTTAGTTCTTAAATTTATGTTAAAGGATAATTTAAATTATAAAATGAAATCGAAATTTTAAATAAAAGTTTAAGCCTGGATAATTAAATTAGAAAATTTTACTAATGTAATACTCGATTGCATTATATATAACTTACCTAAATTCTCAAAAGTTAACTATGTAATTGAACATTATACGATATAAATGATATCAAAGGAATTTTTAAATAAAATTGAGTAGTTATAATAAATGTAAATATACTTAATATATATGTGATAGG
Organism: Allium cepa; assembly: GCA_030765085.1. Classification (NCBI taxonomy): domain Eukaryota; kingdom Viridiplantae; phylum Streptophyta; class Magnoliopsida; order Asparagales; family Amaryllidaceae; genus Allium; species Allium cepa. The sequence continues at coordinate 820,941,742 of CM060940.1, forward strand.
ATATATTAAGTAGAATAAATTAAATAATTTGGATTAAAGAAGAATTAAATTTGTCGAATAAAATATGATTATAATGACTATTCAAATTTATGATCTTTGAAATTGTTAATTTAAGAAAATTTGATAATCTACAATATAAATTGTCTTTATAAATAAAACTTGAGTGCGTATAAAAAGGTTATACACTTAAAGTTTAATAATGAATTGGTTAATAAAGATAAATAGAATGCTAGGTTAGTTGACATAATAAATGAATTAATAAAATAAATTGTTGTTTGAAATAAATTTTGTAATAGACAATGATTAATTGAAAATAAACCAAGTTAAGGAAATTCCTTGAGCTTAAAGTCAATTGTTGAATATAAATTAATTTAAATTGGAATTTATATAGTTTAAATTAATTATTTATTATGTAATTCAAGTCTATTTTCTTTTGTTTTCTATTCTTCTACTTCCTTCCTTTTCGGGTACGAAAAGTTTTGAGCAGGGGAGAATGTAACGACCCGTAAATTTAACCGGTTTTAATAACGTTATTAATTGAAATTTGTGGGAATTTTAAACGATAAAATTTGAAATATAAATTTTATATTTGGAATGCGTCTAGTCAAATATAGAAACCGGTAAATTTTCGTCCGGAAATATGAAAGTTCATTTCGTACGTAAATTCACTTCAATTTAATCAGTTAAAAAGCGATGAAAATAAAACGTTTTCAAAACCAAAATATTTTTACATAGAAAAATTCTAAACCATCTTCTGAGCAAGATGTCAATTTGTCGTTTTTCCAAATTCGGACATCTTTAGCTCCGTCGATCTTATTTTTCTACGATTTTCATGCTTTTCCACTAGTATAAAAATTCGAATTTTTATAATTCGATCGTGCCACTGATATCTGTATACCGTTTTGATCATCTCGCCGTGCTGATCTCAACAGTATATTCATTTATGAATTTTGGTGTTCGGTACGCGGCGAAACCACGATACGGTTAGCCGTATCGGATCGTATTCAAGCCTTTTGTTTTTCCATTTCTCTTCCATATGTTCATTTGGCTCTGTTACTTTCACTCCTGGTACATAATAATATTCTGTAGCATAACTCACTCAACTTTTTGTTTAACCCATTCGTGTCCATTGCTTTTAAAAAAAGAAAATAATTTAAAATATATGATGCCTCATCTTCTTTTGCATGGTGACATGTTCCATTGCCAGCCTTCCAATTTTTCATTTGTAACTTTATTTCATTTACTCTTTCAAACTCCTACCAAGCAACCATCAGATGCTTTAATTATCTGCGTAAATCAAGGGTCCTTTCGGTTTCTGTGCATTTATATCGGTTGTCTTTCCATTTTGATATCTCTGCTCTCTTTTATCTACCTGCTTCCATTTTTCATTGCTAAACTAAGAAATAAAATACATAGCATTGATGGATGTCCTGCTCATTTAATTTTCTTTGAGCCTTTCCCCTCTGTTACTTCTCTTGCTTGAAATATAAACGTATACTTTATACTAAGCTTGCTAATGATTTTCTTACTCCAACCACACCATACGCCGTAAGCCTACACCCAAGCACCCACGGCCTCAGATCCTCCGACCTCGGCCGCGTGTCCACCTTCCTCCCTCTTCCATCGCTCGCCCGCTACCCAACTCCGCCTCCCTGCTCAGCCGTACCTCCATCCACCTTCCACCACCCCAAGCTTCCTCTACCGCCGAACCCCGCCCTCACCACCGTTCAACCACAGCTTGCTGCCATGCCGAACCGCGTTCGTCCCATCTCTTCAACCTGCCACCGCTCTTCTCTCCTAACCACTTTCTCCTCTCCTTACGCAAGTCTCAGCCACCCACCGAGGCTCGTAGCCTGCGTCATCTTTTTGTCTACCTGTAGTAGTAGCTTGTATAAGGTACTATATATATCTTCTATATTATTATAAAGTAAAATGGATAGTTGTTTATTACTATATATAAAGTTACGTAATGCTATATATTATATTTGATATGTATTAGTCTTCTACCTTATAAATACTTTCATATTTACATACAGCATATAGTATAAAGTTGTTTACAAGCTATAAAGCTATAATTTTCTAACTTAGTTATTTTCAAATTTTCAGGAACATGCTTTCTTTCAACAGCCGTTGCCTTATATTCAACATATACATTGAATGTGAATTTTATGTTGAACTTGTACATTTATCTGCTTACTAGATTTATAAAAGAAGTGTATGGGTAAGTTTATACTCATGTTATGTTTTGTTACGAGACTTACTTATGTTTTATATAGAATATCTTGTGCATAAGCCCTGATAACTGACGTATGACTAAAAAAAAGCACAAACTAATGACTGATATTATATTTTAGATATTACGTTGGCATGATATCTTTACATATATTCGTTACATGTAGGCTGTTTCATATGCATTATGTAAGTGTTTGTAGGTATAATGACTGTGTCAACCTTTTTTTAGTAAATATACATGTCTGGTTTGTGTTAGATATATTATGAAGTAATATTTAAAATATGCGTGACAGATTATTATGGTTGCATATATGATGATTTGTCGACTTATATTATAAATTTATTTGATATTAAGTAATATTTTAAAATGATAGTATGTATGGATCATTTGTTTTAGAAATAATACATATATTTGTGTCGCTCACATATTTCTTTGGCTCAGTTTTCATATTGACATGCATATTTTTGTTTTATAATAGTATTAAATAAATATACGTTTTAAAGCTCTGTTATGTTGACATTAAGTATATAGATTTTATACACATTTTAGTTTAGATGTATAGGCCATGACAGTGTATGTGTTAGACTTTTATACATTATACAATATGATTTTAAGCATGTTTCATATAATACAGATTTCATGGGTTCAGTCTGCACGTATATTCTAGGATTTTTGACATAAAAATATTTAGTTCATGTCGGTAGCATATTTGTATTTGTTGATATGCATAAGTTATATTAGTTCTTATCTTATTTATAGCATATATATTAAAGTATATTTATGATAATTATAAATATACAGTGTGTATGTGAATTATTTTATATCTATTTGCTTATATATTAGTGATATATTGTGATTCAAAGTTTATATATATATATCTATGTATGTATGTATGTATTGGTTCAGAAACTGTGTATATATAAATGTATATGTTATTCTATATTAAAAATTAAATTATTGATTTGAAATTAAATAGGTATGTTTTAATTTAATATAAGTTTAAAATTTGGGATATGTTTTTACAGATATAGTTGTATACAAGTTCACTTATATTAATTATCTTCATCGATTCAGTTTTGATTTGATTCCATCAATTTCTATTTATCAGCTTGTTCATCGAATCGTGTCCATCTAGCTTTACTCCCGGAGTCACGCTTGCATTTCGTAACTCAACCTCTTTGTCTATTCTCGCGAGCCTCGAAAGGTAAGCAATCACTCACGATTAATATTCTTTTATTTATTAAATTTGATTTCAATTGAAACGACGATTGACATATGCTGCTGTAGTTAGTTACTCTGTTATATATGCTATTACCTGTATCTGTTCACCTATGACATCTGACACCATTATCTGTTAATTATTTATGCGATAATAATACAGTTTGGTTGATAATTGATTGATCGATTGTTGTTTTATTGGATGTTAAATTGTAATGTATAAAGTGATAAATATTATGCAATTGAATTTGATGTAAGATATTTAAAATTCGAATCGACATATGTGTTGAACTGGATTAGTTAAATTTGTAAAATATGACCCCTTAAATGTTTAATTATTTGACACGTAGAAAATGGTTAATTACCCTTGAACCATTTGAATTTATGTTAAATTAATTGATGAAGTATGAAATTCAATAGTTGAAGTAAAGTGTAGAATTGCGAAGAATAATAAGTGAATAATCTTTAATCTACATGAAATGATAGTGTAGATTCTAGAAATAATTATATTAATTCACACAAACAACAATCTGAATTAATACGATTATTTCGGGATTATTTAAATTAATTATTAGATTGTTATTGATTGTTGTTAGTGCTTGTTTATTTACTTTGACACCATCCCATTTATCACACTGCAAGTTCCCTTTATTATGCTTGATCTTGAATTAAATTTGGAATCAGGTTGAAATGATATTTACCCAAATGAATTTGACTTAGGATAGAGAATTAAATAAATCCGATTGGTCAATAATTTGATTTAAAAAAATAAAATAATGATTTTATTCGAGTAAAGAATAAGTTTGAAATGAAGTTGGAATTTGAATTTTGAAAGGAAAATGTAAAGATTGAAATATGAAGCAAATATTAACGTAGTAATTGATGAAAGAATGTTGTTTGAAATTTAATTATTTAATAATTAAATTTGGAATTATTAATAAATAATTTGGAATTAGTAATAATTGAGTTTTGAAATTATTAAGTTTGAAAACATTTAATAATTAAATTTGAAATTATAATTAAGTTTGGAATTATAATTAAGTTTGAAATTATTAAGTTGAATTTATAATTAAGTTGAAATAATTTGATAATTAAGTTTGAATTCATAATTAAGTGGAAATGATTTAATAATTAAGTTTGAATTTATAATCAAGTTTGTAATTACTAAGTTTTGAAATTATTTAATAATTATGTTTGAAATTATTTAATAATTGAATAAGATTTAATTATTTGATAATTGAATAAAAATTGAATTCTGTGATAAGAGAAATTGAACCTTTGAATAAGTGGATTTGAACTTCGTTAATAAATGAAATTGAGTTTCTTTATTTATTAAAGTTTTGGGAAAATTATTTAAGTAAGTTAATAAATGAAAGCGAAACTCCTCGATTATGTGAAAGTTAGTTCTTTATTAATTGAGTTTGAAATTTGTAACGAAGTCAATAAATGAGTGAAAATTGAATTTATTTAACAAGAAATAAAATGTGATTTATTGAAATGAATAGTATTTATTGAAATTAACGTAAGACTTGTAATTTAAAGAATTGATTTGACGAATTTAATTTATTTCAATTTTAAGTTTTGATATAATGAAGTTGAACTTAAGAAATCGATGTAATGAATTGGAAATTTAAATGAAAATTGTTTTAAATGATAAATTAGCTTAGCGAATATTGAATAAAATCGATAAATGAATTTAAATTGATTTGAATGAAAATTAAAAAATTTAAATGATTTCAGAATGAAACCTATATACGAACTTGAATCAATATTTGAATTGTTTTAAATAAAAATTGAAAATTGAATTGTAAGACTCGAAATGGTTATTTGGTAGTTTTGAAATGTAAATTTTGGAAATTTAAGTGAAAGACAAATGAAATGTTGATTATAAATTCTAATTGAAAATGAAATTGTTTTGGTTTCGAAATTTACTAAACGATCAATCGGTGTGATAATTACAAAAGTTATTAAAGAGACCAGAATCGGTTTTGGATATGCTCTCTATCTAAACCGAAAACCACTTTAATAACTATACGCGGAGTGATGACTGAAGAAAGAGAACGATAATGGATAGCCTTGACACTTGTGTCAAATTGGAAATGACTAAAATCAGGAGCCGTGCCGGGCCAAATGGGGTTAGCCACCTCGAGCGAACACACTTCTTCGTAACTACTACTCATTACTTGTTATTGATTGGTGCACCCTCGGAATATCAGGAGTGTTGTTTCGCGGTGTTGCGATCGCTGCGCGATGCGTTCTCACCAGTCCGGATCAGGCGAAAGGTAGTTTCACTACCTTGGGTATTGCCTCATGTGCCTTGTCATACTTGTATCCCTATATACGCGACCACTACGAATTTGTTTTGTGTTATACCTATGGAGTACTCCCTGATAGCCCACTAGTTTACGGTGGAGTTTACAGTGCTGTATAGACTATGACATCTATATAAAATGTGTTAAGGGGGATAATGGTAACGCCTTAACACTATTTTGATACTTTATATTACTGATAGACATTATCTATTTAGCGTACACTACTACATAGTAGATAGTTTAACGGATCCTTAGAGGATGGTGATTCCAACATCCTTTGAGTTACTTGTATTTCGATTGCTTTTTCACTTGAGTTGGATTTATTGATATGAGAAATATTAATCCTGACTCGAGTGTTTTGTGTTTGCTTTACGCTCGGGTCGGACTGAGTGTACCATTCGAGGCTCACCTTTGGAGTTGGAGCTTTGCTTGAAGATCCAACCATCTATTCTGCTTTCAGTATTCGATGATTCCAGTGATGTATTCTGATTTGTACTTGATGTATCATATTTCTCTTCTGTTGTAAACTCTGATATATCTTATATATTTATATAGTAGCTTCATGAACTACCATCTCTTTTACTTCCGCTGCATATTATTACTCTGTGTCTGTGATTCTGTGATTATTTATTTACTGTATATCTGAGTTTTGCCAAATTATAATTAACAATTCGGTATTTTGGACTATTCAAGTCCGACATGTGCGGATGCGAATAGTCTACAATAGCAGGTTGTTATACCTTGGCTAGAATGGGTATAGAGGTGGGGCGTCACAGCTTGGTATCAGAGCTAAACTTCGAAACAATGTAGAATGATTTAACAAGGATCATCGTCCTGAGTCCATCTTAGGAGTCGTGCCTTAGGATTTTATTCGGGTCTTCGAACCGTTCTATCCTAATTTCTTTTGTGATTCATTGTTTTATCAATCATTATTGTTTGATATTCAATTTGTGAATAACCTTTTTTTTCTTCCTTCTTCCTTCTTAAGGAAGAGAAATGGTTAGACCAGGCCGTCCCAGCGCCGGTCAATCTAGAGCTACTCCCCAAGATGGAGTATATATGTCTGCCCAGCAGCTCCTTGATCTAGTAAGGAATGCTCAAGCAGCCGGATCTAATCCGGAGTCTACTCACCCTAAGTCTGGATTTTCACGTTTGTGCAACGATTATACCAATTTGGGTGGGAAGCCATTCAAAGGTTATGAAACTATTATTGAATTTCAGGTTTGGCTAAGAACGTGCGATCGAATATTTTCTCGCATGAATCTTGTTGATCTTCACCGTGTTCAGGTGGCCTCTAGTATGCTCCAAGAAAGAGAATTAGATTGGTATGAGCTTCTGATTTCTGAAATTTTTGAAGCGGATCTTACTTGGGAGAAATTCCGGGAACGATTCGAATTAAAATTTGTGCCAGAAGCTGAGAAAGTAACATTGGCTCGTCGTTTCATTGACCTTGTTCAAGGTGGATCCTCTGTGGCGGATTATGTCGCATCCTTCAAGTCACTTTCTAAATACGGGGTCGAATACATAAACACCCCATTGAAGAAGAACCAAAGATTTTTTTATGGCTTGAATAAAAATCTCAAGAAGCCATTACTTCTAAAATTAGAAGTTTCTTTTGATCAACTCATTGATATCGCTCTTCGACTTGAAGAGGCAGATAAGGAGAGTGATGTTGAAGTTATGGGTGCCAAACCAAACTTCAACAACAAGAAAAGGACTAATAAGTTCAGAGGTCCTTATCCCAATAAGAAAGGGAAGCAAGAAACTTCGGTGGCAAAGACTTCTACCTCTAGTAGAGGGCAATGCTACAATTGTGGTACTAAGGACCATTATGCGAACAAGTGTTCAAAGCCTCGTGCTTGTCACTATCGCAAAAGCCCGGATCATTATTTATCTTCTTGTCCCAAACTTCAAAACAGGAACGAGGGAAAGCTTAATGTTGCTCAAGCTCCTGGCAACACATCTCGAGGTCAAGGTATTTCTCATTCTATCCTTGATGGCATTATTTTATTTCGTGATCATCCTATTCAAGTTCTTTTTGATATGGGTGCGTCCCACTCTTTTATTTCAAAAGAACTTTTTGATACTTTTTCTTTGGATGTTTTGTATTTAATGACTTCTTTGAGAATTGCGAATCCAGTTGGTGGATCCGCAACAATCAGTTTATTGTGTAAAGATGTCGAGATTATTTTGTGTGATTTTTCTTTCCGAGCCGATTTGCATGTTATGTGCTACTTAGGCTTTGGACTGATTTTGGGAATGGATTGGCTTAACCGCTATGAAGCCCAAATCCTATGTTCTGAGCGGACTATTCATCTTCGACATCCTCAATCTGTTAAGCACATTTCTATTAACCTTAAAGATTCGGATTCCAGCTTGATGCATCTTTATATTCTTTAAATCCTCATGATGACGATAATGATGATGAGGAAAATATTATTTCTCTTATTCACGTTGTTCGTGGATTTTCCGACATATTTGAGCCTGTTTTAGGATTACCACCTAAGCGAGCAATTGATTTCAAAATTAATCTCATCCCTGGAGCTCAACCAATCACTCATCCTCCTTATCGCATGTCCAATAAAAATGAGGAGATGCGCAAACAATTATCCGAATTGGAGACGAAGCAATTTATTCGCTCTAGTTCCTCTCCTTGGGGAGCTTCGGCTATTTTTGTGAAGAAATCCAAAAGTACACTTAGGCTTTGCGTTGACTACCGCAAGCTTAATGATCTTACTATCAAGAATAAATATCATTTACCTTGGATTGATGATCTATTCGATCAACTTACTGGTGCTAGAGTCTTTTCACAATTAGACTTAGCTACCGGTTTTCATCAGCTTCGTATTGCAGAGGATAGCATTCCTTTGACATCGTTCCGTACTCGTTATGGATCTTATGAATGGCTTATTATGCCATTTGGTTTAACGAATCCTACGGCTTATTTCATTGACCTTACGAATAGAGTTTTCAAAGACTTCCTCGATCGGTTTGTTCTCATCTTTATTGATGATATTCTTGTGTATTCAAAAACCGAGGAGGAGCATGAAAAGCATCTTCGGATTGTGTTGGAAACTCTTAGGAGTAATCAATTAAAAGCAAAATTTTCTAAATGCCACTTCTGGCAATCTCGTGTGAAGTTTCTCGGTTATATTATTTCCGAATCCGGAATTTCCGTGGATCCTTCAAAGATTGAAGCGAGTCAAAATTGGAAGAGACCAGAGAGTGTAATGGAAATCCGTAGCTTCCTTGGATTGGGGGCTATTACCGTCATTTTATAAAAGATTTTTCAAATATTGTCGTGCCTCCTACTAGCTTAACTGATGTGCACGTGAATGTGCATATATTTACCACTATATTTATTCTTTTTAAATTAAACAAATGATCGTATTGGGTATTTTAACTTGTTTTAACCAAAATTCATATTAATTTCAAATTTTCACATATTCATCTTCATATAAGGGCAAAATAGCCATTTGTGCGCGTATATTAATTTGAGAGAATTTAATTGGAAATTTCTATAATATTTTATAGGAATTTAGCTTCTCATATTAGTGGGTTCATGAAGAAACATGCATGCACAAAATGGATATAATGGAATGAAGATGGAAATAATTCAAAGTGAAGATAATGGAGGACCCCATCTACCCACCTACCTTAATGTACAAATTAAAGGCCAATGCACATGCTTATGGAGTTAATGGTTTCATGTACACTTAATGGAGGGTTAAGACATGTTAATGATTATTTGGCCTCCACACTTCCTAAGGGGCATTTTGGGCATTCCCCCAAAAGTCAATTAGGGTTTTAAAATTTGTATATATACCCTTATGTTTCATGTACTCCCTCATCTTCTCTTAGTCTCTCTTAGGCCTCTTTCTCTTTAGTTTAGTTTAGATCAAAAATAAATGAAAGCTCCTCTTTCTCTTTTCATGGCTACTTAGCCATTTTTATTTTATGTAATCTTTTTTTATGCAATTTAATACATGCTCTTTCCTTTTCATGTTCATTTACTTTCATCTTGTAGTGTAGATCTCTTCTCTTTTATGCAAGTAGAATAATTTTTCCTTCCATTTTTCTCTCTTTTTCCTCTTTTTTTATTCAATGTTGATTGCTACATTTGTTCATATGATGACAAATATAAGAGGTTAAACTGTCGGATCTAGATTAACCCTAGAGGGGGGGTGAATAGGGTTATAGCAAATTTTCTTGAATTAAACACAGAAATATAATAGCAGAAATAAATATGCTGAAAAATAAATCACACACAAAATTTACCCAGCTTCGGCAACCCCTGCCTACTGCTGCATTCACAGATTTCTATTAGAATTAAACAGTATCACGCTTACGAACACTCTACTAGACTCGCAGACCCTTTTGCTCCCGCTCACAAACACTCTACTAGACTCGCACACCCTGCTCCCGCCTATAGAGTTTCGCTCACTCGCAAACACTGCTCCCGCCTATAGAGCTTTGCAAACTCGCACACCCTGCTCACTGAACTAATTCAAAATAGACAATCTGACACTACCTAAACCTAGGTGGTGATTTACCAAGATTCTTTGGTTCGTAAAATAAAAAACAATAATTAAGAAACAATAGAAAATAACCCTAAAAACTAATTAATATAATAAAGCCTTAAATTAAAAACAAAACCCCCTTTTGATTTTAATAAGACCGGCCCACTTAAACCCGTTCCTTTCTTTGTTATCTCCAGCCCGATCCCCTTTTGTCTCGTTCGTGAGAATAATGGCGGCTTCGTTCTGATTAGGGCTTCGTTCCCTTTTGTTCCAGTTAGGGCTTCGGCTCTTTGTTCCAATTAGGGCTTCGGTTTCTTCAATTGATCTGTTATATGTTGCCCTAGCTCGCTGCTTCTCTGATGGTTGACTATTGCTCGTTTTGCAGTTGCTCGATCGAGTTCGTTGCTTGTGAATTCGGTATGTACTGTCTCCTTTTGCTTTTCTAAGTTGATACTTGAACTCGATGCCTTATGCCGATGATGATTTTGGGTATTTATAGGATTTGAAATCCTATTTTTGCGTTCGTATTTTCGTGTTTGAATTTGTCTACTGAATCACCTCGGCCACTTGATGATGCTTGAATGTTTGAGATTTATCTGACTTTGTCAATTTTGTATTTTTGATGCTTGGTTGACACGGCTTCGATTTTGACTTGTTCAACATTGAAATTCTTGCTATCCACGGCACAGCTTTGATATTGTGGCTTGTACTTGTATACAGCTGTGTCCTTTACATGATTTCGACTTCACTGTTGCAAGTGTTGCTGTGTCATACTCGAAGTGTTTGCACTGCTGTGTTATGCTTTTTCGGCTTCGACATTTTGTAAATTTGCTTCGGCCACTGTCTGCATTCCTGTAGCTTTGTTCTAGCAATCTTGAGCATTTTTGTATCCATTACAGTTGCACTTCTAGTCTGCTCTGGGTTTCACTGCCTTCTGTCCATGTTGGTATTCAGTACTGTGGCATTGCTGCATATTGATGCCTCTGTTTGCATTTGGTGTTTTGGTTTGAACTTGCAGTTAAGAGTATTTTCATCTGGTCTCATCACTGTGTTGTTGTTTGCTTCACTGTTGCATTCCACTTGTGTTTGCACAGCACTGCATGTTATATTTCTTGATCATGTTGGCCATTTGGTCGAGTTGTAGTCCAGTCCACTCATGTACATGCTTCACTGCAGCCTTCTTTGCATTGTTCATTTTACTGTCTTTATTGTGGCATGCTTTGATTCTTTTGAAACTGACTTGCACACTACTGTCTTGGGTCTGGCCATTCTTTGTTGGTTCATTGGTGTTTGTACACTTTTGTTGCAGTGGTTTTACATTTGTGCATATTGAATCAGTTTCACTTGGGTCTGGTTGGTCTTGCCATTGTAGCTGTCTGAGTTGCAGTGGTTTATATGCACTTCATCACTTCAGTATTGCATTGTTTTCACATTCCATGTTGCATGCAGTAGTCTTGGCCTGTACTGTGACTCGAGTTTTCACTGTGTTCTGACTTGATGCTGCATACATGTTTGTTGCAGTCCCTTTTTGCTGTTGCTATTCACATTGAACTGCTTTTGATGCAATTTTGAACTTTGTTGCATTCATGTCCTTGCAGTCTTCATGACTGTACTGTTGCAGTCGAGTTGTATTCATGTACACTTGTGGCTTGAACTGGAACTGTTTGTAGTCAATTGCTTTGTCTATTTGCCTTGAGTTGAACCTATCTTGGGTTTGACCTTGTTTTTGATTTCTGTTCTTTTGTTTGATTTTTTGCACACAAGTTGGCGAGGCAGTGCACACGTATACGAATGTACACGTGTGTACTGCAGCCACTTATAGTTACCTGTCCCTGATAAAAATACTGATATGCACAGATATTGCACAGTCAAAAATGATGACGAACAACCCAAATAACTGAGGCAGACAATGTTTTCAAAATCATCCTTTCTTTCAAATTTCAAAAATATTTCTCTTTCAATTTTACTGCGTTTGAAAATATTTTTGCAGATTACTCAGATGCTGGATTCAAACCGGAATGCAGTTGAAGACAAAATACGAGTGTGAGTGATATGTAGTGAGGTTAACTGTAAATGTGATGTGATTGTAATCAAAAATGTATATGTATAGTGAAAGCATGAAATTGTACTATTTAAAATTGTAATAAATATTTGTTTGAATAAAAATTTCTGTTTGAATTCAAAATCTGTTTAACTTGTTCTGTTTGAATTCAAATTCGAATTCTGTGTAATTTAATTTTATTCAACAGATATTTATCTAACCAAATACATACTATTCAAAATATTTGTTTGAATAAAATTTCTGTTTGAATTCAAAATTTGTTTAACTTGTTCTGTTTGAATTCAAATTCGAATTCTGTGTAATTTAATTTTATTCAACAAATATTTATTTAAACTATGAAAAACAAAATAGTACATTACCAAATACATTTATATGAATGTATATATGTTTATTATCATCAAACAAAAATCATATAGCGCAAAGCGCATATTCAACAATCTCCCCCTTTTGATGATAACAAACATTTATTTAAGATTTTGAATATATTAAATGTATATGATAATTTCATTTGCTCCCCCTATTTGAATGCTTCCTTTTTATATGATACTCCCCCTACATATATGGCTCCCCCTACATATATGCATACAAATAAAAATATGTAAATGAGCCTATATGCAAATTGAAAGTTATTTGACCTTTGCTTGATTCTATTTGACAAAATCTTAACTTTTCTCTCCCCCTTTTGTTATCAGCAAAAGAATAATAGTGTTATAAAATAGGGATGAAGTGATAGACATGAATCAAACATTTAACTCAATTAAATATAAATATCAAATCTCAATAAAACTCAAACAAAAATCATAATTACCCTTGTCAAGCGCATATTCCACTTTCAGAAGTGATGGAGATAGAATCATCAAAAATTCATATAGATATGTCTATTTGTGGTATATTTATTTCTGGAAATTTGAATATCTACTAACCATGCATAACCGTTAGGACTTTTAAATGAGATTAGTAGTATTCCAATTTAATTTAAAAAATGAAATCAAGTATCTTCTAACCACGCATGACCGTGAGGACTTTTAAATGGGATTAGAATCAACTTGTCTATTAAATCAATTATTTTTAATATGCGTTCCATACATGCATAACCGTGAGGACTTTTAAATGAGCATGGAAACACATAATCAAAAATCCAAGTAATTCACCCATGCATAACCGTGAGGACTTTTAAATGAGAGTGAATACTTTGGATATTTATTTTTATTGCTAAATATAATAAGTTGAAGCACAAATAATTTCCTTCACAGATTTAAGATATTGAAGAACAAATGATTTCCTTTGTAAACTACCACAAATTTACATACTAAATATGATCTTGAAGAGTGATGGTCGATAGAAAGATGATAGAAATAGAAATGGTCATGGAATTATTACCTAACAAAAAGTTTTTATAACTCTTGTTATGAAATTCTAAAGAAATTTTCTAATTATACTTTCTCGAGTTATAATATATGATAAATATCAACACTCGTCTCTTTTTCAATCACTATTTATCTTTTCGATAATCAAAGGGAGTCAGATTAGTCAAATTTGTTATTTAAAATCAAATTAAAAATTATAAAATCAATTTTTCAAAAATGATTAAGCTGTAAATATGGTCAAACATGATTTTCTCGAGGGGAGTTTCATAAGAAAATTTTCTGCTATTTGAAAATTATTTCAAGTGAAAAATATGCAGATATTTTCTTTGAAAAAAAAACGATGCAGCAAATGAATGTTTCAAAAATTAATCACATTACACTAATAATTTTTCTATCAACTATATTACCAGTGTAATCCGCATCTGAATTTAAATTTCACTCAATATTCACTTATTGAATCAAACCATGAGATGTGCACCAAAAATTTCAAAACATCATTCTTTTGAATTTGAATTTAAGCCGTGTTAACACTCAAACAAATATCATGATGTTAATTTCAGAAACCAGAGGATAAACAATTATTTTCATGAGTAATCAACAGTCAATCAACATCATAATTATTTCAAAAACAATTTCTTAAAATCCTTTTTCTCATGAATTTGAAATCGCGCAAATTTACAAGCAGTGATCAAAATGTCAGAACCAATATATCTACGTGTAGCATGAGTAACCAGCATTTGACCGAACAAATTTATATAAATTAGTTCAAAATTGAAAATCGATTGGTCATCAATTAAACACAAATTAATGTCATAAATAAGAACAAGTCAAAAAATCATATCAATTAAGTCCGAATCAGTCAACCATCATAATTACTCCAAGTAATTCTATTTAAAGATGGTTAGTCAATATTTTAAAAAAAATCATAGCATCAAAATCATCATCGTTTGTTCATCTCAATATTGGCTGATTTTAATTTAGAGTATGGTGCAGATAATCACATTTAAAAACAATTACCTGTTTTACCTTTACGATAATTTTTCGTGATTGCCCATTGTGATTTTGTCACCTTTATACTAGGCTAAGGAACTTTGCTTTGTCGCCCTTTTGTGTTTCTGGAACAGCCGAAATCCAGAGAACACTGTTGTTGTTCCTTAGCCTGCCACCACACCTACACGATAAAAGATTTATGTGACCTATTTGTTTTTATAGGTCCATTGTTGTTAGTGGCAGAATATGAAAAATATGTTTTTGGAGACCCAAAACTATTTATATATGTTCCTTTTGACACCCAAATTTGCTTGACTTTCAAAGATTTTATATTTGTGCCTTTTGGAACCCAAATTGGTATAGTTTTCACGTGTTTGGGTCTATAACAACAATTATTTCGATTATGTCCAAATTCTCTACAAAACGTGCTCATTAAATTGACTTGATTAAATTTTGTGTTCCTATGACTATGATTTTCAACATGATTTCCAATTATTTCAGATCGAGCAACACTTTTACCTTTATCATTATCTTGTGATTTTCCAAAACCTAGTCCTTTTCTATTGTTAGCAAAAATTTGATTTCCCAATAGCATGTTGAAAGATTTTTCGCCTCTTGAAAAGTTATTCAAAGATTTCTCAAGATTTTGGACTTTGGTTTTTAGTGTTGTATTTTCAACGACAAGTGAGGTGCATCGATTTATAAAATCCTTTCTCCTAGTGTCGATGGTTTCCTTAAGATTCAAGTTTTCATTTTCAAGACTTTCAAAGTTATTCCTCAGTTTTGATAATTCTGAATCTAAAATCTTACATTTTTTACATTCTAGGTTTTGAATATTTTCAAGTTCAGTTTTTAACCTAAAATTTTCACGAGCAAATTCTCTCCTATCAGATTTCAGTTTTTCAATTTTAGATTCAAGAGTATCCACTACCTTAGTAAGATCAGAACACATAAAAACAAGTTCTTTATAAGAAAACTCACCTGCCTCACTAGATTCGTCGGAGGTTGCTTCTGATTCTGATTTTGCCATGCAACACAAGTTAGCCTCCTCTGGGCTGCTATCCGAAGCTTCCTCTCCTTCTTCATCATCCCAAGTCGCTGCAAATACCTTCTTCGCCTTTTTCTTTTCTTTGTTGTTTTTGAGAAGTGGGCATTTTGGTTTGATGTGGCCAGGCTTGTTGCAGTTATAACATGTCAGTTCATTATCGGAATTTTCGAAATCTTTTGACCTATTGCCCTTTGTTTTTTTCTTGCGTGGCTTGAATCTAGACCATCTTCTAAGATTATTGACAGCCATTGCAAGCTCTTCAATTGGATCTTCTTCATCGCTTTCTTCTTTACTTTTTAAGGCAATCGTCTTCTTCTTTGGTTCGGAGTTGTTGCCTTCTTCCTTTGCTTTTAACTCAAGCTCATATGTCATCAAGTTGCCAATCAACTCCTCCATGCTTAGTTTTCTCAGATCTTTCGATTCTTGGATTGCTGTGACTTTTGCCTCAAAGTTCATTGGTAAAACTCGTAGTACCTTCCGCACAAGCTCTACCTCAGTGAATACCTTCCCAAGCGCTCTAGCATTGTATACCAAGGTTGAAAAGCGTCCAAACATATCCTTTATGCTCTCCCCTTTGTCCATCACAAAGTTTTCGTATTCATTGCTGAATAGGGCTAGCCGAGACTCCTTGACTTGAGAAGTTCCTTCGTGTGTCACCTCCAAAGTACGCCATATTTCCTGTGCTGTTGTACAATGAGAAATTCTATTAAATTCATTTTTATCAAGAGCACATATCAAAGCATTCATGGCTTTAGCATTTGTCGTTTTCAATTTCTTATCGTTAGCATCCCACCTATCCTTAGGTTTAGGAATCTCAGTACCACCAACGATTATAGTGGGAGGTTTATAGCCAGTTTCAATAATATCCCAAACATCATAATCAACGGAACTAAGATAAATACTCATCCTAACTTTCCAATAAGCATAATCGTTCCCGTTAAACATGGGTGGCCTAGCAATAGATGGCCCCTCAGAAAAAGCATTATTTTGTAGACTCATGACTCTAGAGTTAAATAAAAAAAATTTTACCGGGCTCTGATACCACTTGTAGGATCTAGATTAACCCTAGAGGGGGGGTGAATAGGGTTATAGCAAATTTTCTCGAATTAAACACAGAAATATAATAGCAGAAATAAATATGCTGAAAAATAAATCACACGCAAAATATACCCAGCTTCGGCAACCCCTGCCTACTGCTGCATTCACAGATTTCTATTAGAATTAAACAGTATCACGCTTACAAACACTCTACTAGACTCGCAGACCCTTTTGCTCCCGCTCACAAACACTCTACTAGACTCGCACACCCTGCTCCCGCCTATAGAGTTTCGCTCACTCGCAAACACTGCTCCCGCCTATAGAGCTTTGCAAACTCGCACACCCTGCTCACTGAACTAATTCAAAATAGACAATCTGACACTACCTAAACCTAGGTGGTGATTTACCAAGATTCTTTGGTTCGTAAAATAAAAAACAATAATTAAGAAACAATAGAAAATAACCCTAAAAACTAATTAATATAATAAAGCCTTAAATTAAAAACAAAACCCCCTTTTGATTTTAATAAGACCGGCCCACTTAAACCCGTTCCTTTCTTTGTTATCTCCAGCCCGATCCCCTTTTGTCTCGTTCGTGAGAATAATGGCGGCTTCGTTCTGATTAGGGCTTCGTTCCCTTTTGTTCCAGTTAGGGCTTCGGCTCTTTGTTCCAATTAAGGCTTCGGTTTCTTCAATTGATCTGTTATATGTTGCCCTAGCTCGCTGCTTCTCTGATGGTTGACTATTGCTCGTTTTGCAGTTGCTCGATCGAGTTCGTTGCTTGTGAATTCGGTATGTACTGTCTCCTTTTGCTTTTCTAAGTTGATACTTGAACTCGATGCCTTATGCCGATGATGATTTTGGGTATTTATAGGATTTGAAATCCTATTTTTGCGTTCGTATTTTCGTGTTTGAATTTGTCTACTGAATCACCTCGGCCACTTGATGATGCTTGAATGTTTGAGATTTATCTGACTTTGTCAATTTTGTATTTTTGATGCTTGGTTGACACGGCTTCGATTTTGACTTGTTCAACATTGAAATTCTTGCTATCCACGGCACAGCTTTGATATTGTGGCTTGTACTTGTATACAGCTGTGTCCTTTACATGATTTCGACTTCACTGTTGCAAGTGTTGCTGTGTCATACTCGAAGTGTTTGCACTGCTGTGTTATGCTTTTTCGGCTTCGACATTTTGTAAATTTGCTTCGGCCACTGTCTGCATTCCTGTAGCTTTGTTCTAGCAATCTTGAGCATTTTTGTATCCATTACAGTTGCACTTCTAGTCTGCTCTGGGTTTCACTGCCTTCTGTCCATGTTGGTATTCAGTACTGTGGCATTGCTGCATATTGATGCCTCTGTTTGCATTTGGTGTTTTGGTTTGAACTTGCAGTTAAGAGTATTTTCATCTGGTCTCATCACTGTGTTGTTGTTTGCTTCACTGTTGCATTCCACTTGTGTTTGCACAGCACTGCATGTTATATTTCTTGATCATGTTGGCCATTTGGTCGAGTTGTAGTCCAGTCCACTCATGTACATGCTTCACTGCAGCCTTCTTTGCATTGTTCATTTTACTGTCTTTATTGTGGCATGCTTTGATTCTTTTGAAACTGACTTGCACACTACTGTCTTGGGTCTGGCCATTCTTTGTTGGTTCATTGGTGTTTGTACACTTTTGTTGCAGTGGTTTTACATTTGTGCATATTGAATCAGTTTCACTTGGGTCTGGTTGGTCTTGCCATTGTAGCTGTCTGAGTTGCAGTGGTTTATATGCACTTCATCACTTCAGTATTGCATTGTTTTCACATTCCATGTTGCATGCAGTAGTCTTGGCCTGTACTGTGACTCGAGTTTTCACTGTGTTCTGACTTGATGCTGCATACATGTTTGTTGCAGTCCCTTTTTGCTGTTGCTATTCACATTGAACTGCTTTTGATGCAATTTTGAACTTTGTTGCATTCATGTCCTTGCAGTCTTCATGACTGTACTGTTGCAGTCGAGTTGTATTCATGTACACTTGTGGCTTGAACTGGAACTGTTTGTAGTCAATTGCTTTGTCTATTTGCCTTGAGTTGAACCTATCTTGGGTTTGACCTTGTTTTTGATTTCTGTGCTTTTGTTTGATTTTTTGCACACAAGTTGGCGAGGCAGTGCACACGTATACGAATGTACACGTGTGTACTGCAGCCACTTATAGTTACCTGTCCCTGATAAAAATACTGATATGCACAGATATTGCACAGTCAAAAATGATGACGAACAACCCAAATAACTGAGGCAGACAATGTTTTCAAAATCATCCTTTCTTTCAAATTTCAAAAATATTTCTCTTTCAATTTTACTGCGTTTGAAAATATTTTTGCAGATTACTCAGATGCTGGATTCAAACCGGAATGCAGTTGAAGACAAAATACGAGTGTGAGTGATATGTAGTGAGGTTAACTGTAAATGTGATGTGATTGTAATCAAAAATGTATATGTATAGTGAGAGCATGAAATTGTACTATTTAAAATTGTAATAAATATTTGTTTGAATAAAAATTTCTGTTTGAATTCAAAATCTGTTTAACTTGTTCTGTTTGAATTCAAATTCGAATTCTGTGTAATTTAATTTTATTCAACAGATATTTATCTAACCAAATACATACTATTCAAAATATTTGTTTGAATAAAATTTCTGTTTGAATTCAAAATTTGTTTAACTTGTTCTGTTTGAATTCAAATTCGAATTCTGTGTAATTTAATTTTATTCAACAAATATTTATTTAAACTATGAAAAACAAAATAGTACATTACCAAATACATTTATATGAATGTATATATGTTTATTATCAACGAACAAAAATCATATAGCGCAAAGCGCATATTCAACATAAACCCCTTCAATTTAGGGGTAATGAAGCTCTCTAATCATGTAGGTTCAACTTAGTTTGATGTTTATGCTCTCTTTTTGTGCTTAATGAGAATGATTGAAGTGGTTTAATGATGTTGTTTAGCTTTGAATTTGATAGTCTATATTGTTCATAACAAATAGACTATGCTTAAACAAAAAAAACACAAATTGCCTCTTCATCTACATATGATTATGGAAAAGAAGTGATTGTTGAAATTAAAATTTGATGGCTTATATTTCTAATTAATAGTTAATTGGCCATGCTCAAAATAGATTTTGCTTTCAACTTTATTGTCATATTTTATGAGATTTAAAAGTGTATTAGTGGTTGTGTTACAGTTTGATGGTTTATATTGAGCTAATTAATAGCACAAATATACCATACTTATGATAAGCACATCAACTAACTCACTAATGACAAGAAAAGAGAGATCATAACTTCATTTTGTTGATTTATGTGATCTAGAGAGTGGAAATTGCCTCTAAATTGTCTTAACACTCATATTTTTATCAATTTTCTTTTGCTCGTTTTTCTTCTTTTCTAGTTTAACATTCTCTTCAACCTTGGTTTAATTTGATTGAATAGAACTTTAAAATCATCAATTCCCTGCAGATCGACCCGTATTCACCACGTGCTACATTCGTACACCGTGCGCTTGCGGTATAAATTTTATTATAAATTCGTTCGACGGTTTTCTAAACCTATAGAGTTTCCGTCGACGAACAAGTTTTTGTAATACCCCCACACTTATCTTTTTATTCGTCCTCGAATAAACTAAAACTAAGATAAATCTGTTTTCGTAGGAAGCACAATTGCATTGAGCGTATGCAATAAGCCGTTAAACCTTTGGGTGTCCCAAGTAGGACGAGTGTAGTCTCGTGAGGGTTTTCAGCGGATACTACCCACAAAATCCAAATGCAAAATAAAAAATGTACAGTGAAAATATTTACAAAAATGCAAGATTTATTTAAAAAGAGATGAATGTGAGTTTTTGAAAATATTTACAAATAAAGGATTTACTTTTAAATCGACACTTATAAGTTAAATATAGGTTTTGGTTATTATCTTGAAAATTTATGTCATTTACTTGTCAAAATTTCCAACAAAAATCAAGTTATCATAACAAATAGACAATAGTTTAACTTGCTGTTTCAGTTGATAACAAAGTGTATCTATAAAATGGATCCGTAGTTGACTATCAAAGTTTATTAAAGTGGTATTTTCATTTCTTTTCAATAACAATTCAAATCAAATAAGTAAAAATAATGCGAGGATTTCAATTGCTTGCTCTCTCATTATTTGCAAGAAAAATTACACACCTAGCTCAGGTAAACTGAGGCCAGATATACCACCCGTGCACCGCCTTTCGGACTTATGTGAGGGGAGTACAAAGCATGGCGAGTGCACACACTTTCGTGCATACACCTATCGACCATAGGTGTTTTTATTAAGTCTGTTTTTTTGTACATGTGTTCCATACATGCATAACCGTGAGAACTTTTAAATGAGTATGAAAGAACATGATCAAAGATTTCAAGTAATTCACCCATGCATAACTGTGAGGATTTTTAAAAGAGAGTGAATATTTGGATGTTATTATTTTTTATTTTTATATTTTTTTAAGAGAGAGAGAAAGGTTTGCAAAATCATCTTAACACCATTTAATTTAGAAGACAAAAAAATGTTATATCCTTTACTTTAAATCAACCACTTTTTAAAACAAAGATTTTCAATTAGGATGTACTTCATAATTAACACGTATGAATCTTCCTATATACTAGTTAAACCATTATTATATGTAATCAAACTTCATTTTTTTTAAGACTAATAAACTTTCAAAAATTTCAATCTAATAATCCAAAAATATATATTTATCCTATTGTGTTTCTTTAAAAATAAATCAAAAATGCTTAAATAAAATTGGTTTTTTTTTTGAGATTTTTTCGCAAAGAAAAAGTAAAAAGTAAATCATGAAAAATCAAAATGAAGATGAGTCTCCCCCCCACACTCGATTTTGACTGTGTCCCCACAGTCAACTCAAGTGGATGGAGAAAAATAAAAACATAAACTTTATTTAAATGAAAATGAAAAGATGATTATTTACAAGACATCAGAAAGTATGTCGTTAGAAAGTAAATGAAACGGTCTTTCAAAAACCGATTCATTTGTCTCGCCAAGTATATGAGACACAGTTTAAGCACGAAAAACCAAATCGTAAAAGATTTCGAAGTTGATTGTCGATTTGGAAAAATGAATTTTGTTTTATTAAAAATTGAACGAGTTGTTTTGTTTTCAACGATTTTTGGGGTTGATAAAACAATTGATTGAAATTCACATTTATGTTCACCAATTTGAAATTCAAGCTTATCATTGAAAATATTTTCAAAGTTATTGATTTCAAAATCAAAATGGTGATTTTCATCTTCCCCATCGGAATTTAACAACTCGTCATCCAAAAGTCCAAAAAATTCGCATTCATTAAATTTGTCTTCCTTTATTGGATTATCAACAACTTTATTACATGTTTCAAGTTCAAAATCCAAAGTTGTCGTATTCAAATTTTCAAAATCGAGAAAAGGAAGGTCGAATTTTAAATTTGGCTCCACACCCTCAAAAGAATTGAAATCCAACACAATTACCGTCTTTTCAACAACTTTGTTAAGATTGTCGTTTTTAATTTCGAAAGTTGTTATTTGAAAATCATCGATTTGGGTAAAAGGTGGATTATCACTTGACTCGTCACACGTTGAAATTTGATTTTGTTTCTGACGAAAAATTTTCAATGTTTTAATCAACAAATTCGTGTGATCATCGTAAATTTCATTCATTTGCTCAATAAAGTCAAGTTTGCAATTATTAACTTGAAAATTTTCGATTTGGACTTTTTGAGTACAAGAATTGTCAATTTCGATAAATGGTAGGCTTTTATTTGATTCTTCGCAAGTTGAGATTTGATTATGATTTTCACAAAAATTTTGTATTTTTCAAGTAATAAATCCCCGTTATCATTTTCCACTTGGTCAACAAAATCAAATTCATGATTATTAATTTGAAAACATTCATTTTGAATTTGTTGATAACCAAAGTTTTCGATCGTATCGTTATTGAAACTATTCCCATTGCCAAAAGTATTTGAAAATTGGTTCACATTTTCGTCTTGATTTTGGAATTCATTTTGAAGCTCGAAATTGAATTGGCATGGGTTATACTCGATATCATTTGAATTTTGAAGTGAATTCAAATTTCGATTATTTTGAAAATCTTGATTCGAGTTATAGCACAAATATGAATTGCACAACTCGTTTATCTCTTGATTTTGTTGCGTGGAGAGTTCAAGTAATGACGAAATGCTATTTTCAAAAGTTGAGGGCTGACTATTATTTTGGAAAATTTGTGGTTCAAAATTCGAATTGTCTAAACAAAAGTTGTTAAAATATCCATACGAATTCGGAGTGAACTCATATGGATTATACTGATTTTCACAACTAAATTGAAGTGAGTAAGAAAAATTAAACTCAGACATTTTCAAGATCTTTTTTTTCGTTTTTTTATAAAGAAAAATATTTACAAGTAGAATTTATTTTTCAAAATGGAAAATTGATTTTTGTTTTGTTTTTTGATTTTCAATTTTTTTTTTTTTTTTTTTTGAAAAGATTTTATATTTTTTTTTGGATTTTTATTTTTCTAATTTTTTTTTTTTGGATTTTTGAAATTTCAAAGGAAAAGGGTTTAAAAATTTCAAAGAAAAATAAAAGGAATATTTACAATTTTTTTTTAGTTTTGGACTTTTGAAAAAAAAATGTTTGTTTTTTTAATATGCATGAACTAATGCAACTAAATGAATGCAAGGGTTAAATACAAATGATTTATCCTAAGTTAACCCAAAATTATATAATCACTCATTGTCTTAGATAAACAAGATAGTTCTCAGCCAGACGGGCAGGATTTATCGGTGCACCACGAATCACCGTAGTAATGCAGCCGAAGGATTAAGTACCTTCAGAGGAACAACCACTATAATATTTAAGAATCACCGTAATATTTATAAATGGTTATTACTCTGTCGTAGCCTAGACACCAAGAAGTTAAATTGTTCAAAGAAGAAAAATTGTCCATATACAATTAAGAGTTATGATGTCTAACCGTTATTATTAATCAAAATCTAGAATGAAATGCAAAGCAGAAAATAAACGTGTATTAACAATGCAACTACGAATGTATTTTTTTTTGAATTTTTTTTAAATGCAAGCAAACAACAATGCATGAAAAATAAAAACAATAGATAAGAGTGCAAAAAAAATTTTCAAGCAAGCAGTTTATTTGGCAAGCAGCACAGCAATTTTCAGCAAGCTAATCCCTTCTGCTATGGCAACCTGAAATAAAACAAGATATATACAATTTTTTTTTGGATAGAACGAAAAAAACCAAAAGAAAGTATTTACAATTTAAAAAAATCAAAGCAATCTTTTATTTATTTTTTTATTTATTTGAAGAGAAGGAAGGAAGTGCTTTAAAAAAAAATTTATCTGTACGACAGAAGAGCTAAATGAAAATAAAACAACTTAGAATTAAAAATTGCTTTCTTATTTGTTTTCATTTGCTTTTTCTTTTATGAGAAGAACAACTTAAAAGCCTAACAAATCAAATAGAGAAATCACAGCCCAGCCCAATTGAAATGAAAATTCACTTCAAATATTTTGAAAACGCTTCACACTTCAATCATTCACGGAAAGAAAAAAAACTTTGCACTCCCAAATTCATGTTATTCGATTCACAGTTCTCATTTCACAATTCAGCTCTCCAAAACTTTCGCGACAGAATTAAATTCACATAAAATCCAGATACCCGATTCCCAAAATCAGAATCAAAATGAATGAATGGGGAGAATGGTGCCAACGATTACGGGGTTCGATTTGGTGGTAGGGGTTACGCGTTCGCTTTCAGGTGAAGGTTGAGAGGTTGTTCGAGATGATTGATGTCGTGGTTGACTTATTCGTGATCTGGAGGTGCTTTCGAATTTGGTTTCTGGTGAGCAGTTTTTTATTTTATTTTTTTATTTTTTTTTGATGAAGAGGTGATGAAAACGGGTGCTGTTTGGTTCAGGTGATAGGAAGTAGGGATAGTTGTGGAGGCGAAGCAGGGAAGGTTGCCAGTTAGTATTTGAAGGAAGGGATGCCGATTGAGTCTTGGTTGCTTAGTGAGGAGCAAGCAGTGGAGATGCTGACTGGGTGTAGTGGTGTTCGTTGATTTAGGAGATGTTCGTGGAAGTCGGAGGTTGCGAATTGGTGGTTGAAGGCGATGGCTATTCAAGTTGCTGTTTGGGAAGGTCGATATGAAGCAGTGTAGAATTAAGGCAGAGGAATGTTTGTGGGATGTTGAATGTTGTTTGAAACTGTTATGATGTTGGTAATACTTGGTTTTGGTTTGCGTGTGGAAGTGCACTGTTGTTTTTAAGCAACAGGGTTTGGAACGAATTGAGATGAGGAGATGGTCGTTGAGGTGATATTGATGCACAGTGTCAAATGTGTACTGATGGTGTTTGAGGAGGGGAATGTCGTAGTTGTTTTTGAAGTCTGAAATCTGCTGTTGTCGGAAATGAAGTGGCAGGAGAGTAGCAACTTGTTTTGATGTTGTGGTTGAAGATGAAGATAGTGGAGGTGGTGATGTTTTGTATGAGTTTGAGAAGTTGTATATGAATGATGGAGGTATGGTGGATGATTTGCAGTTGTTTTGTTAGGGCAGTGGAAGATGATAGTATGTGTTGTTTTGGTGGCACGGTGAAGAAGAGAGGTGATGTAAGTGGTTTATATGTGGCAGAGGGATGTACAAAAAGAGATGGTGATGAAGTTTTAACTGTATCTCTGGTAGGAGGGCTGATTGACAATAGAAGTGATGAACTGTTTGATGTAGGAGGGGAGTTTGTATGAGTTTTGTGATATTTTGTGATTTGTAACAGACACAGAGAGGGAAGGAAATGCACAGAACAGTGGGGAGTGCACAGTGAAGATTTTGTAAAATGTAATATAGTGAATGTAAAGTTGTAAAACAATGCAAATGAATTTTGCAATCTAGAACAGTGGAGGAGAACTGAAAACAGAGAACAAATTGAAAACAATGAAGCACGATTTTTTTTTCTTGAATTGAAATGGAAAGCAACTAGAAGAGCAAAAGCAAACACAAATTGAAACAAAAAATCAAAAGACAATCACACAATTCCTTTTTTTTCTTTTTTTTAAACAAAAACAAACACACACAAATCAAACGAAAATAATTCGAAGAATAGAAATTAAAATCAAAACAACTCCCCGGCAACGGCGCCAAAAACTTGTTCGTTGACGGAAATTCTATCGGTTTAGAAAACCGTCGAACGAATTTATAATAAAATTTATACCGCAAGCGCACGGTGTACGAATGTAGCATGTGGCGAATACGGGTCGATCCGCAGGGGATTGATGATTTTAAAGATCTATTCAATCAAATTAAAACAAGGTTGAAGAGAATGTTAAACTGGAAAAGAAGAAAAATAAGCAAAAGAAAATTGATAAAAATATGAGTGTTAAGACAATTTAGAGGCAATTTCCACTCTCTAGATCACATAAATCAACAAAATGAAGTTATGATCTCTCTTTTCTTGTCATTAGTGAATTAGTTGATGTGCTTATCATAAGTATGGTATATTTGTGCTATTAATTAGCTCAATATAAACCATCAAACTGTAACACAACCACTAATACACTTTTAAATCTCATAAAATATGGCAATAAAGTTGAAAGCAAAATCTATTTTAAGCATGGCCAATTAACTATTAATTAGAAATATAAGCCATCAAATTTTAATTTCAACAATCACTTCTTTGCCATAATCATATGTAGATGAAGAGGCAATTTGTGTTTTGTTTGTTTAAGCATAGCCTATTTGTTATGAACAACATAGACTATCAAATTCAAAGCTAAACAACATCATTAAACCACTTCAATCATTCTCATTAAGCACAAAAAGAGAGTATAAACATCAAATTAAGTTGAACCTACATGATTAGAGAGCTTCGTTACCCCTAAATTGAAGGGGTTTAGCCTCTTATATTTGTCATCATATGAACAAATGTAGCAAGCAACATTGAATAAAAAGAAGAGGAAAAAGAGAGAAAAATGAAAGGAAAAATTATTCTACTTGCATAAAAGAGAAGAGATCTACACTACAAGATGAAAGTAAATGAACATGAGAAGGAAAGAGTATGTATTAAATTTCATAAAAAAAGATTACATAAAATAAAAATGGCTAAGTAGAAATGAAAAGAGAAAGAGGAGCTTTCATTTTATTTTTGATCTAAACTAAACTAAAGAGAAAGAGGCCTAAGAGAGACTAAGAGAAGATGAGGGATTACATGAAACATAAGAGGTATATATACAAGTTTTAAAACCCTAATTGACTTTTTGGGGAATGCCCAAAATGCCCCTTAGGAATTGTGGAGGCCAAGTAATCATTAACATGTCTTAATCCCCCATTAAGTGTACATGAAACCATCAACTCCATAAGCATGTGCATTGGCCTTTAATTTGTACATTAAGGTAGATGGGTAGATGGGGTCCTCCATTATCTTCACTTTGAATTATTTCCATCTTCATTCCTTTATATCCATTTTGTGCATGCATGTTTCTTCATGAACCCACTAATATGAGAAGCTAAATTCCTACAAAATATTATAGAATTTCCAATTAAATTCTCTCAAATTAATATACGCGCACAAATGGCTATTTTGCCCTTATATGAAGATGAATATGTGAAAATTTGAAATTAATATGAATTTTGGTTAAAATAATCTAAAATACCCAATACGATCATTTATTTAATTTAAAAAGAATAAATATGGTGGTAAAAATATGCACATTCATGTGCACATCATCAACAAAGAAAGGTGTTAAATACATTTGGTCGGACAAATGTGAAGGTTCTTTTCAAAAATCAAAAGAACTCCTTTCCGATGCTCCTATTCTTGTTATTCCCGAGGGGAATCAAGATTTTGTTGTTTATACCGATGCTAGTTGCGTTGGTTTGGGTGTCGTTCTTATGCAAAGAGAACGTTTTATTGCTTATGCTTCTAGACAATTGAAGCCATCCGAGACTAGATATGTCACTCATGATTTAGAGCTGGCAGCTATTGTTTTGCCCTTCGTATTTGGTGTCATTATCTTTTGGAGAGAAGTTTATTCTCTATACCGATCATAAATCTTTGAAGTATTTATTTTCCCAAAAGGAACTTAATAAGCGTCAACAACGTTGGCTCGAGTTCCTTGCACCTTATGATCTTGACATTCTTTATACTCCCAGAAAGGGAAATCGTGTTGCCGATGGACTTAATCGCAAGCAACAAGCGGTTGTTTCCATGATGATATCCGAATAGAATGATCTCGAGGTTTTATCCACTTGTGAGATTCGATATCATGTTTCTGGTTTATGTTCATCTCTTGTTTTATGTAGTCTTGAGTCTCATCCTTCTCTTTTAGACCGCATCCTTGAAGCTCAAAAGCTAGATCCCGAATTGGCTCTTCTTGGCCAAAATTTTAGGGATAAAACTGATATTGGAGGTTTGAAAGACTTTGATATTGATTCTCGTGGCGGTATTCGAAAATTTGGTAGACTTATCGTGCCAAATATTAGTAATCTTCGTAAAGACATTTTAGAAGATTCTCATCGTTCTAAATTTACCATTCATCCCGGTAGTAGTAAAATATACGTGGATATGAAGCGAATTTATTATTGGGAGGGAATGAAATCTGATATTGCTAACTTTGTTAAGTGTTGCATGACTTGCCAACTTGTCAAGGCCAAACATCAAAGGCCCGGTGGGTTATTGCAACCTTTAGAAATTCCAATTTGGAAATGGGACCAAATTTCCATGGATTTTATAGACGGCCTTCCCCGTTCTCGTTCGGGTCATGATAGCTTATGGGTGAAGTTGATAGACTTACTAAATCCGTCCATTTTATTCCTGTTCTGTCCAATCGAACCGTAGCTCTTTTGGCCAAACTTTTTATCAAAGAAATTATTAAATTGCATGGAGTTCCTACTTCTATTGTTAGTGATCGTGATCCATTGTTTACTAGTGGATTTTGGAAGAGTCTTCAAAAAGCTTTGGAAACGAAGCTTAATTTTAGCACCGCTTATCATCCTCAGTCCGATGGACAAACCGAGTGTGTGAATCAAACTCTTGAAGATCTTCTTCGTACATGTGTTCTTGATTTTGGTGGAAGTTGGGAAGATCATATTTCTCTTGTTGAGTTTTCCTATAATAATAGCTTCCAATCTAGTATTGGTATGGCACCTTTTGAGGCACTCTATGGAAGGCCATGCCGATCTCCTTCTTGTTGGCTTGAGACCGGTGAAAAGATGGTTTTAGGTCCAGATTTTATTCGTGATTCCACAGAGAAGATTGACCTTATTCGTCACAGGATGAAAGAAGCCCAGAGTAGACAAAAATCCTATGTCGATAACCGGAGAAGGAAATTAGAATTTTCTGTGGGAGATCTTGTGTTTATTCATGTTTCACCTATGAAGGGTGTTGTACGTTTCAGTCGATCGGGAAAATTAGCGCCTCGATATATTGGGCCATTTCCTATCATCGAACGTATTGGTTCCGTGGCTTATCGCCTTTTATTACCGGCTCAGTTTTCTGCTATTCATGACGTGTTTCACGTTTCTCAATTATGGAAATGCCTTCGAGATTCCGATTCTATTCTTGAGCCCGGTGTTGTGGAAGAAATTGAAGTTTCGTCTAATTTAACTTATGAGCAACATCCTATTCGTATTATTGCTTCGGAGGTCAAACGCCTTCGAAATAAAGATGTTCCGCTTGTTGAGGTTCAATGGTCCTCAAATCCTAAGGATTTCTCTTGGGAATCTAGAGAATTGATCGAGCGAACACATCCAGACTTACTTTTCCGTGCTCTTTAAGGTGAATTTCTTATTTCAAATTTCTTTTGTGTTGATATACTTTCATGGTTGTTACCTTATATTTTCTTCTTAAACATTGCGAGGACGCAATTTCTTTAAGAGGGGAGTCTGTAACAACCCTCATATTTTACGATTTGAATATTTAAATATTTTATTTAAATATTTTATCGTTAGTCGGATTTTAGTCCAAAAAGTTACTTTTTGCATAAGGTCGAATTAGGACTCCGGACCACTTCCATTGGGTCCAAAACGTCGTTTGCGATCTTTTTGAGTGTAAACTTTGATATGTTTGGAGTTAGTGGAATTTTGCCACTTTTCCACTTTGGGCTTTGGGTTTGGTTTAGCCCATTAGGCTAAACTATTAATTCTAACTCAACCCCCTCTTCCCTTCATTACTTCACTTTCATTTCCTAATACTCAAGCTTTATCAAAAATGGGGAGAGGAATGGGTAATTAAAACTCCAAGCCCTAGTTCATTTGCAAATCCATCATCCAACTCCAAATCCAAAGAGAAGCCATTGATTCAAGCTTCTTGTGTAGAGATTTAAGTGTGGTTGATTCTTCCTTTGCTTTTAAGCTTCTCCTTCATTTATTTTGTGAAAAGGTGAGATTTTTATCTCACATCTTTGTCTATAACTATCTTTGATTGTTGGGTATGAATTCCTAACACTTTTTCATATGCATTTGCTCTTGGTTTGGATAGAATTTGTGAAAATCCCAATTTTTAGTGTTTTGGGTTCAAATCTTCAAAAATCCTAACTTTGATGATTGAACACATTTTTGGTGATGCATCGAGGAGCCAATAGGACCGGGAGGCCGATGGGCATAATCCCTTAGCGTCCATGCTCGATCGGTTGCAAATTGAGAGAGTTTTTGGCATTTTTGTTGCTTAGGTCGTACGGCCTGCACATATGATTCTCGACCTGCAGTTAGGCCGGCTTGCCTTAGGTCGCAACCCATAGGTCGCTCGCCTTGTCAGTTAGGGCGGCCTGCCATAGGTTTCAACCCCATAAGTCACTCGGCCTGTTAGGTTGTTTCATTCCATAAATTGTTCGGCCTATTCTTACCTCGTAGGTCGCGCCATGCCATTAAGTCGTACATGCTTAAGTCGTGCAATAGGATAGGTCGTTCCATGTGTTGAGTCGGTCGGCTTGTCCCTGTGCCTTAGGTCGCGCTATACCTTAGGTCGCTCGGCCATGTTATGCCGCTAACTCCTTTGGTAGCTCGTTACTTAGGTCGAGCCAGTTAGGTCGCAAGCTACTCCTTAGCCGCTAGCTGCCTTAGGTCGCTGATCTCCTTAGGTCGCTCGGCCTGCTTACACTGTTAGGTCGCTCCATATCTTGGGTCGCACCTGCTATATCTCGCACACATTGGGTCGCGCCACTCCTTTGGTCGCTCGTTACTTAGGTCGCGCCATGCTATAAGTCGTGCCAGGCTATAGGTCGCACCATATTAAGTTGCTCTGTTAGGCCATATGCTATTTCTTGAGCCGCTGATTTCTTGTGTTGACTTATGTTAATTCGTAAGTCGTGGCTGTTAAGTCGCAAGGGTATTTCCACTTTGATGGATTTGGAATCGAATTCTTTGGATTTTATTCACGTCTTCGAATGTGAACTTTTGCGATTGTTTGTTTCTGCAATCATTTTTGTGAGTTGCCACTTTAAAAATATGAAGGTTTCAATACTAGCAGTAAATATCAAAACTCTTTCATCAAAACGATTTCAACCCTATTTTTATTACAAAGCTCATTTCTTAAACCATTTTCCAATCGACTAGTATATACAAACCTTTATCTCACTCGTACGAGAAATTTAATTAAACGGCTTAGTAAAACAAGTGGTATGAAATGCTTGCGTTTACTTCGTTGTTAATTCTTGGACTTGTTCGGTTGAATCTCTTGTGACAACTTTCGAATGGAGATCTACAATTTGTTCGTAAATATTTAAGTTAAGCTAGTGGTTATGGGACATGAAGCTAAGCTTATATATTTACTATCTTACTATAATTGACACTTCTTGATGATCGTTGATGATCATTTTTGTGATTTAGACTAGAAAATGTGCGATGTCTCTTTGTCTACGAGGGAGACTAAACCCCGTTTCTGTGGAGCTTCGGCTCAATTTGGTGGGGTAGCGACCCATGGTCTTCGGGCCGTTGTATGGAGCTTCGGCTCAAAATTAATGGTTAGCAACCATGGAATAGCGTTCTATTTTTTGATACATGTGTTGGTGAGTTTTCATGCTCTCATTTTTTGATAGGCCTCCCCCCTTTTTGTGATTTCTGGATTTCCATTGATGATTTCTAGAACTTGTGTTTCACCAATTTTCGTGATTTACATTGATACGTTTTATCAATATTTGTGCATTGGTGAATTTGTGTGTCATTAACTTTCGTGACTGACATTGATATAATTGTCAATATTTATGGTTTGGTGAATAAAAATAAAGAGTATGACATTCTTTTTGATCTTTGAGAAGATTCTTGTGATATTGATTAATCTCTTGTTGATTTTCAATTACATACTTATCACAGTATGGCTTTATGGTTATCATACGTTTTTGTCATATCTCTTATTCTATATCATTTCATCTGATATTTATAGCTAGACTGATCCGTTTATTATTTTCTTATTAAATAATACTCGGGTCAGACCGAAATGTTACAGGTGCTTCTGCTTGACTTCACATCTGGGATTATCACCCTGACTTTTGGCTAACTACTTAGATTAGTAGTTTATGTTGTATACATTTGAGATATAGACTCACTGATGTATTCATATTCTTTTGTCCAGCACTTGTAGCTATTCTTTTGTGATATTGTGGATCTTGTCTGACCACCACTCTGATGAACACTTTTATGTGTTATATATTCATATCTATTTCCGCCTTTGTGATATGGATGTCTGTGACTGATTTGTGTTATGTTTATTTCTATATTTGTTTCCGAAGAATATATATATATAGCCCTTGTGTAGTAGCTTTGAGTTTGTATCGGTATGTCGAATTTCCTCCTGAAACCAGATGCATGTTGTACTATCTGACAAATTGGTGCTCGCACAAAGCAATTACGCGGATGGTCTCTCCTCAACAGCCTTATTCCCCGCGCTAGTTGACGGCATTAGCCCATAGTGTCCTTGGCTAGAGTGGGTATAGAGGTGGGGCGTCACAGATCATTAAGTACGAACTTGGTGCATTTTTCTATAGATGTACTATGGCAGGCGGTACCCTGGTAGCCTAGTCATTGTATGGAATCCAATATCCACTATGAGCCAGGATGGTTTTGATTGTGCCCAACTACGCTGAAACGTGAGATGCAAGCATTTTAGCTATTTTATAGTTTACTTTTTGCAGACAATATTATAATATCAGATGATTTTGATATAAAATGTTTTGGTTATTATAAAGTAAAAACCCGTTGTATTTATGTGGCGTGGTACCGAGATACCTTTTTTTTAAAGGATTTTTGAAAATAATTAAATTCAAATTGAGTGTGTTTTCTCACGCTGGTTTTCCGGACTGACTCGGGTGTTATTTTATTATAATGATCGGGTCAGACCGAGTAATACAGATTCAGGTTAAGATGCTATAGGAGCTCAAGAGATGAGTTAGAGGATTCTCAGGCGTATTATAATTGATTTTATTCCACTATGAGTGTGTATGCTGAATGTTCAGCACTTGTGAGGACAAGTTATTATAACTGTCCAGATGGATTTGTTGATTTTTGTACTCTGATGATTGTGTTTATATCAACAGTTATAGTTCTCTTTGTATAAAGATCTATATTATATTTTGTTCCGCTACGATTGTGAAATTCTGTATTATTATTTCTATTTTCTTCTATCCTCTTCTTTCTCTTATTTATTCGTCTTTTTGTACAATTTGTATTGGACAATTATGATTAAATGTTAGCTCAAAGGGTACGGAATAGCGGGCCGCTATATGTGGTAAGCTGAAGGGTAAGCGAGAGCCTTGGCTTTGGTGGGGATTACTCATTAGAGATAGGGTCAGTGGTACCCTAGAATGGGTCTGAGTATATTAATATATATGAGCACGTATTTGTTAGTAAATATAAAATGTTTTACATTATGTTGACTTATCGGTTAAGTGTTTATGAATTTTGGACGGTGCGAACTGTACAACTTGTATCGATAGGGGTTTCTAAATTTTGAACAAGTTAAATTGACATAGTATTGTTTTAAAGTGGGTAAACGAAATAATTTTACTCAAATTATATTTTGATATAAAAGAAATAATTTTCTGAAATTATTATAGTATATTGGAGTGTTTGGTTGATGTTATTATAATCAAAATAAGATTATAAAAATTTGAAATGGTTTATAAAAACAAATAGAAATTTTATAAGTATGATTATATATATGAGTTGTAATTAAAAGTGGATTCAAACCAGAATTTGGAAATCTAAAGTCCCGAAAACTTTGAGGAATGTTTTAAATGGATTTGAACCAAATATTTGGGAATTTTGAAATCTCGGAAGTTTTGGAAAAGTTTTTCGAAGTGGTTGAAAAGAATAATGGAGCATTATTTTGGAGATATTTTGAATTAGAAAGTGTTTTAAATGGATTTTGGAAATGATAAAGCACTGAACTCACTGCAGTCACGGGAAAATAATTCTGGTGATGACTGCGCAGCATCATTAGTGTTCATTTTAAAGTTTCTAAGTGATAGATTGATACCATAGTAACTTGTTATCGGAGTCTTGTTTTATAAAAAGATTGATTTTAATAATTCAAGATTTTGGATTTGATATACGAATGAGATATGTGTATGTGTGTGTGTATGATTTCAAATTGGTTTGAAATAAAAAACCGGGTGTCTGAATTCTAAAATTGTTATTTAAGTGTTGGGTGGAAATTATAAGGAGAATAAGTTTTTGAACTTATTATTTCAAAAAAATAACATAGATAAGAAAGGAAAATCTAAAAGTTGAGATATGAAATTAGATGGAATTCAACTTAAGTTAAATAAAATAATTTTTAAAATAAAATTTATTTGGATTTGAATTGAATTATTGAAGTGCATTATGAAATGGGAGTTGACTTAAGCAAAGATAAATGGAAAAGAACTCGAAATTAAATGGGTTAATTGATTTATTAAAGGAATGGAAATTTGAATTTGAATTATAAATTGAAATTAAACCCAAGCCAAAACCAAATGAGGTGATTTTGGAAATAAAATCAGATTTTTAATTATAAATGGAGGTGAATAGATTAAATAAATATATTAGTAATTGAACATGGAAATGGGATCAGATTTGATTTGTAATAGGTTGAATGTGAATTCAAGTATAAATAGAATTCGACTTAAGTGGCTAGTAACTGAATATGTTTTGAATGTGTTATGGAAAATGATAGTGAATCGAGATGAATAGATTGAATGAACAAATAGTATAAAATGGGGAAATATGAATTGAATACAAGAAAATTGAATGTGAATCAATTGAAATTAAATAAGTGGTATATGAATCACTTGAAAGTGAATAAATGAAATGTGAATCGTTAAATTGTTAATGGAGTTAAGTAAGATTTATGAATTTGAAGTGAATAAGTTGTATAACTTATTCCCTTGAATAGATAGAAAGCAAACCAAATTGAATAAATGGTTAAACATTCGTGTGAAGCAAACAAAATATGGAATTGAGCTATGATGTGTAATTTAACTTAAGTTAGTTAAATGAAATTGAATTTGATTTAGGAAAAATCAATAAATTGAATATGGTTGGGAATATGGTTAATAAGAATGGAATTCAACTTAAGTAACTAATTTATGAGACGATTCATAAATAAATTGGCATGGATTGGTGTTTTGTTGAATATAAAATTGGGAAAACAAGATTTTGTGAATAAATTGAATGTGGATTAATAAAATTTGATTTGGGATCAGTTTAAAATAGTTATAAGCTTAAGTGCCTATTTTATTAAATGAATATCACCAAATTTGCAGGGAAAAGTTTGTCATTTGACATAAATGGAAATAAACAAAATTATGCAAATAAATAGTAAGTAAATAAATTGGTTTAGAACCACTTTGTAGTGGATATGGATATAACGGATGTGAATATGAATTGGTTGCTAGTAAATTTGGTTGTGAATCATTTGAATTGAATGAAATGGTATGTGAATCGATTGTAAGTAATTAAATTAGCATTGGAACCTTGTGATTGCTTATAAATACTTGTTTAATATGTTTAGTTATGCAAAGTATGTGTTAAACTAATTAAATGAATGGAATATTATTAAATTTCACGTTTTGGAACTTACGTGTTATAAATCGAGTAAGTACATGTACAAGAAGACCATTTGGCTATATTTTGGTTGCGCAGTTACATATATATTCAGTGAGCTTGCTTAATAACGCTAAAATAAGGTACGCTTACGAATTTAGCATGAAATATATATATATATATATATATATATATATATATATATTGTGTTTTTCGGCCATGAGAGCCAATGTATATCTTTTCATCACATTTGTCATATTGCAAAGGCTCTCCGTACAAGGGAGACTCTGCCAAAAAAATTCGAAAATTTAAGGTGTTAGAAAAATTTTGGAATATTTTGGGGAAAATTTGTTAACTAAATTTGATTTGAAATTTAGATTGAAATAATGGAATTTGATGAATAAATAGGAATTGGTGGATTTGGGTAGGACTAAAGACTTAGGAAATGGTGATAACAGAATTTTAACCAAATGGGTTTTGGAAAGAAATGGGTTTGGAGCATTTTTCCTACATTAGCAATTTTGGGGACAAAATTCTTTTAAGGGGGGAGGAATATACCGACCCGGAATTTTGGTCGTTTGGTTTTGAATGTTTAATTTATTTTAAATGTTGAATTTGAAATATTAATTGATTTTGAATATGGAGATTTTGATTGAATTGGTGAATTTGATTTAAATTTCAAATATAGCGATTTATCGTAATATGGAAATGGTGAATAATTGAAATTTGAATTGAAATTGAATTGAAACGATTTCTAATGCTGATATAAATTCTAGTTGAATTAGAATTGAATTAACAAGTTTTTAAAACTAG
This sequence comes from Allium cepa, assembly GCA_030765085.1. Classification (NCBI taxonomy): domain Eukaryota; kingdom Viridiplantae; phylum Streptophyta; class Magnoliopsida; order Asparagales; family Amaryllidaceae; genus Allium; species Allium cepa. The sequence goes on from CM060940.1 coordinate 820,978,427, forward strand.
GATTTCAAGTGACTTCGCCAATTTTTGAAATCGCCAATTTTATCAACGCGTAAGAAAATAGCGATCTGGGGCGCGCTCTCAAAATTCGATGAAACCAATTCCATTGGATACGTAATAGTGTACTATTATCGGATTTAAAATTTTATAGCGTTTGGAGTAACGTTTGACCGTATGGGATAGAAACGCGTTCGAATTGATATCGAAAATTTAATATTATAATTGAATTCAAAAGGCTATCTTCTCCATTCGATCGAATTACGCCTCGAAAGTTGTTCCATCGCAATCGGAATAAGGGTATACATTAGGTACGCCAGGCGGTAGGCTAGGCGGCACGCCTCGATATGAGTTCAGGATTTCGAGGTACGTAAATGAGATATTTTTGAATATAAAAAAATAAATTTTAATTCAACAGCCACCCTAACTCGTACATGGTGCCACCCTTTATTCTGAAATGCGTCGCCTCATTCGATTTAAAATTACGTGCATCTTCCTTTCTTCTCCAGTTAGAATGAAATCGATTCAAAATTTAAAAAAAATCGAAAGTCATCTTCAAAATTCTCGAAATCGTAGAAGCTCTAGGTAGTGGCAATCTCATAGAGGGAAGTGTCGTTGTGAAGTCACGGCTGCGATTGGGTGAAGTGCGACGCCATTTGGGTTGAGCTAACTCGCATGTGGCTAGTTGTAAGGTTTGTCGCGAGAGTAAGGAGGCATGGGACTTGGTTTCGAGGGAAGTAATCGATGGAGGAGGAGTCATGGGAAATCGAGGCTAGGCAAGGGTGGCGGTGGCTTAGTGCTAGTGTGGTGGTGAGGGAGACTACAGGAGATGGAGGTTTTGAGGTGGTCGCGATGCCTGGAATGGAATTGAATGCGGCTATGTTCGTGCGTGTTAGGAGAAGAGGGAGCATCGACATCGACCACGATTTGAACAGGTTTATAATGAAATTTTTTAATTAACTTTAATTATAATTACTTTATTTGATTGAGAAATTAAAATTAGATAGCTAATAAGTTTAATAACTTATCCGTATGGGGTCCAAAAGGTCCAAATCGAACGCGACAAGTCGTGTTGCGATCACATCGACGTGTTCTACTCAACAACATTGGTTTGGGATTATTCGGAGTCATTTGGGATTTTAGACAATTTAAAATCAGGATGTTGTCAAAATAAAAATCATAGTGAGTAAATCTCTCTGATTTTGGATTACTGAATTTACTTTATAATAATTAAAATTAACTATTGGATGATTGGTTGAATTGATATATTATTATCAGTTGAATGTTATATATATATATATATATATATATATATATATATATATATTAGTATATATATTAGTAATTGGATATATTCTTGTCGATTGGAGTGATAGAGACACTATGCTCCCCGCATAATAGTGGATGACCCTATATTACCGTGATATCCCACCATGAAGCGGGACTGGTATTTTATGTTGTATAACATATGTGGTTGCAGGAAAACAGGTTGGATGGATCCAACTGGATTTCTCAAAATGTTGATTTTTATTTTCATATATAGTGATATATGATGTGTTGAATAATCTGTTATAGATTGTGATGTGATTTGATTTGTTGGATGCTATTATAGCACTGGCCCAAATTTTGGTATTTTAAATACCATCAATAATATTTTTGGATTTAAAAGGGAAATTCAATGGAGATTTTGGAATTGATAATTTTTATATTGATTTTGGATTATTTTAAAAGGATTTGATTTGGATAAAATAGATTATTTTATTTTGGGATTTTACTTATCTATTTTCGAAGATATTTTAAATGGAGATTTTAAAACAATTTAAATGAGGAATTTTAACAATGGATTCTTCTTCAAATGATATTTCTGAAAATATGGAAAAGAAGTTGAAATGGATATTTAAAATAGATTGAAAAAAAAATGGATTTATAAAGGAATGAATTCGTAACATGAGATTTTATAAATGAGATTTTTTTATAAACAAGTGAACTAAAGGGGGTTTATAAATTTATAAATGATGTTTATAAATAAGGGAAATGATAATTAGTTGATAAATTGAAAATATAAATTTACGATGTGAATCTATATCGAGTTATGGAAATTCTTTTTGGAAAAAAGTGGAATCTGTTTTTGGAATGTGAGAATGATTATGAACTTGAGAGGTAGTCGATGTGATATGAATCGAGAGGGATTTATAAATTGAAATTTGTAATATTGGATTTCTAAAATAGATTTTTATCAAGAAATTAAAATTATTTTAAATTGGGAGTTCTATTAAATCAACTATATAGTTAAAGCCGTTTAGCATTGAAATATTTATAAAAGTGGATTATTCAAATATTTAATATTTATTGAAATGAATTCACATTTTTATAATGAGCTTTGTAAGGTGATTGGTTTTATATAAAAATGAATTGAAAATGAATTATCGATGTTTATTTAAAGTGTTTTGATATTTTAAATAATTACTTAAACTTGTTTTAAAAATAAATTATTATTCTGTAAAAAATACTTATTTTAAATATATATAGAGATTTGAAATGATTGGAATTTATTTATAAATTCTCTCGATATTTGTAAACGTGGTTTATTTAAAAGATGTGATTTTATAAGTGTAAATCTTATAAAAAAATTCTTGGAACGTAAAGAAATTTCCAAAATGTTAGAAACAAGAACTTCGAGATTGAATCTGAATTCATAAAGAAGTTATAAATGAATAGACGAGATTATAAGTGAGTGCAACCGATTTTGGAAAATGTAAAAGGAATTAATACCGGAGATTTATGAGGTAAGTTATGAAATATTTCTTAAGTTTGATATTAAAATAATTTTGGAGAAGGTATAAAGTATTGAAAAGAGCGATTTGGAAATATTTTAGGTGGGAAATGGATGGTACAGAAATATTTTTCTAAGCGTTGTAAATTGAGTTCAGAAATATTTCTAAGTGTTGATATGATTTGAAAATATCCGTTAAGGATATAAGGATTTGAAATTGTTTTCAAACGTTGGAATACTGAAAGGGATTTGAATATATATATCTGTGTAAAAATATTTGAAATGAATGTTTTGAAAAGATTTAAAAAATATGGGCCTAGTGACTGTTTAGGCGTGTAATTTGACAGTTAAATAACCGACTATCAAATCTAAATTCGTTAATCGTTTCAAAGAGACCAGGATCGGATTTTATTATCCGAAAACCGCTTCGATCCAATTTGTGTGTTATGAAATGTGATATTGCAAAGATAATAAAGACAGTGATTTTGGAGATTTTGTTTGTTCAGACCTAGAAAAACTTGTATGGATGAATGTTATCATTTGCATAATGGTCTAGAAGGCAGTTTTAGCATTCCAAGTATGAATGCTATTCTTAAGGTAATTGGTAGCCTCAAGTCTCATCAACCGGGAATGACTAAAACCGAGGAGATGTAGCAGGGCTAAATGTGTTGCACCCAACTAGGGAATGTTATCATGTTTCTAGATACCATCGGATATATTATAATTATGGATATGCTTGTGCATGTAAAAGAGAGCGCTCGATTAGGGTAGGAACACCCGAGGTGATAACGTATTCGGTATTATCCAACAAGGGGTAGGATGATCCTATGTTTGCAGGGATCGTTAGGTACAATCTCGGTGCATTTTTCTAGAGATGTACCATGGCAGGCAGTACCCCAGTAGCCCAGTCATTGTATGGAATCCAATATCCACTACGAGCCTGTACGATTTTGATTGTGCCGAACTATGCTAAAATGTAAGATGCAAGAATTTCAGCTATTTTATAGTTTACTTTATGTAGACATTATTATAATATCAGATGATTTTGATATAAAATGTTTTGGTTATCATAAGGTAGAAAAAACCTGTTGTATTTATGTGTGGCGTGGTCTTACGAGATACCTTTGTTTTTCAAAAGGATTTTTGAAAATAATTAAATTTAAATTGAGCGTGTTTTCTCATGCTGGTTTTCAAGACCGACTTGGGTGTTATTTTATTATAATGCTCGGATCAGATCGAGTATTACAGATTGAGGTAGGATGCTATGAGAGCTCAGGAGATGAGCTGGAGGATTCTCAGACGTATTATACATGCTTGATTTTATTCCATTGTGAATGTGTATGTTGTATATTCAGCACTTGTCAGGATAAGTTATTATAACTGTCCAAATGGATTTGTTGATTGTTGTACTCTGATGATTGTGTGTATATTAATGGTTACAGTTCCTTTGTATAAAGATCTGTTATTATGTATTATATTTTGTTCCGCTGCAATTATGAGATTCTGTATTGTTGTTTCTGTTTTCTTCTATCCTATTCTTTCTCTTAGTTATTCATCATTTCGTACAATTTGTGTTGGACAAGTGTGATTAAATGTCAGATCAAAGGGTACGGAACGGCGGGCCGCTACAAGTATATACTGGATTACCTATTCCAAGTATTATACTACCCATCTAAATTTCATTAACTATCTATTTTATACTTATGTGGACTACCCATCTCACGTATAGTAATTATTTGGATTACCGTCCCTCACCATGTTTATTATCCATCACCCATGGTTTCATTAACAAAATTATGTGGACTATCCATCTCTCATGCTATTATTACTTAGATTACCCATCCCTTACCTTGTTGACTACCCATCACTATTTAAAAGTATATGGACTATTCATCATACATATCTCATTCACAATGTGGACAATCCATCACACATCTCATAGTTTTCCTAGGATAATTATGAACCCTTCATTAACCTTGCAGAGACTATCCATCTCCATCATGATGTGGATTATCCATCTCACATCCTATAGGTTTCTTAGGATGACTATGAACCCATCATTTAATAAATTGATTTATTTACCCATATGTTTAACCTATGTATATTGGTATCTCCAATTAGGTTCTCTCTCTTTAAAGTTATAACATTTCAAAATGATATACATTGGAATCCCTAAATGATCTATGTCAAACTCATTAAGATGTACATTTGTATCCCCAAGGTTTTAAAGTCAAAATCATAAGTCATATGGTTTGCCATCGTTAAATAGTTTTAAATAGATCAATGTTGACTCAATAATACTATCGATGTGAATAATATTAAACTAAAATTAGGGATTGAAACACCCCACGCCCCTTAGTATACCCAAAAGAGGACACTAAAAGTTGTGGTGCATTGTAGGTATAAACTAAAACTATTAGAGACTAAGATTCGCAAGATAGAAATAGGTAAAAATAGTGGAAACAATTTAAATAATAACTTATTTAGAACAGAACTTCGTAATTGCTTTAAAAACCAAATAAGTCACCAAATACCAAATACATCACGTGTCAAAATACCGTACATATATGTCTTATGAAATCAATGGAAACCATAGTCTCAAAAATCAGAGTACAACTATTCCCCAACATGTGCCAGTACAAGTAAAGAACAAAAGGCTGAAATAAAAGAAGTGGAAGTACGTAGCAGAATCTTCTCCAAGAAACCTCAGAGCAACTGCAATATTCTGCCCTCTCCCTTGATTGCCTATGGGGGGAAGGGAAAATTTAGGAGCGGGTCAAACTAAAAGTCTGGTGAATGATAGTAACTGCTGGAATCTTTAAGTAAAGTAAAAGTAATAGACTCTTCAATAGTTCTAGTATATACAAAAGGAAACAAAGGAAATAGGAAAGAGATAAACTAGAAAATACGATTAAACTATTACAATTGATAAGATAGGTCATCTTTGGTTGTTTGCACTTGCTTTGATAGCTGCTTGATTAGGCTGAATTCCTAATCCTATAATTAGGCTGAAATCATAATTCTACGCTTTTATCGGCCTGCTACTCCATACACCTTACAGGCAGACTAGACGCTATATAACTCTCTACACAGCAGCCAATGGTAACTACGAAAGATACATAAAGCACCCATTGTGGACTAAATGATACATAGCTCCCTAAACAGAAGGCAATGGTGTCTATAAAAGACAAACATACTAAGCGCTTGGAACTCATAGCGATTACTGGGCACCGAAATAGAAGTCGCACGTGTAACTGCCAACATGCTCATGCTACCTGTTTCTCCACCTATTGGGTCGTGTTATTACCTCGACTCAGCATAAGTGTGCCCCTCGTCTCATCTCAGGATTATGTGAAATACCGTGTCCATAGAAAATATAGGGGAATGCTGCCGGTACTGACCCGTCATCCAAACAATATCTAATAGCGCCCTTGTCAAACCCCCCTCGTGATTTTAACATCTCTATATTGACTAATTACTACCACTACTAGCATAAATGTGCCCCTCGTCTCACTTTAGGTCTATGTGAAACACTGTGCCCATAGAAAAAATAGGGGAATGCTATTTGGTACAAATCATACTTTAATTCTTTGCTTGTTAACTTAGATATAAAAAATTAAATAAGCCTTTACTCTTGTTCTTACTATCTATGCTTAAAATTTATCCTAAGTTTCAAAAAAAGCCTTATTCTGTTCTATTTATTATTATAACCTACGTTATAATCATGCTTATTACTTAACCCAAGGTCTAAGTGTGAACATAAGCTTCTTTTCTTCTTTTATTCTTTTTAGTTTTAATTCTAAGTTATGACTAGGCCAATCTCTTTAATTCAGTCCAATTAATATCACAATTGGGCATAATTTCAATCCAATTCCATTTATATTACAGTCATTATAATTTACATCTTATATTCCATTATTTTGGATTTCTTATAATTTAATCCAATTTTGCTTTAAATCTATTCTAATCCATACACGAAGAAGGAGGAGGAATAAAAGAAAGCTGAAAATAGAAGAAAATCTAAGGCATAAGAAGAAGATGTAAATAATGCATAAATAATAGTAAATAAAATAAAATACTGTAAATAAACTGTAAATAAATGAAAATGATAGAAATAAACTAAAATTAACTGAAAGTAATTCTAAAAACTATAAATAAATTACTAAAAGGGTTACTCCAAAAATCATAGTAAAACTACAACTATTGGAAACTCTATTATTTTAAATTACTTAAAGAAATTTAAAATAATTATAAACACTCACCTCTGGTCCTTAGCTCTTCCCTTTAGGCCTTCACGGATCCACTTGGGTTTGTTAAATATTTATATTTAAAATGATTTCCTCCTTGGAAAATTATCCCGCTTAGGGTCCTTCCTGAATAGGTGAACCCAATTGGAGAAAATCTTAGAATGTGAAAAAGTATTAGGCCTAGGGTTATATTTATAGGAGTAGAAGTGGATCTCAGACCGTTGGCTTTGGGGACTGAATAGGATGCAACAACGTCATAGGCTGAATAGGGATCAGCGGACGCATAAATGGAAGGACCAGATTAGTTTAAACAATGCAAAATACATGTAAAGTCGGCTAAATATTCGAACGAACGAATGTTCTTTCATTCTCCCTAAAAAGGGCAGGCGGGTCAATCGGGCGGTCGACCACCTTTGTGCCCAAGTCGACCGGCCGGCCGACCTGACATATATTTGTGTGTGTGTGTGTGTGTGTGTGTGTGTGTGTTTATTTTGTTTTATTCATATCTCACTCATTTTAGCTCGGATTCTGACGTTCTATATATGGAAATTAACCAGAAAATTACCATGGACACAATGGTGCAACTCCCGTGGCTCAATTTTGATAATTTCGCAAAATTATTTTATTTTTTAGTTAATTAACGAATTAATTATTACGGGTTAAATTTCAGGCTGTTACAGCGGTGTTATTGAAAGTGAGTGTACAAGAGTGGATGCAACTTAGGCACAACTGGGGTAAAGGGAGTGAATGGTCACCTGTGCATCATAAAAGATATCGAAAATAAGAATTATATGAAATACTAAAAGATACTTAATATGGAATGAGAAATGTGATTTATGTTCCAAATTGTGTTATAATATAGAAAATTGTTTTCTATAAAAGTCATTTATGCAAGTTTAAGGTATTTGATTGAAAACTCTTGACTGTAAGCTAGTTATAGTAAGAGAAATAAATAGCCTATAATAAGTAGCTGAATGAAGCTTTGTATATCGTATGCTATTATAATAATGGCGGAAATAGTGGTAGCATGCCATATGATATTTATCACCGGTTGCATCAAGAAGTCAAAAACTATTTTTGTAAATAACCAATATTTTTTATGAAATAATAATTAATTTCAGTATTGACTGTAAGTGGGTATAGTCTTATTTTGTTATGAATGTTTTAAATATTTTTAATGAAATAAATCTATTAGAGTAATGGTAGTTGTTGCGTTAGCTAAATAACACAGATATACCTAAATTTTGTTACAGTTATTCTGGAATTAAGGACAAAGAATCCCTTTTGTGGAAGCAACATAAGGGTCGACGAACTCTTCTGACTGATACATAAAGATGTATGCAATCAAATGGGTCTAATGATACCAAACATAGTTCCACATACTTCATATAATTCATAGATGAATTAACATAAAATGAACATGTGTATTTGATACATAAATTATATTTAGGATAAGTTCATTAAATATAAAATGGTAGTATAAAATGCAACATGCAAAGGAAATAAGAAAATTTGATATGATTGAATATGTGAATATGTAAAAAAATGGTTCCAAAAAAGGGTTCCAAAAGTACGTAAAAATGAATAAAATTCAATATCAAAAGTCATTACTCCCTATGTTATATAATGATGTATCGATAGTGAGTAATCATACTTAGTTGTACAATTTACAATTGATTGATAACGAGTTAAGCCGAGTGAATTTCTTTCTATACGGTCATGTACTTAAGAGTAAGCACATAAGGCTAAAATTTAACTTCATGTAAAGAATAGTTTATGGGTTGATACAAGATGAACATTTATAAGAAATCCTTACATATCCTAGGTTAAGCATTTGACCGGTTATGTGATTCGAGAGATTGCACATAATATTCATAGGAGATCTTATGTAGATCATCCCAAATGAGTCAGGGCCGATCAACATTAATTGACCAATTTATGTTATGAACATATGTAGCGTAAATTTAAAAACCAAGTCAGTTTTATACATATATACAGGAAATTCATAAAATATTTATGAATACTTATTCGATTGCACTAAGAAACAACTGTTATTTCAAGAAATACCAACTTCGTGACGAAGGAATTTCTTTTAGAAATTACTAATAGTAAAATAGGTTTCGCTATGATCCAAAGATAAAAATAATTACGAAGGATGAAATGAAATTGATTAAGCCTAAATATACATAACTGATTAGAATATCTATTGAGAGCTCTCAGAATTTAAAACGAAACAATGATTTTATTATCGATATTGAGAAAATTATTTTCTCAGTCAGCAATAAGCCATTGAGATTATTGACTCTACCACATGGCTCGATATACGGATCTAATATAGATTCCAAGTACATATCAAATATGATTTTGATGGTTGTACCTACTGTTGTAAAAAATCTTTTAAGTCTCTGCTAGGCCCCTCCTACTGCTAGTCAAAGCTTACCACCTACCGA